>CM018076.1:195358694-196648694 GCA_008658365.1 Alca torda
TATACAGGAAGATTCTTGTGCTTACTCTGTCATAAAAAGAAAAATATTGCCCGCCTTTGTTGGATCAAAGATGGTAGAATAGTTTCTGTGTACTAAGTAATATTTTAAAGTGTTTATCTCTGAGTCTTTATTCTATTAGAAATGAATCAAGAATGCAAATGTAGCAGCACATGTAATAGATTGCTAGGTTGCTCACAAAGTAAAATTAAGCATGTATAAAATAAAAGTCTGCAGCATAATGCTTTAACAGGTTTTTGAAACTTAATGCAAATGTTTTTAATCCATGTCAAACATGCTACTCAGTGGTAGCTTGCAGGCCTTAGAGAAGCCTCATATTTGAATTCCACTGGTGCAAACCTGGCTGCATGGTCAGATCATTAATGTTTAAAATCTGTGTAGTAAAGCAAGGCCATGTAAAAATCACTGACATTACCATTGCTGTTGTGGGTTGGAGCGTCTTTAAGTAAAGAATTGTATTTTTTTTTATTGTTTTTTTAAAAGAATCTCTTCCCTGCTTTACCTTGTCCCTTGCTTAAAATGTTGTACTTCCATTTTTTTGCATCTTATTTTGCTGCTGACCGTTGTTCTCTCTGCATGAGAGAATGTATTACACTGTATGGAGTGGACTGGGATGTGGAGCACGGAGCCAGGCAACGATCCCCTGCATGGACTTAGATTTCTGTTCTGGTTGTAGCACGGTTGGAAAGGTGTTGGAGAATTCCTTACAGCATCTTCAGGTTGGGTCCCCGAACCATCTGCAAGATGGTGCCTTTAAATCTTCTTCCCGCTGCAGAATCTGCAAAACTGACCACCTTTTGGGGGCGGGGGCAGTTTGATTCAAGGTGCTTTATAGTGTGGTGAGTAGGACAAGGGAAGTGATTGTCCCCCTGTACTCGGCACTAGTGAGGCCCCACCCTGAGTACTGTGTCCAGGTTTGAGCCCCTCACTACAAGAAAGACATTGAGATGCTGGAGCGGGTCCAGAGAAGGTTGGTGAGGGGTCTGGGAACAAGTCTTATGAGGAGCAGCTGAGAGAGCTGGGGTTGTTTAACCTGGAGAAAGGGAGGCTGAGGGGAGACCTTATCGCTCTCTACAACTACCTGAAAGGAGGCTGTAGAAAGGTGGGGGTCGGTCTCTTCTCCCAAGTAACAGGCGACAGGACAAGAGGAAACGTCCTCAATTTGTGCCAGGGGAGGTTTAGATTGGATATTAGGAAAAATTTTTACATGGAAAGTGTTATTAAGCATTGGAAGAGGCTGCCCAGGGAAGTGGTGGAGTCACCATCCCTGGAGGTATGTAAAAGATGGGTAGACGTAGTGCTTAGCAATGTGGTTTAGTGATGGCTTTTGTCAGTGTTAGGCTGATGGTTGGACTAGATGATCTGAAAGGTCCCTTCCAACCTAGGCAATTCTATGATTCTGTGAAGCCGTGATGTTTCTTTACAGCAGTGCCCAGCACTGTAGAGGCTCATTATTGAGGTGCAGTGAGCTGTGAGCTCTGCTCTTGTCGACGTGTGGTTACATCCCTTGGCCAACTTCGTGTTTTACTTTCCTCTGTATCTTTACTGCTATATTTACTGTCTTGATAAATATTACAAAAAACCATTGTCTTAGATCATGACAAGGCAGCCGACTCTGTAGGTAAACGCCTTAAATACTGCCTATTTTCAAACAGGAAGTGGGTAGTCAGTTTTTTATTGCATGACTGAGGTATCAATAGTCTGTGGCTACATAAGAGACAGTTTAACGTAACTGATGCATATGCCTTCTAACTGTGGTATATCGTGTGAATGTATTCCTATTAAGTTTTTTTTTTCCATGCATTTAGAAGTAAACTGAAGTACTACAATATAATTGGCTTGGTTCTGTGCGTTTAAATGCCTTGGTAACATTGTTGCCTCCTAGTCATCTAGAATGAATGAATTTCAGTTAATAGTCCCAAAATATTAAGAAAATAGTGTGTGTTAAAAAAATGCATTTTAAAACAACGTTCCTCCAGTTTTTAAGCATCAATAAATATGCATCTGCCCTGCAAGAAGAGCTCTTTGGAATTACACTTTCAGCTCAGCCTACCCTAATCCTTTCTCTTAAGTGTACGTCAGTCTTTCTGAAACCGTTCCTCTTGTGCAGCCAATCAGGGTAACCTTAGCTACCTCTTGTTTAATTCTGTATTTCACTGTGTTATGGAAATACTGTGTGTATCAGGTATCCACCAAGCAGTCTAAATCAATAACTGAGATATTAAATATATCACAAACATCATTCCCAGCATTAGTGACATACAGACATTGTCATGTTGTGTGCCGAAAATAGCATGTGGTATAGAGAGTATGGAATCTGTAGGACCATGATGTTATAATTAATTATAGACTTAAATATTACTTATGGATGTGCATTTGTTTCTCAACTTTAAATATACGGTATCCTTTTCAGCTTTTTGAATGTGAGATATTTATATCCTGAAGTTCTTGGCTTTGAAAATATTTACATTTATTCCCTTCTCTGTGGGCATGGAGATTCTTCGTGCAGGTATCTTCATTGATACTAAAATAACATGATGTCAAATGTAATCTTAGGGGTCGAGGTTAGAATTTAACTATCTTTCATCTGATCCGTCACCTTTTACTTGAATTCACTCTTGCTATATGAGTTCAGTGATTAAATAAAATCTAACAAACATTCTTTCTAGGCACTTTGATGCATGTGAACAGATGGGGTGAGTTAAGCTGCATGGTTTTGTTGTGTTTTTAGCTACTGTTTTAATTGCAGTGTAATAAAAGGTTACTGTGAGAGCTTTTGGCTGTTTATGTTAGTGGACAAACATAAACAAATAAGAAAATAGCTTGCCTGAAAATAAAAAAAATACTCTTTTGAATAAAAGGAATTGCACAAAATAATATTCTGATTTTTAACAAAGATCACAGAGAAGAAACTAATATTTTTTTACTGGATATACGATATGTTTCCCTCAGTAAATACTCTAGATGGTTTCAAGAGAGATACTGTAATGTTTCTTTTTTATCTGCTTTCTTAGATGGAAGCTCTGGGTTGTTTTTTTTTTTTTTTCTAAAAACTTAGAACATAGTGATAATTAGCTTTTTTTTTTTTTGGGTAGGAAATGATCTGTTGCATACAAGCAATAGCATCTCTTCTCCCGTTGCTGTTGTTTTGCACTGTTTTTCAAATGCATTTGCTGGATTAGTGTGAGTGCTCTGTATTACACTTCCTTGCAGACCTTTGCGTAAAGACTGTGGCTGGCTGAATATGGTTATTCCTAACAAGCGGGTCAGCACCTTGGAAACACACGGTAGTCAGAAAAATAAGAAATAACTCAGAATCTAGTTTACTTTGTGCTGTGGATAAACTTATATAGACTTCACTGGTGATAGCTGTAACAATAGCATTGGGTCTGTTTATTCCATCTCCTGATTTTCTGCACTGGGTACTTTTAGATCACTAAATCTTGGTACATTGCAATGTTTAATTTTCTTTTTACTATGGTTCTTTATTATAAGGTTACTCAACGTAACTAGGCTTTGAATAATATTCCAAAAAGACACTAACTAAAATAATCATTAAAGATAAATGACAGATAAAACTGTGTGAAATGCTCATTCAGGATACATGTAGTTGGCTGTATCTCCTTACTGCTGCTCCTGAAGGGTTTTATTACACTATGAACTGAAAGACAAGAGAAGGGAGTCTAGTCAGCTTTAAACACCAAAAAGCATTTAAAGTAGTTCCTCAAGGTTTGTGTCCCTTTCAGGGTAGGAGAAATTTCAAGAGTGACTGTCTTGCACTGATGGAGTCTATAAAAAGCAGTTATAGCAGATGTAGCTAATAAATATGATCTTATCAGCACTGATGCCTTCCCTGCTCCTTTGCCAGATCAGCAGAGAAACTCCTTCGTCTGCCTCCAAAAACTGCAAAGACTAACTCTAGCATAAAGATGAAAAATTTACATGAAATGAAGAAAATCAGTGTTTACAGAAATAATTTTTTTCTTCATCTTTATTTTTTAAAAATAGGAATTTTCTTTGATAATGCCTGTTATTGGAGATACTGCCATATTACATTGATAATCTATTAACAAATTATAATGCAATATTAAATAAAATACATTGACCTACATATAAACCTACATAAATGTAAATTTATACTTTATATATATTAGTAAGAATATAATAGTATGCATGTGTATAAAATACAGACTGTATGAATGCAGTAATAAAAAATAAATATAATGCTGTGTTAATAGTGAAGTTATCGGTTTTATTTTGAAAGGTTCTAATCTAAATTGTCAGATATGCCCAGATTTTAAAGGATGGATTCTGCCTGAAGTTCTGTCAAAGGCTCCTTCTGGTGGCCCTGTAAGAGGCAGAGGGCTGTGTGCTGCCAAGTCAGGCCAGGCCTTGAACTTGACTATGTGTGCATGCTGATGTCAAATCTCGCCAAGGAGAAAAGTGAAAAGTTCTAGCCTGTCGTATGGATCACCGTGGTGAAACGGACTTGGTAATTGTATTATATTCTCTCACAAAGTTGCCAAAGTGAAATTTATTTTTCAGTACAAAAGTCTTAATGGTTACGTACTGACCACATTATTTGACGGTCTGCTTCTCCTTTTTTAAAACTTTGAAAATTAAAAGACACCAGAGCTAAATGCCATAACTGACAGAAGAATTGGTTTGGGGCTGCAGTACAGTTTCTGTACCAGTTCTCTCTACATTTGTTTTTGAAGCAGCTGTGGACTTGTCTGGTAATTTGCTGTTTTTTAAAAAAATGCAAAATCAAAATGATACTTGACATGGAGACTAAGATGCTGCTTTTTACCTTTACTTTATAACCTTAAATGGTTTAAATGCAAAGCAACAGTGGTCTTGGTAGCCTGGAATTGTCACAAAATTCAATGTTTTCCCTTGCTCATTTACCTGAGGGGAAGGCATTGGGGTATGGAATGCAGTAAAGCTGATTGATAAAACATCTGTCAACCTTTTGTACTGAAAAATATGCTTGATGGCCTTAGACATAAGGGAATACAGTAGTATCACTGCTGTATTTGGGAATAACTAAAAAATGACAGGATTCTGCTGAAGATGTGAAACAGCAGGAATAAACATTGTGATAAATGTTGTGATCTCCAAAAGACGAAAATAACAATACAAAACATGCATCAATTTAAAACCAGAGTTTCCCAGAGGAATTTAGATGCTTTTATCTAATGTAAAGCAATAATATAAAACCTGTACTTTTCAATAGGATACAAATGAGGGGAATTTATACTTGATTTAGTGGTTCACATTAGATGGACTTCTGGTTCTTCATGCATAACTGGTCTTATTCACTGGTCTGTGAAATCCATCTCCACTTAAGATTAGCTTTTCTACTTTTTGCAGTGAGTTGTGTCCACAGTAAAACATCCTGGGGAGTTGTTTGTTTGGTTGGTTAAAAAAAAGAGTTTTGGTAGTAACATGCATAGATCAGAGAAAACATTTTTTCAGTGCGTCAGACAAGTGCAAGATCTGGTTTATCTTTCTGAAATTTGTGTCACTAATGTAATTTACAGGAATATTTTTTTTTTAATGGTGCAGTTACAGCAGCTACTTAGAAAATGTAGACATGTTTTAGTAAGTTTACAGTGGGGGAAATGTAGTGTTTCTTTGTTTAGGCCGGGGATGTTTATAAGCACATGAAAAACAGCTGTGCTACACTTCATATATACTGTGTTCCTTGTCATCCTGGAGGTCACACCTGGGCTGTTATTGTCCTGCTTCAGGCCTGCAGTTTGTCAAAGTTTCCCATCACTGCATGCTTGAGAGACACTTCTAGCCCATTTAGTGTCCCTGTGAATGCATTTGGCAAAACAAAATTGGTAGAGGCAATATCCCCCTGCTGTAACTGGGAAGGTTACACAAGCCTTTGGTCACCCCACCAAGCTATAGAATGTGTCTCCTCTGTCAGTAAACTTTGAATAGACAGATAGTGATGATGATCGGGTTATGCTGGGGTAGCCATGAGACAACAGTGATCTGCTTTCAATTGTGGATAGGTTATTGGTCCTAGAGGCCATACTTTGCAAAGAGCAGAATCCATGAATAGTTTTATAAGAATTTGAAGTTAACATGCTAGCAACACTCGTTCCTATAAATCAGCTGAATAATTTTTCATATTGAGATATTTTGCTGAATGTGAGAAACTTCCCCTATAGGCAGTTCATAAAAGCAGTTGAACTTCATGGTGGGGTGATGTAGTGATCAGAAGTGTTCAGAAATCATAAATCAAACCTTAAAATGGAACTGGCTGAAAATGGAAGGTTTTTATTTAAGGTCATGTGGATTCTTTTTATCCTGGCTTGAGACTTCTGAATTGTAAAGGCTAGAAGTTTTTCAGTGAAAGCTGAGATACTTTCTCAGTATTATGAACAATAATGTGACTTTAATGATATCAGATACTTTGCTAGTATTCATGATGAAACTAAGTGGCAGGATCAATGTATATATACACTTTGCATAGCTTTGACTTGAGAATCAATAGTAGCAAGAGTCTTGATGAGTTCTTTGGTGGCATTTGTTAAATCTTGAGGTGAGAAACTTCCTCGAAGAGACAAATTGCACTACTTATCACAGTGAAAAACAAGCCTTTAACAACAGAAAAAGGGCTGTAAAAACTGATGCCTGCTTTCATCTTGTGGAATTCCTAGTTAGTTATCCATTTCATATCCCGTCTCCTTTCCTTGTACTATAAGTTTGCTTCGTGTCGCTTATTTTCTTGATTTGTTGAGGGCTAGTGACCTTCAAGTTCCTCCAGATGGAAAGGGGGAAAGGATCCCTTCCCACACAGAGGAAATTTGAGAAAGTCATAGTAGCTTAAAAAAAAAAAGAGGGGGGGGGAGGAATTTTCATTACGTGGAAATAATTCATCTAGCAAATATAAACTTGGATTATCTTTGTGTTGATTGTTTTTGTACAATATCGTGTATGTTAAGATCGTTGTTAATGACAGGGTTCTCATGCACTGCAGTAAAACAGATACAAGTGTATGTTAGCTAAGCTATGAGTCCTGGGTTGAGTTTTGCTGGGGGAGTAAAAGCTTCCCCCCTTTTTTTTCGTGGGTCTGTGGGAGTGTAGTGTTGCAATTCATTTTTCTCCAACTCTCCTCTTTATCAGCATGGGAATAGCTGTGTTCATAATGCCAGGTTTGATATGGAATTTTAGCGGCCTTGTGTTAAAAGTAACAAGGCCACACGTGAGCATAATGATAACTGCTGGGAAATCCTGGGCATCTGCATTTGTGTACAGAAAGCCTCAGACTTTCCTGTAGTAGTAAGTTTGCTGGAGAAGTGTCACAGATATTTTTTTCAATTATTTTCTTTTTTTCCCCACTGAAAACAAAGCAGGTTGCTGTAATCTACAACATAGGAATATGTCTGTGTGAACAATATTAGGAAGATTTCTACTGCCTAAGACAAGAATAGGAGAGGTAGGTTTTTGGAATAAGGAGAGTCTGAAGGTTGGGATATGAAATATTTAGGCTCAGATCCATGATCTGTATAGAGCACAACACAAAGCTCAGTGTGCATCTTTCATATCATAGGTTAAGAGTCTCATCAGCCAACTTATTAGGTGCTCTACAATGATTTTTTTTTTTGATTGAACAACAGCAACAAAAAAATCTCGGTTGTACTGAAACTGTGATCTTCTTTTCCTGCCAGTCCAGACGCTTCAGGACTTAAAACCAGTCTGTTGTCTTGTCATTGGCCAATCCAGTCCAAACCATGCCATATTAAGTATATATAAGGCCAATTTATAAAAACAAAAAGCTTTCCGGAGAGTTGTCTTTTTCCTTTTTTATTTTTTTAAGTAAAAATATGTAGATTCTTATGGTGTTGTTTATCTGTGATAAAAATATGATTCTTTTAGGGCCAGAATGAAAGAGAGGCCCAGAATTTCAAAGATATGCTATTTCTCAACCAGGTTTGGATATAACTGGATAAAGCAAATACTCACAACTGAAGAAAAACCAAATCAATTGTGAAAGGAAATGTATCATCAGCTTTTCTCTATCCTCTCAGTTTACCAAGAACTTCCTGAAGAAGGGCTAAGTTTCTTCTGAGACTTAGCATCAAAATAATTGTCTTTGTGGAGTATTTAAAAGGTTCACACACAGGTAACTTGGAATTCAAAGTACAGTTGGTTCAGTGTAACTCATGTAAGCATCTGTGTGAACTGTATGATAAGTTTAATTTGCCTGTTTTAAAAACAGTATTAGATTAGAGTTGGAAAGATAACGCTATAATTTACCAAGTGCTAAACTGGGTTTAAAATCCTCCTTAATGGTATAGCCTGAAGTATGTATCTCAGTTGTGTTAAAGATACTATAGTTAAAAATAAACGGGAGGAGGAAAGGCCTATCTGTGGTGTCAGCGAGGCATGTGGTAAGCTGATGTATAAAGGGAAGGTAATGGATCTGCTTGGATTCCAGCCAGCGGTGCCGGACGCGGGCATTCTGCCGAGGCACATTCCGGGGCATTAAGTGCAATCCCTTCCCCAAGCGTGCTGAGCCCTCCGCGTAATTCATCTTCCCTGTGGTCTGCTCTGCCAGGGGCTGGGCATACAGCTTATCCCCTTCCTTTCCCTGTGCAACTTCTTGGTAGTCACTCTTTCAGTTCTGGGCGGTGTTTGACTTAAGAACACTTAGACGTGGGTAGCTCTGTTTGAATCTGCTGTGCAGGCACTATCTTTCAACTTGCTGTTACTTCGAACAGGGTATTGGAATCTTGTTTCTGCTCTAAATTTCTGGTTCTAAGTCAATCGTCTTAAGATGGCTTTTTAATGTACATCTTTAAATTTATAAGCCCTATTGGTGTTAGCATGCAACATTAAGTAGTGGTGGTATTTCCTTTTAACCTCTCTGTCATGTTGGCAACTTATTCTTATACTCCAGCTGTTTGCTACCTTATAGCAACACTGGAGGAAAAAACGGAATGATCTGGTTTTGTGAACACAAAGAAGTAAAGAAGGAAAAAGGAATTCTTCATCAGTGGATGCCACCTGCATATTTCAACAACAAGTAATTAAGTGCTGCGGTAAAACTCACTCCCTAAAGGTGTCCAAGATGGAAGTTTATATCCTCCAACCTTTGAGAAGCATCATTCCCCACCAGCCTAATTTTTCACATTTTCCTATTTTCTTGGCCATTTAAAAGCAAGATGAGTTAGGCATAAAACTCCCTGTTATGTCTCCTAGGGTAAAAACTTTAAAGACATTCAGAAATGTATTTAATTTGCAGGGTTGGCCCTGCTCCTTTCTGTGCTCAGAGGGATGGGTCTCCTGATGATAAGCATGCACCATTTTGTGAAATTAATTCCTCCAAGGTTGTCTTTGATGAGCAAGATTATTTGGCCACTTGTTTTACGGAATGACCAGAGCAAGCCTGAATGTATAGACTGTAGTTTTGTATGTTTGGTTGTGTGCAACCCATTTATAAAAAAGAAATGTTATGAAAGCATTTAACAAAATATAAATGTTTATAATATTATAGCTTTTAATATCAACTTTTCGTGCTAATGGCTGTGATTACTTTTCATTGATCTTGAAAAGCTGTTTTGTAACAAGAAGTTTCAGATAAATATTTAATGTCAAGCTGGGCTGAAATCAATCTGAAAGATATTAATATACCTAAGGTAACTGTGACCTGCACTTTGTTAAGAAGCTGTGCCTTGGAAATAGCTGTGCCTTGAACCTGCACTTCTAGCATGAGTGTTTATATTTGCTTTTTAAGAGTCTAATGGCCAAAATCTATTTTTAAGATACTTTGTTTTTCTGATGTGTTGATAGCAGTTAATCCTTATTCAAAATGTACTGTTACAAGCTAAGCTCGTTTAATGAAACTGATTTACCTTTCACTTCTCCAGACTCTGTAGAAAATCTTCCTACTTTAAGTGCTACATAATGTTTACAGTTGTGGATGCACAGAACTAGGAAAACTGGACAGTGGAAAGCCTCTAGGAAGGGATGACATTTTCATCCTCTAGCATCAGGAATGTAGTGCACTAATGTCTGTCCTCCTCCATTCCCACAGCCTTGCTCAAAAAGAAGCCAAGGTCCAAAAAACTTGTGTTGTGTGTGATGCTGTCATTTAACATTCTCTGTGCTTCTGGTACAAAGCTATTTACGTGTGGGACCTAAATAGCTGTTCACAGCTGCTGCCAGCTTATACCCTGGTGATGGTTATAGCTGCTTGCCCTAACACTGGAGAGACTTCTTTTAAATATAGTATTTTGATGAACGCTGTGTTTCTTAGTTAGAGCCCTTGTCTAACCCTGTTCATGTTTCACACATTTAGGAGAACTGACATTAAGCTCATCTCTGTTACATATAGGGAGCCATAAGCACTTGAGAAGACAGAGTTTTTAAGAACAAATAGATGTAATTCACCAAAAGTAGTGTGAAATGGTATAAAATGTGCCTTACACTGGACAGTCTGTTGTGCAAACAGGAGAGCCGTGCTTCATTTTTGGCAAGTTCCTCTGGTTCCGATAGTACGCATTTTTTGTTGTAGTTGAACTACTCTGTGTCAGCTCTTTAACTATACTTTTCTAGTAACTTTTACTGAGCTTTCCCAAACATTTAGTGTTGGGTATCTAAAGAGAAATTAATATGAAGCTAAACCAAAGGCAGCAGTGTTTACATTGAGAGAAAAAAAAAAAAAAGTGACACTGAGAAATAGCTTGTCATCTCTTTCTCAACTCTGTTATCTATTCATTCCATAATCCTATCAAAATAAAGATAAGAAAATAAATATCTTAATCTTATGTTGGTGCTCTTGTGTAGTGCAGAGTGGGAAAATGGCCCAATGGAACTTCTGACCTGCTGTTTTCTCTTCCCAGATAAGAATTTTCTGATTCTTCCTTCCTCTTATATTGCCTTCCTCTTGCCTCTGAAGAGCATCCTCAGCCACAGCCTTCCCAGTTTGAACTTCCGGGTTCTCTGTGCATTTTGATACAAAACAAGCATTTATTTGAGGAAGAATGAAGAACAGTATCTATTCTGAAACTAAAAAATAACTATTAGAAGTGAGAATTGGTTTCTTTCTACATAAAGTAGTATAACTTAGTATCATTTTAAAGAGCCAAAATATGTGCTTCAAGATGTCCGTGTAGTAACCAAAGTAATTAACTTTTTAAAAATTCTTGCAACTAATTTGTACAGATATTGTTGTACCAACCAAAATGTAGTGTTATGTGATTTACAGGTCAGAAAGTTTACAAAACCGTAAACTTTGAACTTCTTTTATGATAGAATGAATAATGAGCACTTGTGTATCTTAGTAAATAGGTGCAAAATGTTGAATATAAATCATGAAATTATGCACAAAATATTGATTGGAAAGGAATGGTATTTTTTAAGAGTTACTTTGTGTTGACACTGAAAGGAGTTACATACATTCTGCTTAGCTGCCTTCTGTAATGTGTTATGGTTTTTTAGCTACTGTATTAAAGACAGCTTGGGCTTCCCTCAGTAGAAGCTTTAATGACTAGCTTGAAGCCATTTTCCTTTAAGGAATTAATATTTAGACATAACATTAGCTATGGAGGTAATTAACAGGTTTAGAATAATTAATGAGTAAAATTGCAAGGACTGTAATTTGCATTGCCTAATATCAACTTTTAAAGCTTTCTTTAAAGGTTTTTGCTCATTAAAATGTTAAATTGGTTTTATTTCATGAACAGGATATGAAAATATATTGCTGTAATTTCTTTGTAGGCTCCATTTGACTTGACACTTCATTGAAATCAAGCCTGGATTAATAATTTACTCTTTTCTCCAAGCAGATACACTAGAGGTTCAAAAAAACTCGTTTGGTATTGCTTACCTCTGAAATTTCACTTTATTTTTTGATTGGATTTGCTTGGTTTTATAAGAAATAAGTATTTTGCCTTTTAGTGTGTATTGGTGGGGAGAAGGGGAAGGAGAGAGAGAGAGAGAGAGATATGGGCTTTTACATGGGCTTTTGAGTTCAGTTTTTTTTGCCAAAACCAGTTCCTCACGAGGGTGGAAAAAAAAGCCCTTTAACTGGGACATCAAATGCTTGCATCATGGTTGGCACACTCTGTTGATGTTTGAATTGACTAAGTTGATAACATTCATACCTGAGAAAAACTAGAAGCACAACAGATATTTTAAGCGTGCACATTGTATGTAACTCTCTGTAGTTTGATATTACTCCAAATTCATAATTGTACTTAGGAAGTTCCTTTCTGGTCTTCCAAATCAGTATAAAAAATGGACATTGCTAACTGATGTGGGAGTGGCATCCCAAAGCTTCTGATCTCTGGTGTTAAATCTTTTGAAGTGGAAAAAATAATAGCTTAGAAAAACTTCATTGAAGATTGCTTCAAGAAAAATGTGTTTAATAAATGGTTGCTTAATTGACATGTGACCTGTATGGTTAGAGATGCCAGACAGCAAAACTACAGTGAAAGAGCTGGGCTAAACTTTATTTAAATAATGCTTTCAGATGCTATTATACATACAGATTGTAATCAAAATTACTATTTTATCTAAAGCTCAGGCTGAGACTGTAAGAATTGCTACTTTATAATTATCAGTAAATTGCCCAGGCTACTGCCCAGCCCAGCTAATTGCTTTCCTTTGTGTACTTTTTTTCCAATCAAAGAGGAAACAAAACTATGACCCAGCTTAGGAATGGCCAACATTGTGTATCTGCTGTTTCATCAGCGAAGCAAGTTTTGTGCTTCTGAATGAGGTGGTTTTGGTTACAAAGCAATTATGCTCCTTGAATATTGCTGGGTATGGCAGGGCCTTCAGCATTTATTGGGGATACCTCTTTCCCGTCCCTGACAATGACCATTTGAAGTTGCTTCATTTGTAGAATGCTTTTAATTTCTACATATAAATGAAGTAAATTACCAGCGGCTTTTTCAATCTTTTAAGTATTGTCATACATCTTAAAAAAAAAAAAAAAGGTGAGTTTTTACTGTCATTCATGGTTTTACTTCAGGGATAAACTAAAAGTTCTTGCTTTTCTTGAATTACTTTGTCCATATGTGTCTGTACTTGATGCCTGCATCTTAAAAAGGATAAGGCTTGATGATTACTAACATTTTATTAGCATTGTTATGTGATGTGATGGCATGTAGCAGTTGTGAGAGAAGATATTGTTCTCTGACACATTAATCCTGCGTTATGCCAGGCTGTTCACAGACCATTCACATAGTCTTCATTACTTATCATTAATCTTCCATGTCATATTTCTTCAAATCTTTTGCCTGTGATCATTCCTTACTTGGAGTCCATATTTAAGTTTAAGGAATGTGGAATTCGTGAGTAATGTTGTGCTCAAGGAAGATAAATACAGCACTCTTGGTTTCTCTTGATCTTGGTTTTCTTCTTCATCATTTGATTGTTTTTTCAGACCAGTCAGTCAAATTTTATTTCCTAGTTTTTCACGTAAAGTCACAAATAATTGCAGGCTTTCCAGACATCACCTATAAAATTGTTTATGAAAACACAGTGATTCTTACCAGGATTGTATGTGTTTAAAAACCCCAAACCTTCATTGTTTTTATGATCACTTGTTCTACTTCACTTTCCTAGCAACAGTTAATGGATTTAATTGGAATCTGTGAAGTCATTTGAGGTTTTTCTGAGCCTGTTTCTCATCTATGCAAAATGACTAGGAGATGGAAAAAATAAAAATAATTTGTGCTTATGATAACATACAGAAAAAATTAACATGTATTATATCAGTATCTGTATTGCATCATTAATACTGTGATTCTCTGGTATTCCTTGATCAAATAGCTCTTAATGTGTTAGAAGTCAAGAAGTTGTTTTCTGTGTAATAGTGCTTTTATGAAAACATTAATTTTCATTGTAGTACATGTGTTTTTCAGTAACTTTAAATAACCGTGTAGATTGTTTTCTTAAGCTGTTATTAGCTTAAGTTATTTAAATAAAGAGAAACTATATTATATATAACGAGAAATTAATATATAGGTGGTTTAATTTTAATTATGAGCAAAATTATAGTACTTTAAACTGGTATGGCAGAAAGCTGGCCGAAATTGGTGCTGCATGTCATTCCAAAGGACAAGAAGAAACATTGATGCTGTTGTGTTGTGTGTGCTTGGGAGGGAGCAAGACCCTTATGCAGAGCATTGAAGATCAAATTGGGGTTATACTTTTGTTGTGGAATTGGAGAGGGATGAGTTAGTGTTTGTGTGGTGTGTGGGTTGGGTTTGTTTTATTGTTTGAGTTTTTTTATTGCAGGGGCTTTTACTCCTAGTTTTACTCTTAGGAAGTAGTTCCAGTCATTCATATTTTTTCTCATTGACAAAAAAGACCTGCACTTGATGAGCAACTGTAAAAATTAGATGCAGAGATTTCAGATGACTTAACCAAATTGCTTGCTATTAAAGGCACATTTAATTTTGCTGGTAATGTTTCTAAGTATATTTATAATTTTTTCAGATGCAATAAAATACATAGATAATTAAAAAATAAAAACATTTCCTATTGTATATACGTAGAGACTAGTTATTGGTAAAGTACCAATGGTAAGTACCATTGATGAGTAAATTTAAACAAAGCTGTGGAGCAGACCAAAAAGTAAATGGTATGGTTAATAAATTAATAGCAGTCTTGAGGTCTGCAATTCTTTCACGGATTAGATACTTGATATTCCGGTGGCATTAAGTTCAAAAACCTGTTCCTTTACTATTTGTAATTTGACTTCAGTCATGCATAGACTTGTTGACAGCTATTTACTAGAAATCTACCTTTGCAAAAGACTGGTACCCTGCTGTGTAGCAATAAAAATATCAACATACCAGCTGCAAGAACTATTTTCCAGCTGTATTAATATGTAAGCATTAGAAAATGGGTAAGACTTGCACTTTGAGCAGAGGTGTGCAAATATACTTAATTTCTCATATTAATTGCTTGGCTGCTTGATGGTGCTCTTTTCATTAGAATTGTGCTTTATCTTCTGTATCTTTCTTAAATATCAATATTCAAATTACTTTTTCAAGTTATCTATATTAAAAAAATGGTTCTGCTTAACCAGTCCCAAGCTATGTTTGGAGCCTGTTTAGTGTATTAAACTCTGTTGTTAGTAACTTGAAAAGACACATTTGCTGTAGTTGTGTATTTGACACAGCACAACTCATGGCATATACCAGACAATGCTATTTTGTAAAAGACATTAGTGAAACTCTTGGGTTGTCAGCAAATAAATGAAAATATTTGTTTATAAGCTTTTCAAAGTTGTAATATCACCATTAGGAGAAAGCTGTGCTTTTCTTGCCTCCTGCCACACACGTACTTTGAGCGCGTGCTGATAACTGGGTTCACTTTCTCTGCCTTTCTGCTCCGTGAACTTAAATTTTAACCTTTCCTCTGAGCACATCAGTCTGTTTTGCTGTAGCGCTAAACAGTGATGTTCGATCTAATGATTTCTTTTTTTGGCATTTGTAGTTGAATTGGTTTTGGTAATTAGTAGAAGTTAATGTTCTCATTTTGAGGCTGCAGCTTTTAAAAGTTTACCGATTCTTTTTATTGTAGGTTCATAGCTAGGAACAGTAAACCTACTTCATCTAACTGTTTCTGTCATCTTGCTCTATTTGGTTTATTTGTTCTGTGTCTAGACGCTAAGCCATACCTGTAATAGTTGTTATCTTCTCTGTATCTTTTCTGGCTCTGTGTTCACATTTTTAAGAAGAACAGTGAGAATTGTGTACAGTATTTGAAAATGTTGCTACACTAGTGGCACAGTGATTTTCTTCTTTTTTTTTTTTTATTTTTTCGTCATTCTGTCATTCTTTCCTGATTATCCTAGCCTTAGATTTGTCTTTTTGATCACTATTGGGATTTAGCTGATATATTCAGAGAAGCATGTCTGATGATTCCATTCCCGCCCCCCTAACACCCCCCCCCGCCCAGTAACAGAACTGGTATAATTCATCACATGTAATTTCTTTTTTTACATGCTTTCTTTTGCATTTACATTGAATTTTATCCTTCAATCATTTATACCTTTTGATCAGGTTTATTTTTGATTACACCAAATAATTTTACATAATTAGTAAGCCTTTTGACTTTGTTTTTTTTTAAACCAGCTTTCTAGATCTTAGATGTGCTGAACCACACTGGACCTTTAGGAACTTTACTGGTGAAATCTTTCTATTTATTTCTGCTCTTGCTTTGCTTTATTTTAATGAGTTATTTAATTCTGTAAGGACCTTCTCTTTTGTCCTGTATTAGCACAGTTTGTTTAGGAGATTCCTTACCATTTGTTAGGTAGCCTGTCCGAGCTTCTTGAAAACTCAGATCTGTTCTGTCACTAAAATCACACTTATTCACCTGCTTGTCAATCCTTCAGCTACTTCTAGTAGTAGTCCCTTCCCTCTACAAAATTTACTGACCCTTCCCATATATTTATCCATATGCTTAGTCTTGCTGGTTTTGTTATAGTTTAAACTGTTTGCTGTGGTGCCTGACTCATCTGTACCAAAATTCCGTGCCCACTCCCAAAAAGGTTTTTTTGTTTTGTTTAAATGTACAGTATTTGACTCTGTCATGGCTATTTTATAGAGTAGGTTTAAGGAATAAATTTCACACCACAGCTGTTAGATCATCAGTTTCATATTTTGCTTTGTCTGTAAATTTTGTGTAAATACTGCCTGATCCTGATGACTTGTTGTTAGTGGCTTTACCTAGATTATCTGCTGCTGATGGTTGCTTAAAATGCTTTCTCTGTTCTGTTCCTCTGGAGAAAGACTCTGTTGCAGCAGCTTCCATCAGCTCTTCTATAGTGAGCACTGGGGAGGGGGGTGGGAATCAATGTAGCTTTTCTGGTACTTCTGCTTGGTCTCTTCCTTCACGTCTCAGTCACTCTACTGATTCTTTCTTATCATCGTGCTTGTTCTTGGAACAGGTTTTAATTGCAAATTGAGCGAGTTAGTAGAAAGTTGGTTTTAAAACTTATTTTTGCTCTGCTTTTTTACAGTTTCTAGTTAACCAGGTGAAGTTTATGGGAAGTCTTCCCCCCCGCCTTGCCTTTTCACTGTTTAGGAGCAACATCCACTTTTAAAAAGATGTTTTTCTACCTAAAATAGCCTTCTCCAATGCTATTCTTAATCAGGCTGGCTTTTCTGGAGCTTTTTTGTTATTTTCTTCTTGTTTTCAATAAGTGATGTTTGTTTACTGTGAACTTCTAACCATTTTACAGATGATCCCTGTCATACACAAACATTCACTCTTTGAGGTGCTCCTTTTAACTAGCCTCTTCATTTTTATGTAGCTTACTTTTGTGAAATTTAACTTTATAAGAACAGATATTTTTTTTTTTTTGTTATTCCAAAGAGGTTTAATATGAATATATTACAGTTGCTGTTAGTGGCTCTTTAATTCAAGATGTAACTGGCTTTATGAACTGTTTGTTCCTGCATCAAAAGTTGTTTCTATGTTCTATGACAGCTTGCAGAAGGAATAATTTACGGTATTTAAAATACTACAGTTCTCACAGTTGTGTAATTTTTACATCTCTAGCAGTGAGAGATTTCAGCTACTGAGTAGTTGCTTTTCTGCTTTCATAACTTCTGTAGTTTTTGTTAGTGTGTAATATTATATTAACTCTTGGTCACATGATTTATAGTACTGCTCTTAATTTTTTGCTTGGAGGATGCTGTGCTTACAGACCTGTTGGCTTTCCAGTGGATTTGTGGATAAGGGGAGAACACTGGGAGCCATTTACTTCAAATTTTTGTGAGGCCTTCAGCACTGTCTCACAATATTCTTACCTCCAAGTTAAGATACTACAATCTGGATGGGTGCACAAGATGAGTGAAAAAATGGTTAAATGATCAGCCTCAGAGGGTAATGGTTAATGAGTCATATTTGACCAGGAGGCCAGTGAAAGTGGAGTACTGTAAAGGTCTGTCCTAGGACCTGTTCTGTTTAATATCTTCACCAATGAACCAGAGGAGGTGACAGGATTCACTTGTCAAATTTGTAGAGGACACTAAATTGAGGGAAAGCAGTTGATACACAGAGCTGCCACTTGTAGAGACCTAGATAAGCTGGAGGAATGGCACAACAGGAACCTCATGAAATTGTAAAAACAAATGCAAAGGTCTACACCTGCAAAGGAAGAATTCCTTGCAGCAATACTGAGGAGCAGCTCTATGGAAAGGGATCTAAGGGCTTTGGTGGACAGCAACCTGAACATTAAGTTAGCAGTGTGCCCTGGCTGCAAAGAGGGTGAGGTATCCTGGGCTGTATTAACAGTAGGTTGAGGGAAGGAAAAGGATTACCCCCCTTAGCTTGGCATTCTTTAGGCTATATCTGGAACATCACTTCTAGTCTTGGACTCTGCAGTACAAGAAAGACATCGACAAGCTGGAGTGAGTTCAGTGGAGAGCCACCAAGATGGCTGGAGGCTGAAACACTTGCCCTGTGAAGAGAGGCTGAGGGATCTGGGCTTCTTAAACCTGGAGAAGAGGCAGTTTCAGGAGGATCTGATAGAGTCCTTCCAGTGCCTAGGAGGATGTCATTAAGAAGATAGAGCCATGTTCCTCGCAATGGTGAATGGTGGAGAGGACAAGACACAGTGGGCATGAATTGAAATAAAGAGGATCTCACCAGATAGTAAAAAAAAAAAAAAAAACTAAAAAGCATAGTGGAGGTGCACAGTGGGATTCTGTGGCCCTTACATTAATGTTAAATTTTGTCCCCTTTAATTTTGAACTGGTTGACGTGGTAATTGTAACATTCTTTTAATACTGTATTTCCTAAAAGGAACAGGTACTGGAAAAAGATAGGAATGTTTTGGGCTGCTGCTGTTGCAACTAGGTGGTGTTCCCATTCCACAGTAGTTGGGTTAGAATGCTGTTCAAGATGTACAATCTACTAGTGTTGTTGGATTGTATCTGGTCCTGTGGTTTTTGGGTTTGGTTTTTGCAACTTATCTGTCTTGATGCAGAGTAATAACATTTAGAATTATGGAATCCACAGGTAGTCATTACTTCAGCGTTAATATTCCAGCTATTCAGGAAACAGAAAGAGTTACGAATGCACATGTGAAAACAAAATCTTAACAGAAAGTATGTATAGGTAAAAACAGTTCCTTTCAGGCATTTCCAGACTTGCAAAAGTGATGAAAAATATCATTAGATCTCAGTAAGTAACTTGGAGATGTCAAATACACAGGAGCCCTACCTTTATTTGTTGTGGAAAATCACATAATATTTAATCTCTCATTTAATGTTGAAACTTTATCCAGACTATTAGTGAAAACTTGCTGTTGTATGAACTGCTCGTAACTTGTAGAGACAGTATTATTTCCTCCATTATCCTGAAACATATTTTTCAATTGGAATTTGGTTCTATACAATAGAACCTCCTGAGGAAGCTCTCTTAACCTCTGATTATATTTGCACTAAATGGTAGCCTTCTTTTCTTAAACTTGGAATAAAAAAGTAAGATGGGTTTCACTGTTGTTCTTAGTTGCCTTAACAAAAGTCTGTCATCACCTGAAATTTCTCTATAAGACATATTTTGATTATTGATAATTTTAAGAAACTGACTCATATAGCTAGACTGTATCAAAGCTTTTTTTTTTTTTTTTAATTTGTGCTCTGCTAACTGAAGTCCCGCACATTTCTGATTTCTCAGTTGAGAAATGATCCTTTTCTCATAAAAACATGAGAACAGCCATACAGGTTCTTCCAAGGAAGAACAGAGGAATTGGGCAAGGGTGTATGGCACTTTTCTAGTATTGTGGCCACCTGTGGTTTGGCAGCCTAAGCAGAAACCATCTTTGGCTCAGGGTTTACTGGCTTTCAGATTTGTTTGGTTTTGTGGGTTTTTTTCTTTTCAATGAACATCTTCAGATTTCATTTGAATGCAAATATTTTTAATGTCCGCAGCATAAAATGGCAGCATTTAACAGCTGGTTATGTCATGAACCATCTCCTATTGGTTTTGAGCATTTGGTGTCCAAGACAGCTGCCTCTTTTTAACGTTTAGGGTATAAGTCAAAGTAGAAGCTAGAAATAGACTTTAATGTTTTATCCAAATTCTGTACTTGCAGTTGGAATACAGTGCAAAGTATCTCAAGTGTATAATTAACAACTATAAAGTTAAATTAAAAGCTTCTTTGTAACAGGAATGTTACCTTTCACAATGAATCCTATTTGTAATAACTAATGGAAATGTGAATACAGAAATCTTATAGAAATCTAGCACAACTGATTGCAGGAATATGCAACAGCAGCTGTTTATGCAGCATTCCTTTCTGTTTGTGAATATACTTGTTCCATACAGGTTGGCTGAACATCATGATGTGCTTAGTCATTTCATCCTATCTTCAGCAGTTTTCTTAGAGCAAGAAATAATGCAGGTTGCCATTGCAAGACAAGGTCACTTGTGTTCTTGACACAACATAGAGAAAATGATGGATTTCTTGAGGTTGGTCTACATTGTGATCTCAAAATTACAGACTGACATGCAGAAGCAAAGTTTAAACTGGCTCTACACTACCAGAATTCTGGTATTTTCTAAGAGCATAAGTATTATGCTTACTTTCTATTGTAATTTCAACAGAAATGCTCAAATAATTCTTAAATTTGGTAAAGATTTCAAAACCAGGAAGGATTGCAGCTACCTGCAGTACAGCACAGTTCATGTAGTCCTTCGTTAAAGTCTAGTTAACCAAACCAAAACAGTAAGCTTTCTCAGCTAAGTTATAGCCTTGCTAATACACCTGCAATTGTAGGGGAAGCAAAAATGGTTATTTCTGTGTTGTCAGGTGAGCAAGGGTATATTATAAATTCTAATCCTATTTTTAAAATATATGTGGCCCATGATCTGCTGCCTTTGAGGGGTCCCCAGGAAAAGGGACAGCAGTGAGCACGCTACACTGAGTGTGGCGATTGAGTCTGTCGAGCTGTGCTGGGCATTAGGTAGTATATTCTTAAGGGTATCGTAGAATTTGAGCTTGCTCTGTTGAGTATTATGTTCTTATGTTGGTAGGTGTCAGTAATGCTTTCATGTTGTTGAATGAATGGTCTTTCTCAATAAATTCCTGTGAGCAATTTTCTCATTTTGTTAAGAAATGAATGTTCTCTAATGTTAAAAGTGATATTCTGATGCTAAGATTTCCTCTTTTCTCCAGTTTGTCGCCATCCATGTTAAAAAAAATGTACTTGTAAGGATTAGGGCCACCAGTATGCTAGAAAATGATTATATTAATGAAAAAAATCCCTGCCTTTAAACAGCTTTTTTACTAAAATAACTTACCTGTCATTGTCTATAGACCCATCTATAAACTTACCTTACACTACTTCAGTACCCAGCAACCTTAATGCTTTTGCAGAATGCATTGGTTTGTGGGGGGGTTGTTTGTGTTTTGGGGTTTTTTTTTTTGCAGCCCAAGCATTCTCTTTTTTATTTTGCAAAGGGTCTTTTCTGTGTCCTGAAGCACGCTTTTTGCATTGTTCTTGTTTCCCCTTTCAATGGCACTCCTTGGTCTGGCATTTGCTGATTATCAGTCGCATTCCAAGGCGTAACTTGTGAAGGGAAGGAAATGCACTCAGGCTTACCTCTCTGGTACTGTGCATGATTCTGTGCGATATCTTCTTCCATTTAATTTGCCTGGATTTTTTCTTTTGTCAGTGGTATTTAAAAGCAGGCTGTTGCTTGCACCATTTTGTTGAATGTCAGAGCTATGAGGCTGCTGCTGCTATGCTACAGTTTGTTTGTTGGTGGATAAAACCTGAAGCTCTTCAAAACAAGATATGTCTTGGGGTGATTGTTTTGTTTCAACTAGGGGGTCTTTTGATCAGAAGTTGGGAAAGGAATTGCAGTTTACTGTGAAGCAATCAGCTCCTGAGGTCTGTATGTCCGCGCTGCACTAGTTGTGGTCAGTTTGAGAATACCTTTGAGAAACCTTTGTGGATCCTGATTAGTTGGTAGTGTACAACTTTAATAATGTATTGCACCTCTGTTCTGTTTAAAGAGAGGAGTAAACAAAAGAATTGAATCTTCTACGTTATTACATTTTTTTAGTTAACAACATAGAATGGTTTGGGTTGGAAGAGGGACCTTAAAGATCATCCAGTTCCAAGCCCCCTGCCATGGACAAGGACACCTCCCACTAGACCAGGCTGCTCAAAGCCCCATCCAGGGGAATACTTCCAGGGATGGGGCATCCACAGCTTCCCTGGACAGCCGGTTCCAGTGCCTCACCACCCTCACAGTAAAGAATTTCTTCCTAATATCTCATATAAATTTCCCCTCTTTCAGTTTAAAACTGTTACCCCTTGTCCTACCACTTCACTCCCTGATAAAGAGTCCCTCCCCATCTTTCCTGTAGGCCCCCTTCAGGTACTGGAAGGCTGCTATAAGGTCTCCCCAGAGCCTTCTCTTCTCCAGGCTGAACAACCCCAGCTCTCTCAGCCTGTCTTCATAGCAGAGGTGCTCCAGCCCTCTGATCATCTTTGTGGCCCTCCTCTGGACCCACTCCAACAGGTCCATGTCCTTCTTATCAGTCCTTGGGTACATTGTTTATCGATTTGTATTATTGGTGACCACTAGTGAGCATTGTTCTTCCAGATCACTTAGCATCTCCTTTTCTTTGCTCTTTTTTATTTCTGTCTGGTTTTATGCATGACTTCCATCCTCTGTGGTTAATTTACATTGAGCTTATTGACATTGGATTTCATCTGTTAGAAACTTTTTTTTTTTTGCTTGATGTACAGTTAGCTCTAGCTTGTGGAGGACATTTGGAAAATTTGTGACTCTCAAACTCCCTTGTCCTTATTGCAGTCTAGTGCGGAGCTTATTTTTTGTCAAAATTATTTGAGTTGAAGAACATGGCTGAACTTACAGTGCTGGTAAGGGTTGTGACCTGTGAAATTTCAGACCTTTACATTTCTAGTAATATTCTTTAACCATGAATGCCACTCGCTATCTACAGCTTCTGTTTTTCTGGTATCCCTCTTGTGCCATACAATGGCACAATGGCTTTATTTATCATTTAAAACTATTGTGTTTAAAAATTTTATGGAAAAATGTGTCTCAGTGTCCAAGTATTTCTCGGCTAGTTTTCTACCTATATAGAATCTTACTGTTCACTTGTTCCTATTGTTTGCATTACTTTGGATGTCTAATTAATTAATTTTTGCCTTGTATTTCCCTTGGGATCTGTCCTAACATTTTTGAAGATCTGTTCTCACATTATAGCATATTGTGTTCCTCAATGGCTTCTGTTCTTTCCACTTGTCTTCTCTTTCTAGTATTGTTTGGTCTGATTTACTGCCTTTCTTTATAGTTTTTGGAATTGTACTTGCCATTGCTAATTCTGTGCTCCAGCAGTTCTCTCTCAACCATGACAATGGTTTAATCAAATTAGAGTGGATAACGTTAATAGGTGCACTCCCATTGTTAGAAGTCAAAGAAAGTGTATATATCTTTGGAAAAAATCATATGTAAGTCTATAGTTTGGGATGTAAGATTGTAGTTTTGTAGCAGTTAAAATATGAAAGCTGCCTGGTCCTACAGTGGAGTGGAGAAGACAATAAAGATAAACTATACAGGGAGATGTGCAGGTTCGTGGTTTATAGAATCGCCTCTGTGGGATTGTGTTTGCTGTTGCTTGGAGGTATGTTGCTGTTCCAAGCTTGAAATATTCTCAAAGTCATCTGGGAGTAAGAAATTGCTGGTTCTCTTGAACAAAAGGGTGAAAAAATTTGTGATTTGCTTGTCTACATATGCCAAAGCAATATACATAGAGTCCATTTAAAAATCAAGTGCTCTTTTGCCAAATGCCAGTCGTAAAGAAAAAGTATCAATATAACCTCTCTCTTTTTGCACTTTATTCTACAATTTTTATTTCTAATAGAATTTTACTGCTTTGTTTCAAGGGGTAGTTAGAAGGCAAGTAGATAATTTTAAATATCAGTTTTTTAAATTTTCCATCATATGGAAGAAATTCTATTCTATTAAAAAAAACCTGCACACAGAAATACTTGACACTATGTACTTCATAACCTCCTTGTTTATACCAGTGCTGTTGTTTTCCAGTTAACAGAATGCTGTGTACAGCTGTTTATCTATAGTTTTTTGTTTGTGTGCGTGTGTTTGTGCATGTACACACACACACAGAGAATAAGATAACTGTGATTGTTATTTTTTTTTTATCACAAGAAAGGGAAATCATTAATGCTTGTAATTTTGAATAGAGATTGTATTGCATTTTATTCTTACAAGCAGTTCTGACCCCAGGTTGGGTCCCACGCCCTTAGTTCCTGAAGTCCCATCAATTGGCTCTGTATTATGTTAATAGTTTTCACATACATAAGCACTCTACCAGATTTGAGAAAACACAAGTTTCAAAGTCTCTTGTACACTGTGAGAGGGAGAGAGGCATACTCTCAGGTAAGGTAGTTCACGGCTTAAGGCAGCTGCCTGGTGTGGTTCCAGTGTGTGTGTGTGTGTGTTCAGCCTTTAGGCGGCTAATGTTGACATTGCATACAGTGATCGGCTCATGTGCATGAAGCTTGATGTTTCAGGCTCCTAGTCCTGGGCAGCTAGTGTGTATTAGCCTTCTAGATGTATAGGAATTTTAGGACTGTAACCTGTTCCAGTGATGGTCTTTTCCAGTGTTACCTATCTTAAATTATTTCTGCAAGAGCAGAGCAAGGTATATATTCCCAACTTAAACACCTTGTCTTTTTTTATATGCTTGTTGTAGAGCCTGAGAAAGCCATCTTCATTGCTCTTACAGATATCATCAGTTCACCTGTTTACTGTTGTTGTTCATGCTGCCTCCCCAATCTGAAACCTGGATCTTCTTGCTGTTTAGTCTTGTTATGCCTGTAGATTACACGTGTCAAAACAAAGAACCTTTAATATTTTTCTAGGTAAGAACAGCAGTAAAATAAATTATTCTCTGATCTTTTTAGATGGAAGAAATAGATTGAGCTCTATATGTCTTTTACAAGATTAAATCATTCTTCTAGCTCACCTTCGAACCTTATCTGCTGCTGCTTTTTTTTTTTTTAATTAGTTCCAAAATTAAACTCGGGTGTTTGTGGTTTCATGAGCTCATGTGTGAAGGCAACATGATATCCATAGTCCTAGGCAGGATTTTTCGTGTTTAATTCCCATTGGCAAGAAATTTTAATTGTATAATGTTCAGTAAATATCTGTAATAAACCCAGAATCAAAATGTCAGATCCTGGCCAGGACACTTTTCAATATGAGATATGAAGAAGTGAATGGATCTAAAACTTAAAATCAAAGAGATATAGTATTTGTGTAGAGTAAGAATAGTATATGTGGACACAAGATGAAAAAAACCATTGTACTGTGTGTGTGGGGTCGAAGTCTCTTGGTCAACTTTGTGGTGACAGATGACACTGCCAAATTTCTGCTGAAGTGATGAAGCAAGTCTAGTGCAAGTTGTGGACAATGGTCAGAGACAGATGTTCTGGTGACTTTCTGTCCTTCTCCATCTTAGAGAAGGAAGGTAAAGATGCAACAACATCAGGAAGTCGTTGGTGGTAATGATGAAGCTTTGGGGCTCCTCAGTTATTCGAAAGCAGTTGGAGGAAGATGACTTTTTGGTGGATGTGTCCCAGCTAAATGCCTGAGGCAAATTGCTTCTGGATTCTGGGACAGAAGGTCCAATATAAACTAAGAGCAAGGAATAAGTTGAAAGTTTGAGAGAAAGACACAGAAATTTCTTTGCCTGATCTTTGTACCCTGGAAGAACTAAAACGAATGAGAGTATAGCTGTAAAGGAAGAGGTGTGAATAGGATGCAAATGGCAGAAAGCACGGAAAATATAGAATCAATAGGTAGGTAAGATTTACCTCATGGGCAGACTTTCTCTTCTATACTAATGTTGTTGAAAATGTGACCATTTTTAATCATTTTTTCACCATTCATCAGCTGGCAATTGCTCTCCCCACAGCCAAACTCTGTGAGCATTCCCCATCCTGCTTCAGCCAAAATTGGCTGTAGTAGTGTATATCACTGGTGATAAAATGGTAATGAACAGTGAAGAAGAGGGAAGGAAAATAGCCTCCTTTAGCTGAAACATCTGTTTGCAGAGTGGATGCCTCTGATCTTAATGAAAGGGCACTGTATCAGTTTCAAAAGAGAGACCCGAAATACCCATAGGCCAAAGCATGGAGTCAAGAAAATAGATCTAGAGCTACTGGATCAGGTAAAAAAAGAGATGCTAATGGTACACAGTGAATTTATCTTTTGTGTATGAGGCACAAACTGGGGAGAAGGAAAGGGAATGGCAGAAAAGTAAAACAATTCGGAAAGATCAGTAGGTCTTTAAGAACCTGTAAGCTGGGTAGGGTCCTTTGGAACCTCAAATCTAAAACCCTTCTGTAGCAGGTAAGCATATCGTATATAATTCAAGTCATAAATTGCTCACCCTTAATTTTAACTCATTATGGCTTGTAGCTTTTGTTTTTCTAATCTTTTAATTGGAAGACCGTTCCAGAATTTCATGTTGTTTGGGACAGTCTTATTTTTAAGCTACCTTTATTTCTGGTCAGTGTTTTGCCCTCACATTAACATTTTTTAAAACTATAATCATTCTTATTAATAATTGATACCTTTCCCTCACTACTTGATATTTTTATATGGAACAATTTTATCTCTTTTAGCCTTTGTTTTGCTAGGCCAAGGAAGCCAAACTTCTTTAATGTATTTCTCTCTCAATACATTTTTTGTTCTCCTGATCATAGTAATAGCTCAGCTCATCACCTATAACATTAGAAAGTGTGCTTTAGACCCTCATATTTTGATTTGGATTGGAATGGAAACATCTCTTTGAGAAAGGGATACTAACAGAAATCATGATAGAATCATTTTCCCAATTATAAACTGGCAGATAAATGCTAATAATAATGGTAAAGCCTGTGTGTTCCTGAGTGTAAGAGCTGCCACGTTTTTTCACAAAATAGCTGTGTGCTCACAGGGGAATATGCTAATTGTAGACTAGATCTCGGTCAGTGAGGACATTTTAGAAGCTTGACTAACAGTATACTGATGTAAAAATAAGTTTGAATGGAAAATAAGAATAATATTTTTTTTTTAAAAATGCTTAAGAATTTTGGTTTGATTTATTTTCTAGTTCAAGCACAAACTTTGAGAAATTAAATAAAGCAGTGATTTAAGAGCATAGGAGCTCGTTTATGGAGGAAGTGCAGAAAATAATTGGAATTTTAATACCAAACAAGAAAGAGAAACCTTCAGGGAAGGACTCCAAACAGAAGGGAAAATCTAAGCACCTCAAAAAAACAGAAGACTAGAGCAGGAGCTTTACTACGTAGAAGGTCAGAGGGGATACCAAGATATGATAGAAATCAAGCAAATTGAGCTTTTTGACAGGTATTTAAAGATCCTCTTATCTGAAGACAGCGAAGAGGCTGGTGTTAGATATTTAAAATGTTGAAATGAAACACTTGGCTAAAACTGAAGGGAAAATTCTTGTCTCAGTCTTGGATTAGAAAAGTACAATAAGGTGTGATAGAAAAGGTAGAAGGTCTCTATATGCATTAGCACCTTCGAAGGGGAAGTGAAGTTCATATCTTGATATGCTCCTACCAGAATTGTCTATATCCGAATGCGCCTGGTACCTGGCGTGTATGCTTCTGGAACTTAAGTGGAAAAAGTGGTGCAGGTGTTTAGAATCCTGTTGGATTTACCTCACCAGTTTATGATTTTCAGAAGAAACTTGAGTGGAAAAAAGTCATTAAGAATATAGGTGCAGGTGAGACACATGACAAAACACAAGGAACTCTACTGTATTTAGATGACTTCAAACTAATGCAGTATTTTTACAGGGGCTTTACTGGGGGTATGGCAAATACACTGCTCCTTGGAAAAATTCTGGCTTCCAAATTCCCTTTTTTGAGGTTTTTCCCAGTTTGGGCCTAGGTAGGAAATATGAGAAGGAAGGATAAAGCCATATTAACTCATCTGTGGGCAGGGCTGCCAACATTTGCTACTTGAGTTAACCAGATCACCTCTTAAGTCATCTAATAGCAGCCTTATCTTTGAGAAATCGTGCAGGATGGATTAAATACTGGAGGACTGGAAAGGATAAATGTACCACTTGTCAGAGGGAGAGGAGTCAAGGAGAGAGAGAGCAGTCATCTTAATATTGACATTCCGCCCCTCCCCCCCCCCCCAAAAAAAAAAGTTTATCAAACAGTTTTTATTTATCTGCAAGGTAATGAAGAGATTAATAATTGCCAGCATCGGCAAGAATAAATAATGTCAAAGTAGTTTAATTTCTTTCTATGATAAAACAGTTGAACTCAAGAATAGAAACAAAGCAGTAGCTGTCATGTATTTTCACTTTTTCACTTTAAATAAAGGCTTTAATAAGACTGTCTTTTGGGACATTTTCATAAGTAGTGCAGAGAAATGGTGTCTAGGAGAAACTAGTGTACCACAAGTGCAAAATTGGTTGGATTAGTATTGCTATTGGTTAGTTTTCGATGAATTGCTCTCAAAATGAAAAGGTATATTGAGCAGGTTTTCTTTAGAGACCTGCCTGGAGTCTGGTGGTTCTTTCTGTTTTTTACCTCGTGAGCTGAATGGTAAATTAGAGAGTAATTGGAGTCATTCTGCAAATGACACAAAACTGGGAAGGGACTGTGCTAGAGATCAAGATCACATTTCAGAATGGTCTTGCAGAACTGGAAAAATAATCTGCAAACCAGTAGATGAAATTCAGTGGAGATGAGAAGATGTGATACTTAGTCATGAATAAATCTTAGCAGTCTTTCAGAAAAGGATTTGATTTTTTTTTTTTTATTTGATAGCAGTATACTGTATGTAAAGGTTACCCTTCCACTGGCATGTACAGATAGAAGTGTAGCCAGTAAAATGAGCAAAGTCAACCTTCTTCTTAATTCAGCATCACCGGAGTCTCTGCTGGAACACTGTATTCCACTTGGGGAGTCACATTTCAAGCAAGACTTTGACCCCTTGGAGGCTGAACAGAGGCATCAGGGGTGATCAGAAGTATAGGAAGCATCCCTTGGAGGAAGAGTAAACCATTTTCATTTGTTTAGCCAGTAGAAGAGAAGACATAGTAGAGTGCGGTTTTCTAATATGTAAAAGGCTGTTGGAGAAGAAATAAAGGAATTATCTCTTGTGTCACTGGTGACGATGATAAGTAAAAAGGGTCCAAACTCGACCAAGAAGGACTCAAAGGAGATATTAGAGAAACCTTCCTAAATTTCAGTTTAATTAAGTAATAAAGCAGATTGCATGAAAAGGTTCTGAATTTTTATCATTGCTAGGCTTTCAAGAGCTAGTTAAAGACATGTGTAGCTATAGTTTTTCCCCATTTTTGAGAGTAAGGTAGAAATGCATTTTTTTTAAAGAATTTTTTTCCTTAAACTGTATTTTTTCTAAAAGTTTCTGACTGAATGACTGCCTGGAACAGAAGTATTCACGTGGAGGCAAGGTAACATCAGCAGTTAAATTTACATGGCCCCCTGCTTGAATTCACCTTCTTTGAGAAGGAAAGTGAGGAAACCTTTTCTTCATTATAGCCGGGGCCAGGGGGGGCGAAGTTGCTCCATACTGTAGAAATCTTCTTTCTTTCAGGAAGATTCTTATTCATGTTGGCCAACATAATATATTTGATTCAAGAGACATTTTGAAAACTATTATTTTGAAATATCTTTCTAATGCTCTAGTAGGAATTTGAATTCTAGCAGTTGCTATCTTCAGATTACTTTTAGACAATATATTTTTGTTTGTATGCAGCAAAAGTCTGTCCCTCGTCTTTCTCTGGTTTGAATTTGAGAGGGATCTCTTCAACATGACTGTCAAGATTATTTTAGCCTTCTAGCACTTGCTTTACTTTCTCCATTTCTTCCAGGGTGGTCATCTATGTGCTTTTTTGCTGTAATCTTGTATATACAAAAGAAGACCTGTGTAGCTTAATTAAAAATTCATTGCCGTTTTGTTTGACAAAAAGCTAAACAACGCATTAGACTAAATTATCCATTACACTTTTATACAAGGCAGTGTAATTACATGAAAAATAGCCTTAACAGTAAGAATAAAATTTATCATAGGATAATGCTAATGCATTTATATGCAATGAGGGTAGGTTTAATTACAGTACATTTAAGATTGGTATGCCAAGAGCAATAAACTTTACAACAACATTCAAAAGTTTAATAAGCATGAAACATCATAAGAACAATGTAGACTAAACCATCCTTCCATCCGAAAAGCTGAAATGCAAAGAAGTTTTTATTTATTGCCTCAGGTAAAAAAGTCTGTAGAAACAGATAAGTGATGACAAAGCTTTGATGTTAATAAACCCAAATGGAAGTCAAAAATCAAAGTGTGTAAACGGCTAGGTTATAAAAAGAAAGATGACAGAGTTATACCCTGTAATTAGGTGTAATTTGTGCTTTTGGCACAGCTATTTGTCCTGCATGAATGAGAGGTTGTCTTAAGTTTTCTCGTCCCTGTATAATAGAATTGCAGTACGGGCACATCCCACTTCAAACCTCCCTAGGTTATTTTTTTTCAAGAAGTATTTGAAAGCAGCATGCATATTGATCCCCTCTTATGTGAGTACTGTACTCAGTTTGCCCTTCCTAGTACTTGAAAATAATCATAAGCTGAGTGTTTATAAAACACAGCTAGAAAAAAAAAAACCATTTTTTAAAAAATGCAACCAAATCACAAAACAAGTTTATACCTTGAGTATAAATCAGATTTATGTCATACAAGTAAATTACATCAAAACTAGAAAATTAAGAATCCAATTAAATTATTTAATGAGTTGTTCTGTTTAGCAGCTGCATAATTGGCTGTCTCATCCATATTTTAAACTGTTGTAGAACAAATTGCTATTAATTAAATAATTTAATGTAATTGGTTCCTGTCTTTGTTTTCTGGTATCTCTGCATGAGACATCACGTTTTCAGTGCTGAAACCCATTTTACAACCATCTCTTTCTGCCTTGCACTGTGAAAATATAAAAGAAATCTTTTCTTCCACTTCCTGTGTTGTGAAGAAACTGAAGAAGTCTATTGATTCAGGGAAAACTGCAGATTTTACAAATGGCTAATCTGTACAGGTATCAGTTTTTAAACTTTCCTGTTTAGGAATAATTACTATATTTTTAGACATGCTAACTTCTCTGTGTGTTTATGAAATTACCTCAAGGTTTGGTACTGATGTGTGGGTTTTTTAAATCTCCCTGATGTGAAGTTCACAGTTCTCATCTGATGGGACATGAAATGCCCTCCCAGAGCACCTTTTGGTTAGCTGCGTTACATGTTTAAGGTTGTAAATCCATGACATGCAATGCAAGAATCGGCTGCTCCAGCAGTGCAAAGCCCTTTGCCAGCGCTCATATTTCTCTTATACATGAGAACATGTGAAACAAAATAAAAAATGAGTATAATTCCTTTTTATCCTGGCATAAATGTATTTTTACTTTGTTTTCCATGTTTTCTTTTTTTACTGGAAATTCAAGTCTGACATGTTTGGAAGTCCTCAAATGGTTTCTGTGAATGCTGCAGTGTGGTTGCATGTCAGCGTTTGCTGGTGGCATGAGGGGGCCCTTCGCCTCCTGTGAGTATCCTGTCTTCTGGTACCTCCGTGAAAGGGTGTCTGCTGGTACTGCATTGCATCAGCCTACCCCTTCCTCTCCAGTTGTCTTTACAGTTCATGAAGTCTTTTTCATGAATTCTGCCTTGAAGGACAAACTCCCTGGTGGGGAAAAGAGCTCTCTGATGATTCAGACATTTCCTTTCTGTTTCGGCCAGGGGGGCTGCAGTTTCCCTTCTGGGGGTCTATGCTCATTCAAGGGCGAGGGTTTCCTTCTTCCCACCCCAGTGCCACTCCTGATACTGTTATACGCCTGGGGAAAAGGATTTGGCAAGTCTGTAGCTTCTTCTGGTGTTAAAGGAATAATCTTCTGTTCTGTAAGGATTTCATTTCAGAGGTCGCATTTTGGTAAACTAAAAAAGTTGGCTAAAATTTCTGGAAGCCTATGTGGAATATTATTTAAATAAAATTTTAAAAAAGCAAATTTCAGACAGTATTATTTCAATTTCTGCCCATGCTGTCAGTATTTCAAAATATCTTCAGAAGGTTTAAGTGAAAAGTCATAGTATATTAATAGAATGCTACTGAAGTAACTTCAGCTCTTCTGTCAAGATTGGGTGAGATTTAGTAGAATTGCAAACCCCTGTGGGATGTGATGAGAGCAGAACTTTCAATAGAAATTCAGTAATGGTCAGTGATTTAGTAGTTATAAAAGTAGATGCCTGTAGACAGGTTTTAAACTAGTTTTCTACTTTACCACGGGATATCTGCAGCCTCAAAACTTAAAGAAAAATTTAGAAAACCCTGTTTGCTCTGTATGTTCAACAAGTACATTTTTCTACCTTACCTGTAAAACCACTAGTGTCTTTTAAATGTGTTCTGATCATTAATGGGTTTATCTTTTTTGATAAATGTGATATTGTTAGTGACATGTGGATGAATATTCCTTGTATAATCTCAGAAAGTTAGAAAATTATGCTCTCTAGGAGAGTTCTGTAAGTATGGTTCATGCTGATTGGTTACTTAAAGGCTTTTTGTTTCCCTCGTTTCCTCCCACTGAGATCCACTTTTTAATTTTATCTATAGCTTTTAAGCTGCACTTTCTAACTGCAGCAGAATGAAAAGATGCGACCTCTACTTTTCTCGTAAGTCAAGTGGTAGAGCTGTGCTCCAAATGGCTCAGCTCATTGTCTTTTCTCCTGCTAACATTGAGAGTTCAGCTTTCCCAGACAGACTGGTTTAAATCTGTTTGTTAGACCCAAATATCTGCTCACAGTTGTTGCTATTCTTGAAGTGCTGGTGCTTGTTGAAAACTACCATGATTTCTGAACTGCTGGCACTGTTCGCTCCTAACCAGGTGACAACTCACATTTAGTTAACAAAATCAACTCTAAGTTTTCTTAAGCGCACAGTCTATATTCCTAACAGTGTATCCTAGCTTAGGGTTGGTCTTTCCTTCTGTGTTTCTGATCATTATTTGCTTTCCTCTTCTGTTTCCCCTTTCACGCTCAGTTAATTATAAATTTCTTTCATGTCTCTCAACTTTCCAGATGTGTCAGAACTCCGGTTCTTGCTTTCTGGACTATCCCAAGCCAGGTTCAATTTTCACTTCAACCATCTGCCACACCAGCCAACAGGGGCAGGGACATGAGGCAAGGCTATACATGGACCTCCTCTGAGCCTGAGCAAAGCTGTGACCCTCAGGTCGTGCCAGCTGCCACCTTTCTGTCGAGACAGCCTGGTTCGCAGGACAGAAGTGCACGGAGCGTGGCTTCCTAGCCAGACACCATTGCTCCACAGCTCTTCAGGTCAAACCCAGCAAGTCTATATGACTTTGGGAGGGATGACTGATAATTTATTTGGGAATTCCAAGTAGTCTTACTGTAGGGAATTTGATTTGCCTGAATTCATTATGTTGTGGAAAAAACCCTGAAAATTCTTTTTTCTAAGTTTTTTGTCTGTTTCAGGTGAATGAGTTTGTGAGATTTCTGTCATAACTCCCATATATAAACCAGAACTTTTTTGCTTGTTTTTGAGTGGAGCTGTTTCAAATTAAAGCATAATTAATTTTGAATTAAGAGTTGTTTTCTTTCAATAATGAGGGTATGGAATGGGAATTTAGAAGCATGCTTTGGTATAACTGCTGCTGCTTGGAAGAAAAGGCTAGTATATACATCTGAAGTGTTGGTATTTGACAGCTGTGAAATTTTGGTGTGATCTCTTCCTAAACTGGTAGATACACAGTATAATAGTAATGTACTCTATTAAAACTAATTCTTTCCATTGTCCTCTTACTCTGTTGAGGTGCTGCTACTTGTTGAGAACTGGGAAGATGCCTTAAGGTGAAGGGAGAATTAGACTCCCTGTGTGCAGAATTGTAGCTTTGCTTAGAGACTTATGTTAATGTTTTTAAAAAAAAATAAAATTGTAAGATTAATCTAGATGTGTGGTTACAAAGATATTTTTTTTATGATGATTGGAAGATGTGTATGTAGATTAAAACTAGAATAATGGACAAATCCTTTTTCAAATATTTAGCTGTATTTACGTTAGATTTATAGATAGGAGAATATTTCTTTCCACCTGTTCTCTCTCTGGAGCCTTTATCAGTTCTGGAGTTCTTTGTCTCTTTTTGGTGGTCTGTTTTTTTTGAGTAATTAATTTGATGGATGTCAAAGCCTTGCCTTTGTTTGAAGTGTAATAACATCTTTATTTGAGAATGTATGGGGATGTTATATCATCTGGAAATGATGGGAGACAGATTTGTGTTCTTTAAAACACTTTTCTTCCAAGTGACAATGACTTTTTTTCCAAATGGTACTTGCATTGTGCGATTAGGTCAGCGGCTACAATCGTCATAGCAAATAAGTTCCCCTCAAAAGATGATGGTTGCTGTAAATCAGACCTGCTTAGGTCATCATATCAAATAGATGGGGACTGCACTCCCTGGCCCAGTGTAAGGAATTACGTTATTCTTTGCCGGGGAAGCCTTAATTGTTTTAGGCCCAAGAATGGAAGGTGTGTACTTGAGACTAGCAGGAGTTGCAAAGTGTGGTTGACTTACTGATCATGACTCAGTAGTAACTTATTTTTACCACTTAAGGTAGCTGTGGATTTGATGAGTACAATTTGATGTCTGAAGATTAAATTCAAATTTTTGTTAGGATAATTTAATGTGTTTTTTCTTTTCATTTTTGCTTTTCTTCTGTAATGCTAGGTGCGCATTTGCCTTACCAATTAACTAGTAAAGAAAGTGCAGTAACAATTTGAGTAATGATGCATGTGGTCCTCTTAAAGTTCTAGGTATGGAGTTTTACAGCTGAGTTTAGTTTTTCTTAAGTGTACTGATTTAAAAAAAAATCAAAATACTTGTTCTGGGGCAGATAAGCATTTTTGAAACCTTCTAGCAAATATAATTAAGAATTTTGGGTTATGTGAAGGATTCCTCAAAATGTGTTGCAGTGTTTTAATTCTTTTAATAAAATTAGAGATTTGAATGAAATTGTGCAAAATCAAGGTGAGATTAATTTCAGAACATTGATATACTAAAGTGTTTGAGTACTATATAGACAATTCAGCAAAATCAATGAACTTAAATATAAAGCACACATCTATGTGTATTTATGTATCTGTTGGTGCTTCCACATTGAAACCTGCAGAGAAAAAAAGGCAAGAAACATCCCATGGCATTTTTGTATTGTCCCAGTAATACACCTGCTGTGGAGGAAGCACCTACGGAATTGAGGATAGATCAGGGTGGTTGTCTACCCTGCTCCGCCTCTGTCTTTCCTGTTGAGAATGTTAACAAAAGGGCTAGGTTTTCTTTGTTTAAGTAAAAATCCTGTCCTGTTTTAGAAATATAAACTTTTGTATGAAGATTGTACCAGAGTTTTTTTCAGTAGGCTATAACTTGGCTTTCTCATGCTTTGATGTCAGAATTTTCTGTTTCCAGACCGTGACCCTGAATACAGAAAAAAACATATGGATAATAGTCCTTTCAGGGAACCTTTTATTTGTTTTGGTTATGAGAATTTTTTCCAGAAAAGAAAGCACCACTTTTCATCTCTGTCATTTCACCTATTCCTGCAGTTCTGTAATTTATATTTTCCAGTGTCTTTTGATAGAATCCTGGCAAGCTGTCATGAGATTTTTGCATCTGAGGTTATGATATTTAGGTCTTTTTAAAATCAGCTTTCAGAATTATCATTTTACTGAGTTACTTGTATTTCCAAGTATTAAGTAGGCCATAACTAATTCTATTCTGCTTTTTAAAACAATAACAAATTTTGTCCTTTTAAATGGAAGTGAGAACAGCATTATATAATTGCTGTTGGTTTTAGCTCAAATTTCTGGAGTGCACCACAAATAAAATCTGTGGCCATTGGAAGTGTTGAGGAAAACGCAACAACCTTGATGATTTCTGACAAACGAGGGTTACTTATGGCAAGCCAGCATTGTTGAATTAGAAGCTATATTCCAAGCCTGCTTCTAAGTCTTCACAAATCCTATCACAATGGAAGCCATGGAGTAACAAAAATATTGTGAAACAAATGCCTCCTGGGTGGCTAATTATTGGCATTCTTTCCTTTTTACTCAAAGGGAAGCTCTGTATCTTCCCTGTAAAATGCTGTCTGACTCGAGAGCAAGAATGCTTTGGGGTGGGGAGCTGGAATCTCTTCAGTGGTTTATTTGTGAGGGATTTCTTATTTATGCTTTCATTTTATCAAAAAAAAATAGTTCTTAAAAGGAACCGCATTAAATCCTTACTGTCACAAAAGACTGTTAATACCTTGGCTTTCTCTATTAAAATATCATGTAAACAATTATTGCATTATTTGTGCTGGTTCATGGATGTTGTTCCAGTTTGAAATAAATGTTGAATTCAGAAGAACAGTTAATACACAATCTTAATTTAACATATTTTGTTTAGATGAACTAATGGAGTGAGAGGGCTTTTCAGTTTGTTATACTTTCTTTTAAGTGAATGCCAAAGCTTTTCTGCTGATTTTAAGTAGGAACTTACGATCATATTACTGTTTATCATGCGCTGTAGAGGTTGCAATTATTTCCTTTTTCTGAGCATTCCTGTATCAGCTTGATTATTAAGAGCTTTAGACACCATAATGTTAATTAGAAAATGACAATGGTGTAATTGCATTCTCATCTTCATGGAAAAGTGGCAGTTCAGAGAAGGGAAGAATAAAAGGCCAATATATGCATTCCTGTGTCTGCCTGAAGGTAGTTTGTGTTATAGAAGCTTTTTGATGAGCGTGAAGAATTAAAGCCTCAAAGTTGAGACAGATTTAGAAACATTGCAGAAAATAAACTCTCTCTAGGAAATCTAAATTTGAGGGAAGAAAAATAAGTTTCCCCAAATTATCGTTTTATATTGGCCTGCAAGTCATTAAACCCTTTTTTCACTTAGTTATTTTTCATTTTATAGGCCATTGCTTGTGTTCCATTAGCTTCAGACCTTCATAGAATCTGGGGAAAGGTTGCTGTGAACGTGAACGATAATCGTCTCTGGTGATACCTTGATGGCCTGACTTTCTGTTTTTGGCTTTCTTCAGTTGTGTTGTGCTTCCTAGGAGATTAGAAATTCATTATTGTGCATCTGTTCTTCCTTCTTTGTGAAAGCTGTCAGTCCAATATTTTGATTAGGGCTATGATTTGGGGGAAGAGAGGATTTATTGTTAGGGAAAAGAGAATCCATTCTCTTCTGACCATGCTGCTAACAAGTTTTGTTACAGCATTTTCCTGTCATGATTTTCTAACCCCCCCTGGAGAACTAAAGCAAAAAAGACAGAGATCCAGCGTCTCTGACATTAGAGAAGTGAAGTTTGTCTGTGTTTCACATAGCTTTGGTACTTATTCCCAGCTTTCAGGGAGCTTTTCATTGTGTTACTTTTCTTAGTCCTAATGGTGAAAAGTAGAAGAGTTTTTTGCTGCATGGTAACGAGTGTTTTTCTTGTTCCATGAATGTGCAATACTTGTCCTAAATCTGTTTTAAACAAAAAAAGAAAACCCTCATGGGTTTTATAAGAAAAGCTTAGTGACACAAGTCTGACCTCACATCATTGGCTTGTTCAAAACTGCACCAGGGAAGAGAATTTAGTTGTAACTTCACAGAGTGAAATAGCTTGCCTCATCAGCAGAAAGCTCTCAGAGAGCAACAAAAACCTGTGGCAAACAGCTATGAAAAATCTTACAATTTCTTACTTTCATAGTTTTGGCATTAATGAAGAAACAGATTTATAATTTAAATATTAAGAAGTAATTGAATAGTTTAATAATGAAATATATAAGCAAAAACCCCTAAACCCTCGTTAATTCAAACAGTGGCTTACAGTATTTATTTAAAAATCCACAATTAATTCAATGTGTTCATTTTTTTAAGACTATTAGGATTATTTTTCTTTATTCCCTGAACCGTGTGTACCTCTGTGTGTGTGTATGTATATATATATTAACATGAAAGCATCACTATTTGACCAAATATATGTGTTGTAGCTAAGGCCGGTGCTTAGTAGTCCCAGAGTACTACTGCAAAATCAGTCAGGCTTGTAATTTTTTTATACAATAATAAAAATGAAATAGATTCTCTGATCTGTAATCATGGTAAATCCACTGACTTCATCTGAGTTTTCTGATTTATACTAGCTTCACCTGGTTTATTAAAGAGAAAAAATGAGCAGCGACTAGATAGCAAGAAATGGGAGAAAGCAGGTGGGACAAAATGAAATTGTCCTACAGTCACTTAAAAGATCAAATATAAAAAAGCAGAAAGTCAAGTCGTGAAATCCTGCTCCCTGACCTAACCTTGGAATGCAGAATATGGGGAAAATGCAAAAATGGCCTAGGAATTTCTCTGGGCTATGTCATTTAAAGAGACTGATCTGCGTGTATACACAGAGCATCGTTTTTTTCCTAAAATTTCAAATGTGGTAAAACAACTGAACTAAGAAAGCAGGCTAAAAGACTTATTTGAAAAAGAGATCTTCAAATTATACTTAATCCCTTTTTGCTTAAATTCTTGTTAAACTAACTGAGCGTAAATCTGTCTGTAAAGCTGAGCACAGATTTAAGTGTGTTGTCAGATGGAAAGAGATTTAAATAAGTTTTGCATGTGTTCAAATGTTCTGATCTGCTGTGATCAGATCTCTTACCTGTATTCCTGAGTCTAATAAAGTGATCTTTTAGGTTAGAGATGTAGGGTCAAAGATGTTTGGCTTTAATGTCTTATGTTCTCTTCACAATCTAGCAGTAGGCTGCCTTGATGGTATTAAAAAGCAGAAATGGAGACCTGGCAAAGTATTTGGTATTCCTATAAACTGCTGCCCTCAACACTTCTCAACTTGAGTTATCATCAAACATCAGTATTTACAGAGCTAAGTACAAAATAAGTGAAAATAGAAGAATTTAATATCCATTTTCAGCCCATTGATATTTAAATCCTTCTCAAAAAGAAAATTTAGGGAGCTGTGATTGCACGCAAGCATGAGAGTTGTTGGTGAAGCTTGACATGGGCAACCGGTCCTGCTGAATTGCTGGGAGAAATGGAGTGAAGGGTTGGCACAGAGTTGGGAGTACATTCACAAGAAACTTGAAAAACTGTAATTTGAAGTTCAGGTGAATCATACTATTCCTTCAACTATTAAGCTGATAAAATGATACCCTGTATTGAATGTTTCCCCACTCTCTTTATCTGTGTGTGTATATATACACGTGTAAAATGAAGTACACATGTAGTAGTGTATGTGTGTATATGTACACACACATATATGAAAATCCCAAACAGGGTATGTGGTTTTTTTCTTCCAATAATTAAAATTCACCCTTCTGAGTCTTATTTTATCTTCTCCTTTGCACCCTGCCAAGTATTTTCATGCTTCAGTATCACCAAATGAAATGTTTCTACTCCAAGAAAGGTGTAGAAAGTAGCATAAGTAATGTAACTGTCAAAAGTATTAATAATTTGTGGAGTATATCAGCTATTTATTTATTTATTTTTGAGCTTCAGAAGCAAGAAACAGTGGTTGTTCTGAAGAAGCACGTCTTTGTAATGGTAGCTTTCTAGACTCAATAAGAGCAAAAGCTCAGTTAGGAGCAAGACTTTCAGAATATTTTAGTAGAAGTAACTGATTCAAGTGGATACATAGTAGAAATGTGGTAATTTCACTGCCTCCTGGTCCTGCTTGTAGCTGCTGTTGATCATTAAAATTTATAACATATTCGGCAGCTGCTCTTGATGAGTTAACTTAGGTAATAGCCTGTGTTAAGCTGTAATTGGACTCTCCCTGTCATCTTCACTTGCAACATTTTGAATTCAGTTAAACATTATTAAACTTGTGACACCCTGTGGTAGTGGTGAGCCATTGCATATTATGTATTGCTGCAAAAGATGTATTTTGGACACCCTTTTGGGGTAGAGCCTTCGCTTTTCAAAATTAGAGTGCCTGCAGTCTACTTTTGGTCTCCGAAAACAGACACTCCCCTCCAAGGTAAGAGTAGAAGTCATGCTTATTTTCAGCATCCTGCGTTTTACAAATAAACTTATTTGCTGGACCATGCAAACCCATTGTGTTTTGCCTGTCTTATTTTGAACCTGCCTCTTTATCATTGATGTTTCTGAAACAGCCTTCTGTCTGTCTGCACAGCGGCAGTCCAAGAAACAGCGAGGACAAGCAAGTATTTCTGAAAGGCACAGGCTTCTCTGAACCTACTGTCTTTGTTTTGTCATAAACCTTTGAATTATTTTGTAAAGCAGCTGTTAGCAATAGTTGTATTATCAACTAATCAAGTAAGGTAGCTGATACAAACAGTGGTGTGTGAACTTTTAAATCATTATATTCACAGTGCTCTTTGGGGATTCGTGAAAGAGATTGTTATAACCACTTATATCACATGTAGCAGACACTAGAGAATCTTGAAGTATTCACTGTAATGTTTGCACCTCTCCACTATAAAGAAGTGTTTCCCCCAAAACCATGTTTTACTGAAGCAAGTTAGTTTGTGAAAGTGTTGTATCCTCACCAGCTGATAGCTATTTACTGGTGATTTAATGACTTTGCTTTATATCACACCCAACAGAAATGGGAATGGGATGCGCTTTCAGTGCCTCCATGGTTAAACCCTGGTGTTCTGATACAACGTGGTAAAATACTTGACATTTTTTGACAATAAATAGTTGTCTCAGAGGACAGATAAATTGTGAAGTCTTATTATGTATCTACATGCAAACAGATACATATATGCACGTATATGTGTGCTTTTAGAAGCTGGGGCAACATAAAGTTTAATGGGCTTCTGAAGTTGCAGGTGCTTACAGTTTCCAGGTAGCTCCAGTAACTTTGCTGATAGATAAGGTCACTCAAGCTTTTTCTTTTTTGCAAGTATCAAAACTGAAATTTTCTGTGCCAGGAGTCAGCCTTAGGCTGAATTTTTCTGAAACTGTTCAGTGGAGATGAAATGGAAGGTACAGGTGCTTTCAGGGAAGTGTCTTAGGTGCAGGAGACACGCTCAGCTCAGGAGATGGAAGGATAAAACTAGTTGCTGAGGTGGTAGCTGCAGGGTTGGTAAAGGTTTTAGCAAAGGGGAAACTGAACAGTTGAGGGACCAGGCAGTGGGGATGAGGCAGTAACTGGGGCAGGACAGTCTCTGCCATGTCTGGGTTCTGGGAAGTCTGGTCTTGGTACGTTCCATTGCTGTCTGTAAAATATGAGGTGTGGGGTTTTATTCCCCTCAGTCAATCAAGATAAGATCCTATTGAATCTACCAATTACTCCCTCAGCTCAAACGGTGGAGGCACACGCTGTGGTGAGAAGTAAGTGTAGTTAGAGAGTAAAGATGATGCCTTATAACAGAACTTGGTGGGTTTTGGTTTTTTTAGAGCCCTGAAACAACTGAAAGACCTTTTAGAGTCATATCACTGCATTACACAATCACAGGATGGTTCGGGTTGGAAGGAAGGCTAAGTTATGACTGAACTAGTAGTTATAATTAGGGCAGTCCTTGGTTTTGTGGCTTTAATGTTCAACGTAGTGGACTGTTTGAAAACAGTGCCACTGGAAAGGTTAAAAAACAGTTACAGTATAAAACGTAGTGAGCAGAAATGTGAAGTACTCCAGACACTAGAAATTGAGGGCAAAGCTTGAATTAGTTGTGGTGGGTTTGTTTTGGTTTTTTTTTTTTTTTAAAAGATGAAAACAAACACTGAAGAGTTGAGGAGAAGATGACCCTAAACAAAACATTCAGCACAATTTCATTGTCTTCGCTGTCATTTTCCTGGAGGGAAGTTGGGCAGCTCTGTCTGTTAAAGCATAAAGTCCTCTCTAAAGTGTATCTGTGTAGAAAGAAAAAAAAGAAGTAGCAAAGGTAGTTGCCTTACGTGAAAGATGGATCTAGAGGATGGCTCCTTGTTTGAAAATTTGAACAATGAGATTGGTAACAACAATGCAAAGAATGAAGTACAGAGTAGAATTCATATAAAAAGAGAAGGAGCTGGGTCTGAGTCATTTCACCTGTAAGAAGACGGGTAGGCATCCAAGAGTGGCTGTCAGAGATTGGAACTGAGCTGTGGATTTGATTAGTCAAGGTTAGTGGCAAAAAAAATAATTTATGCATCATCAGTATACCATGATATTTGAAGGTACAGTAGACAAAGAGTAGCTCAAGCATTTAACTGAAGAAGAGTGGAGGGACATGATAATTCGATAATGACAGAGGAGAAGGGTCCACCTTGCCTATATTGGACAGACCTCACCACGTGGGCCACAAGCAGTAGCCTGCTCATTGACTACAACTAACATTGCAGATAGTACTGAGCAAAGCGTCTCGAACTCTGAGACTCTTCCAAGCTCCCCAACTTGACCTTTGCTTACAGAACAGCCATTATATATGTAGCTTTTTATCATTTTGTACCTTGTCCGCCTGTCCTGCTTTATCAAAAATGTTAATACGTTATTGATATGAAAATAATTGTGTGGTAAAAACAGTGTTTAGGGAGCAAAGGCCACTTCACATTAAGATGTTATTAAGAATACCTTTCAGTTCGTTGTGTCTTTCTGCCTTTTGGGATATGATTTATACCTCCAAAGAGTAACCAGTCTATTAAAACCCACATTTCTCTTTCAAGAATACTTTGTTATGATAATTACATTCTGTTCCTGTTTTGTCAGCTTAATGTTTTTTATTGAAGCATCACACTACAAACCTGTATTTTCCATGTGTTAGTACACTGTTTTAGGCAAAAGGCAATTTTAGGCTATGATCAGATGCTTGCATAAGAGCATCTAAATGTTCAAATAAAATGAGAAGACAGACTTCAGTTGTTAAATGCTGTACTTACAAATCCTTTCTTCTGTTATTATCTGTGTTTGGTCCCTACTCTTTCATTTGGTCCTTCTAGTTAGAGACCTGTGACCAACTCCATTAGGTTGTTGATTCTCCTTGTTCCTAAGGCAAAAGTTGTAGGTTAGGCCTGCTATGCTAAAAGAAGACTTTTGGGAGTCTCATTTGTTGGTTTTTCATCCTGATTGTAGACTGATTTAATTGCCTTTAGAATTACTTTTGTTCCATGAGCAGAGGAGCATATTCTGTGCCAGGGATATACAGATTCTTTATTACAGTGATGTTTTCGTCTTACTTGGTTACCAAAATTGACAATCAGTGTTTCTGTTAACAAGTACAGAAAGATGAGAGGATTTCACCATTTTTACTCCTAAATACCATTTTGTCTATGACAGTAGGTGCACTTATAGGTGCATTAGCTAATGATATACCTGTGTTTTGTCCACTTTTTCATGTGATATCTTGATCACACAAGGCATTCTTCAGATCTGATGAAAACGAAGGATGACCGAAGAGCAGTTGCTCTGAATGTAACGTTAAAATGTTGGTTAGACAAATTAAGATAAAGGGTGGTTGGTACCTGTGGGGCAGAGGGACATTTTGACAGGGGGAACGTTGTTGGCCAGCTTTGACCAGAGAAGCAAGCAGCGAGCTACACCTATGGCTAACACAATCGTGAGTGTGTGGAGGATTTTAAGTCATAAGACCAGTGTTGATATCAACATTGTTCTATTTAGTCTGTAGTAAAATTATAAATTTTAGTTTGCAAGCTCACTTTCTGGAAATATTTTGCAAATCTTATTTGAAGGTCAGAGACAGAGGGCTTCTCGTTTGTTTTTGTTTTGAGAAATGATGTGCTGGCAACTGCCTGTTCCATTTGTGTTCTGCTGTACATCGGTTAGTGGTTTGATTTTATGGTCTCCATGAAACAATTTTTTGCATCTGGTATGCGCTCATATAGGAAATGTGAACTATGAATCTGCATTGGGAGGCATTTATAGTGATTATTGTGGAGACAGCAACAAGGATGGTTAACTCTTGCAAGATCTTGTTCCGTTCCGCAAACCACTGGAAATTTGCTACCAATAATGAATCAGGTAAGGCTGAGAAAGTCATAAGAATGGGGTTTAGAAAGCATACCTTCCATTATACACCCTTTTCCAAGTATGTATTGGTTGTTCTCTGATGCTTTTTGCCCTATATGGTTTCCAGCACAGGGCAGTTTGACAGGTAGGGACATGTTTGCAGGAAGGATGTAAGGCAGAAATCTTACTGTACTGCAGGAACTTACTAGCGATATCTGTGACCTGGTTGAAGACAAGATCTTTTCCTGCTGGAAGTATTTTTGTTGGTCAAAGCTTATCCTTAGGCTGGTTAGGGTGTTGTCGTGGTTTCGGCTGGGGTGGAGTTGACTTTCTTACTAGCAGCTGTTATAGTGCTGTGTTTTGTGTTTGGGATGGGAATACTGTTGATAGCGCACTAATGTTTTTGGTGGTTGCGAAACCTTTTCTGCTCCTCACACCGCCCCACTGGTGAATAGGCTGGGAGTGCACAAAAAGTTGGTAGGAGACACAGGATGAACAGGACAGCTGACCCCAACTAACCAAAGGGTTAGTGCCATGTGACATCATGCTCAGTATATAAAGCTGGGTGAGGAAGAAGGAAGCAGGGGACGTTTGGAGTTACAGCCTTTGTCTTCCAAGTAACCATTATGCGTGATGGAGCCCTGCTTTCCTGGAGATGGCTGAACACCTGCCTGCCCATGAGAAGTAGTGAATGAATTTCTTGTGTTGCCTCGCTTGTGTGGACAGCTTTTGCTTTACCTAGTAAACTGTCTTTATCTCAGCCTATGAGTTTTCTCACTTTTACTCTTCTGATTCTCTCTCCCATGCTGCTTTGGGACGAGTGAGCAAGCAGCTGCGTGGTCCTAGTTGCTGGCTGGGGTTAAACCATGAGAGGTGTAATGAGTGGCTCTACTTGGAGCAGAAGTGATAAAGTTGCTGGTTTTATGTAGGCATGTGTGTTGGGCTGTGCGCTCTTTGCTTGTGGTAGCAAGGTGTTGTATTTTGCATGTCTGTCGTGGTGCCTTGGAATATGACCTTAGAGCAGGACTGTACCAGAGGGTGATTTGGTGAAGGGAGAAGCTTGATGTCTTTGCAGTAGAACTCAATGAGGAAATTTGTGGTTTTGAATCAGATGATGGAGATGTAAATTTGTGTGTTCTGGTCAAAGTGTAATTTTTCTAGTGCAGTTAGAAAGTCATTCTTGAGGTGGTCCATCAAGAAATGGCATATTGCAGGTAGTTCTGGGGTGTGTGTGGTGTGAAGAAAAAGACAGTTATTAATCTGATTGGACTACTGATTTCTGTGCCTTAGGGTGTGTGAAAAATGGTTTTCACAGATGTGATAATAGAAGAGGATGACTGCTGGCAGTAAGTCTTAGGTGACTCCCACCCATGAGTTGCACTCATGTACTACTGTAGTGGAAACCATAAAGCAACTCTGATTTTCTGAGCCCTGCTGGAGATAAGCTGTGTAGCAGTTCATTTTATTAAAATCTGAAATCACAAAGAAAAAATTATGAGTAAGCTACAATGTCTTTCCCATTGGTTGCATACTCTGTTCTTTTTGGAAATATCTTTAGCTTAATTCCTTTCTTGCCAACTCTGAAGACCTACCTTCTGTTTCCTGTCTACTCAGGGAAAGTTAGGTTAAGTTGCAAGGCTTTTCTTACTTCTAGGATTGATTTCCAATTAATCAGTATTGAACAAGATTATGGGCACTGATTCTGCTGTTGTATAGTTTCAGGCATGAAGTAACCTCTAATAAAGATTTAAATACTGATAACTATGAAGCTTAGAACAGGTGAGCATTGTTAACTGATATTTTACTGTTTTCAGCTATCAAATTGGATTCATGTTTATGGCTTTAGTTTAAGTATGGATTTTTTTTTTTAATTACTTTGTAAATAGCTCTTAGAGTTGAGCTTTTCTGAAGCCTTTTGTGGGTGTCTGAAGATTAATAATTACAGAAATTTTTAAAATAGCTAGCTGTCTTATTTCTAGCATGCTTTCTTTTGTAGATGGCTTTTGAAAGCACTCTGTGTTTAAAACCCTAGCATGGATTTAGAATGGCTTTGAAATAGTTTTCAAGGTGGCAGAATAGAAAGAGTGTGACATGATTACTTAATCTCTAGCTGGGGCCAAGGGTTCTTTTTACATAATCCCATCATTCTTACAATATGTTAATGCAATGGATGGAGTAGCTGACCAACGGCTGCAAAAAAAATTTACAATGCACCAGTCCTCCATAATTTGGGACTGTAGTATACATGAAGTTGTTTTTGAAGAGCCTTGTTATTGGTGAATTTAAATGCACTTGTCCTTCTTTATTATTATTATTTACTTTTTTGTTACAGATTACAATTAGGCTAACATTGTCTTAAATGCTATATATATATATTTCACCTTTATGTTCCTTGCGCTAATTTTTACAACTTGGTAGCATAAACTGAACCATCAACAGGCTGTATAATCAGAATACATATTTCTTTAAATAGTGTGTTGTATCTGCTATTCCATCGTAAACAAAAGATTTATTTTCCAGTGTAATTGTGACTATAAAATGTAAAATACTTAATTTTACAAATTTGTATGTTGGCATTCCCTTTAGTTGTGTTTCATGTTTGATTTGGTACAAAAGTCTACACTGCAGTTTTCACCATACCTCAATCCTCACAAACTTTAATAAAAGTTTTGTTTTGCCAAATCATTTCTGGGAATCTAAGTCAAGATCCGTATGTTGAAAATTGTCTAAGGAAAAGAAATCCACCTGAACCTTAAAAATCAATTCTACAAAGGTGATTGAGTTTTTGCTTTTCCTTTAAAGATCAAACTTCCTGTAATAATTCCCATATAATCCCTGTGTAGTTAAATAGCACAGTAGTCATAACATGCTTGAAATGTATGCAAGGCATCAGCCTAGAAGTTTAACTCTTAATAACAGAAGGATCAAAGGACTCCACTGACACAATTTTATTTTAAAATAAAACATGATACAGACATAAATGTTAGTCTGAGTAAAAGGCTTTTATAGCATGCATTTTGGATATTTTATATTGTAGATTAAAACCAGTTCTCCTTGTCTCAGCCAGAGAAAGAAATCTCACACACCTTCATCGTCCTACAGCAAATGTTGTTTCAGTTTGTTCACCAGTTGCTGGGTCTGTGCTGGAGAACGATGCCTCTGAGAAAAGGGAGACAACCTGTGACATGCGTCATCTTTTCCTCTGTGCAAAAGTAAAGTGTGTATGTTTGAAAATGTGCTTTGATGTCTTAAAAAAAATACTCTTAACGGAGGCGTCTTACGTATTTTTAACTTGCCATGTAACTCAGAATGATTAAGTAAACTTCCTTTGAAAGTAACTATGTTGCTGTAGGGTACTGAAAATAATGGAAGCTACAGTATCCCATTAGTAATTTGAGTGAATTATAAAGACAGCTCAATGGGTTTTTCCTGTACGGAAATTTGTCTTCAGAGAGCCAGTTGTGCGGGCTTACACAGTTGGCTTCTGGTCTTTAGACAGCTCCTGCTAAGATGAACTAAATCACAAATCTACTTAAAGAAACTGATTTTAATCGGTGTTCTTTTTTGCCTTATTAAAAGTAAGATGCTACGTTTATAGGACATTTGCATCCACTGTCACAAGCTGTTCAGAAATGTCAAATTGTGAAATAACTTCTGCTGTGGTGAAGTATAGTTTTTCCCGATTCTTAGAGATTTAAAATTTCTATGTTTTCCGCATCATTTAAAGTAGACACTCTTTCAAGCTAATGCAGTGTCAAGTTTACACTTTAATATTAAAATTAAATTCTTCCTATCAAACATTCAGAAAGCCCACTTTCAATATTGAAAGTGGGAACTGATTAATCAGTGCAGAGATTCACTTTAGTGTTGATGACAAGCATAATATTTTTTTTCCGTTTTACAAAAGAATACATCGCATATGCAGTGTTATTAATGGCCAGCTTTTGTAGTTTAGTAAGTTTTTCTTCTGCTGGAGCACAGTGTATTATTCTTGTAAACAGTGGTAGTATGTGAAAAGAGTCCTAACAATTCCCAGGTACAAAATTAGCTACAAGTTTGCAAGGAAGGGAGGAAAGGAGTGAATCACTTGGAGTTCTTTATTTGAAATTATACTGTGTTTTTTGATATGTACAAGGAAACACAGTGGTGTCTGTCAAGCACAGGAGTCTGATTTTTATGTTTATTTTTTGATTTTCCAAGCTGGGGCTCTTCTGCCTGTCACTTTTCCTTTCATAGTGTGTTTGAAAAATAGCTATTATTCTTCTTCACTCAACTTAGCTTCCTATATTCGTCAGAGGCAGAGACAGTGCTATGTGCCCATCAGAACTAATTTTTTAAGGTTTTTTTTTTCCCAACTTGCAGGAGAGTAAAAATGTGAAGAGCCTGATTCGGGGGATGCGCTGTGTCTGTGAGGTGTGCCGCTTCTCTGGACCTTCTTCTCCTGAGCCGTATTTGGCCCAGAGCCGCTTTCCCCCACCTCGGGCAGTTTGGCTTCGTGCCTCTGCCCAGCCTCATTGCCTACTTCCATGTAAGACCATCCCCTGCCAAACTCTGATCCAGGATTTGCAAGTGTGCAAGGGGAAGGACCTTCTCACTTCTTACGGTATCTCTTACTAACGGGATTAAAGCCTGGCTCAATCAGTCCCTGGGAGGTTTTTTTCCCCTTGTTTTATAAACACAACATTCTGCCTCAGGATGTTACAAACATAACTGTTCACAAATTTAGGAGAAGCTGCAAATGTCAAGAGACTTTCAGTTATAGATGAGAAAGCCTATTTGGCAACTAATCGCTTGGGAGGAATGGAATTAATAAAATAGAAAAAATGCATTACAGTGTTTCTGATACGCAGTATTTGCCTGCATCTTCTGTGAACCCCTGGTAGACTGAGATCAGTTTCTTCTCACAGGACAGGAGAACAATCAAAGCAGGGCCTGCAATGCTTGTAAAATCTGCTGTCCTGCCACAGCTGAAACCACTGGCACAAGAAAGTTGGGGTGAGCTCTCCCTGTTCACCTGCGCAGGCAGGTTTCCACATTTCCACGGGGCCCATGGCAGTGTGCTGCTCAAATCAAACTCTTGTTTGCAAACAATGCCTTCTCTACTCTGCCACTATGTGTGAAGTTCAGTCTTACTTGAATTTTAAAAAATTTAATCTTTTGGGCAGGATATTACACTGGTTTGATAGTTTATTTTTTTTTTAAATCATTTGAATTTTAATTAGCCAAACTATACAGTCATTTGGAGAGTAATTCACAGTTGGTGACTGGGCCCTTAGAAGCTGGTAAAATATGCTGGGTTTTTTGTAATGTAACTTCTAGTACTGGAAACTAAAATAATCCAGAAAATTGGAATTTCATTTTCATTTTTCAATACAATGTTTAACATCTAAGACATGTAATAAGAGATTCTCTGTTCAATATAACAGATTTATAATATAAATAATAAATCTGTTTTTTCTCTCTTGAGTAAAGGGGACTGTCTTTAGTGTCTCAATACAGTGTGTTCCTAGTGTTTTTCTAGTAGGTCAAAAAAGGATGCAGAAACTTTTCCACAGTTAATAGAAATTACTTCCCACTTGGAATTACTGGGAATTTTAGCTCATTCAGGGTAAATGACAGTGAACCAAATTCGGCTGGGTTCAACTTTAACTTCCTCTCAAAGTGGAACGGAGCAATGCTTCACAAGAAAGGCACAAAAACTTGAATCATTTTTAGCAACAGAAACAACATTTCTGTAGCCAAAAAATATTTCCTAAATGATTTTGTGGTAAATGAAAGATAAATGAATTGTTATACCAAACATTATTTCAGTCATTATTACTCTATCTAGTTATATTTGGAATATCCATGTAACATGCTTTACTAGTGCTGATTAAGCTATGCTGTTGTCTAACACATTCTGTTTTCTTCTCATTTCACTACTTTTCCAGGGTTTTTATCCCTGGGTAAGTATAGCTACTTTTCTACTAACAAATTAAATGCCTGTTTCAGTTTGAACATAGTGGGTACCTTTCTATGAGGTCATTATGTTGGAATTGGATGTATTCTTGCTTTCATATTAAAAAAAATAAAATCAAGTAGTAATCTGAGATTCAATTCCTTGCATTTCAGCTTGTGTACTTTTCCGATCCAGGAAATAACTATCGAGTTTCTGTTAGTTTGAATGTTTGCAGCTAAAAAGGGAAATCGAGGCACTTCAACTATATGTGCTCTACCGAAAAACCCAGCAGTGTGTGTTGAATTCTGAGATTTCAAAGTATTACACAGATAACGTGTTCTGTGTTAGGGAAGTTGAAATAAAGCTTTAGAAAACACTACGGAGAAACACTGCTTGGAGAAGTCGGGTGACAGGATAGGGCCCTTCATTTCCTAAGGAGGAAGACAGATAGAGGAAAAAAATCGGCATAGTGCAGTGTCTGGGCATTGTAAAGGATTGTGCAGATAATATGTAACATGAAACTGTTTCATTCCTATTCTCAGAAATCCAGGGGTAATCAAAACTGCTAACACAATGAGTTTTGTTAAATTTATTAGAAAAAAAAAGAGTAAGAGCCCTTAAGACTGCTTTGAAGTTTTGCTCGCACACAGCATAGTGTTGTGATAGCCATCAGGTGTAATGGGGACAAAAAGGACTTTGATCTTCTTGTCTTTCCAGAGCGGACCACCTTTTGAGGCAGGATCTCAGCTCTTCTACCTAACAGATGCTCAGAAAAGGGATTAGCTTCAAATTTATTTCCAGATTGTGCTTTCTTGTTTCAGACTTTGTGCATTGTAACTGCATTGCTGGTTTTGTAATTGAAGACTTAACTCTTTGCTAAAATAAAATTTATGGGTTTCTGTTTTGGTTGCACAACAATTTAATAAAGGAACTGTTCTTAGAGAAACATAATATATGACTGATGATGTAGCAGAATCTCTCCAGTATAGAAAAGCTGAAATAGCTGCCTGACACACTATATGTCCGTTCTCAAAGTACAGCATGCAAAACTCAGCAAAACTGGTTTTCGCATTCTCAGCACTCACACTCGGGGTCGTATCTATCACAAATGGTCTGCTGTTACCTTTCCTATCACAGAGTGACAATTTCTTTGTTGCAATGTATGAGAAATGTTTGCTTCCCTTTTTGCTACATTAAAATATTCAAGTAGTGACCTGCCAGTGTCTTATAATATATACTCTGCTACATGGAGGGTTCCCAAAATTCATACAAGTGGAAACCAGTGGCCTTAGGAGGACTTCCTGGCTTTGTACTGCTCTGTGGGCATCTGCAGGAGGGACTTGTTACTCCATCCCATCAGCATCCTACCCTACGAACTCAGGCACCTGTACTTGCCTTGATTTGTTGGTGGGTGGTAGCTGCCAGTGTGAAAAAAGCTTCAGCTACGCACTTCAAGTGGTCCAGCTGCCACTTGTGCTGTACATCTGTCAGGTTGGGCCCTTCAGTACTATGTGGAGTTAATTGAGTTAATTCAGCGTTTAAACATTCTACCTTGATGCCAACAAATTCTGAATCTACAGCTCACCATTTCCTGTTAAATGTCTCACTCCCTAGCACTGCCAGAAGTTGTATGTGGATGCAGAGAAGCTTATCGTAGTACATCTCTTTCTGAAAATGTCTCCTGATACCACTTCTGGTAGCTCATCTTTTTTTCCTCCTCGGCGTGTTTCCTTTACCCTATTCGCTTTTTACATCATATATTGTGTTATCTGAGATTTACTGGGTTATCTGAGATTTATTTTGAAGTCCTGATACCGTTAGAGTTTGTAAAGTATTGTTTACTCCTCCAGATGAAGTTCTTTAAAATAAAGTATGGAAGCGATAGTGTCATGGCTTGTTCATGTGTTCAAATAGTGAAATGTTTATTACATTGTAAGTAGCAATTTGTTGCAAAAGATGTGGTATGACATCATCTCTGTCTTTTCAGCTGAACAGTCAAAGCACCTTTTCCATAGGTAATGCAGAAAGTCTATAGCATTCATTTCTATCTCCTATGACTGTGAAGAAAGTCTCCCAATATGAACATAAGCAATGCTCTGCTTATCTCTCATTTTTCTAGAATTTCTGAAAGCATAAATCTGCAGGAATGGTTGGTCTCTTTTAGTCATTTAAATGAAGTGCTGAATGCCGAAAATTTAAGTGTGGGTGATAACTATGTGGTTGCTGATCAAAGCAACCTTAGAGAGAGTTCAAGTCCTGTAATGCCTCAGATGATTTTTTGTTATAAAGTCCCCAGGAGCCCTAGGCTTAACCATACAAGATAATTGTGCTTTGAACACATGTAAACTCACCGTGTGTTGTCCATTTTTACTTTTTCTTCAGATCCAGCTAGTAGTTCATGAAAAAGATAAGCAAAGGTGTAGACTTCATGATCTTAGTGGTTCTTTCCAATCCTATACATTCCTAATTTTTCTATTTCTCTCTACTGTTAATTTTTTCTTCTTTGTTGTCTTTTGCTAGAAATGCTTCATAATGGAGATTTCTTCCCCATCCCCCAATCTTACGTCACTGTGCTCCTTTGCTTCTTTGTGGGGTTTTTGGTTTTTAAGACAGAGATGTGCTTGTGAGATATTATGCTAAACAAAGAAGGAGTTCCTCTCCAGTTTTTTTTACCCATTATAAAACATTAATTGGCTACAGAAAGGAATTTAAACACAATGAGCATGTCAATCTTAGCTTTGTCCCTTGGGACTTTAGAGGAAGGCATGCTTTCTGCACTATTCACAGTTTGTCAGATTTTAAAATTTGAAAATTTATTGTCATTATCAAAGATGAGCTAAAAAGCAAACAAAATGTGCTGTTCACAATAATCATTATGGTGCATTCTAATACATGCCCTCAGGTATTGTTCATGAGAACAATACATGTTCATACTTAGTAAGTATGCTTTGATGAAATTGGGTATACTTTTAGAGGCTTGGTAGAGGGCAACATCCTGCAAATTGAGGTGTTTCAAAGACAGTTTTTTTGCTTTTAACAGCATGCTATTTAAAGCAGTTGATTCCTTACCAAATAAGCTGTAAGCACATCTATTTTGATAGTGACATAGGTGTAACAGCAGAATGTTGTCACTGCTTTTGCAGATACCGTTGGAGTGCCCTCGCTCAATAACTGGACCTGAAAAATCCCTTCAGTCGTACCTGAAGCTTGAAATCTGTAGAGCTACTTTGGTCATAGTTAGGAAATCACAGTGTGAAACAGCGGGTGCAACCCAGTGCCTGCAGTTTGTGTGGTTTCTCCTACAGCTAAGGTCGGGTGAGTCCTGTGGGACAGTGAGCCCTGGTACCACCCCTCCCTCAGTGGGTCTCTCCTTTCATTGTCCGGGTCCCTGGGGTGGTAGGACTTGGCAGGGTGCAATGATTTTGTGTGCAATGGCAGGCTGTTATTGTGTCAGTCTGCTGACATCTTCAAGTTTGGAAGGGCAATCCTCATCTGCATATTCTGCTGAGATGTGTTTTTACAGCAGTATAATGGGTCATCTTCGCACTTCCAGCTACGCAATCAAAAATGAAACATTTCATCATCTAGCACGTTGCTTGGAGCTGCAGGTGATGGACGTGATAAGGGTTGTATTTGCTCTGAGTTCCAGACCAATAGTGTAAAATAATGAAAATGAAGGTAGCTTTTTAGTCAGAGACATAGGGTATAGTTATGATCAAGCATCTGAATTTCAAAAGAGCAAATGACCTACTGTTTCATTTTAAGGAAAATAGTCATAGTGGTCAACATACAATTTTTCATATATTTATTTTAGACTTTTAGAAAATATAGCATGTATATGACCTTAAAAATAATAGGAAAGAAAACCTACAATAGTTGCAGAAAAATCAAAACTCTGTTTTTCTCTGGATAATTAGTGTAGGATTTAATGCAGGATTTTTCTGGTGTTTTTTATAACTTCGGGATTAGAAAAGTAGAGGATGGCATTAATTCCTGATGCAGTTCCTTAGGTTTTTTGACCAAATTTATCCATAATTGAGTAGTGCTTGCTTCTAGGATGCATCCACAATTTACACTTCCATAAAGAAAAACAAAATTAGTTTTTAATATGGGAACAGGTTGGAATAGGCATTTCCATTTTCTTCCCTGCCACAGAGCTACAACTGCTGTGATTGCTGTGACCTGGGTGGGTATCTGCTGTTGTCTAGTCTTTTTCCTGAGTTACGGAAAGAAAGTGATAGTGCTTTGCATTTTTATTTTCCTCGACAGAGATCTCCTGCCTTTCCCAGGCAGTTGGGAGTTATTCATGTGAGCCGTAGGCTACGTATGATTATTATGGCCAACTTCCATCCTCTGTCTCATTTTTTACTACACCTAGTTAGGAAGGAGTTAAGTCAGACATAGATTTATCAGAGAATAAATCAAATTTTAGATATCCAAATACTATGAGGAGAGAGACACCCATCTTTCTCTGCTGAAGCCAGGAGTCTAAGGTAACAAAGTTCTCACTTTTTAGGTTGGATCGAGGAATTTGTCACGAGTGTGTAGACAGTGATCTGTGAACTGGCTTCCGAGGGCTTTGAGCTAATGACCTGTCCATCATCCCAGATTTACCTTGCTTAACTATTGTTTGACATCCAAAGAGAAATTTAATCTAATCTCAAACTAACTCATTTCTCCTTGTTTGCTACAGTGGCCAGAAATTACTGGCTCTACCTCCTTTCTGTATACTTCATTTTCTGAGAAATGAATTTGTGTTTGTCTCTCTCTAGAGAGGCTTCTGTCTCAGTATGGCTTTCAATGCTTTTTTGGGAATTCTTGCACTTTTCTTTAACGCCATAAGTGATTTAAAAAGTGACACTAATGTAAGACGTAAGTGGCCCTTTCAGAGGAAATGGTCTTTGCAGTTTTGTAAACTGAGATGGATTGAAAAGGAGATGTTAACCAGTCAACTTCTCTGGTCTCTGTTATAAAGGGTGGTTGAACAACAACTGTTTGGAGATAACTTTTACTTAGTGGTTTCTAACAAAACATTGAAATGTCAGCTCAAGTCTTCCTGTGTTTAAAAAAAATAATCTAATCAAAACATGTTAATCAAAATTTTTATAAAAAGGGAGGAGAAAACTGCTTCATCAAATATCAGACAATTAACAAGAATTATAGTCAGATGGCTCAGATTCTGTAGCCTTAATGGATTTCTGGCAGAAGCCAGAAGTAATAATTAAAACCTTGAAGTCTTTTTTTTTTTTTCCAGTCTGTTTAAGCACAGACTGCTATTTCAATAACAGAGCACATTTAATTTGGGAGCTGCAGATTACTATTCTGCAGCATTTCTGTAGTGTAGGTAGAACTAGTGTGTTGCCAAATACTGATGCTCCACCGCATGCAGTCTTCAAAGGTAATTCATACCCCACACCGTTTTTGTCAGCAAATCAGTACAAGTTCACATCAGGTTTTAGATCTAGCTAATATTTATTCTTTTAAAATCATTTTCTTCTAATGCCACAGGAATGGCATTGTAGACGTATCAGTTATGGTTCTTTAAAACATGTTTTTGATAGTCTCAAGTGTGAAACTGCAACAGTGATACTGTTTTATGAAAGCGGAATTAATGGCAGAGACTGAGGACTGGGTGGAAGAAATCACGGAAACCTGCAAGTTCTGTTAAAGCTTTCTCCGAGCTGATGGTGTGGAGAGTAACAGGTGCTGTAGTAGCACTGCTAAAATGTTCCCTGACTTGATAGCCTGAAGAGTAGCAGGTGCTTCAGCTTCATTCTTTCATGCTGGAAGGAAAGGGTGATTATACAGCGATGCTGGAGGCTTTCAGATACTAGGTGCGTTCAGTAGACTTGCCTATTTAGGTAGAAGGTGGTAGGGCGTCATTTAAACTATGAGTTGTAGCTCCACAAGCTTTGAAGTGGAAATATTTGTTGCACTAATGCAATGAAAAGTTCTGCATCAAGCTTCCAGAGTTTAAAAATTCATGAGGAAGTGGCGATTTAGGACTTTATAGGTGGAGCAAATGTATGGAAAGACTAGGTTGTACAAGTTCTCACAATTTATGTGATTTATCTGTCCTCCCTACATATGCACACTTAGTTGGGTCAATGTCCTGAGTTGCTGCTGGTGCAAGATGAGCAGAGACTCCTTTAACATTACATCAGTAATGTAATTAGGAAGGAAAAATAAAATCTTTAAAATACTACTACAAATTTTCTTATAACTCACCGTGTTGTTATTTAAAGTCTGACAGTTTTCTTGCAACTAGAATCTGGAAGCAGCTGTTGGGCATATCTAAAGTAGGCAGTTTGTGGATGTTCGGTGAACCTAGTTCCCACCTCCATCCTCAAGGGTTCACCGGAAGAAGCCATGAATCTATCACAGACAGAATATCGCTGACTATTCAAGACTGAATATTGAACTTCAGGTAAGTGTGATTTGAAGTGGCAGGATTACATTTGGGAAAATAAAAGGGGTTTTTTGTGGCAGGTTTTTTTCATGGCAGCTGTATGAAGCTGCTCAGAAGCGTGGAGTGTTCGAAGTAGTCCCAGCAGAGATGGATTATTGGAAAAATGCAAGTGAGGTGGGCAAAGCTGCCTGATAGATTGCAAAACCATATGATAAATTATACTGATCACATGCATATGGCCCCCATATAATTAATGTATATTTGTGCACAGAGATTTATCCTCCCTACCACCTTTTTTGTAGTAAAATTCAGAGCAGTAAATTAGGAACGATACAATCAGATATAAAAGGATTTAGAACTGTTTAGGTGACTGGGCCAACAGCTGGCAAACACGGTTCACTGTGGAAAAATGTAAAATAATTAGTCTGGGAGCAAGGAACCAAAGGAAACACAGTGTGTGCTGCAATGGAACAATCATTCAGCACACTGACTAGAAAAAGGATTTGAAGGTTATTGTGGAAAAATCATTGAAACCATGAGGCTTTTGCACAGCTGCAAGAAAGTAAGTTACTAGGTTGTATCAGAGGGATAAAATACAAAATAAGAGGCGATACGGTTACGGGAGTGTTAGGCTCCATCTGGAATACTGTATATAGTACTGGTCACCATGCCACACAAGAAAGATATTGTTTGGGAAAGAGTGCAAAAGCAGTGAAAAAGATAAGTATTTTATGTGTAAAGATTAGGGAAGATGATCTAGTAAAATGGATATATATTCTTTTCTCTGTACAAGATTAAAAATTAGGAGTAATCTTAAAATTGGGCAAATAGAAATGGACAACTTAGAACTGCATAGAAAGAGTGGTAAGGACCTGGAATTAATTACTTCAGAAAGTCTCTTGGTATACAGAATAAACACAAATTCTGTAGAGTTCATAAAGAGAATGACAAACAGTGATAAATCAGTGATTGATTTTTTTAAATTTGAAGGCAGGCATATTAAGCTGTTTTCCCTTCCCTCCCCTCTTAAAGGTTCATGACTTGGATGACAACAGTTTTCAAACTTATTACAGCTTGTAACTGGGAGGGGGGCACACAGTTTGTATCTAGGAATTATCCTTCTGTGCCTGCTAAGACTGTGTTTAAGTACATTGGGGAGCACCCGACTTCTTCATGCTGTGTATTAGGAATAACATGTTCATTCTGCCTGTGCTTTTCTGTATTTCAAAGTCCTGCAACTAGAAGTTAAGGCTGACAGTCTGGTGCCCCTGTAATGCAGTTTCAGGATAGTGATACGCTTACAGTGTGCCATAGGTTTTGAAATGTGTTTTAGAGCATTTGCTTTTTTGTCAACCATGGTTCTTCCATTGAAAAAATTGGGTGAGAGAAAACCAAGCATATTAAAGGGTATGGCATTCGAATTTTATGTAAGTGGTAAAATTATAGTTAAGATGAGAAAATACGCTAAAGCAATTAAGCTATTTCAGGTAATAAAACTTTTTTTTCTCAGGATTCAACACTTGACTGGGTGAGATGCTTAGCTCTCTTTTTTATTTAACGCCTAGCTGGCTGTTGCAGAAGCAGTAAGACAGTATGTGAATAATATAAGGGATAACTCCGTAGACTTCAGTTCTGTGGAGAAAATTGCTCCACAGATTGAGCTTAGCTGTCTGCATCTTTGTATCTAAATGAAATGCAGTGGATCACTGCACTGATGTTTGAGAAAGCAACTAGTCAAACTTGGTGTAAACTGCTAACTCCTCCTGTGAACCTTTTCCATTTTGATACCCTGCTTTGAAAATTTTGCAGTTATTTGGTCTCAGCTACTTCTCTGTTCTCACACGGCTGCAGCGATGAGGACAGTTCTGCAATAATCTGTGTTCGATGTGCTGGGGACATTTCTCTCTCGAGACTTCTGTGGAGGTTCACAACAGAGCCCAGCACTCGATATTTGATGTGATTCTACTTTTTAGGTAGATACTCATGAGACTGGAATAGACTACCTCTGAGGCAGGCGCCTAAATTCCATATATGTTACATATGCATTACCAAGGGAGTGGGGAGTGGAAAAGCTCAGAAGGGGGAAGCCTGGGAGCTTTCTAGGCAGCAAAATGAAACCAGGGTGAAGGGCAGTAGTGCTTCTGCTGTTAACTCTGAATGATAATTTAGTGCATGTTGGAAAGTAGCCTCTCATTAAAGCAAGCTGCTGAGTGTTGGGTAGTATCACACTTCTGTGAAAGGCACCTGACCCTTTCTTCTCAGCTCCCACTGAATTCCAGACCACCAAAGAGCCTGCCGTACGCATACTGCTGACATCTAGCAGCATGTGCGTGCATGTTAAAAGAGATCTTGTGGGGTCACAGAGCTGCTTCATCTCGCAGCTCTGTGCAAGTCCTGCCATGGGTCAGCAAAAACCTGGCCAGGTGCTGCTCTGGTTGCTGGGATGTGACATTGCCTCTTCACTTGTCTCAGCTGGCATGGAGTGGCATAGGCATAGACATCGATTTGCTTATGACAAGGCAGATTTAGGTTTCTCCTAGCAGCGTGCGCAAACAGAACTTGAAGGACTTCAAAAATTAAATAGCAGCCTTGCTATCTGCAGTATAAAGGCCTCTCTTCAGCTTTTCCTCATAGATCATGGTTTCTAGACATTACTTTCAGTTTTATCTCCCTTTCTGTTTCCATCATCCAAGTCACTAATGAAAATACTGGTTAAAACAGGGCTTAATGCTGACACAGACTTCACATATGTCATGAATGACGTTGTCATCTGTATCATAAGTAAGGTGTCGCTTTTGCAGTAAAAGCTGATTTTGACTTTCCCGTAAGCTGAATGTTTTGCGTACCAGTGTTGTTGTTCTGCCGTGTCATAAATCTGCTTTTAGTCATCTGATGAGGAACTGTCAGCAGATTAGTTTGCCAATGGGAAAAACTTGGTGCTGCATATTAAGACAGTCTCACCAACCAGGTCATATTTACAGTAGCTTCATATGTACAAATGTTTGATTTTAGGATTGAGGATAAAGTTAATATAAACCAAATTCCTATTGCATTTTTTTCTCTCATTTTTTAAGCTAGCAGCTTTTACGATATGGATTTCTAAATATGAGTAGAATCATTTTAAAGCAGGTCATTAAAAACTTTGTGACTTGCCGGAAGCAAAGTCAAGCCAGTGGTACCTTTTTTTAATTATTCAGTATCTTTAATGGTATGTCAATGGGAGGGCAAGTCAAGCATGATCTGAAAGGGAACCGTCTGCAGCATCTCCCGTAGGAGGCTCCACAAAAAGAGCAAACTGACTTTATTTGAATAAAAGCTAGAATCTTAAACAGAGAAAATTCAAGCAACTGGGGGAGACAAAACACAGATATTTGTACACAGATCTCCTCAGCCTTCTGTGTCCTTACCAAGAGGCAGTGAGTTTGCCTCTTCCCTGCTTTGTCCTGAGGAAGGTCTATCCAAATGGCCATACCCATGCTGTTTGACTCCAACTACACTTAAAAACTTCTCTGGCCAACAAGAATTTCATACATGAAGACTTGAGCCCTTCTGGGAATGTGTTTTTCTGTTCATGCTGTTGCAGGCGCAGTGCTGAATTAGAACTGCTCCTTTAGATATAGTTCCCCTAGTGAGTATGTCTTGATAGCCCAGAGTGTAGTCAAAGCCTTGCAGAAGTTTATAGTAAACTGGTACTGTGTGAGAGATTCATGCTACTTCATTCATCTGCATTTATATACCTTTAGATGACTAAGGAACTTGGTCTTTAAGTCACTCTGGAATTAGTGGGAAGAAGCAGTCTCCTGCTGAGGATCTCTGTAGTTTAGATACTAAAAATGTATTCTGTTATTAACAACTCTCCCAGTTAGTGGTTGAATTTGGGAACAAATTTAAATCAAAGATATCTTTTAAAATCTTAATAATTATATACAAGAAAACCTGCGTTTTAACCACATTGCTTTTAACCCACTTCTGAAAGCAACATCACTTCCAATTGTTTCCAAGAGCTGGAGAAGGACGGCATGTATAATCATTAGACTCAGGTCTGAAGAACATCAGATGTTACCTTAAAAACAGTTTGGCAATCATAAAACTGCTCTAGCAGGATCAATGAGATCAATGAAGTGTGAGAAAATAGATCAGTTTTGAGTACAACCACGTATAGTTTAATTTGAAACGTGCAGCTGCAGTTTTGCAGAAAACAAAATATATAGCAAGCACAATGCTCTTATTCAGCTTAAAGTTCAAGCATTTTTTTCCAGCTATCAATTTACAGCTTAAGATAATGGATTTTGGCAGTGTGCAGAGCTATTAAGTAATGTTTATTAAAATGGATAAGAAAGAACTTAAGAAGTGGCCTGTAAAAGAGAATTTTTAAAGGACTGGTTAGTGGAATAAAGAAATAGCATTTTCTCCTAGATGTAAAGTTTTATGTCCCTGGATAGATCATTAATGAAAAAGATTGTGGTGATATCATCTTATTATTTAGTACAGTTTCTGAAGTGATATGGAAACTGTACTTACAGAGGTTTTCTTATACCTCTACTGTGAGGCTGAAAAACTTACATGTGTTAAACAGCTATCCTGGAGAGAGAAATAATCAACTATATTTAAGTTTGCCTTAGTCACAAAACTAGCATATAATTTGACATGAACTTGACATTCTCAGCGTCTATTATCCATTGTGCAATTCTTCACAATAGGCAATAGATGTGTGAAACTCCATGCCAGAAGTCATTAAAGTCACTAAAAGTTTGCATGGACTCAAGGAGATGTTGGGTAAGTGCCAGAAAGTGATATAACCAAGGGCTGTTAAATACATGGAAACCACATCCAGCTCAGGATGTCCCTGAGCTCAAAATAGATTAATACTGAGAGAATATTTTTATTCCTTCCTAAGCTTTTGCTTATGGCAAATGCTTGAATTGATGCAGACACACTGCTGTTGAATTTTAAGTGCAATGTCTGACTCATTCAGATGCTCTAACCTTGCAGCCACAGACCATAAGGAAGGAGAAAAGATGTTGGATGAGGTGGACCTTTGTTCTGACCCAGCTCAGTCATTCCTTCCTTCTGAGACCATCTCTGACCAAATTCAGGAAGGCATTTAAATGTTTTTGAAATACTTACAGGATAGGGCTAGACATATCCATGAGTTCAGCTCTGAGCATGAGCTGAAGTCTTACTGTGTACGTGTGCATTTATTTGTTTTTCTGAATAGAATTACTTTTGAAATCTGTGTATCTTCTAGCAGGTCACAAAACTAATATATCCTGACTGGGAAGCCAAGGCTATGGAACACTACAGAGCCTTGAACAAAGGGGTGCTAAGGCACTTCTGCGGTTAGAAGCAGGGTATCTGTGTAACTACTTTAAATGAATATTTTATAATGGAATAAGCTTTAATGTCATATATATCCAACAAAGATTTCCCCATTTCAAAAATCTAAATATTACTGAGTTTGCCAACCAACTTTTATTTGTGCTGACTTCTCTTTTCACTCTGTTTTTCATGAACAATAAAAATATTAAGACATGATGACATTCAAGCTAGCTGTGGATTTTACGCAACCCCGCATGTCTGTTTGCACTAAGGGTTACTGTGGGACCCTCTTCTTCACTGCAGATGTTCCCCAGAGGTCACCGACGTCAATGCAAGGGATGGGAAGGAGAGTTTGAGCTTGGCTGAGCCCATGCCCTGGATGCAGTGGAGACCTAAGAAATGTGCATTTCTCTTTCATTGTCACTCAGAATGAACAAGGGGTTTCCTAAGCACAGTGAGAACAGCCCTGTAACTAGTTTCTACCCATCTCACTTCTGGCTTAAGTGACAATTCTCCCTCCTACCCCAGAACTGTTTTCAAGTTTGGTGGTTGCAGAGTAAATAGTGTCTCCATATTCTTGACAAAAACGAGTCACTTGTGATCATCTGCCATCAAGAAGCAGGAGTTGTAGATGGCTAGAGAGTAGGGTGGGGTGGGGTGGGGGGGAGACATGACACGACCAGATCTATCTTCATTTTTGTCCTGTCTTCTTCCATTCAGTTGCTGGGCACATGTGGCAGACCAGCAGATGTGACAGAATCTGCATCTCTGACACTTGGTCTCAAGAGGCCAGGTTTTGATGATACTTGCCTCAATATCTGACTGAGCACCAATTAGCTTTTTCTTTTTCTTTTTTTTTTTCTTTCCAGTAAGCAGATGGTTGGGAAAACGCAGAAAAGAGTGGAGCAGAGAAATAGTTACTTGAAGTGAATTACACTGTCAAACCTTTGGCTAGCTGTTCTTTCTGTCCACAATTAATTCCTCTCTTAGTAATAAGCCACTTAACAAAGGCTAGAGCTGGATTTGAAGAACTGTTTGGTGGTGTTGCTAATAACATACTGGTTGCATTGTCACATTTCAGTATTGTAAAAAGGAAATGGAATTACTATCGCAGATGCTATAGATAAATGAATAATTTATTCATTTTTAAAATTAAGCCAATTCTGCATTTTTATGGTTGGTTCAACTAGCCTGGTCTTTGTTCTTAACCTGTTCTGGGCTCTTATCCGTCATCCTGAAATTTTGTGGCAAATGCTGAATTAGCACGTGAAAGTCATTCTCTCTGAAAAGATATTCTGGAGAATTTCAGCAGTGTCTTGAATTAGAAAATAAACATTCTGCCTTCATTGGTTGTGTGCATTATTTCCAACGTAAGTTTTATAAGACTTTAATAATCAATGAATGATTCAATTTTTACTTGATGCATGTTGGAATGGGCATCCAGCTACAGATCCAGAATGAATCTTTTTTGTGGACGATGTTAGTACTAGCAAGAAATCAAGTGATCCATTTGTGCTTTCAAATCATTAAATTATAGTGGTGGCTAGTGAATCTTCTCCAGCAGAGCACGGGAAAACTAACTTGCGTTATTTTTAGTTACTAGTGTAAACATTTGCAAATAGGCAGTCTGTCTTTGAAAAATGTAGGAAGTCTGAGAAATTATTTTTTATCACGAGAAAAGAGGTTGGACAAATATAGCATTAATTTGACTCAATCCAGGGTTTACACACTTCTGTCCTTCTTGAATTAGAGGCTGTAGTCAAACTATTTCATAAAAGATGCTGAGATAAAGATAATCTTAAAAACTTCGAAGAGGAGAAGAGAGAATTGCATCAGATGGAGTTCTGGACCTCCCAAAGAAATGGGATGTTTGTGCTAATAGCACAGCCTGCTTCCAAGAATATGGCAGCTTTGATAAATGAAGCAACACTGATAACCATGGAGGTCTTGAAAAAGAAAATCAGCAGATGCTTGATGACCTGCTTAAATGGTACTACAACCTCTACAAAAGCTGTTTAAGGTGCAGCCAGGATGACTGAAAACAACTTTATCTCTGGTGCAGAGGAATGTAGCACGGAGAAATGGATGACCTACCAGGTACAGGGTTTTGCTAGATTCAGATGCTGCAGAGGAGAAAATTGTAGTGCTGCATTGTGACCTTGCAGCCTCGATGAAGGTGCTGCAGTGATGGACTCTGAAGGGAGGACTGAGAAAACGTACTTGAACTTTCATTACAGAAGGAAAGTTCAAAATTAGAGAATGGAATTTGCAAACACTAGTAAAAAATGAAGGGTCATTACAACTCTGCTGTAATCAGGAATATGCTGGTTTTACACTCTGTAATGGCTCCAATTAAAATAAATATTTATGAGTGTTACTTAATTGACAGTGTTTCATATTAAATTCGTTTCGACTTTCAGGATAACTGTTATTGAAACTGCTGAATGTAAATGAGGTCTTTTTAATTTCTCTGATGTAAATCTAATATCCTGGACAATCATCTCCTTGATGCCCAGTTTAGAGGTAGTAAGACGTTTTCTCTTTGCAAAAAGTGTGTGTATACATTTAGTACAAGCTTCTGTTACCTTCTGCTGGTGCCCGTAACTTTGTCTCATCTGTTCCATTTTCCATGGTTTGCTTGTTAGGGGCTGTCAACAACTGGTTTTAAAAGTTCTGATCTACACAGCAATCTTAGCAATTTTGAATGTGATGCATTTTGCAATCTATTGAAAACTTAGAATATTACACAAACCTTTGGTTAAAAAAATGTGTGCCTAGTTCAAAGCAAGTATGTCCATTTAAGTAAGTGGAATTCTAGATTCCTGGATTCTTGTTTCAAATATTTTGAATTTATTGTGAATGGTTTAGTTTTAGAAAAGAATGATGATGAGAATGTTTAATTAGTAAATGGGAATACCAGAATTTAGGTAAAATTTTCACTGTGGTTTCTGTTTTTCTGGACAAGTGGCACAGCAGAACTGTCTAAGCTCTCTCTCTTCATCCAGTCTTTCCATGGGTAATCTTTGTGTCAAATGAAAAGGCTTTAGAAGAAAAATTCTGCATAGGTAGAAAGTTTAAAAAAATAAGCAAGACGAGGAAAAATACGTCTGGTCATTGGAAAATATAGTGTGTTTTAAGACATTCAAGTTTTACACATAATATTGTCACAAGATCAGTGGCTCCTACGGAAAACAAATCATTTGTTTAGAAGTGAAGTCAGCAGCTTTATGGAGAAATAAATATAATTTTACAACTTAATTACAGTATAAACATTTCTTGTGTTTGCAATGACTTTGTTGTTACTGTTATATTAATCTTACAGGACGTATGGATGTTTGTTCCGGGTCCCTGCTGAGACCTGCTAAATCCTCTGAGCGTAACTCTGACCCCTCTTCTAAAGAGCTTAACTTGTTAGCCATTTTTCATCTAGGTGACTAAACCTTTAATAAATAAAAAAAAAAAAAAAAAGAAAAAAGAAAAAAGCAAGGAAAGCTTTAAAGAGATTCTGTTTTCTTTCTTTTACATGTTGTTATTCTCTGATTAATTTACCACTGTGGAAGTTTTATCTAATAGTGTTAGTTCACTGTATTTAAAAGTGAAGAATTTCACACTTCCCAGCTGCTGTTGAATGCTTTGGGAGGTTTGGTGGTGGTAGTCTTTTTCTATGGCAACCTAATCAGTTAAGTCCCCATCACTTATGGCACCTTTTTAAGTATCAGACTTTCTGAGAACTGAGAAAACATCTCCATATAACATAGGTAATAATGGGGTTTAAAATCTGATAAACTTTTTGTAAAGAGTATATTGTGACAGATTCAGCTAAGTATTTATTTTGTTTTCAATTTGGTTGGTTATGCAAAAGAACTTGGAGCATATCTGGCTTCCTCCCCCCCTCTTCTGTCATTTCTTTTTGCCGTTTGTGTGTGTCTTTAACTTGGAAAATTTTGTTATAAAAGGGCTGAAGAAAAGCTTGGAAAACGTTGTTTTCCCCAGGAAAGTTTCAGGCTTCTGGGGAAGCAGTAATGTGATTAGCTTTGTAATATTCAGCATTCTCACAGAAGAGAATTCTGACTCTGAACGCAGTTTTCCTGTCTTTCCAGCAATCTGTCACATCTAGGATTCTTATATATTTGTTCTTAAGGTAATAATATTTTTTGAGTATTGCCTACTATTTGGGCTCTTCTTTATTTCAAACATTGATTTTATTTTTTTTTTTTTAATTTCAGAATATTTATAGCAAGTACTTGTGTAGTTGCATGCCCTTTTCTATTTTCTTGTGGTTTGTTTTTGGTTGTTGTTTTTTTTTAATTTTATTAAAAAAAAAAACAAACCACAAACTGTAAAATTCCTGATTCTTTTACTGGTAAATCTTTTTAAGTAGCTTTGCTGTGTAAAGCCATCATACCAGTGTGTGCAACTGGTGCGTACACTGGTATGAGGTACAGTGATTTGTGATACTGTTAAATACATGTGTGGATTAAAACAAGAGCCTTAAAGCACCACCTTGTAGATCTTGTGACCAAGGAGATCTCTCTTTCCATGAAGAATAAATTCAGGGCTCCTGTCTCAGTTGAGCACCAGCCAACAAAACTTTCTTCCAAGATTCACCACATTTTTGAACTACCTGAGTTTGCTTTATGTCAAAGCCTTCAAAAAGGGGAGACACTGAAGTTTGGATAAATACATAACAGCTACAAGTTTCTTTGAAAGTATTTGCGGGCTGACTAAATAGAAGCACTCATTTACAGAAACTGATGACAGCTAGCATGTATTATGCTTGCATATTTAAGATTGTCTTTTTTCTTTTCAGTCTCTGATAGTATAATATAAGCGTTTTTAAACCTTACGTAGGCATCCTGTTTGGTTTGGTTTGAGTTGCATTTACTCTTCTATACAGAAACATAGTTCTTAGTCCAGGAAGATGAAACCACAGGATATTTCTGCTTTGGGGGTGCTTGTCGTTGGTAGAGAAGTAGTTGTGAGTCCATAGGTTCTGCCACTGCATGGTTGGTTTTCAGTGCCGTCTTACCCAGGTCGGCAACTGGAACACAGGGTTTATTTCTTGTAATGCAATCCCAGTGTTGTGATGAAAATTCCCTGGCAGGGCAAGTCCAAAGTACCCAGGTTAAAAATTAACAGGATTTGCATTTTAACGTGTAACTATATTTGTCACGCAGCGTGTTTCAGCGAGTGATACAGAAATCTAAGGCTGTTCTACATCTACTTTTATGGAAAGCACAGTGCATTCAGCCACTGTTTAAAACATTGTGAATGTGCAAACATGTTACCAATAGTGCTTAAACAAGATTGGTATGCTGAAACGTGTTTCGAAAACATGCAAGCGACAGTCTTCTCTGATGACAGGGAGGCAGTTTCTTTCACAGTGTTTCCCGTGAAGCACATGCATTGTCTGTAAAATACCCTGCCGGTGCAATGCCTTTTCGGGAATGCTTTTGGCACGTTGTTGCAAATGTAGGGTGTATAGAACTATTGGAAGTGTAGGTAACCATTGACAGAGGCACTTTGAAGTTGCTTTAAAAAGCTTGTAAGACCAATTCTGATACATTTCTGGGTTTTGTTGGTTTTTTTTTTTTTTACTTTTCTCCTTCCATTGTCACAAAACTCCTTACTATCTTAACTCCCATTCCCATTATTTACCACTTCTCGCTCAAGCCCTCACACGGATTATGGTAGCCATCTTCTTTCTAGTCTCTTTTATTCATACATGGACATGGATATATTTAAATCTGCACAACCATTAAATGCTAACACAATACATCTGTTTAATTACCAAAAAAAATTTTGAAAACTTAACCACTTTGGTGTTTTATTATGTAACTCTCAACTGTCGTCTTACATACTGGAACATCAAATCTATCTCCTTTATCCTCAGCTTTTCATCTTTTTAATTTTCTTTTGAACCTGTACTGCTTACTTTACCTATTGGAAAGTCATCTCCCCTTTTTGTCATCTTCTCCCAGTCTTGGTTTTGTACATGCATTCTCTTAGGTCCTTGTGCTTAGGTCTGTCTACTACATCTACCATTAAATAGCTTGTTTTCTCCTTTAAATTCTTCCTTATAAGCAATGAGTCCAGAATTCGTTTGTCTTCTGATTCAGAACAAAAACTGGTCTAGCATTCAACTGCCTACTATTAAAGCCATTTTTTTTCCTGCCTGTACAGTTGTTACATGACCAAGCACTATGATACTAAAAAGCTTTTAAAGCTGTAAAGCATCAAGTAAATATATAGCACCATGCAATTGGCATGAGTTGGACTGCAGGAATTCCCAGTTTGTGGTTGCACTTCTCAAACTCAGACATACATAGTCCCATTTTGAAGGGCGTGCAGTTAAACTGAACCACCATGTCATACATGGATTATCTCTTCACGTAGTTCAGAACAGATCAGGTAGAGCTACTGTCTGAGCAACACAAAGCAAGAAGCTATTTGAGAAGGGCATATGGTTTCCTTCTACAGCACAAGCCCATGTAAGAGGTAAACTCCTATTAGCTTGAAAAGTCCTAAAGATCTGCAAGGTCAGGGTAAGCAGAAATTTCAGATGGCTTAGAACCTCTTCCAGCTCCTCCCGAGTGTGCCGAGAGACACTCCATACATCGTTTGAGTTGAGAAGGGGGAGGAAAAATAAAGATATTATGGCATTTTAGAGGCAAATAGTTAAACTCTGTGTATCGATTGTACATTTGCGCATAGCATCTTTCAGAAAGATCTAGCTCTTCTTACCTTTAAAGATAAATGTATTCATGTCTTCACGTTTTGACTGCACTTTAACGCGCAGTGATTGACTGAAAAAGATCAGTGAGAAGAAGGTGCAACACGTTTTTCACTTAAATCCCCTGACTGTCAGATACAGTAGCAGTGTGATGAGCTTTCCGAGAAAGCTGGATGAATGTGTTTCCTGGGCGCGTTGCCTTTGAGGTGTCGATGTGGTCCCCCTGCCGCTGTGTATCCACTTAGTACCTCTGCACCCGTGTGCTGGGGCGGCGCGTCAGCCTCCCTAGGGCAACGTGTGAGCAGGGCGGCGTGATAACTTGCAAGTTGAAGTGTAAATGTATGGTTTGTTAAATGAACTGGTTCTCTGGCTTGTTAGAGCTTGGGCACCTTATCTGCCTTCATTACATTTTGTTAGTGGAAATGTGTTAGTTTCCGACTTCTTTTTAAGTGTATGTTTAAAAAGGAGCTCTGCTAAGGCTGAAATTTCTAGAATTTAATAGCGAAATTAAAAAACCTTATCAACCGAGGCTATTTTCTGTATTATCCTTAGATTTGGTTTAATTCTCCATGTGGTATGGGTTCTAGTAACAGTGGAAGACCTGCTCTGTGTGCACCAGTTTAGTCTGAATTCAGTGAAATACAAAGAGTGGGAGAGAAAATTAAAACCAAAAATGTCAGGGCTTTAGATGCAAATAAACTGTTCAGCTGCTGCTTCAAATGTAACCGTCACTAATTAGTACGACCACAGCAGAATTGGCTGGAAGAAAGGAGGGGAGTGGCACCTGTTAGTGCATAGAAAGGACTTCATCTAATTTTGGAGTATTTATATTCAGCAGTGTTAAGAGTAGCCAGACACAAAGCTATTGCTTTCTCATTCTCCACTTGTCCTTCTTTTAGCAGTCTGTTCTCTGTCTCTGAAGTAGCTCCTGAGAAGGTATTTCAATCTTTTGGCCGTTTTATATTTAGAATCATATTTAGGGATTTCAAGGCTGTTAGGGCTTTTAGTAACATAGTTGTTTATTTAGTTTCACATTGATAAACAGTCATTCAAATACTTAGAATTTATTTCCAAACAGAAATCAGTACTTTTTATCTTCTTCTCTCCTGACTGACTTTATGTCCAGGCTTGCAGTTTGATCTGCAAGGTCAAGAAATATAATGTTGAAAAAAGTAATACAGATCGATCAATTTCATAAGAACATTTTGCTTCTGATTGTATGTCGTTAACTTGATGTTGGTTTTGTTAACTGGTGCATTTGATTGAAACACTGCATACTGCATGGCTCACATTCTTTATTGTGAGAGCAGAAACTACTTTTGCATATACTTGCACAAGCTTTCTTAAGTGTTACAATCTTGAGCTTTCTGTAATTCACAGATTTCTATCAAATGGATTTCTTGCAAAATCCTTTTTCATCTGTAAATTATTGCATCATATGAAACTTTCGAGCCTTGAGCCCCAAGCGTTATCCTCTGTGCGTTCAGCATGCGTGCTGCATATGTGCAGCGGGGCTTGAGGTTAAGTTACATTTTCTGTTATTTTGATCGTTTCGAATTGGATTGAGTTGAAATTGAGACACAGCAATGACGCGAGCTAACTGCAAAGTTTTCATCAGTCTTACAGAAATTTGATATAGAGTTGCTAAATCCATCTGTAGATCTAGTGTGAATTAATGGATCCAAACCTAAGGCTCCCGGAGAGCCTTCTGGCACCAACTGGATTTTAATTACATCCCACACATTGGTTTAGTTATCATTATAGCAGGTAAAATGAGTGGTGCAAGTTAACTCTTCCAGATCAGGGAAATAAAAAAGAGCATTGATCCTCTTTTCAGAAGAGAGGGGCAAAAAAGTTCTACAGCTTTTTTTTTTTTTTCCCCCCAAGGGAAAGTGGAAGAAGGTTTATAGATGGAGGAAAGAAAGGCTATGAAAGGATACAAATAGACAAAATAAAGTAAATTATATGGAAAGGAGTAGAGTGAAGAAAGAAAAAATTATGTTGGGAAAAATTAACTGGAAAATGTAGACTATTTTATAAGGAGAACAAATTAATATGGCAAACATATAGAAGGTGCAGGCACATCAAAACACCAAATTCTTTGCAAAGGGAGGAAAAAGTAAAATTAAAGAAAGCGGAAGACATAATTTTAAATTTAAGGGAGAGATAAATCTATATGCTTATTTTAAGTAATTTCTGACTCATAATCAGCTGGAAATATTTGAGTTTGTACATAAGCACTTTCATTCTGAATGGATGCAGAATTTGCTTAGCAGTGTTACCAAAATCACATTGCAGCGATCAGTAGTGTTACCAAAATCGCAGGTAAGGTTTGTCAAGGTTTTATTTATGTAACCCTTCATTTTTATTTAGTGGGGTTTTTTTAAAGTTCAAATATACAGTAAATATAAGGTTTTAACTTGGCTTAAGCTTGCTGTTTTACATAAAAGAAAAAAATCAAAGCCAAAAATTGAACCCCATGAATTTTTTATTAGCATCATAAATTAAGATACTGATAAACAGACTCATTACATCAATCTAAAAATCATTTGTAAGAAGTAACGTTGTTGGCCTTAGGCATTTCTCAGTGGAGGAAGCCAAGAAGGAAACGATAGTCTTCAGTAATGCTTACAGACGCCAGTGTCTGGTCAGCCGCTGATCCCTTGCCATGTCGACTGCAGAGGAAAACACTTGCATCCTTCTAGAGCCCTTTTTATGTCATTCAATTCTAATTTACCATCAGCAATCATAGCTTTACTGTGGACATTCTCAAACTGACATTGAAGGCTTGACATAAAACCACAAAGGGAAATAAATTCCAAGTTAAAGCTGAAACTTCATTCTTAATTCACTGGGTTGTGCAGGGGTGCTGTGGAGCATGTGGGAACACCCAGCGTTTGAAGCCCCGGCTGTACCCACACACAACAGAACAAGTTAAGGATGGAATTTCAGCCCAAGCCTTAATGTTAATGCAGCATAGCTCTTTGTGGTTTGATTTCTTCTTATATGGCACTGTTAAAGACAAAAATAAGCCCAAGTCAATCTCAGAGTCATTTTAAATTATGCTTACAAGAATCCTGTGCAAGAAATAGTAATAGATTCTTCTCACCCATTGCCTCTCAGGAAATGTGAATTTTTGTATCCTGCTTGCTCTGAATTTGCACTGTTGGAAACTGCTGAGGTGTTAGATTACAGATACCTTAATTTCTGAAGTCCAGCCTTAAATACATAATTGTTTCCTACAGTATACCTGTCTTTACTTGAAACTCATTTTGTGGAATAGAAATAAAGAGGAAAATTCTGCTTTTTGTCCTGTACACATGTTTTTTATGAGCAGTATGAGACACTTTGACAGTGTTTCTAGAAACATCAGGAATGTCAAATCTTTTTTATCTGAAGGACTCCTTGAATGACTCAGAAAAAAGTACTTGGAAATTAGTCAGGACTTAATTGAAGTGAGGATACTGAATTGTTGAGAGAGAGCCGGCTCCTCTATGCATACTTCAGATTGATACTCTAAAAGATCAGTCTTAATGTTAAGTGATTGAATCAGCCTTTCCTTCAAAACATAATTTTTATTCAGTCTTTGGTTAGGTGTTTGGAATAGCAATTAGAATAGTTATTCAGTCATTTATCCCTTCTCAGACCAAATGAGAGTTATGCTTCTAATATTTTTTCAAAAATCCATAGCGCTCTACTTCTTCCCATGTATTTCCATCCTTTACCAACTGTCTTCAGTGAGTCCGGCATCCCTGCTTGCTGGAGACATGGAGAGAGACGTATTGGTGAGAGAACAACCATGAAGGAGAGGAATGCAGCTTTTAGAAGAGCGTGTAAGCTGCTATTGCAAGCTTGTCTATATTTTATACTTAGACACATGACATGGGCATCCTGAAGCAGGTACAGGCTATGTCCCCTTTTCTGAGACAGTAGATCTGCTTTTGCTCAGGATTAGGGACTGTCCTAAACCATAGTTTCAGGAATGACTTGCTCACTGGTAATAGCAGTCCAGAAACAACAAGCAATTTGGTGGAAAGTAGTGTTATAGTTAAAGCAAAGAGTTTGGTAATTATGCTCCAGAGCATCTTAGAATCATAGAATGGTTTAGGTTGGAAGGGACCTTAAAGATCATCTACTTCCATCCCCCTCTGCCACAGGCAGGGACACCTCCCACTAGACCAGGTTGCTCAAAGCCCCATCCAGCCTGGCCGTGAACACTTCCAGGGATGGGGCATCCACAGCTTCTCTGGGCAACCTCTTCCAGTGTTTCACCACCCTCAGAGCGAAAAATTTCTTCCTAATATCTAATCTGAATCTACCCTCTTCCAGTTTGAGGCCTTTACCCCTCATTCTATCACTACATGCCCTTGTAAAAACTCCCTCTCCAGCTTCCAGTCCCTCTCCATCTTCTGAAATGATTCTTTTGATTTGGAGAATAATCATAGGAAAGTGTTATGCTCATATTGTTTATTTAGGTTATGAGAGTGGTTTTGTGTGATGAAATGGAGAAGAACTGAGGCAGTATGAGGGCCATAGTTGGCAGTGTGGCTAACAAAAGTGTGATGACTAAAATATGAGAAAGATGTCACTCAAAGCTTAATTAAATGCTGGCAGTATGTTTAAGGAAGAAATTAAGAAGAGTAAGCATAAGATCATCAGTACTCATCTTTAAAGGCAATCCAGCTACATTCAATTTAATTAAAATTGCACAAATAATTTTATTGAGGTTTTTTGCCAAATTATAAATTATATGGCTTACACCTGAAGTGTCATCACTTTTTCGATGTGGTTACAACTTGACTGTGAATTTCTAGTCTCTGATGCCAAATGTAGCAGGTTCAAGTCCTTTAGTGGTATTAAACCAATTTGAACAGTATTATTGTTGGTTTTGGAGAACATTGTGAGAAAGATGACAAAAGGCCTTGCGTCATCATGATGTGCTATTTGAGTATGTGGCCACTGATGCTACCTCTCTTCACTCTGGACAGTAAAAATCTCCATATTCCTTACACACTGTCTGGTCTGGCTGAAGCATGTTACCTCCCCTGCTGCCACCTTTTCTCCTCCGAGCTTCCACCCTCCGGTTACATTTGCCCAGATTTTCAGCCTCTCATGCAATAAAATTGTGCAAACATGTTTGGTGTGAAGAAAGGTCTGCTTGTTCTGTGGTGCTGTATCCCTTCCAGCATCTTCTGAACTGTCTGCCCAGACAGCTAGGAAGAGTCCTTGTGATTGCACTCCAGAACTGCTATTCTTGCCACTGGTTATAAAGGGAACCTGGATTAACCACATTTAATGGAGGTGCTGGTGCTGTAGCTGGATGAAGCTCCAGCGCAGAGCCCAACTCAGTCAGCTTGATAACTTCCCCATAGGCACTGGCAGGTTGCTATTAGGTCCCCCAGAAGCTTTCTCTTCTCTGGGTTGAAAAAGCCCAGTTTCCTCAGCTCCCAGGTGTTCTGTAGTAAAAATGATCTTAATAAAAACTTACAGATTATTTTTTTCTTAGGTTTTGGGCAGAATGCACAGCCACTTGAGGAAACGTCAGCCTTTATTCTCATAACTGTCGAGGGGGGTAAAACTTATTCAGCATTTTTGAAATATTTTTATAGGCTTTTTATTTTTTCTGTACATGTTTCTATCCCAGACCTTCATTGAGGTCTGCCTCGTGCTCCTTCATAAATTAAAGTGCAAAATAATGGGATATGAGATAATTGTAAATATTTTGCTTTCATGTTATACTTCTGCACTCCTGATTGTTGCACAGTCTTTTTTTTTTCTTTAACATTAACATGCTTGGAGTATGCTGTAGACACTGTCACAATAACCATGCTAAAACATGGGGCAAAACAGAAATAGAGATACCTGTCGTCATCAACGTGGCAGGTCAGCTTTGTAGCTGGTGTAAACTGTTTTACTGCCCTTGGAGTGCCATGAATTTTCAGTCTGAGGGCTATATGCTGTTGGGAAGTGGTAAGCAGTTGCACGTGAGCAGCTGAGGTCTAGCATCGCTCCAGCTGAGCTCCTGCTGGTGTCCAGAGGGGTCAGAGTGCTTTCAGCAGATTCTGAACTTCTCATGCAGTAACAGAATGTCAGGAATTTTGCAAAAGCTTTGAAAACGAAGTAGGAGATGGCACAGCTAATGCATTTCATCCCGTAAGGTTTGCTTATCTCATTTGTGCTAGTATTTGAAGCTGACTTTCATGAGAATTGATCCATGTTCCCAAGGCTGTTCTGCAAATCAAGGATGCTAGTTTCATGAAAAGATGAATCTGTAATTCTGTTGGGAATACATTCTCTTCCAAATAAAGGCACACTTCAGACTTAATATGTGAACTCGCACCTGTTTATTTCAGTTAAAATTGTGGATTGCTGAAATTCAGTGCTTTGATATCAGTAACAAGTTAGCTTTGGACAGAATTCAGACAAATACTGCAAGACATCATAAACTTGAAAATCCAGCTGAAGATGTTGTAGGATTAGTTGTTTCCTTCTTGTCTAAACTTTTTTATTTTGTATTTGTGCAGAAAGATTACTTTTCATTCCATAATTCTAGTTAAAGGACAACTGTGAAGCAAGTTTCCTTTTTTTTTTAAATTTGCCATTGGGCAAAAATTGCTCATGTTATTATGAGAAGGAGATGATTTCAATAGGAATGCTGCACGTTAATACCCAGCAACTATGAACTACGCATTTGATATCTGCAATGTTTGTTGAATCTTGTTAACTAAGCAATTACAGAGTCACTTGTCCCCCGAAGTTTTAAAAAGAATAAAGCTAAAGTTCTCATTACATTAGATTTAGTGTTAAACAGTGTTTACCAGAACATATAGATCTGAATCATAGAACAGCAGCCGTGCATCTTGTGTTGTAGGCCACGATGAAGTTCCATACTAGGTAAGAAGGTTAAAGCAATGATATTGATACCAAATGGTTGTATCTAAAACAAAGCAAACCTTGACTTCGGATACTTAGAAGTACCCTCATTCTCTTTGCATATCGGAATATGACTGTTTTGATTGAAAATTATGAGTATTTTGGGGGGGTTTTTTGTTGCTGGTCCTCTCCCTCCCACCCCTGCCTTCGTTGAAACCTGAGGTTTGAAGGAAGCAAACACGTTACAAGGGAAAATTAAAATCGACTATAACAAGGTGCTTGTATTGTTCAGTGCTGTATTTTAATGAGTGCTTAATACCAACACAAAGGTGCAAGGCGTGGGATTAAATGGCAAGTTGCAGCCTTCTATTTAGAACTATAACTAAGTATAATATAATAAATGATGGTAATAATTGTATCCAGGCTCTGGCTGTAGGTTTGACGGTTGTACCCCTTGTCTTGAGATCCCCAAATGGTATGAACATTTGGTCCCCATATCCCCGTATCCAGTTAGAGACCATGGTGGGTAGAGAAAAAGGAGACCTAATGATGCAAAGTTGAAATGCTCCATCCTCTTCTCTGGTGTCTCATTGCCCGCTGAACTGTTTCTTCATGCTTTCTTCAATGGGCTGGTTATTGCCCACAGCTTGAGGTCCACCCTCCTGTTCCCAGAGTGCTTCACCTTGAAGGGGTTGGTCATTACTCTCAGACCACACTGGGTCCCATTATTTGGAGCTGCCTGTATCAATATCAGTCCTCCATCTCTTTCCTCTACCTTGTAAGCCTGACACTAAGCCTAATGTTTTTTTATTTTAACTTCAGGGCCCTGTCTGAGAGCTAGATGCTATCATCCCAAAAACAGCTTGTATGATCATCATATCATCTGGCTCCCCTCCTGTCTTTGCCATTTCATACCTAAGTCATGGCATGTTGTCAGCTGGGCGGAGGAAATGTAACTGCTAATGCTTGATTCTGCAATTGTTTGAACTCAGCAGAAGAGACTGAATTAGCAGTCCCCATCCTGGAGGAACAGCAAGTTAAAACTAAAGTGTCAGAAATCTGATCACAGCTTCTAAGTGGTTCAGGGAGTCCCATTCCCTTCTTGCTTGCCCACTCCCTGGATGTGTGCACGCAAACACAGAGGCGCCCCATTGCCTGCTATGCTATTTGCAAATATCCGTGTACATTCCCAATTTTCGTAACAACCTCCCATGCAACTGGGTGCCTGTTACCTTGCGTGTCACTGTAACCAGTGCTGACTTCAACAAAACGAGCAAGGTGTTCCCAAAGGTCTCCCCCTTCCTCCATCAGCATCCTGTCTCCCTGTCTGTGCCCCACAGTTCGCCGCATCGACACACTCAGCATGGCAGACCCTGTGTTTTAGCATCAGCTGGTGAGACCCTCGCTGCACCTACAGTTGGTCTGAGTGTCACCAGGAGCCGCTTATGCTGCCCTGTCTCAGGAGTAACCCAGTTTGCAAAACGTGGCATGCACCAGCACTATAGCGGACTGCTCAAATAGGAAAGACCCAGAAACTGAAAACTGCATAAATGAATAGTGATCGTTTGCTGGAAGATGTGATACAGCACCTCGGTAGGCCATGCCCCAAGCTGTACCTGCTCATCTGCATCACACACCGAGTGATGCCACGGGCACCCACCTCGCTGCAGATCCATCTTGCTGTTTACTGACTTGCTTCAAGTATGTTCAAGTTGGGATCTTGGTACTTAGCCTTGTATTTTCTTGCTTTTCCTTCACTTTCTCACATCTTTGAACAGTCCTAAAATTTGAGTGATGCTGCTGGTGGTAAAAATTGTTCCATGATTAATGTTCAGATACATACAGAGTGTTCTGAAATTTACAGTGTCTCATTTTCCTGTTGTCACTTACTGTCTCTTAAATCCTGAAGTGTAAACGTCTCTGTTTCAGTGTCTGTGTCCTCTCTTGCTGCCAGTAAGTGCTGCTACTGCTCGTCAGAATGCTGTCAACTTTTATGATTTTGATCAGATGTCTCTCAAGTTTTGAGGGGGGGGTTGAAAGTTTTTTGATTTCTTGACTAGTTGAATCTTTGGAGCTAATGATACAATATCTGACTCTTTTCTTGGTGTTTTCATTGCTTTTCCATGTTTCTAACTTCTCTGAAAGACGGGCCCATACTTAAATGAGAACATCATTATACGCTCATCTTAGGAATTGCTCCAGAACTTGATAATTAACTTCAGGAGAGGATCATTTGCATGGATGCAGAGCACATTTCAACCTTTGCTGAGCCGGTCACTAAGCTGGCAAAATACTATTTGCTGTTTGGTCAGTTTAGTATTTTGTTGAGTTAGCGAGCTGAATTTGGCTCAGCAAGAGACTGACAAGTAACAGAGCTGGCACATGGGGAGATGCAGGACCACCATATGGCCAAGAGCAAGGGAGTGGGAAGTAAGGGCAACTTTTGGTGACAGCAAGCCATTAATTTGGCTCAGTTGTGTTGTTAAGACATGCTCTCAGTGAAGCCAAAAAATACTTTGGATGTCACATGAGCATGTCATTCATTAAGACCATGCCATAAAAGCTTTAATTCCTGGTAGTCTCTTGTTCTGGCTACCCACAAAACATTGAGGTTAATCAAGATCAGGTATAGGATTCTTTCTAATGACAGAGTTGGTCTACAAATGCAACCATCTTTCTGCATGGATTTTTTTTTTCTGTTTCAGAAGGAAGATGTCATTAATGAGGAAAGGGACGAAAGACTGTTTCTTCGGAAGCATCGCTTCATGCATTTTGCATCATTGGAATATGAAGGGGAATATTACATGACACCGAGAGATTTCTTGTTCTCAGTAATGTTTGATCAAGTTGAACGTAAGTCGTTTTCTCATCACTGTATTTGTGAAGGAAAAGAAACTTGCAGGTCCCCTTAAAGATGTAATTTGCAAATCACTGGGATAAGATCCTTTATCTGACATATATCAGCAGAAGCCGATGTATAAATGTTGTGCATATGGATTCTCAGAGCCACCACCACCCTTTACACCAGTGCAGTGAGGCTGATGATTTAGAAATCTGGTGACTTGATGATGACATTACGTCTCTGCATAGTTTGCATGTCTGATGAGTATGTAGTTCCTTAATTACTTACATGCCACAGAAAATACTAGGACTGTAATATAGTATTCATACCATTCCTGGCCCTGTTATCTGTCTGTCGACTTCAGTAAGTACTCTGTGACCTTTTTTCTTAGAAGAGGCAGTGATGGGAGTGACTTGAATGAGTGTAATGAAGCATTGAGCTCAGCTCGAGGTTTCTGGTTTCAAATCTCCTCGGGTTTATATAAAACCTAGTTAACAACAAATAAAAATTGTATGAATGTTTTCTAAAAAGTACTTTTAAAAGCACACTTTCTGAGGAGAAGATAGGACCAGGATACAAATAAAAAGAGCAGAGGTTGTTATCCTCCTTTCCTCCTGGTTTTCTGGCCCCATTAGCTCTGCCTCATTCCTTAAGCTTCTTTCATCTGTCTTTGTATCATCTGTAATTTCCACATGACATTAAATTTTTAAAATGATATATGTTTTTTTCTCCAAAAATTTGACTTTTGCAGCTTTCCCAAGAATTTTTTGCTTTGGAAAGGTGAAGTTCTCCAAATTTCAGAGAGGATTGTCACTCAGAGGACAAACACTCTAATAGTACACCTGCTGAAGGAAAGAGGAGGAAATCCCAACTTCAGTTATTGTTTGCCGCAGTCTGCACATACTGACGAGGGGAGCATGTTGTCTAGCAAAAGCCATTCATAGCCTGCGATGCTCTGCCCAGCCAGCAGCTAACAGCTGAGTGACTTGGGGGTATTGAGCAGGAAATACAAAAGGGGTTCAAAGTAATGTGGCAGGGCTTGAGAGACAGGAAGGAAGAAGTAGACCTGAACGCACCATGATTTGAGTCTGTGGGAAACCTGGGGCAGAACTGAGTTCACTGACCTGCAAGTGGTCGAAAAATAGGACATGAGAATCTGTAATAAAAGAAGTTTTCTTGGGTCTGCCAAAAATCTATAGGTGATAAGGATACACGGCTTCATTGCTGACACACAGTTTCTAATATTACACAAAGCTGAATATAAATCCTTAGAAGGACTTTATGACCTTGAGAGTCGTGGAGACTTTTCTCAAAATAACTTTTTTTTATAGATATATGGCTAACGGAAAGAGTTCTTTCCCCTTCAAAACTTAGGTCATTACCGTAAAAACCTAGAAGGGATTTTCTTTTGAGGTTTCCAGTCTGAAACATGGAAAGACACTGCATACTGAAATTTTCAGTTCTGAAGGTGTGGGTTTCAGACAGTTGTCTGTGAAAGCAGGGTTAGAGAAATAAGTGTTTTTCAGTCTTAGCACTTCATACATATTAATTGGTTACTTCAACTATAGTAGTACACAGGCAGATTTTTAATGAAGTGATATGCGGGTAAGATTTATTTGTAATGCAGCCAAGTTAATTTCAGTTATTTGCTAATATGAGTAAGAAACCAGTGTTAAATCAAAAAGAAAAAAATAATTACAAGAAAAAACACGTGAACAAAAAAAATCTTTGCATTAATGCATATTTAGCATTTCAAATTGAGGTCAGGCTTACAACAATAGCATCACAGACAATTCATAGAAGAATGTTAATACTTGAATCTGATGCTTTTAAACATTTTTTTAACCATCATTGGTGTGGGTTCTTTGGCTGATGGCATAAACACAACGGTAAGCAATTCTCTTCAAGTCATAGTGCTTGGGATTTTAGGTTTTCTTGGAACTGCAAACAGACGTGGCATTTGTTAGCAGAGAAATACTGTGTTTTAAGTATTTTCAAGGCAGTGGTTTGTTATTGTATTTAGAAGAGTTTCATACACGGAAAATAAACAGACCTATCTCAAGTGTCTGCCCAGGTATACTCAGAGTAGATCAAGATGGTGAACTTCATAGCAAAGCAGCAACTATTTTTGGAAACTTTCTGCTTGTATCATAAAATTAATTCACTTTCACCCTGAACAGTGGTTTTAGAAAGGAAAACAGGCATGCCACCACTAATCCTAGACAGCCCTTCACTTACTGGCATACTGAGATGCAATTTTAACATGTGATACTATATACAAATGGTGAGTCTTACAATGCTGACCTTAAAGCTGTAATGATATGGTTATTCTCTACCTATTTTTGATCAGTCGCTAGTGGGAAAAAAAAAAAAAACCAACAAAAAACTCTCAGAAAAATTTGAAACACTCTGGCAGTAGCCATTCATCTTCATAAGTATTTGCTTGGAGTTTGCCAATTGGTTGCTGCATATAATAACACGGAAGGCTTGGGGTTGTTCTGAAGTTTTGTTTCTGCTGTCTTTTTTACAGATAATAGGCAGGAACATATGATCAGCCTCACGAGCAATTTAGCTGTGTACACCGAGAAATATTGCTGAGGTTGATCACAATATTCTGTTGCTTTGTTCCTATTCAGAGATAAACACTCCCAAAGGGGAGAAAGGCAAGTGAAAAGAGGGCATGAGAAGCAGTTACGGGTTAAGAATAGGGGTCCTTGTCCAACAGCCTTGGGCGTTTTTGCTCACTGGTGATTGTCATTGGAGAATTACTTTGAAATCTCCTGTTAGTTTTTAAGCATAATTAAATTTAGAAGAAAGTAAATGTGGTGGTGTGTAAACCAAATGAGTTGTTGGTGGTAGATCAAAAGTGCTGACATTAGAAAATACCAAAATATTTTAGCTATGTCCAGATTGTCAAGTGAATTCCTGTACACAGTTGGGTGGAATTTATTACCGAAGCAAAAATCTTAGGTGTGCCCTTTGACGAGGTTGCAAAACATGCAATAAATTATAATTTATTATAGAACACATTTCCCAGATAAGAAAACAGATGAACTGTAGTGCAAATATATCAACTGTCATCCAGCCCAAGTGATCTTGAACCCTGCTTGATAGACCTTGGTTCACTAGTTCTGCTCATTTGTTTCCTGGTGCATGGGTTTCTCTATTACTCATTTTCTTTAAAGTAGGCCAAAAATTGTGAAATCTTGGCAAACCTGTTGATTAAATCACACCTGCAAAGTTATTTACTGTCAGGGTGATAATGAAGAAAAATATTTACAGTCCTGCCATCTAAGGAGAATGAGCTGATAACAAATGCAGAGTTTCCTGACAGACTTTATTTTGTTCTGTGTGTTGACAAAGCAAAGAGCTCTATAAAGGAAGAAAGGTGCCGTCCAAAGAAAATGTGCTTGCTTTTAGATGCAGTGTTTCACACTGGATTGCCTTTGTAAATATTTGCCTAATTCTATTACTGTTAGTTATTTTATGGAAGGAAGCAGCCTTTATAAACAGTAACAAACAGTAAATGAGATGTGGTAGTGTGGCTGTGGCACAGCATTTGTGTCAGTACAGTGTTACAGTACTACTGTAAGTGTTTTGTACCAGTTAACGTAGTGCATACTAAATGCACCATTGGGATTTTTGGATTCATGGCTATATGCCATGTAATCTCGTGTTAAAACAATGCTACCGCAGGGATGTGTGGCAAATCACTGCAAAACCAGGCAAGTTCTTCTGGGTAATCTGTGAGATGCTCATCTAAACTATCATACGTGATGCAATGATAGTCTAGTGAAAAAGTATTTTCTGTTACTCTTCTTAATCATGATGTAAAAACTTCTCAGTGTCTAGCAATATCTAGTAAGAATGACACGAACTTGCTGTGTTGCATCAGAAATTCTAGCATTTTTAAGATAACAGCTATAAGAAGGACAAAGCTCAGCTGACTTATGTACACTGAATTTTCATTGCAATGCAGGAGTATTTTTTGAAGACCCTTCCAGCTTCATGTAAAACTTGTGTTTTGAACAGTTGTGAATACTTAGGCTCATATTCCAGATTATACAGACAATATTGTGTTAGAGCTTCTCCATGGAAATTCATGTCTGGTGTGCTGTTGTTGTAGAACGTATAAGAAAATCTGTATTAAATTTTGAAAAGGGCTACAAATACAAGAATCCTTCAGAAAATTAAGATTTTGCATTACATTAAATCTGAACTGTGTTTATGTTTATTTTTCTGGAGAAGATTATGCTATTCCAGAAGTACCTTCCTCTTTCAAGTAGAAGACAAACGTTCAGGTTAGCTTGACTGATAACAGTTGATACCTGGTAAATAAACACCTTGATCCTTCCATATATACTCAGTCCAGATTTAATGTATTGTAGCATTTTCATGTCCCGAACCACTCCTCTATCTGTGGTAAAACAGATTTTCTTGTGTTCTATAGCACCAGGGTGCCTGAGGCAGTATTTCCACGGTAGAGTCCTACATGTCAGTGAGTATTAGCGCATTTTAAGTTTGCTGGGAGAAATTGTTTGACTTGGTTAAATTTTCTGTGAAAACGTGGTTGGCACAAGGTTATGGTATATTTGCAGGTTTGGTAAGGTGTTTGACTTCATGTTGCCCCAGCATCAGCACGGTCATGAATGTGAATGAATCTGAGGAAAGGATACAGTGCAAGGCTGCAATGGATGGAAAAATGAGTTCTCCATTGTCCTTAGCAGAGACCAGTCCTGGTGCAGTCCATGGGGGTTGGAGAGCCAAGAGGGAGCAGCCAGTAGACGGGCACTTTGGAACGAGCCAAGTCAGTCTTTTTGTTTCTGTATCTTGAGCTTTTGCCTTTTTTAGCACTGATATGTTGTTGTTGCTCAAATCCTCTAAACCCAGTAGAGAATTCTGCAAGCTGGGATATGCAGGACAGAGATGACCCCTTGCCCAGTGCTAGATGGGAGGTAAAGCGAAGCAAAGGCGAAGCAGCAGCGTGATGGTTTAAGGTCATTATATGAGTCTCTTCTGAGTTTTAGAAATATGAAACAAAATCAGACATTTCTGGCCAAAACTTCTTAGTCATCACTGTTTACTCGTTTCTTAAAGTGGGGTTATAAGTGAAGGAAAGTAATGTTCCTGATGAGGGATCTGCTCACATAAGCAAAGATAAGCAGATTGCTGAAAATTTCTGCTTCTGTAACAGCCCATACTGTGAATTTTTCATCTTCAGCTATCCCTCATCACCCAAACAACATTAGGAAATCCTACCACAACCCTAAGAAGGTCTTTAAAGTAACATATTGTATACATTTGGCTGTTTACTTTCCCCTGTCTAAATACACCATTGAAATTGATGTTCTGGATAAAATATTAGGTTGTTTTGGATAAAATGTCGTACCTCAGCCAATTGTTGGTAAATAGATAAGCTAAATTAGATATTTTTTTTCCTTCTTTCCCCCTCAGCAATAGCATATTAACACTGATACCTTAGTTAAATAGTCTGTCTGATGCAACACCAATGATCTTCATGGGATTGGTCCATCTAAAAATTAATTTGAAATAGTTCTTTATCTAGAAACAGTAGAAATACTTCAGAAAATCCTGTGATCTTTATAATGTGTATTTTTGTTTGGACATAAGCTTTGTTGTGAAATCAAAATAAAGACTAATGCATTTTCATACTGACTGTATCACAAGGTACTATGTAACAGAATTGGAAATGGGATTCTTGAGGGGAAATGGGGTCTTCCACCCTGCAGCAGTCAAATCTGGTCTGTGTGCCAGGCTGCTTTTCTGGTGTATTGACCACTGTCCACTGCACTGACTTATTTTTTTGTTCTCGTTTTTCAGAAAAATTTGTTAGGTTTAGAGTCCGAAAAATAGGTGGAAGGGGTCCGGGGATTAGAGCAGAGGTGTTAGGCGAGAGCTGGCTTCCAGCGCTGTAGCCCCCGCAGCTGCAGCAGCGAGGCAGAGCGCACGGTCCAATGGGGAGCAGGAGGAAGGATTGAGCACTGGAGTTCGGAGGAGAGGGAACCATGGAACAAAATCACAAAGGAAGCAGCAGGTTTTAGCGTAGGGAGAAGGTGTCCTTTTTTTGCTCCTATTCCATTTCCATGCCTTGAACCATGTTACGAGACAGTGCTGAAGGTACCTGGGGTACATTCCCTCTAAGGTCAAATAGGAAAATATATTTTTGATCCTTAAAATTATACTGACACTGCATTAATTACATTTGTACTTTTGTGGTTATGTCTGCATGAGACGACAGTGAGGTTACAATAAACTCGTGGCTTTGCTGAGATTAATTCTTATTTTTCCCTTTGTGGCATTGCTGACTAGCTGGAGAATGATGCAGATCAGAGTTCTTATCTCGATTGACTGCAGCACTTACTGATTAAGTAAACACTTTGGCAAGATGTTATGTTTTGAAAATACATTACTGACTATTTAGCTTCCTGAAAAACAATTGCTAATGAGAAGATACATTGCAACTTCTCAATGAATGAAAGCAATTTTTTTAAAACTCAACACAAAAATAGTACCAATAATAAAACTGCTCAGGCTTCAGCAGAGTTGCAAGCAAGAGGCAAGTGGTCTCAACACACATCTTGAAGGATTTAGTTATTTAAAGTGTGAAAGTTATTGGTTATTTAATGGCATCTGAATGGAAAACAGATTCCTTGAAACGAATGAAAATGTATTGTGCGCATACAGAATACTTGTAGTACAAGTAATGGAAAGATCTGGTTATTAATAACAGGAGTCTGCTTGTTGTATAAACATCAGCTGCCTTAGAATTTCAGAAGTCTTGCAACAGTTTCTGCTTTATTCAAGTATTCCAGTTTTGTGACATGCTAACGTGATATTTAAATACTTAACAAAGAAGTCACTTTTTTTGATACATATGAGCAAATTTCAAGAACTTGTACAATCAGTCTCTGAATATTTTTCCTATTTGTAAAGTGTTTTTTTTATTTTTGTAGAACACCACACACTATTTCAACTACATTTAGAACATACTGTCGGCATACCACAGAAAATGTCTCTGGGATTTTTTCTGCCACGGGTTCTGAATACTTTTTGTCAGATTACTTTAGTATTATTTTTTTAACAAATTCAGTGGAACTTAATCAGTTCTGAAACATCCTGCTTAACTGACAATTAAGTCTTAACAGATGTAGCATGAAAATCAGACTCAATGAATTTTTATCACTCTTAAATGTATTTTAATTTCTTGCAACATATGTCCTTAACACAGACAGGTATTGGTTTGTACCTAAGAAGTACAATCTCTTTTTAAAATTCCTTGGGTTGCATTCAGATATTTAGAACTGATGGGGATCTGGCGGACCCTCAGTGGACGATAGCAGGTGCCAGGAGAGCAGGTCAGGCTCCTGCCAAAATCTAGCCTCACATTTTCTGTTGTTTGTAACTCTTTCGGTGCTGATGATTCTGTGCTTTTCCTTAGGCCAACACTGAATTTTTTATTATATTAGTCATAGGATTTATCCTTTTTTGCATATTCTTGATATAAACTGATTTTTTTTTTTCCCCTGCATGTTCTCATAAGAAATGTTACATTATGAGTTTTTTTAAATATCTAAGGTGGAACCATTGAGTATCAATCACTTTCCTTCTAGGCAATAATAGCAGGTGAGGTGTGCAGCCTGTTTGGTAGATGAGAGGAATTGTCCTTACTTGCCAAATGGCTGGGGTCTCCAGGGAGACCTTTGAGAAGTTCCACTGCTCCCTGTTTGGAAAACACCAGCATCGATTTCCTAAGGGAGAAACTATCTGGGGAATGCTCCATTTTTTATTCCCCAGCCCTGCACCTGCAGGAAGTTATAGCAGAGATTGCACTCAGTACCCTTTCTCATCTACTGTGAAACACAAGCAAATACCGAGCTCCAAGACTTTTTTTCCATGTGTAAAACACACAGGTTTCTCTTGTTAGAGCCACCTGCTTACATGGCGGTGCCCTGCCTTGTGCTTACCAGCTTCGTTACCGCAGAGGAGAATACAGCCAAGAGCCAGCTCTTAGTAATCAAATTAATCTTCCAACATTGTTCAGTCCATCAGAGAGCTCTGGTCCTCACACCACCATCCGTAATGCTGGCAACCACCTGGTCATTCTGCTGGCTACATCTTTAGTTAAATATCTTTCCTCGTAGATCTGGAAGAGGCTTGTTCACCTGAAAGCATAAGGATTTTTCAGCCATAGCTAATGAAAGATGCCATGTTTTCCAACAAATCCTGCCTTGGTTCTTACCAGATGAAAGGTAGTTCAGCATCGTTACTAGGTCCAAATGCATCCTAATTGGCCATTTTTGTTTTTTCTAGTTAATTTATCAGTATAGAGAAAAAGTGCCAGTATCGTGGGACTTTGTTCACTGAGAGCTGTGATCCTACCTGCCTTAATAAAAATTTTAAAATGGGCTTCTTCTATGGAATTTGAATATAAAACACAGCCAAGCCAGCTGCCATTTAACTTTTATCCAGACTATTTCAGTTGTCCTTCAGAAGAGCTGACATTTGAAGTCTTTGGTATGATACAGCTTGTTTTCCCAAGTGCTAGCTGCCTTTCCAAACCTTGAATTCATGTCCTTTGCACCAATACCTCTGATACTGCTGGAACTACTGGGACAGTGGAGTCTTGCTGCTGTATTGGTATTGGCAAGCATTAAATCAGTCACGTTTCCCACTGGAGAAACTGCCAGTTCCTGAAAACAGACAACTTTTGTCTTTTTTTGTTCCTCTCCAAATGTTTTTTGGGTTTGCTTTTGTTTTTCCTGCAGAAGAGTGAAGTGTGTTTGTTCTGAACTGTGGACTGGATCCAAACACTTGTGAACCCTACAGAGCAAATTCTTAGGATAGAGAATGCTAAAATTAGTCATTTTGTCTCATGTGGATGGACATCTGCTTTTCCATTGGGACTGTATTTATTTACTGTGTCCAACAACTTCTGAACAGTCACCCACACCCTGACATAGCAATTATTTCTTCTCCATAGATTTTTTTGGTGATAGAGAATGTGAGAGCTCACTTCTGTTTTGCTGTCACTTTCTTGGGAGAAAGTATAAAACCTAATGTTCAAAAATTTCATCTGTTTCTCTGGCTTTGTTCGAATTGGCAAAAGAGAATAACTACTTAGCAGAAAAGAGCAACGCTTTTTGTAATGTTTATAGGGGTAAAGGCAGTCTCTGTTGGAAAAGTAAGAGGGGCTTTTAAACCAGTATGGTCAATTTAGAAGTACAGTGGGCAACATAAAATAACTTTACTCTTGCTAAAAAAAAGCCATCTATTGTTTTGCTTTTAATTTGCACCCACTTTGAGAATTGTAAAAAGCCTACTTAAAATTTGATTAAAATTTCAATTCAATCTCTTTACTCTGCAGCTAAAATAAATGCTCCTTTCAGGAGGACAGTCCCTATTCTTTATGTCCAGTACTGCTATAAGGAGGAAAAAGGATACCTGCTTAGTTGTACCACTGTAAGAACACTTTTATTTATTACCACAGCTCACCTAAGTTAACATATATCTTGCAATGTGTTTTTAAGGATTTGTATCCTCTGTTAGGCTGATACATAATGGCTTAGCACTTGGTTTTAGCATTTCATGGCTAAGTATGTCAAAATTTATCACATATATTCTAAAAGTCAGCTCCTATTTTAGCAGTTTAAAAACTTAAAATAGAGACCTTTTATAAATTTTTCACGGTCAATTTAAAATCATTTGTAACCACTGCTTATATTGGAAAATGGTGTACAGCATCTCCTCTGTTGCTTGAAAACTCTTCTGATATTCAACCTAAAATTAAGCACTATCTGTTTAAACCCACTTGGTCTTATGCCAGCATTTCCCATTACCTAAGTTTGGGTTTTTTTCCTTTGAACCTTAACCCCATGATGCATTATATATAATTATATTACCACTCAGCGCTGATCTTGTTAGGTTAAGCAAACCCAGCTTATTTTTATCTCCTCTGGCTGGGTGAGGCCATCCATGCTGCAGCATGGATGTTTTTTTTTTTTCGTCAGGAAATAAGGCAATTCTATAAGAGAATAACTTTGGTTTTTTGAAAGAGACTATTGATCTTCTTTGTCTAGATTTTTTTTTCTTTCTGCTAAACTTTTTTCTTTGGAATGTGAGGCATTTGAAGTCACAGGGTCAAGAGATGGCTTATCTTTGCTTCTCTTATTCAGTCTCCAAAGTTCACCTCTTAGAGGCGTGGAGGTGTTCTAGTTGGTGCACAAGACTTTGTTTTCTACTAGTAGGGAAGGCCAATGGACATCATGTCAGTAATTTATCGTTAAACGTACTACTGGCAGCATTCATTTTTTTCTGACTTGTAAATTAACCAAACCGTTTTGGCCACTTCAATAAGGCACGATTAACATCTTTTTTTAAGCTTTTCTATGATTTCTCATTACTTTAGTTCTCTCTGATCTTTTAGGGGAGTTCTCGGATTTTTCATGATCCTGCTCCTCTTTCCATTACCACCTTATCTTCTGAATAAAGACAACACTTCAAATAGGTTTATGTAATTTTCTTCATTCTGGTACTCTCAGAAACTAGCCAAAACTGGATTGCTCACTAGTCTTTTTGTGTGGAGAAAATAGGATAAACCTTTCTTAGCTTAAAATAGAGGAGCATTCTGTTATCACTTACATACCCTTGGAGCCCCTTCTGTAGGAAAACTTCCCAAACATCTGTTAATTGCTATGTGACAGATGTTAATGATGTATAAACAAGTCAGACTCAGCAGGGGCTGTTACTGGTTTGCTCAGAGCTTCTGTATGTGCTAATAACAGAATGAGCTAATCTTAGAAGTAGAAACTCCTGGCTAATTTAAAGGTAAAAGCAAGAATGACGTGGACCATCAACTGAAGGAAACCAAGTCAGCCACTGAAAGGAATTCTGATTAAGCATAAGAAGGAAGAAAGAAAGAAAAGCTAGAGATTGCAATAATGCCTGAACCTGGAGGGTTATGGAAATAGTGAAGTAGGACTGCACGGGATCAGTAAAATACCCAAAGCATCAGGCAGAGTCTTCTGTAGGAAAATTCCCAAACATGGTCATTAGAATGTCTATGTCTTCTCACGGTGGCAATTGGAAAAAGTAATGTCATCACTGGGGTCATCTGCATTAAAATGGCCTTCCTAAAATTTTCATGTAAGGTTGCACTTCAGAGCCTTATAAAGGGAAAAGGTTCCTTCTGGAAATTCTGACATGACAGGATCGGCTTAATTCAGCTCTGAATAGCAATTCCCTTTATCACTAGTTATCCTTGTAATCTCCAGGAATCTAAAATATCTGAAGTGCAGTGCTACAGTACTGCACCTGTGCCAAAAGTTTCTTCCCCTAAAATAGCACTTTTATTCTTTTCTTTTTTCCTTATGCAGGTTCACTAATCACTAGTGGGAGTTAGTTGCAATTATTACAATTCTGCTGAAAAAGAAAGTGAAAAAGAAAGTTTAATAAAACTAATAGCAAAACGGATGTTTCTTTGAGTATTTATTCACCCTTTTCTTTCAATGGATGATGTCAGGGCAGTTTGGGAGGATGAAGAACAGAATGATAATATCATTAATTGCAAAAATACAAATATCTTGAGTAAAACCATAGAATATTAGTGAGTGGATCCAAAACAATCTTGTGGTTTTCCTTTTGTTTAGATTTGTCATATTTTTCAGAAGTTCCACTTACCCACCTTCAACACAGGTGGTAATTAATTTACTAAAGCATTTCCAAATTTCTAGTAAAGAGGGTGATTTCATCCCTTTTTGTCCTCTTATACAAATGTATTTGTTTTTTCGTCAAGAAAAGTCTGCTGCAAAGCAGAGGTGAAAAGGAGTTAGAGCTGTAACTAGCCCAGGTCACCCCATGCAGTAACTGAACACCATCTAGTGGGTGTTCACTTAATCCTTTCATTCCTAAACAGAATTTATATTGGTTATAATTTACAAATTAACTGTTCTGTAAACTCAATAGCAATGCCCTCAGACATCTAGTCACTGTAAATTGCATGTTCATGAAGGGATCTTGTGTTCTGGAAGATAAGCATAATAAGGTTCTGAACTTTTTTGGTGTTTACCGTGCTCTGGAGAGCAAGACAAAATGTGCCAGGCCTTGAGCTTCAGCACAGAGCTATCATTAATGAAATTACCAATATAGAAATGTTTCCTTTCAATAAAATGCCCAAATTCACTGTTAAATCCAGTACTTAGTGCTCTCATGTCTTGACAAATAAGGCAAAAATGCTGTCTCTTCCTTCATAGGTCGTCAGTGGGAGTTGAAGCCAGGATACAGTCTTCAACTGCATAAGAATGTTGTTGCCTCTGATATAAGCAAGGGGGAAAAATCCTAAAGCTCTGTATGAAACGACCAACTATTGTTGTATTTGATGTTAGTATAGGTTACAAAAGCACCTAAAGTGATATTTTCCTATTGCAAAGTTGGTCAGGTGACTGTATTAAATTATAGATGTCTTGTATTCATAGCCCTTGTAGAAACAAATGTCTGCAAGCATATTCAAAACCCAACTGGACATGGTCTTGGGCAGCCTGTCCTGACTGACCCTGCTTTGAGCTTTTTCCAGCTGTCACCATGAGGAGATAAGGACATTTTAATTACCACAATGATATGCAGAGCTCCCTTCCAACTTGAGCTGTTCTGTGAATGAGGCAATTTCCCTTAACCACTTCATGGGGCTTCCCACAAGCTTCTCTGAAGCTTCTGAGACCATCTTTCACAATCACCAAAAAGGTGCTATTTGTGCTATATTCCCTAGAATTGTTACTACTGGGAAGGAAAGAACAATAAGATGTTGGAAAGGATATATTTAATCTGTGTAGGATGTAGGGCAGCCCTAAAGGAGTTAAACTGTAGACATTTGATAGAAGGACAAGACACTAGGAGAATGAAACTGTTGCAGTGATTACCAACATCATTAGAATAGTACAGCAAGAGAAATCAGGCATCCTGCTGATGAGATTTCCAGATTTGACAATAGCAATGCAGAAGGACCCATATCTCCTTTTTATGTTTTTATTTTTTTCTTCCAAAGGTCTGACTAGGGGTTGCCCGGATATGATGAACGAAAGTTTCCCAAACTGGTACTTCTAGCAAAATTCCATTGTACTTTTCCAATCAGCTGTCACTTCTTGGAACATTTTTTGCAATATTTCTAAGGACTTTTACTGCATGTTGCTGTAGTGGAAGTAAATTAATCTTCAAAAGAAAAATACTGTTTTAACAAAAAAGAAAGCATTAATGATAGTGTAAATAATTTTGATATGTGATAGGGTGAAACAGGAAAAAAAAGTGAACTATTATATAAACTGGATCTAAAGAGCTTTTTATATTTACAGGACTCTTGAGAACCCATTCAATTTATGTGAAATGTCAGTGCTCCCGGTTACTTACCCATTGCAGTAATTTAAATTGGCTTGATGCACTAATGTGTCAACTATTTACTGCTTGGACACAAGTGCTATAAATGCCCTACATCTGAACAGAATTATGGTAACAGCACTGCATTTTTCATGCTGATACCATGAATAACTTCAATTTTTTCACAAAATATTTCTAGTTTTATTTTTTAAATTATATGGTTACTATTTTTTTTTTATGCTTCCCTAGGAATAAGCAATATCAACTGTAACTGAAGTTTGTACTTGGATGAGTAAGTGTAAGAAAAAGCAAGCTATTTCATAAAAAAAGCAGTTGAATTAATGTCACTATTGTCTTTTGAACCCCAAACTACACTTTAGTATCAATACTGTTTTCAAATGTGCAAACATGTATTTGCGTGCACATAAACTGATGAGATAATGCATGAGCGAAAGTCTGTTGGGAGCAATAGGACAAAGTAGGTGACCCACGTGGTTGTTTCTGGCCTCGTTATCTGTAATTCCTACATGTGGGGGTGTTCGTTATGTATCAAAGTGCAATAAATAAACCATACAGTTACTTCATATAATTTGACACAGTTTGATATGATTTGCAGTTCCTGCTCAGGGGATAAATTGCATCAAAGCAAAAAGGTGAAAAAAGTAGTCCCCTCTGACACATGCCCTCTTTTTCCTTGTTCCAGGGTTAGTAAGGTAGCTTTATGTTAGTGATAAATTCCGGTGCAAAGGATGAATTCTTCACCTGGCACTTCAGTTATATTTGCCAGCACGTGAAACCAATTTGTAATAGTTAACGGTCTTTAATATTTTTGTGCTTAGTCTTTAACGGTATTATATTTTTTTACATTTTGTAAGATGCACGTGAAAAGTAGCAGTTTGTCATGGTAGGGAAGATCTTCAGATATACGGAAGAATACAAACTGTGAAGGAAGTGACTGAATGAGATACGATAGGGGTAGTTGCCACAGTGGTGATGGTGGCTTTATATTGAGCACTTAAGCTTAAATCATGGTTTACACAGTGAGGTAAGAATCAATTTCTGGTGCTGTTTAGGTGTTGACCTTTTCTTCCTTCATTTCAATTGTGGGACAATTAATGTGTACACGTTTTCATTCTGAATCCAAATTAATCTCTGCTTACAATTAAGGTGCAATTTGCTTAAGTTGTGCATGCAGTTAGGTTTTTAACTGTGTCATTTATTGTTGTTTTTCTTATCCTACTTTCTGTGTTCTTCTAATTTTTGTTATAATTATCTTCTTTAGCCATAAAGTAGATTACAGAGCCCTTAGGCCAGGGATCATGACTTATAACACTGTCTAGGAGAGAAACAAAATTAAACCTAAGAGGCTACGAGGCTATCATAATAGTTTATCTTCATCTGTTGTTAGTACCTTAAACTAGCATGTGCTCCAGCAGTATAGTATTTAAAAAACTAGTCTTCGTTAGCAACAGGAGATAACAATATAAAGCATAGCAATGCTACAGAAACCGTCGCTTCTTTATTTCAGGTTAGGATCAAAGTTCATTAGTTGAATCTTCTTGAAGTCTTAGTCTAGCTTATGCTGTTCTCCTTGCTAGAGGAGACTGACTACTGTCTCAAGCCTAATACTAGGAATTCTTCTTCAGTTGAGACTCTGCCTGCTTACTCTTTGTGGTAGGTCCATGGTTTTGTGCAGATTCAGGAGGTGCCATCCATCCCAAAAGTCTGAACTGCATAATGTTCTCTACCCTTCAGGTCTCAGAAACATGTATTATGGATACAACTCCTTCCAGGTAATCTTAATTGTCCTTTATAATACTTTATTGCTCCAATTATGCAGCCACTCTGCCTCTTGAACTGTAGTACACTTTGCCCTTGTATCTAATTAAGTTCTTAATAAAACAGAATACATGCCCTTAGCACTGCTAACGTTGGGCTGATAGATGAGAGGTTGAAAAAAACAGATTACAGATATAACAAATACAAAAAGCAGTCATCGTGTGAGTTACCTGGTTGCGTGCAGAAGGATGCATCTACTCAATTTAAATATATAAAAGCTGAATGTCAGGTCAGAACAAGTGATTGTAGCATCTCTTTAAAGTTAATGGAAGCAAACAGGTGAGTCCAAGGCCTGTACTAGACACCTATCTTAGCCTGGAATAAATTGCTCTTTTGCTGTGTCTTTTTCTCTCCCTTGACTGTAAAGGGAGCCTGAGGTCATTAGTCAGGATGAGGTTTGTAGACAGAAATAATGTCTTTTATTAGACCAGCTGCTGTAAGTTGGAAAAATTAGACAAGCTTTTGGGCATATGAGCTCTTCTTCAGATCTGAAATAGGACCAGCAGATTTCAAAGTTAATTATAAACCCTTTTCTACGTATGTCCTGACACCATCATAGTTACAGCAAAGCACCACAGAGATCACTAATTCAGATTTAGGCATCTAATTTTTAGCCCTCTAAATGAAGCCAGAAGAACCAAGCAGGAGGTGCTTATTTGGGAGTTTGAGGACTTGCGTTTCACATGACACATTTTTCCTCTGGATGCTGCCTCCAGTCCTGAGCTGAGAACCAGCCCAGAGGGCTGGCAGCCTCTCCTCCTGGGGAGATGCTCTCCTGCCATCACGCTCTCTGCTTGGCTTCTCGCTGCTTATGTGTTACATGTGAAGTCTGAACTTGCGCCTCACGCTCCTTTTGCGGCCAAGGGCTGTCGTTACACCCCTGTTAGATTTTTCTGGTGTTTTGGAAGAAATAACTTCCTCTGCGCGATATATTGTTGCAGTGCAAGGCTTGTGGTAAGCTTGGAAGTTTGAACCTATTCTCAGCTTTTTCTGTCTGCAGTTTGGATATGTTATTAGAAAGAGAGCAGATCTGGGAACAAGTCTCTTCCTCGTTACTTCCCCCGCTCTCCCTGACATCCCCCCAGACTCCTGCTACACTCCCAGTGAGGACTGAGCTGCTCGCATCCTCTGTAGCAAGCACCACAAAATCTGCTTTTACCCTGATGCCTTTGGTTGTTTTGGAACTCCTGGCACCACTGGTGACTTGGTGCCATGGTCTCTTTAGCAGGTTTTGAAAACTGGCTTATCTTAATTTTTCAGTCTGTTTCAGTTTCCGAAAAGACTGTGTCATCCTTTGATGTTTTCTCCCTGCATCAGCATCCCACCCTTTTTACCCCAGGCTGCCTTACTCACAGAGAAACCTTCCGGTATTGACTGGCTCTGATGCAACTCCTCTTCTGAAATGGAGATTTACCAGCACTGGCCTCGGCCCACGACTGTATATTTCTTGTTTCCTCAGAGGAACGATTGCTCTAAATAAAGAAGGACAGATGCAAAGCTTGTTTTGTAAAGCCTATCAGAAACTTCTATTATTGCAAATTGCCTTTTCCACTGGGCATACTTTAATTCAGGTGGTTCAATTCACTAATTAGTGTGATTGAAATGACTTCTATCAATTATCTTTCAATGGAGCAATGCACTAGTTCAATAAAAGCTTTCTAGCTGAAGTGGATTCTTGATTCATTTAAATGGCACGCTCATTTATTATTTAGCTATCGGTTTGCCAGGAGCTCTCATAGGAATCTGACCACTTAGCTTGTCATGCTTTCAAAAAGCCTTAAATTATTTTGCTATCCTTGATTTATCTCCGATATCACCAATATCACCAATATTTCAAAAGGAGGCCTTAAAGAACTAATTACTGGCTTGAATTTTTGCCCTTTACATCATTGGTTTAATTAGCAGTAAGTACTTTATAAATGCATAGAAGAGCTTTAAAGAGCTGAGAACGTAAATAAGGTGGGTAAACAAAGAACACCTTGTTGAGATAAGGTACTTGTCCAGAATCATAAAAAAATATCTGAGAGAGAGCTGGGAATGAAATCCAAGCTATTGAATTTCAGTGATCTTCTATTTTAGGGTAATTTAAACAAAAATTTTAAAGGGGTCTCCCTAAGGAAATCAATATACATCTTATCTAACCCAGCTCACCAAGGCCCAGGGGTAGGAGTCTCAGAGTTCAGCTTGTGTGAAAGGTGTCAGCCAGCTAAAAGGGAGGAATACAAATCCCTGTTCCCACAGCAGGCAAGGCTGCAGGGTGGGCTCTGCTGTAAAGGCCACGGCATGAGCTGTGCACAGCGGGTTTGGGTTTTTAAATGCCCTGATCCTGTCCACAGATTACAACTGTGCTGAAATCCCGCCCAGCTTAAAAGGTTTGTTTCACTCATCGTTTTGCAGAATTGGAGCTTGGTTGAACTGTAACATACTTAATGCTATCCTATTATGTTTTTTCAGGAACAAACCAATGGTTTCCTAGTACACCAGTATGACTTTGAACTTGCCAAGCTTCAGCAAAGATAGCAATGGTTGCCATCTAAAATTAAAAAACTGCGAGGACAAATTTATGTATTTTTTACTTTTATCACTGTGTCTATCTGAAATGGAGCTAAAAAGATGGCTGAACCATCGCAGTGACTTTGCTGATAAAGGGAACAGGAGTTTGTTGTCCTCCTAGGAAAAAATAGTCATTTTATACTGTTCTCATTTGAAGTTAAGGTTGTGGAGAATGGTTGTTTCAAATATTAATTTTCATTTCCATTTTACAAAAATAGAGGAATCTTGCAGACATGTAAACTTACGCTTTCTTGCAGGTAGCAGTAACTTCTCTACTTTTGCTTTGGCATCTGATTATTGTTGTTATAATGGTTGATCTTAGTGATTTTGTTCATTCTCTGCCTCTAAACATCTTTTGTCAGATCTAAGCCTTTCCTTAGCTGTACAGGTGTAAATGGGTGTTACGGAATGCAAGTGGGTACTTGTTTAATTTAGCACTTTCCTAATGTTAATCCTAACATTGATGTCAGGTCCCTTCTACATCTTAGTGTAAAAAAACTGTTAGATGATGGAAACACTTCTATTGTAAGAAATGCATGTGACAAAATACCCAGGTTTGCCGAGGGCAAATTAAGGCTGATGTAGCTGCTCGAGGCAGTGTTTTCTTAATTACAGTTGTCAGCTAACTTTCTTGGCTAACAGCACAGAATTTGTGTGCTTCTAAGTAGACTTGGTATTCATTCAACGTAAAAAGCTAAAATGGCTTTTTGTCCATGAAAGGTGTGTCTGTACCTCATTGTTGTTTCATGGATCCGCTATAGATGGTGAAAAGATGATAGCATCTGTAAAATATGTAGAGACCCTTGAAAATATTCACTGTCCTTTAAGCCAGAATTCCATCACAGTCTTGGCAAGTCTGTAGGAAAATTAAAAAAAAAAAAAAAAAGTTGTTTTTCTTCTCATTCGTTCAAGTTCTAAACAATAAAATTTCCAAGTTTCTTTTTCTGATACCAAAGTAAGACTGTTACTACTACAGACAAGTTTTCTAATATGTCATTAATTTCCCTATTAGTGAGAATCTATCAAGGTAAAAGAATAAAACTATAGAAAAGTGCATCATACAGATGTTTTACTTAGTAGATGAAATAGTACCGTTGCCTGTGTTCCTCAGAGAGAGACTTAGATCCCGATATATTTGTAATCAGGAATGACAGCACCAAGATTTAATTGATAGAAAGGAAGAGGTTGGGGGTTTTTTTCAGTGTCCGAACTGGCTAAGAAAATTGTTCATACCTTTGCAGTGCATTTTCTGCAAAGAGGAGTTAGCCTTCTTTTCCTAACTGTTGTAGACAAGGCCTTAAAAGACCTGGTTCTTCAGAGGGCTGCACATTTTATATGGTAGCATGCAATATTAACAGAGCTTTGCTTGTAGGTGTTTAAAGGGATCACATTGTTACGAAGTGAATAAATGGAGAGAAGAAGCACCAAGAGCTAAATTAGTATTCAAGGCATGTTATGAGTGCTCCAATAAAAGTAGCTAATGTTTCCAAGTGAAAACTGAAATTTGAGTCTTTACAGATGATTTTATGTGGTGACAGTACCAATAGAATATAACTGAATTTAATTCTTAGACAATATTCTAATAATTATTGGAGGAAACACATTCTACAGTTTAGATTATTACATTATTATAAGATTGTTTTCTAATACTTTACACAAATGGCAATATGAAAGATAACACTATTGTTCCAAGTGTTGTTTGTTGATTGTTTTTTTTTTTTTTCCAAAAAAATTCTGGCCTACCAGTACACGTTTACTGACATCTGTACGCCATTTTCATTTGACTAGGTTATTAAATTTTTTTATTTTGAAGCCCATTTGAGAAGACCACCATTAAAAGGCTACACATGTATTACTCTGCTGTATTTACTACTTAGAAAAGAAGAAATGCCTTTGTTTATCTCTCACTCTGTCCCTTTCCCTCCTGCTTTTTTTTCCTCTTCTATTGTAGCAGCATCCCCTTGTGCAGTCAGTCGTGGCAGGGACCGACTCTCACCCACCTCGTTCTGCCCCTCGCCATGTCCTGGGGTGATGTGACTGTCCTCCTCCTCTTCTGCCACGCAGCAAAGGCTTCCTCTCCTCTGCTAGTCCTTTCGCCCAGGCCAAGATTCCCCAGTCAAGGGTAGCATGAGCACCTCTGTATCGTTGTTGTTACTGTCTTTTCACTCTGAAACAGGTCCGTCGGCATGTCAACATCTTCAGTGTCCTCTGGAGGCTGGCCATAGCTGAATGCAAGTGTGCAGATGTTGATGGCCGCTGCAGATGTTTGTATGAACTCTAGGTAGTTGCAGTTGTGACTGCGGGCTGGTGAAAAGAGTGTCCACATGTTCACAACAGACTTTCCTTCCCTTTCTTAATTTTTATCACAGTAGGGTAATTCTCATTGAGGATATGTTCCCTAAAACTGGGTAGCTAAAGTGTTTCAGAGTTACTGTGCTGAATACAACGTGAAGAGAAACACAGACTTAACCAAAGAAGCGAACAACGTGAAGAGAAACAAAGACTTAACACAAACTTGGCCAACTAGTGTCTGAGCTTTAGGTCCCAGTGCTTTCTCCTTACCTTGCATCAATTATTTATGGCTTTGCTGTTCCAGCTGACAGAGTTCAGCTTGTCTCCCTTCATCATCCTCCTTTTTTCTTTCAGATACTGTTTTTCGCAGATCTACAGCCTGACTCATTCCCTCTTGTAAGGCTTCTCGCCATGTGGGTCTCCCAGAGCCAAAAGATTTAGTTTAATTCCATGTTGAAATGCACTGTATGGAGGAGGTGACATTTCAAAGCTGAGATCTAAATCACTTAATTTGCTAAATAGCCATTCATTAAAATGCTCTGCAGAAGTGAACAGTGTTTAACTGTGGTGTTACATGGCACTGCTCAGGACTCAGCCTTGCTGAGTGATTTTTACTTGCTCTCCCAGACTGTTATTAGCCTGACTTCTTTTATCTCAAATGAAGCAAAGTAGAGGATTTCATACTTCCTCTGAGCTAGAAGGTGTCTATCTGTGAAGCTTTATATATGTGTGTGTATGTGTGTAAATATATGTACAGGCACTGCACAAAAATGTATTCATCCACAGTAACAGGTGGTGCTGGCAACACCTGTCACTGGGGTCACTCAACACGCCAGTATTAAAACCCTAATTTTAGTTGCTTATAACTTTTGTCAAACTTAAACATTTGGGTTGCAATGTAATGTGCCAGGTGTCTGCCTTAGGCTGATTTGGGGGGAAGGGTGCGGGAGAGGAATTTATCAGCAAAAGCATTACTGCCAGTCGAGGGAGCAGAGGCCAGGGCACTGCTTTGCCCGGGCTGAAAAATGAACTATTGCTGGCTGAGATGTTCCAGCAGCTTCCTCCGTCTGAAGCCAAAAGCTGCCAGTGGAGATCCCCTGCAGCTGACCATGTCTTTTGCCAGCATTATGGAAATTCGCTGTTTTACTAAGAACGCATCTCTGTCTGGCTAAATCATGGGCCTGTGAAAATACTTGGTAGAAGTTTGTTGACAGCTGCCCACCAGGCTGTCTCCATCCTGTCCGTTTCCAAAGAGCAGTGATGCGCTGGTGACCCTCCAGATGCAAGATGCCCGAGAAGCAGCAGAGTAAATAAACCTTGGAGTCTTGGAGCGTGGAGCAAAGTAGGCTGCTGCACACAGGGCCACCATCCTCACAGCAAATGCAGGCAGCTTGGCTTGTGCTTACACGGTGTGAATTAATAGGAGGAAATGGCTGGCTGGAATCCAGAGGAACTGGTGATGAAGGAAGGGAGCGATGGGCTGAGAGTGGTAAGAGTGAAGGACACGCAGTTTTACAAACCGTGTGAGGAGAAATGCTGAGGAGACAGACCGGTGCGATAGGGCAAATAGACCGAGAAGGGATGGACCACAGCTTCTGCCAGTCCATGACGGCAGGATTTCTGTGGGCCGTGCCTAACCAGCTGAAACGTTCCACTGCTACTACATCACAGCGCCTCAAATGGATGATTTATACAGGAATACAACCTCCGCTGCTGCCTGTGGCTCCCCTGTTCGAGCATATAGACTTGAACCTACTCATAAAGACTTAGGATGTTTCATCTGATGGTGTTTCAGGAGGCAGAGTTGTTCGATTTGCTTCTGCTTAATAGAAACATCAATATTTTCATTCTTTTTTCTCTTTTTTAGTATTTCTTAGCTTTTGCATACTCAAACTGCACTTGAGGGATTATTATGTGTGCGTCCAAATCCCTTTGTAAATACTACAGTTGTTTCTTACTGCGTAATCTTGTTTTGGAATCTGTACTACGTTTGTAGCTCACAGTATGCAAAATCATATTAGTAAGTCAGTCATAGATAACCAAAGTGGGCTGTGGTTTCATCTAAGTTGCAAGAACATTTGAACAGACTGCTTATATTATTTTTAAATGTTGTCCTTTCTTGATCGTTGTGGGAATTAGAAACAAACTGCCTGTTGCAAAATATTCTGTTTCATATTACTTAGCATGTTCCCATAAAAATCTGAAGAAATGCCACAGAACCTGATCAAAGTTTAAAGTCAGTTTGTTATTGAATGATGATGATTTTTTTTTATTATAGGTAAAGCCTCAGCCAAGAAACTGACAAAAAAGGTAAGCAAAATGTTCCTTTCCTTCTTCAAAAGAATTTGCATTCCTTCTGTTACTCAACTGAATAGACTTCTCTTTCAAAACTGGCTTTATATTTTCTTGTTTGTGTCTTTAAAGGAGGTAGATGCTGCACTGCTGTGTGTTGCCAAAGCTAAACCAGGACCAACCTTTTTTAGAGACCTTGGTGATAAAGGTAATGAGCACTTTTGATTCTGAAACATACATCTTGCTTTACGCTATATGCTATGAATTTAATGTATTTTTAAAGAAGGTTTCACGGATTTGACTCCATCCCCATCTAGCCAGTAGCTGCCTCCTTGGCAAATCTCTCAGTTATGCAAGAGAGAGAAAAGAGGCAGGGCTGGGAATTGAAAGCCTTCTGAGATGCAGGAGGAGACGTGAAAGAAATCGGAAAGCTTACTTGGAGAAGAGAAAGGAGCTAAAGGGATGACTTCAGCACAGAACTGATTTTTAAGACTTCTTGTTAATAAGCTGCTGTTTCACTGTATAACTTAAATGCATGGAAATTAAGAAGAAAAATAAAATTTGTATCTAGTTATGTAAAGTGGTATCACCGACTCCAAGAGCAGTTGAACTTATTTCTCCCTCTTCGGGAGCTCCGTGGCCCTTCACAGCACCAATGTGCTTTGTTTCTTTTCACCCAGCATTTCCACCTTCTATCAGGCTACATAAAGAGAAAACTGAGAGCTGGGATATTGTTTGTGTAACAACAGGGAATTAAAGAACACCAAATAAACACCTCATTAGCATAAATTAATTGAAGGGAGAAAACAAACAGGAGGGTCAAGGAAACCAAATAGATGAGTAATTAACCATTTCACCAGTAACAAAGACTGACATCCCCAAACTAATGAGAAAGGCCGACAGAGTCTATTCACAAACTTTCTTTTTCAACCTGAATCCCTTACCCCGTGGACGTTTCTGGAAAATAAAGCTGCCTTTGCACTGCTGCAGTTCCTTGGCAAGCGTGAGCCACGCTCTTTCCATGCACAGCAGATCCAGCGGCATGGCTGGCAGCCTGTGCCAAGAGAGCAGCCCTCGATCTCAGCCTGCAGCCCTTTGGCCTCATGGCCAATTCTGCCTGCAGTTCGTTTCTTGCATCCTTGTGTAGACGTGGAAGGGTCTTCAGCTGGATGCCTTGCTCCTGCAAGCCCCAGCATACCCCAGCAGTCCCTGAAATATCTCTGAACAAGCTGAACAATTTTTTCCTAGCCTATGGAAGGCTGGGTTTTGTATTGGGTGGTCATTCCCTGCCTTTTCGAATTACTAATCATCATGTCCTTTCCCAGGATTGCATTTAAAGGATTCCCAGTCTTTAATTCTTGGGTATTCTTTCTCTATCCCTGCTTTTTTAGAGCCTTTTTTTTTCTAGTGGCTGACACTGCAAATCCCCAAAGCACTTTGCCTGGGAAAACTGAGAATCATAGAATCATAGAACGGTTTGGGTTGGAAGAGACCTTAAAGATGATCTAGTTCCAACCCCCTGCCATGGACAGGGACACCTCCCACTAGACCAGGCTGCTCAAAGCCCCATCCAGCCTGGCCTTGAACACTTCCAGGGATGGGGCATCCACAGCTTCCCTGGGCAACCTGTTCCGGTGCCTCACCACCCTCACAGTAAAGAATTTCTTCCTAATATCTAATCTAAATCTTCCTTCTTTCAGTTAGTAAAACTGTTACCCCTTGTCCTATGGCAACACTCCTTGATAAAAAGTCCCTCCCCATCTTTCCTGTAGGCCCCCTTTAGGTACTGGAAGGCTGCTATAAGGTCTCCCCGGAGCCTTCTCTTCTCCAGGCTGAACAACCCCAACTCCCTTGGCCTGTCCACCAAGAGAAAGTGAAAACAGCAAATCAGCACAGCCTCCTTTTATTGCACCTCTACCAGCTGACTGCTGGGCAGAAAGTGGGCTTGTTGGTATGCTCAGCCTGACATCTTTTGCATTCTGCACAAGACATTGATCTCCCCTTGCTTAGGACTGTGGGTCCTTCAAAGGGCAGGTAGGAGTTTGAGGTGATGCAGGAACATTCAGTGCAGTCATCCATATGTCTCCACAACACATGGATCTTTTACAGTTTTGGGTCATGATGCCTCTTTAATGACTTTGATGCTTTTGCTTTGAGATGCATTATTATTACATTTTTGAAATGTAAATATTTATGTATTAAATACCACTTTCACAAGTACCAGAAAAATGAATCTACACCTGTTCCACTGTTTAGCTGAGATTAGTTTAACTATGTTCAAATTGTTCCTTAAATACCGAGTAGAGGGCTGTCATCCATCCAGTTTGTAAAACATAACACTAGGGAATTGTGCCTTCTAGTGGGCAGTTTTAAAGTTCATGTCATATTTTGTGGGTATACTTATGATTTATTCAGGAACAAGAATATTGTACTGTCAGCATTTGTTTGAGGGCTGAGATTTCCAGTGAGGGATGGGGAAGGTTCATTTAGTGTTAGAAAATGACAGTATTTTGCCAATGCTGACTGCAAATACTTGACTGCAAGTATGCTGAGTCATACAAGAGAATGTGAAGTTTTTATCTTTTTAGTTTTGCTTGGACATGAATATAGTTTCCTGTGGTTTTTTTTAAATTTCTTTTAATTTGAGTAACTTTGTAATGATTACTGTAGAATAAAAAGAAAACTACCAAAATACTTAATTTACTTTATGGGTAAGGTAAATTGGCCATTCACTACAGGTAATAAAAGGACAGTGAAACTGAAAGAAGAATTTTTATGGAAATAAGTCCACAAGTTAAAAATAAATCTTATCTCAAATTATTTTAGTATAATCAGTCTGCCAGAAAGTGTCAGACAGGCTGTGGATTTGCTTTAAGGCACTGAGACGGGTTTTAAAGAACAATCCAGAAACTTTCGTACATATTTTTATTATATTTACCTTTTTTACCTATTTCACTATAGCGACTTTTCAATCAGCTTATGATGAGGAAAACAGAGTCTGTGTCTCGCCCTTGCCATTTCTTGCAAAGCTCTTCTTTCCAGCCCTCTGCAACTCGAGTGAATAGAGCTTCATGCTTCTCCCTTGAGCCAATAAGCAAGGTGTTGTCTTTAAATTGGTCTTTTCTTTACATCCTACCATCTCCATATAAATTTTGCAGATTGTTTCTGCAAAATTTTATAAGGTACAATGTTCCCTGTCAAGCCATATAGATAAAACTCTCCAGGCACTCAGCATTTTGTATCTCAATTATTGCGAGTTTTTTTTTTCCTCTGACTTTAACAAACATATTCTGCATTGTTAATATCCTTTCAAATGCTTTGATAAATATGTTTTTTTCTTACATGACTCCTCTGAGTGTTTCATCTTTTCTTTTGTACCCCAACACTGGGCTCTTCTTGTTCTGTTTTATCTAGCATAAGCTGCTTGTCTTCACTTTCCTGGTCTTCCCTAGACTATCCCTGTGCAACACATCTCAAGACAACCGAGCGGCAGACTCCCACTTCTCCTTCATTGCTTGTGGCTAAATTTTCGGGCAGGGATCCTTGTGCTGATACCGTTGCAGTCCACGACAGGGAGACGTTTTCTATATACACTTGAAAATTTATCTCCTTGTCTTCCTTTATATTCTTCCTTTAAGCATTATTTTGCTGCGTCACACACAAAAACAAATTAGGGAACAGGAATCTTGATCACTGCCCATCACACTATTTGCTTGATTTCTTTTCCTCCCCTACTTGTTTCTACCCATTTTTTTCTCTGGTCTTATACTTAGGCACATAAGCTAAAATAATGGGGTAGGAGTTCTTTCTGTTTGTTTGGTTTCGAATTTGTAGAAATCCTGGACACTGTCTAGGAACATGATTCCAAGTTTTACAGCAATGCAAATAATAATTTACATTCTTGCAATGGCAGTAACCCTAAAACTTGTAAGCAAAACTAAATCTTTGAGGTGAAAGTGTTTTTTGTTTCCACAGTGTACTGTAATGACTGTAGTATTGTGCTGATTTACATGTGGTGCATGCTGGATAATAGGGCGAATAGCCCTGTTTTGGTGGAGAGGAGAGCTGAGATACGGAACCAGAATGAACTGGCAACAGGCTCAGCATTAGACCCGTCTTTAGCTAAGGCTTGTTCTTGGATTTTCAGACTCTTGTATTCAGCAATTTAATATTGCTAAACTCTAGTACTTAAAACTTAAACTGTTAAGTCATTATGTGAGGTCAAATACAAATGCTGTTGGCTCTGCATAGTAATTTATCAGAAGTTAATTGTTTATCACTGAAGCTTAAACGGATTCCTTATCTATCAATTAACTAAATATAAATTATAAAAAATAGTTTATCTTTGCACAAATAGGCATGTTTGAACTTCATTATTTTAAGCAGCTTCAGCATTATACAATGTTTAGCTCACAAGTTAAAAGTAGCTCAGTTATTTTGAAAAGTGATTTATAAAAAAGCCCTTTACATTTTGTCTCCGAACATTATTGCAGGGCAGATGGTTCAGATTCTATTGTTTAACCACCCTCCTTATGCACACTCTATCTTTAGCTTGTACGCTCTATTTTGACGCTATCACATCTTTGTGTTTGTTCAGGCTTTTCACTTAAGGCGGTGTTTCAAAGGAAAACACTGGAATTTTCCTTCAAAAGGGGGGAAAATACTTTCACCTTGTAGAAAGGACATGTTCCTATTTTAAAAAAAAAAAAAAAAAAAAGAAGCCTCCTGTTGGCACGCGGCCCAGCAGTACTATCAGCACAATCTAGCAGCTTGGCAGCTTTGCGTGTTGCCGTGTTCCCCTTGAGAATTAGAGGGAAGCTATTCTCCGCCTTCGCAAGCCTGCCAAAGGATGGAGGACTTTGATCCTTCAGGGTAGCGTTAGAGTAGTTCTCCTCCCAGGTACTAAATGTGACAAAGCGCGTTTAATTTATTTGCCTTTTATGTAAACATTGAATGTTTTCAGCGAGAATCCAAAGATTTAGTGTAGGCCTTTTATTAATACCAAATAAACCGTACTCTCTTGATTAGACGTGAACATTGATGAATCTGTGGATAGGGGATTTTACCTTCAGAGCACTAAAAACAGAAGTAAAAACTTCATTAAATAATAATGTGGCTTACTTTAATAACCTATTTAATATGTATGATGTTAAACTGCATTTTTTATATTTATAAGATTTGATCTTTCAAGTCTTGCTATAAATTTTCTTGGGGTTTTTTTTGCAATTCATTTTTAAACTCTTTTATTTCAGGGTTGATATCCTATGCAGAGTACCTATTTTTGCTGACAATCCTTACGAGTAAGTATTACATATTTAAAATACATATGTATAAATACTCAGCTACTAACAGCTTTCCAGGAACTTTTTCTGATATTTTTTAACTTTTAAATTTCCTTATTATAGTAAAACATAAAGAACTATTGTATAAAGAATGATAAGGCATTAATATAAATGGATATAACTTTAATTGATTGCAGCTTACTTCCATAGTGTCATCATTGGTCCATAGCGGTACTTCAAAAATCATGATAGTCCTTGCACCATGGGATCGGTAAAGTCTTTCAAGAGACTTTGAGGGATGGGAGACATTGGTTACAGGACTATATTATAAGGGGAAGAAGAAAGTGGGGGAAGATAAATAATTTGTCTTCTGGATAGTAGTTTTAGTCATTTTGGACAATGAGACATTAACATTATAACTCATGTAGTGGTGTCTGAAAGATTGTTGTCTATTATTCATGTGTTCAGGTATGAAATGGTTGATGCGCATAAACAGCTGACTTCTGCAGGGTCTTTTTGTTTGACTTTTTAATCCTTTTTTTTTTTTTTCTGCTTTGTTCCTCTTGACTTTATTTCCTCCAAGTATTTTGCTTGTATTTCTGCCCCCTCCTTTGCATCCCTTTTTCTCTATCAGACAATTTTTTAAAAAACATTTTGTTTGGTACTTGCTTTATCTGCAAACAGCAGGCATTTTTTGTTTGTGCGTGGAAGCGATCTTGGATTTTCTGGGTTTCCTCACCCATACTTATTCAGTGCTGTGCTTGCCGCCCCCCTTTGCTGTTGTGATGAAGCAGCGGTGATGCTGGAAAATACCATGATTTGAGATAAGGTGTGTGCAATGAGCATTACGCAGCAAGACCCATAGAATAGTAGCAAAGTAGTCCACATACATGTCCATGTAATTGTTCACATGGAGTCTTGTTTGACTGACTTACACAGGTACAACATTTTAAGGAAGGGACAGAACCAAGCATACTGGATCTCCCGGTATCAGTGGACAGGGAAAGGAGAGAAGGGAGCGGTTGTTAACCCAATGGACTGTCGATGCTTGAGCCTCAACACTTCCATGGCTGCAAAGACCATGGCAAGGGCTTAAACAAATTGACAAGTTTTCCTTGCTCTAGAAATCCTCTCTGTCACAGTGTAGTAAGAAGTAGCATTGGTCTCCAGAGTCCAGTCTTCACAGGCAATGATGTACACACCTCTCACACAGTTTTGGTAGGCCTTTGACAGCTTATGTCATTTCTCAGCAGAACTGCATTGGTTCCTACCAGGAACTTCAACTAGTACACAAGATTATGTAGTGTATATATAAATTAATGACTGTCCAGTGCTGCAAGCAACTTGAACATCAGCTATACCATGTGTTCAAATGCTTTTTAAAATCAGAAATAATATGTCTAGCCCAGTTAGAAAGCTGATTTAAAAATATTTGTTGCAACTCAAAGAAGAGGGATTTTTTTAAAAAATAAGCACAACCACATCACTTGAGAATACCTTAAAGTTGCAGAAATAGGTGCCAAAGATTCTATTTCTTTAAAAATCCATGGCAGCTGAAAGTAAATTCATGCTGATTTATTGGCTGAAACAATTAGAAAATTGAAGCAGTATCAGGGCAAATTGTTCCACTTCTCCAGACAATCAAGTAACATTATTTTTCACAGAATTTATATAGAAATGTATTGAACCGCAAAAACAAAGGCGCCTTTTGATGCAGGATAAAAATGCAGTGATAATGTTGCTGCTTTGCTTACACAGAGGGTTGTTCATAGCCATCAGTTTGAAAGCGAATGTCAACAAGTGTTAGTGCCTCTGTCTTTGCCTAACAAGTATCCCATGTCACTCAGCCCCCAGTTACACAACGTCTCTCTCTCACTAGTGAGAATTAATGTGAAATTTCTTAAAGCAGCCATTAATATTTAAATGACGTCTTCTAAGTCACCAACAGAGCAATAGGGAAACGAGAAAAGAGTCACCAGGCTTCCAGAGTCCCAGTTCCAGGACTCTGCTGACCAGACCATACTGCCTGTCATACAAAAGCACTGTCTGTAGCAGCACTGAACTTGAAAATGTAATTTTGCGGCAGACAAAGGTTTTATTTTGCCCCCTGTGATCCCCTTTTCAGGGTGCCTTGTGTCATCACTGTCTTTTTTCTTCCAGTGCTCTATTGAATTTAATTTCCAGCAATTGGTTAATGGAACTTCTGGTAAAGCCCTGCCTGGTGAAGAAGCCCAGGAACTGAAGTTGTCACCTTTACTCAAAGCTTCATTTCAATTAGCCAGTCACACAAGCTGACAGCTTAGTCAATCTAGGAATAGTTGGAGGGGAAGTACCTAAGTCTAACCTGCACTCACAGCCAAGATGAAGCTCTCCTGTTCGGATTTTGGAATTTTGCCTGATTCTAATTAAATACAAATATATCTGAAGTAGTCTTTGAACTATGCTTATTTTACGAACACATACCTTTGGGGTTACATCATATCAGATAAGTATGTCATCTCTGAACAGTATAAGAAGCTTTAGGTCCTATATTTTCAGTAACAGCTCTCTTATCTGAAAATTGTAACACAGATGGTATGAATTACTGTTAAATACATCAATTACTTTTTTTCTCTAAATATGTTATAGTATAGGCTCTTCCTGCTTTTGTACTAGTAATACAAATGTAGCGTGTGGCATTTCCATGGAAAGAAAGCCAGTTTTGATTATTACGACCCAGTTTCTGGGGAAGGGCTCTGCTATGCAGATTGCAATGGTATTTATAAAATAGCCCTGCATTACAAGGTTGCTCCACAGAGAATGTTAGGTGGCTGCTGAGGATGTAGTTATTTCTAAAATGTAAAAATAGTACTTTTTTTAACCATATTGTTATCACTTAAAAGGAACGGGCTATTTCTTTAACTTGTTCCCTTTGCAGAAAGATTCTCTAAAAAAAAGCAAGACTTAAAGCTTTACAGGATGGAGCTGGAAGAATATATTTCCAAAAGAAAAACTCTGAAGGCATTAGAGCTTTTTAGAGACACTGCTTCACTGCCCTCATGAGTCCAACATTGTTCTCGGAAACATGAATATATTCTAGAGACGATAAGTCCGTGGCTTTCATATTAATGCCTGCCTTGACTGGGTTGTGGAATTAATTCACCTGCTCCAGAAATTACTGGGATAAGTGCTTGCTACTGCAGTGAATTGTAACTACATTTCAGCGGCATGCTGCTCCTGTGTGGGCTTGCTAATGCACAAGGCCACCTCCTGTAAGCAAAGTAAGATCAGGAAATTGTGGGAAGGAGCTCAAAACACACTGCGTTTTTATAGCGCCTGCAAGATTCAGAACTCATTACGTTTTTGTGTTGAAAAGAAACATCCACTCAGTGAAGGAAATGCAGGGTAAAATTGTATAAAATTCCTGAAAAAATCAGCTTGATGGGAGTCACACAAAACATGCTTTTGTCCAAAAAGGCCAGAAAGAGTGGTTTATTACATCTCAGCAACATTTAAAGACATTGTTTAGGGAGGAAGGAGAAGGGAAGAAAAAAAAGGCCAGGGGCTAACACAGCGGGAGCAGGAGCTGGGAGAGCTGGCCGCAATTACAAGACCAGTCTGTTTGCTGGGGAAGACGGGGGAAGACTGCAAATACTGGCGTACAGTAATGCACGCAAGAAGTACCTGAGGAGTACACTAGCTCTTTCACGCAGTTTTGGGAATAATTATTGGTTTCTCAAGGCACTTTCCAGTCTTCTCACCTGAAAAGCAGCTCTAATAAACAAGGCAGTGCTAGACTTCAGAAGTGATGTGGGATTATGGAGACATCTGTAGAGAATATCTAAGAATATCTAAGACCTGTATTTAGGCACTGCTGGTATTTTCTTGCTTTGCCATCACATTAATTTTTCCCTTGAAATGGTAGTAAAAAGGTGTTTAAAAAGCTTGCTTATATTGAAGGAGGTACATATGGTTTACTGGAAATACCATGTACATGCATAACAATGGAGAACTGAACCATAGGCAATATTCCTTTTGCATTAAGTATTTAAGTACTAGGGTAGCTCTGTGTGTGTGTATTTACAATAAAGTTCTTTTGCAATTTGTTGCAGAACCCCAGACTGGATTTCGGATTGCCTTTAAAATGTTGGATACAGATGGCAACGAACAAGTTGAAAAGAAAGAATTCTTTAAGGTATGTGCATTTATATGCATATTAATTTTAAAGCATTTAAATAGTTCCATGGGTTATATTTGCTAAATGAAGATTCATTAAAATCTTCAGGCCTATTTTTCAGTCCAATCGATGATCACATACTTAACAAAATACTTTATATGAAAGGAGCACATACCAAAGCATTGCTATAGAAGTACATCTCATATTTGAATCCACTTTTGGATTCAAAGTTACCTTTGACTTGTATCTGAAAATCTGTTACTGGGAGGGTAGGAGTTGGTGTACATCCCTTAATCCCATGAGCCAATTTAAATAATCATCCATAAAAGTCTTTTATTTTCTAAATATTTTTAATACTTTTTTTAATTCACCATCCTCTCTTGGTTTTTATTAATTTTGTTTGCTGTTGCACAGGTTTTTTACCAATTCACACTTCGGAGAGTAACAGCAGTTTTTCCCATATTTTGTATAAAATATGAGGGAGAAAGGAGATGCTTAAAAAACGAAGAAAATCTTGCTCTGATGTTTTAAAGAAAAAGAGGCTTAATTATACAGCTTATTCAACTTTTAAGTATTTAACAGGAGACTGTTGACTAAATACTTCTTGTCAAAAGTCAAATGCAAAATTAAAAAACATAAGTTTTAGTAGACTCCCTCAGCTTTATTCAGATCCTTCATTCATATTGGAGGTGACTAGAGAGACAATTTTATAAGAAGCTGAAATGGCTACTGCAGTTATTTTCTGTCACTAGGATGAAGTTAAAGATGATAATTAATGCCACAGTTCTAGAGAACAATAGAATCTAAAACTTACAAAGATGCACCTCTTGATAGAGAAGGTACCAAAAATTAAAGTGTACTTTCATAGCCTTAAACTCTGAATTAATGATACAATATCTGTTAGCATGTGTTTTGCACTGATAGCCATTTTTTCAGTGAATTGTCTCTTTGCAAGATTACAGTTGATGAGTCGTACTTAAATATATTTTAAAATATTGTAAAAATACTTTTAGACTTAGTAGTACTATTTGAAAATATTACTTGAAATTAGAGCATTTCCCAATACAGTATTCCCAGAAGACCCTAACTGAGCCTGCAGATACCCTACACTCATTTGTTGCTTCACAAAATCTTTTAAGCTTGAATAATTTTCTCTGTTAAAATGCTAATTATTCTTCTGATTAAAAAGAAATAAAATTCTAACTAAAGCCTTTATTTTTAACCTACAAAACCTGATACAATCCTGGTGAACTGTTATCAGAGTAGCAGTGCCCTGATCACTGAAATATGTCTGTTATGGCTGTATTGTTCATCTACAAAACAGTATGTTACGGGGGAAAGTAAGTCCATGAACACAAGTGAACATGTTCAGCCTGTGGTGCCTCTGCACCAAAATGCCATGTTAGCAGTACTTCCTTTAAATAGGTACTGTGCCAGTTAAGCAAATAAGGAGATTCTTGCAGAAATACAGCACTCTGTGTCCCCACTCTCCTGGGGAAATGTTGAGTATGTAATATATGTAATATCCATTACCCGTTTCAGGTGATTCTAATTGAATCAGCCAGTATGAACAAGAGAAAACCATCACAAGTAGAGGTGAAAACATACGAATCATTAAAAATAAATTTGTTTTCTGTATAAAGCAGTCATATTAAATGAAAATTATTCTAGTTAGATAGGTTGTTACTTTGCATTTCCTTTATGGGCTTTACTGATAAATTAATATAGAGTGGTGAAAAATCCCATATAAATTGCTATGTCAACTCACAAGAATCACTGAATTCAAAGGAGCCCCACAGGATGCAAGCTAGTCAAAAGATGAATTTTCCCACATAACTGTTTACTGAACATTTATAAGCGGTGATTATTTTAAAGCAAAATTGATTTTTATAGGTTAAGTTTAAAAATAAAATTTTTGGAATGCAAGAATCTGGAAAAACGTGTGTGCGTTAATCTCTGTATACTCTCATTCTGTATGCTTCTGTAAAGCATAGGTAGCTTCTGTATATCTAAGAGATTAATAAATTGTGTGGCTAATTTGTCATTTATGATGGTGTTATGATAGGACACAGGGTAATGAGTGTTATGATAGGACACGGAGTAGCGGCCTCAAACTGAAAGAGGGTAGGTTTAGATTGGATATCAGGAAGAAATTCTTTACGGTAAGGGTGGTGAGGCACTGGAACAGGTTGCCCAGGGAAGTTGTCAATGTCCCATCCCTGGAGGTGTTCAAGGCCAGGCTGGATGAGGCTTTGAGCAGCCTGGTCTAGTGGGAGGTGTCCCTGCCCATGGCAGGGGGTTGGAACTAGATCATCTTTAAGGTCCCTTCCAACCCGAACCATTCTGTGATTCCGTGATTTATCTTGTCCCAGTTGGCATCTTGGGAAAATATGTCTGAACTATTCTATAGCTATTTCCACGCTATATTTGACAATAACATCAGGAAGCGTATGTAAAGAAAGGGCAGTGGGAAAGAGTAGCAAAGAAACAGTAATTAGGAGACAGTTACTGTAAGCAGGATGTGGTGGGGAAAGAAATTTCAGTGCTACTTCATTCTCTTGCTTTGTCACCTCTGCTGATTAGACATCTCTATATATCTATGTTATCTTTTGATCCAGACTGTAAGTTCTTTGAGGTTTGCCTTTTTGTTTGCAAAATATCCATCATTCTTTGAATTGCATATATCTCAACTCTCATGTGTTACTGGATAATTGGGCACAAGATGTGTCATGTGAATCATTCAGGAAAGGAGAAGGGTGACAGACAGACTCAACAACCCAAGTCCTTCCCGCCTGCAGCACATGATGGAGATAGGCTCTTCAGACCTGTATGAATCACTGAAGGAGTGTGAGATGCAGGATTTCCCAGTAGATTCAGTGCTCTTCGCTAGCATAAATGAATGTCAAGGAAAGGAGATCTTGAACGCAATTCCATGTTTTGAAGGAGAGAGTTTATCTTGTCCTCTGTAGCCTTTCCATTTCTCTGCCCATTTTCCTCCTCTCCAGTAGGAGTTAAAATTCTGTCCCTTCCCAGGAACAGACTCTTGTTCTCTCCCTACTTCTTTGTATTCAAGCCATTCTGTTTTTGATTTCTGCTTCATCTATGTTTCAGGGGTAAACGTTCACAATACAAGAAACATTTCAGTATAGAGGGCCTGGAGTCATAGCAGTCTGTGTTTTGAGGTGGGCATCTGCAAGGATTTGCTGCTTTGCCCTGCAACTCCATGATGAAGAAGACATGGTAGAAATGGCATGTTTGCAGATGTTAGTTGCCATCCTTTAATCAGCCCCTGCCAGAGTGCAAATAATTGTTTCTCAGAACCATATTATCTGCATCTTTGTGAGGACAGTAAGATACTTCTGTGAACTCTGCACTTCGAAGACATTCACATGAGACTTGGTAAGGGGGATTTCCAGACATGTGCACATAATAACTCATGCACATTAATCTGAGATCTCCCATCAAGAATAAGGCTACCAAAGATCCCCAAATCCCCAGCAAGTGAGGAATTTCCCTAGCTCGGTTCTGATGAAAATAAAATTAATGACAGTTCTAAACTATCAGAAATGGAGGTAGGGTAACTCTGATGGGACATGCAAGAGCTATGTGATTTAGACTTTCTAAATAGACTGTCTTTATATGCTTGTCCTGGACAGCAGATACCACAAAAAACTTGTAGAGATTCATCTAGGGCTGAATGAACCAGCACCTGACACCGTCAGCAGCTGTCGTGGTTTGGTGCAGAACATCTCTGCAGTCCTAGAACATCCACAAGCACTAACCTCTCTTAAACGGCTGGAAGATGTAAAATCACTTTTTTTTTTTAATGACTGATATAGCCTTTCTGCCAGCTCTTGTCTTCAGAAAAGATTTCTTCTTAGTAGTCTTTAGTAAAGAGGCATCAGTTGTGCATAATAATTCTCATTATCTTTGAATTAGCCATTAGCATCTTCCAGTGACGAACAGATATAAATATTAACTGCAGATAAATGTCACATGGAGCAGCTGAGTAATAGAGTCCATTTCTCGAGGGCAGAATTATTCTCCCTCTGTGAGTAGTTGCTGAACTGTGCTGGAAAAAATCTGCAAGCTACTGGAAATAGTTTCAAGCACTATAAGGATTTACATACACTATAAGCAAACAATAAACTAAATCCTCCAGAACACTTGTGAAAAAAAATTATATTGAATGTCAGTGCTGTTTAGTAGTCTCTGCAGATTTTTTAAAGAGTTATTTAAAAATAAAATACAGAAGGAAAAAATCATATTTTCTCTTGTTTGGAAAGTGTTTGCAGTTGTATTTCTTGTGTGCGAGCAAAAGATGGATTTTTCAGGTAAGAAAGAATGTAATTTTTCGGTCATTTTTCAGTGAGAATATAAACAAGCAGTTGTGTTTTTATCCAAAGCTCTATATTGCTGGTTTGCTATGAAGAAATTCATAGTTTTTACTGTACTAATCAATTGTTTTGTAAGTGCTCAAAGATAAAAAGAATTTGGAGAAACTTGGAAGAACTAGTACTGTTTAACTGTCTTGTTTTACAGTATTTATTTTGATAAATACTATCAAGGCATGCCATTCAAAAATAGTAATAGAAAGTAACTATCCTGAGGAACTCAAAAACTGAGGCTATAAATAAAGCAGCACAGGTGAATTAGTGAAAATTTGAAGGCCAAGGGAAGACCTTTGGCAACACGAACAGTTAGCAGTTCTTTCCTACTCACTACTTACAAGCCGATACTGCTTCTCTGAACAATAAAAAAAGGAAAAAAATAAAGGCCTAAGAGACATGTGAAAACCCCACAAAATCATGGCTATGCACATTTCGTTATGGACTTTTTTCCCAGTTTAAAACTGGGTTGTCAGGGTGAGGAATCACTCAGAAGTGTTTGAGAAGCAAACATGCAGCTTCAAAAACCCTGAGCTTTAAAAGCATCTTTCCTAAAGTCTCCAGATCCAGAGTGCTTGGTGTAAGTCCGTATCTGTACCTGAAATGTAATAAGTCCATTTTTCTTTCATTTTTGCTGTCCTTTTGAGGATTCGTGCAAATTCGTGAAAGGTAGGTATACCTTGTACTATGTTAAATCACTCATTCTTGTGGCAGTGTTGACCTCCCAAGCTAAAATACAGTCAAAGAAACCTTGCAGCTGAGATATACTTGAGGTGCTGCAAATTAATGAACTTTCTATATTACCTTAAAGCTGTACTTGGGACAGTGGAAGTTAAGTTTTTAAATGTGAGTCATTTCACTCCTTCTGAAAATCTTCTTAGCTAAGACATTCAGGATTCATTCATCTGTGGGGTGGAGAGGAAACTCAAACCATGTTCTGCTTAATGCCAGTGCTGAAAATACATTTGCTTATTTAATTAAATTATCCCTCGTTAGTTGCATAGCACCTCATGTGAACAGGTATGCTTTTCATGTCTAAAAGATCACGTCTGTAGCAGAACTATGTAAAGCTGTCTAGGAGGACAGCATGAAAATCACAGGTTAATTTTTATTTCCCAAATGACTTCTGATGCTGTACCCCTGAGTTTCAAAATCTTACGGAGTGAATGCTAAGCTTCTAGTGCAAGAAAATCTCTTCTAAAAATAGAGGAAGCGCTGGGTTGCAATAGATAGATTCATATGCTCTGCTTGGCTATATTAACCACAGTAGATAAGACATTCCTGGGAAAAAGTGTGTCCGAATAGCAAAATATCCTTAAGTATGCAAATATTTTGTCATGACTAGAGAAGCTTGCAGAAACGTAATGAGTTTATAATTAAGAAAAGGTGAAATTAATGCAGTTTTCTGAAAAAGGAGACTCTTGTAAGATGAAATTAGTAATTTTATTGTGGTTTTTTTCATGTTTAGCTACAGAGAATCATTGGGAAGGAAGATGATGTGAAAACAGCTGGAGAGGAAACAGTATTTCGGGTATGAAATAGAGATACATTTTTCTTTGCAAAAGCAGTCATATTTCCCATGAACTTTCATTTTTTCAGAGTTTTTAGATAAGTATATAAGCATCAGTATTAGCACTTTAATTAAATGAAAGTGCATGATTTGTCAACTACTTTCTAACTGGGAAAGAAAAATGTTTATAGTTTCTGGATCTCCTGATGAAATGTATGCAATTAATGTACTTTGTTACTGCGTGGTCATTCCGTTATTTGGTTTCTGTAAGCCTCTGTTTCAAAGTAATTCTCTTCTGTTTCTGAAAAACTCAGAAAAAACTCTCTATCACCATATAAGAGAAGATGGCATTGCAACTAGAAATTGATACCTTAAACTTACCTGAGTGCGGCTGTTGCAGTAATATCAGCTTATTCTGAGTTGGTTTGAAGTGTCATTGCTGTTATCGAGGCGACAAAGGCAAGGATTACTTTAGTTAGGTCCACTTCCAGAAAGAAATGTCTTAGATACAGACCAGAAGAAGAAACAATCTCAGAGTATGATCTTCCCAACTGGGTTAGTAGTTTCACTGGATTGCAGACCATTAGCAAATGGCAAATATGGCTCATCAATGAAAGGAGCAGGTAAATTCCTGCTCTCATCTGTTTCTTTTCCCCAGTGTAACCGACCTTCTTCCCCAAGTGGTGTCTTTGCTAGCTGCCATCTCTTCTTCAGTCTCCAGTTAGCACAGAGACAAGATACTCTGTAGCCTGGATGAGGTTGAACGAGACTGATAACAGAGAGGGGGAAGCCCTGACCATACTGAAAACGCCTCAGAAGAAGCTGATGAACTGGAGCAAAAGCGAGGGAGAGTACAGGTGGATTATCTCCAGCTATTACTATAAGGTGCTGCTTGCATCAGCAGCACTGCTTTTGTTGCGTGCTTAAATTGGATAGTGTAGCTGAAGGATATTTTCCTCACCACAAACTTGCTTTCAGCTGTAAACTGAAAATGGGTAATTAGGCATGGGACAGCAACTGCTCATGTTGGAAGCATTCAATAAGAAATTTATACAGGGCTCTGCTTTATAAACCTATCATGCATCAGCAGTTTCTACAAAGAGTTGTTCCAGCTTGTGTTCTTTACTTTTTCACCTGCCTGGGGAAAAAATGGAAGTGGCAGTATTGCTAACACCTTTAATATTTACTAGGCATAAACTAAAACCGTCTTCTGATGCATAAAGGTTTTGCTCCCTCAATATGCATCCAGAGTTCAGTTAAAAATTGTTTGACTGACTAACAACCACCTCCCTTCTTGAATCTTTTCATCAGTCACCAGATTAAAATAGCTAGGATTAATAGGGTTGTCTGCTCCTCAAAACCAATTTCAATTGAGACTTAACTGCCATGACAGTGAAAGAAAAAGGATCTTTATTCCGCATGAATGCACAGCTATAGTATAAAATTTCCAGAGAATCTTTGATACAGTTGGACAGATTTAGTTATAAACACATAAGCTTATTGGGAGCTAATTAAATACCTGCGCCTGAATGTCTCTATTTTGTTTTTTGTCTTGCTTCAAATTTTGTCTTCAGAATTCTCCATTGAGAAAAATCTGTAGTTATTGTAACCAGAAAATATTATTTAATACAGCTTTTTAGCAGATTATAAATGGAATTATAGTCTGTTCAAAAGAAGAATTAAATAGCTTTGGGGAGTACAGCTATCTTGAAATTCTTCTGGTCTCTGTATTTCTACTTGGCAAAGTCCAAACTACTGCTTTTCTACTAATTTTTTTTTTGCTGTTTCTGTCTCTCACAAAAGAATTTGATTATAGAATCATAGAATGTGTTGGGTTGGAAGGGACCTTTAAAGGTCATCTAGTCCAACCCCCCTGCAGTAAGCAGGGACATCTTTAGATCAGACTGTTCAGAGCCTTATCAAGCCTGGCCTTGAATGTCTCCAGGGATGGGGTCTCCACCACCTCTCTGGGCAACCTGTTCCAGTGTCTCACCACCCTCATTGTAAAGAACTTCTTCCTAATGTCTAATCTAAACCTACCCTGCTCTAGTTTAAAACCATTGCCCCTCGTCCTATTGCTACATGCCCTTGCAAACAGCCCCTCCCCAGCTTTCCTGTAGGCCCCCTTCAGGTACTGGAAGGCTGCTATAAGGTCTCCCCGCAGCCTTCTCTTCTCCAGGCTGAACAACCCCAACTCTCTCAGCCTGTCTTCATAGGAGAGGTGCTCCAGCCCTTGGATCATCTTCATGGCCCTCCTCTGGACCCGCTCCAACAGGTCCATGTCCTTCTTGAGGGTTTCAGAGCTGGACACAGTACTCCAGGTGGGGTCTCACAAGAGCAGAGTAGAGGAGGAGAATCACCTCTCTGGATCTGCTGGCCACAGTTCTTTTGATGCAGCCCAGGATGCGATTGGCCTTTTGGGCTGCAAGCGCACATTGTTGGCTCGTGTCCAGCTTTTCATCCACCAGTACCCCCAAGTCATTTTCCGCAGGGCTGCTCTCTATCATGTCATCCCCCAGCCTGTATTGATAACAATAAGTTATGTTTGTAAGCAGTGAATCTGACTATAAAATGTAGTCAGTGCATATGTTTTTACCCCTTATTTTTAATAATTATGGTAGTCATAGCATTACTTTCAAGCAAAGCAGATAAAGCATAATAGCAAAGCAGATAAAGCAGTTAATATACTGTATGCAAATGCCACTCAGTACTCACTGAGATGCTGTATTAGGAAAAGAAAAAATAGTTAGTTTGCTGTGCTCTCAGGGTGCTTGTATCTCTGCCTCTTTTACTGCGACTTTGACTTACATATCTAAAATTCAAAATTTCACCACTTAGTAATGGCCCTTGAATGGAATGGCAGTGGACTTGGTTATCCAGACAAACATATTTCAGTTGAGCGATTTTATTTTTCCAATATTATAATTGATGCTGGAAGAAAAGCCAAAAAAAGTCTGCCCAGCCTTAACTGGCCCAGTCTTTTGGGAAGTTGCATGTTGACTCTTACAGAGCGGGTAGTCTCATTTACTCGTAGCGCAGGCGTGCATGCAGACAGGGAAGGAGATGCAGGCAGACTTACAAGACTGGCAACCTGGTTCTTCCTAACTAGACTGGAGAAAATGGTGCAGAAGTCAACAGAGGCAGTGACTATCTCACCTCACCCATCTTCCCATAGCCCAAAGCAAATCCTGCGCCTGGCTTCCTAGCACAGCTGGACTGCTTCACGTGAGACATCCAGCACAGCTTCATGGAAGAGCATGCCTCACGGAAGAGGGGAAGCAGACTCCTTGCCTGGCAGTGGTGTAGAATGCTACAGGAAAGTGCATGAGCTAGAAGAATTTGTTGTAGCCCAGTGAACACCCTGAGTTCCTTAAAAGGATACTGTAATAGTGACACCTGCATTAACGTTCTGGTAGTGAAAACAGTACTAATGGTTGCAGATATCTATGGTACAGCCCAGTCGTCTAGATCAGGGACTTTGCTCTTGGGGACTTTAATTTAGATTAATGTGTTATCAAGGAGTTTCAATACCTCTAATTTAATATGCTTTGTGTAGTGGCTAAACTTAGAAATTAATTTCAGCTATTGTTAGGAAAGGAATGACAATACAGAATGTTCTATATTTGTTCTTAAAATGGAATTCATGTTGGGAAATAATATGTGCATTGTCTCATTCGCAAATGATTAAACATATGTTTCTGGATTCCATAATGAACACATTATCATACAAAGTATCTCATTTACATGTGTTTTTTTTAACATTTAACTAGTATTTGGGGACACAGCTATTAATCTCTTTTAAATAGAAAACTTTTGAACTAAAATTCAGTCTGCCTGTAAGCAGTATACCTTTAGATCCACACATGGATATTTTCCTATTGATTGTGTATCAGTTGTTTTAACCCATCTACTTCTCTTTCTTTCTTTTTTTTTTTTGTCCTAAGAGGGGTGAATGACATTAGTCATTCACACATTTATCACCACTCAGCTGGTCAGCACAAGGTTTCACACGTGGACCTTCAGACATTGTAGCATTGCAATGCATCTCCTCAGCCACAGAGACTGTGTGGGCCACCGTAACCTGCCCATCTGCTCCCTAGAATTTCTATTAATTTAAGTTTTTCTATCCATAGCTGCAAAGTCTGCAGAGCCCTGGGCCCAGAATAAGTAAAAACTGCCTAAACTGAAGGGAGGAAGATGGCGATTGAGAACGATGCTCTTGTAGCGCAGTCATACTCTGTAACAGGGCTGCAGCACGTCAAATTTTGCAAGAATCCAGTCCAAGACTAAAATTAATATCCCTCCCCAAAAGAATGTGTCATTAATCTTGTCACCTCTCAGTTCAGATGGAATGCACATTTTTTTGTTGGTCTATCTTCTCTAACACAAATGTGTATGTTTTGTATCAGCAGACTAACATTGAATTCTGTTGAAAAGCTTTTAGATACTTTAAGTCAAAGAGCACTGCAATGTTCCTGCATGCTTTAAAGGAAACTCTTCAGGCAGGTAAACTCCATAAAGAACCAAGCCATGTGGCATCAAAATATTAAGCTATTAAAAAATTGTTGGGTCGTTGTTTACCTCACGGAGAAGAAAATTATTTTATTTTTCTACATCATCTGATGACAGTATAACCTCAAAAAAGGCAAAGAAACATGCTTTCTGACATCTTTCTGCAAGTACGTTAAATTTAGCTTGGATAGAAAAAGTGTCTCCCACGAGGAATTCATCTGGAAGCCCCTTGTGGTGACAGCATTGCTTTCCATCGCACAGATGCGTGAGGCAAGGATACCCCTTTAGGGTCTGCTACTTAACGTAGCTTAACTGTATAGCTAGAGAAGCCAGATAGCAGTGTGGGCTCCTGGCAGGCCAGGGAAGACACACGATTTGGCTTTGCACTAACAGCTCTAGTCCTTGATTCAAAAGAGTAAGAATCTGGTCATAATCTCTGAAGGCTACCTAGTGCCTTTGCTTGTAAAATTAGTTGGGATAAACTGGAAATGGTGCACGTAAGCATGCTGAGTTGGCATTTGTGATAACTGAAACTTGTGATGGCAGCCCAAACACGGACTGCCTGGGCAACGCATTTGGACAGAGGGGTGGGGGAATTGGTCACCATCCATCTGAATTGGTTTAGCACTGAGAGCAAGGAGATTTACACATGCTGAGAGTGGGTGTGCTCTACCTTTGAGGCCAAGTCTGCGTTAATCAAAAGAGCATTCTTCACTGAATGTCATACCTCATGAAGGGGGTCCTCATTATGGATTCTCTGCTTTTGGTGGAAGTGATCTGGACAAGGGAGCTGAGTGCACCCTTAGTAAGTTTACAGTTGACACCAAGTTGGGTAGGAGTGTCAACCTGCTTGGGGGTAGGTTGGCTCTGCAGAGGGATCTGGACAGGCTGGATCAATGGGCCGAGGCCAATGGTATGAGGTTCAACAAGGCCAAGTGCCAGCTCCTGCACTTGGGTCACAACAACCCCATGCAGCGCTACAGGCTTGGGGAAGAGCGGCTGGAGAGCTGCCTGGCGGAGAAGGACCTGGGGGTGTTGGTCAACAACCGGCTGAATATGAGCCAGCAGTGTGCCCAGGTGGCCAAGAAAAGGCCAACAGAATCCTGGCCTTTATCAGGAATAGCGTGGCCAGCAGGACTAGGGCAGTGATCGTCCCCGTGTACTTGGCACTGGTGAGGCCACCCCTCGAGTACTGTGTTGAGCTTTGGGCCCCTCACTACAAGAAAGACATTGAGGTGCTGGAGCAGGTCCAGAGAAGGGCAACAAAACTGGTGAGGGACCTGGAGAATAAGTCATGAGGAGTGGGTGAGGGAGCTGGGGTTGTTTAGCCTGGAGAAAAGGAGGCTGAGGGGAGACCTTATCACTCTTCACAGCTACCTGAAAGGAGGCTGTAGAGAGGTGGGGGTCTGTCTCTTCTCCCAAGTAACAGGGGGTAGGACAAGTTGCGCCAGCAGAGGTTTAGATTGGATATTAGGAAAAATTCCTACACCGAAAGAGTTATTAAGCATTGGAACAGGCTGCCCAGGGAAGTGGTGGAGTCGCCATCCCTGGAGGTATGTAAAAGACAGGTAGACATAGTGCTTAGCGACATGGTTTAGTGATGGGTTTTGTCAGTGTTAGGTTGATGGTTTGACTAGATTATCTGAAAGGTCCCTTCCAACCTAGGCAATTCTATGATTCTATGATTTTTAAAATAGGGCATGACAGGGCGGCAGGGCCTGAATTCTTATAAGGGACTGTCCCCTACTGTGTGTAGAAGCTGCCTTTCCCAGCTGCCAGCAGTGCACCAGTCAGGCAGCCTCCGGCTCCGCAAAGCCACAGTGTCTGCTTCCAGATTAGCTTTAGCCCACTTGGCTGGAAACCATTTTTATTCTGTACCTCCTCATGAATTGATGCAGAACTGTGGGTGACACATTGAAAGCTGAGGACATCCATGAAGTTACATCTTCCTTGCTAGAGGCACTGACAGTACAGCATAGCAATTCATGGCATTAGTTGTAGTTAAAAAACAACTAATCCCCAGGTAATGGGAATGCTGTTGAACGCTGGATATAAGATGTTGCTTAGAAGATGCTCCATCAGATTTCTTCTCAGGTATTGTTGATTATACCCTCTGTAGGAAAAAAACGTGCACAGTTTACCCTGTCTGTATCAGACCTGATGTAGTCTTGAATCCTACCTCTTAAGAAAGTGCCTTGCAAAACATTAAAAACTTTAGTACACATTTACATGATTAAAGCTGATTCACCATAAAAAGATACATTGTTCATTCTGGTGTCCACTTGAGGCTGTCTGGGCTTTGCCAAAAAAGACTGCTTTTGGAGATCTGGATCTCCTGGTCCCACTAGCCTGCCTGTTCACAGTTCTTTGGATTAGCTGTACCTGGCGGGATTAATTTCATAATGGATACAACTTCTAAGCCTTCTTCCTAGAACTGAGTTATAGGATATATCCCAACATCTTGGAGACTCTCAAAATGACAAAAAGCTCTTGAGCAACGTTTGAGGCTAGACTGCTTAGATTGAAGTCTAGACTGTCTCCAGGGGTAGAAGCCTGGCATCATGAACCAACTGACCTAGCAGATGAAAAATAAAGAGCGTTTCAGAGAAGTGCTCTCAGAAAAATTTGCAAAGATTTACTCCTACCTTTGCAAAGATTTGGGACATCACTAGCAGGCAGAAGCTAAGGTATTGTTCTCCCTGACCCTTCTCTCTTTTCTGCCCCTCTTCTTAACCATAAAAAAAAAATCCAAAATATGTATTATTTTTACAATTTCTATTGAAACAAGACATTGCACAGCAAATACCATCTCCCACGAAGCAAGTAAGAGAACAAGGAGCGTATTACAGATTTTAATCATGATGAATGCTTTCCAGTCATGCCTCAGGCAAATTCTGCAATGAAAGGTAGTAAGAATCTAGAGACAGTAAGTCTATTACATTTCAGGTGAGTTTTGAAAATCAGTTAGGTACATTATTCCGAAAATCCTGTCTCACTCTGTGATAAGTTTCTTCTCAGTAGCACGTGTTGCTACTTGCTGCAGTATCAGGTCCTATGTCAGAAGCTCAGTGGGGAGCTACAGGATTAGGTAGGTCTGTGCCCGTGACTCAGTGTTTGCAGCATCAGGCTTCCGTGTTAACAGTCTGTTAAGGAATAAGGACTAAATGCTGTGTTATCTGATCTTGCTTTAAAAGGAATAATTGCATAATTCATCAGTTCGTGGTGCTTTTGAAAAGTGTACGAGGTGTTAATATTACTGTAGGAAAATAAGCCTATGTTTCTAATATGTACACACATATTCATTAGTTCGTGTAGACTTGTGTGGCATCAGAGCTTGGTCTTTGGGATTCTTTGTCGGAATCAGTGCACCCTGGAGCATGTCTGAGTTCCCCAGTTGAGATACATGTCCCTGCCCCATCCTGTGCTTGTATGAAGATGAGACTCAGAACATCACCATCCTTTCTCCACTCTGTGCCTCTGCTTTCTGTAAAGTGCACACACTCCTGAGCTGACGCCACCAGGTACACCGGAATACAAACTTTCACTCAATTTAGATAGTAGCTCTGCAACTCAAAGCTACCAGCCTGGTCCTTTTTAGAGCTCCAGGATTAGGTTACCATTTCATTCTCATTGCCAAGAGAGACATTCCAAATGTAAGTTATTCTTTTACCTAAGCTTAGGAGGGTGAGGTGTTGGAAATATTAACAGAGCTCTCATTATCGTCTAACAAAGATTTGTCATGTCAGTACTAATTTATACAGTTCAGCAGCAAAAGCTCCTAATGATTCTGTGGACAGAAAGGAATTATGTACTAACATGTACTTTAATTTAATAGCATTAACTCTAGGAAAAGCAATTTTTTGAAATTTTACCCTTAAGCTGTAGTCTCTGTGGTCTCTTACTGCATATTCTGTTTTAAAGCAAAGTACTGTTTTGTAGTTTTAAAATACACTTAACTCTCACTAACATAGTGTTTGGATATCTGCCAAGTCCACTTCGGAATTTCAACTGATAAAGAGGGTAGCCAACAAGTAGGTGCATATTTGTTATAAATCCAGGGATAGGCTTTGTCATCTTAGATAAGATGAGACAGGTATTGTTTGTATGTCTTCTTCTAGCTTATAACTAGAGAAACGTGAATAGAAGAAAAAAACTTTTTCTGTCACAGACTTAGTTTTTAAAAGGTTATTTTAAACTTCATTTTTCAGTCTGTTTTCAATGCAACGCTGATTTTAATACGGAGTAATTAAATTGGAAGCATTAAATTGCGTAATCATGGGTTCAGTTTTAAAAATTACATCAGCAAACTTCTTGCATATCTCAAGTCTCCTTTAAACATGTAAGCAAAAACCACAAAAAGCAAATTAGAATCTTGCTGCAGTGAGAAATATGTGGATTCTTGTCTGTTTCTTCATGGAAAACTTTACATTCTGGCATAAATAGTTTGGGTTTGAATTTCAAATAAGCATACATGAATGTTTGACTTTTGACTTTCAAAAAAGCATATACCAATGTTTATGCATCAGTCTTCACAGTAATCTGAAGTGTTTAAACTTTAGAAGGATAGATCTTGTGGGTATTTAAATATTCTTTGCCTGCAGTTAAATGATAAAAGTTCAATAAGTATGGTTTGCATATGGCTTGAAAAGGTTTTTTTCTAGGTTCACTCGTACATAACTCATATCACTGGCATTTAGTGAATTGTAGCTGGCAGTAGAAATGAGGAATGTTGCCTCTTTAGCTATTAAATAACTGTGTCACATATGCAGTAAGCATGAAACACACAGTGGACTAATGGGACTTGTTATTGATGATGCTGAAAGCTAAATAACCATTAGTATTAAATCTTATGAATAGACTCTTGTCTTTCATCTTACCTCTTCAACCAGATAAAAGACACAGAGGCTATTTAGATGTCATAAGAATAGTTTGTTGAAATCCCTCCAGACTTACCAAAAAAAAAAAATCTCTCTTCATGTTGCTTAGTGTTTTGTTGCGTTCAAAGAAATGCCAGTATGCTAGTGCTGAAAGAAGAATAGAACAGAAATCCAGCATTATGTGTGGGTTTAGGCTTGTTAAGGATGCTGTTGAGTTGAAATAACGTGCATCCTTTTTCTGCAGAATCTTTTAATCAGATTTAAAAAATCTATGGAAAAGTCACTAACATTGAAAACTTGCAAGAAGCCTTCTAAGACTATATTATAATAGAGCACTGTGAATGTTTGTATTTTTCTAGTTTTGTTCCTTAGACTATCATGAATTTTTTTTGAACGGCTGTAACAACTTAGATTTATCTGAATAAAAACTTTTTTACAAAGATGTTAACTTCATTTAAAGCCTCTATTCACCTAAGCATAAAGTTTTTTAAAGATTTAACTAACAACCTCTCAATTCTAATAGTAAAATACACAGAAGGTGGTAGTAAATTGTACTCATCCTTCATGCAGAGTATTTAGAAGCAGAACATAGAATACAATGTTACCAGTTGATGTGGAAGAATTATTCAGGTCTGAGATTCTGTGTGATAGCTTTGGGAACAGTGATTAAATTGCAAGTATGTCTTGTGAAATTCTAGGTCAAATAAATATTTCCAGATTTGTCGTTAATAGATGTTAATAATCATGCAATGCATAATAATTAATCATGCAATTTTTTGTTCTATAGGGAGCAGGACTGGAAAGCTGCAGTGTTAATACCATGTTGCTTGTACACTTCTTTGGAAAAGAAGGAAAGGATAAACTTCGCTACTCTGAGTTTTTCAGGTACTTTTTCAGCTAGGCAAGCCTAACAGCAACCGGTCCTGTTCTGTCCCCTCTACTTTGCACCAACACTGGCATTAATCTGACCTACACTGAGCTGGTTGAGAAAATGAAGCAGGAGATTATTCATGATTTCGCATGAATAAATTTCTAGTTTAGCTCCTGGGGTCTGCTGTCTGCAGGAGGAGTTGAGCATCGTGATAACTCCAAAGCAGCAATGGGCCTGGAGGCCATGAGGCTTGAGACTACCATTCTTGGCAGCTGTTTGATGGCATACCTTAAGACAATATGATTCATGAATATTTTTCTTGATCAAATCACCAAAAAAGTGACTGCTAATCAATTAAAAAAACTTTTCTGAGCTGAGACACCTCCCTCCCCATTGCAACTGTCATGGCAGGCTGCAGGCAACCTCTCTGCTTGCTTCAAATTCCAGCTTCTGTTGAAACTTTACCTGTGCCTTTTCCTTTACCCTTTGAAATACTTTTGCAATGGGACTATGCAGATACTTCATGGCACTTATGTCAGAACTGAGAATTGAGCCAGACTGTAAACACCAATTCAGACTGAAACTGCAGTGGAATACCAAGTGGCCATTACTCCTGGAAACATTTCACTGTAAGCTTTGCAAAATCAGAATTTAATAGAAAGTCCTAAGACTGGTGCAGGGAGTCGTTCAGTTTATACATCATATACATGTCAGAAAGATGGTGTGATCCTTGTCTACATCAGAGCATGAAGTTCTGCTGTGGTTGCTTTCGACTTTAAAACCCAACCAGGTATCAGCTGTTAGTGTTTTAATTGGATGAGATTCTTTCTTCCAATGTTTATTTCAATCAGTAATGGTGGCCACCACCTACACAGAACTCCACACATCTCCACCAAGTTTTGTGAACTTGGGCCCAGAATCCAAATGCACAGTCTTTCTTTGAGATAAATGGAAGTTAGTGCCTACATACCTGTGTGGATCTTGACACACGTCTTGCAGCACAACATGAAGAGAAGATTATCTACATCAGTTTTACCTTTTCTACAAAAATAATCAGTCGTTTACAGACTGCAAAAATAAATTGGGATAATATGTTTTACTTCAGTTTATGTTCAGAAGTAGAGAATCTGTGTACACCCTTGTAAAAAAAAATGTTGTTGCAATCAGTAGAGGTCTGGGGAAAGCCAGAGCAGAAAAGGAAGAACAGCAATTTTTCTAACACTAAATAGTGTTCAGGTCCACTGGCTCTGGCACACACCAGTCTTCAAATAAACAGCCTTTCTCTTTTGAAGACCTTGACTCAATAGGCATTTAAGTGAGTAAAGTAAGTTTAAGATGCCTCCAGCTCCCTTTTCTATAAATACCATAGATCCTCTCAATGAAACAAAAGGCAGAGAGCAGCAGTAAAAGGTTGTGTTTGCATATACAGTGTAAACTGAAAAGCCTCAGGTTTTAGATAAAATCCTACATTGACCCAATGAGGCATGACATTGATGAAACTATGCACCTAGTACATTCAGAACGCGTAGGTTAAAGACCTTTGCCTACCACACAGATAGAGGCCTGTAATCAAAATCAGACTCCCACATCTTGCCCTTAAAATTTGTGGGATAAGTGTAAGGTTTAATGCAGGTAATTTTTCAACAGTGGCAGTTATGTTTCGTGGAGCTGGAATGTGGCTCTTTATCACTGCGTAGACACTCCATCTCAGTTGCAACATGACAGTGAAGTTTGTTTAACACACAGAAAGGTGAATAAAAGGATCACTGTCTTTTTAACCTGTGTGAAGATATCACCTTTCACATGATTTTATTTGCAAGTAAATCAAGCACATCATTTCTGGGTTCCTATTGTTCAGAGAAAATGGGATTTCTATCTGATGGCCTCTCATAACATTTTACCTTACGCGGGAAGCTATTGTTGGCTGTTTGATCAAAGTGCCACGCTGTTTTTACAAGAGATGACTGATGAGCTGTACAGACATAGATCATTGTCAAAAGCAGAAAATAATGATGGTAAATGCTTTTATCATTTTCCAAGTTCTTGCCTAGAAAGCTTTTCCATTGATCGGTGTAGTACCTAGTAGAAAGTAAGGGTGATTAGGTTTGATTAGGACACACTAAAACTTGTCACATTAGTTAAATACACAGATATTGCTGTGCTTGAGTCCTTGAAACTTAAAAAAAAAAAAAAGTCAGGAATGCTTTCTTTGTGAAATTTCACTGTACTTAGATGGGAATTCAGAAAGCTGAGACTAGTTTTCTCACTTCATTACTTACATATATTTTCCTCGTGCTTCCTTCTTTTCAGTTTGGCTGACATTAAAAAATCCTTTTGTAAGTGTGCAACCATCTGTATCTAGATGTGCACCAGTGTTGTCCGACCCTTTCAGCCCACAGTCCAAACATTTAAAAAATGTCAGACAGCCTCAGTCAATATAGATCAGGGCAATGAATTTGCCATGTTCTCCTTTCTTTGCATTCAGATGGCACAAAGAAAATGGAAACTGTCTACATCTCTTCAGGCAGTGTGGAGCTGATGTAAGCCAGCTCTTGTGCCTCCCATCCTACCGCCCCGAACACAGGAGGCGCACTGATATAAGGAGGGAAAATGGTTAAGCATGCTGTGCTCCAGCTGTCTTCACCTGGTGCGTGATTCTTGAGAAACCATAGGTAGGTGATACACACAAGGACAATCCTCAGGCTGGTTTTTACCAGGCATAAAGAATGAGACCATGAAACAGAACATCAGATCACTTTTCACCTTTTCTTGGGCTGCTGGAAGCATGGAAGTAAAGAAGTGGCCTTTTCGTAGGTATTTTATGACACCAGTCAAGCTCTTTTCTCACTGTCCTCTAGAACATAGTCAAAACAGCAACCAAAGCTGCTCCTTTTTGTTCTCTGCTGAGCAGCAGTGGTGAGACTCCCACTTCATTTTTCAGCTTCTCCTGGGACTGCTTAGAAGTAGTGGAAGCAATCCAGGATGCACACCATCCTATGTCTTTCCCATAGTATCAAGGTGGTTTCAGAGATCTTAAGGTAGGACTCATGAACACATGTTCAGCTCCAGACTGCTATGTGATTTCTTGCCAGTTGCATTGTCCTTAACATAAGGACAATATGATGATATTGATATTATTATTAATTTTAATTATTAATTTATCAATTATTATTGATAAATAAGTCACAACTTCAAAAGCAACAGCTTGTTTCCCTGGCAAAAGTTAGGAGACTTAAATCTAAATTATTCTGGAGTATGTTTATGTACATCACTAGTGAAGGTGTTGCCTCCTAGTCAAATGCAGCTGGAATTCTCTGTATCATTTTAAGAAAATATAAAACAATCTGCAGCAAGCCTAAAGTCATGTAGCAAAGAAAGGTTTAATACAAGAAGCTGTAACCAGGTGAGACTTTCTTCTCAGAAGACCTGCACAAGTTTCTGTTTCAGATGACCACCACTCAGTTTTACACCTCAGCAACAATGTCGTCTTCTAATACCAGGACCCATCTTAGAGAATGTCAAATTTCAAACGTGAAGCCAGAAGTTCTCTGGGATTGCAGGCTTTTTATTCCCCTGTTTTTTGAGACAAATAATTTTTGATCTTTTCCATCCAAAAAATGTTTCAGTTGTGCTTTAATTTCCAGTTATATTGTATGTAGTATTTTTTATTCTGAGTAGAAAACTGTTTCATTTTCTAGGTATAGCAAATATTTCTTCTTGACAGCCACTGTTTTTTTTTTCCCTGAAAAAAGTCTGTTACTGATCTTGTTTAAGTATGTCTAATCCCAAATAAAAGAGAAGACAGTAATGCACTCCCTAAACAGTTTACGACTGCTATGATTTTTTTCTGTAATCTGTCCCCAAGCAAGCTTAAATCTCTCACAATGTCCTTGAAGGAAAAAAAAAAAAGGAAAAAGTGCAGAGAGTACGAAAAGAATATTCAAAAAATTTTCTGATCATTGTATTTTTTTCCTGGGATGACTTACAAAAAAATACTTTCTGGTATGATTAAACAATGGGAATCTTTTAATCATATAAGGAAAATTAACATTTCAAATCCAGTTTATGGCATTTTCTTACCTCATTTGTTGCTTCCAAACTTCTCATCAGTTTTTTGCACCAGAATTTTGCACCAGAAATATTCTTTAATCATAGTTTCTTTTTTATTTTCTGCTTTAGCTTGAAGGTCATAAGGTGTATAACCATACACAAAACATGCCTTTTCCCTACCTGTCCTGTTTCTTTACTTCAGTATTTCAAATTCCTTGATACGTCTCATTTGAAACCTTTCATTTAAGAAACCAGAATGATGCAGGCTGAACCACGCTGCCAGTGCTGACGTTTGTCTGGTGCCATTCTGTGTTTGTGCCAGTGCGTGGATGCAGAATCCCTTTTGGGTAGCATCGTCAGCCGGCAGTGCTTGTGCTGTGATGGTAGCTCGTACGTTTTCAGTGATTTTCATCTAGGGATTTGGAAGCGCTTTGCAGAAATAGAGTGTGGTTGCCTCTTTATTTGTGTCCGTCCCTACGCTTGTATCTGTATGTGTGTATATGAATATAGAGCCCTAATACACATAGACATTACATTGCATGCAACCAGGATCAGACAGTGAGGAAGTGGAGATGGGAACAAAATCTGGCTTCATGATTGTATATTCCTGTCATAGCGGAATCAGAATATTTCCCAAATATTTACTAAAGGTGTTGAGAAGAACCTCTGTTTCTTCCTTTCCTATCTACTTAGCAAAGGAATAGTGTGATTAGTTTCTACAGAATGCTTATAAATGAAAGTGAGTGGCTTTGTTTGGTTTGGAAACATTGAGGACAGTAAATCAAAGAGGGTTTTGCTTGTAATTCTGAAAATAGTGAGATTGATTAACTGTCTTGCAGCTTGCAAAACTGAATTTACAAGTGCAAATCTAAATGTTCTCTAAAGGTTAATGGTCAAGCCCTTATTAGATGTTCTGTATTCTGTTTTGAAAGTCAGATTGCAAAAGGCAACCTTGCAGCTTGTTTGCAATAGTCTTTTGGTGCAGAGAGGGTTGTCAAGTCTTCAAAAGGACTTCAGTGTCCAAAGAGCCGAAGCAGAGTACAAATGCCGGGGTGGTATATCCACCACTATCTTTGTTGTTAAGATTCCTTCCTATAAATCAGTGCGACAAGAACTGGTCAGTTCTGTATTAGAGTGTTAAAACTCTGAACAGACTTTCAGTTCAGGTCAAAAGGTATAGGAAGGAAAACTTTCCCTAACTTTTCCTTTTGTGTTTCATTCTACTGCTTTGTGTGGCATAAGGAGTACAACGCTAGCACTTAATTGCAACATCTCAGGTTGGAGGGGGAATAGCTGCATTCCTGAGGTCTCCCCACTTTTATTACATTTTCACTTCTATTAGAGCTGAGTTGCCAAAAAGTCTTGAGAGACTCCCTCCTTCTATAGTAGAGCACATTACAAAATGAGGGATAAATCCTGATAAGGTTTCTGGGTACTGTTGTAACACGATAACGAATTTGGCCATTGCCCTTCAATGTGGGTGTTTTACAGAGTGTGGATAAAACAGGCTATTTTAAAGAAAGTACTGTCTGTTCCTGGCCTTTCCCCCATCTTATAAATTTATGATTTACTTTTTGTTATTTGGAAACTTAGTGTTTGCTTTTATTTTCAAGCTACTGTAGCATAAGAGTATTCCCAGTGTAATTATTTTTGAATTCTGGAGCACATCTACAATCAGAATACAGTTCCCATAGCTGAATTCTGGCTCCCTTCAAAGTCCCCAGCCAAGCTCCCCCTACCCTTTAGGAGAGGAGGAATTTCGTTCCTGTTCTTGTTTTTCCTAATATTTGGAGAAATTTTTAAGGAATTTCCAGCTGAAACTCATCGCACTGTGATCCAGAAGATACAAAAGCAAGTATCCCTAGTGGTGTCTTGGCATTTAAGTATCAAGTTTTACTTCCTAACTAGAAAGTTATTTTTAATAACTTTTAATAACTTCACTTAAAAAAAAAAAAACCTCATTAGGATTTTTAACTCTCACATCTGGGAATAAGAGTGACCTAGAATGCTGATGCGATGATTCATAGTATTTTAATTTTTGTAATATGGGAGGCTATCACATATAAATTGTAAATTACACATTTCAGCTGCTCCTCTAAGTAGCATTTGGTATGGCAGGAAATCTTCCCACTCTGGCTTGCCAGGAGCAAACCTACAAGTTGAAATGAAATATCCATTAATTTTTTTGTACCTGAATATGTAATTCCTGCTCCCGTCCCTAATCTGCGTAGTGCAGCGAGATGCCCGGCTCTTGTGCCACAGGAAGGGTGCAGTGTCGTTGCCCCAAAGCAACTGGAGAGGGCAAGAACCCAGGCCTGAGAAAACGCAGTGGAAAACACACAGTGGGGCTGGGGAAATAAAAAGCTTTGTTCACTGCCCGACTTGAAGAGGATGCAGAAGCAAGAACACATCAAAAATGCCACCACCAAACCCTTCACTTTCCTCTTTGGCTTTGCTGCACCTTTCAGATGGCTGGTGTGTGTGGCTAGGTGGGCCACCCACTCTTTCCTCAGCACGTAGAAATGCTTTGTTTTTCAGCTGTCCTGCCTTTACTGGGTATGGCTAGAGGGCTGGTAACTGAGGGTTTTCTGCTTAAGGAAATGTAGTTTGTCATCACCTGTGGCTACTGACCAGTACAGCAAATGACTGAGAGTTAGCTCCCCAAGACAAATAACTCATACTTTCAGTAACAGGCCTTAAGTCTGTTGCAAAATGTGTCCACCTTTCCAAGAAAATAAAACACACAGTATCTCGTTTCCCTACATCCACATTTTAAGCTTATTTCTGAAAGTGACCTCATTTTCAGCAGCTTCTCCTCCCCCAGACCAGACGTTACATGGGTTGGAAACCACAGTGAAAGATGCAGTTCCTGTTCTGCGTGGTCTCTGCTGTGACTTCCAGCCAAGCACAAGCCACACATCCCAGATACCATCTACTCCTTGCCACTGATGGCCACTCCCAAAATGCAGCCAAGTGGCCCTAGTCAGTCTCTGCTGGAGTGACTCCATGCCTGGTCTACACGCCTGGTCCATGATGGTCTCTCTCTCCTGTACCAGGATCCGGGGAGGCTTTTGCAAGTGGTGGAGCAGGACTGCTTCTGCTAGCCCACACTGGCCATGCTGACTGCTGGGCTGGCCAGAGGCAGCAGCCACCTCACAGGTTACAAGGACATCTGAAAAATGCAGAGTGGTTTGCAAGCTGTGCAAGTACTGACTGTCGCTGGCCCCTGTAAGACAAGGGGCCTCCCCTTCACACTGGTGGCACAAACAGGTCCTTTGGTATTTCATCCCCTTGTGAGAGTTGGGGAACTTCAAAGTGAGCCAGGTCTTAAGGTGGACTGTGGAGGAATATACCTCAGTGTTTGACTATGTTGTGGAAGCCTTGTAACACCCTTTACTGGACCAGAAAAACACCCATATAAAATGTGAGAGCATATCATACCCCTCCTCAGTATTACCCTAATAAAACTCTAGCCTGAAACTTAAAATCATTTCCACTGCCAGGCTTTCATTCACCTGCACGTCCTGAGCCATGAAGCATTTGTTGGCCCCTCATTTGCATGTGCAGCTCTAATTATTAGAGGAAGAAATGCAAGAGTGAGCTTATGCTGCAACAGCAGTCTTCAGCTAACCCCTTATAGACTTCACAGAGCTTCAAGCTACTAATTGTCCAAGTGATCTCATTAAAGAGCTAAAGATAGCTGTGTGGACTAAAACGCTGTAATTTCAGGGGAAAGCACTCAAATCCAGTGAGGCCGTGCAAACACTGATGAGCAAATGAGCCTCTACTGATATTTGCTACATAGACCCTTAGCTGTCCTCTTCTCCAACTAATTGCTTTGTCCCGATATAGGAGTATTTCATTCTCTCCTGTCAATAATTTTTGCAACTCGATAAAGCCGAGTTCTTCCAGAGTACTAAAGGGATTCTGGCAGGCATCACTGTGTTTTTAGTCTTTATTTACATTTTTAAATTATCACTTGTTTTTGGATTGCCCCATTTCTGAAGTGGAAATTACCAAATGGATCACACAGTATTGTCTCTTACTTTCTCAAAATTCCTATCAGGCCAGAAGAAATTATAATGGCCATGTAGACCTAACTGGGGAAACTCAAAGCTACAAATCTGCTTACAGTTTTATCTCTGTACTAGTTGTTACTTGCTTCTCCTGCTACTTTTTTTTTTCTTCCTAAAAGAATGGGTGTCTCCTAAAAACCTTGACGTTCACCCCTTCCTTTTTCAGACAGCTCACTTCTTACCTTCCCAAACACCTGCAACATCATTTTCTGTGTTCTTCCGAACTCTGTACATGTCAGTTGTAATCCTCTCTAATCCATCCTGTAGTGAGTGCAGAACTGATTTGCCAAACCCCTCTTTGCAGTTATAATCTTTTACACTTTTAGTCATCTTTTCCTCCAGTGATGATTTCAAGTTTCCTCTTTTCTTTCGCCTTCGTGATTATTAGGGTCTCATCTTTCTAGGCACTTTCCAACCTTGTCATTCCTCTCTTATTAATATGAAATTTCATAAATCATGCGTCAGGCCTTTAGTTACTATGTCCTTTTTCATTTATTCATTACAATATTGACTTACCAATCATTTTATCTCATTATCTGCACATTTTTGAACGTTTGTAAAAGCTATATGCCAGGTAGGTGTGTAAATTATCTTAGCAGCAGCAATCTATGAATGCAGACTTAGAGAGCACCCTACTGGTGTCATTATTGAAATGCAGTCGTGAAAACAAATTGCTCACACAGGTAAAATCAAACCATTTTGATTTTAAAAAAATTTTAAACAATTATGTTGATAGTATCTGTGATTAAGAGTTAGTGTCTACCACATTTAGTAGCTAACGTAGTAGTAGTGATAGAGTAATGCAAGTATCAGCTGTTGGATAATATCTGTTTACGCTTACAGGTTCATGGAAAATCTGCAAACAGAAGTCCAAGAAATGGAATTCATAAAGTTTTCAAAAGGTTTGAGTGTCATGAGAAAAGAAGACTTTGCAGAATGGTTACTGTACTTCACCGATGAGGAAAACAATGAAATTTACTGGCAGAATGTGAACGACAGAATTGAGGCAGGAGAGGTTGGTACATAAAGCATGCTTTGTTTTGCTTCCTCGTTTGTATGTACAGGTTTTCATTTGAATATCAGTATCTAATGATATAACTAGTTTCCAAGTGAATTATTGCAGCTTTTGAATTTTTTGCAAATAAGAGCAACATTAATGTGCCAACTGAGAAATACAAATACTGGTGATGAGTAAGCAATCACACCTAAACACTAGGTCCCACTACATTTAATGAAATAGATCTACTGGTATTTGAAAGTATCACTCATTATATATCATCTGAATTCTGTGATACCCTAGAATATCAGTTTGGAAGAATTCAAGACTTTTTGCAAGTTTACAAACAACCTGGAAGACTTTTCTATTGCCATGCAGATGTTTACTGTAGCCAATCGTCCTGTTAAACGGGGTAAGTGCTGCACACCTTTCGTATGTATTTTTTTTAAAAAAGAAAAAATGCATTTTTGTTACAGAATTACTGTAAATAAGTTGTTGCAAAGTAGCACTATGGGATAGCACTATGAAGTCCAAAAATAGAATACTGCTCTTTATTCTGAATTAATTCTATTTCTTGAAAAAATAATAGTATAAAGTTCCCAAAATGTTTTGATTTGTAAGGTCTGATGTGCTATCATATGCTGAACCGCTCACAGCAGACTAAACCATAGAATCATAGAGTAGTTTGGGTTAGAAGGGGCCTTTAAAGATCATCTAGTCCAACCCCCTGCTGCCATGGGCAGGGACATCTTCCAGTAGTTACTCAAAGCCCCATCCAATCTGACCTTGAACACTTCCAGGGATGGGGCATCCACAACTTCTCTGGGCAACCTGTTCCAGTATCTCACCACCCTCATTGTAAAAAGTTTCTTCCTTATGTCCAGTCTAAATCTATTCTCTTTCAGTTTGAAACCATTTTGCCTTGTCCTGGGTCGCAGGCCATATCCTGTCACTACAGGCCTTGGTGAAAAGTCTCTCCATCTTTCTTATTAGCCCCCTTTATATATTGAAAGACCAAAATAATGTCTCCCTGGAGCCTTCTCCAGGCTGAACAACCCCAGCTCTCTCAGCCTGTCCTCATAGTAGAGGTGTTCCATTCCTCTGATCATTTTTGTGACCCTCCTCTGGACCCTCTCCAACAGTCTTTCCTGTCTTTCCTGTGCTGAGGACTCCAGAGCTGGACGCAGTACTACAGGTGGGGTCTCACCAGAGCAGAGCAGAGGGGCAGAATCACCTCCCTCGACCTGCTGCCCACGGTTCTTTTGATACAGCTCAGGATACCACTGGCTTTTTGGGCTGCAAGCGCACATTGCTGGCACATGCCCAGTGTTTCATCCACCAGTATCCCCAAGTCACTCTCCGTAGGGCTGCTCTCACTCCAGTCTAAATTCTAGATTAGGAAGGATTTATTGAAACAATACAGGCTTTAGTAGCAGTTCATGGTAACAAAGCTTTTTCCTCATAATAAAACTAGTTTTCTGAGGAAACTAAACAATAGAAATTTCTTATTTTGCAGGGTCTTGAGTGACTTCCTGTGTTTTACTTATGCCTCCAAAATGCATTCTCTGTGAGCTCTTGTAGCATTACGCAATCATGGCTAAGAAAAACAAACAATGCAGTAAAGTGATTTTTAAAATAAAGACTTGGAGGAGGGAAGTTGCTTCTTTCCCATATAGTAGAAATAGGAGTAATGCAACAAAAGCTTCATGGACATGCAAATGCTGTTTGTTATAATCCTGAGGTTGTTACTTACTTGTTAAACTTGAAAGGTAGCTCTCGTAAGTTATTTGAAAATAGTAATGTAAAAAGTTCCTAAGGAAATTTGATGAGACACTAACATTCATGGAAATAAATATTTGATGGGCTTATGGGGAAAAGGTGAGAGAGATGTGAGAAGACAGGAAGAGAATTCACTGTTCTTGAGAGAGAAATGTTTGGATGGGGTTTGAACCAAAGAAGGACAAAAGCGTGGGGGAGGTTACAACTTGGGACTTCCATCACCAGCTAGTCCAGCCTTCAGGAGGAGTTTCATTTCCACAGCCTCTCTGGGTGGCTGTTCTAGTGCTTAACCACTCTCATCCATCTCTTCTGTGTCAAACCCTTGCTGCAACTTACAATGATTGTATCTTACCTCCGTGCACCTTTGAGAAAAATGTGTCTCTCTTCTGTATAACCCCTTTCAGGTAGTTGAAGGCTGCAGCGAGATCCCCCCTTACACTTCTGTTTTCCCTAGCTCCCTCCCCTTCTCTTCTTCCACATGTTCCAGTTCCCAGCTGGGCTTGTGGCCCTCCTCTGTCTGCTTTGACAACATCTTTCTTCTTTTTGGGGAGACAGATTTTATTTGCACAAGGTAGAGAAAGAGCAGAGAGGAGAGAGGATGAATTAACGGTGAAATAATATAAGTGATATAAGCAAGCTTAGCTCGCTTCTCTATTAAGTATCACATTTTTAAGTGCCGAAGGATGATGAGGCCAACAGTTGGTGTTGACTCTGGTAATGTTTCCTTGTAAAAACTCGTTCCTAACCAACAGGCAGTTGTGACTGTTTATGCACTGAACCATACTGTGATCGAAAACAGTCAGCTTCTGAGGTAACTCGCGGATATTACATGTATATGTGTCTAATCCTTTCCTGAATCTCACCGAGTTCTTTGTCTTGCTGTTTGCATGTGTGTGCATGTGTGTATTCACACACATATGAATATTCATCTAAAAATAAGACAGTCCTTTAGTCCTTCCTTTTATTCTAGACGTTTTTTCCTTCTAAGTTAGCAGCTCATCTTTTCTCTCCGATAAGGTGGCTGTTGTTGGTTTGAAGATTATTATCCTCCACCATTTCAGAAGATTTTTCTCCTTCGTGTTCTGTTCCAAAAAGTGCAGCACCATCTCTGGATTTATATTTAGCTTTAAGAGCTGAAATAGTTAACATCTTTTTAATGACAAAATCAAGACTCTACTATAGGCATCCCAATTTCGTGTCCTTTTCAAATCATGGTATATCCTTTTATGGAAGGTTTTTCCACTTAATTATATTTAAACGAACTGTAAATTAATCAACTGCATTTATACAGGAATTGTTCAAAGAGGCAAAGATGAGAGCTAAGTCAGGAGTGCTCTTTCCTCTAGTAAGCTTCAAAACTAATCATAATTATAACATGATTTATAAACAGCACTGGTTTATCAAAACAGAACCCCATCATTACTGTATTTATTACTTAGTTGGACAACTTGCTGTAATAATCTACAGCACTGCTACATGTTAATAACCCCCAGTCCCTCCTTGAAATACACACTTCTGTGATGCCTTTAAAAATGCATCCAAATCATGTGTTGTGATTGTGCTTGCTATAATAAACAATAATAATTTCACTCACTATCTGCTGTTTTACAGCAACCCCACACCTTTCCTCATCTTCCTTGAGTCAGAACTTCTCATTCTTTACATCACAAGACCAGAAGCGGGGGTAGTAGGTATTACTGTAATGCGCGTGGTAGTATAAAGAGAGAAGGCCAAACAACTGAAGAGAAAAATAGATCTCCAGAGAGGTATGACAGCTTTTTCTGCCAAAAATCCTCATAAACTCTTCCATCATAATTTAAGGGAAGGTACGCTACTTCTTTAAGAAGAAGAACTACAGGCATATAAAGCCGCATGCTGTCAAGAGTGCACTGAGTAGTGATGGTCTGTGTACAGAGTTGCTGAGGGCATTGTTGGATGAGGTGGAGCAAATCGTAAAATACTGTCCTCTGAGGAGAAGACTTTTCTTGCAGAATGAATTGGCATGAAACTGGTTCAAGATAAAATGGTAGTATTTTTATGAGACTGTAGTGAGGCACTTAACCATCCATCTGCACAGGTATCAGCCAAAAGTACGTAAGTTTTCAGCATGCAGCTATTTCTAGCAAAAATTATCACCCTGACTGTTGCTTGAGAAGTAGTGCATTTCAAAAGTTTATCATACAATTAATAAAGGTAGTGTTGTGAAAGATGAAGCAAGCTCAAGGACGCATGAACTGAGGCCTCCTAATAGTTTACTAGTTCACACATCCCAAATTCTCCAGTTAGGATAACCATGAGACATCGTAAATTGTACAAAATCCTGCTATTTATGTGCTTTCCGATTTCTTTACAAGTTCACGTCACCTGTGATGTAATATTATGTCTTTACTAGCTGAGTTCAAGAGAGCAGTGAAGGTGGCAACAGGACAGGAGCTCTCAGATAACGTTTTGGATACCATCTTCAAGATTTTTGATCTAGACGGAGATGACTGCCTCAGCCACAGCGAGTTTCTTGGAGTCCTGAGGAACCGAATTCATCGAGGTTTGAGGGTAACAAGCTAACGTTATTTTTTTAAAATACCACATAGGATTGGTACAGCTATCTTTTTAACACCTGTAGAAACAGAAGTAGAGATAGTGAATAGAGAGAAGTTATATTTTAAACTGAAGATTCCGTGCTGCTTATGAATCTGGGAGGAGTGCTGCCACCAAGAACTTGTTATTATACATGTGAACTATGGGAGCAGCAGCATTGCATTACGCGTTATATTTACACGGTCTGTGAATAAGAGTCTTTTTCATGTAGGTGCTAAACGTACTTGTACTTTATTAACAGGTACCGCAACAGCAAGGCATTCAAGGTTACTGGAAGTGTGTGAAAAGAGAAAGCATTAAAGGAGCCAAAGAAGTGTGGAAGCAAGCTGGGAAAAGTCCTTTTTAAAGCAGTTCGTTGTTCGTTTGCTATAAATGTTATTTAGTGGGGTTTGTCTGTCCTGTTTACATAATAGCTGAATCAAAACTACTCTTTTTTTTTTCACTATAGTTAAACTTTAGTTAACCCAGATTGTAATGCAATAATTTTGTATCGTTCTAGTGCAATCAGTTTGGTTTACAGAACTGTTATCACTTTTGACCTCCATACGGAAGTACTCTTGTTCTAGGGAACAGTGTTGTTTACTCCTCTGTGGAGTCTGTCCCTGCGCTGTAGCATACGCAGGACGCAGGATTTAATAGTGGCCACTGGCAGGAACGTCACAGCAATATCATCTCCTGTTGGAAGAGTGGACATCATCTCGCTCAGCCACTAACAGAGCAGTGCTCTTTCCCTGACAAGGATAGAGGTCCAAAAGGCAAAACCACTTGCACAATCCATGCAAATCAAGTTGTCCTAGATCAAAAAGGAAAATTCACATGGTTCATGCCCTCATTTCTGTGAACTGCTCGTGTGCGAGTTCCTGGTGGATGATTCCACGAGATCCTATATGGATGCCTGGTTTGTCTACCTTCACGATGATAATATCAAACTGGAAATACAAGACTGTTGATACAGGCTTTAAAAGTTGTACATTGATTTGTGATTGTGCATTGAGTCTCTTAGACCTCTTTGACAAATAGTATAAATGAGAAGCAAAAACCTTCATTTTATCATAAACAGCAGTAGCTACAATTTGGGTCATAACTATTTTGCTTTAATTGTATTGCAGAAGGTGAATGTGTAACAAAGGGTTGCTTTATCTTGCTAAAGGTTGTGAGTTGTGACAGGGAATGCTGCAGTATCTCAGGAATTTAAGGTTATAGTAAGTGTTGGGGGAATAAGAAGTCCAATGAAAAAATAAATAAAAATGTTTATTACTCCAAAATGCAAAGTGAGGTGTAAGATCTTAAACAGTAAACCAAGAAACAGATCAAAATTAATGTTTAGCAATTATAGATGAACATTTTTTAACTGTAACATAGTGTGTGTGTGTGTATGCACAGGTATGCATGTTACGTGTTTTTTCTTTCTTACAACCATAGGAGCCAATAGTCCCAGGTCCACACCAGTCTTCCTGGTTGGCCACTATGAATAGGAGATAGACTTATCTGTAAAGCTCTCAAGGTTCTTCCTCTTTCCCTCTCCCAGTCATCTGACTTGTCTTGGCTGGGGTGAAAGCTTAACTTTTCAAGACAGGTTCATGGTAACAGACTCAAAAGGTGGACTGGGGAAATTCTCAAGAAAAACAACCAAGAAATCTCACCACTCTGTGAGGAAGTATCCATCCCTTTTAAGCATGACACTGGCTGTGTTATTCTCAAAGTTGGATATAAGCTCAACAGGAGGTGTTTTGTTGTAATTTCTTTGGAGTTTAGTGGGGTGAGCCTTGAGAAGAAGGAAACTTCCATGAGAGTGGACAACACTCACATGAGGGACAGGAGAGACTGCATTAGGAAACCATAAAGACGGTAGCACCTAAGCAGTACTGAGATTACAGAGAATCTGTTTAGTATGTCAGTAGCCATCAAGCGGGCTTGTGCTGATGAGGAGTCCTCCCACCCAAGCCTCGGCAGGGTGGTCTTGTCGGGAAATAGAGTGAGAAGCTAGCAAAGCAGCAGCGTGTGCCTGCCTGCTGCTCTTCCCTCCGCGGTCTTCACTGGGAGCTTTAATTTAGATTGTGCTAAAAAGAAAATGTTTGTATTGTTGTCATCTGTGGACATGCACCCAGTGTCACCCAGCAGAACAAGAGCATGTGGGTGTCCTGAGACTGTCTAGAAAATTAGGCACCAGTGACCGACCGCCAAGGGTCCCTTTACTTCTTCAGGAAACTATCAGAATGAAATAAAATGTAGTAAATGCCTCAGCCTCCCCCCCTCAAACTGAACCCAGGCGCTGCTTGGGGGGCAGCAGGGAATTGGATAGCTGGTTTGCTTTGTGCGTTTGGAAGTCGCTTGCGTCTTCTGGTGACGAGCAAGAGATAGCTAATGGGAGCAAAGGTGGGGCAGTGGGACTGGCACCGAAGTACCGCAGCCGGCTTCGCATCACCAAAGAGCGAAGGACTCGATCGCGCAAGACACATCTGTGTTCACCCAAAGTGTGCTTTGTTCCAGCTCTGGCTTTAATGCAAGGCTGCCTCTTACTTGTTGCTGTTAAAATTTTGGCAAATTGTTTTTACTTTGCAATGGAGATTATTCTTTAACATTTTATGCTGTGTGATGTTAATAGGTTTATGATGTTCTTTACTGCTTTTGTGGTTTCTTTTGTTTATGAATGACTTGCTTCTTACAAGCTGTTTGGTTTTCTTTTGGAAAAATCAATTAATTTAGCGTTAGTGTATCTAGAAGTTTAATTCCTCATTGCTCATTTGTGTCTGGGTTCGTGCAATCAGCAGTATCTGCTTTCGGCAGCAAGTTACTAAAAATGGGCTTTCAAGTTTCATTTTTTAGCAAAAGCTTTGGTGTCAAGTTCAGAGGAAAAAGAAAACAGATATGCTTATTTTTAGATGAACTTCGTGTCTGTATTAAAAAAAAATTAAATGACTGATTAGGAATTAAAATACAGTGGCAAAACATTTTCTGAAGAAGTTACCCTGAAAGCACAGCCAGGAGGGAACTCCTTTGAAGGCCAGGGAAGACTTGTCCATCAGGCTTGAAGAATCAGACTCTGCGTTTAATCTGTAGACTATTTTTGTCTTAACTTAAAGGCTTTACGAAACAGTCTTAAAATAATTTCTCATATTAAATGTCTTGGATTGAAAGAGCTGTTTACGTAAGTGTTTAGATTGACCTTGTCTTTTAAGGAATACATAGTAGCTTTAGCATTAAATGTTGTGTTTCTTTTTAGTAACTTTATGGTATTTGCAACCTGTCTGTCAGTGTTACTCATCACAATTTAGTTAAAAGTTTATGCCACCTGCCAATCTATCAGTTAAACTTATTAGTTATGACTTTTATAATGTTAGGAACCCTTCCTAAAGGGTTCCTAAATCTTCCTAAACAGAAACATATATAAAAACTAAATAAAATTGAATTTTTAAAAAATTTCCAACGTTGCGTCTGAATGTTATGTGGAATAAAGATGAATTTATGGCACATTGCAGAAGTCTCAAAAATTGATTTAACGTATTTCAAAGGGATATATAAGAGTGCGTACAAGTCATTTACAACATATAACTCATTTACAGATTGTAGTTGTATCCCCATGACAACACTTGTAAAAAGTAAAATGTAAAATTTTTGCAATGTAAAAGTTCTTTCAGTTTGTTTAGTTTAAGATAATTGTTTCAGAACATTTATTCTTCATTTCTAAAAGAAGCAAAGGCAAAAATGCAGTGTGATATACTATAACTAAGAGAAACTCATTGGTATTTTTTAGAAATTAATGTTGGTGTCTCAATTTATGCAAGCCTCCTCCTAAAAGCAAAACTCCCTCTGGAGTCAAACCAAGTTGGGACGTTTTAAAAAAATACGCAACAATGAGGAGTACATATTCTGCATATAAGAACTGAAAAAGAAAAGTTTTATCATGGTATTACGTGACTATCCTCCAGTCATTGTCTGCTTTCAGGGTTCAGACAGGTTGCCACTCATCATGCCTGCAAACATGCCAGCGCCTGATCTGAACTCGGGTATCATCAGGATCCGTTGGCTTGTCCGTTGAGCCAAGTATTATTAGAAGGGTGAACAGTATGTTCCTTCCTAATTTCAAGCTTTCGGTGGAGAATACATAAAGTTTTTTATAATTCTAGGAATTATAAATGTTTTGTCTCTGGACTCCAAGGTGTCTCAGAGCTGGTGGAATTTTGGGTGTAGAAATCAGACCGTGTCTCGGCTCTGACGAGTTTACAGATTACACTTGAGTTATCTAGAAAGCAGAGATGAGATAATACGAAAAACAGGTCAGGCCATGGATTATGGTCATGGCACTTCACATGTCCAGTGCGTGTAACAAAAAGGATCACTGCCCAAGAAAGGGCTAGAATAGGAACAAACCCAGGTATTTAGAGGAAGTATTTTAAAATTCAGGCATATTGACCATACTTTGACTTAAGCATAGAAATGGATCAATGAAGGTACATCAGAATTTAAAAATACGGTTTTCTTCTCATGCAAGAGTTCTCATGGGAGAGTGCAGGCATGTCCTGTGCCTTCAGATTTAATCTTTCCTGTAAAACACAGCTGGGTCAGCAAACCACTCCAATACAGAAAAAATCTTTAGTCCTCCTGAATAGAAGATACGTGTCCAATGGACGTTGTGGTCATTATTAGTGAGATCCAAGCTGAACGAGCAACAGCTCCTGTAATGCAGCCAGTGACAAGGGGAGCATGAATATGAAACTGGTGGACGTAGATGCACCCTGTTGTCCCCAGCTGAGCACAGAAATACCTCCTAGAGAAACTGAAGATGTCGCCCAAGGAAAAGTGGAAAGCCTTGTTCAGGACAGAAAACCGGAGAGGCTTCAGCATTCACAAAATTAATTGGCAAACGAGTGCGCATCTCTTCAGTCTCCTGCTATTTGAAGGTTTCCTGCTGGCTTTGTTGATTAAACAATTCCTGGTTGGTTCAATAATATAAAAATTATGCAACATATGTGGAGACAGATTTCCCATTAGGCTGGTATTGGCTTAGTTAATAATGTTTTCAGTTCATTAACTGGAGTGCCCTAGCGCAGAGCTCTGCTGGCCGTCCTCGGGAGCCACGATGCTGCTCCTGCACGCCGGCCCCCAGAGGGAAGCTCTTAACACTGCACCCACCTGCGTGGGTTCAGGAAGAACGCCTCATGCCCCAAAAAGCAAAAAGCCAAGGTTTTCCACACCCATGTACCCAATGTGAAGCTTATCCTTTCCTCTTCAGCCCCCGTTCCACACTGACCAGGTGGTGGAAGATGGAAGGCAACAGGCTTGGGGAGCACGGCCGCAACGCCTTGCAAAACAGGGGGTTTGTGTTGGCCCCGTTTCAGACACACAGATTTGAAAATTTGGGCAGATGGGATATTCTGCAGTCAATGTAGATGAATGTTTGGAGTTTTTTTTCTCCTGTGATTTTAGAGACCAGCTAGCTGCTCCGAAACATCCTCTGGAGGACCTGGCCTTTCTCCATGAACTGCAAAGGGAGCACAGAATATGAGCTTCATTGGACTAAACTTGTGTTTTGTGACTGCCACCTTTTTTCATCACCTTTAATGGCCCCTGAATAGAAATACTTGCGTTTGGACATTTTTTGTTAAATTGATACGCTATTTTATGTGAAGGGTGAAAACTCTTAGAGAGGAGCTGTTTTAAAACTTTTATGAATTTGGACCTAAAGGAAGCAGGTTCTAAAATCAGAATCATCCAACGAGCAATTTTCTGGAGAGAGGAAGTACCACAGGGGTGTTGTACTGCAATACTGTCTGCCTCAGGTCCACTGCTTTAGGGGAATTTATCAGGTTTACTGTTTCTCCATGGATCAAGTAGTAGCTCTAAATCACCCCCAAGAAAACAAATTATTTTTAAGACTTGTCCGTAAAGTGGTTTAAAATTCTCCTCTTTTTTTCAAGATAAAGGTGGGGTTTTTTTAATTATGTGGCATCTTACTGTGTTTTAACCTACTTTGATGCTATTAGAATGAGTGAACATTACTAAAAATGTTGTGTGCCTCTCTTAAATAATGCACAGAAGGTAATTCCTAGAGCAACTGTAGCTGAGTCACAGGACAGATGAATAAATTCACTGTTGAAAAGGAAGGATAGCAAAATGTGATGCTTTGCCTCTAATCTTTAGAAATTTCAAAAGAAAAGGAGACTAATTAAATGATCGGTCCTGAAGTTAAAAGAAACATAGCTCTTTTAAATGCTATTAGAAGAAATCATAATTTCAGAAACATGAAAAAAAGGACACTAGGAAAGCAAGGAATAAATCAATATGGCTGAAATCAAATTTCTCAAGATCCTGTTTGAGCAAAAGAGTGTCCTCACAATTCAGAAACTTGACCTAATGCAAACAAGGGCAACTAATCACTCACAGCTGGTGCATACAAGATTACATGAGCTGTACTGGAATGTGAAGAGCAAATGCTTACACACTCTCAGGTGGTTTTATGTGTATATCAGAAACATGAAGCCTCCAAAAAACTGATTTGTCTGATACTACCAGGAGCAAATAAGATTCCTAATGAGACAGATTATCATTTTGCATCAGTTTCTATCTAAAGGGCTGTTGGGATGCTTCTGCCTGAGGATGGATTGTTCCTGGAATTTAAGATGAGATACTCTGAGAGGAAAAAATAATACAGAAGCAAAATGGAAATGAAATTGTTGTAGATGATGAGGTCTAAATAGTATAGAGAGAAATTCTGAAAAACTGGAGTGTTTGCACTGTCTTGCCCTAAGACACCTTTCCAAATGCATAACAGATGTTGATAGCTCTATTTTTAATGAGAAAAAAAGAAAGTTGAAAGGGATGATACAGTAATTTACGATGCAGTAAATTTTGCCACCTGGTCCTGCCAACCTGCACAAACTATACATTGCAAATAGACCAACAAACATCTGGAAAACTGTGCAGTAGACCCTAACCAGTGCTGAGGCTGCACGGGGAAATGTTTCACTTCTGGAGTTCTTTCTGTGGCTAAAGCAGCCAGAAATGGAGGTGTGAAATCGGAAAATGGACTGGTGACACTTCGTTTTTGGGGGTTTTTTTGCTATTTGACAGTTTCAGGATCAGACGCGAGTGAGGTGAGCAGCCATTCCCACAACACGGCATTCTCAGTTGCTGTTCGGCTTCCCAGCGTCTGCTCCCAAGTGTCATCACTTGTCCCTCCCCACGAGCTGCAGTGCAGCCGTTCGAAGCCAAACAGGCACTTAATGATTTCTAGCAAAGCTTTCTTCCACCCTGCTTGGCACCTAGTGAAGGAGCTGGTTTCTGCTTAAGAAGCCCTTGAAGAGATGTCCCAGATGGCTTTGAGAAGTGGAAGATGTTGGTTCCTGCCAGCTGTGCCATGGGGCTCCTCGTGCAGCGTAACTCCTCGGTAAGGGGGGGACTATCTGGGACGAGCAGTCTCTCTCTGCCACCTCACAACCTTGACGTTGTCCTTGTTTAATTCAGTTTCACTTCAATTCCTGCCAGTCTAGAAATGCTACACAGAAATGTTACTGGACAATAGCTGGTCAAAAATCATCCATCCCATCCTAGATTTATGCAGCTGTCACCAGCTTTCTGTTCCACCCAAGGCATCTGTGACCCAGAACAGAAATACTGGCTGTGTCACAGCTTCCAGCTTTGCCGGCGTTAAGACTCCTTCCAAACCACGCTCCGTGGCTGTTCCTGCAGCTCAATACTGTCAGTCATGTCAACACGCACGTGGTCCTGCCGATACCCCGGCGGGTGAAGCTGGAGTCAGCATCAGCAAGGAAGGGTGGGATAGGGAGGGTCGTGCTGGATCTCCTCACATCTTCCCTAGCATGGTGAATCATTTGCTAGTTAAGCCTATTTTTATTCACAGCTGTGCTGCTTAGTCTTCATGTTAGGAATTGTGCCTGTTGTGAAGGGTCAGGGGATTTTGTTAGGAAAGTTGGTGGGTGCGGGGGCTGTGGAGGGTCGGTGCTCAATAACAGCAGCCACACACAGTACGAGCTTAGAAAAAGCTGTTTGTAGCTTTGCTTCCCAGGTCCAGCTCCCTTCCCATTAGATTGCAGGCTTAAGAGTACAATGTTTATTCACCGAATTCACACAGGAAATTCCATCTCAACATGAGGAAAAACTTCTTTACTTTGAGGGTGGCAGAGCACTGGAACAGGCTGCCCAGGGAGGTGGTGGAGTCTCCATCTCCAGAGACATTCAAAACCCGCCTGGACGCGTTCCTGTGCAACCCGCTCTGGGTGAACCCGCTTTGGCAGGGGGGTTGGACTAGATGATCTCCAGAGGTCCCTGCCAACCCTACCATTCTGTGATTCTGATTCTGTGAATACTAAGAACACAGCGATTAAATGACTAAAAGCACACCCAGCTGTAAAGCCAATTATCATTCTTAGAACTTGCAGATTACACCCAGCGATACTGCATTACAATCCCCTTGCCTCCCCGCTGCTCAGTATGAGGGCAGAAGCCCACCCCTCCTCGCTCCATCCTCCCACACCAAGTCGTTTGGGCAGGGAGCTGTTGGGGAGTCCAGCAGGGCTGGCCAAGGGGGCTCCCCCCGTCTCCTGGTCTCAGCATCCCTGCAGCATGGAGGCATTCACACTCCTACTGTCAGAAGTTCGCTCTCCATTTTTCTTACCTTTCCCCATTTTTTCTATGTCTGGAACCACAGTTTCAGTTGCCCGCAGTTGTGCTTGGTACAATATATAGCCAGAGATACTGTTCAGTTGAATGCCTCGGAGGTATTTTCCGTTAAATTGGCAGTCCCCTTTTGCCATGTGCCACTTTTGGCTGTGCCAGGTGGTTATTGTTTGTCACTGCATCAGATAACCATCCCAAGTTTGTTACTGAATTAGTTTGCATGGGATTCAAAATGCCCCCTCCCTCCTGTCCCCACCTTCCTGAGTTTAACTGTGAGCATTTCAACATCAGATGAATTTAGGACTGTTAAATGTCAGCTGTGCCCACACCTTCTGTATTGTTTCCATGATGTTTGCCAGGCAACCAGTATGCCAGGCAAGTTTTGCCAGGCGGGCAGTACAGAAGAGGTACACTCTGAATGTAGTCCAGAATAATTAATTTCTGACATTCCATATTTCATCCCATATTTCTGATACACCCAATTTCATCCTATAATTTACAGGATTAATACCAGATTTTGTTTGGATATGCTCAGTGTCCCAAACTAACCTGCAGCATATATAGGCTGTGTCGCTTTGGTTGCAAAGGTACCATGCAGGCTCCATGCAGCCGCTGCACCTGCCCCATATTGTGCTCCAATCCAAAAAAATAATTCATTTGTTCCATTTTTTTGTTCATTCCACACCCCTTCAAAGGTAAAATAGGTTACTTCTGAGAAAAGTATTAAAAAATATTCATCAGTAGGACACCAAGCATTTAAATCTGTTCCCGTTGTCTTGAGGCTGTGTTAAAACTCCCTTGAGATCTTGAGGGAAAGCACATGCCAGCAGCTATTGCATGTTTTTACACCTTTATCAAACAGAATGAAGACTGGAGAAGCTGGAATACTTTAACAATATCCCTGATGTGCTGGTTAGCACATCAGCCCAAGATTTCCCTAGCTCACATTAAATCCAAACTGCTCAGTCCTTGTTAGTAGTTCTTCGAGTGACTAGTCCCCAAAACCAAGATGCCATCCATGTAACCAGTCAGTCCTCCCAGGCCTTCCAGCTTTATCCTCCCCTAGCCGTTTCCATTAGGAATAGGTCAGACCAAGCTGTCCCACCAGCTCTCTCCCTCTACTGAATCCCTTTCTTTAACAGCCTTTGCATTACTACATACAATTTTGTAACTCCCTGATCCTGTAAGCGCTCCCATGTCCTAGCACGCCCATATGCTTAGAGTTGATCCCAAACTGATCAAAAGCAAATGTCGGATTCTGCTCCTGGGACAGAGTAACACTGGGCACAAGTATAAATTGGGAGAGGAGCAGCTGGAGAGCAGCCCTGCAGAAAGGGGTCTGGGGGTGCTGGTTGGCAGCAGCTCAACAGGAGCCAGCAGTGAGCCCTGGCAGCCAAGAGGGCAAACCTCATCCTGGGGTGCATCAAACGCAGCATGACCAGCCCCTCAAGAGAGGTGATCATTCTGCTGTATTCAGCGTTGGTGCGGCCTCACCTTGAGCACTGTGCAGTTCTGGGCCCCACCATTTAAGAAGGATGTGAAGGTCCTTGAATGTATCCAGAGGAGGGCAACAGAGCTGGTGACAGGGCTGGAGGGAATGTCCTATGAGGAGTCACTAAGGACTTCGGGCTTGTCTAGTTTGGAGAAAAGGAGGCCAAGGGGTGACCTCCTTGCTCTCCACAGCTTCCTGGGGAGGGGAAGCAGAGAGGGCGGTGCTGAGCTCTTCTCCCTGATACCCAGTGAGAGGACACATGGGAATGGTTCAAAGCTGCACCAGGGGAGGCTCAGGCTGGACATTAGGAAGCATTTCTTTACCAAGAGGGTGGTCAAACACGTAACAGGCTTCCTAGAGAGGTGGTCGATGCCCCAAGCCTGTCAGTGTTTAAGAGGCATTTGGACAACGCCCTTAAGAACATGCTTTAACTTGGTCAGCCCTGAATTGGTCAGGCAGTTGGACTAGATGGCCATTGTAAGTCCCTTCCAGCCAAAACTACTCTATTCTATATTCTATTCTACTCTATTCTATACCATTACATTACATTCCATCTTTCTATGGTCCCTGGGCACATTTGCCCACTTCACAGTTACTCTGCACGAGTCAAGATCAGAGGTCACTGGTTCCTTCCTCTGCTCCAATACCCAAATGAACACACACATGCACATTCCCACACATACAGGCTGCTGCCGCTTGAGCATTTGTCCGGGGCGTCCCCTCCCTGTTAGCTGTTACAGGCTCGTGATCTTCTGAATTCCTGATCACTGGTCTCAGTATTTTTTCCATCATCTCATCAGCAGGCAAGGCCGTAATAATTGCCTGTGCCTTCTGTCAAGGCAGTCCTATCGCCGTTACCACCCACTCAGCCTCTTCATACTCAAAAGCACTACGTGGTCCCAAAATCCAGGTTCTGCCCACCCACACCAGCCACCCCCCTTTGCTGTTTTTTCCAAGCCTTCTCCTCTTGGGGCACTCCACTCCCTGTCCCGCACTTCTGGGCTGTTGTCCTGGTTTGAGCAACACAGAATTAATTTCTCTTTCAGTAATTTTACCTTTCAGTAAGGTCTCTTCTAATGCTTGGGAAAACTGCATTTTTAGAAGACTAACATCTGAATTTGTGAAAATATTTACTTTATAGCCAGCTATGGTATGCGGGTTTCAAGGTCTCAGTGTTTTGAGCTAGCCAGGTGTGGGGATGAGGAGGAGCGAGACTCGGGCACTTGACCCAAGCTGGCCAGCAGGATTATTTCATACCACGAATGTCATATTCAATATAAATTAGAAAGTTTGCTGAGGAGTTTTCTCTCTTCCTTGATGGCTGCAATCCTGAGAACTCCTTGCCCCAGTGCCGGACCCCTGAGCCCTTCCCTTCCTCCCGAAGCCGCAGCGCTCGCAGTGTCCCACATTTGCTGTCCCCTGCCGGGAGTGCACAGCTTCCTGCTGATAGAACGGGCTGAGTATAATCCTCGTGTATTTTGTATTGGTATTGGGATCAATATTGTTTTTTTAGTATTAATAATGTTAAGTGTTTAGTATTATTCCACTAAATCTGTATATATTTCAGCCCTCAGGTTTCCTTGTTTTTTCCCGGTTCCCCTTCCCGGGTGGGGAAGGGTCATCGGGTGAGAGAATAATTGTCTAAACGACAATAAATTGTTGTGGGTTCCTCGGACCACAACAGCTGTCCAAGCCTTACCCCTCGCCCTGGCGGGTTTACCTTTCAGCCCCTCCCGGCTCCTCCGCAGCCCCCGGCCCCGCCGCCGCCAGGTGGCGCCGCAGCCCCGCGGGAGCCGCCGCCGCCCGGGGGGAGAGCGCACAGCGCCGGCGCTCTCCAATTTGGGAAAGAAACAGGCATTTTAGTCGTGCCACGGGGCAGGTCCAACCCTGGGATCCCGGGCGACAGCAACGCTACAGCGAGGACAAAAACGTCCCGCGTTCACAACCTCCGCCTGACAGGGGACCAGCCCCGCAGAGCAGCGCCCGCGGCGACGCCTTTGCGGAGGGTCGCGGTGCCGCCCGCTGTTGTCAGGCATTAACTGAATTTCAGAAAGAAGTACAGCAAGTTATTTCTAAATAAACATTGCTGCATCCAACAAGCTATTTGAGCCCTGTAAGTACATGGACGTGGCCGGCAGGAGGAGGTAAACAGCCCGGCAGGGCCCCGGGTATGGCTGCCCGGACCCGTCCCGGCGCCTCCGTGCCCAGGATGGCCGGCACCGACCGACCGCAAAAGAGCAACGCTGAGCTTTAAGACAATTTTTTTATGGCTGGAGGAGGATCCCGCCCAGAAACGGCCCCGCCGGTGTCGGGTGAAGCCCCTATGACCGACCCCTCCTGTGAGAGCCGGACCTGCACGCCTCCCTCCCGGCGGAGGGCGAGGGGCGGCGGCAGGAGGCGGCGGGTCGCTGAGGCGTTTCGGCGCCCGCGGGAAGGAGGCGGTGGCGGACGCCGGGGCCGCCCCTCTCCCGCCCACTGCGGCCCGCCCAGGGCCTGCCCGCCCGCCCGCCCGGGGCCGGCTCCGCAGCGGTGGCCGTAGCTGCAGCCACCGCCGCCGCCGCCCGTTGCAGCGCCGGCGCCGATGCCTCCTGCGGCGGCCCGGCAGGGAAGATGGCGCCGTCCCACGTCCTCAAGTGTTGCCAGAAGGCGTTGGCCTGGGTGCCCGTGGCCTTCATCGCCCTGGTCGTGGCCTGGTCCTACTACGCCTATGTGGTGGAGCTCTGTGTGTGTGAGTGGACCGGGGGGGTCGCGGGCGCCGGGAGCTGCCGGCTGGGCGGGGGGGACCCCTCACCACCCTTCTCCCCTGCGCTCCGATGGGATTTCCTTTCCCTCCGCCCGCCTCAGGCTTTCATTCAGGCGGGAGAGAGGAGACAACCCCCCCCCCCGCCCCCTTCCCCTCTGGCTCTCCCTCCGGGGACGGGTTTACCTGTCGTCCCCCCACCTCAGCCGCCTTCCCGGGGCCGCCGAGCGACGACGGCGGGAGCCCGCTCTCAGGCGCCTCATTGCGGCGGGGTCCTGGCCCGGGGTCGCCTGTGGAGAAGCGAGGGACGGGGACGGAGGAGAGGAGGCCCAGACGGGGGATCCGGGGCGCTTTGTTTGGGGTCACGCCCCTCAGGGAGGCGGTAAGGGGCAGGGACCCCCTCGGGGAGCCACGAGGGGCAGAAGGGGGTCTCTCGGGGGATCCCTGCCCCTCATGGCTCTGCGTAAGAAGTTTCCTCTCTCTGTTCTTATGTTGTTAATCTGTCTTCCTGATGTATCAAATAACTCCTTGACCACCTTATGAGTGTATTTATCCTCCTCCCCCCGCTTCTAATTAAGAAGCCCCAGTGTCATTGAAGCATAATGAGGCTGAAAACATCCTGCTTAAGCGGGCAGGGGAAAGGATTTAGGGCTTATGGGGTTCTCTCAGGCCGCGTCAAGGCTTTCTGGATGCGAGGGCTCAGCGTTACGTAAATCTGACTTGCAGAGGGTGCCGGTCAGGATGATATTTACCCTTTTCTGTCTTCAGGAGGAAACTTCAGATCAGGAGGATGTTGGCTGTCTCCAGGCAGGGTGCATGGAGCGGCACGGTGATGCGCAGTGTTTGTCAGACTTGGTAAAACTTGGAAACAGCGCAGGAAAACTTAGGAACCACGTTATTGAGCATTTGGCATCTTTAAATAAGGAAACTGAAGTGAAAAGGAAAAAAAGACAAAACAGAAGTATGAAGAACTTTTTTAAGCTACATATAGGTCTATCTAGTGTTTGTAGGTCCTTGTTATTTCTGCGTATTTGCGTAAAATATGTACTCTGATATCTCTAGCTAGAAATAAAAGGCTTGCATATGCTTTCCATCTGGGCAAAATTGTAAAGACATCCTTCTATTAGAAATAATCAAGTTACTTTTTATCTGCAGGACTTACGGTTTTTGGATGACTTTTCTGAATGCCAGTGGTATTTCATAGCCTTTTGTGTTAGCTTTACGTACGTGGACTGGAACATAAACCACAGGCAAAAAGTTATTTGGACTTAAAATAGTAGAAATATAGTCGTAAAATAATGCTTGTTGAAATAATACATGAAACATTGACATGAGAGAGTTGCAGATATGTCAGTGTATCCAAACTTGCCATGCTATGGTTTAGTGGTCTTTGTGAGTAAATAGTACTGGCTTTCTGGGAAAATCATGCTTAAAACTATAAACACCTGGAACCAAATTTTAGGCTGTCTTTAATACTGGAGGTCTGGGGCATGGGTAGTTTTTGCAGTAGTCCTGAGAGGGGCTGTGTGAGGTTACAGACTTAGGTGTGACCTGAAGGTTTTCAGTACCCATTACAGTCTGACCAGGAGGACAATAAGCAAAGAATAAAAACTTGGAGATTAAGAGACTTGCCCAGGGTCGCACAGGTGGTCTCTGGCTGAATTGAGAACAGAACCCTGACTTTCCAGGCCCCAGCTCTGTGTCTTGATCACAGAGTCGGTCAGGGCTGGGTACTGGCAGATAATTCCTGCTTCTCGGGCACAGAGAAGCTGCCTTCTGAGTTCTTTAGGGTTTCATTTGTGTGAAAATTATTGAAAGGGTTGGCTCCTGTTTATGCAAGAACTTTCACATCTGTAAATCTGGTTTCTAGATGTCTGGCGCTTTTTGCTCACAAATCAGCTTTATTCTTAATGTCTGCACGTACAGACTATTAGGAAAAAGTGGTCATTTAATAAGAAACTTACTGTTTTTTATTGCTGTCACTGAATTTTACAGTTGTTACCTGTCTAAATCGTACTTGGTGACCAAGGATTGTATTTTTCTGTGAGTTTTGTCTGTTGTAGGTTTTGGTTTTTGAGGGTTTTGTTTGTCTGTTTTTAACCTGTTGGAATTTTGTTTACATTCTTGATAAGAGGCCACCTCATCAAGGCACAGGAAAGGGGATTTGTGTTTGGGTGGTTTGGGGTTTTGGTTTTGTTTTTTTTTCCTTTGTGTGCTTTTCTTATACACTGCAGTTGAGTTCAAACCAGCATAGAGAGTTTTTATAGCAAAACACAGGATTTTTCGTTTCTCTTGGCAGGTATGTTTACTTTCTCCCAGTGTTCCCTATGTTTTACTTTGGTCTGAGAAATATTGCACTATGTACTATGAAGAAGAGCAAGGATGTGCTGTTTGCACACTGCCAGTGAATGAGGTGTTGCTGGTCCCTGCAGATGTTCACATAACGGCGGGTGTAGAAGCAGGGTTTATGGCTTGTGTTTCTGTGGCTTTGGCAAAGGGTGCAGTGTGCAGCCAGTGTGTGCATGGGAAAAGGAAAGACAGCTGGAGGAAGGGAAGCTTTAGGAAAGAGGAGACACAATAGAAAATTTTGACTAAATACTGAGAATAAAAGAGAAATTGAACCCCCCCCCCCCCCCCAGTGTTTTTTCAAAAGGTTATTCTTAAAGATTTGATAACTGTTAAGATGTGAAGCTAACAAGGAAACAGGAAGAGATAAAGCCTTCATTCCCCCACCTATTTCTTTTTCCTGTTTGTTTTTTTTTCTCCTTTTAGTCTCTTCTCATGTATTAAAGGTTAAACATATGTATTCAGTTAGTAGATCAAGTCGGAAGCCAAGCCTAATGTAGTATCATAAAAGATTCCTAATAATCAAGTAGAAGATTGTACAGCAAAGTTGGGGTTGCTGCTTTCATCACGTCACCCTTTTCCTTTCAGTTTTGCTTCCCTGTGCTGCTTGCCCCACCCCCTTTACTGGGCTGCTCACGTATTGCTCAATGTCTTGCTTTTGGTGTCTGACAGAGTCAGTTTTACTCTGTAATTCACTGCCAGTATGTATTCACTTGGTTATGACTCTTCTGTAACCCTAAATTATATTGGTTATATACTGGTTGTGAACACTGAGGAGGACTGGTGTGGATAAGATGAAAGAAGATTCATGAGCTAGTCTATTGTTTTCCTCCCATGGAAACTGCCAGCATTGTTGTATCTCTCTGAAGCATTGCTGTTGTATGCTGGTGAACACTGGCTTATTTAAACCACTATTGCTGTGTAGTTGTGATCCGTCAGGTAAGTTAGCTATTAAGCTAATTGGGAAGGTGAAAATAGCCCTTTCTCACCAAATGCATGGAAGTTGAGGGAATGTCAGCAGAGTGGAAGAGAATCTGTGAACACATGTAACTGAAGGAACTGCAGAAGACTCGAGGGAACGTCTCATTCAGATGTTTTAAAAAAGTTTTAAGTAGAAAAATATGAATGAACACTTTCTTAGTAGATTATTTCTTCTTTTCACACATAACTTGTCCAGAGCTCTGTTTGCAAGAAAGCACACCTAGAAATACATAAGGGATATTGTAAAATAGCTTTCCACTGGTTTAAAAACATTTCATGTGTTCTTTCTTGTTATCAAAACATGTTTTGCTTTTAACATTGCTTTTGTAAACAATGGCTGTATTGTGCTGTTAGTGAATTGGACTGATTGTGTCTTCTTACCACATCCTTCAGAAGCTCAGAAATGAGTGGAGTTCTTCTCTTGTGGTTCGTTTTCACTTATGTCTGACTTGTATCTTATTACCTATCCCAAATGTTTTTGTAGGTGATGGGCTGGAATACAGACTGGCTAGAGGATGGTCAGAAGACACTGTTTTGACACATGTAGTAGGAGTTGGTGGGTGAAGCCAGCCTGTTTCCTACAGACAACCATTTTGTTAAAACACTAGTAGAATTTGGTAGTGCAGCCTACACTGAGAAAAAGAGAAATAAGTTAACTTTGACTGAGTTGTCTGCAGATCGTAACTACGGTCTACTGGCTGGTTTTATTAAAAAAAAAAAAAAATCTTGTTCAGGTTAGGGTTTTACTTCTATAGCAAGAACTGTATATTCTGAAAAGCACAATTCTGGCTCTTCTCTGGGCTGAGAGTTGTAAGGAGAATGGCTTGTTTTATGGATTTACTAGTCTTGTAAGTGTATGACTTTTCATGTCTCAAACTCTGCAAAGTATGGGAAAATGTGATTTTGAAAGCTACGGGAGTAACTAGTTGTGTGTTCTTATCATAGTGTCTACTTGCAGAAAGGTTTGCCTTTTTTTGATACAGTGTAATGTCTAATGTGTCTAAAATCCTGGCAAGCAAAGCAGTTTGTAATTTAGAATACATAACTTCATGTTAATGGTACAAATTGAACTCCTTACTGTTCCAGGAGACTGCAGTAGCTCTTGTCAGCAGGGAGACAGCTCTGATTTCCCCAAAGCACAGTCCACATGAGAAGCACATGGTTATCTGTTGTAATGCTCCCATTTGAAGCGTCTGTTGCATAAACAGAGAGAAGGTAATTCCATCTGCCTCCTCCAGGAGACATCTCTTCTGAAAATGCTAATGCCATAGCAATCAAGCAATGGCAAGGTGATATTATCAGCAGTATGTCAGTAACTTCTGATCTTAAACTACAGAAAAAGCTGAATTATCAGCACTGAAGCACATTTGCATGTTAAGCATGCAAGAAGCATTCCTGTAGGAAAAGAGGGTTACTGTTTCAAGAGAAGAAACAGCAAATTAGAACAGGTTAGAGCATTAGTAACAGTTAACTATGCTTATGTGCCTCTCATGAATTTCAAAATAAAGAAAATTGAACCGCTTTTGATGCACTTGGTTGTCTGGTAGTGTCTCAGCTCAAGCATGCATATAATGATCTTTAATGAGAACCTTTTCTGTTATTATAAATAAGTAGAATTCCTGTTGAAGTGCTCAGACTGGATCCAAACGTACTGGAAAACTAGACGCTCAGCTTGAGTGGAAAGCTTATCTATCTTCTTATATGGTGCTTTGCACTGTATTGGTCGTATTAGTTTATAAGGACGGGTGGGCATGTGCCCTTTATATGGCATGAAATGTGCTCTCTTGGCAGTCCTCTAATGAAAAAATTGTTCCAAGAGCAACAGAACTAGTCAGCCTGGTTTCTTGGGGAGTTGTCTGGTTGTCTGCTTTTCCTACTCTTCTGCCAGCAGAAGGACTCTGTCCCTCTTCTCCCTCCCAGCCCTCTATCTGCAGTGCCCACCCCAGCCCTCCATTGTCAGTTTTCCTCTGTCTCTGCTAAACCATTCCCGACAGCTCTGCAGTAGTTGGGATCTTTCCGTGATCCCTAGTTACCATTTGGTCAAAAAGAAGTGGGGTGCCATGGCCAGTTTGGTCTTGCTTAGCTTGCCAGAGGGCAGGTGGAAAAGGAGCACCTGAGCTCAGAGCAGCTGTTTCCCAACAGGGAGCATGGGCTTTGTCTCTTGTACCCATCCAACAGCTTTGGTGAGGCTTACTGGTGTATACTTAGTGTGAGACCTCCACCAAGCTTTGAAACTTGACTGAAACTGGTCCATGGGCAGGATGGCTTTGGAGTAGGGGAGGGAATGGGCTTAGGCAAAGCAAGGAGCTGAGCACAAGTATCTGAGACGAAGCAGGAACTCTGCTTGTGGTGTTACTCTTTTGTTGTAATTGTGATCACTCATTGCTGCAGCACTTCCTGATCGCCTTATAGATGTGGACTATAAAGCTTTTGTTCTTGGTTTGAAAGGGCTTGGATAGTAGGAGTATTTAAGGTTATGAAAAATAACTTCTCTCAAATTTTTCTCTGGTAACAACAGTAGGAGCTTGCTGTATGCCTTTAGAGTTAGAACAGTGAACTAAAAACTCACTTTTATTTTTAATCAGGGGTTTTACATTACTTCATCACTTACCGGTCTCCCAGTTTTCCTACAAGACACTATGGATAAAAGGACCAGAATTTCAAGTGTATGTTTTCAGTAGACATCAGTCTGAGGTTATTGACACTCTGCATACTGTGAACTTCAGGTTCTGCTGTCCACTGAAGCTTAAATAATTAAAACTTTGTTCTCTAAGAGCTCATATTTTTATGAGTTAGTGTGGATGTCCTTTCCGTAATCAAAGAATTTACGGTGTTACAAAGATGGGTGTCTGAGCTGAGATGAAACACTTGGATGGCACTGTACCTGCTTTAACTTTTGGAACACGAGACTGCCTATGATGGAAAATGGGAGTAGGAGAAATCCTAGTTGTCTGTCTAAAATTGTGCCTGTAAATGCTGAGGGTTCATGGGGCTCATTTTTCACCGATTCAGTATGTCAGTGTTTATCCAGCTCTTTTTGTTCAACAGTTTCCTACAACTGGTAAGAGTTTGTGCTGGTTTAACATGTACTTTCCTTAGAAGTGTTATAAGCTATAAGTTCCTGAGTTTCCTGAAGCAGCTTTTATGGAGTTTTCAACTCAGTTTTTAACTCCTCCCTACCCGGCGCATGTTTTTCCTGTAACAGGACAAGAGTATCCATTTTTCTCTCATTAGTATGATGAAATTTAATAGAAACATTTTCAAAGTAATCACAGGGGACTTTTCTGTGTGAGGTGAATCAGGCATAAAAGGGATAATGAATCCACAACAAATACATTTGTTGTTTTAGCCACTTCTCCAATATTACCTCCTTCTGCTGTCACTAAATTGTTTTCTGTGGAATGTGCGTAACTCCTCCTGTCCTAGGTCAAGAAAGAACCCCAGACTTTTCCCCCTCTTCTGCTTCCCTCCCACGCCCCTTGCCCCCCCCCCCCCCCCCCCCCCCCCCAAATCCTCAGTGGAGTGCCTCCTACGTTAACCTCTGACTGTCTTCTCTTATCGGTGCTAAATCAAGTTCCTCCTCTGCAGCATTTCAAGCCTCTGCTTTTCCTTTTTTTTGGAAAGGCCAAATGGCTCATCTGTTCCTTATTCATGTTCCCTTTTGACTATTAAATTTGTGTTACAAGGTAGTCAGAGAACTGGATCACAAGAACAGCATGCTTTGCCTTTGCAGTTTCTGTAGCACTTTCTCTGATTCTAAATATGGTGCAGCATTGTCTTAAATGTGAAGCACGGAACCATTTTAATCCTATGATTTACAGAGAGACTGAGTGAGGTTTTTATGCAGGGTTTTTTTGTTTCTGGTATTTCAGTTTTGCATCCTGATGTGCGTTTGTCGCCAGAGCAGGGAATTCTTATGCATCTCTTGTGAAGCAGTAAGCTGGGAAATAGCTCTTTTTTCTTTTTCTTTCCTTTTTTCTTTTTTTAGCCTATTTGGAACAAAAAATTTTAGAGATGGAAGTAATAATTCATCTGGAATTAGGCAAGCTGCTGCTGCAGAGAGAATGAAGCAAAATGTTGATCAAATGTAAATAACCTTGAGAGGAACAGATGTGATTTGTTTGAAGCGACCTAAACAAACAGTTCTTTTATAAGCTGGTTTGCAGTTGTCTGTGGTAGACTTAAAACTTACATTAAGTGCCTCAGCAACTGCCTTATCATAGTGTGAATGCAGAGAACTTGTTCCTGGACAATTGTTCCTTGTTCCTTCTTGATAAATAGTCATTGCTTTTAAATTTGTCAAGTTTGTATTAAAAAAACAGAGAAGTGAAGTGTATTTCCACAATGCTGGTATTGATAGTACCTGAAGGCTTTTATGTCTATGGGTTTGTGACATGCAGATTTACCCAAACATTGCAAAGGCGCCCAAAGCAGAGCAAAATTTGATTTCTGTTCTGTTTTGAAAAAATCTATGTAACTAACATACAGGTATTTTTTTATACTATCTGGAAAAGAATGCAAATTTTGCATAGGATTTTTGTGGGGATCCTTTGTATGTGTAAATTTTTATTAGATTAATCTACTGCTCCTTAAGTTTCATGTTGGTTTTTTTTTTTATAATTATATATATAAAAAAGCTTGAGTTCAGCCTAGTAATTGCATACAGAGATATTATTTATTGTGTTGCAGGGTAGATACCCACTGAGATAAAGCTGAAGCATCAACTGGTGCAGAGGGTAGGCTTGAACTTCTTAAATAATTCATAATTTAGACAACTTATGAATTCAGACAAAGGGAAGCTTAAAGACCATTGAGCACTAGAGTCAGTCATTCTCTCTCTTTTTTGTGTGACTTTTTTCTATCGATGTTCTCAAACTTTTAAAGATCCTGTGTTTCTCCCTTCTTCCCACTCTTGCAGCACCACTTGGGAGACCCGATTGCCAAAGAGCCATTAGGAGTGGAAACAGGGATCTGTTTGTGAGCAGAAAGGATGGTCAGGGAGAGCTGTTAGTCACATACAGGGCATCAGGAGCTGTGCTGCCATGCCTCAGCTGTCTGGTTTTGTGATAGTCTCCTTTCCTATTGCGTGACAGTGCTCTCCTCTTGCTGCATAGCTTCTCTGGAGTCTTTAGACATGTGGCTGCACTTTCTGATCCCATCCTGGTGCATGTTTCTGTGTGACTTCTCAGGAGGCAGCAGGTTTAAGGGTCTGGGTCACCTCGCACTTTGTCGTAGGTATTTAGGAGTAATCACTTTCCTCATCTCACTTTCCATAACTCTGTGTGGTTCCTGACTTATTTGTTAAACCAGTGGCAATAATTTCTTGTTCTTCACAAACACTATTTCTCACCAGTGTACCACTCTCCAGCACTTCATCTGCAAATGTAGATATTCTTGCAACTGTATTATGATATGTGATAGTCTAGAAAAATGACAGCAAAAGTTAATCCTCTTAGTAGGTGTCATCCATACATCAGACTCTACTTGTTTCTTGCTAGGCAGTTTGGCAGTCCTGCTGTGTTACACCCAGTACTTTGCTGTGGGAGCGCTAATGCACCTGTGAGGTGTAGAAGGAGCTCTGTTTCTTTCCTTGGCACACATTGCATTAGGATTTATATTATTTCAGCTGACCTTTTTCCAGAGTCCTGAGTTGATGCTTTCCAAGAATATGAGGTGAACTGTTAGCAGGCAGGTAAGCTCTGAGGATTTTATTTATTTATTTACTGAGAGCAATATTTACTGAATGAGAGCTATATGGATGATGTTCTTTTGTATGCTTGCCTCTCTGTTTACTCTGAAGTACTTTCTAAAATTTAGCACAGATCTTCTGAAGTATCCCAAAATCCCTTTGCAGTGGCTTGTGCAGTCTTTGTGTTGTTCCTTTTTCATGTTCCTAAGTGGTCTGGTAGATAAATGAGACCTCTTGCAACAAAAACATGTCCTTCTGATCTTGTCCTCTAGCCAAAACTTTCTGTCCTGTTATACTTGATGTTTTTTCCCCTCTACAGCACCTGGATCTTTTGTTATGTTCCTGGGGAGTTGCTGGCTGTGTGTTCCTTTTTGCAAAGAAACTAGAGGAATTAGCTTTAGCTACAATCAAGGTTTGTCCTGAGATATTTCAGTCCAAGTAAGGTTCGATGAGTGACACTTTATTTTGCAAGAAGAACAAGCAATAAAGCCTCCACTGTTTAAAGTTACCAGCCAACCTGATGAGCCATATATGGACAGATTCTCTAAATCATCATAAAGTCTTTGAACTTTTATTTATCCCATAAATATTTTAATAATAAAAATAATAAAGTACTAAATATTTATTGAGTTACAAGTCCAGTATGTTGAAGACATGAATTCCCTGCCATTAAACTTTCCCACAACTAATAGACCTGTTTTTAAATTACATTTTTCAAAAGAAAACTTCCTTAAAGGACTCTATTCAAAAGCTTGGCTTACTAATATCTTGATGGGAATTCATGTAAATTACATTACTGGCTGCTATGTTGTTAATGTGTTGCTGGCAGACAAGTAGCTCTTTTCATTATAGGTAGCTCTATATTTAATCCCAGGTGGCAAATGCCAATCAAACCCGACCAATGCTACAAAAAAAAATTAAACTTAAAACTTCATTTGAGGAATCCAGTGACCTAATGCACAAGAGGAAGTCAGCTTGCTGGGCAGATTGATTTCTCCCATTACCTGATGAACTTGGCAGCAGTAAAATCCTTCTCTCAGAAAACAGAGTGCCTAATGCTTTGTAATGAGATTTACAAGGAGATTTTTATCCACAGAGTTTTGCAAGGAGATTTTATCCTAATAGTTGAGGAAACAATTGTTGAAAGTAGGCTCAGTAATTAAGGATATGACTGATTTTGGAAGAGTCCGAAGCCAGATGCAGAGAAGAGTCCCTGATTAACAAAGTGGACTCCTACAGTTGGATGACGGTTCTTGCCATTGGGCAATGGTTCATGTCTGTAGGTCACAGCAGCTGTGTCTGGAATTTTCGTTCCTCACAAACTGACACCTCTGCTCTCCTGCCATCATACCTCTCAGCTGTGTGGAATAGCTAAATAAAGACTCTCACTCTATTTTAATCTGTCTAGAGTAGAAGTAAATGGATTTACTAGTAGTATCCTGAGCCAGTAAGACACGCGGCTTTGAGTGACAATATTCAAGGCAGGTATTGACTGGCAGTTACAACTGCGAATCAGTGAAGAGTGGTTTGGGTTTTTTTGGTTGTTTTTTTAAAGAAATGATAACTCCTTAATTACCTGAAAGATTATGTTATAAGAATGAATTGTATGTTGTTTTTTGGCTCAGTGGGTATTTTGTTTCTTTTGATTTTTACTTTAAATATGTTGCTGGTTTCTAGTATTGCTGCAGAGGACCTGATCTCATGTATAAGACAGCTCTATACAGCACATGATACTAGCATGCTGTCAACACCAGCTGATTGTCCTGTTTGTCTCTCCTATCTCTTGCAAGTGTCTTTATAATGTCTTAACTACAGAACCACTGGGGTTACTCCTAACACAAAAAGCCCTTTCACAGTGTAGTATTACTATGAGCTTCATCTGGCCAGCCTGAGTGTAAATACCCCTCCTTCAAATGTAAATGTAATTAATTAGTGGTGTGGACATAAGCTAGCTATACTCAGATGCTTCTGAGTTTCCATGCCTTTCTTGCAATTCTGTTTTTTCTCATTCCCTTGTGTGCCAGAGGGAGCACAGCTCACTGACTCGTGCAAGTGAGAGCTCTCTTTGTCTTTCCAGAAGAAGCCAGGCTTTCTTTTGGATGTGTTTGATAGCTTAAAGGCAACATTGGAAACAATTTATGTGCAGCACTTCCAAACAACTGGGCGATAAAGCTGTTATTGTTATGATAAAGTAGAATTTTTAGGCAAGATCTGAATGAAGAAAGACCAATAATTCGAGTAAGCAGCTGAGGAAAGGGTGTAGAAGTAATGCTAGTGTTTAAAAATCCATCAAAATGCAAATAGAATGAGCAGTGGCAATAGTGATTAAATAGCTGAAGAAAATCAAGTTACATTAGGTTTCTTTGGGCAATTATGGGTAATTGAAAGTGAATAGTGCTTCTCAGGGAATAGGGCTTTTCAGAGACAACAAACCTGGTACATTGCTGCAGCTGAACATTAACTTCATCTGCAGAAAAAGCCTTTAGTTATTTGGGCTGATACATCGATCATTACATTGTGGTTCTTGATGTGGACACAAGTGTGGGACTGTGAGGTTAAGACCTGGAAACATGTCCTCCTGCGTGCTAACCAAGTGTAACTCTTGGGTTTGAAATCATTTAAAACGTTCAGGCACCCTTGGTGAGAAAACCATTAGGAGACCTTTGGTATAACTTCCAGGAATATTTTGTAGAGGGAGAGGTAAGGAGTCATCTGTAGGATTTTGTGGGTTCCAGAAGTCAGCTGCCTTCGTAGCTGTGTTTTTGAACTGTGAAAGTGGTAGCACAAAATTTACTGTTCCCAGAATATATGGCAGAAGTCTTTTAAGTTGTCATAGCTTAATTCATTGCTAAATGTAACTCAGTACCCAAGGAGTATCTTGCATTGATTATGCTAATTTCTGCTGTAGCTCTGTTTGTATTTATGCATGTACTCTCTGCACTGAGGCTGAGAAGACCTTGGCTAAATAAAACACTCCTTTGTTATTGTGACAAGAGAATGTTTTCTGGGCAGCAAGCCTCTGGGTGCTCAAAATTACTCATTGTAGTGAAAGAATTGCATTAATATTGTTTTAACCATCCAACAAGTTGTAACTATGGCTGGTAACAAATAATAAAAAAGGGCTGCAGTGCAGCTCGAACTGCCCTATGTGAAATATTAATGCATTTTACCTGTCCCTGTGATAATGCTTCATTGAATCCTGTAGCAATGGGCATGGCAATCATGAGCGTAGAAAATTCGGTGGCCATAAACAGCAGAGCATCCCCCTTGCAGTAAGGTGTCTCTTCCCTGGCTGCACTTTCTTCCTCCTTTCTCCTCCCACCCTGGATTTCTCCCCCCCACACTCCCTGCAGTGCCTTTGAAGGCATCATCTTGTGATCACTTGAAGTTGCAAAGTAGTTTACTCAAGTGATTTTGCTGTGCACAGTGTGTGTGAGGAGTTTGGGCTCTAGCTCAGGTGCTTGTGCCAACGGCTGCACTGCTTTAAGACATCAGTGGCCCTGGCAGAGTTTCTTTTCCCTCTCATGACTGACTGTGCGTAACCCAGTGTTGTGGTTTGGGCAAGAGGCCATTCACTGCCATTCACCCTTCATCACTGCAGTTCCCTGCTGTTTGTGGTCACTCAAACTTGCCTTCATTGGTACTCAAACCTGAGCTGAAGTGTCTGAGGAGGCGAGGGCTCACTTTTGCTATGTTTGTCTGCCATAGTGGAGTGGGTAGATGGTTGAGAGGGGTAACTTCATACACCCCTGCAGGAAGAGTTGTCCACCACAGGTCATGCCTCTGAGACAAGCATTATGTTAGATCTGGGTGATGGTGCACCCACACTGCAGACCAGCCCCAGGCAGTGCTATTGCTGGGGCCCACAGTCTGGCAACGTGTGCATCTTCATGCCAGCGCAGCATGAAGGCTTGTGGAGCCACCTCTCTTGCCTCATCATTCTATAAAACATTACTTTCTGAATGACTTAGCAGTGCATTCGGGGGAAACCTGTGTCCTACTCCTGGACATCTGGAGTAAAAAAAATGTATCAATCTAGCACCATATGAAAATGAAACAATTCTAGGTTCATATGGCTCAAATTTCTGCAGAGGACATATGTTCCAGCTGGTGGCAGGTCATGTGTGTGATTCCTGGGCCCCCATAGCCTTTCGGCAGGGACCTGGCAGCATCTTCCTGCATTGGCATTTGGCTACATAATGCTGTCAACTCAGTCATCTTGAGTCATTTGTCTAAAAACAACTCCCTGCTGCTTAGGGAGGAAAGCACCTAGTGGGTGCCTGCCAGTCAGGAAATAAGAAATAGCTCAGTGTGGAAAGGTCACAGAATTACAGCTTTTAGAGAACAGTGGAGAGGTGCTAAGGTCTCCATGCGCTGACGCTGCCCTGTAACAGAAGTCAAATGAGTGTTTGCTCAAGGAAGTTCACTCATTGTCTGTCCCACTTGTGTCAGTAAGTAATGTTTCTACCATCTTCTTGTAAGTGATTACAGTCTGCGTTTGCAAATGGGAATTACGTTACCATAAATCTCAGTTATGTTTTCAATTAAATGCCATTCTCTGAACAAATGAAAAACTTGGGATAATGGCAGTGGTGCTTGTCTTTGTGGACAGGGTAATGCCCGTGGGGAGTTTCTATTGAGTTTCAGTACTGGTAACTTCTGGGAATGTATGTGTGTGTGTATGCAGGTGTGTATGTGTATATGTATATATATTTTTTTAATCCTTTTCCTTAAAAACTGAGAAAAGTTAAGGCTGTACATCTGCTGAAGGGATGCAATTGCACATTTATCACTCTTCCTTCCCACCCATGAGGAATGTCAGCCAAAATGTGAATGCTACTCTTGAGATTCATGGAAAGGCTGTAATATCTAAAGTATGACTCCTGCTAGGAGCCATCGTGGGAGGTGATAGGGCGAAATAAACATAGCACATCAGTAACAAGATCAGTTCTTTTCCTTTTCTGTACTTCTGCATTAGTTGCAGTTGAATTTCTTGCTCTGCAAGGAGCATATCTGGCTTTGATTGGAACATGCCTTTTAGGGGAGTAGGGATATGTGGTGTGTGGGTTTTGTAAAGTGGTGGGGGTTTTTTCTTCCAAGGTTGAAGGTGAATGTGTCCCCTTTTAGCATACCTCTTGGCAAGGTCTTGGCAGATCATTCTACCTCTTCGCCTCAGAATAGAGATATTTAGAATTTTTTCCTATTATGCAGTGATTTGGAAGGTGCTTTAACACTTCATGGCAATCCTAAAAATAAGCCTGAAACTGAAAGCAAACCAGCTCCCTAAACATACTTGTTCTTCCAAGATGTTCTGGGAGGTTTCCTTGAAGCAGCTTTAGAAATTCTCCAAAGCTTTCTGAAATTTGCACCTCTGTCAGTTCATGCCCGAAGAAGAATGCTTGCAACAAATGACATTTTCCCCCCAGTCTCATTTGTTACACAACTAATGATGTCCCTATATCTGCAGGATTGTTTCCTGTGATAACCTATAGGCTTCCGCCTCTTTCATTCCTGTGACATAGGTGAAATAAAAGATAACAGACAACAATGTAAGGAAGAGTATCTAGAAAGAGGTGTAAAGAACAAGGGGGGTCATGAAGAAAAAGTGTCTTTGCTGCCAGGGGTGATGCTAGGTGTCTAAATCAAAACTGAGACAACTTTTTCCTCTGTTAAAGTCAAACCTGGAATTTCTGTTCGTCCTCTGAGCTGACCAAGTTAAAAAGCACGTTTGAATCCATTCTAATAAAAGGCTATATCATGTATTTTGGAGGTAGTATTCTGTAGAAAGTAAAGTCACGTGCTTAGTTTTGTGTGTTTTGTATTGCAGTGACCTTAAAGCGTTGGGAGGTCTAATGTGTAAGCTGCTCAGTGGCACAGGACCAGCTAGCAGAGCGTATTGGGCCTGTACATCCTGGACAAGCTGCAGCACCGTGAAGTTCAGCGTAGGCCCATCTTACCTCTCTTCACAGGCAGGCTTTGCTGAGCTCCTTCCTTAGTGGAGCCAATTTTGGAAGCCCTGGCGTAGCCAAGGTAAAGCTCTGTGCTGCAGTCAGACAGATGGGGCTCGTTCACTTAGTTCAAGTTGCTTAGTGCTGTGATGCTGAGACATGGAACCCTTTGAAATTTCGAGGCCATTGTGGAAACCACTGTGTGCATGAGCATGCAAGTGCCTGCTTCGGAGCTCTTTGCAATGAAGCGAGTTGCAGCTTTCACTGTCGTCATATTTTTTTTATTGTTCCCTAGCTGTATCTTGCTAGAATTTCGTAAGTCTGATCAAGGAACCAGAAACTGAATATTAAGAAGCCAATCCTAAGAATATTTTTGCTCTTATTTTTCCTTTTGTATCTGAGCAATAGACTGATACGGTGAGATAATTGAAAATCCTCAAAAGAACAATGCTTGAGGTTCTGAAATATGGACAGGTTTACGTTGACTGCAGTGCTGAAGGCACCAACTTGTGCTGATGTACCTAATCTACTGTATAGTGCTGTTGCATCCTGAGGTTAATGTATAAATCATAGGGAGTGCTTATTTTATTAAAAAAAAAAAAAAAAAACCAGTAAGCAAAAAGGCAGTGCTGCTTCCCCCCCCACCCCACATCCCAAAAAAGAAACTGTGTTTTAAAAATGTTTGAAGTGAAAATGCTATTAATTTAGCAGAAGCTGTGTCAGCAATATCTAAGTAGTTAGAAGCAGCAGAGCAGAAAAGCAATAGAGAGCTAAACTTGTAACTTAAAACTTCAGGCCAGGGACGGAGCGACACAAAGTGTCTTGTTACGTGGTGTTTTTTCCTGAACCGGAGTTCAAAAGCTAGAATTGATTTCTTAATGGTATAAAACTGCTTGTTACACTGCCAGCCTAGCAAATACTGCTGTCTGGTTTTATGCAAAGGTTAAACATTAACTTACTTAAAGGAAGGCTTTGGTTTGTATATAAAGATCCTGTAAAACTAGTGATTTGCCATTTGCTGAGTGAATTGGGACAAGTGGTAGGACTGTTGTTTGTTTAATCTATCTGACAATGGGAATAACAACAGTGAAAGGGATAGAAACAGAAACACTTGCATGAACTTCTGAGGCAGAAGAGAACTGGACACCTTTTATTTTTGTTTCATTTGAGGATGATAGGATGAAAATCACAAGTGTTTCAGTATTGGCTTTTACCTCAAATTGTGGGAGTTTGCCAAACTAAAATTGTTCTGCATGGTCTAATAACTGCATTCTGACCTAAGGGACTGAGGTACAAAAGAGAAAATTATCTTCCTGGTGCTGTGAAGCTTTAATTAATTTTTATTAAGTTTATTTAGGGATCTTTTTGATGAAGTCTCATAGGTCATATAATCTTAAGCTTTTTTTCTGCGTGAAAGACTGTTCATTATTTTGAGTCTTCAAACATCAAATTTGGCTTACAATTTTGTTTTGTACAGAGAGTAGAAATGAGGCTAGAGATTATGGAGTGCTTTAACCATAATTACTTACAAAAAATTTCCTGTAGTTTTATATATAACGATGGTCTCCCATCCTGTTAGAGGATAATTAAGAACTTTTTTGTATTTCTTGTCTAGGGAAGTACATGTTTGTCCAGCTGTGTGCAAAAGTGTTTACTCAAGATATATGAGGAGCCAAAGTAAAAGCTTAATCTAAAGTACTTTTAATTTTTTTTTTTTTTTAAGTTGAGCAAACAACCCTACTCGGCAAGCTTGTTTTACTTTTCACCTTTTTAATAATTTTATCTTCTCCATGTGTTGTTGAAAAGGTTTTAACTGGAGAAATAACACATCAGTAAAATTTCAAGCAAAAACACACATAGGATTTGCTTTAAAAATAATGCGACTTCTGCAGCGTGCAGTGAAGTAGTTCTGAGACTGTATGGGGGCACAACTGGACCTGTTCTTATATTTACGTGCATACTTTGCAGGTAATCATGTGCTTCAAGTCTATTCTTCTGTGTGGATTGTGTCCCTGTTTCAGACAGAAACACAGGAGGAGGATGTGCAAGTATGCATAGCTAATGTGAAATTAAGCTATTCTTTAGGATTGACCTCCTTTAGTTTGAAGCCAGCCTTGTTCTATTCTAAATGGTAATTCCTTCCTTCCTTTAGGTGGAAGGAACCAGAACCTTTTCCATTAACTTCATAGAGGCTTCCATGGACAGAGAGGGTGCTGAGTGAATATTTTAAGGGACGGGGACAGAGAAAAAAACAAACAAAAATCACATATCTGAACAAAAATCATCATTTATACATTGAGATGTCACCTCATTACATCTCTGTTGACTCTAAAAAGAGGCATGGTTGCATAATATAGTTGCAGACCCTTTTACTATGGATATTTGCAGTTAAGTGAGATGCATGCCACCTCTGTGACTAAAGTAAACCTTCAGAACGAGGTCTGCAATGCATAATGAAGCCCTGCAAATTTAAGACTCTGTAGTGTGCATCAGGAAAAAGCACTTTTGAACTGGCACACAGACTGGTGACTGTAGAAATGTTAGAGCTGAGAGAGAGGAGACAAGGTGGAGTGAGGTGAACTGCAGCAGGCAGGGTGTGCTCTGTTAACCTTTTGCTCATGCTGATGACCAGAAGCTTAAATTTGCTGTATATGACAGAGTCAAGAAAATATCCTTTCCTTATAGAATTTCAGAAATTCTGTGTCTTAAGGAAGAGATCCAGCAAGGGGAGTGATATGAACAAAGTGACCCAGTAAGTACAGCAGCTCTCTGTTCAGCATCGTAACCTGAACTGATGAATCGAGTGTGAAGATTTTGGAGAAGCCTGAGGGCTGGACGATGTACTAGTCAGGCAGTATACAAGGTAGATTTGAACAATAGAATTTGCTGTTGGGATAAAAGGATATGAGGATGTAGAAGAGAAGGAAGTGGAGAGGTTTTAACTATGCCTGAAGAATTCAGGTCAGGGTAAAAAAAGTCAAAAATAGCATGTGACAGGAAGAGAGAAGTGGTGGAAAACAACTAAGAGAGGGAAGTAGGTTACATGTAACACAGTTTCACAAGAACTTCTGTATGAACTTCTTTTATTTCATTTTCTGCTTTCCAGTGGTACAGCTGTTGGCCTAGTTGTTGACATGCTTCAGAAAACTTTGCTAGGTGCATATCTGAAGGGGAGCATGCATAAATTATGATCTAATTAATGTCTGTGAAAAGGAATGTGCTCGCTTGGTTAGTGCAGGGAACTGGATCTCTGCAGCTCTTCCGTTGACTCACCAAGCCTCAAGGGCTGTCAGGAGGAATACTAACTCCTGTTTTACCCCAGACAGGGGTAGGGAGGCTCTACTAACACCTGAAGTATGTTTTGGAACAAGTCAGCTATCTCATATATCTCACTTCTAGTCAAACTTTTGATTCGGTACGCGTTTACTTACCATATATCTCTTTTTTTTCTCTTCCAGTTACTATTTCTTCAACTGCAGAAAAAGGTAATTTTTTTTATTTTTTTTAGATGTGAATAGTTTTGTTGCACACAAGTCTTAAGGGACATGGAATTTAAAAGTACTCCTTTATGTGTAAGCTCTGTATAGTGAATAGATTAGTGCTAAGAAACAAGGTAAATATTATGAGGTTGAGTCTGTTTAGCTTCTAGTACCACAAGCTTGGGATGGTGACAAGACCTGTAAGTAACACAACTATGATCTAGATTTGCAAATATTTTTAAATGGGTACCTTCTAAGAGCAGAAAAAGGAGACGAGAGAAGGAACTGCAGCAGATCCACAAGTCCATTTTGTGTTTATTTCTGAACACACCCTGTGACCTGAAAGACTTCTGGAAGAGGAAGAATTGTTGTTCTAGTGCTTGCTATTTTCCAAACAGCTTACCAGATTCTTCAGAACTCCATTCTTTAGGACTGGTTGGAACTATGTAAACACAGCTATTTCAAAGGTGGCTGCACATTATAATTTTAAATTTCCAGGTCAAGTGGTTAAGGCCTTGTTTTGGCAAACTTTCCTTAAGTCTTCATATTGGCTTTGGCAAGTATACGCCACAATGGCTAGTACTTATAGAGATACAAACTGACCAAAAAAAATGCCAGCATTCTTGAGTATTCTTGCTCTGCGACTTCTTTTAATTGTGAACAAAAACTAGTCTAAAGGATGATTCAATTCCAGAAGTTCAAAATAGAGAGGGTTTTTTTATAGAACTTGATCTCCACCCCCCTCCCCTCCCTCCCCCCAGCCCTGCAGAAATATATATGATTGATGGAATATTTGTTTGGGAGTTATTTCAGCTTATGAGGGGACATGAGTGGTAGACTAAGCATAGATTTGCATTTTGGCTGTCCACAGAGGGCTGTCTTCAGAGCGTGAGACCATGGGTAAGAGGCTCTCATCTCTTATTTTTGCAAAAGAGCATAGAATTTGAAGCTAATCTAGCTGTTTTCTTCCTGATGGGGAACATCTGGGAGAACACTCTGAAAGGAAGGAACCTTGATGGAATCTGTCTTCTTTCATTTTCTAATTAAGAGGTGAAAGAGTGGGAAAACTTTGAAAATAAACTGTGAGTTGTTCAAAATGGGACCTGTGTCTGACTCTGGATTTTTACATCACATTGCACAGCTGGGCTTCACCTAGACTTCACAAAATTCTGCAGATTGCCACTGTGCTTTACTGTTGACCTGTATATGAATAAGTTTTACTTTCTAGTTTCTTCCAGAAAGGTAAGATCTATGTCTCAGTTAAGGAAGCCTGGCAGAGCAACGATGTTGGTGTTGCATAGTCAGATCTCTGGCTTTAATACAAATGCAGTGCCTGTCTGACTGAAGCAGGTACTCTTAAATCTGTCAGAGAAGAAAAATGCTTGATTAATTAATGAGACTGACAGTATCATTGGAACCTGACTGTTAGACTTCTAATAGCTGTCACCTGCACGCTTTTTACACCTTCAATTCTAGAGAATGTCACAGGCATCCTGCATGCATGAATGCATGGAGGTTGATCTTACCATGGAGGATGATCTTAAAATGAGATGTGAAGTGTGTTTTTTTTTCCATTTGAAATGAAAGCTATCATAAGTTTTTTTTAAAGTTCTTATAAGTTAACTCGCAATAGCCAGGAAAATAACATCAGAAGGGTCAAAAGGCCAAAGTACCAGTGACATTGCTATGTAAATCAATAATGTGCGTCTTAGCAACTATATTGTGCTCCATATTTCAGTGTACTGTGTTCAAATCCTTTTACTCCAGTACTTAATTACAGCATTTGATTAAATTAGTGGTGATTTTTTCATCTCATTAAGGCTAATTGTTTCATTGTAATATTGTCATATTCTTTTCTAGATTTATATCCATTAGGATAGGGGAATGAAGTCAACTCTGAATCCCTCAACAATATAATATACTTATGCTATATATAATTTCCTCTCTGTAATGTGACTCTGTCTTGGAAGTAGTGTTAAGAATGATTCAGAAAAGGATGTTAAATCTTAGGAGTGCTTAGCATATTCTAGGAGGATGCTAGGAGCATGTCTTAAGACATTGTCTTCCTGAGGGCATAAATTATGGTCTAATATGCATCAGTGCCTTTAAAGAGAAATGGCTTCACTCGGTCGCAGCATGGTACCAAGAATCCTGGATTCCCTTCACTTAGCCAGGACTTCCTCATGACTGAGTCTGTCTGAACTGGCAGATATTGGGGTTTGATGTTTTTGCCGTATTTTCCATCTAGCTTGTAATTACAAGCAAATGAGCTGAATTAGGAATGAAGCTGGTTTATATTTGTACTGGAAGCTGATCCAAGATGCTTCAGGGAGTAGTCTGCAGAGGAGATACTGCTACCCAAAACGGTGGGTAGATGGACTACCAAAGTAAAGCTGTCAAAAATGGTGTCTTTCCTCCCTCTCATTTACTGGGGAATGCTGACAGGACAGATACCTGTAACCACAGTAGGAATGGCAGCCCAGGAGTGAGAAAAGCAGCAAAAATTTCTTCGGTGTGGGGACAGCATGGACTGCCGATTGCAGGCCCTTTCTCCTCTAGCCCGGGGGGTGCCCATCACTGGAACAGCTGCGAAAGCCTTGCTCTTCCTTGAGTTACTCCTGTTTGGCTGCTGAGGACAGGCCCTTCGCTTTTAACAGTGGTGACAGGTTGCAAGATCTCGGTTGTTGCAAGAGTGCAAGAGCACTTTAACATCTGCCTCTTTCTAGTAAATACTGGTAGCACTGGCACAGATCTACACCCTCGCTGCAGCCACCTGTGGTGCCTGTTACTCTGTGTGTTTGGGCATTTACAGCCTGTGACAGACTTTGAGGTTCTGCTGTTTGAAGTATTGTGTGTGCACTAAAAATAATCCTTCAAAATAATTTGAATTCTGGGAGTGATTTTTATGGACAGAATAGAACTGTTTACTGTGTAAGTTAGTTTTGCTGTGCCTTGCCCTCCCCTGTATCTCATTTCCTCTTTCCTTCCATTCAACTCCTCTAACCCTCTTCTCCCCCGAAGCTCTGATCTGTGCAGCTGATTCCACTCTAATTTTGTGTCTGTTTCTTCTCTTTTCCAAACCATTTTCTCATACTTTAATTGCTTAACCGGATTATGCTTGAATGTGTATAGTATGGTTTTAATAAAAGACAATTTCTAATTATGCAGTGCCTAGTACAGTGATACACGAGTTCTTTCCTATCTGGATGACAATTTTAGAATGGCTTTAGAAAAATGTTTTGCTTCTTGCATTTTCAGTTAGCTCTACAGCTGAAAATTTGCCAGATCTGTCTGTAAGGTTGGAGGAGTCAGAGGCAAAGGTAAAAAGCACAATTCTCTGAAGAAAGCTCAAAAACTGTTTGGATTTTTTACTGTAACAAGCAATGAAAATCCTGAAAGATGATAAATTAAGACCACGTCTTCAGTGACTGTGCACAAGCATTTTCTGAGCTGTTGGAAGTTCCCAAAGTTTCGAGCCTGTTTTGCCACCCATTAAGTGCGTCATATGGCTTCTTAAAGGACTCTCTTTATGTGCACGGGGAAGTAGGTCAGGTTTCCTTCTTCCTGCAACTGAAGATAATATAAGTGAAGATAATGTAAATATTTAGTATGACTTCTTTTCTAAGGCTTGCTGTTCTGGCACAACTGATCTGTTTCCTTTTGACAAATGGTAAAAGAAACTGTTAGAGGAAACAAGATTGGAAGAAGCTTCCTGAGTTATAAGGTCTGGGTCTCTGGTCTTTAAGGCAACCACATCACATAAACCCATTCATACCTCGAGCAAGCACTCTACTAAAGCCATTTACATTTTGTTGCCGCTGTGACTATAATAGCAGGACTCTTCCAGACTATATTCCTGTGATGATTTGAAAGAAGATACCCAGATAATTTTTAAGTTGGACAGCTCTCATCTCAGAGTGCAGTCCTCTCCAAACCCCTGGTTTGGAGTTTTTACTGTCATTGACGACCAGTGCCTTCTACAGTGGCATAATACTGTGCCTTTTCTACTAGAAGTAGAAATTAAATTGAATTCTGTAGGTCAGTTATCAAATACTTTACTATAATCTAGGACAGAATTGTAGCATCTTTTTTATCCAAAAAGGTTTAGTCGCTTACATACCACAGGTGAAGCTGTGTTCAGTTCTGGTTGGTTTTGTTTGGTTTGGCTTTTTCCCTTCAAATTCTGTTTTGGAATGGTACATAAAGCTTATTATTTCCTTTAGGAATAGCAACCATTATGTTTGGTGATTATTTTTTTTTCTATTATTTTCTCTAAGTGTGCACTCCTAGAGTATTAAGTGTACCCAGTGGAGGGGGTTTAATATAACTTAATTTTATCAGGTGATTCATAGTGTAGTAGTTCAGCCTTCATCAAAGATCAGGGATTTTATTCCTTGTTCTTTTCAGCGATTTTCACTGAACTCTTATTTGTATATTTTATTGCAGTTGTCTACCTTGTGGTCTTTCATCTGTCATTTGTCATGTTTGTATGGTCCTATTGGAAGACAATTTTCACATTTCCTGCATCCCCCTCTAATGAGGTAAATATAACACTAGAAAAATGTCAATGCCTTTTTTATAAATAGCTGAACTGTTTTCAGTGATGAAACTTGTTTGCAGTACTGCATGATTCACCTTTTGCTTCTCATCATCTAAAATAGAACAGCATGACAGTGTATCATGAATGAAAATTATCAAATTACTCTTAAAATACTGTATAGTTTGTGTAATGACATTTCCTTTTACGAAATGCCTGTTTAATTCACTGCAAGTTTGACAGTCGTGCACAGTCCTTTGCTATGAAGTAGCTTCCTTGAAACCTGAACTTTAACACCGATAAATCAAATACAGTAACAACATTTTTATATTTCAATTTGAGGCAGTTTTGACCTTTGTTTGGGTAAGAAAAAGTAGTAATGCAATGTATACTCATAACCTGGAGGACTGAACCACTTACTACTAAGTCAAGGGTTAAGGTTTAGTAACAATTGAGAAGTAAATACATAAAGGAGCTTTACATAATTGCAAAAGAATGCATGATGACTGTAAGAAATTTTGTTTTGAAAAAGAAGAGTATTAATTATAATGTCTGAGATGGATTACCTTGTTTTCTGTAAGGTGTGTGTATATGAGGATTAAATACTGGCACCAAATTTAAAATACTTCCATTCCCTGGTTTTATAAAGCTTTTAAAATGGCTAAACTGGGGTTTTGGTTGCTCTATGACAGTTGAATTTTTATTCTATTTTTGTCAAGACTGACTTTCAGTGCTAATGTCAACCTTAAACATTTTTGAAAAGAGTTAAAACCATGCTTCTAAGGAAAAGCAAACAGTGCTCTGCAGTGCTTAATTATGGCTTAGAGATCTGAACCTTAGAAAGCTGTAGAATATCAAGTGAAAAAAGCTAAAGATGATTCTGCTGTTTAGCTAAGAACAAAGAGTGGTAATGAACTGTTAAACCTAAGAATTCAAAGGGACTTGTCTATAGGGTGGTTTGTTTCAGCTTTATCTGGGATGCTTCTGTAGGAAGCAGCTAAGCAGGTTAGCTAATTAAAATGCGTTTGGAACCATGTTATTGCAGGTTTTGTAAAGCTACATGAACTAGAGCTGCTCATAAAGCTAATGCCTAGTAACTTTTACTGTCTGCTTGGATTCTTCAATAATAGAAAACTTCTTCTGACAGTACTCATCCTGTGATTGCAGTAATGTTGTAGGAAGCTTTCCATATTCAGTGAGTGAAAGGGGTGGTTTGGGCATATGGCGTGTAATGAATATCTCCTATATCAGATGTGGGGGTAGATCGGATTTAATACAACTTGCTTCTAGAGCTAGCTTTAAAAAGAAAAGAAAAAAAACAACCTACAACAAACAACAAAAAAACACACCAAAAACCCCACAAAAATCAATCACATTAAAAAAAAAAAAACCCCACACTTTTTCTCTCTTTGGGCAAGTCCCTTCTGTTCGTGTACCAGTGAGTACTTAAAAACAAAAACCTGACTTGAGAATCTCCCCATTCTATGAGACTGTAAACATATATATTTTTAGTCATTCAAATTAGCCATTCTTGCAAAACAAATAGCATCCTGTGATCTTACTATTGAACTAAAAAAAGATTCTGCAGCTGCTGTTGTCTTAGTGTAATCCCTGTACACTTGTCATAAGAAAGAACAATCACCATTATACAAGATCCAGAAAGAGGAAGGAAACAAAGGGACTCTTTCTGTTTTCAATAAGAACTGGTGGAACCTCATTGGAAATTCTGTTAGCTATGTGGTAACAGACAACTTTTGATGTCTTTGAACATATCCTGCCATTGTCCAAAGAGGCTGTGCCCTCTTAATTTCTGAAATTAGAACAAAAATACAGCTGTTCAGAAAACAAAAATCCTTTCCAGGATTTTTGGAGTAATATTATGATGTTATTTGGACAAATTTAAAAAAGTTTTAAATGTTATGATTTAGTTACTTTTCTATGCATTAATGGTTTGCTATAGAAATGTCATCTAGAAGTAGTATTTCATGTTTAATTCCACCTGTGCTTGATTGCAGATCATGGAGACAGGCATTTGGTCACCTAGCAGACTTGCAAGGGCAATAGGGAGGAAGGCATATTGCACTGCTGCTTGCTGGCATGATGCTTTGTATCAGTCTTAAACTTTTTATGGGAGCATCTCCAGTTTTCATATTTGAGTAAATATCTAACTTGGAGATGGATATTAAAAATTGAGATCAAACTCTTGGTGGTGACTGAAATGTTAAACTTTAATTTCACTCTTTGCATAGATTGATCCCATTTCTGATTATTTAAAAGGGGATTATGTTTCACGTTGTATCCTTGAATGGTGGGCAGACTCAAGAACTGAGATCATACTATATGTAACAGGAGACTTAACTAGATTCTGTGAGATACCAGGAAATTTATTTGCATTCTGGATTAGGAAATAACGCCGAGAAATTGCAGCAGTGTCTTACTGATTCCTCCTTTCTGTAAGTGGAGTCTTCATTGTTGCTTGCCAACTGACTGTAATCCAAAAGAGAAAACAGTAGAGGATGAGAGGAAAATCCATGTGAACTAATCTTATACATGTTCTTGGTAGGAAAATATGGTCATATTAAACCACACTAAGCCAGTTTTTGTTCCAGTTGCACACACAGCATTTTCCACTCACTACCATGAATGCTTTGTCTATGTGCACTCATAAAAAGGGCTCTTGTAGTCCATGCAGGAAGCTCAGAGTTGAAAAGTGCTTTGGAACAGAAAAATACCAAAGGAAATAGTGAGTTTAGCCCCAACTCTGCAGGGGCTTGTCAGCACGTTGGGTTTTGTGGGGCTTAATGGTAAAGATCATAATTTCAGTTGGATACCGAAGTGTTTCACAAGTGAGTAAAAGCTCTCCAGGTTCTTCTGGTAAAGCTTTACATTTCAGTGAGGCTTCAACAGGAATGCTCCTCATGCTTTACTCAGAATTGTAACTCTCTGAAAGGCTTTGCTGAAGTTGCTTTCAATACAGCTCATGGATTTTGAGACTAGTGCTGATTACTCCCAAGTAAAAATTCCAGTTAAGCTCTTTCAACTTCTGTGCTGAAGCCATGAAGCCCGCCCCTCCCCCTGCCTTTTTTTTTCCACTCTGGCTTGTACCTCTCTCTAAGTCAGAGAGAGGAAGTTGGATAAGAGAACTTTAGCGCCCTGGAGCAGCAAAGGACTGTTGCACATTGCTCTTGTTCACAGATCACTTAATTTATGCTTATCAGGAATTAAAGGAAAGGCTGTACCTTCTTAAAACTCCTGAGTATCTGTCTTCCTTTGTGTTGGAGGGAAAATGCCATAGAAAATGCAACAGACATAAAGATTTTTTTTTTTTTTTTTTTTTAAAATATGCCCAGGACCATCTTGGAGTTTTGAGGGTCTCCTGTCATTCCTGTAGTATTCTTTTTTCTTTATGTGGGTTTTTTGGGTCCGTGAGTGGGGGTTGTCCAAAGACGTAGGATTAAGATACATAAGGTCTTTTCCGTGCAGCTTGACTAGAACACAAAGTAATAATCTCTTCCTTTCATTCAAATTGCCCTCTCCCTCCTAGTTCTGCTTGTCAAAAGCTGATAAAGAACAATATGAAAAAGAAGAGAGACCAGAATCCCAGCAGGAGATTTTGAGAAGAGCTGCTAAAGACTTGCCTATCTATACGACAACAGCATCGAGAGGTGGGATATAAAGATAATTCTGTGCTCCTGAAGCACAAACTGGTAAATAAGTCAGTGAAATTAATTTGATGTCACTGCGTGAACGATCTATTAAGCACATATTGCAAAGGCTATGACATTGTTTTGTTATTTGTTTGGGCTGTTTGTTTTTTTTTTTTTTCTCCCAGGAGAAACTGGAGTCCTTTGAGGATCTCAGCATGTAGCCAGTGTTTGGAATTAAAAAAAAAAAAAAAAAAAAATCCTCTTCTAGCAAGCAGATAGATGACAACATTTATCTCTAATTGTGGCTATAAAAATAAACATTGCAAAGAAATACAGCTAGAAATAGAGAAAATTCAACTTTTTACTCAATTTCATAATCATTTATATCCCCCTTTAAACTTCTTTTTCTGAGCTGTACCAGTTCGGCAGGAGGAGAGACATCATACTTAAGGCTAGAATTTAAGAATGAATAAATACTGTTTCATTCCCATCCGTAATTCAGTACAAAGCTAGTTATGAGCTATTTCTGTATTTGCCTTTAATATGTATAGGCATTCTTATTTCAACTTATATATGAATGTTCTGTGAAACTGCAGTCTTATACATATGTATATTCATTAAAAAAATCTAGATTTATGGGGGGGGGGGTGTACATATATGTTTCTCTTCTTGAAACTAGCAATGCTGTAGAGTTCTCCAGAAACATAAACTACTCAGAATAACTGTTACCAAAGTTTACTGTGGCTTTCCAAAATCTTAAGGACACCTGGTTTTTTGAATACAAGCCTCCCTTTAAGGGAATCCCAGTCTTAAATTCCTGGGAAGCTCTTGCCAGCTCTTAGCAGTTCTGCTTAGCTGTAGGTGTTGGCTTTCCTCCTCCTTTCAAACTGCCTGTGCTAGTGTCTTATTTCCATTGATAAGAGCCTGAAGGCTTGTTTAAAAATATCCAGGAAAGATGAGGGGAGTGCAGGAAACTTTAAGATTCAGTTCATATTAAGAGGGAAAACGTTTGTAAAATTAAATGAGTTCTAATGACTTGACCCTTGCCACTTGAATGCAGCAATCAGATACTGTGATCGATGCCAGCTAATCAAACCTGACCGCTGCCACCACTGTTCTGCATGTGATGTGTAAGTAACTGAATCTGAAATGATGGATTTTCTCTCTCTTGTGATCGTGACTTCAGTGTCTTCATGTCTTCAGCATGCCAGCCCTTGCATAACAGCAGGTTTTACTATTTGTTCCTCTCTCAGACCCTCAGTACCTGGATTTCACGAAAGAGCAAAGTTCCTCCTGTTGGTGCAATATTATTATTGCAGTCCCATTATCCAAAGTGGCAGAACTTTGTGAAACAGTGCTTATATTAAAAAAAATTAAAAAAGAGCAATTGAGAGAAAGTAAAGAAAGGCAGGTCTGAAATACTAGCACCAGCAAATGTTTATTATAGAACTCATTGTATCTTGCTTCTGCCACCTTGAAACGGATGTGTGTTACTAATAATGCTAAAAATCTTTATCTCAAAGATTGACAGTGGAATTACACGCCTTAATGATTTCAAAGACATCACTGCTATTCCCTACCCTCATTCTGAATCATCAGAGAAGTCTGTATGGGCACTGAAGACTGAGGCTATGAGTGAGACTTTAGTAGTCTCAGCTTGAGGAAGTCCAGTTAACTAGAAGAACAACTAAAATCAAATTTATTAGCAAATACAGTCAATGTGTGTCTGAAATATCTAGTATCTGTCCTTATACTAAACTTGGATGAAAATGGCACGTGGACTATTCAGATTACCCACTGTGCTGCTCTTTTCCTCAGCTTTAAAAAACAAACAAGCAAGCATCAAACAAAAGGTAGCAAAAACAGCCCTAAGGTAGACTTAGTTAAGTGAAGGCCAAGCTAACAGACCTTATCCACACAACTCTAAAGGGCCCTTTGGATTTGTTTTCTCTCAATGTGCACAGAAAACTAGTGTGGCTTAATGAACTATTACATGGTGTTACTCAGTAATGCTCCCCGTGTTAATTTAAGAGACTTCATAACTCTTCTGAATCTCACTTGGTCTTTTTTGGGTAAAAGGATGGCTGCTATAATATGGAGAATTGGCATGATTGAGAAGGCCTTGGAAAAGATACAGTGGGACAAAACACTTAAAAAAAACACCAAAACAACACAACCCCTGAACCTGTAGAAGCTAGAAGTATGCGTCTTAGAAAGACAATGTATTTTTTTGCTTTAACTTCCTGGAAATTATCTCTTTCAGATGTGTACTAAAAATGGACCACCACTGTCCATGGTAAGTTTATTTAAAAAAAAAAAAATCAGTATAATAATGATGAATTAGATCCCACATGATGAATTAGATGCTGCTTCAAAAATGCAACCTTGAAGTAAAACTTGGTGTTCACAGAACTTCTTGATGGTTTAATACATGAAAATAAATCTTGTTCTTAATGTGTGTGCAACATAGAGTTGTAGGCCCAGTAGCCCAAATCATGCAATTTCTCCTTATACAGAGAAACCCTGGCATTAACGAGACCTGTAAAGAAACGGCATTTCTTTCTTTTGCTTAGTTTGGTATTTGTACCAGGAGAGGAGATACGTACTACACTGTGAGAATCAGCTCTTGATTCTAGATGATACGTAAGACCCACTCAGACAGTTACTCTTCTGCAGTTTGTATTCACTGGTAGTCAGTAAAAATATTATCTGCTGTCACTATAAAAGTTCTGCTATCGGTAATCAACTTGAAGTGGTTTTGTAACCAAAGCAACGTTCACTGAAATTGATGGAGAGGCTCATATGACTGCAGTTAGTTCATAGTGTATGAGGCGCTTTCTATACAGGCTGTATGTATCATACGCTTTGCCAGCTCATGTCCTGTCCTGTAGAACTTCATGGGGGGCAAAATTTATGTGAGGTGCCTGTATCATTTGGCCTGAGGAAAGAGACTTCATTCAAAATGGTGGCTTAAAATGCTTCTGAAACACTAGTTGCCAGCTGTTTTGGACATACCACTGACATCATACACGTTATGCTCTGCAAAAGCTGAATGTATTGGGTTTTATTTTATTTTATTTTTTGTATATCATAGTAACCTCTTTCTCTTTCCCCTCCTTCTAGGGTGAATAATTGTGTGGGATTTTCTAACTACAAATTCTTCCTCCTGTTTTTAATGTATTCCTTACTGTACTGTCTGTTTGTTGCTGCTACAGTCTTGCAGTACTTCATAAAGTTTTGGACAGTAAGTTCTAAGGCTTTTTTTTGTTGTTGTTCATTTGTTTAATCTTGCATGTGTTATTGGAGGCTGCATCAGCATGTTGTCACTAACCATTTATTCTGTTCCATAGTTCATTACCATTAACAGCATCAGTCGAAGTGACTGAAGCAGGAGAACTTTCTGAATATTAATGAATTAAATGTATTACACTGGCCAGGATGAGTAATTGGGGGAAGAAGTTCCAGTGAGGACACTGTGCAATTTCTCTGCTCCATCAAAATCAAGTGGCACAGCTAAGGGTTTTTATGAGACTATTGGGTCTGGATCTGTAGATAGAGAAAGAACTGGCTATATCAAACAATTATATATATATGTATGTATGTATATATATGTATGTATGTATATATAAAAATACTGATAAATGTGAAATATAAATGGCAATTTATATTGTTATTTACAATGTATCTTCTTAAACTTTTTTATGGATGATTGCTACCAGATAAGGCAGATTAATTTCTTGGGAGCTGACTGAGCTCTGTTTTGGAGTCCCTACATAGGTGTGTCTGAACGTCATACTAGTGGTTTTTGTTGACCTGATACAGGTAGAATGCTAAGATACATACAGCGTTCATGATATACATCTTCCTTGCAACTGTTATCAGTTGTCAAATGATTGATACACATACGTCCATCTGACTAGATTTAATAAAATTTATGTGAAGGGCAAGCATCTTTGTACGTCAGTGTTATATTCCTCCTATCAGGTTTGTTCCAGTCACATTCCAGGCTGAACAATGTCTTCTGGTGTTGCTCCCTTTCATCTCCAAAACCTTGTACTGTGCCTTCCTGTCTCTACACAGAAGAGCTAGCATCAGAATTCTCTTAATCAGCTTCCATTAACTAGCATGGGAAAAATCACTGTAAGTGGAAGGCTCTCTGTTGCATCTTTATAAGTAAATAACAGCACATATATTTCTTAGATGCCAATTGCTGTCGGAGTAGCTGAGAAAAGCAGTCATTATCTGTAGCTGTGAAATAATCTTTATCAGAGCAAAAAGATGTTGCCGGGTAAGAGAAGCTTGATCATGTATTCAGAATAGCTGTACTTTGAGACAGCTGGCATTAGACAGGTAAGATAAATGGTGCAAAAAATACCTACACTTGTGTTCATCTAAGCCTATGGGTCTGATCTGCCAAAGTACTACGTTTCTCTTAGTCTGTCAGTTCTGTATAGCGGCCTGTCACTGGAGAGCAAGGAACTACGTGGGAATTGAACTGTCAGTATTGTGTGAGATGAAAGCCATAAATGTATTTATCAGTCATAGCTGTGGCTTGACAGATATTTCAAATGAAATGGTCTGATTCTGCTGTTCAGTCCTGCTTGACTGTAAATAGTTAAATTTTTAATTTGTGAATGTGTCGTTCCCAAACATCTGCCTGGCTGCTTTCCAGCGCTTTGTATGCAATTTCTAATGAAACTGTAGATGCGCTCTTAAGTATTTACCAGTCAGTGCTTGAGCAAAGAAAATTAATTTGCTTTGTCACCTCACTTCATAAGTGTTAGTGCCACAAAAGTCTGCAGGACATCTGACCACAATGAACATGTAATACCAGCATTTGCAGCAAGCCTCTTCCAAAGCCCATCGGACACAATATTAAAGTGGATGCTTAAGCAGAGGAAGTAACCTTAAAAGGGATTTTTTTTTTTTTAATGATTTAGTTGTTTAAAGTGCTTCCTGCAAGAATGGGCTACTTCTGAAATGTGACAATAGACAATGTAGTTGTGTGCTTTCACTTGTTGCTTTCATATCTGGTTACTTCCAAGACAGAATCTGGTGATGCCATGATCTTATCATTAGAGTAGGTCTCTGACTCACTGTACTTATATTAAATCACTCGTTACATAAAGCTAATATTCCTCTGATCTTATAATAGCCTGATTAAAGTAGACTTCTGGAACGAGGTGGCAGCGCCATAATCATGTAGGCTTGCAAAAATTAGTATGTCTCTAATATGTAAGCTTTTACGCAAGTGCTGTTGACTGCAGAAGAGAGTCCTGGAAGGTTCTACATCTATATCCAGATCAGATCTGAGCACTGCTGACACGTGCTGTCTGTAGACTGCTTCAGTACATTGCTAATGCTCAGCATTGTCTGCTATAGCATCAGACAGGTTACTGTTTTGACATTTTCTGTTGAGGCTCTCTAGATGTTGGGTTTTCCCTCCAAAGCTTGGCGATGTTATAGCATCCCTTCAGAAGGTAGTGTTTCTTTTTGCTTCCTTATAGATGTTTTTCAGAGAAAGTGCACAACGAACTGCTGTATATCTCCAGTGTTGAGGTGGAGGATCAACGGCGTCTTGGGGAGTGTAGCCTTGGTCACTTCAGAACTTGTAGTATGAGGTTGTGAAGATGTATGTGATAACTGCACAGATTTTAGCAATCCATTGTTTTGCACTGTTAAAACTTGCATAGAGACACAACACCCATATGCAGGCACTCGCAAACATTGTGAGACAGGCTACCTACCTCTTCTGTTGAAAAAAGTATTTGTGTTTCCCATTTGCACGTGCAAGACTTATACATAGCATCTTTCATGCTCTATGCAGAAGCGCTAAAGAAAGATCTCTGTACTGTTCATACAGTGGCAGAACAGCCTCACAGGCTGTAAATGTTTCCCACATGCTCATACGCTGATGTGGATGTTAAAAATCTGTTTTGTAGATCAAGGGAACATGAATGACACCTTTTTTTATACTCATAACTACTTTCCCTATACTCATGAAATTTTTATTTGTACCTAGGAAGTTGTTAAAGATGAGCAGATAAAACCTCCGTTTATCCAAATGTATTTGATACAAACACCAACACTGGCTGAACGCCCAGTCCTTGATGCTTTGTTTACATAGTGCATGGTGGTACTCTCATTCTTCCTGCACTCCCTCCCCCTTGAAACCTGTTCCAGCTGTTTTCAGTATCTTTCATTGTCCTCCAAATTATTTGGCAATCCTGAATATAGCTAATTCAAGAATGCAATATGTATTACCGGGTAGATGGCACAGGCTTCTGCAAAACTTTGGTTGTATTAACAAAAAAAAAACCCAACCCACAACCAAAAAACCAGGGTGATTCCAGATCCTTGCTTAGAACTCATTCCTCTTGCACATACGCATAAGGACATATACCACGTTTTCTGATATTTTTCTAGATTGAAATTAAACCTACCTACTAAAAGATGAGTAATGAGTCAAGCTCTGACAGCGCTTTTTTTTTGTTGGGGGTTTTGTTTGGGGGTTTATGTTACTTGACATATGCTCAAATGACTATGCTTGTGAAGGTGTTTGTAGGGGACTCTTTAGAATAGTGACTGGCTTCAGTCTATCACGTGTGCTAAGTAGCCTAAATTTTATTGTGCATATTGCTTCCCTTTGTAAGCTCTGCAGCTCTCTCACCTGCAAGTCTCTGCTTCTGTGCTGCTGCTGAGCATAATGATTTTAAATAACTAATGTCTGAAGCTTGACTCTCTTTTCACGTGCTGTGGCATGTGGACTGCTGCTAGAACACAACTGTTATACGCAGTCAAAGCCTGCATGCTTCTCTGCAGGAAGGAATCATCCTTTTTTGAAAGATGCTTCAGTTCTGCAACTGAATATTCAAGAACTTAAAACCAGTGGCTGAAACTGGGTGGTCAGAAGATGTAAATGCTCCCTGGGGATAATGCAGATTAATCATACATAATTCAAAAAATCCTTCTCCAGATTATAGAGCTACTGTTTTAAGAAGATGCAACTGGAATAAACTTGTATTTTCTGGCCCACAGAAAACACAAAGTCTGAGCTGCTACTGCTTTTTGAGCTTCAAAATCAACTAGCCTGAGGATTTTTTTTATAGATAACTATTTTGTTGACATATGAAATTCCAAAAGAGTCATAAAAATAGAAGTTACAAAAATCAATTAGGAAAGTAGGAAACACTGCATTGTGTTCTGAGGTAGGAGAAATCATCATAGCTTTAACATGAAGCTTAGGAATAGGCAACAATTAGAGTACGTATTTTGCTAGCCTCGATTTCAAAGGATTGCAAAACCCAACATACCTCTACAGCAGGGAGGAGAAGGGACTGTTGCACAAACTGTCTAAGCAAAACTGCATCCAAAAAAAAAAAAGAAGGCATTAAATAAGGAAACTGAACTTAGATAGCAGTTCAGAGAGCTGGACTCTGCTATCAGTTGCTTACTCTAGCGTGATCTGATGGTAGCCAGCATTTTTGAAAATGCTGTATGTATCTGCCCAACTCCAAGGTAAAAGCTTGAGCTCTCCCTAGACTTTCTGCGCAGATTAATGGAACTTAGAAGCCATACAACAGATTCATTAAGAACTAGCATCTTAGCAAAGACGGCTAATACCACTCTTTAGGTATAAAGTTTGGAGTTTAAAAGCTAATTTAAGCTTTCCTGTTTCTTGCTTTATTTTCTGAAGTACTGGTTTAATTTCAGATGTTATGCTAAAGATACATTCCACAAACGAATCTCAATTATTGAAGGATATTGGGAAGAAGAAAACCTATACTGACATGTTATGGGTTCTTTTTTTAAACAAAGAAAATTATGCAAAGAATGGCAATTTTTTTTATGGTTTTGACTGAAACTACATCTAATGGCAATAGATATGTTCAGAAGTCAGAAAGATTTTGTAATTTATAAACCATTGCTTTATTCCTCTGGAGTATTCTGAGCTTTTCAGACCTTTATGAATGGTTTCATCATACAGAATATTCACATAAACCTTACTTGTCATGGAAACAACTAGCAAAGAATGCACCTGGTGTAGTCGTGCTGTTCGAGCTGAGGAACCTCTTGAAAGTGATCCAGCCACAGTCTGTGTAGCAGTACTTCTATGCTTCGGTAGAAAATTTTATGCCTTGGAAGTTAGCAGTGTGCTCTGATGTACTTTCCCCTCCATTCTCTTGGAGAATGGAAGCTAAAGCTGCTGATGGGCGTTGGAACTTGGCACGTCCGAGAGCACATGTGCTCACCAACCATTTCTTTCTTAACAAAGCCTGTGCTGTTTTCAAACACTTCGTCTTAACGTAATACTAGTGTTTAATAAATTGTCTTTGTTTGCGCAAAGCTTTGCCGCAGGAAAGCTGCAGAGAATTGTCCAAAGGTAAAATCCAATATTGCTGTAATTATTTAAGTACTGTTCCTACTATAATTTTTCTAATCCAGTCATTCATGGTAGCTATTTACACCGTCACAAAAGGAAGGAGACTTGTAATCTGTTGCCTATGAATATAGGCAATATACAGGGCTAGAGATATACCTATGTGCACTTGATCTTAATTGAAACGTGTTCTAGTCTTAAAACAAAATCAGCTTTAGGTAAGCGGTATACTGAATGAGCTAATGGAAACAGTAATGGCAAAAATGCTAACTAAAGAGCTGAATAAAAATAGCCTCTCTGCTTTCATAGTGCTGTTAAAGGTCAACTACTTAAAAGTACTGTGATTTTGAGGATATAGAACTATATCTATATATAGAATAGTATTGTTATAAATCCCATTGGCCTCTTGAAAGTGCAAGCCTAAAAATAGTGGGGGTTGGGGGTGGAATCAACTATCCAGTGTGGGTGGGAGGTTGTTTTTTTATATGGTGGTTGTACTGAAATTGTTTTTCATGTAGATCCTCTGGTGAATCACTTCTGCCTGGTCAGAAACGGCAAATTTGTTTTGCTAGGTACATGCTGGTTGTTGCCTAAACCTTAGAGATCATCAAAAATTGAAGATCTGTCCAGGTCTTGTCTAGGAGTTGTTCAGTCTTGGAAATGCAGTATGAGCGCCATTTCCCTTTTACATTCCTTACACTGGTTCAGAAGTAGGAGGTTCAGTATTATCACCTTGCCAGGAAAGGGTTTGGAAGGTTTTGTTGTATTTTCTTCCCTTCAGAGAAAGTGATTTTGGACATGTTTTCTCTGTGTGTCTTTGGGTGTGGCTGCACAGTTAACATTTTTTTAGTATAGGAATTTTTTTTTTCCTTGCCCTCTACTGTGCATTTAAAAAACTAACCCTTGATTATACACAGTGTTATTGAACTGATGCACGTGCAGTCATGCCGTAAACTCAGGTGGAAGGGGTGCTTTTTTACTTTGTGTAAAGTGAGGTGAAAGACTTATAGCAGAATAGGTGTGGCAGAAAATCTTTAGCAATAATACTGCATTAGTTGCTAAAAAATGTTAACGTATTAATCTCTTTCTCTCTTTCTCCCCAGAATGAATTGCCAGATACCCATGCAAAATTCCACGTGCTATTCCTTTTCTTTGTGGCAGCCATGTTCTTCATCAGCATACTGTCACTCTTCAGCTACCACTGCTGGCTAGTTGGCAAAAATAGATCAACCATAGGTCAGTTAATTGGAATATGCAACTGTTCCTTGTCCAGAAACCCAAGAAGTCAATGACAATGTGAGGCCTACAGGATGTGCCATCACATATAAATGGAATTTTTAAATACTGTGCAATAAGAAGCATATTTGGTGAAAGTAATTAAGGTGAAATATATGGGGAAATGAAGCACATGTAGGGGTCCTCTGCTGTAGCCAAGCATATGGATTCGTGATAAATGTTGATTTCTTTTGTTTGTATTTTTGAGATCTCTGAGGCGCTGCATTTTTGTTGTGTTTTTATACCGTGTTAAGTATGTAACACAATTGCTACTTGCCAATAACCCTATTGTTAGAATACTTTGCCCCAGCCAAGGTGAAGGCTCTACTGCATATGAGTGTAGTACATTTTGAACCAGACACAAAAGAATATTCTTAAATCCTTTGAAATAAAATGGAGACCTTGCTATTAGAAAGTGGCTTGTAAAAGCAGTGCAGTAAAAATGGAAACACTGATGCACGTTTCCTAAATAATAAAAGAGATTCCCATAACTTCTATGCTTAAATGTTTTAAATGGCATTGACCAGCATAAGCAAGTTATGTGCATTAGTTAAAATATCTGAAGTTCTTGCTAAAGCATCTTTGAAAGTGGTTTTTGTGGGGTGGGGGGGATGGGGACTGGTGGATATTTCCACAACTGTCAATATCTTATACATTTCAATGGAAGTTAAATTTCTATCCTCAAAATTAAGTGGGTTGATTGAAATGGAAATAATTTTCAAGTTGCTAGAATTTTTTGATGGACAAAAATGAGGTTTTTTTGATTGCTTGACGGGAGGATTGAGTCCTTTTTCTCTTGATGTATTCACAGTCTCTTTTTTAGCTTTGAAGAAAATTTTAGCATGTTCCTCCCCCAAAAGTCAATGGTCATAATTGGCAACACAGTATTTTATTTACCCTCTGGATCATGATTGTAAAAAGATAAGCTGTTGGTATGGTGAGAGCAATGAGTCCTCTCAGTTCTTGGCCAAGGGTGTAACCTGACTGACTACAAAAATGGTGCCGGTTGGCTATAGTTCGTGGTGTGTCTGTGTCCCTAATGTGATAGACCTTATCTTTATCTGGTACCACAGGATGCTCTTAATTCAACTTCAGACCTTAACACAAGTGAAAATAACTATCCTGTATGGGTTTAGGTCCAGTAGTGCTTATGGTAAATTGCTTCTAGAAGAGGAAGTCTGCTCAAAGGTTTCACAGGTGCTGTCTCAGACCTTATGTTAAATGTAAAGAGAGAAAGATGACTGTTCTGCTTATGTGAACTTTCTTGCATTTCATTTCTATTTTAGTCATTTAACCGTGTGATATTTTTTTTAATGGTACTTATTTAAGGTGACGCTTCCCCCCTCCCCCCCCCCATAATACCCATCAGGATCGCCTCAGCTTGCCCAACGCTGTATTAACAATAGAGAAGTTTGAGTCTGTTTATTCATCTTCCCTGACTCCTTATCACTCTAGAGATGTTGCCTGTTTTTCTTTTACAGAAACATTCCGTGCACCCACATTTCGAAATGGCCCTGATAAAAATGGCTTTTCTCTTGGATGCAGCAAAAATCTGAGGGAGGTTTTTGGAGATGAAAAGAAGTATTGGCTACTCCCTATCTTTACCAGGTATTCAGTCTGAATGGGCATTAATTGGGGAATAAATTGATTCCATGACTCTCACCTTGCTTCCCCTTCTCTTAAAAAACAAAACACAACTGGAAAGCCAGCTTGTAAATCCTGCACTATTAATATTGGTGTAGGGAAAATGTGCAGGAGAAAACTAAGCAAACTCTGCACAGCGTTTTCATTCAAAGATAAGGGCGTCAGTGAGAAGGGCCTTCTAAATATGGAAGTTCGGAAAGCTTTGAGAAGTGTATTTCAAAAATTGGTGGTAGCATTAGTGTCTGATTATAGAGCAGAAATCAGCAACTCACAGGAGATCCAAATGCTTGAACTTCAGCTGCACTGAAATATCAGTTTAAAAGCACCCCCTCTTAGCCCTGAAACAACTTGATGGCTTTCCTGTTCCTGTAGATGACAGTATTGAAAGCCATCTGAAAAAGTGCATCTAAATAAGCAGCAGTGCAAAAAAAAAAATCTGATACGATGCAAAATACTGGTTTTAAAACTTCAGCTGAGCCAGTGTTAGGGAGTTGCAGGCAAGCGTCAGAGAAGCTTGATGAAGCAAGACTGACCTGCTGCCTACTCCCACCACTCCAGAAAGTCAGCAGAACAAAGTAGGTGCTGTGTTTCAACACTGCTTTTGCAGGGTTGTGTGTCAGTTGGTGAACCCGTTTTGTGAAGCTGAGGTCTGATAGCAAACAGCAGAGGTAATAACAGGCTCTTAAGTTGCCTCAGCTGTTCGCTGAGGTACCATGACTTTTCATGTGATTAAAAAAAGACAGAAGCTATGTTGTAGATGGATCAGTCTGTTTTGCCACCAGATTTTATCCTGATTAAATTTGCCTTAAAAGAAGGCTTAGCTAACCTCAAAATGATGGGTGGAGGGGAAAGCATAGCCACCAGAATATTATTTATGCTACAGCTTCTGGGGTTATAAATACCAGATAGTCGGACTACTTGTGCGTGGTGGTTTGGGGGAAGAGTAGGGCTACAGAAACACAGTGGTGTTTCTGAAAGACTAATGCTGTGCTCAGCAATCCATCCTGAGTGACAGGGTGTGAATCATTTGCGCTCCAAGATGTAATTAACTGATCATCCGGCTTAGTGGTAGAACTGCCTTGCTCAAGTCTGGAGTTCAACGCTGCTCTCAGTAATTGATTCGAGCCTGTAGTGTTTGCCTTTCGCCTGCATGCTTGTTCCATTAATTTAAGTCAACTACAAACAGTGATTGGAATCTTTGTTTCTGGTTTAGTTTGGGCGACGGGTGTAATTTTCCAACTCGTTTGGTGATTATGGATCCAGAGCAACTTACTGTCTCAAGCCAAAATGAACCTGCTAAAAGGTAACTATAGCATTTAAGATACTGATGTACTCCACTTCATCTGGAGAAAAAAATGTTTCAAAACTATTTTTTAATTTTTTATACTTCTTGTTATCTTCAGAGTGAGTTTGTAAGTCTTCAGAGAAGGACAGAATGGATCAAGACTAAAATATGGTGCTGCTTGTGCAGAAAGTCTGTTTCTTGGTTTTGACCTATAACAGAGACTATGGCTCTAAGGAAGCAGTAATACAGAAAGTAAGAGAGCTTACTGGCTCTTAACAACGGTCAAAAAAGTCCTAGGGAAGACTGGAATAATGGTCCATGGAAAAAAAAAAAGATATTTTTTTGAATGAGAGGAAGGCAAGGTATTATTTGTATTTCACTTTCTCCATCATGCTTAAAGAAGGGATGCTGAGAGACAGTTTGCAAGAGAGGTAGATCACTGTGGCTATTGCTGTTTTTTAGCACTGGAGGGTTTTTAGCTCATCACTTTTTATCCCTCTAAATTTGCATGGTTTGCATCTTCAGTGTATTTTCAGGAAGCCTGCACAGGATTCAAAGACACAGGAGTATGTGAAACTTCTGGGGGCATTTACATTTGCCATTTTAGAAGTCTTTGGTATAGTTTGGTGAGTTTGTAGCTGAAGGTTGTTGTCAACAGCAATCACCTGAGTTATGAGGCATTAGGGGAGGTTCCAAGGCAAGACTGAGAAGATGCTTCCAGTGGAACATAACCTGTGGAATGTACACAAGAGCAGGACCCTTGTGCACTCAACAGAGTATCCTTTTGCATTAGGAAGATGTTCAGCAGAAGGCCCTTGCATTTACTGATGGGAAAAGATGGCATTACGTTGTTCTTCCAGACAGTACTGGTTTTTAACTGTCTGGCAGTAGCATTGTTGTCAGTATGCCATTTCTCTTCTATCAGTCTGTGCTTTTTTTCTGTTAGAACTGTGAACGGCCTGTGTCAGGCAAGGGTTTAGACTGATGACTGGCACAAGCCTATAGGAGAATTTGGGTTGGGGGCAGAGGGCCAACGTAGGGGGTTTTGTTTGCTTTGCTCTTAAGTAATTTCAGTACTCTAGAAATGTCTGAAATAAGCAGCTACAGCTATTACAGAATTCCTGTTGACTTTGCTTACTTTTCAGCTCTGGAGCCAATCAGTCCTTTCCTCCTCGACCACTCAGTGAATCACAAAATCGATTGCTAGCCAGTGACAGTCAGTGGGTGGAAAGTGGCCCTGAAGAGGAAAATGTTAAATCAGGTAGCCTGCATTGTAACACTTGTGATGATTCTAGAGTTATGTTTGTGGTGGGTTTTTCCCCTTTTTTTTTTTTTTTTTATTTTTTAGACCTAAAACATCTTTAGGAATTGGTTGGAGTCAAGTAGAAGAAAATTTGTTCTGTAGAATCAAGTCGGCATGTTTATAAGTTAAGGCTAACTTGTGTCTTATGCTCTAATCCAAACTAAATTGTTACACTAAGGTAATGGATAGATAATTCTGACTTTCTCACTTCCTGTTCTGAGATTTTGGATCTTTTCACATTTGATTAGGGGGAGAAAAATATTTTCCTAAAATAGGCACAACATGATAAATGTGCTTTCTGGTTTGAAGTCCTTGCTATTTGTTGTGCAAATCTGTGAAAACACATAATTGAGATTCTCTCACATTTTAGGTGCAAAAAAGAGTATTATAGTTTCATTGGAAAGCTGATCTCAGCTTGTTGCTAACCAACCATCTCAGTGAGAAACAGGTAAGACCAACATCATTGATTGCCGTTTCTGTATATGTATAAGTAAACTAAAATAGACATCTTGAAGTCAAAAGTCAGTAGTCATGGAATGCAGAGGAGTCCTCTGATGTTGGATGAGTAACAGAGAAGTCTAAATAAAACTCAGGATGGCTGTCCAGAAGACAAGAATGGGAGTAATGCTGTAGTGCAGGAAACATGGGCTGGCTAGATCTGAGATGAGTCAAACTAATCCTTTAATTTGAAGTGAAGTGGATAGTGCTGGATTTGTTACCTGACCAGGGAAAATAATGTAATCCGCTAAACAGGCAATTTCAAGATGAAGTCCTCACTTGAGGAAGAGATATTCTTAAGGAACAACTCCTTAACTGTCTTTTTCTTAATTGTATATTGGTGGTCTGTGCTGTGCTCTTATACTTTAAGGAGCTGTGTGCGCACGAGGAAGGAAGGTCAATAGGTAAATACAGGTGTCTCCATACAGACTGCTTTGTCACACTTGGAATTGACAGTGATCCTCTTTTATGTAAGAGCTCGGCGCACACTTTGCATTCAGGAAATACAGTGAGTGCTGCTGCATATATGAAAACTTCCCTTGGTGTATTTCCAGTGACTAAATTAGACATCTCTTATGTTGACCTCATGCTGTGGTGAGCTTATAAGATCCCATTAAATGTTTCTCTCTGGAAGAGAAACAGATCTTGCTTGGACAACTAGCAACCATAGATGCTGAAGGCTGGGTCATTTACCACCTCTGCATTTTTCTGTTTTCTCCCCCTCTTCCCCCTTCCCCTCCCTCCCCCCAAACTTGCAATGAATTCCCATTTTCTTTGGAAAGAAAACACAGTATTCGAGTTTTGTGAGCTCAGTAATTTTAGGATCACTTTTTCTTTTATTTTTTTTTAAATAAGCCTTCTGATCTAGAGTCATTGTTTTGATGTGGCTTTAGGGTTTGTTTGTTTGTTTTCAAGAAAAAAAATAATTGTCTAAAAGGTCTTTGTGGGGGATGGAGTGATGCGTTGACTGAAGTTGGTCAGGCTGCTCAGTGTAAACTCATATAAACCCAAAATTAGACTAGTCAGTGGTCTTCTAAAAAAACTACTCAACCATGAACCCACCAATGACAAGTTTTCCCTTTGCAGCTTTTCTTAACACTTTATATAAATGTGCAAACGAATGTCCCAAGCAAGGGGACTCCTTTCAGCCTCTAGCTATATAAAAGCTACTCTGATCTAAACAGGTTATTAAGGCTTTTCTGTTCTTCATAGAAAGGACTAGATAACTTCTGAGACCTGTTCATCCCAGCAACCTTTGATAGGCTATTATAGACAGGTCTTAGTCTTTCTTTCCACTGACCTAGAGAGGGAGCATAAGTCACTGGCTTAGGCTAGACAATTAACTGGTTATAGTTTGGGATGAATTTCCTTTCTGTCCTCCCTCTCTTCCTAAAGTTAAGCCAAATTTAGTAAAGGCAGATTGTGTACTTTTGTTGCACTTGGCCAAACTGCTGTAGTTTTAAAAGTTGTATAAAGAAATAGTGCATAATTGCACTCAACACAAAAGCATTTTGGTATATGTTATTTCAAATAATGGTTAACTCACTAGCACAATGTTTCAGCCATTCTGAGTTCAGTTGGATTTGATCACAGTTTCTGTAGGCCAAGGTGGTTAATTCTAGTCCCCCTGCAATTGTAAGGAACCATGCAATAGCTGTGAGATCCAACATCTGTTCCATGCATGTTCGTATACCCTGTAGCAGACTGATAGTTGTATTTTTCAGTTTTAAGCCTATAACACACAGCAGAAGCAATCAAAGTTATGGCTGGCAAGTAAAATTCCCATATTATTCTAGAGAAAAGAGCATGATTTGCGAAAGAACACCAGTCCCCCAGCCTTACCTAGGCAAATATCATTTCTGTCCCCATATCTATCAATTTAATTTAAAACGAATGAGCAATTATTGGAATCAGGGAGCCAAGAGACTTTAGCCACAGGTCAGTGGTGATGGATTAACATTCGTAGTGCAGATAATCTTGTAAAACATAAGAGGTTTTAAAAAAAAAAAAAAAAAACAACAAAAAAAACCAAACCAAACCACACCTCCCAGAAGCCTAATTATGAGTTGAAGTTACCTTAACTGCTGTCCTGAATCAGGAGTCTGTAAATTACACATTACCTAGCTGTGTTCTTGTAATGCACTATGACCTGTATTTTGAAAGCTAGTAGTATAATTCCACTAATTACCTTTTTTGTTTCACTAGGTTTCTGCAACACATCTTGTGCTTGAATATTACTTAATTCTGTTTGGAAGAAGTTGATCAGTAAAAAATGGAACATGAACATTTTGGGAAGAGACAAGAAATACAAATTTCCGCACAGTACAATGGATTCTTGTAAGCACTATTGCAGAGCAGGGAAGTTCAGACAGATGCCTTAAGATTCTTAATGTGCATTTATGCAACACTGAATTATATACTGCTACCAAAGGGCCAAATCCTGAAGTGCCCTGCTTGGATGCACAAGGTCCAGAGTGGGAACTATGCATTTCTGTTATGCTGCAGTGGTGGGGGTAGATTGCAGAGACTCCTACCTCCCCACGGGCAAACTTCATACCTTAGGCACTGCAGAAGTCACTTCCATAGCAGGTCTCCAGGGTACAGAAAGAAAGAAAAAAGGAAAAAAAAAAAGATAAATCAACATAGAGCATGGCCGGTGAGTCTGAAGTGCAACTATGCATAGTTCAAACAGCAGGTGACGGGGAAGGGACTGGATGATGTCTTCTTCCCTCTTTCTACTAAACATGATCATAGCTCTCCAAGTCTTTCAGGACTGAGGATTCCTTCTAGTAGCTGTGCTTTGGAGCAAGGCAATGCCAACAACGTAAAAGCCTTTTACTTGGGCGTTGCTTTTTTGCTATGGGATTGAGCCACCTCATCATTTTAACTTGATTTATTTAACCATATCAAGAATAGAGCTCAAAGAGGCAAACTTGGTTTTTAGTTGAAAAAACATGGATTGTTACTTTCCAGCAATTTCCTATCAGCATACAAAGAAAAGCCAATCCAAAAAGGGATTAACAATTGTTACATTTTCTGTTAATGTCTGCATTGTTCTGTATGAGGCAGTAACAAAATGGTAAAGTACCCCTGAGAAAAACCTTATTGCAGTTGTGTGTTGTTAGAAAATGGAACTGGAAGAGTACTGCTTTTTCTATGGGACTCTTGATGGTTTATAAATACTGTTTTATACTTTTGTTTTATCTTTTTAATAAAGGCACAAGTTTTTATTGGTTCTCAAGTACCATTTAAACAAATATAAAGTACTTAAGAGAAAATTAGTGTTGGATCATACATCTGTGTTAACCCACTGAAAATTTGTATGCTTTAGTCTGCCACTTTGAAGTCCAGTTTAAGTGATGCTGATGTTGCTAAAGATTGAGTGTTCTGTGCAGTGATGTACCTGTTCACAAAAGGCAAAATGTGTTTCCTGTGTGAGGAATGAAGTCCATCCTAAGCTCAAGACCTACAGCAAACAACATGGTTTTTTTTTTTCCCCTCACTCCTCTATAAAGCAGACTGCTGACTCATCTTTGGGTAGTATTGGAATTTTGCACCTGGAAAAAGTGACAAGTACTATTTTCCTGTCTGTAATTTTTCTGATGTTTAGTTGATGCTGATTACGAATAGATATGAGCCCTTTTGAGACTGAAGGTAGTAGCAGAGTTATCTAGACCGAAAGAACCTGTTTGGCTTCTCTCACAGACTGATTGCTACTTAATTCAAATATGTTTATGATCGCGATAGTAAGGTATAAAACATACTGTAAGGTTTAAAACAAGTATTTTTTGTCTTCGGAAAGAACAAACTTTTCTTAGATATTAATCTTCTAGAACAAGAACACTTTGAGAACCTATGAACATGCTTTGGTTGCTGTTGGATGTTCTTGAGACAGAAGTAATAGTCCAAACTTGCATGTTTTATAGAAGTTGCAGAATGTTTCTTCAAACTTTGTACAAGAAATTTTGCATTTGTTAATTTCAAAACTTACTAAAACATTTGCTACACGTTAATCTCAAAGGTTCAGCTTTTTCTTCTCAAATGTCAAGTGAGAAGCTCTCATCTGAATGTGACCTCTCAGCAGTACTGCACCAGCAGAATTTCTTGGGGAAGACCAGAGGGACAGAATACTGCAAGTTCAAATGGCTTTTTCTGAATATCAAAATCTGCAGCCCCAAACACTGGTGCAGCTGTAACAGAGGGCCTGGAATGTCATCTGGCTTTTGCTATATCAGCATCTTGCAGCTGGGATAACACATGCACAGTCATCCATAGCAGAACTATAAGCAAAATCTAGGTCTCTAATGTGGTAAATATCACTGATTTAGCAATATGGTCTCTGCTCAATATACCCCTATATGAATATGTATATACTGTAGGCTAACAGCAGTATAACTTGTTTGATTTTTAAGTCAGGATAGCTAATCCACAGGAAAAACTGCAAGTAATCAGACTGGGCTAAATCCATGTGTGTTCTGTAGCAAGTGCTGGTCTTCTGAAGCCAGTTCTTTGTATATCTGATGGACATTTTTGTGTCTTTTCATGAAGAGCTGATGTTTCTGACATCTTTATGCAGATCACAGGTACATTTTGTCCCTGATTTTTCTCATGTTTCAGGTGAGGAGAGCAGGGTGCTTAGGATACTCTTGAGGTCAGAGTTACTGTTGGTGTAAAAGCAGGCATTACTGAAAAGTCACTTTGGTAAACGTGAAACACAGTAAAATGATTCAAATATGATTCTTCCAAATTCACCACCCCCATGCTCCCTTTTTTTACCCCAGAGAACTGGTTACTAAGAGAAACCCCAGACTAATAGAAAGGAATTAAGTTAAGGGAATTGTATTGATGAGCTCTAAGGGCCCACCAGTGAGTGGGATGGGGGAGGGGGTCAGGTTTTCCTGGCAGGCCCTTGCTGTGGAGGAGGTATCACCTCTAAGGTGGCAGGACAATATCTTCTGTCTTCCAGAGCTCTGTCCTGCCAGTTCCCCAGCCATAAGCAAGGGTACTCTGTGCTGTATGGAAGAGTGAGATAGGCAAAAGGAGGGAGCAAGCCAGGAATTAAAAAGTTGGTGAGGATGAACAGCTGTTGGCTGTTGAGTTGCAAGCAGCCTTAAGTATTGTGCCCAGCAGAGGCAGGGGGGTGTAGGGGTGCTCCAGGAAATAGGTCCTTTTGGCCCATGCACTGAAGAGCTGGAAACTTCAGGGAATGCAGTGGGAAGAGCAGCCCTACCTGTTCAGGAGGCCCAAAGGGAGATTGATCCTGAGAAAACAACTGGTTTGGGTGCTGGGTCATGTTGTACGCGCTGGTTTTGTGCTTTAACCCACTCTGTATCAGCAAGTCTTGAAAATATGTAAATTGTCACTAAAAATAACAGCCCATAAGCTTTTAGAGCCATCAAAATAATTAGTATTGCAAGCCATAAATAGTAATGTAGTTACTGTAGGATAGTTGACATGGGCTGCAATTACAAACTATGCTTTAGTATTTCTTATTGCTTTTTTCTTTAAAAAAAAATCCCACATACACACAAGAGTCATGCACACAAAATGACATTAAACTCCCTGTGTGAGGACAGAAGCCTGGTGTAGGGCAAGATTTCAGTGTGATTTCTCCTCGAGATTTCTGAAATGTCCTAAGATGATAGACCTGTCCTGGTGAAGATGAGGCAAGGGGATCCATAAATAGAAAAGAATACTTAAAATGACACAGCTGTTTTTTTCTTACGATGATTTATTCACAGACTGTACAACATACATAGAATTGCTGTTCCTACCAAGATATGTTTATAGGAGAAGGGCAGGAAGAGCTGTAGGTTTCTGTCATAACTCATTTCCTACAGTATTATGCCAAGATTGCAGTGTCACAAGTTAGATGCATCATAAGCCTTTGATTGGAAACTTCCACTTTAAATATTCAGAGTGTTATTTTAGAGGGACTTCGGGCACTTTTATTTTCAGTGACTTAAGCAGAAATTATGGTAACATTTTTGTTAAAGCTGCCCCTTGAGTGTGGAATTTGAAGGTACCAAGCTGCTTTTGGTACGCTATTTGTAGAAACTGGTCCTGTTGTCCAGAGTGCTTAAATGCCTACAGTTTTCAGGTACTGTTTCTTCCCTCATTTCATCTTGTGTGGCTCTTCTGTATTGTAAATAATGTTTTGGGGTTTGGAAGTTCTGTTTAAGTTCAATACCATTTGATATGCACTCAAAGAATTTCTTGATGTAGCTGAAGTATGGTCCAGTTGTAGCTCCCCAGAGCCCCAAGAGGAGGAAAAAAGCAGCATTTGCAGCAGCTCTAGCGTCTGGCAGATTTACCGAGAGATGCATTGACTGACATAAATTAAGCAGATCTGCCTAGATGAGGAGCATTGACTGATCGTACTTACTAAAAATTAAAAAAAAAAACAAACAAACAAACTTTGAGCTTCATAGTGTATGTTCTTTGAGGACACCATCTAAAATTGTACATAATTGGGGGATTCAGGTATGTATTTACAGAGGCTCCAAATAGCACTTACTTGAACTCAGCGCAGATCGAGAAGATCTTTCACAGTACCTAAAGAACAGGGAGGTGTACAACGCCAGGGGCTCTTCTATCCCTAAATGGCACCAAAGAGAGCAGCTGCATATAAAGTGGTTTGTTATAATTCTGAACACATTTACTGTACTCATTTCTATCGATTTATTTTGTATATATAGACAGCTTTTTATATGCATTTTTCTTAACTACATAACTGTCATGAAATGTAATGAAGCTGCAAGTTGTAGTTAGCTTTAATGCTGATTAAAACTGGTGTTTGGCTGTTTTGTTTTCTGCAGCAATTACTTGAATCTTGTTTCCATTAGGTAGTGAAGTCCGATAATGTTTACAGGATTGCTTGCTTTGTTTTGGGAGGGGGAATGTCCCCATCTTTCTTCCCCAAGACACAGAGAGCACGTGCTCAGCGGTCAGGCAGATGTCTTGGGATGACGCACTGGGATCACCTTTATTGGCACCAAAGCATGAATGGTGACAGGCGGAGTCCCTTCCGTTTACGCTGCCTGGCTGACAACGTACATGCTCAGCATGTTTCTGAGTTCTCCTGTCCCTTAACCTGTTATGATCAGCTTTATCGTGAGAAACTTCAATCTTTCTGAACAGCAATTTACAATCAAAAATAGCACAGAAGAGGCAGCGATCCTGCTGCTCAAAACCTGCCCCCTCTCCCTGTCCCTTTTTTAACTTGGATGAATTAAACACCCCTGGGTTATCGCTGCAATTATTTTTGTATTTGCCAGCAAGGGTCATCAACGTTTGCACTAATCACAATGTCCCAGCTGTTCTACTTCCACAGTTATTCATAATTGTGCTGCCTAAACTTGTAATGAGCTGTATTTAAAGTCAGAGGTGAAGTGTAAAAGGTGTATGTAATAATGACACATTTATTGTAAGTTTTTTTATGTTACAGATAGGACTAGTCCTATGCACAGAGAAAACATGTTGCCATTTATAGTTTAATACTTGAAGTAACTTTTTAAAATGGGCTTTTATAAATGAATTAAATACAAAATCACATTGCTTTGCCTGGAAGTTCCTTCATGTTTTAATTGTATTGTGCAATTTCTCCATATGTATGCTTTTCCATAAATGTTATCTTAAGCCATTTATAACCATTGAAAGTGATTTCCAGATTTTGTACATCAGCGTTCAGACCTGTTCGTACTTCTCTGAAGTATAATTCATGTTTAAATGAAAAAGTTGTACCATTTTAGGCCTCTTTTCCAAAGAGATAAAATATGAATGGACTTGACACTTGAATCCATCAGTGAATGCAACATCAACTTAATAAATGTATGTGAAAGAATCTGAAAATCGCTTAGCTGTAGCACGTGTGTATTAGATCAGTGAGAAAAACTGCCTACCTGGGAAATATTTTGTAACTGTTCCACAGTTTTTATACTCCAGCTGCAACAAACCTAAGATTACACTCGCTCCTGACATACCTTCCAGGTCACTTGGTCTTGAGAGGGGAAATAAAAAAAACCTTCCAACTTCTGGCTGACTATACTCCTTCAGGACACTAAGCATAACCTAGAAATCAGACTGCCAGTCAGCTGTGTTCCTTTTAGGTCAGAAATAATCTCTGCAAGAGAGGGCAGTAACACTCAAGTTGACGCTGACATGACAATGACCCTGTCATTTAAATTCAACTGTTCTTTCCAAGAATTCTAAAAAAAACTGGAACGTTTTAGAATCTTCCATGAGTTCCAGCCTCATACAGCTAACTTTGTAATTCTAGTTCATCTTGGTCTTTGCATGCCTGATGAAGTGAGCACTGTGCAAGTGCTGTCAGTTGTGTCTTGAGTATTAACGTGCACAGAAGCATCCCTTCAGGAGAGGGACCAGCAAGAGCCATCTGGTCAGTACCAGCATATAATCCCTTTCAACAGAGCAGGTGTGTTCTAGCTTTCAAAGGGAAATTAGTGAAGCTATATGTCTAGTTCAAATCATCACTGCACTTGGGAACACAGGCGGAGTTATGAAAAGCCCTGGAGAACAGAAGGCAGGCAGATGGTAGAGACACAGAAAAAACTATCTTCTAAAGAGACGATAATAAGAAAGCACACTGTAGGATTGCTTTTAATGTAAGATTTTGTATACCGTAACAAAGTCTCATTTGTCATTTACCCTTATATTGAATTACAAAACTACCATAATAGGTAGAACAGCAGATCCCATAGTAGTGCATAATACGTGCCAAATATAAACACACCGTATTATTCAAGATGTCCACTTCTTCGTCACGTTTAAGTGGTCTAAATGATCGCTCATATATCTATGCTCAGGCAACTTGGCTGTCACCAGTCTTCTGAAAGCTTCCCATTTTGCACGTCTCTCTTCTGTGTTATGTTTGTACTCCTGCTCCCGGGTCAGGTAAGGTCGACTCAGCCAATATTCATTCTCTGCTTCAATTTCCAGCCTTCGGATCATTGCTTGCTTCATTGAATCGGTAATCGCTCTTGGTTGCCTGTATTTTCCAATCCATTGTTTTCCAGGAATTCTCTTTCGGAGTAATACTGTTGTTAAAAACATTGTGCCTTAAAATACAGACAAAAATATAAAACTGTCATTAGATTGGGACGTGAGTTAAGAATTTAACAAGAAAAATGAAAAATCTGCACACACTTACTCCACTGCTTTTTAGCTGGCTGGTTTGAAGTTCAGAACCTGATATTCACAATCAACCATTATGTACAGCAGATAGTACAATGCCAGACACACTGGAAATGTAAGACCAGAAAATGAAACCGAAAATATTTATTTAGCTAAAGAGTTTACTCAGTTATGCTTATGTTGAGATTAAAGCATCTCCTCCATAAATTATGAAAAATACAGTCCCAGATACTATTAAACAAAGGATTCACTTCATCCATTCCTTCTTCAAATAGGTAACTGCATCGTCAAAACAGAGAGTACTTCCAGGTGCATCTGCTAGATCGAGATCTGGTCTTTCCTCAGTATTAACTTTTGAACTACAGTCTGTCCATAAACTTACTAGAATATAATTATCTGGTCTTGTTTATGAACTAGGGGAAATCAGATTTCTAGAGAAAAATAATATCCTGTATTAGACCAACTAGTGTCAAGTAGAAAGCACAAATACAGTGTCCAACATTATACACAGGTGTGACAAAGAGGCAAGAGAGGCCAAGCTACATTTAGATTTGACATACATGCTCTTCATTGACTTATTTATTAGGCCTAAACATGCCTAACTCCTAGGCCTCTCATTACGCTGCATCTTCATCAACTAACAAGTCAGCCAAGCACCTGAACCCGGCATAAACCAGCACAACTGCTGAGAGAAGCCGCCCTGCCATACCCCATTCCCATGGTGCAGCCGCACGCTGCTGTTCCACTCTCTGACCCCGTTCGAAGCGCAGCTGTGGGGCTCGGCGGGGGCACGGCTGCCTCCGCCTCTGCTTCCCCTCCCGGCAGGGCAGGGCAGAGCTGCCCGTCTGCAGGACAGCGCCAGCCCCTCGCCTTCAGGCCTGGGCCCGCTCCAGCCTCGGCAGGGATGGATGCCGAGGCAGCACAGCTGCCCTCCAGGGCTCTCCCATGCCACAGAAGCCGCCCAGGCCGTGGGACTCGGCCTGTGCGGGGGAGCGCTGCAGCCTAGGGAGGAGGATCTCCTACCCGTTCCCTGCCGGGGTCATCTCCCGGTTCAGGTCCCGAACAGCCCCGCCAAGAAACACCCCACACCCGGAGGGACGAAGCGCTCCGAACCCTGCCGCTAACAGATCGCTCCCCCCCGCCCTCACTCACCGACTGCCCTGACGGCTCCAGCCCCCTCAGCGGGAAGCAAGATGGCGGCGGGCGACACCTCTCGCGAGGTCTCGCGAGATCTTGGCGGTGGGCGGGCGGGGTCTGGCGGCGCCAATGAGGCGCGCGCTGCTTGCGGTTCGAAGCTGGCGGCGGGCATTAACCGTCCTCTGCCGGCAGCGCGCGGCCGGGCCCGGTTCCGGTTCCCCTCAGCGCCGCTCCCAGCCCTAGGGTGGCCGTTAACGGGTGTTCGTGAGGTCTCTGGGCCTCCTCTTCCCCACAGGCGATGGACGCGTCGAGGGACTTCTTCGGCAAGCTGCGCGCCCTCGCCCTTACGCTGGAGAAGGAAGCGAGGCAGCTGGAGCGGGCCCTGCGCAGAGAGGACACGGGTGAGTGTGGGCCTCGTCCCGTCTCCTTCTCAGGGCTCTGCCGCTCCGAGGGCCGCAGCCCTGCTCCGGGCTTCCTGTCGGCGTGTCTGTCCCAGCCCCAGGCAGCAACACCCCGAGTTGGGAACGCGATATGGAGAGTTGTTCCCGATCACTCGTGGTGATGGGTGTCGCGCCTGGACGCTGGGGCTGACGGCTCTGCTGGGATACCCCGGGGGGCGGTTGTTCCTCGGGAGTCCTTGGTTTGGGTTCCTGCCTGCCGTTGTGCTCCTCTGGGCATGCGGAGATGGGCCTTCGGTGGGCTGGTGGCTCCGGGGATGGGCCTGGGAGTAGCGCGGCAGGGTGTTTTTTGGGCTCCCCCTCATCATTGTCTCTCTGAGCTCCTTTGTGGGTGTGTAGGCGAGCTTTTATCACGGGGAAAACCGGAATGAGCAGGGAATTACATTCTTGCTTTTAATCTCTTTGTGGATTGAGACAGTAAAACTGTCTCAAGCATTTGCAGGGCTTGTTCTCTCTCCGTACAGATAGCTCAAGCTTCTAAGTGGATTTATCTCTGTGCTATGGCTTGTCATGTAGCAGGTGTATTCTTTTACACTATTTGCGTTAACCTTGATTTCTAGTGAAAGAAGTAATGACTGCTGCATGTATAAGTGAACAATGCTAAAATCTGCCCGCATTCAAATAAGGTGGAAGAATTCAGCTTTTTGTTGTATAGTGGTGTCATTTTTTATTATTTCAAGTTCAAGCTCTTTAAGGATAAGAATTTAGCATAAATAATTCTCAACAGCCCATGGACCTACCTATTGTACCAACATCTGCTATACATCAATTTTTACAGTATTAGCTGCAACAGTAAAACGGAAGCCTGTGCAGTTTTTCTGTGTAGTTTAACATAATGTACAAATTGCAGTCTCATGCTGTGCAAGGTACCCAATATGAACTATTTTCTTTTTGGTTTTCTCTGTCTTGACTCTACACGTGACTCCAACATCTCTAATACAGGAGATTACGTTCTGATGTAGAATGTACTTACATGCTAAAATACTAATACCCATTTTTTTCTTTCCAAACTCTTTTATGCGAACATGCATATCGAAGACTATGAAGATGAATCTCCAATAAGAGTCTTACATGACCTCCATTGTGAAATGAGAACTCTGAAGGTAACATCTTGACTCACTTCCTTCTTGAAAAATGGGTGGCTGTGGGGTGGGTGTTCCATAAACTTATGGTTCTATTTTTGATCATTAAGCCACAATACAGCTATGTTAGCAGTTCTGACCCTTATTTTTATTAATTTTTCTCTAATCATAATGGCTGTAGATGACAGGGTAGTGCCCAAAAACTTTTGGGTAACTTAAAGTAGATTTAGCACTGTTCAATAGTTTGCAGTCGCTGTTGTTGTTCGGATCAGCAGGAGACAAAGGTAAAAGGGAAGCTGTAGCTGTGCCAGGGCGAAGGTATAGGGGAGAAGGACTCAGGAGCAGCAGCTCCCTAGAGAAGAGGTATGCTTGCTTGTGTTCAATGACTAGCACTTAGAATCAAGAAAACCTTCACAGAACTTTCAGTACCTTCAGCCATTAAACTTGTAAAGAATGTTCTTTATTTCTTTAATAGAAATAGGAAAAACGGGCTATAGAATTGTCAGGGTTGGAAGGGACCTTAAAGATCATCTAGTTCCAACCCCCTGCCGTGGGCAGGGACACCTCCCACTAGATCAGGTTGCTCAGAGCCCCGTCCAGCCTGGCCTTAAAAACTTCCAGGGATGGGGCTTCCACCATCTCTCTGGGCAACCTGTTCCAGTGTCTCACCACCCTCATGGTGAAGAACTTCTTCCTAACGTCCAGTCTGAATCGACCCATCTCTAGTTTTAATCCGCTCCCTCTAGTCCTACTATTACCCAACATCCTAAAAAGTCCCTCACCAGCTTTCTTATAGACCCCTTAAGATACTGGTAGGCCCCTATAAGGTCTCCTTGGAGCCTTCTTTTCTCCAGACTGAACAACCCCAACTCTCTCAGTCTGTCCTCATAGGAGAGGTGCTCCAGCCCTCTCATTGTCCTCATGGCCCTTCTCTGGACACATTCTAGCACGTCCATATCTCTCTTGTAGTAGGGGCTCCAGAATTGGACGCAGTACTCCGGGTGGGGTCTCACGAGAGTGGAGTAGAGGGGGAGAATCACCTCCCTCGACCTGCTGGCCACGCTTCTCCTGATGCAGCGCAGGATACGATTGGCTTTCTGAGCTGCTAGTGCACACTGACGGCTCATGTTGAGCCTCTGGTCTTCCAGCACCCCCAACTCCTTTTCTTCAGGGCTGCTCTCAAGCCAGTCACTGCCCAGCCTGTATCGGTGCTTGGGATTGCAAGCCTGATCTTCACTTACGATGGACAGTTCTGTCCAACCCCTGCCATTCTCTTCTGTGACTCCGCGAGTGTGGCTGGAGCCCTTATCAGTGAAGACTGAGGAAAAGAAGTCGCTGAGAACCTCGGCCTTCTCCATATCACTTGTCACCAGCTCCCCCATTTCCTTTCTGAGAGGGCCCACACCTTCCCTAGTCGTCTTCTTACCATTGATGTACCTATAGAAATTTTTGCTGTTTCCCTTGATCTCCTTGGCTAGATTTAATTCTAACTATAGAAATAAGCAAGTGTAGAAATAATTGAGAAGTAAGCTAGGATATAAACTTGAGGTTTACTACCTGCTCTGCACAAGTTCTTTGCATGTAGGGGAGTAAGAGTCCAAACTAATTGCTGTTATCTCATGTTTTTATGGAGTAAAAGCATATATGTTTGTTTGAGAGATTACTAGTAAGTAGTTATCATACTGCGAACAGTTTAACTTTTGTAAGTTTTTGTATGCTCATGCCCTATTTATTCCTGATATTTTGTAACCTAGATTTCAGGTATAGATAAGACCTAAATTTGCTGTTTATCTTTGTCTGAATTGATGTTCAATACTTATTCCCAAAACACTTCATGTGTAAACAGCTAACGTGGTGATTTGAAAACCAATATCTCTATGTTTCCCTCTTCTGCTGCACCCCCAAAGGAAGATGTTAATGCCAGTCTTAGCAAGAGTTGTTCTGAAAAACAAGCAATTCATGACTTTATGAAGGCAAGTGAAATACTGATGCAAAGAAATGCAGCAGATCTTGGAAAAATAAGAGAGCTGTTCCAGAAATATGGCTACAAACCACATGTCAAAGACTCTACAGGTAATATTTCTTGGCAATATAGTATATGAATGCAAATGTAATTTTCTAAAATGTTTCTCTTTAGCTATGGGTATATTTCCATTAATTAAGAGGTCAAGTACATTTATGTTGTTTGCTTTATAATAATATCCAGAGGGCGAAATATTCTGTTGTCATTGGTGCCATAAGAATAAACCAAAATAAAAAAACTTTAAAGTTAGATCTCCTGGTGTGCTTTTGAGTTAATGTATGTTGGTTTGTTTTTTTTTTTCTCTAGTAATAGTTATACTCAGAAAACAGGTTAGCAAACATGTTTTGGTAACCCAGAGAATTATGCTGCTTCAGCTTCTCGTGCATGGGAAACTATTGTAGATGCATCTAAATTGGTTCGTATTCATATGTGATGATTCCATTAACTTAAATCACCATAGTGAAAATCTTAAAATAACGTGCTCCACAGCACAAATGGGACAAAGGAAGCACGTACAGGGATTAGGTGATGTGTGGCAATCTATGAAGCAGCAGTAGCTTGATTGATTGAGGGAGGGAAGATCCTTAATGGAGTCAGAAAGTGCACACACACACTTATGTGAAAAATCAAGAAATGACAAACGAGTTTAAAATTCTGTAGCTCTCAGTACTATACATACCCCTTTCAGTATCAAGGGCCCAATCAATCTTCAAGAAGCCTTTGGCAGGGCATGCCTTAATCTTCCCCTAAGCATTATCCAGTTATTACACAAAACAAAATTGGGAATTGTGGTCATGGACCATATTCACCTCTGAGTTAAGCTGCTGCAACTGTTTTACAAAGATATGGCAGAAGGCTCTAATTTTGTAGTACCTTTCTTCCTGTCTTCTCTCTGCCTTTAAAGAAGGCTACAAACAGAGACACAAGGTTAATTTATTTTAAGATATATTTTTAAGCATATCTGAATATGTAAAAATGTTTATTTTATATACATAAAAATGTAATGCCTCTGCCATATTATTTCAAATAGTGCTTTTTTTTCCCCTCTCTGCTTCTTACATCATGTAGGAATTCACAAATGTTTGGGGGTGTTTCAGTTTATCCAACTACAGAAATGTACAAATTGCATGTTTGGTTATTTCTGCAGCGGACAACTCTTGTTATCTGAAAAGCAACCCTCTTTCATGAGTTTTTAGTTGCTGCTTCATAACTTTTCTTCAATATTTTTTTTCTGAAGAATGAGCATTCTAGTACTGTATGCAGCCTTTGCTCTTTCCCCAAAACCATTTTCAATTTTATACAAACTTTGTTTTCATTGTGACTTATGTTGTACATTTTTAATGAATTTCCACTCTTGCACTGAAATAAAAACAAATAAAATATATTTAAGATTAGCACTTCCTACCTGCTCCATGTAGGGAGGTAAAGTCTATTAAAAATGCATTTGTGTAACACAATCTTTCAACTTCATTTTTCCTAGAAATAATATTTACCAATAGAGTGAAATACAGTAAATGTGTGACCTGTATTAAAAATATAGCTTAGCCTAATATGAGCTTTTGATGCCTGTTGTAGCTTCAAGTTCATTGCTTTGAAATGAAAGAAGGAATTTCTTTTTTACAATAACAAATTAAAAAGGGGGGTGAGAGAAATGCCAATTTATTTTATAAATTCTTAAATCAGAAACTTCTGACACGAGTTTTTTTTTTTTCTAATTACTTTTCTCAAACAGAAGAGGAGGAAGAAGTTAACAGTGATTTGGCGGTGTCTGTCCAGAATAAATCTGATGAAGAAAAAGCGGATGATGTATCTCATCTTCCTGTTTGTACTGAGAAGCCACTGGTGCCCAAAGACCCACTGCGTAACCCCCAGCTTTCTGATTTTGGTCTTTCACAATATGCGTTCTCCAGACCTTGGAGTGCAGTGAAAGGACAACATACAACAAATGCACATCAAGAAAATTCAAAGAACAGAACTCTTCTAAAAACACAGAGCCCCTGTATTTTGCCCAAAACACCAAAATGTATGCTTAAGATGGATGATTATGAGTGTGCAACACCAAAACTTGAACACTTTGGCATTAGTGAACATACCATGTGTATGAATGAAGATTTTACAATGTCACTTATTCGTAAAGCTGCTCAGACAAGCAAGAAGTGAGTAAATTACTTAAGTTCAGATTTTTTTCTCTACTGAACTTCCTGTAGTTTATCCTTGCTGTACTAATTTCTTGCTGCTATTGCTCTTCTCTTTTTCTTCAAGCAGGTGACGTTATTATGTACGAGCTAGTTAGTCCTGTGTCTTTATTTAACTCTCTGCGTGTCTTTTCATGTACCCTTTGCAGTGCCAAACGCTGCCAAGAAACACATCTTTTAATATCCTCCTTCCCTTGACTGCACCATGATAAGAATCTTACATACCCAATCTATTTACAAAGGGAAAATGCACAGTGTATCTCTTGCTTTCCTTAACCTTGGATTTGAGGATGTGTTGTCTGCAGTAGATATTATATAGCCAATTTAAGTGTTCCAAAAGCTTTAGGAATATAGGCCCAGAAAAAGCTTATAAAGTACTCGGTAAAATTCCTCATTGCAGAAACAGTGTATTATATCTTATATTATCCAGCCCCACCTTACAAGCAGTGAGCTCTCTTTTCTCCAGTCTTCCCTTGAAAAGATATCTCCAGATTTTCACTGTTTTCACTGTTCTGATTAAAATTTAAAAGAAAATAATTTGAAGTAGTGAGGTGTAGAACACCTTAGCAGTGAAAATATCCATTTTCTTTTAAAATAGTTTTGAGATCTCTCCTTTTGAATAGTTATGTAAATACTATAACATCTATAAAGCTTTGTAGTATCTGAATTGTAATAACAGGAAAACCGTTACTGAATTCTGAAAGAGATTAATTCAAAAACCACTCCCTCAAGTAACACTTTGAAAATAGTTTCAGCTTATCGCACAATTTCTTTTGCTATTTATAACTTTTTGTGGTTTTGTACTACTTTTCCTATTTGATAAGAACTGTTTTAAATGGGATCTTCAGCTCTAGTTATGGCTGCAATTTATAAATGCATACATCCACAAATGTAGATTCTATTTTTGTGGCTTCTAGTAAAACAATTGGGCAGTCCACTAGCAATATTTATATATAATACCAGGAAAAAAAAATAAAATCACACTATCAGTCTTCCACACCCTAGTGATAATACTAAAATTCTGTATAGAAGTAGTTATAGCATGATTGCACTTTAATACCTAATTGTTATTAATGACCAAACCAGATGGGCACGCGTTGTGACTAAAGCTGCATATCGATTCAGAATTAGTGGCATATATAAGAGTTCATGACATTAATTCATTAGAGTTGAAATGTTTAACTATCTTTTAGCTAATTTGCTTATTTTGCATAATTCTTTTAGAGTTAACTTGAAGTTTGATCAGAAAGGTTGAAACAATTATACAGCTTGTTACCTCCAAGAAGCACTCATTTCGCCTCTTAGTGAGAAAGCTCAGCATGTTAAATGGGCAGAATGCTAAGGCAACCAATTTTAAAAAAAAAAAAAATAAAAAGAAAGATATTTTTTCACTGGGTAATGGGCAGAATCTCTTCCTTGAGAATCAGATAAGCAAAAAAAAAAATAAATAAATGAGGTAGCCTTATACCTGTAGTTTCCAGGTACAAAGACTGGTAATAATTCTGACTTTCTTGGAGACAGTCTTGCCCTTCCACAGGCCTTGCTCGTGCCAGCCAGGTTCTTGTGCCTACCTGAAATCTGTCTAGCAGCTGTGCATTCTGTGAAAACCACTTTAAAAGTTCTTAAAAATATGTAGTAGACCTCAACTTTATTTTTCAGGTTTTCAGTTTTGAAGCAGGTTAAAAGAACAATACGCTTCAGTGCACATACTACAAAACTGAAACCAAAAATAATTAGGAAATAAAAGAAGGAGGGAAAAAAAAAAAAGGAAAGTGTCTGAACAAAAGTGTTTATTGTTATAGTTGTTCTTCTCCATTGTAAAAACTAAAAATCATATTGTTTCGGGTATCTAGAATACTTTCAAGGCAAAACTGACTTGAAACAATTTTTTTTGTTTTTTACTCAAAATTTAATCTGCGTTCATCTAAGTAAAATATACTGCCTCAAATTAATATTTTTTTTTTTTTTAAAGCTTAGGCTTTTTGTAGAGAAGTTCTATATCTGGTTCTCATAGTTAAGATAACTTTTTGAATATTTAAATTATCTTACAGACACACTTTTGTGTAGAGTTTATGTAAATTTCCACTTTTTAGTCTGGTATTGTCTCTTAACTGCCTAGATCCTTATTCTGCTAGAATATCTTGGATATGAAAAAAGAATTTAAAAAATTTCGGTTGTAGTTCTGTGGAATTGATACTGAATGGCTTTTCACTCTGAAGTCAGCTAGTGATTGACATAAGTAATCTTATGAAAAATTTAATTAAAAATCTTTTAGTGTTCACAATAACATTAGTAGGTCAAGAGCAAAAAATATTGCCTCTTGATGTTTAGAATTTTGTAGGCAACAGGCAATTCAAAATAAAATAGACTGTACCCCTAGCACAGAACTGATCATCTGCGATGAAGAAAATTGATCCTACCCTGGTCACTTTTTGTTTGTTTCATTTGGGGTTTTTTAATGCCTTGGATTGAAATTCTAGTGTATTTGATAATTTGTGGATGGACTGGACATTTGCATGCTACAAATTGCTGCAGTAGAATCACAGATGAAAAATCTATGAAAAAAAAATCTTTGAGGAAATGAATTTTTGGCTTGCATGTTGATGAACAAATACTAGAAAAGTGATCAGGTTGACAGTATTCCTTTAATTGTGATTTCCTCATATTACTTGAGAGCTAATTGAGGGTTTTGGTTTTCAGGTTGGTTAAAAAAGATGATCATGAATTGAATATACCAGAAATGGCATCCAGGAAAATCATGGTTACTCCTGGGCAAAAACCAAAAGTGACAGCTGATAATCGTAAGTTAAAAATATGTGAAGTAAATATACATATGCATTTTTCACAAAATGCATGTGTAAATGCATTGTGAACATATGGTAAGCTTTTAAACTGTGTTTCTTGTCAAGTATAGTTAATTCAGACCTAGTCGTTGTATGAGTACTAATGTGTAGAAAATGAAATGTTGGTGGCTTCTATTGGAAAGTCTCTCACTTCAGTATAAACCTTTGCTTATTCTTCTCATATCCATCTAGAATTATGCAGAGGGATCCATCATTTTGTAACTGCAACTTATCGTTATTTGAAATGGATGTCATATCTAAGCATGTGAAGGAAGAGAAGGTTATCAGGAATGGTCAACATGGATTCACCAAGGGTAAATCATGCTTGACCAATCTGAGAGCCTTCTATGATGGCATGACTGGCTGGGTAGATGAGGGGAGAGCAGCAGATGTTGTCTATCTCGACTTTAGCAAGGCTTTTGACACTGTCTCCCATAACATCCTCATAGGTAAGCTTAGGAAGTGTGGGCTAGATGAGTGGACAGTGAGGTGGATTGAGAATACCAGCTAAAATGATACAGGCTTTTAGAATATGTAAATCTGTGAAAAACTAACAGACTCAGAAAACTAAACTGGGGCACTGGAACTGATAATAATTAAATGTCTGTCTGTGTGTATGTTTAATTTTTTTCCCCCTCCTAATTTCAGCAGCTGACTGGATGGCTTCTCCTATGATACTTGTGTTCTGTACTCCTGATATGAAAACCCCTTCCCGAACAAATCGCACATTATCAAGGTCACCAGAGACAAATGAACTGCCTCGTCCCACTCAAACGCCACAGTTTCCAGATTTTGAAACAAGATGGCTAAAAACAGAAGCTAAGGTAGTAAATAGCAATTATGTACTTTTTCACACACTTTGTACCACAAGCAGTTTTTCAAATGTCAGTTTGGGATTCTTTTCAAATACTACACTTTCTTGTGTGATTGCAGAAGATCTTTCTAATGGTAATTTTGTAAGAACGTTTATTAAACACTTTACCTAAGATAAGTAAGTTAACTGAAGGCATGTAATATCTCTTTTGCAGCAGGTAAAGCAGGGGGAAAAGATTGAGTCTGTGACAAAGAATGATGCAACAGATAAACAACACATAGAAGATAGTATTCCTTATGCTGTGAGCTCTAATGAGTATCTTAAACATTTTGAAGACCCTTCTCCTCCCAAAATAAAACACTATGACCAGTTACTCAATACTCCTCCAGCTCCAGAAATAACAAGGATACCAGATGACGTTCTACAGGTTAGCTAATATACTTTTACTATTTTGACATTAAAACTATTTAAGGAAAAAAAAATTAAAAGGGCTTAGTTCTATCAAATTTTGTTATTCAAAAATAAAGTTATTTGCTGTTTATTGAAAATGTATAAACTGTAATCTTGTTTTGAGTTCTTCGGTAACTTTTTTTATTCCCTTTTAATGTTTCCTGTAGATTCTGTCCAAGTACAATCATAAAGTAGACTCTTCTAAAGCTAAGGAAATGGAGACCAAGGCAGGAAATACTACAAGGTATGAAAGTGACTTCACTGATTCCTGCAACAAAGAAAACAGGTATGATCAAATTTTACAAATTTGGTTAAGTAATTTAATTTGGAGGAGCTGTGAAAATGCTTTAACGCATTTAGAAACTCGTGCACCTGCTTGCTCTTGTTGCTGTGTCTAAATAACTATTCTTTGGCATGTTATCTGACTTCCTTTATTGTAGAGAACAAACATTCTAATTGATGATGTGTTTGAATCCTCCCAACTTTAAAAAAAAAAAAAAAAGAAGAAAGTAGAGTTTTACTGTTTTATCTCTAGGTGTATTTTGCTTTGTGTCAATCGAAGCACTGGTCAATCATAGCTTTCTTCTGAGTAAATTTAGGCAATAAAACAAAGGAACTGAAGAAAATTCTATAAGTGATGACCCATTTCACAGTTGTTTTGCCGAAGACAAATTTATTTGAAATGCAAAGCCACCTGATGAATAATATGTGAGGTGAAATTAGTCTACAATAAGTATTAGTAATCTTTGAACAATGGAATAATAGCTTTAAAAAGAACTTGGATCAATTTGAATAGAAAGAATTTTTTGTGACAACTTGGTAGATATTCCTGATCCAATGTAATGTATATTACACTTGTTGATTATTTGTTAAACTTGGGGTCAGTACAGATTATTTAGGTAAGAGGTACAAGGAACATGTATGGAGTCAAATAATAACCAGAACAACCCAGAACAAGACTGATAAAAGTAGATATCTTAATATACTTGGAATTGGAATCCATTTGAGTAATCAAATGGAGCAAAGCTCTTACTTAAGCTGACCCTTCTTTTTTTTCTTGTCAAGATAATAAATAAAAAAAAGTTTTCAACGTTCATGTCTTCTGCTAATTCAAAATATGATTGATATAATAAGTTCATGGACTCTCCTGGATATATTTGCAGAGGATATCCTGGATTTTTCAAGCCAAACATCTGAAAGCAAGCTGAAGACTATGTTGAGACTGTTTCACATTCATGGATCTTATCACTGAATCATAACAACCTCAAAAAGCAAAAGAAAATACTGGTGGGAAGGAAGAGCTGTACGAAGGAAAAGCTTTTTTAATGGAGAAAGTTTGATGTAGATAAACTTGTTTGCACAATTTGTGCTTAATTTTTAATTGAAATTATTGACAAAATCTGTTGAGGGTCTTTAAATATACATATGCTTCAAAGAGGACTGGGGTCATGTATGAGGTATTACGGCAGTTGTTTCATCTGATTCTCGTTGTTTATGCTTGCATTTGCAGCAGGCTGTAGAGAATGTAGTTAGGTTGCAATGAAGGGAAAATCCAGTATATTCCCCCAGAAAGTGGATATCTCTGGCAGTTCTGGTGACACTGTACATCTTTTCAGGGCTGCGCTTGGAAGTGTAGTATTTCAACAGTATTTGGTATCTTCAACAGAAACAAGTCTTTTTATGTGAAGAGTAACTGCTGTTTAAAGCACTTCTGTGCTATTAGTCACTTCTGCAATACTAAAACATATCAGACCTATCCCTGCATCAGGCTATCTGTTACCTCTCTGGTGGACAGGTATTTCTTATGCTGCTGCTTCTTTCTTATTTTAGTTTTCTTACATTGACATCATATGCTCTACATCTGTTTTCCTTTTGACAGCCTAACCTCTGTAACCCTAAAAGGTGACTCTGGCTCGAATATGAATTATTTGAAAACATATTGTGTAATTGGTACTGCTTATATATATCTTCAACTGCTGGAAATATTTGCTGGCAGGCATGTAGGTGACTGCTTACTCTCCTGCACTGCTGCCATGTGCGTTCTGTAAGTGGTGGTGTCACTTGTAAACATGCACATCTATCCCTCTAATAAGCTGACAAAGCTTGAGTTCTCAGAGCTGTTGGGTGCTTTTTTGGTATCTTGTAGTCATTGGGATTTTTTTTCCACCAGAGATTTTACTTTTGTCCATAAGAAATCCCAACTAGGTATGCTTGTTTGAAGCCAGTTTGCCACTTCAGTGTCAGCTGTTCCTCTGAGTGACTCCAGGACTGCTCTTACCAGCTGTACATGGTCTTCCTGTTGATGGCTAAAATCCTGTCATTTATATGAGGGCAGGCACGCAACACGTGAGAAGGGAGAGATTGTCCCAGGAGATGGGGAGAAGTGTATGCTTTTCTGCTGAAGTTTCTGAACACAGCTTCACGTTTTTTATTTTTGTTTTTAAGTCCTCGGGATATGCAAACATCTGGAGATACCCAGAAGTATTTCTCCAGTTGATTAGGTGGACTTATGCTGGCTAAAACCTACCAAGTAAAAGAGCCTTTTTCCTGCTATTTCAATCATTCTCCGGGATAAGCATACATTAAATTGACTGGAGAAGCTGATTTTCTACTAGTTCTGGCCTGAGCACACTGTCATTTTTCTGTGGTAGCTTCTGTTGAAAAATGTCTGTGTTGTTATTATGTGTCAGTCTTTGAGCTTGATCAACACTTTTGAAAACTAAATAAATGTCTCTGATGCTTGGTGGCTGTTTGCAAAACTAATCATCTGCCACTATAAAAGCAGGCACTTGTTGTACCCAACTCCTTCAGAGAGCGAAGGCCAGACCTGCTTCCAGCATCTTCACAGACTAAAACCATTTAATGGGCTGGCTGCTAGTCATGGAATTTCATGGTTGTAAAAAGGTACAACGTATTCTGCTGCAAAGCAAGAATCTTTCAGCCAGACAGATTTATCAGCACTATCCAGGAGGGGTTTCGCAGCCTGCATTCTTCTTCCACCATGCTGCATAGCTACTTTATCGCCATGAAGCAATCCAGATATCCTGAAAGACTCTATTTAATGAAATGGAACAAGCAGCACTACTGTCCTGGACCTTGCTGTATTCCTGCCCCCCCGTACCCCCCCCCCCCCCCTTCAACTAATGAAATTCCCAAAAGGGTTTATAAATGTCTTGAGAACAGCTCTGCACTCTACTTCCCTTTCCTCCATTAGGGACCTGTAGAGTTGTACCCAGCAGTTCTGGGGTTCTCACCGCAAGCCACTGGCATAATTTTTCTTGCCTGTTAAATAATGTTTTCTGCTATGTTTCATAACTATTTCATTAACTAATATGAAAGGGATTCAATTAATATTTTGAGATACAAATTATCTTCAAGATGACAATTGAAATCTTAAAATCTTCGGGTCTACTCAAGCTATTGTGACATGATGCTGGCATGGGACTTCTTGGAATCTAGAAATGAAGTTTTACTAGTTAGTTTTGTTTTTCTTGCCTACCATATTATCCTATTGCTGTTTGTATTTATGTTCTTTGTAGCATGACTGTTGCTCTGAGGTGGGTATAATCAGAGCAGCAAAACAAAAAGTACTTTTGGTTTGTCATGCTTTACCTTTGAAAGCCTTTTAGGTTTCAGTAAGGCCTAAGCAGTAGTTTGAGTATCAGGGGTGGGGAGAGAAAAGTTGGCAGAAGTGAAAGCTTAAGCAGTGTTGGAAACTGATCTGTATTCAAAATAAGCTGGGGAGGGGGGGTGGAAAGTTTTGTGGGTTTTTTGTCTTTTTTTTTTTCTCCTCAGATCAGTTCTCTCACACAGGTGTCTGTGTGGCCATCTGATAAACTGCACGTGTTCAAACACTGGAACAACCAAGGATGTAGCCATGGGGCCAGAGGAGGTTTAGGCTCCCCTTAATCCAGTATTGCTGCAGAAGAAAGGCTCACCCCACTGTGCACTTTAATATGACATGTCAAAGTGGGAATAATGCAAAAGGACTTAAAAGTTGCATGTTGGTTTGTTGGATGAAATTGATCACAGCATTGGCCTGTCAGAAAGTGCAGTTTGGATAAACAGTAGCTAAATAAGTAGCGAGTGCAGTAGTTCTGTAAGGGACATTAGTCACCTGAAAACGGGGAGTTAATTCAAACTGCAGTTCTGTGTTGTGCTTAATCCAGTTTTACTGGGGGCTCCTTCCACTAGAGGCTCTTTCACCACTTTTTGTGCACAGAATTTAGAGGTCCTGCAGTTTTATGATGGATTCTTTCTACTTGCTGAGCAACTGAGAGGCTAATTAATTTTTCTAGCTTATCCTGTCTAACAGTAATCACACAGGCAGAAGCTGAGTTTGTGGTTGCTATATCAGATGGAAGGATGAGAATGGGATCACATCCTCTATCAGTAGCCAGTAGTCAGAAAAGACTGAACCCAGCACAAAATTGCACTTCAATGTTTAGGGACATCTGGGAAGCAACCAAAAATGCGTAGTCTTTAGTTTTCCTTCACTTGCTGTGGTGCTTAATATTTTTTTTTTTCATTTATGTATATCAAATGTGTCAGCTAACAAAAGCTTCTCTCCATAGTCCCATTTGTTGTCAAAGGAGCATCTTAATTGTTCTGCCTTGTAACCCCAGTTAAGTGGTTAACGCTTTCTTATCTTAGAAATATTTTGTCTGAGGTTAAATTACAAATACAGATCTTACAGTGAAATGAAACTTCCCAGATGGCTGTCAAATGGATAAATGACAAGCATCACTTTTAGTGCCTCCTGTTGTGCTTTTATTGGTGTTTTTTATAAATCAGTAGAGCAGTAACTGGAATCCAGGCTTCCTTGGTTATTTAAAGTATCATGGATGCTTTAAACTTTAGGTGAGATGTGATATTCGCTTTGCTCCCTATTGTCATTATTCGGATGCTCCAGTACTCATGGTGGTTGTATGTGCTCTAGCAACAGCTGTAGCTGATGTTGGAGCTGCCCTGTATTTTGGGAGTACCTTGTTTCCCTATGGGACAGCAATACAGAGACTGTGGCATTTATAAGGAGCAATGACAACATCCAGTGGTCACACTATAGAATCGCATGTACACCAGTCCACAGGAATACAGTTTCCTGTATTACCTATCAACTTAACATGAAAGTTCATACTGTTCTTACAGTAATATCCACTTTTACAAAGTTGACATCATGGTAGGGAGATGACAAGGTCCATGTATCTCTTTGACCTTGTCTTGCCTAATGCAAGTTGAAGGGTGTAAAAACAAATATGCACACCCAGGAAATAGTCCATGGAAGACGACGTGGTAATACACAGACATTTCTCCTGGGGAGAGACCAAGCGAAGGATAGTTTGCCGAATACCCAGCAGGAAGGTGTTCAAATACTTTCATAATTCCTGGCTTAAAGCCCTGTGGTTACGCTCCCTAATGATTGCTGACGCAAGGGTTATAAGCCAATCTAAGGCCCTGCTGCTTGGTCCTGCCTTTCCTCCCCCCCAGCTGCAGGTCCCACGCCCTTGGTTTCATCACTGTTGTGGCTGCAGGAGAAGCCATTTGGGCTTGCCCAGCCACCAGGAACTAATTGTTGTTTTCCAAGGTTAAATTATTCATGGACTCTGCGTGCTGACCCAAATCACTGCTCACCTGCGAAGGCATGGACAGGTGTTGAGACAAGAGGAGGGAAAGGGCGGAGGCAGTGGGAGCCAGGATATCCTCCTTCACTGGCAGCTTAAGGTGCTCCAGGAACTGTATCCTGTCTCTTTGCTTTAGTAAGGTTTCCTGAGGCTGTTGCCCCATGAGCACTTCTATGGCAGCTGAAGCAGTTCCTCTTCTTCACCCTACCACCCCTCCCAAACCCTCCTTCTCCTGGGGCAACTGCTTGAGTGGTTGTGCCTGAATTAGGCTGAAGAGGACACGGCTGCTGTGACAAACCTCACCCTTGCAAGATGGCCCCATAGGTGCAGGGTGGTGTGGTTCAGTCCTGGCTGTGTAGACTGTTGTGATGTGGTGTTGGTGGGACCATATTTCAAACCTTTAGTACTCTTACATGCATGTGCTTCCCTTCTCCTTTTCAAGCATAAGCTTCCTGCTCTTCAGTGCAGTTCTTAAACCAAAGGCAGCAGGAGTATGGCATGGGAGTATGGCACCTAGGTGAGGGCTGTGGGATGGTGCACAGCCCCAGCTGAGCAGGGTGTTGGTACGGGACTGCCGCATACCTGGTGCTGTTCTTCAAATGCCCTCCCTGGAACCACCGCTGGGGTTCTCCCCTCCTGTCCTCTGAATTCTGGGGTATGTGCTTCATGGCTTTCAGCTAGAAGAGTAGAAGGAAAAGGGTCAGCTGTGCTTGCTCCTGTCTCTTGCTTAGCAACAGAGTGGTGGCAAGTCTTCTACATCTCCTAAATGTGCACTGAGGACTCAAGGAAAGGAATGCTTGGATCCAACAGCATGGTTGTCTGGGGCAGGTGAAGATTTCAGGCCCCTGTTATAGTATCTTCAAGCCTGAAGACTCTAACTCATGTTTGCCTGAAGCACAGGGTGGGGAATTTGTGCCTCAGCCAGCACTAAGGAGCTCACACAGAGGTGTCCTCGAGGCTGTCACTTTGCGGCATTCACTGGATTTTCTTGCCAAGTGTTGAAAAGGTCAAGTGAGTTTTTGGGCCAGGATGCCTCTACTTAAGCCTGTCAGCTCTGTGAGACTGGAAACACCCCAGCGAGGGTCCCAAACACCCCGGCCCTTCTGAACCCTCCAGCCCTTAGCTGTTTTTTATCTCCCATGCCTTGCCTGGTATGCCGGCCAGACACCTCCTCCCCATTGCCGACAGGTTTTCGTGGCCAGGCGCAGCGCCTGCTGTGTCCCACACCACACGGGTGTTTGACAGTTCACATTCCTCAGTGTCCTGTGCTGTAGGAGGAGCTGATGTTTTTTTTTAACCCAGCTGATCTGCTGCAATGTCCAGACACAAGGGCTGAGACAAGAGCAGCAGGTAACTGGATCGCTTTGGTTTTGGCAGGTCGTGTCTTGGCTGTCGCATTACAGCGCTGTTCTTTGAACACAACCATAGCTGTTGTCATTCATTTGTTCTGACACAACAAAGTTTCTGAGACCGTCTCATTTTTCCATGCTTTCCATCAGAAGACTGAGACCTTGGTGATAATGCTTAATGTTTTCCTGTTGCATCAGCACTGTTTCTGCTTTTTCCAGACCAGTAAAACAAAACTTAAGTCCTCACACCTGCTGTGGTCCGATGGAGAACACAGAGCTGGAGCAAGGAGTGTGTCTGATGCAGCCCAGGTTATTGACAAAGTGCGTGTGTGAGCCTTGTCCTCGCTGCTTAACTAGGGAGGGACTTTGCCCAGACACCAGTTCCTCCCCCAGAGATGCAGCCAGCTGGTCCCAAAAGCACCGCAGAAAAGGTTTTATAAGGGTTGTGCTGCCACAGCAGGGAGCTGACTAGGTCCGTGAAGCCCTTTGATCTTGTCTTATCTAATTCAAGTTGAGAAATGAGGGGAAGCTGCCTTGGTTTCATAGCTGGGGCCATTTGACTGCCCACAGGCAAGGGGCACAGGGCAGTTGTGGCCCTGGCCGGCTCGCTGCTGCAGCCAGGGCTCACAGGGGCCGGAGACCTGCACGAGTGGCCCAGGAGTTTGTCACCGGTTAAAGGCAGAGAAAAACTGAGCCCATCTGAGGAAGGACAGGGATAAGGTGAGGACTGGAGGGTCACCTGCAAAGAGGGGGGAAGAGGTGTGGTATCCCTGGAGGGGTCTGGGCAGGAGCCAAGAGCTGCGGGCAGTGCTGGGGTGGGGGGTTACCGCTAAGAAATGATGTCAGGAAACCTTTTTTTGAAAACTATCATCCTAGTTCTTTGCTTTATGCAGCTGGGAGATAAAAAGAGCTGTGGAGGGGTGGTTGCTGGTGAAAGTGCAGAGATGAAACTGAGAGTTGTGTCTGTCAGGGCTTTAAGCATCCAAAAAGGAAAGGGAAAAAAACCATCTCATCCAGCTGCCTTGATGAGGGACAAAAATTCCTCATGAAATTGCTGCATACAAAGCAAGTCCTGTGGATTGACAGATCTGGTTGTAGTGTTGTCTATGTTATTTTGCTTCATGAGCATATGGGATTGCTCACTGTTGTTGAGTTTTAAGACCATGTTTTATTTTCCCCGAACCACAGTGCTGTACATATTTTGCTCTTTTTAGGGACTGACATCCTTCCTCAGCTTTTATAGTAGATTGGAAAGAGACATACAGCCTTGTTACTGAGAAAATTCCCTCCCGTGCAGTAGAAGCTCAGCAAGTGGTAACTTTAACTTACCATTCTACCTCTTGCAACATCTGGATGGTTGTACCCAGTACTGTCTCTTCTCACAGCTGCTCGCTGTATCCCAATGTCCGAGTTCAAAACTGCTGTTGTTGGCCTCAGTTGCACAGTGGATTTTTGATGTAGGGAATCCTAACAGCACTGATCGCTCAAGTGTCTTTTCCCCATAAAAATAGGTACATCATAAAGTTGAACTTTTTTCACTTCTGCATTACCTTTCTGTATGAAGCGCAAGTGTTTGAGGGCAAATCTCTTTCTCAAGAGATGTGTAGCCCGAAGTAGCCAGGGAAGAGGTCAGCTGAGGTTTGTACTTCCATGGAAGTCATGCGAAAGTGAACTCCACACCTAAGCACTCAAGCTGAAGGATTTGCTACCGAAGGCAGGTCTGCATGTTCATTTCCTAGTGATTTTGCCACCAAAGATAAAGCCAGTACGTTGTTCCTCTTTTTCTCTCAAGTGTGTGAAGACCTCAATGGGCCACGTCTCCCATTCCAGCAGCAAAGCTGAGCCTCCTAGACCAGCTGAGTCTCCCAGACCAGCTGAGTCACAGACACAGGCTCCCTTGCTGCTGTTGCCTTATATACTGACATTTAATTTTGATAATTATCCTTAAATGCAATTGAAGCAAAATCCAGGATAGAAAAAGGAGGAAATGCCCATTTTCCTGTGTACCTTTAATGGCAGGTCTGTCATGGCTTCAGTGGGAGGCTGTGCAATGCTGTAATTACATGCTGGATGCTCAGGGCTCACAGCCTGGGGACAGATGGAGCCTGCTCCAAGACCAGAGGCACCTACATGTCTCAAGATCTCCCCCTGCAGTGACAGAAGAAACTGGCAAGCACTTAACTATGGGAAGCCACAGGCCCCATCTTCCGGTGCTGCACTGATTTCCTGGGAGATGAGCCACCCTTTCTTTCTCCTGCTCCTTAAGGTACCAGGCAGCATCAGCTGCCTCCCAGAGAGCGGTGTCCATCAGGCAGACCAGCCTTTCAGCTTCCCCATGGACAACCAAGACCCCTTAGCTACCCCTTCCTCTATTTTGAGGTTCTGGAAGCTGGCCACTAGCCACCCTCAACACCCTCCAGCTTCATCAGTAACTTTTAACACAGAACAGCCTTGAACCTTGATACCTCACTGCTCCTTGGCTTTGCCCCGACACCCAAGGGTTACAGTAAATTGAGAAACTGGTGCTCAGTACAAGCTGCAAGTATTTCTGAAAATTATGTTACTGAGGCCTAAGCAGCAAGATTTAACCAGCTCAGAGCGGTCAGTGTAAGCTTCAAAATCGTAGGTAATAATTAGATGAAGATAACTAAGGGAAAGAGGCTACAGTATTCACCTTTCTTAGAGTCTGGAAGCCACAACTGGGTGTTGTCCTCTTGGTCAGTGCACACTGACAATATATTGCTTGTGGTCAACAGCCCAGGAGATCCGGCATGTGAGCCAACTGCCTCCACCCCACAGGTCTGCTTGGCCGAGAGCCCAGTGGTCAGGGTCAGGACTCCCACACGTCCTGCCGGAGTGCAGACTTGCTGCCTGACCTCCTCTCGGTTCATCTAAACTGCAGGCAAGAGCATCTCAGGGCAGAGCGCCTGCCATTGTATCTTCACTAGGAAATAGTTCTGCGCGCTCCTTCGTCAACCTTGATCTGAAAACTCTGGATTTCTTCTGGCCAGGTCTCTGCAGACACTCCCATCTTCCAAAACAGTGGTCTCCAAAGTGGGGTGCGCAAGACAAGACAATCTCCAAAGCAGTATGCACACAAGTGGTGGAAGAAAATATTTTTGGAATCATTAATAAATACAGTTTCAAAATATTTTTCAAGTATTTCACCTTTTTTCATTTCTATTTTTGTGTAGTTTTAAAATGCACATAATATATTAGTATGGTAGTACACGTGTATCATTTAGAAATAAACAATTTTGGGGGTGTACGCTCAAAAATGTTTTACTGATGGGGCATGCAATCAAAACAAAGAGGAGATGACTGTTCTAAAGAAAGCAAGATCTTGAAAGACAGCTTTATGCCTTCTGTTTTTAAAGATGGCACTAATTCCTTCAGAGCTCAAATAAGGATGATGTGCAAGTGTGCCAAACCACACCTTCCTCTAGTTAAGGCTCCTCAGTATCCTGGGATACACTGGTGCCACTGAGGCCACTCCCAGTCCATGGATGGGCATTGTCTTGGCACAAAACGGAGCAGCCCCTGGAAGCCGCGGTGGTCTGCCCCCAGTCCCCTGCAGGACAGGCAGCCTTACACAGCTCATTTCTGACTTTCCCGGTCAGCAGGGAGCATAACGCTGCGTTTACCTGCCTTCGATCACACGGCTCACAGGCTCATCCTCCAAAATCCAGACAGCAGTGGTTTAGAAGAATCCTGTACAAGGAATCCCCATGAGGACAGCTACCTCTACTCAACAAGCCCAAAAGTTACCAGATAAAGGCTCTGGCCCTCCTTTCAGTATCAACTGCTGCTTAGAAGCCGACTTCCAAATTTCTCTGCAGAAATCCACTTTTAACAAACAAACCAAACCACCACACTATCAAAAGATTAATAACATCAATCTTTATTCCAAACAAGACAGAACTACAGAACACCTGTAATCCTTCTGGTTGTATTTTATGGAAGTCTTGAAACACTGGACACACTGACTTACTGTTCAAACTATAACAATCAGGGATAGGATGATGGCACTGCTAAAGATAAGTGTTTCTTCTAAACAAATAAACTAAAAGGTTTAAAAGTTAACTTTCGTTTCTGATGCTTAGCTTTGTCTTCAGGTGTTCTTGCTTAGCAACAAAGGCAAAAAAAAAAAGCCTGCTTTAGAACAGCAAGTAGGAATAAACAGAAGATGTGATCATACAAAGAAGCAATAGCTTAGTATGGTCTCATGCGGCTTGATGGGGGCGGCGCACGATTCGGAGGAGTAATTGCTATATCCAAGTAGTCTCCTATCTGGAATTTCTGAGACTGCAATGTCATGGAATCATCTGTGCCCTTCCTGCCCGACATGGTACTGCCGATCTCCTTCACCCTGCGTGCAGGAGAGGAAAGGCAAGGTAGTTAGCAGAGGCAAATCTCCCCAGATGCCCAAAACAGGAACTGTAGCTGCTCATGGCCACCCCCCCATGCCATCCTCTGCACTATATTTAACATTAAGCTACATGCACAGGATGCTGACGTTTTTTTCTCCGCTACGAGGTGCGCCAAGAAAGCCATGCCGAATCCTCTTTCTCATGGGGCAGAGGGGTGGGGGAACCTTCTCCCGTATTAAATTAAATACTAGAGAGAACCCCTTGCCCCCTTCCACACACACACAGAACAAGACCCCACAGAGAGGGCATATCTACTGGTTGCTGACAAAGGTTGGCTCATACAGTTTTGCAAGATGGATACCTGCAACAGGATCACTGCTACAACCCAAATACGTTCTCAGATACCAGACCTACTACCCCTTATATCACCAGAAACAAAGCTGTATCTCAAGCTGTAGGTCCATGTTCTGGTTGGTTGCCAATAGAGCGACCAAAGCCTTCAAGCACACAGGCTCACTGTTCTGGGAACACATCAACAACGATGGCCACCAAGCAGGATGTAGAGTTTGCAGTGGTCATCATATAGTCTGCTATCAAGAACTTTAGAAATTTTGATTTGTGCGTTCTGAACTTTAAAATCAGTGTTAATGAAAATTAATTTACTGTTCCGGTGCCTGAAGTCTTCTATTAACCCAGAGAAGAAATGCCATTTACCTATATCCAGGCCTCTTGAGATCTGTAAAAACAATTGCAAAGTTGAAGTGCGTGCCCTTCTTCCGTGCTTCTGGGTAGACTTCTTTCACTAAGCTGGTCAGCTCTTTCAGAGTGGCGTCCATCCTAGATTAAGCAAAAAAACCAAAGCCATTCAAATTCTCAAAAGCAAAAACAATACAAAAAAGCCTCCCCAACCCTATTTAAGGTGGAATCAACAGATTGCTACAACTTAATCACTCATTTCCTTGGCTTTGCATACTTTCTGTCGATACCTGATGATAAGCAAGATCTTACATTTCGGCTACATGGTGAGCTATTGATTTCACAACCACACGACATTCCAAACAATACATTTTGGTCTAACAATCAAGTGACAAGAAATTGCTCTAGTTATTGATTGGAGCAACTGGTAGAATTCATCATTTATTGTACACTGGAGGCACCATGGTCTAGTGCAAATGTGGTTCTAGCTATATTAGCTTCTAATGTACTGCGATATTAGACAAGCCTCTTCCCCTCTGTGCCCGTTTCAACATCTGCTTTTCCATGTCTCCCAGAAGAGTAACTATTTAAACAACAGGGAACTTTTTTTAATGCATTTATACAATGAGTACTATGTTTCCTCATCTAAGTTGGTGTCTATGTTAAAATAGCTTATTGAATACTAAAGGAAATGTAGAAATAAAAAAAAAATCATGAATGGTTTTCCATTTGCATAAGGTTTCCATTTCTGCCCTAACAGGCAGCACTCCTCCTTTTCCCAGCCTTCAACCGGACGAGTGCTAAAGCTCATTTCTAGAATTTCAAGAACAAAAGGACTCAATCATCACAACTAAAGCGGCTCTAATTATAGAGACCGTACACTCACTCCAAGCTTCAAGTAACCAAGGAGCAGTGTGTTGACAGACAATGCCCATTCTGACTTCTGCAGATGGCAACAGCTCAGACACCATCAGTAGCCTGGACTGAGTCCATAACTCCCATTAAGAAGTAAATTAGAACTGCATGCTTTGCTAGCCACAAAAATGGATTTATTCAACCATATGACGTACAAGTTATAACCCTACCAGACATCTTGAAGAAAAAATAAGATTATAGAAGTAGCATAATTCACTTTCAAAAGCATTCATCAAAACACTACAAACAAAACCTAACATGTTCGCAATGCAGACTAACGCAGTTCTCCAAACTAAATTTGAAAACAATAAAAAAGCAGCTCTGTTGAAGCACTGCTACCTGAGCTGACAAAAAGAAACACCTTACTCCACTCTGAAGAGGCTCTGACTTAAAACCAACACACCATTCGCACAACAGCTCGAGCCTTATGGGACAACTATTTCTACTGGAAAAAAAGATGGCTGTTGGAACAAAATTTAAGCATTAGCTAAAGGAGAACCTCTGTGTCGAACAGATTCGTTGTGATAACCAAACACAACACAAACCTCTGATTACAAGCATCAGCAATTGGGCAACTCACCCGCAGTAAGTTTCAGTGCGCAGCCATCAGCACTTGGCTGAAGCTGCGCTGCCGCGGACGGAGCTGCCATAGCCACAGGCAGAAGCGCCGCATTTCAGCGGCGGCTGCCTTCCCCCGCGGAGCCGCCACCGCAGCGGAGCGCACACCTGCCCCACGGAATCCTCCCCACACTTCTCGCTTTAAACGAGGCCTATCAACTCTCCCTTGCAGCCGAGTACCGGAGAAAGAGCTGAAGCCGGGCAAGCTCCCCGACACCGCCGGCGGTCCTGCTCGCCTCCGTGCCCCAGGGCCGGGCGGGGGGGCCCAGGCCGCCGCCAGGCACTCACTCACCAGGTGTAGATCTGCAGCTCGCTGGAGGGCACGTTGCCGCGGGAGAACTCGTCCATGCGGTGGTGCCGCCCGTTGTTGGTGGTGAAGACGCGAAGCAGCAGCGGGCACGTCTGCGGGGCGAGGCGGGGATGAGGGGCCGGTCACTATCCCCAACCGCCCCCCCACCGAGGCGCCGCCATACCCTTCCCTCTTCCCCCCACCCCCGGTGCCCGCCCTGCCGCCCCCGGGAGCGGCGCAAGAGATAAGGCAGCACCACCCCCGGCACCTTCTCCCGGTCGATCGGCTTCTCCGGCTCCTTCTTAATCTCCTCCTGCGTAACCCTCGACTCCACCGCCATCTTGCCGCGCCGCGCAAACAACCGGCGGCCCCGGATGTCCCGCTGGGCGCCTCAGATCTCGCGAGAGGAGGCGGGGCGGGGGTGGGCGGTGCACGCACGCACGCACGCACGCGGGCGGGGCGGGGCGGGACGGGACGGGGGCTGTGAGGGCGGCTGCTGGCCCTGGAGCGGGAAGGAGGGCGGGAAGGAGGGCGGGAAGGGCGGAGTGTGGGACGGATGGACGCACGCACGCTTCGGTGTGGGGCACCGCTGGCTGGATCCCGGGAGCGGGGCTGGGCTAAGCGGCCGCAGGGCGAAGAGGCGGTTTACAGGAGGAGAGGAGGTGCGGCTGCCCCACCGCCGCTGGCTGCCGCCCCCCGCGCCTTTCTCCTGGGCCTGAGGGGAAGGGTGGTGGGCGCTGCCCAGGGGCGGCCCTCGGGCTCCCGCCCACGGATGGGTGGTGGGCTCTGCCCCCGCAGCCTGCCCCGTCGCCACTGAGCCGCAACCGGCCGGGGCCGTGCTGCCGTCTCTGTTGGTCCGTCGGGGCTGGGCGGCGCCGCCACCGGCCGCCCGAGTCTGTCTCGGGGACCCGGTTCTGGCCGCGGCCCTGCCCTGTTCCGGGGCAGCGTGGTGCTCCATAGTCGCCTGACAGGACTTGACGCGGTTCTTCTAAAAAGCTGTAAACATCAGTTTCAGAGTCGCTGATGTGAGCAGAGTATTGTGCTCTGCAGACTGGTGTGGCAGGGGTTGGGGTGGGCTGCCCTGGGCCTCTCCTTGTTCTGCTTGGTGGTATGCTCGTGTGTTCTCCAAATCATTGCCTGTCTGTTCTAATACTTAGAAAAGCTTTCGATAAGCTACTGATACTGATGCCTTTTGGAAAAAGCCACTTCTTCCCATATGGAGACAGATTTAAACAGATGTCTAACATAGGTAAATAATATAATCAACCACTGTAACTAGCAGTGATTAAAATAAATTACAAAGGGGTAAATCATATTGAGAATTTAGTTTCCCTTAATATTACATTCAGGAAACATGAAATGCATATGCTTTCCATTTATGGTCTTGTTTTTCCAGGAACGGAGTCTTGTATTAGGTCAAATTTGAGTCTGTGGTGGTGTCCTGCAAAATAAGTAGGAGAGAGATTTGTGTTTCTGATATGATAACTTTTTTTAAATGTCGACAGTTGTTTGTTATTCATATTAGAATCAGTGGCTGTTCATTGGTTTTTGCAGAATTTACACTTACATTGTTTCCTCAAGTGCTGTGAATGTATTTCTCTTTCAAGAGTGAAACAGAATTAAATTCTGCTGTGAAATGATGCAGAAATGAGCGTGCTTGCAGGTGCAAAATAAGAGACTCACAGAACTGTTGAGGCTGGAAGGGAGCTCTGGACCAGATTGCCTAGTCCAAACCCCTGCTCAAAGCAGGATCAGGAAAGGTTGGTTGCTGAGGGCCGGGTCTTGGGTAGGTTTTGAATATGTCCAAGGATGGAGACCTCGCTGGGCAACCTGCTCCAGTGCACAGTCACCCTCACGGTTTAAAAAAACCCAACATGTTAGTTTCTTTTTATATTTAAATTAAATTTCTGGTATCTTAGTATGTGCCTGTTGCCTCTTCTCCTGTCACTGGGCACCACTGAGAAGCGTGGCTCTGTCATCTTTACTCCCTCCCGTCAGATACAGGGATAGGAGCCACCTCTCTCAAGGCTGAACAGTCCCATCTCTCTCAGCCTGTCCTCATGTGACAGATGCTCCCATCCCTTAACCACCCCATTAAGCTATATTTGATGCTTTGTTATTATAGTGCTCCCATGCTGCTCACACAATTTTCTGTTGATGCTTGCAGCAGCGTGTAATGCAGAACTACGTGCCACTGAAGCTGTCTCCATGTCCCCATTCTGAGTAAAGAGATCCAGGGTGAATCTGCATCTGTGCGGGTTGCTTCTCAAGTAGAAGTATAGACAGATCTCTCGTGAGACCCCACCTGGAGTACTGTGTCCAGTTCTGGAGCCCCTACTACAAGAGAGATATGGATGTGCTGGAACGTGCCCAGAGAAGGGCCACGAGGACGATGAGAGGGCTGGAGCACCTCTCCTATGAGGACAGACTGAGAGAGTTGGGGTTGTTTAGTCTGGAGAAAAGAAGGCTCCAAGGAGACCTTATAGTGGCCTACCGGTATCTTAAGGGGGTCTATAAGAAAGCTGGTGAGGGACTTTTTAGGATGTCGGGTAATGGTAGGACTAGAGGGAGCGGATTAAAACTAGAGATGGGCCGATTCAGACTGGACGTTAGGAAGAAGTTCTTCACCATGAGGGTGGTGAGACACTGGAACAGGTTGCCCAGAGAGATGGTGGAAGCCCCATCCCTGGAAGTTTTTAAGGCCAGGCTGGACGGGGCTCTGAGCAGCCTGGTCTAGTGGGAGGTGTCCCTGCCCACGGCAGGGGGTTGGAACTAGATGATCTTTAAGGTCCCTTCCAACCCTGACAATTCTGTGATTCTATAGTACGGTAGAGAAATAAATACAATAAATTCTGCACCATGAAGAAAGCATATGCTTGTTAAGGTGTTGTGACTGTTGAAATACCTGTGCTGTAAGGGTGATATTGTGGTTGATTTCACATTTCCAAACACCGTAGATGCATCTTTTCAATGTATTATTTATTCTAAAAATATGTAAGGGAGAAAAAAAAATTAGAAAAATATATTCACCTATGAGGTTTATGTGTGCATCATAAAGAAGAAGAGAGTTATGAGTCAGTAGTATTAAAAAAAAAAAGCTCTTGCAGTTCACTTCTAATATAACCAACAGCATTTGGTTTAAAACGTTGATTTATGGCACACCTAATACAAGACTGAAGAACCAACAGCCTATTAGAGTTCACCGTCAGCTTTTATTAACTTCCTTTTGTGGTAGCCTGGATAGTATTGTACAGTTTTTAATCTACATTAAGTTATAGCATATCATCATTTTATTACCAAAGGGAGTGACTCAGCCTTTGCAAGATTTTATTTCCCAGGCAACGATACAGTTTATTACACTGCTAAAATTAATTATATCTGCCCTGATAATACACGCTTTGGGCTCAGTATGTGAACCGCCATTTCCAAAACAGAGGAATTTATGTCTAGGATCAGGTATCATAAAGGTACAGCTGTAACAAATAAAGTACAGTTCTGTTATGAATCTAAGTAGTTCCTTCTGCTAGAACTTTTTGAGTGCTTTATTTATGTGAAAAATGACCTGGTGTGCTTGAGTTTTAAGTAAATTCAAGCATGACTTAATTTATTATTCATGAACTGTATTAACAATCACAATTTATTTTCAGTCTAAAGTCTTAGATTCTTGTTATGTATTTGGAAGAGAAAGTTGGAAGTTACTCGGAAATGAAAATGCAATTATGTGATCTGTAACCGGGACTGCAGGATGCAGGTTTTACTGGAGACGGTGCCGTCTGGTTAAACAAGGCATAACCCAGTAAACTGGGTTCCCAGCAGTTTAGGCTGGGGTCCCACGTGTACCCGAGAGTCTCACAGCTCACTCTTGCCAAAGGAGGGGGATTTAGGTCCCCGCTGCCTGTCCTTACCCTCAGTCACGTCAGGGGTTTTTCCCTCCCTTCTGCCAGGTGTGGCCCTTACTAGATGCTTCCCAGAGTAGGTTAAATTCCCTAATTTAAGACAAAACTATCCAGTTGGGGGCTACTTTTCTGTCAGTTTGTTGCATTTGACACTTTCTAAACTGATTCCATGATTTCTAGACCTGGTGCAAGGAGACAGAGGGAGAGGACAGGAATGGAATAGTGTCCGTCCCTTCAATGGCAGCGAGGCAGTTGATGGCTTCACCCTCCCTTCACATTTTCTTAGGTTTTAGAGGTGAGAGGTCCCTCTGCTTTTCAGGGACGCTGTGTTCTGTGCCAACAGTTTATATATGTGCAAACATATGTATATAGTCTATGCTATAGAGCAAATGAAAGTTCCTTGTGGCCGTAGTGAGGCAGAGAAAGACTCTATATACAAGCAAGTCTCTAGTCTTTATTATTGTAAAGGAGATACCCAAAATATGAATCAAACATTTTCAGATAGGAATGGCTGTAAAGAACTGAGACAAGTGGTTTCAGAAGTGTTAATTGCCTCTTTAAGAATTGTTAACACACATTCCTATTTAAGTGGGTATTTAAATAGTGAACTTTTAATTGTTCATCGGAGCATCTAGGAGAGGTATGAATGAGATGGTGTGTTGGCGCCAGTGGGATACGGGACGGGGCAAAGCTGCCACAGCCACTGAGAGAAGAGCATTGTGGGTCATGTAGCCTGTTGGCCTATGAAACACTTACCATAAGTAAATTCTGGTTGAAAGGGGAAAAACAAAAGGAGCAGCTGATACTGCGGGACTTAAAACTTTCTATGCAGAACAGAGAATATGATAGTAAACAAAAAAGTGTGCTTGGGAAGATACGGAAAGGAGCAGCACAAGTGGGGCTGGGATATCAACCATTGAGGTAAACCTCCAAGGAACTAGAAAAAATTGTAACAGATGGCAAGAAAAGGAACTCTGAACATTTCAGACCCGTGAGTATATTGAATCTCAGTTCAAAGAAGCTGAATTAGCCTCACTTTTTGCAGCGTGCTGTTTTCAGGTTCCCAAGGCTCGCAGGACTTCTGGCTTATTGGCTGCACTTGTGAGTTCTTCCTAACCAGGGCTACACACTGCTCCTCAGTTTTGTATGGTTGTACGTGTATCCGATAAAGCTTGTTTGGTCTTTATCTTGACTTGGTCTTTATCTTGACTGTGAAAGGTTCGGCTACCCTGTTCTGGCAACAGCACAATCATCTTTCAGGCACCTTTGCAATCAGCCTAGTGAGCAAAGTCTCAAAGTGGATGGAGCTGCTACTGCACACAAACTTTAACTGGTGGTGTAACAATAACCGTCACATTTTCTTTGCAAATATGATTGCTGGTATTTCCTACTTTTTGTGTCATGGTAACATCACAGATCCGTTTTATGTTCCAAATGCTTCATGTGCAGTAGATTTTGTTACAGTGTTTTAATTTCCTGTATTTTGTACCAAAGTTAGTGTAGATTTCAGGAACCCTGTAGTGCTGCTAGAAAATTAGACTGTTTTCATTTAAGCTTCAGTTCTTGTTCATTGTCCTGTTTTGAATCGAGACAATTTGGGCTCACAAAATGCACCGGTAACTGTTGGGCTTCTGTGGTCCTGTTCAACTTGCACATGAGCCAGCGGGTGAGTGAGTCAGCGTGGTACCAGCCAGCAGGAGCGGGCTGTTAGTTTGCGATGTACAGAATGACTCTGTCGCTGTATATGTAAAGCATGCGGAGTCCCCGGGTCAGTGTCCTAATTCAGGAGCACCGAGACTTGACTGCATGGGAGGAATCTATATTTGTGTATAGATCACATACGTGTTTTCTTCTTCTTTCTTTCTAAGGTCATCAGAAGGGCCACAAGTTGATAAACACACTTTGAAGATGATTTACTATTATACAATATTGCAAAATTGCTATTTAACTGTTAATGTGACGGTAGCAGCGGTGAGTCTGCACAGCCTTGTGCACGCTCCAGGACCCAGGAGTCCTACGCGAGACAGAGCCATTGGTGCGCCTTGTAAACCAGCTGCCTCGCACTTGCCGCTGTGAGACCCTGTTTATCGTTGTTTGTGATGTTGACAAATGTTATAATTCTGCCCTTTGGATGGAACTTTTCCACATCAGGTGTTTCCTGAAAGAGCATCCTCAGGATGCCTTTTGTTCAGTTTCAGAAAAAATGTTTCCAAGAATAATATTTTAGGCAGATGGACATTATCCCTCACATTTCTGTTTGGTTTTTTTTTTAATTTTAAATACCTAAAGCAGTTTGTCTGAAAACCTGCAGCATCCACCTACTTTTGAGACAGAAACTCAGTTTGGCAGAGATGCTTACTCCTGTGTCAGAAATGTTCTCATAAAGCAAATATATTTGACTGAACTGTAATCTTTTTTTAAAACTGCGATTTATCCATACTCAGCAGAGACCAACTACTACTGGGCAGCTAAATTGTACCTGATGCATCTGGGTGTGCGAGGGATTCGCAAGGATGTCCACAGTCCTCCTGCACTCCGTGACAGGCCTGGGCATGGGAACTGGGAACAGTGAGGCTCGCTCTTTTTTCCTTTTTTCCCTTAGGGCGCTGCTGCTCACAGCGGACGCTGATGCGGGACGCTGGATGTGACTCTGCCCGTGTCCCCTGAGCGGTGACAGAGGGATCTGGAGAGCAGCTCCACAGCACTTCAGGCCGACCCAGTGCAAAACTGCAGTCTAAATCAACAACAGGGTGCGTGTTATGCAAGCGAGGTCCAGCAAAATTTGTTAATAAGTGCTTGAATTTCACCTGGAAGAGACAAGAACTGGAACTTGTAGTTGTCAGCAGAAGAAGACAGAATTCAGTTTCAAGTAAAGAAAAAGTAAGTCCTGGTCTGTCACATAGAGTTATTTTCTTCTCTACACAAATAGGCGTGAAGGTGTGATGGTGAGAGGTACTAAATATTCCGTTGATTTTTTTCCTGGTGGGGTAGTAGACCAGTTACAAAATATAAAATTAAGGAAGAAATGTTGCCAGAATCCAAACCTGGATTTCATTAAAACGTGTTGTCATTTCTCTATAAAATACATCTGCTACAATGTTCCAGAAATTTTAGACACACAATAGAGTAATAAACTGCTTTTATAACTTGGGTAAAACTCTACCATAGATTCTTGATTTCCCCCCTACTGTTTGTATTAAATTACCTCAGTACAGAAACGTTTGTACACTGAAAGGAAGGAATAAATGGGTTGTCACTGCAATAAGTGGAAATTTTAAAAATTGTGTACGTGATGTGTGTAACAGAGAGGCCAACCAACATCAGAAGTTTGTCAGCCTGTAATTCACTGCAAATAGGTTGGCAGCATGGGCCCCTGCCTACACTCCCTTGTAGCTCTGTTTCCCAGTTTTCCTTCCCTGGGGCAGCTCCGCTACCGACAGCCACGGTGGGAAACCCACTGTGAAGGTTACTTTCATCGCTGGTGCTTTTTCAAGTTGTGGGTGTTGCTGCCACCAGTTTGCCCAGGGAACACGGAGTCTGCCTGACCTGCAGCCCCTGCTCCGGCTGCTCTGAGGGTAACAGCGCTATCCTCAAAACGCCGCGCGTGGCAAAGCCAGCGTGTCCCCTCACAACACCATCGCTTGGAAGAGGTGTCCTTAATATTGTCTTCTACGTTTCCTGTGCAGACAAATCCCTTCCCTGGCTGCTTCCTGGATTAACATGATCCCGTCCTTGAACAGGACACAAAAGTCTGAGAAGGGGGTGAGTATCTCCTTCGGATAGACACAGTCCTGCTCATGCTTTGGTGGGAACATTTCCATGAATAAGCATTAACAGATTAGGTTGATGGTTATTCCAGTATCTTCCCCTAAATATCTGTTCTTTTCCCTTCCCATGGAAGAATAATATTAAAAGACTCTACTTTTTCTCCTAAAGCAGAAAATTCAAAGACATCTGACTGAGTATACCAGGGTACATATATTTTATACGCAGCTCCCTGGCTATGCTGCTCTTCAGCTTGCGATACATCTCTAGAAGTTTCCAGTCTGGCACACACAGTTCCTTTCAAAAACAGTAGATGGATAAAGGTGGATCGCGCACACCCAGAACAGATATTTGTTTCTCTGTTTTCTGCCCCAGGATGATGGGTCTTAACACAAAGAATCTCCCTGTGTCTGTGACGTTTCACACCAAGTATTTAATGACAGTGGAGCTGTTGATAAGTAAAAGCTCTCATCAGCCACAGCAAGAGTAATATTTTATTTGGTTTTGTTCTGGGGCTCACAGAGCCGCGCAGAAGGTTTATGAGTGCTGCCATATCCTTAATAACGAAGGCTGATGTCGTGTAAGCCGTTACATGTGTCCTGCCTCCAGAAGCAGCATAAAGAGCTGAGCAAGACTTTTCTCCAAAATAAGTAGTTCCATGTGGCAAGCCTTGTCAAGCAAAAGCAAAGCCTCAGCACTCCGGGACAGCCCAGCTACATTGCAGAAATATGTTTTGTGGCTCAACGTGCAGGTCAGAAAACGCAATTCTGTAACTTTTCTTTTTGGGTTTTTTTGTGTTGGTTGTTTTTGTTTGTTTTTTTTTTTTTTTTTTGCCTGAGTGACCACTTATGACCAAAATGTTCTGGCTGTGATAAATTACCTGCAACATTTTGTATAGTGCAATATAAAACCAAATTCTTTTCTGAATGCTATGTCGTATGTATTGCAATATCAATTAACTCAATGTTTTTTAAAGAAAGGAAATGTCCATCACTGGGAATTTACAATATGTGAAGTTTGAGCCCAGAATGAATTCTGACAGCTTGGTTACCATAAGCTGCTCAGAGACACAGTGCTTAGTGGAAACACTGACATAATCTTAACAATAGTGGCAGGAATAGTGCCAGTAAAACAGAATGTCCTGTAGGCACAACGTAAGGCAGAATCACTTCGGCTCCCCAGATCACAAGAGCTTTTAAAGAAGAGTTGATAGAAAATTTGTGCACACCTATTCCTTTGACCAAGAAAGAGTAATCTCTGTATGTAATGGTGACTATTGTTATCAGCTGTATTATATTCCTTTTTGCACATGGGAAAAAGTGCTGGGAAAATTTAAAGAACATTTTGTTGCAAATCTACAAAGTCTTGCTGCAGAGCAACAGAGACGCATTGGGGTTATAGATGCGTGACCGTGAGGGCATGGACAGATGCACTCTGCAGCCAGGGTGCTAGCGGGAAGAAGTCACTGCTTTTACGTTTCACAGACTTATTACAGTGAAACAGGTTAGCAAAAATACTTAAATTATTTAGAATAATCTCGTGGCTCTTGCCTGGAATGGGAAAGGAAGGGTTCACACAAGTAGCTGTGCTGGCACATCAGTGGGCCAGAGGGGATGGTGATGAAGGGCATCCTCTTGCAGTGGTTCAGCTGGAGTCACGAAAATGGCATTTGTCCATAACCTGGTGTTTTCAAATGACAAGCTGTACGATGTGACATTTCATGTGACAGTGTGACAGACTGTGACATTTCGGATTGCTGTGAGCAGTGCTCTTTTTTTTGTGTGCACAAGATATGTAAGAAAATGCAGCACTCCAAAAAATAAATAAGTGCCTCACAGAATTGCTGGAGGGAAATTTTTGCAAATGAAGAAAGGGGAAGGAAAGAAATAAACTATTTAAAAAGTGGATTGGAAAAAAAAAGGCCTTAGGTTGACACTACTTCACAGTCAGCTTTATGCTTTGTTACCCCTGTTACAAGCTAAGAATAATTCCGATACATTTTTTTGAAACTTCAGGGCATAGAAGAGCAAAAGAAATGGCTCTTCTACACCTCCTAGGTCAGATTTGTTCAATATGAAGCAAGATAAAATATGCTCTGGCATTTTATTTGTGCTTGAGGAATGCAAAGGCTTAATAATTACCAGCTGATACACCAATTTAATGCAGGTGTTCAGATTTCTAAAAGACCGGTATCACTTAATGTTACTTTTTAAAAAGAGATCTCAGATTTTTCAATGAAACAAATACTAGAAAAAAGAGACATCATTATGCCAAAGGAAGTGAAACTCACAAATACAAAAATTGCAAAAATTGTATTACTAGAGGTACAGATAGATTCCCTGCCTGTTAGAGACAAATGATTAGCCTAGCATAGAGGTTTGAAAATATAAAAGTGAAATATTAAGAACACAGGGCACAGTCATAGGTAAATTCTGACATACAGATTCCGATGTACGGGCCAGATCTTAAAATGCCATTGAAGTACAGCGCTCTGGCTGCTGATCACTTGTTTCAGACTTGGGTCGGGCTTCACCCAAACCACTATGGAGCTACTGCTCAAACACGCTTCAGCCAGTAACATGAAGGAGACTCAGAAAGGATTTTAGCCAAGACCAGAGATGAAATGATACGCTGTAGGAGTTATTAATCAGTTTCTGATTACAAACCCTGAAGACTAGTCAGAATGAGAGATTCATGAGTGTTCATCCATCTTGGGCTACAAACGAAGCAGGAAGATTTGTGTATGTGTGTTAGCATAGCTTGTAGTTCTTCTTTGAACTATGGCCAGCGGATGCAAATGATTTGGCATAGGAAGGCATTACACATTTTTCATTATTTTATGTTTAGATGGCAGATGAAATCTTTGGTCAGTCATGGAGAAGTTCTCACTCCATTTGCACTCAGGGATGCCTGGATTTGGATGAACGCTTTTTCATCTCACACTCTTTGAGCATTTTTTCTTAAACTGGTAATTTTTGGTGATGTCAGTGGTGGAAGGCCACCAAGAATGGGCTGTGTACCTGCTTCTGGGGCTCTGAAGCTTATTCTCCTGCTCTTGGTGGGGTGGGAGCTGTACAGCTCCTTTAGCTCTGCACACACTGGATGCTGACAGCTGAACTGCGGGAGGTCTTGCAGTTTCCTCAGGCTGCTTGAACGAGTCCTGGCTTCTTGCTGGGACAGCAATCCCATGATCCCGGCCATCCAAATGAGGGTTGTGAGTGGCTTTATCAGAGACTAGCTGGCAGAGATAATAGATGGTAAAAGATAGTTGAAAGTAGCTGGTCCTTGGTTTAAAAAATGTCAGGTGTAAGTGTTATTGGTCCTACCTGTGTGTCACTGACAGAGCACGAGCAAGCCTGCGGGAACACTGCTGAAATGTGGGAAATTATACCTTGGGCATGCCGTTTCCTGGCCCAGCCAGGAGTGAAGCCAAAACTATGACAAACAGCAATGCTGTCTTTTACTAACAGCATAGCTTTTAAAGAAACGCTCCCAGAAAAGATGAATCCTGCTTTCCTGTCTGTAACAATACCTATTTAATCCCAAACCACCTTTTCTTACTTCAAACTATAAACAAGCCCTCTGACTTCTTGGGGAGGAGTGTGCAGAACGCCAGGCTCTCTGCTTGATGGGGGTGTGAAAACCTTTGCTCCTCGTAGCAGAAGAGGGATGAGACGGGCACGGCGCAGGCGAGGTGTCTGTGCGCAGGGAACGTGGCCGTGGCAGGTCCCCGGGGAGTTTGCTAAGTGGCACCAAGGTATGCGCCTGTCCTGCACCAGCACCGCCACAGGGGACAAACGAGGACGTTAAACTCCCCTCACTGACAGCTCCTGCGCTGTCCCTCATTCAAGTAAATAACATGTTTCCCCCCTGAAATTATTTTGCATTTCCCTGAAGGGTTCTTAAAATACCCGCAACACAAAGCACAAAGGAAAAACTGCTGGAATTTGGTCCTGCTGAGGGTAAGGTAACAATATGAAGGATATGAGGCAAGGTACCATTTCATTGTGCTTTGCTAGCGCTCGTAATGTACATCTCATCGCTTTCAAGGCCTCTGCTGGTAATGTTTCCTTCTTCTAAGATTAGAGCTTAAAGGTATTTTAAGAATTCTAGTTGTCGTGCAATTAATAGCGTAACACTTTGTTCTGAGTAAAAAGATTTGCTTGTTTTGAGCAGTAACAGTATTTTGCATGTAAAAAAAGGGGATTGGGGAATGTTTTATTGCCAGCACTTTTCCTTACAGGGGGATGAATCACTTACATTCTTGGCAACCGAGCTCAAATTCACAAGAATGCTCAGCTTGATCAACTTCCTTCAAAACACTAAGCTCAATGTAAAGAGGAAAAAAGAGAGAAAGAAATTTGGACGGGCTTGGATGCGGAAGACATTACAAGATGGACATCCAAGCAGGAAGACAATAAATCTAGTGTACAAATTGTTTTGCCCAAAGCAAGTCACTGACTTGCTGTTACAGGAGAGTCCAGTCTAAATTAAGAAAATACTGGAAGGGGAAGAAAAAAAAAATCAGGGAGGAAAAGAGCCAGAGAAAAGAAAGAAAACCCTGCCGATCTGGCAGACATGGCGGATGTTGTGTCAAACATGGGTTTATTTGCTAACAAAACAATGTGAATTTTCAAGAAAAATTACCACCCTTCCCTTCAGAATGGAAGTTTGTGCTGAGAAACAAAATACGAGAATGCGGTTAATTTAGGCATGAGGAAACTGCTCGTGTCCAGGCTGTGTTTTCACACAACAAAGGCTGAGGGTCGTGGGGGATCTTCTTTGGCAGCAGCGGGGGGTGAACCAAGCTGTCCCCTGGCTGCTCCTCTCCACCCGTGCAGTGGACCTCGCTGAAGGAAGGGATGGCACTGAGAACAGTGCCTTTTGGTTTTGTCTAATGGATTATTTTTCATCTGGATGGGTTCCCTGGGTCAGTTCACCAAACAGCCACCCGTTGTACTGCGTGACATACCCAAGCGGCAGCGGAGAGGATGACCAGGGGAAGGGGACATGGCGGAGGGGGAATGATGAAGCTGGCCAGGCATCCCCGCTGCTGCTGTGCCACCTTGGCCACAGCCTTCAGCACAGCACCAGTCTAAGGCACATCTGGCCCTGCTGCTCACTTCTGCTCAGAGGCAGTCAAACGGCAGCTTCGGTCAGAGCAGCACAACTGCTTGTTGGCTGAAGTAAAAACAACCCAAGCAAAACCCAAAACATTATTTAGTGTGGAATTCCCCTTTTTCTAGGTCAGGTCCTAGGTCACCCTGTGGTCACGCAAACAGCTGTGCCTCGGTATAAAAGCATGACTGTGAGGAGTGCTGGAAGACATGGAGGGAAGTACTGCTCCCCCAGAATACGTGTCTCTTCACTTGGTAGCTTTTAATCTCCCCCTGCTCTTCACCCCAGTGCTCTGCCACCCTGCGCCTGCGGTGTGGCGCTGGGGCTGCAGCAGGGCATCGGGCAGCAGCACCTCAGCATGCTTAAGACAAGCGTGAGTGTGTCACCCCCTGCAGCCAGCATTGGGCTGCTGTGCTTCTGTCCGGGGGTCCCTCCAAAATATATGTTCACTTAGTGAGCTTAATATGGGGGAAAAATAATAACTGGGGAAGAATGAGAAGGTAGCGGGCCAGGAGGGCTGGACCTGGCCACAAAGGATGGGTGCGCCTCAAAGCAGGACCCAAGATACTGCAGCAGTGTCTGTGTCTAATACCCTGGGCACCACACAGTTGCTGTTGCGTATCTTCAGCATCATAGTTTCAGCGTGTTGCCTGCTTCTGTCATGTTCTGCAGTGCCCACGCACTAAATCCAGTACTTCCTCCCTGATTCTGTAATCAGAGATGTTGCTTATATGTAGTAAATCCCACACATTTGGGACACTGTGAATTTACCGTGTGTTCGCCAAGCAACCGCATCCCCTCCACAGAGTAAGATCGGTGCTTCCTGGTCTGGTTTCCTGCACACAGATTGTACAATAGGTCAGCACAGGTCGTGGGGATACGTCCAGGTTTTCCACATGTGTAGCCTTCCTATCCAAACTACGGAACAGACAATCCTCAAAAATCTGTGCAGGCAATTTTTCTGGGCAGAAAAAGAAAACACCTAGCACATCTGGACACAGGGTCCAGGCTCAAGTCAGAGCCTCCAACACGGCATGAAACACTGCACCAAACTGCCAAGGAGAAATGCGTGGAATTTTTGCACTGTAGTTTTTAAGACTAGACAAAAATCTGCCATAGTGAAGAGGGATAGCCTAAACTAGATCCTTCCCAGCCTTACATTCCTGTGATTCCCTGTAAGGCAGGACTGGTTTGACTCTCCCCGGCACGAAGAATAGCAAGCACAGTCTGTTCTCTGCTCTGCAACCTGCTCTCTCCTTCTCCAGCCTCTCGCTGGGACCAGCAAGAAACCCAGGGCAGACACTACTCTCAACCCAAGAGGGCTGGGCACTGAGAGAAGGGAGATCTGTATGCTATGAGTGCGTGTATTCACGCATGAGAGAAACGGTGGTGGCAATGGGGTTCTCTCATAGTAACGCAGAGCAAGATGGAAATCCAATGAAGGTTTTTTTCAGGATTAAAATAAGCAGAACAAGAGCCAGTTGTTGTTTTGGGGAAAAGGAGAGCAGTTCCTGTCAAAACGTTTCACCGACTTGGCAAAAATGCCAAGCTGGCCCTGCCTGCAGCAGACATGGACTTCAAAGGGCTTATCTTGAATAAGGATTAGCGGGAGCCAGATCGCTGCTTCCTACACGTATTCAGCTGAGATTAAATGATATGCAAGGCTATACCCCACGGGTGTGTTTTCCTTCTGATGCCAGCCAAGCTGCTGACGCCTCTGCCCGCAGGTTTGTGGGATCAGTCTTGCTTTAGCTGCGTACACCCAGAGGGAGCTCAGCTCTGACCCAGCACCGGGAAGAGTGGCTCACACTCACACAACCGCTCGCTTCAGGAGCATGGCTCTGCAGCGGGAACGCTGTGAAACAAATGGTCAGGCCCCCACTCCAGCGGTGAGCCGGCCGCTCAGGAGGGGTGTGTGGTTCTCAAACAGGATGCAGGCTGAATAACCCTCCATTCCTGAAGAGGGTGGTCCCCGAAGGTCAGGGCTGGCTTCAATGGTGTGGCGGTGTGAGAGGAAACTGTCTCAGAGTGTGCTTTCATAATGCTCGGACTGTGAATAAATTCAGCCTGTTGTACTCTGGGTTCCCAAGTGTTAGTCACCAAAAACGTGAATAGGAGAATAAGGTTAGGAAAGGAACAATTCTCCAGCTGAACTTTCATTATGGGATGAATAGGGGTCCTCCTCCCCCCACCCTGCTTTGATTTCAGACAAAGGGCTTTGTATCCCATGTAGGAGTTCTCTTTGCTGCCTGGGTTGAACGTATAGATGTAGGTGTCACGAACCTAGTAGGGCCCAGCTCACAGAATCACAGAATACCTGAGGCTGGAAGGGACCTCTTGAGATGATCTACTGCAACCCCCTGCTCAAGCAGGGTCAGCTACAGCAGGTTGCCCAGGACCATGTCCAGTCAGGTTTTGAATATCTCCATGGATGGAGACTCCACAGCCTCTCCAGGCAACCTGTTCCACCTCTGAATGGACAGGCAACGACCAGAGACCTGGTGTCATATAGATCATTCTGGCACTTTTTTGTCTTCACGGTAAATTATTCAATAAAAGTACAACCTTAATAAATGTATTTGATATTCGCTCACTGACTGGTTCTGGTGAGGCTGGGTATAACGATGTGGGCCAAGGCTTTACCCAGTTGCTTAATTATGAAAAAAAGACAGTCAAAGAGATGGTCAGGTGCTACATGGGATTAAGACCCTGTGGCCCCATGGGAACACTCTTGGTTCAGGACAGAAGCAACCATTACCCCAGTCAATGCTGTGTTCATTTAGTGGAAGGAGGGCCAAGGGCCTTTGAACCTGTCACAACAATAAATCCAGAAAAATTATGGAGATTTTTCGACCTTTAAGACACAAAGAGGTTTCTGGGAATATTTGTCCCTTGAGCTCCAGAAGGTAAGGGGACAGACAGGGTCATGCTTTCAGTTCCCATGCTTCGGAGCCAGCACTTTGCCCAGACCATCACTGTTACCAGGGCATCTTCTCAGTTCTGGCAGGAGATCTTATCTGAAATCTTAATTGAGGCACACTGAGGCTATCCAAGGCAACTTTATATTGCTCAAGCTAAAGTCACTGAAATGTTTTAATTAACGAGCAAACACAGTCTGTCGCTTTCCTCTGTGTGACGCACAGAAATCTGTCTGCTTCCTCCGCAAGTACAGTACAGCATGTCTAAGCTACTGGCTACTATAATTACGATGGGGTAAGCATTTATATGGCGCTATAAAGGTGAACTGAGTGCTTTGCAAATACGAAAACACTAATCTCATTCCCAAAGAATTCAGAGTCAAACAACAGGCTGAGAGAGTTGTGATTGTTCAGCCTGGAGAAGAGAAGGCTCCTGGGAGACCTTACAGCAGCCTTCCAGTGCCTGAAGGGGGCCTACAGGAAAGGTGGGGAGGGACTCTTTATCAGGGAGTGTAGCGACAGGACAAGGGGTAACAGTTTTAAACTGAAAGAGAGTGGGTTTAGATTAGATATTAGGAAGAAATTCTTTACTGTGAGGGCGGTGAGGCACTGGAACAGGTTGCCCAGAGAAGCTGTGGATGCCCCATCCCTGGAAGTGTTCAAGGCCAGGCTGGATGGGGCTTTGAGCAGCCTGGTCTAGTGGGAGGTGTCCCTGCCTATGGCAGGGGGTTGGACTAGATGATCTTTAAGGTGTCTTCCAACTCAAACCAGTCTATGATTCTATGGTCAAGAAAAACCACAAGGCAATTGTCTTGATGGAAAAAATGCATCCTGCAGAGACCAAGAATCACCAAGGCAGGAGGTGTGAAGGACAGATCTGGAGAGGGGGAGTCCTGGAGCTGAATGACTGGATGCCACTCAGAAACACTGGAGTTTCTTTTCTTACCTGTCGTGGATCTCATAGATGAGCTTTCGGAGTCAAGGAATCTGTGCACGGGTTCTCCTCCCTGTAAAACTATTACTTCAACTGATGCAGCTACCAAAGGCAGGCTACAGAACAGAGGCTGGGAGGAGACGAGGTATTGTGGCAGGAGAGCATCAGGAAGCACACAGGAAGCAAGAGAGGGAATGGGGGGAAAGCAGAGAAAAACTCTGAGGAGTGAGGGGGCAGGGAGCCAAAGCCAAGATTAAGAAACAAGACGGTATCCTTCAAGTGTCGGGGAGGAGAATGTAGATGATTAACAACCTTTTGGTTAGGCTACAGGGAGCACAGAAAGGCCTGAAGAGTAACTGTCAGTGAATTACAGCAGCTGAAGCAAGTAATGGCCACAGCACAGAGAAGAATTGTAGTCATGGTGATAGAAAAGCAAGGGCCACTTCAGGATGAAGAAGATACTGAGACAGAAACCAAAAGCTTCAGATTAGGCTTTTAATGAGAGACCAGTTATGTGAAATAAAACGAAAGAAGAGAAAAACCCTCCCCAAGCCCAGAAAAAACAGAGGAAGTACTGAAAGCAGATTTAGAGAGAACTGAGACTTTTATATTGGAAAAAATCAATTTGAGGCAGAATGAACATGTAATAGCAGCAAGGACTTCAGGAGAAGAAATTAAAAAACCCACAGGGATATGAAACTGGACATAATAGAAAATCATTTCACCACTAAAAAGGTGCAGGCAGAGATGATCGGGTGCATTGGGGAGGAGGGTGGAACGATCAGCAGTGCCATGTTTCAGGGCCCACTAGACAAACAACTCCAAGGGCACCAGGACTGCCGTTTGGTGTCTCCCACTCTGTGCACACACCTCCTCTTATTTGCTGAGATTTACTGTCATGTTTCAAATGGACACGACGTGAAGAACAGCAATAACTCTGAAATTCCAAGTGGCCAAGAAAATACTCGTTGCACACAAACACGGTCCTTGCTTGCATTGCACAACATTGCACAAGGCTTCTTAAAAAGTAACTTCTGAATTTGCACACCCGTATCGCTGTGTACACACGGGATGGCTAAACAGACCTGGTGTGCAGAGAACCGGGTGACACAGCCTGAGCCTGCCCTCTTGCCACATACACACCGAGGGGATGGCACGGCGGAGAGCGCTGGAGCAGCTGGAGTTATACGTGATTATATGAGAACTGGAAAATAGATGGAAGAGCAGTTCGACTGATTTTGTTAGGCTAAAGGGAGTACAAAGGAACGCGGGGAGTAACTAAATAAATTACAGCACCTGAAGCAAGAAATGGCCAGAGCACAGAGAAGATTTGTAGTCATGGTGACAGAAAAGCAAGGGCCACTTGGGGTGTTTTGCCTGCTGTCGTGAGATGCCACTTTAAAACAATTTGTTGTGACTTCTGTGTCTCTATTGATTTTGATTTACGGCATAATAATATTACTATTCATGTGTTTATCACATTCCAAGATTTAGAGAAGACTTCACTCATTTAAGTTACAGACTCAGAATGGTGATTCTCATTCTAACCAAAATCTGTATTTTAATTATTTGCAAATCAGGTATCCACCTTGCATTTCTAGTGACTAGTGATGAATAAAAGCTACCCCTGACATTCACTGCCTTTTTTCTTTAATCATGGAGTTGAGATTTTATGAGCTCTAGCACAGTACACAAAGGTAACATACAGCAGAGACTGAAAGAAAATAGCTAAAAATTGAAAGTATGTTTAGAACTGCTGCGGAGCTTTTTAGACAAGCAAGTGTGTATTCCTGAAGTGAGCTAAAAGCAGTGGCTGGTGTGGGAAGAAAGTTCCAAATAGATGTAGGTTGAAAGACTGCGTGGAAGACCAGGAGACATGTGGTGATAATGATAGTCATCAAACGGGAACGTGCGGTGGTGAAGCATTTTTAGAGTAGAAAGTCTTTCAGTCTGGATGCTGTTTTCACATTAGATTATTCCATGATGATACTCTAGTAGAGCATTATGGGCAGTTGGGGATTTTTCACGGTCTCCTACGCAGGGGTCTCACAGAATTTTACCCCAACAGCTTTTTAGGGGCTGTAATACTGAACCTGATTCCATAAAACTTTATCTTTAAAATGGCCGTGTGGCACATGCGGATGACAAGTCCCAACATGGGATTTTCTGTTTCTATTGCAAAGGTCAGGCAATAGTTACCCCCATCGTTCCCCCCTGCTTGTGGTTATACGAAGTCATCTGTCAGATTCATACCAAGTTATTTCACTTATGCAAGTCACTCACCTCAGACAATAGTAAATACCTTCTCTCAATTTTCTGGTGTCCTTCTTTGCTGATAAAGGTATGTAAACAAGTGCAAAGCACACAGGATCTCAGCTCCCAGAGTACACAGAGGTGTGACTGTAGTCTTTCCTCAGTATCTTTCTCTCTCCCCTGAGAAAATATGTGAGGTTTGTTGACTGGAGCTTCTTATGCTGCTTTGAGATGCCTTGCCAAGTTGTATGTTATCCCACTTCCTTCCTGCAGGCAATCCAAACAGAGGAGGCTTCCCTTGGAGCCCTGCCCCTCACAACTGCACCACACAACTGCTCAGCTCTCCGGCTCTTACAGCGCCAGAAATGCGGTGGCTGAGTGCTGGGCCCAGCAGGAGCCCTGAGAACGTGCCACTGCTGCGGGCAGACCTCGAGCGGGAGAGCGCTGCGGCCCCACCGTGCTCCGAGCTCAGGAGATGCTGTGGGCCAGTGGCTGCCGCCTCGCCCTGCCGCGCCATGGGGCTGCTCGGCACCGTCTCGCAGATGTGGCAGGTGTGCCAACACAGGGCTGGCTCAGCTGGCACCGTCACCACGAAAAGGCAGTTTATTTAGGAAAATGAGAGGCAGCAATAGGCTTACAGCCCCACTGGAAAATTACTACGTGTCAAAGAGAGGCTAAGCAGCGAGGATCTGAATTTCTGCAGACTGTCTAGGGCAAGATCTAAGTTTTACAGGTTTCCCCTAGGGCTTTGTGTCCAGGCAATATCCTGGAACCGAGAAATTAGACATGCCCTCTGACTCTTCATGGTTTGCATCCTTTTTTAATTTTTTTTTTTACTGGCAGGATGATCTAGTTTCTGATCATGAGTCAGGAGATGAGGGTTCCAGCCCTGGCTTTGCCACTGAATTGCTGTGTTCCTTGTGAACATTCACGCAGCCTAGCCGTGTTTCTCCATTCAGCTTCTCTGTCCATCTTACCTGTAGAGATGTAATCTCTGCTCTGAAGAGCTGGTCCCTTATTAAGTTTTTGTTTTAAGAGCAATTGCAGCCTTCCAGTGCACCGTCACATATAGCAAGATTAACTGGTACTTGCCCCACGCTTCTCTGGAATGCTCTCGTTTAGTAGCTGTTCCACATGTGTGGTTGCCTTGCATTAGCATGGTCTTACTTCTGTTTCTTTTTTAATTTATGGCCACTTCTGTCACCTACTTCCCACACTCTTTGATACAAAAGCAGACTTTTTAAAATCCTTCCATGTTTTACATTGGCTCACTGTTTTTTCCTTGTGCATTACTGATGTCAGCCTGTGATCTGTCTAGTTCTCTTCCTCTGCACTCTGTCTTTTTCTTACCCGTGGTTGTACTTCCTTGCCCATCTGTACTGTTATTTTAATTGTTTTTGAATACACATTAATAGTACTTCTGAACACATGCCAGTGCCCGTTTTTTCTGTCCCATGCCTTCCTTTACTCTGTTCCATGTCCAGTTTTCTCTCAGAATTTCATCAGTTGCAATTTGTTGCTGTTATTAAAGACATCCTTTCCTTGATAAACTCACCTCACAATATGTGTCATTTATGGTAGAGGTCACAATATAAATTCCTTGGCAGCCAGCAGTTTTTAAATTGATAGATCAGTCTAATGCAAAATGCAAATTTGATAGATACTTTAAAAAATATATGATTTTCTCCTGTGAAGAGCTACACAGGAGTTTAATACCAGACCTTCTAAATAGGTATAGTAAATTATCGGAGAAATGAACCCAGCTGTCTTTTAGATTAATGCTAAATTATGATGCTGGGCTTTGAGGCATCAATTTAACATAATGATAGCTCACAGAAGGCACTATTCATCCAGAGATTTCCTAGTCTTTCCAAGACATGGGAATCATTCCTCTTTCCTTACAGAGAGGGAAGCTGAGGTGGAGAGCGAAATGGTTTGCTGACAGTCCCAAAGTGGGACAGGGAATGGAGAAAAGCTGATCTACTCCATCTTTGGCTCAGCAGACCTGACCACCACCCCCTCCTCCAAATCAACATGAAAGGTTTTAGTGGAGTATCACCGTTCTGAAGCCTGGGATGGAGGCTTCTTATGGCTGCAAAGTGCCCTTGCACTGGCACATGTGTGTAGGGGCAGTTTGTAGTCTCTGTAGGCTACATACATGGCTCATTCTTCCCCACATGCTCTGGTGCTGCTTTCCCATCCTGTACTCCTCTGGGAGTACGCTAGTCCCAAACCCTCACCTCCGTACCAGTGGCTCTGGGAATTCCTGTGTATTTTCTTCTCCAGAGTACTGGAGAAAAAAAGCGTCTCATTTGTTCCCTCAGGGCAGAGGTTCGTCACAGCTCCCTCAATTTTTTTTCTCCCCACACCAGCATTTTGGAAAGCTACCCTTGTCCTCACGAGTTCCAGAGTCCTCCATTCCCTGCACCAAGCCCAGGGCTTTGAATGCACGCGTGTTCCTCCCACGCCTTCTCTTTCTGTCTGGAGGGTGAATCATTCAGGGTGTCTGCGGCAGGCAGGGCAGAGCTGTGGTGGGGGCATTGTTATGCTGGGAGATCCTAACAGCTACTGTGCCAGGCCTTTGATGAAAAGATAATTACAGGCCAGATTGATGGTTGCTGGGTGCCCTCACCACATGCCAGGGCTTCATGTGTCCTGCATTACCCCCTTCTCATTTTCTCCAGGATCAGAAGGGCACTGCCTACGGATGCCTAAAAACTTTTCCTAAAATTCTGGAATCGGTTGGCTATGATGTTCAAAAGCCACTTACATTGCATCCGAACAAAGTGATGCCATCAAGTTGATGACAGGGCCTTGAAAATTTGGCCGATTCATTCCCAAACGGAGAGCACAACTGGCTGGCGCTAGTGAAATTCCACACAAAGTCCCAACATTCCTGCAGTCCTCTCGGGCGCTGCCTGGGCTTCAGCTGCAGTCAATGATTGATACGAAGTGTGGGGCTGGGGGCAGAGTACATAGGAACATGGGTCCTTGTGAAATTCAGAGATTTGAACCTCCTGTGTGAGGGCTATAAAGGCAGTCTGAGCAGCCAGGATGTCTCACCCAGTTAATGTGAGCCTGGGCTCGTGTTTCCCCTGCAAAGCAGAGGCAGTTTCCCAGTCGGATTTGTCCTATTCCACCTACTTTGTGCTGAAATCAAATGTATTTCTGACCTACCAGCTCTTATGTCCTCTCCACCTTTGCCACTCCAAAAGCATGCTGTAGTAGATCTCATAGACATAGTCCTGACCAAAAGAAAGCATATCTAAACCATGGTTAGAATCTAGTTAGAGTTTATTTTTTCACCCACTCAATTATTGAAGCAGCGAGCCTAACTTTGACTGCCGCAAATGTAATTTTGCATCACTGTTAAACATACACATTATATTCACATATAGGCTGTGTTGTCTGTACTGTGCTGGAGGACTCAGAACTCCTGTTTCTGTTTTTGCGTTGGTGATTTGGGAACAATGATTCCCCAGTATCATTCTGCAAAGAAAATAAATATATTAAAACAACGACATTTCAGTGATGTTTACCTAAGTCTTTTTTCCATGCACGTCATTCATTTTGTGTCACAGTGGTTTGTTCTAGACATGTTGTCCTAATGAAGGATGTCATGGTCAGCAAATTCTTTGTGTCTGTATGCTCATGCACACGTATGTTCACATGTTCATAATCATTTCACGTGTGAGTGTGTTTCCTGTTTTTGAAAAAAGACTAGCAGAGAACTAGACATTGCTGATTATATTCTTGCTTTCCTTTCAAGTTTTCTGAATGGGTTCAAGCTTTTATTGGCTACCAGCACTGTGTAAAGAAAAAGTTCATCCACCCACATCACAATTATTTGGTTGCTAGGAGTATTTTTAGCAGCACAATTTGGTAATTGGTTCCAAATACAATAGTTTAGAAAGAGTCACAGTGTGGCCCAGCTAATGGTGAAACAAAAGTACGGGGAGGGGGCAAGGCGACTCACAGCACTAGATGTGAGGGGAGGCAGCTGCACAGAGCTCCCACTTCCCTCGCTGTCTCAGGTGGGTGGAAGGAGAAAGAACATGAGATGGTGGAGCTGTGGTCCCTCCCACCCTACCCCCTACACAGTGGGGCAGGCAGCTGCCCAGGCGAGTCAGGAGACCAGTGCTGTAATCACCATGGATCCAGCAGAGTCACTCACTGAAGCGGAGCCATGAATAAACACACTGACCCTTACTCATGGTAGATCATTATCTCATGGTCTAGTCTGTGAATGGATTTGCTCGTACAGACAAATTGTATTGTTCTTTTTATGTAGCGTATTTGCTTCTGGAGATACCTTACTGCGGAGAACATTGTTGGGAGGAAAGACTTGACTGATACACAGTAATCTCCAAAAACTTACAGAGATCAAACCATGTTTTCACAGAGCTGTATCATGCTACAACCCAAGTGAATTCCATTTCCTCAGTATTTTTGAGGAACGTGATTTCTAATACTTTGGGGTTCTTAAGGCTAAAAGCAGAAATAGTCTTGGTCTGTGGTGTACCAGCTGAATACAGGTACTTTCTAGAGAGCAGATTCAACCCATGTCTCCTGTACCTGCTGCTCTGCCATAGGGAATTCAAACCCAGCAGCTCTGTGCAAACGCATGAAATTCAGAAAGCACAGCTGGCTGGAACCAGGAGGTGAAATAATGCCGCTGAGTCTCATTCCCAGATGGATTGGAATGTAAAAGGAAAACAAACCGTTCTAAAGGAGAAAAATAAATGAAAATGTCTGTTTTACCTAGATTTAAGAATGTGGATGACAACCAAATCTTACGAAAGAGCATATTAGCACAGAGTAAGCAATTTTTATCTCGATGCTGTTCCTTTAAACCAGCCTGAACTTTGTTGGGAAAAGGTCTCAAGCCATTGAGCAATCTCTGGTTTGGGCAATCATGTTGCTATGCTTCATCGGTTAAGCACAGCAGTAATTCAGAAAATGAAGCCATGCTGCATCTGTCATATCATTTAAAATTTACTTCAGTTTTGCAGGTATTCGAAGATTGCAAAATGAACCACATTACCCTGCAATATTCTGACGACGTTGGAATCTGCTCTGAACCTAATGGGTTTCTTTAGCTCCTTGGAGTCAGAGGTTTCCTCCTCCCCTGCAATATATTCCACTCAATGACACTATTGAAATTCCGACAGTAATTTATATACAGTAACTGGCTGCCCTCAGATGAGATGCTAAACAATTTCTGTGCACCAGGCTGCATTTTTCTCATGAAATGTAGCACTTTATTGGCAGTCACTTCTCCCAAACCAGCATCATTTATAAGCACTATTGACAGTTTGCATGGAAGGCATTTAAAAAAAAAAAAAAGGATTATGATAAACAAGCTCAGAGAAATATCCTTAGATAGGACTGTCCATGAGTAATATTACTTACAAAAATAGTCCACATGGCTTCAAAAAAGCTGTAAATATAGCTCCTATCCTGGAAAGACAGTTACGCACAGACTTCTCTTTATACGTGCTCTTGGTCCTGTTGAAGACACTGGAACTAGTCACATGCTTAAAGATAACCATGTGTCCCAGGCATCTGCAAGACTGACATTTTTCCCTGCCAAACACCCCTACGATGAGCACCTTCCAGCTTTGCAACAGGATTTCAAGAAGTTTGAAGTACTATTTCAGGACTGCAGGCTTCTTCCACGTTAATGATCTAAAGATATATGCATATATACATGAAAGCTTATTGTTCTTACTCTGTATTAGTATTCCCTGGTTATAGCTAGTGTGCATATTTCTCATGCTGAGGGGTCAGAGCCAGCCTCCCAGATCCAAACATCGCTGATTTGAGTGTGTGAGGATTATTTCACAATGATAATTGTCTTTATTGAAGACCGCAGAGATATCGAAAATCAGAATATTCCTGCTTTCATGAAAAACAGGCTCAGATCCACGCAGCTCCGTCCGTAACGAGGTCAAAACACGAGCTTTGCATCCAAAAACCCTTTGCAGCTTGGCTCTGCATTTTTGTTCCAGATGTGAACCCCCTGTCTGCCCTCTTCCAGCACCTTGTAGCTCTCTTGACACAATAAAATACATAAAAAATAAGTAACCCCCCTCAAAAAAAAAAAGCAAACAAGAAACCAAAGAAAAGCCCAAATAGGCATTGATAGCCCTGCCGCTTTGTGTGTAGTTTTAGTTCAGCATGGAAGGAAGACTAATAAAAGCTTATCACCACAAATAAAAGATTTTTCACCACGAAACTCACGGTGAAAACGGGGTTTGGGGCATCCGGCAAGCGGGCAGGCACCTCCAACGTGCCTACCTCAGCCCTTTTCACCTCAGCCCTTTTCACCTCAGCAAGCGGGAGGCCACGCCGCTCCCCTCACCACCTCAGCCACACTCTCTCCCCAAAACCCGGGGGGGGGGCGAGGTGCGGGGGGGTTACGAGGGGAAAGAGTGTCCAAGCTGCCTGTAAACCTAAGGAAGGGCACCCTGAGGGGACCGGAGAGCGAGGGACCGCCCCCTGCCCTGCGCCCTCCGGTCCCCTCAGGGTGCGACGACCGTTAACGGCCCTTCCCGCCCTGCCGCCCCAGAAGCCCCGCCCACCGCTGGTATGCGCCGGGAGGGGCGGGGGGGGAGTGGAATGACGCGGGCGCCGCGGAGGTCACGTGACGCCGACTGGAATGCCAACAATGTAGCGAATGTCCCGACTGCGCCCCGCCACACTCGGCGCCCGGGGACGGCCGAAGAAGCCGGGGAGAGGGGGCAGGGAAAAAGATGGAGACCGGCCCGCCACCACCGGGTCGCCGCCGCCGCCCTTGAGCCGTTCTGTGTCGGGGAGGCGAGTCGGCGGCGCTGGGCGCCCCGAGGAGGTGAGCGAAAAGGGGGGGGCCGGGTTGGGGGGCGCCGCGCTTCCCCTCTTCCCCCGCGACTGCTGTTCCCTGAGGGGAAAAATGGTGTGGAGAAGGGTCGGGGGCGCGAAGGAGGGTTGGGAGTGAGCGTCCCGTGTGTGTGTCGCTTTTCCCGGGGGCAGCCTCGGCGTCTTGCCCGCACCCTCCGACATTTTCCGGACACCCGTGTGACAGCCCAGCCCTGCAGAGGGGGGGTGTCCCGCCCGCTTGAGGCCCTCGGCCGGGCAGCCCGGCTTTCTCCCCCCGCGCCACCGCCGTCGAGACCGGCTCCGCGGTGCCCCAGCAGGTCAGAGCTGCTGGTAAATGGCCGGAGTTTATTTTGGGAGCTTTTTGCCTGCTAAAGTAGTGGGTTTGGGGCTGGGGGAGAAGGATTTGGGGCGCCCGCGTTCCGCGGGGTTGCACCCGGCCGGACACGGGGGTGGGGGGCGAAGGGTCCGGGCCAGACCCTGCCGCGGGGGAATGTCTCTGAAGGCGAGGGCCGGGGGGAGCCGAGCGGGGGCATCCAGAGCCGGCCAGGTCCCATCTGGCAGCGGCGGGGGCCCTGCCGTTCCCAGTCAGCTGAAGGTCACTGCCAAAATTCAGCACTTCGCCACCCTCTCTCCTGCCTCGTGAGTGGTGTGCGTGTTGAAATACCCCCTTCCCCGGCAAAGGCACTGGCGCAAATGACGCAAAAAAAAGGTTACTTGGAGTGTCCACACTCTGCGGTCAATTATTGCTGGTCTTCCGTGGATGGGGAAGGTGAGCTGTTTCCCACAGCGCTGGATTGGGCCAGTGCTTGTGATTGGCAGTGGGACGGAGGCACGGAGTTACTTTTGGAGAGTTTTGTTAGCAGGAGGAAGGAGAGGAGGAATGATTTTTGGTGAAAGTCCTCACTTCAGTTCTTTACGCTTTCACCGTGTGCCCACTTAGGAAGGGAAGCATGGTTTGTATCATAATGAAACTCCTGAAACACTCCATCCCACCCCTACACCCCTCTGACAATCTTAGATCTCCAGTACAAAGTGGACAGTCCCTGCTTCCATGAATTTGAGATCCAAAAAAACCAAAAACAATGCCTGTAAATTGAGGGAGGGAAGGCAGTTGTAGCTGTTTCTTAAAACTTTACTCCTTCCTTATGCAGTGACCGCTAGTTCAGCTTGCCACAGTGCCTGCATGGTTATAGACAGGGAAACAGCTTGCAGTTTGGGACTTAGCTCTTGAAGCACAACTTATTGCCTGTGTCCCAGCTCTACAGAGCCACTAGCACATGCACCCTGTTGGTGAATGAAGAAACAGGAGAGTGAAGACCTAGTGCTGCTGGGACGACAGACATCAGCATATAATTTCAGTGTGGTTGGTTGTTTGCTGCCAGAGCAGCAATTAGTTGTATTTCTCAAATGAAGAAAAAGAATCAGTTATTCAAAAGTTGTTCTCACTTGATGCAATTAAAGTACTGCTGCACTTATTTGAAATGTTATATCTTCAGGATAATGGACAGGCTTCTAATTAGTGCAGAATGTATAACATTTTGGAAAAAAAGCTTAGGATTGTTTAGTCAGAATGGTTTGAAGCTCAAAAATAATTTTGAAAAATCATTTCTCATGATGGCAGGAAGGCTATGATACATTCATGCTGTGGGCAAGGTGCAGATTAGAAGGATTTGGAGTTATACAAATCCAGATGTACAGTCAGAAATGCTTAAACAGAGTTAGACACACTGTGTATCTTTTAAAGCATCAACCCTTTTTATTTTTTCCTAAAAATGCAAATCACAGGAAGATATTAAAAAACAGACAGCTTGTCTTTCTTTGTAAATCATCTATAATATTTAGTGTTCTGATTTCTTGGCTTATTTTACGTATGTAGTTAAAAAACCCTTCTGCAAAATATGAAACACTTTAACAGCTCCAGTACTTACTGTCGTTGCTGGTCTCATTCATACTGTCTAAACGATCAATGTTTCTTTCTCCTTTAGCAGTATTGTAAATGTAAGCTGAGGAAGTTGCCAGCTGGCTTGACCTAGCATTATTAGACTCGAGCTTAGGCTAAAGGTCACAAAAGTTCTTTATGTGAAGCATGTGTGCAAGTGGGAAAGCAGTCCTTTGCTGCAAAAAGGTGGGGGGATTGCAAGCATTTCCAGCATGTCCTGGGCCTGAGGATTGGCACAGGGACTGAAAAGGAAGAACAACCTATATTCCTAAACTCGGCCATATGGTGCCTGCTGCTGTCAGGAAAAGAAAGACAGTTACAGTCCAATTAATTGCTCTGTGTCTTTTAAGCACTAGCTAGTTATGATGTAATCCTGAAAAGGCTGCAATACTGTTGTTGGGTTTTTTTAACAAGGCTATGTATTATCTTTTGCTATATTCTGTCTAAGTAGAAAAAATTCTGTTCTTGGGATCCTTTAGTTGCTTTTGTCTTCATTGAGAACAATGAAAACTTGATCTGTTATTGACTAATAGCTGATTTGTTGTTTGTGGAAATACCAAAATCTAGATGAGCAGCTTTAGCACTTCCCTTAGAACAAGTGACAAACCTGGTCCAATGTGCATGTGGGCATTTATATCACTCTTAGTCCTGTAGGAGTTAGGGTTGCAGGATATCCTTAGAGAGTACCGAGTGGAGGAGCTCAAGACCTCAAATATGTTATAGGTATCTTAGTTAATTGAGGATTTAAATCTTAGCAGAAGAGGTTGACACGGATTAATCTCAGTTAATCTGTGCTTCTGCATTTCAAACTGGTGAACCATCATAAAGAGTCTGAGGTCTGACTTCACTGTTGCATTTCAGTCCTTGGTTGTAGAGGAAAGCTTGAGGTGGACTCTGTACTAACGAGGAAGTGGTGGTGGGCTTCAGAGGTGAATGTGTCCAGATTCTGTTGGCCTTCACAGTAGTAAGCTGTTTACTTGGCAGTGAGAAGTGATGGTAAATGTATGGAAATGGTTGTTTTGTTAGGAAATAATACAGCTATCACAGGAAGAGTTGTTGCAATGAGTTGAGTATGACCGTGTGAAAATAAAAAAAACCCAACAACCAAACAAAACAATAAATCCAGTTGACTTCTGAGTGACCAAGAGGAACACACTGTGTGTTAGCATCTTCTGTATGTGCGATTTGAAAACAACTGAACAAAATCCTAACCTTCCCAGTAAAGCGGCTTGAGCACCATTCAGGAGTCACTTTGCAAGTGCTAATAGCAGCAGCAGAAGCAAATGTGCATAAGCAGCATCAATAGTGAGATGACATTTCTGATTAAGCTGTATTTTTAATCCTCTTCCAAATGCACCATTATTTAATATTGCTATTATGATGTGTGGAATAATTACTAAAATGATGAAAAATACAGCATTTTTCACACATTAAGGAAAGGTATAAAGTCAAAAAGTTCCTAGGGTAGAATACAACCGCAGCTGGTATGCAAAGAATCCACTACATCTGCGATTCCCTGTACAGTATTGCTACTTTGCGTCTTAACGCAACATGATGATGCCACAAAGACTTAGTTAAGGTAGTATTCTTGTTGTAACTTCATGCTGCATGGAGATTGCAAGTTGCACAGTAGCTCAGCTGTGCCGTGTAGCTCTCTGCTAGATGTCATAAGAGGTGCATAAAGCTGTCTCAAAGTCTTTTCTTTTTTCTGTGTTGAGATGCTAACTGAGCTGGTTTGGCCTCTTCTGCTGCTACTGAGTAGCTCCATCTACCCCTCTTTTCTCTTTCTTACCTATAAGGCATGGATAATGAAATATCATTTACCCTCTCCTCTTCCTCCTCCCCTTACAGTTCTGAGGGAGAATTCTTACCTTCAGGCTTTGCTAAGATATTAATGTGGAAAGGCAAAATATCTTGTGTTTCTGTTATTCACTTTGTTATTGAAATACTAGAAGTTGCTATGGTTAGAGTCATCAATATTTCCATTATAAATCTTTTTCATAAACTTCTGAAACTGAGCTCAGCTAGTGTAAAACAAACAAAATCTTAAGTGGGGAAAAACATTTCATGAGCATACTCTTCCCTAATTATGAAATAGGATAGGCTTGTCCAGGATTTGGTTATGCAATTGGGTGGGAAACTTGCCGCAGTTAGGTACTGCAAAATTCTTAAACATTGTAGTTTCTAAGGGTTTTATTTTCATTTATTTTGAAAATGGAACTTTAAAGAAAAATGGATTATTTATTGATTATGTTGAGAAAGCCTTTTGGAATCCTATTCTTGAAAGCAGATAAAGTGAAAATCATTAAAGGGAATCCAGCCATGACAGCTTAATAGGTTAAACTGATTCACTTGATTAATTGTCATGCTGTCCCTTCAGAGGCATTTACAATATCACCTTAATTGCATGTACTTTCTATTTTCTTTTGTTTCAGACACTGTCAGTCTGCAAAATGATGATTCCAAGGATTTTCATTTTCTGTAGGAAATGTGAAGATCGTGAGCTGAAGTAAAACGTTGGCAGAAATTTCTTGAGAATTTTGCCTTTTCTTTTTCTCTTCGAAGGATTATGTTTACAAGAAATTGATACCATCAAGTGACACTTTTTCGAAATAAAGTAACTTAAAAATCTAAGAATAAAGCTGTATTTATGCTCAGAGAAAACTGGATTAACAATGAGGCCAAAGACTTTTCCTGCTACGACATATTCTGGAAACAGCAGACAAAGGTTGCAAGAGATTCGAGAAGGTTTAAAGCAACCATCCAAATCTTCAGGTCAGGGGCTACCTATTGGACCAGGCAGTGAAACTTCTCTGGACCCTAAGATTTTAATAGGGAAGGATGCTGCAAGGCAGCAGCAGATGAGACAAACGCCTAAATTTGGACCATATCAGAAAGCTCTGCGAGAAATTAGATATTCTTTGCTGCCTTTTGCTAATGAGTCAAGCACTACAGCAGCTGTTGAAGTAAATAGGCAGATGCTCCAGGAACTGGTGAATGCAGGTTGTGATCAGGTACGTATGAGTTTGGAGGGGGGGTTATCACTGCCTTCAAAACACGTTTATACTTGGGACTGAAGAAAGGGTTTTGATGGAAGTTACCAAGCTTGCCAGTTGAAAAAGGCACCAATTTTTCTGGTGGTCGTGCTGCTGTATGACTAGCAGAGTAGATGGACTTGCTGTTGAGAGATGAGATGTGCCTAGTATGGGGTTAATTCATGTTAAAGACAGTCATGGTGACCTCTAGGATTCTCTTATGGCTTCTCATTTGGTGTAGAAGGCTGAACAGGGTAGCTTGTGGGTTTTTTTTTCCCTCTTCTTTTTTTTTTTTTTCCTCATTTTTTTCCCCTCTTCTTTTTTCTCCTCAATACCGGAACAAGCCTTAGCTATGAGTAATAGGGTGGAATTTTGTCTAGCACATCTAAGCTCAGTTCACTGTCAGAAGCAACTAGAAGAAATGACAGAGACAGTATAGGGTCTTTGAAGAAGCTCACTTGCTGTTTGCCAGAAGCAGGTGGAACTGGCTAGATGTCCAGCACCAGCAGTGGTTGGGTGCACACCTTTTCTATCTCACCTTCTCTGCTTCTATCAGGAGGTGGTAGCCCTGTCTCAGATAAGGGACTTGGCACAGAGATGCTTGCTTTTATCATTCCAAGATTGATGCTAGAATGTATTCTTAATTCAAAAACTGTTCACCTGGTGCAGAACATGGTCTTTTTGTGTTGAGCTGCATTCGTCTTGCATGTGCTTCCAGTGTTGGTATTGACTTTCACCTCTGTCCAGGAATAGTTCAAAATTTTTCTTTTTAGAGATGAAGGGCTGTTTTGGGTTCAGATTCTCATTGTTGTAGAAACAACTTTTTTCCTGTATGATCAAATGGCAGTTGTTGACAAGCTGAAACATTTCCATTTATAGTCCTTGATATAAATTGGAGTGATATAAAACCAAAGTGCTTTCAGTGGTGTTTCCTTGATTTCAAAACTTAACCTCTATTCATTCATGGCACAGTGCTAGTTTCTTGACTCTCCTAAACCATATTCAGAATCTGTATAACAATGCTAACATCAGGCATTATTATAAACAGTCTGCATTTCTTTGGAACTATACAGACATTAATTAGTGCTGTTCCTGTTCCAAAGAGTTTATGCTATGTGAGATGATCAGAGCTAGAGTAGATTGCAGGTCCAATGAGAAGTGCTGCAGTACAACTAAACACTTCCTAGTCCAGTGAACCAAGATACTGTACTGAATTAATTAACTGGAGGAACCAAGGATTTTCTGTGATCTTAAGCATGCCATGAAAACACAGTGTTTTTTAGAACACTACCCTCTAAATTTCTCTAGCTGTTTAGGATGAGAACACTCCCTGTGCGTATGAGCCAAGGTTAAATGAGCACAGCTGGACTCTGGATTGGAAATGCGCATTTGGTAGGTTACATAGACAAATTGTTCACACACAGAACAGGCTTGTTGGACTGAAATCTTGGAAAGTACTTTGAGCACGCTACAGCACAGAAATGGTAAGCCAATGTATAAAACAGAAGTACCTGAGCACCTGTTAAAATGTCTTGGTATTAAAGGCAGTATAATGCACTAATATGTACAGTTTTTAATATCTTTAACTATTTTGACTTCAACATTCATACAATGGTATTGCTTCTTTTAGAGGACTGAGAATTAGCCCAGTTCTGACTGTGATGTGGAGATTTTCGCTACCTCCTTAAATTTGGCTGCACGCTTTTGGTTGGTGGTTTGGTTGGTTTTTTTTTCCCTCACTGGCCATGATCCTTCCATCCTCACATTTGGTTTTTCTCCCTAGCTATGACTTGTTGCCTGGAGACAACATTATTGGGCCTATCCCTTTGGTGTGTTTGGCATTTAAACCTAAGCATAAACAGGATCACATTTGGCTAGAGACCAGATAGGTGTTCCAAAACTGGAGTCGTGTGGCTAAAAATGCTGGGTTTCCTAATGTGGGTCCAGGCCATAGGAAGGTTGGCTGTCCTGGAGGGTTGTGAATGAATGGAGCTTCTTGAGATGGTGTGAATGGTATCTGGCCCTGGAGATGGCATGGGGTAGGGTGACAGACTTCATTACTACCTCTAGATTCTTCCTTTCCTCCTGGTGCCTGAGCTGTTTTGAATCAAATGCTGAACTGTTTCAGAACATGAGGTGTAGTAAATGCTCTTTGTAGGTGTAGCTACCCCAACCTACCCTATCCCTGCTTGTGAATCAAAACCTTTAAATGCCTACCACATGAGCATCTTCTGTAGTCCTGTAGGCAGCTAGCAGATCTCTGATTTAACAGAGAAGTGAAGTCAGCATCAGTTCCTTTGGGGGTGGTTTTATTTACCTGTGGACAAAATGCTAGTGTGAGGTTAGTAAATTGGCATTGAACCCCCCCCAAATGCCAGGAGCAAGTGTTTAGAGGTTAAGGATTTCAGTCCATGAATAGCTAGCTAGTGGTCTACTTGAGCCTTCCCCTACAGCAAGCCTGCAGAGTACAAAATCTTACATCTCCTGATCCTGCTGCATAGTACACTGATCAGCTCTTCAATGCCTGCAAGTGTCCTGAAGCTGGTAATTTGTCATAACAAGCTCTAATCATTCTGAAGGAATTAATAGATGGCTGTAGCACTATTCAGTTCGGTCTTACGTGAACACCTTTTTCAAGTTGGATTTGGGCTGATGCTTTTTGGTGTTCTAAATGGAACACTGGAAAGTAAACCGAACCTAATCTGTTTTGGTGGACACGGTGCAAGAATCAGGATTCTTCTTCAGTCTGTTTGTTAGGCCACAATAAGGATTTTTGGAAGGGTGACGGGGAGCAGTGACAATTCAGAAGGAAGAAGTATAAATTTTAGAGTCTAGGGAAAGGGTATTTCTATTTATTACTCTTATTAGCTCCATTCATTTAGCATATCTGTAGCATGATTAGACTTGTAACAACAACCATTTTACGTACTGTAAGAGATGTTGCCTATTAGGTAACATAAAGGTAGGGTCTGTAGCTCCCTGTTCTACCTAAGTGACTCTAAGGTTTAAGATGAAATTGAAATTGGTTTAATTAAATAAAAAGGAAACATAACATTTTATTACTTTATTCTTGCTCTATGAAAGACCCATATAGACAGGAAATTGGTTATAAGCTGATTGGTAAACTTCACTGTATAAAACGCAGTGTAATTCATGAAGTAAATACAAAATTTTTGTCTTTCAGTTACAGTCATCATAGGTGTTACATGTAAAAACATATCTTTTTAAAAATTTACTAGGAAGTTGCCAATGTCCTTTTAAATGACCCCCGTTCTTTCACAAAGAAATCGTTTCAGCCATTTGGCCCCCAAAACTTAATGGGGAACTTCGTTGTTGACTTGAAGCCAGGACTTTTTTTTTTAAAGAGATACAAAACAAAATTACACACATAATTAATCATAGTTCTCAAACAAATGGAGTAACTTGTCTGTTTTTTGCTTAAGTCATCTCTTCAACAGTAATTATTTAGCAAGTTTCAATCAAAAGTAATTAGTGCAGCATAAATTGTTTTGAAACTTGTAGAACATGACTGCAAAACGCTGGACCTGTTTTGTTGCAAAAGCTCGAAGCCAAAAGTACTGCTAATATACTGTTCTTTAGTAAATACAACTCCTTGAGCTTGGAAGCGTAACTTGCAGTCACCATGGAGGGGCAAGAGCATGGAGCGTCTGTCCTGCAGTCTGGTAAACCACTGGAATCACCTGGAGCAACTGGATGGCGTTTGGGGTGTGGTGGTAAATGCAGCTGCTGTTGTGGATTGAATTTTTCTAATGAATAGATGCAATTGAGCATATGATCAGTGACATTCCAGCAACCTGAATGGGCTGTACTGTACTTACTGTACTTCCTTAGAGCATAAACAGCCACTGACATTGTAATTTAGAGTGGGCTGCAGCAGTTCTAGATGAACTGCGGAATGTTACACACTTGTCACTTTTTTTTTTTCCCCTCAAGCAAACTCTTTTTTTTGATCAAGGGTGCCTTTTCTGGCTGAAGATTTCTAGACATGGTTTGTTTGGCAGCTATTTTTAAGAAAAAATTATGTTTTAGGATTTTTTACAGGCTATGTACCTCCAGTTGCATGCATCATGTACTATACACTGAATGGCTGGAGTTTTGCTTTTAGGAAAATACCTGTTGCAATGTATTTATTAAGAGGAGTAGTATAAAAAGGCAGCTTGCCTTCAAGGTGAAGGGCAGCAAACTTTGTAATAGCCCTGAGCAAATGGGGGAAGTAATTTCATAACGTTGGCCTGTCCCATAACAAAATTTTGTCTTTTGATTGGGTAAACTTCACCGGTGTTAATTCGGCTTGCCCAGCTATGTACCAAAACATCAAGGATGAACATCTTGGTCGTCATCTCTGTGTTTTGGGTCCAGATTGTTTTGTTAATTAAAAACAGCTAAAGAACGATCTGCTATAAGATTGCCTAGGTTATTCTGTGGGACACATGTTAAAGGTGGCAAGAGTCATTACAAGCTATGTTGCAGGCCAGGAGGAAATAAGTATTCTTGGGTTACAAGGAGAAAAAACGGGTCTTCAAATGAGGGCACTCACTGCTGAATGCAGGAGAAGGATTTTATTTTAGCAACTGAGGTAGATTTGATAATTCAGGCCACCAGTCTCTTGTGTGTTCTTTTGCCATCCTCATTTGAAGGTAAGTTGTTCACTCTGTCTTCTATTTGCTATTTGTGTTGAGAGCTTGTTTCATAACCCTTTTTCTATACTTTTTTTCTTTTCTCTCTAACGTCCCTTTTTGGTTTCAACCTTTTTCCCATTTCTGAGAAGTTTCCAGTATCATCCAGTGTTCCTCCATCAAGGCATGTAAGGCAACGTGTTTTCCCACCAACACACTTGAAGTTAGCCCCTTAAATCATTTCAGTTTTTAGGAGCTTCAGAGAGTGAGTCATAGCTTTCCAGGGGCTGAAGGCAAGAGGCAAGGACTACTCTTGAGCCAATACCTGCCAGCACTTCTCTCTTCTATCCTGTTTCTCTTGTCTCCAGTCTTCCTATGTTGCCGTCACTTCTTGATGACACTGTCTTAGTGAATATACTTAAATTCTCTGTGTCATGATGCAGTTTCTGCAATATATTTGGGAAGATGGTCTTGGATTTATTCAGTGAATGTCGCTTAGAGTATGCTCTTGTCCTGCAGAAGAAAAAAAAAGAATTTTGTATTTTCCCTTGAATTTTCATAGTGGTAGAAATATTCCTTGGCAGTAGTAGGTGATTGCATGCGCTCTTTCACATGACAAGATGTGGCTTCTTGGCAGCTGGGCAGTAATATGGCACTTAACAAGACTGCAGTGTGTTTTAAACTCTGCCCTTTATTCTTGTTAGTCGTCTTTTTTCTGTGGCAAACTACAGAATAAATTGCATCTTGGTAGTAGAATTATGTTTGAAATGACAGGACAAGAATCAGATGCCAGACTTCAACTGCAGATAAGTGTGAGTCTTGAGTTATGTTAAACTAATGCTTCCCTATTCTTCATGTCAGATAATCATTCTAGAAGCTCGGGAGCTAATATAAAAGTCTTAATTTTATATTGCTGTAACAGGGGACAGGATTAACTTGCATTGGATACTTAAATTTTATTTATTAAAATTTAATTGCCAGGAGAAGGTTGAGCTATGGGATTTTTTTTTAATGAAAAAGGAAGTGGCTTCATCACAGGCACTAAAAATTCTGCATAAGCATTAACTTCAGTCTCTGAATAAAAAAGCCTTTGTGACCAAAAGTGAAGATTGCCATTATTATAACAGGAAGTTGATATCACAATAGTAGTAGGGTGTAACTGTTCCTTTTGCATTTTTTTTTTTTGTTGTTCTCAGCCTAAATCTCTGCCGTTCTTTGCAGCTTGTATCTGAGAGGAACCGATGTGATTTTATGCTGAGACTGAAAAATAGCATTTCTGCATGGGGGGGAGGGGGTGGTTTGGGGTGTTTTTTTTATTATATTTGTTGGTTGTGTGTGGTTTTCTTCTCTCTCAAAAAAATGGAATGACGCTTTTAAGATTGGAAAGATTTTGGTAGGAGGACTGGATGCAAGGCTTTTGCATGGTACAGTCTTTAGACGTAACTCAAGATGTGCATTTAGAACTCATTTAATTCGGCCTGGGAATGCTTTTCTGATAGTTGCTAAAGTAAATAAAAGCTTATGTTAAAGCTGCTAATTGAATATTGGTAGAATGCAAATAAAAGTCCATGACTGCTTCTCATGTCATATACAGGTATGTGCCATACTTGTGTGGAGTCATTTTCTTATTATTATTTTAAATCCTTTTTTTTTTCCCTAAAGCATGGCCAAATATACATGGAGTAACTTACAATGTCAGTCATTTTTCCTCACTTTTTTTTCTTGCAGTACACACAGGAAAAAATATTTTGCAGATAGTTTGAAATTAGTTGATCAGCAGAACTGAACCTAAGTTAACAGTAGGAAAAAAAAAAGGTAATTTCATCTGTACGCTGTGTAGAAATACTAGTACTGTCACCAGGTATATGAGTTTATAGTGATTTAAATTACAAGAGTGTAGCCAGCCATTCAGTTGCATAATATAATCTGATAAACTGAAGGGAACTAAACTACTTTTTCTTCCATTTTATTTGTAAAATATCATTGCCAGATACTGTTGTATTTGCCCAAGGGCAAAATGAAGTTACTGTGACTGCATTTTCTGAAAGCATGGCGGTATTACAACTGCGTGTCTGTTTCCTGGAAGTTTCAAGATGCTGGCTGAATTCTTACCAGACCACTGTTAGAAGGAGAAACAGTGACCAGAATAGTCATGCCCAAGAGGGAGGGACTGAGGATCACACTGCTGTTGCTCTGAAGGTGAATGGTTATGTATGTGCCACAAAACACAGAAGTGCTTTATGATTGTGAGGTTCATCATGTCACTGTCAAGCAGACCACAGCTTGTTGGTGCTCCCTTGGGCACAGCATTCAAATCCTGCTCAGCAGCTACTTTTGGTGGTGGTTACTCCTATAGAATGTCCATGTCCCATGTATGATGTCTGTGTATCCCCTCAACCTACCATAAATCAGGCTCCAGTACATACAGTCTTTGTTCTTTGGGTACTGGCTGTCTCTGTGCGTTGCAAATGCATGTATGCAATGCTATCTAAAGTAGAAGAGAGACAAGAAAGAGACCTTCATTATTTATCTTAATGAACAGTCAGGCAGGCCCGGGTTTTCCTTTATTGGATTTAGGAAGGAATTCTGGCTAGATTGCAAGCTGCCTCACTGTGAATATAGCTACTCTAGAGTAGATAGATAGTTTATAATCAAGTACTGCTGGAACAGTAGAACCGAGGAGGGACAGACGCCCTGTCTGTTTGCTTAAAGCTACAGATGTTTGTGTTAATTTGGGCCTCATCCTTATATAAGTCATGTGTACAGCATGTGAAATGCATTCAGCTTTTTTCACTCTTTCTGCTTATGTTCATAACCTAATTGTGAGCGTAGCTTAGATCTGGCACTTTTATGTTGCTTATAGTGGAAAATGCTAGTCCTTATTTCTAGGTTTTCATCATTCCCTAGCTTTTTTGAAAAAAATAAAATAAAATTTAAAAATGCCTCCGATTACCAAAACAGAGGCTGAAGGTGCTGTGGCATTGTAATCTTTGGTGTTATCCTACCATAGCAGCTGCAGGCTTGTATTGTCCAGACTTGAAAGGTATCCTAATTTCCACTTCAGAAGATGCTTAAATAAAAGCTTGGTGAAAGTCACCCAGTCAAACTCTTGCTGTCTGCCTGCTCTACACATCTGCTGCTGGTCACCCAAAATACTGTTGCTGGAATATTTTTTTATGTTACTTGGAAGCTGATGTGTCTTCCCTGATACCATATGGCTTCTGCTGAGATGGTTCTGTCAGCTCTGATCTTGATGGGGTCGCCCAGCTACAGCTGCAGCACAGCAAAACTGGTTTTGTTCTAAAGGTCTTATCCTGCCATCTGGACTCTTACTGGCACCCAAGAGATGGATGTGTGCATATATGTATTATGACGACTGCAATGGTTGCATGGTACCAGCTGTTTGCGAAGAAGTTAATCCATAGGGTCTGGTACTGCCCTGAAGATTTCTTCTTCAAAGTAAACAATATTCTAACATTTGAGGCTGTGTTCTGCTTCCCTGCAGTGTAAGAGAGATGGATTTTTCCTGATGAGAAACTTGTGCTCTTCATTTTAACTGAATTCAAGAAATTAAAAATATTTCCCTAGGGAAGTGAAGGGTGAAGAGAACTGTAGAGGATATGAAAATACTTTAAAAAAATTAATTCTAGGTCAGTTAATTTTCAGAACGCTGAAGCCAAAGAACACTCTGTACCCATAACTTTGTGAATCAGGTAACGGCTGTGGCAGGGACAACCTGTGAAAATAGCTATTTTCTCTACTGCTTTGTCTTTAACTGTTATCAGTGTATGTGTGCGTATGTGAAACTGTTACTGCGACACATATTGTCTTCTACACATTTAGAGAAATAAAAATGCAATGTAAATATGTTGAGATTTAAGTGTAGATTGCTTGAATGACCACACATTTTTCAACTGTTCTGTCTATCCTTCGTTACTCTAATGCATGATTTGCAAATTACTCATTTCATCTGAAGCATGCAAAGATGCAGTGTATTATTCCTCGCATGCATAAAATGCTAGAAAGACGACTGCTGATACTAGGCGATAATACAGTTCTCGCCCTTCAAAGAGATTGACTTCAGTAGGACAACTAGCAGCGTAAAATTACTCCTGCATAAGTCTTTATATGGTTAGGTTTATATTTTATGCACCATTTATGATTGCATTGAATGTGGGTTATTTCAAAACAGAAGAAAATGTCAGCACAAACTCAGAGATCATCGTTGCTGCTCTGCAGCTTCCTTCTCTCCCTGTTCATTTTGTTCTGCTGTATCAACTCTTAAATATCTTCAAGGCTATTCAAGTCTGTACCTTCTTTTACCTGTTGTGCTATTGCACTATTTTTTCTGCTCCATTGGTTTGAATGACTAATATTCAACACCTCCTACATGCTTTTCTCCATGTTCCTCTGAATACCCTAAATGAGTTAATTTTTTTTACTAATTGCAAACTATTAAGAAAGAACTCTTATAGACTTAAACCTTATTTTTTAGATATGATGTGACATCCTAAAGAATTATAGATGCAACTGTAATGTGACTTTGACAGCACACCCCATATATTTTCATTTCTGCATCTTTTCTTCTATTCAGTGTCAGGACTCCATAGTCTGTGCTTAAACTAGCCACCTGTCCTGCTTTTCTTCCAGCTTTGCCACAATCACTGTGTTCATGGTGCCTTCCTGACAGGTGTCAGCCTGATAAAGATGCATAAAATCTAATATAATCAATGTAACTGGAACCTTGGAAATACTAATATGTGCAGGATATCCTGGCTTACAAAAAAAAGTCTCTGGCTGTCCCAACTAAAAATATTTAAAAGTTGTGGCCCTATGACAGAAATCTTTGAATCACGACAAATCCACTCCATTTTGGGCTATTTTTGTCCTGGCTCCAAATGAGTGCTGAATAATTTTCTTGAGATGTGCATTCCACCTTGCTGGAGCCTGTTTTTTCTGGTTGTCCAGGGCGGTTTCTTGATCGTGCTTTTAGATGATGCCCTGATTGCCTGTGTAATGTGTGCTGCCCGGACTTGGTAGTAACCAGCTGGCTGTGTGCTGGAGCAGGCTGGAATTCCTCATTTTCTTTCAAGTGCTCCAGCAGTTGCTATACTGGAAACTCACTTCCATCTCCTTTCTGTGATCATTTCTTGCACCTTGACCATCCCTCCCATTCTGAATTTTTTTTTATTATGTTCTCTAATGCAAGCACTAAGTTCTCCAAGTGCTTTTTTTGAAGGTGTTTTATAAAGAACCTGTGAAACGTGGTGTTGCAGTCTTGCAAATGGTGGAGAGAAGATGTTGGTGCAGTGCTCAACAGAGCAATTTGAAGACCCAGAGCCTAGGAACTTAGAAGTGGGCAAAAGTCTGTGCCAGGTCATGTGGCGAGCCAGCTCCCCGTACTACAAAAGTAGGACCTCACTGGGAAGTGCCAGCAAATTCAAAAGCAAGCCACAAGAATTTTCATTTGCGTTGGTGTGCCTCCCCCCACCCCCCGTCTCTCTGTTTACTGAGAAGTGAACCTTCAGGGGTTTTAGCCACATGAAAGTAACCTAGAAAAAGTATTTTTCAGTACTTTGGTGCTGTAAAACCTTCTGTAACGAATCAGTTCCACTTCTCCAGGAACTTCCCTGTGGTTTGTAAGTGTTAGAAACTGCTGGAGGTTGAGAACTTGCTGTTGCAGGCCCTGCTCTACACTTACACAGAACTGGGTGCTCAGATTTACTGCCAAGAAGAAGCTGTTGCCTTCTGAGCCTGGAACACCTCTGCTGAGGAGGCAAAGGAGAGTCTGAGCTGCAGCACAGTCTGTGGCAGAGCTCCTGTGTTGGAGGCAGAGCTGCCTTCTCCCAGATTCCTGAGAAGGTCAGAACGTCCCGGTATGTGTTCAGCATCTCCAGGAACGCTATTTTGGGCAAATAGCAGCACTATGTGTTTGACACGATTCCTTGGTTTTTTTGCAAAGAGCTGTTTTCTTCCTCTTGCCTCGTGGAGAAGGGTTTGTCCTCCCAAGTTCTCTGCTGTCTACTGGAGTTTGAACTCAGTCATCACCCTGCCCTACATGGGCCAAGCAACGGCAGCCATGGCATTAAGCAGAGCATCTAGGGGAGGCCAGTTATCTTACTATAAGCTGTGCATAAAACTTCTTTCCCTTCCTCTCTCCCATTACCTTGAAATAGGACCATTTGGCCAGCGCTAGATAAAACCGTGAGTCAAACTTGCAGGGCAGCATCAATGCTCCTTGCACACAAAGTTCTGAGTCCCATGAATTTGGGGAAAGCCCTGCCACTAGACTACAGATCTGCTTTGTTTTGCCACTTTCACATGGTAGTTTTGTGGTTTCCCAGTCTGGGAATTAGGGATAGAGGAGGTATTATTGCTGATTATTCTGAGAGGAAAGTGATAACTGACAATCATGAGGGCAGATGGGAAGCATAACAAGGATGAAGCCCCTGCTAAAAAGCAGGAACTGGATGTGTGAGCAGAGAGGATGATTTGGAATCATTTGGGGAGAAGGGTAATTGGGTCACAGAGCTGGTGGTGCTGAGTTCAACTATGAATAGCAAACTGGTTGTTTTAACTGGAGAAACATTAGTGCTAATAAAGTATCTGCATTGAAAATTGGATGTTGTTTTTGAGGATGAGAATCCTGATCATTCACACTGAAGTGCTGTTTTGGTCTCTCAGCCCCCAAGCTGCCTGTATGACTGAAGCCAGCGCATTTCAGCAAGGGCTTGTGCTCAGGTCTTAGGAAAATCTGTTTCTTCAGCTCTGCGGTGTGGAAGAAACAGCAGCCTGAGCCAGAGTGGCTTCCTGCACACCAGGGAAAGCAGCGTGGGGTTCCCAGCAGTGTCCCCCAACAGTGAGTGCCTGCTGCTTGCTCTAGCTGGCGGGTACTGCAGAGGAGGAGGGGCGTCTTCCCCACTTTGCCAGCCTGTTGAATTTAAAAGCTCCAGGTTGCCTTGCTTTCCTCCTCCCCGCTTCCCTCTTCCGTGGTTTTTTGTGTGCTTGCTGTGTAAAGTCATGCTTAACCCCTTATCCTGCCCACATGCTCTGTTCACAAAGCATAATTGCTTTTTGTACTTGTAGGTAACACCCTCCTGTATTCTAAACGCCTGGCTTCTATGCTTGTTGCAATGGCTGTTCTTGCTTTTGGGAAAATAAAGGATTAGCTTTTCATGTAAAAATAGCTTTATTATTTCCATACGTGAGTAGCAGTCGGGGCAGGCATATTTCCAGGTCAGCCTGGAGATGGGGCTGGATAGTGAAACCCTCTGTTCCAAAAATGGGCTGGAACCCGCAACAGTTCTTCATGCGCTGAGCAAAGCTAACTGGCTTGGAGAGAAGTGGGATCCCTTTTTTGGGTGCACATGCAACATACTGGTATTCTGTTGTGGAGGGGAGCCAAGCACTGACATAATGAGCACTTTACTCTGTTAAGTACTTAGGTTAGTTTTACAGTTTTCTCATAATCATGTTCTTTTGGTAATTGTAGGCATGGGCTTTGAATAAAAGATTACAAAGGAAAGTATCTTTGGGCAACTACAAGTGCTTAGAGTAGGGAAGGGATGTTTGCAGGAGCGGTCTGTGTTATTCCACAAGATGGTGCTCAGTTGGGTACTGAGTAAATAAACAGTAAATGTGCAAATCTTGGGTAATGTTGCTCTGTACTGTTTAGATAGTCCAGCTGTACTTGGATTTTGTTCTCTGTGGTAGCTGTCTTGTGAGTCTCCTGGCTCATTGCCATGTATTTCTAGATTTATATGAACATGATGTGGATCTTTTTCATCTTCATATTTTGCTAGTTCATATTTTTACTTCCTTCAGGCATATTTTAGAGGTCTCTTTAAGGCTTTTGAAAACTAGTCAGCTTGAATTTTCCCTTTATCTTCACAAAGTCAGTACGTAAGTAAAAAAAAAATACAGAAGGGGAATTACAGGCAGCATTAAAAATGTTCCTTCAGAACAGAAAAGCAGATTTAACATGAATTAAACACTCAGCTCTGTTTCAGAGTTGCAAAAGTCTTTTATTCACCAGAGAACTGTTAAAGCTAGTCATTTTTGGCATAGTATCGGTCAGGGAAGCGTGACAAAGTGCAGTGGAATGCGCTGAGCTGCGATCCAGCTTGTAGTGGTATATGACTTTAGTGTATGGAGCATTGCAGGAAATGCTGGGGTAGGTGGGGAGGCCTTTTCATCAGCTACTGAGTAACAGCATCCTCCTTCCTCAGACCCCACCTGCAATAACAGAGGGTCCCTTGGATGCTGGAGAGCCTATACAATCTGAGTTTCTGGTAGAACTTGGCTCTGTTCTCTGAGCACTGCTGTGCAGAATGCAGTGAGATGAGAGAGTTGGGAGGAATAGCGTGTTTGGGATTGCAGATCAAATGTGCATATCTAGACTGGGACCATATACCCAGCTCCACCATGCTGGAAGATGAAGATCCTTGGGCTGAAATTATGTCCTCATTGAAATCAGCAGTAAAATTCCTATTGATTTCATCAGGCCAGAGTTTACTGTTTATTTTGAGCAGTAAGAATCTTCCTGTTCCACCAGTACACACACATGCTAAGTCCGTTTACTTAGACTTAGGTTTTGGCACAGATTTTGGCCTTAAATGGAAATCTGTTCAAACCCATTTAATATCAGTAGCTTGGATTTCAAATTACATGGATGGTTAAACCCATCTATATGTGATAATTAATAACCGGTGAAGATATTCCTGTAATTTGAAGCATACCTGGTATTTTCCTTCTTTCTTCTTTAACTTATGAGGTTGGTGTCCACAGAGTTTTCCAAGCATTTGTAATGACATTATAAGAAAACATGATGGTACCTTTCCTGGCAGAACAGGATGTTTGGTCTATGACCTGTGTGTTAGAAATTGGGAAAAGCTTCTTGTGGTATGGGTTGTGTTACTTGTGTAAATTGCTAACAAGAATTTTACTGTTCACCTTGGGTTTCACATTTGCATTGCTCTGTTACAGTGATAATCAAATATAAAGCCACTGTTACATTGGCATTGCAGTAAAGCTGTCTGGTGCAACATTACTGCAAAAAAATGAGGTCTCTACCCAGAAGACATTACAACCTCAACTGATGTTCCTGAGGTAGGGATGTACGAAGGTTGCAGCACAGAGAAGATAAAAGGATAATGGTATTTAGTGTTTTTATTGGTCACATAAGTATCTCTGTCATTCTTACTGTCTGCTTAATGTTCTTCAAGAGGAGAGCTTGAGGTTATATTGAAAATATGGGTAAATGTTCAGAGCAGGAGTAAATGATTAGTCAGCTGGTGGGATGCCCCAGCCCATATGTTTCAGGCTAGAAAGAATGCAGAAGTTGCTTGGCAGACACATCGCTTAGATGGGAGCGTTGTAATACTCATTGAAAGCTCATTTGACTTTTAGGGTATAGATCCTATTTAAGATGTAACCTGTCAGATTATTACAGGTTAGGGTACTTCTGCTCTAGATTCTTAGCTCTACTCTTCTGCAGAGACAAGATGAAAGTTGAAAACTGACTATTAAAATAGATATACCAGAATCATTATAGTCATTCAAGAAATGGGCTGCATATAGAACTACTATGACTATATTACTGTTTTCTTTGCATGGCAGTACTTCAGATAGTTCCAACACCTCAGATATTGCATGTTGTGGAACACAAATCCTACAAATTTCAGTTGTGGAAAAAAATTGCCTAATTCAGGTTTTCACGCATAATTATATATGTGTATATATATACACATACTTCTAAGCTTTCTTATCACTGGCCTCTGTGGCTAGTCTCTGAAGGTGGTGGCAGATACAGGAAAGCTTGATTAAAAATAATTAATCATAATGTTGACAATTTTAAGAGCTAATTGGATGCCTTGGAGAAAAGGAATAGACAGTTGCAATGCTTGTTACAGGAAGTGAATGTTGACCTTGGAAGCAGAGTGTCTTCTTGAATGCTGCTGTTCAGGAATCATTGCGTCTGTAATTCTGCGTTGCACAGCATTATCCAAGCAGTGTGCACACGGACGGGAGCCTGAGTAAGATGCATACACAGTAGAAGTGAGGAAAGAGCGTTTCTCTGGAGCTATAGAAATTACTCCAACACAGCCTCTCAGAGCTTACTGGTGTAGTGTGAACTTGATCATCAAAATATAAGGACCGTCTCCATGTATCATTACCATGGAGGCTTAGCTTTGTTTTGGGTTTGGCATGCTCAAAGAGTATGAATGCAGATCTTCTCATGAACCTGCAGGGCAGTGTGATGCAATGACATCTGTTTAACAGTACTTGGCAACACGCACACAGGTTAGAAACCAGTAGGAGTACTGTCTCCACCCAGTCCTCGTAGGGAAAATTTAGGAACTTGAAACTTGATTGCCTAACCAGACATATATCCTCACCTTTGGCAGCTTTGTCGAACAGGTGCATAGAAAGTATATTTTTTTACTTCATCTAGAAACAGAGACGTTCACCAGTGCACTACTGCAGATTGCAGAGTCTTAGTTTCCGGGACTCTATATTATGAAGCTTCCCTTCCATGCCATGTAGCATTGTGCTTATTACTTCCAGTGTTACCCCATCAAACCACGGGCCAAGTTTCATTCTGCATCTGAAATATTCAAGAAGAATTTTGCCCGGCGTGATTTTGATGTAGACCTCACTTTTAAGAATATGTTTTTTCAAGGAAGAAAAGTGATTACTTGTCTTCTATTGGTTACTTAATATTTTGCACCCTTAAAGACCTCAGAAGAAACATTGCTGTCTTTGAACATTCATGCAACTGAGCATGTACTGTGATAACAATAATAATAAAAAATAATAATAAAAATAAACAGTGAAATAATAAAAATAAAATACTAAAAATAAAATAATAATAATAAATAATAATTTAAATAAATAATAATAATAAAATAATAATAATAAACAATTGCCAGTTGTTTTTCTGTCAAGTGACATGGGTTAAGAACATTGGAAAACAACAGTCTCCTAAAAGTTTGAGCATAGGCTTGAAGGAGGGAGGTGAGGAACATTAATCCACTGCCAGGATTACCAGGAACTGGTAAGCAAATGTGTCAATGCTGAGTGACTTGATCAAGGGAACAGTTTCTTTATCAGCTTGAGCCTTCTCACGCTTCTTCCTCAGACTTCAACTGTGGAGTGGAATCATGTCCTCTGCTCCGCTTTCTTCCCTCTCCTTTGTTTCAGTCTAATCAAGTTCAGACTTCTTTAGAGTTCAAAATACTGTATTTTCCTAAGAAATGTAGTTATGGAATAGGTCCAATGTCTTCTAGAGTCAGCGTTACAGGGTTTTTATTGGCTTGATACAGCGAGATTTTTTTTCTTCCTCCTGTGGTTTAAAATTACTTGTCTAACATGTTGATTTATAGTCTGTCATGTAAGACTGTTTCCCTTTGGCTATATCTTTTAAGATGATAAAATGTATTTCTGAAAAATGTCCTGTTGTTGCCTTGAAATATTAGGTGATAACTGCACAAGTAAGAGAGGGATTAGCTTGTTAAACTTAATATGACACCAACACACAAAATACTGCAATTAAAAACTTTCTTAAGGCAGCATAGAGAGAAAAAAAAAAGAAAAACCTTATGGTCTGAGATATCACAAACATATTCCCATCACCTGAGAAGTTTGTAGGTTGGTGTGAAGGAAGAAGAGGAGACTCCTGGGCTGAAGCTCCAGGAGAGCGGCTTTTGGTGGTGCTGCCAGAGCTGCTGTCTTCCCGCTGGATCCTCCCTGGTTCATTCCCTCAAGCGGTGCCAGCACAGTGTTTGCGGAGCTGAGAGGTGACTGATCAGGGAACTGATCCAGGTTAAAAATAACTTTTTTGGGGATGATGGGAGGGACACCAGCACAATTGGGGGTACAGCAGCAGGGCACAGAAAGGAGCAGAGAAGTTGAGAGTGGTGGCAGCTGCCTTGGCTGTCAACCACCATCAGAGGAAATGCCGAGAGAAAGCTCAGCCTGCGCTCACGTGCTCTCCTCCCTCCAGCTGTGCTCCAGAGAAGGCCATCTGCTCAGTGCTGTCTCTTCTTACTCCTCCTCTCACCCAGGTCTTACTGCCCCAGCTGAGCTGCTGAGGGAGTTAACCCTAGCTCACTTGGGTCAAAATGAACTGAGTTAGCTTCAACAGCTAAATCATTGGCCTGTGCTAACACAGCTGTCTCTGGAGGCGAGCAGACCCCAGTGTGGTCAGGCAAGAGAAAAGCAAGGGATACCTTGGGCAGAGGGAGCAGTGAGAGGCAGCCAGAGAGGAGGTGGAAGTAGTTTTCTGCCGACACACTTGCAGCTGGAAGATAATATATGAATGCTAAGTTATGAATGTTGAAAGTAGTGATATGGTTGGTTTTTGTGTTGCTGTGGCCAGTTTCATTGGTGGCTAATAGCAGGTTTGTGAGGAGATGCTAGTGTTAAGGGAATGGCATTGAGGAGGATCTTGCAAGAGGATCCTAAAATACGTATCAGAGACTGCACATAAATGGAGTGGAGCAAGAAAGATGCTTCTTCAGTACTGTGTGTCTTGACTATTAAAGTGTGCCGCTTGGCCAGTAGCCAACAGAAATAACATCGAGATGAACTGAGTAAAGGTACTGCTAAGGAAATGGCAGATGAAAAAAAAAAAATTTCAGAGAAATATTGTTGAAACCTAGAAAGAAATGGTTTTATACTTGCAATAGATACTTTTGAAAATAATTGTGCAATAAAAGCAAAGCTGAATGACTGTATTCCTTTTAGTTGCTCTGTTCGATATTATCTAATATTTGTCCCCCTACTCTTCTATGTTCAACTGGGCTTGGGTGTCTGCTTACAAGGTTCCTCTAGGACATCAATCAAAGTGTGTATTACTAACTGCCTTTTTAAAAATGTATTTATTTATTTATATTTACACTTCTCACTGAGCACAGAAAAGGAGCAGTCGTGTGAAGCATTACCATGGAGCACAAGCAGTCTTTCATTTTCTTCCCGCTTCTGGTCAGTTTTGGGGACCCCAGTGGGCATTTCTCCCTCCCCCCAGTAGCTGCCAACTGAGGAAGATGCAGCTGCTCTATTGGGGGAATTGTTTACCTCTCCGTGGAATCCTGTCCCGGTCAGCTATGTGCTAAGAATGTGAATAATTTTGCTGCGGCTGCTTTACATGTAAAAAGCCTGACCTTAAGATATTTTATCCAGCTGGGTTTTTTTCTTTCTCTTTTCTTTTTTGCCTCTAGCATTGGTAGAGTTGAGAGTTTTATCTTGCAACTGCAGAAAGCTGCAGTGACTAGCAGTCATATAAAGCATTTAGTACAAATGGGTATTTTTGTAGTCTTAAAAATCATTAAGTGGCAGTCAGAATTTAGTAATTCTTACTTCTGGACCTGTAGTTATACATGTGTATTTGATAGAGTTAATGAAACTAAGGACTGTGTGGAGACTTCTGGAAAATGTCTAATGAGATCCCTAGTGCTGCAGAGTTTGAGTATATTGTGTTACAAGGTTGAGCATATTGATTTTAAAATGTTAAAAGCTGAATGCCTTTTTATGTTTTTGAATGAAAATTTAAAAAAAAAAGATAGCATTACAATTGATATATAAAATTCAAAAATGCCAACAAATTTTTTAAAAAATAGTATTGTATGTAAAAGTTCTGGATCTTCCTACTCTTTGAACAATAAATATGCCAAGTTGTCTTGCCCAGCACACTTGCAATCTGCTTGTATGTGTGTATGTGTCCGTACTGAAAAATATCAGGAATCTCAAGATAAAACCCAGATGTTTGTTCAGTCACGTGAGATGTGCTGCATTGGACTGTGAGGCAGAAAGAGATTTAGCCTTCATTTGTCTCACAATTGAGCTCTATTTCTGAGATACATTTTTTTCTTTTTGACTGTACATTACTGCTTGGTGTCAGTTGGGGTCCCATTGTGGTATAAATCCTCAAAGGACAGAACAGTTCAGTGGTAATGCATTCCAACCAGATATCCTGGAGGTTTTATAGTTCTGTTAAAGTACTCCCCAAAGAAAAATTACGGGGAACAAAACTCTCCTAAGCTTCTAAAGGCCATATCAGGAATACACTTGAACCTTGTTTGGAAAATTATGTTAGTGTTTGACCTTGAATGTAAATGAGTGACTTAATTTTACTGTCTTTACTTGAATTTTTCTTGTCTTGGAGAAGAGTTTTTAAAACAACAGTTGAAAGTTCTAGTGGTTTAAAACTGAAAAAATCCCCATATAAAGTTATAAGAAAAGGAGGGGAGAGGAGTATCACTCTTTAAATGTTAAAATCTTATGAAATATAAGAAAACTTGTAATGCCTTAAGTAGCCAGCACTCAGCAAAAAAGGCAGAGGCACCGTTAACAGAAATAGATGCAAAATTCAGTTTATAGAGTTTGATACAGAGAAATGTAATAAACAGTACTAAAGCATTGCAGATTTGCAGCACCGTCTGACTTTCTGGGGAACAGCTGACTTTGGCAGCGCAAAAAGCTCTTCCAGTCTTTGACACAATTCTTTTCTGTGCTTTGGGGCTTTATGCCTGGACAACAAACCTCATAACTCATCTTGCTGAATCCGAATGCCCAGTTTACAAGTCTCTTGTAGCCGGCTTGGCTAAGAAATAATTTGCAAGCTCTGTGAATATTTGTAAAAATCCTCTTTTACACGTAACTCTATACGTATGTATCTTTATAGTAGAAAGAAAAGCAATGGGAAGCACCCATCTTAGTGTCTGTGGCCAGTGAAAAGAAATGTGCTTTGATACACAAATAGCATTATTGTAAATGTAATGCCAGCCAAACACATTTTTGGCTAACGCGTGAGCAATAAAATTAGTAAACACATCACTTGCTGCTAATGAAGAGGAATAAGCTCATCATGAAACCTTCACTGAACTGCTATTCTATCCAGCTTGATTTACTTGCCCTGGTAGAATAAGATACTGCTGTCTAAAAAAAAAGGGGGGGGGGGGGGGGCGCTTGGGATGTGGGCGCTAGTAGGAAGGAGTCATGCTATCATTCTGACAGCTCGCTATGTGAAAAGCGGGTCTCGAAGAGGGCAGGGATGGCCTGCTGCTCTTGCAGCAAATGTGCCCTGGTTACTAATAAGTATAAAATACTAAGACTGCAGAACATCCCACCTGAGAGAATGAACCTGAAAGAACGTGATTCCAAGAGAATACTTAAAAGAGTTTATGTAGTGCTTTTTAAATGGCAGCTGCTCTTTGTACAGCAAGGTGTTGCTTTTGCTGGAACTCCCATCTTAATATATTCAGTAATTTAAGATGCTTTATGTAAAGAGTAGGTTGGTTTTTGCTTTTGTTTTTTAAGATTGCATGCCTTGAGTGTAGGGACACTTACTTGGACCTCCGGAGTACACAGTAGCAGATGCCATTTGTTATTCATGGCTGGATTTCATGCATGAGGATCCTGGTGCACAACTGGAAATTAAGCTATCTATACTGGAGTGCCTTTCTTAAAATAACAGTGCTGTTCTGCATCGTGGTGCACCTTTCCCACAAGGTTGGGTCCAATTCTACCTCAATTTTGAAGATGCCTTCTGTGCAAGGCTCTTTACCGTTTCCTACGTGTGGTGAGAGTTTGTGAGATTTCAGTGGAATCAATAAATTCCTGAAGGCAACTTGCTAAGATTTTTTTCCCCAGGAACTTGTATTACTTCTTTGCGGGGTGCTGCAGTGTTTATTAATATTCTCAAATTGGCCTTTAACTCTTACATTGGTATTAATGTCAGCACTGTTGGCCAAATACGCATGTTTCATTAGGGTGAGTCAGACAAGGGCAAAAGTGGAGTAAGGAGGAATTAGTCTGGCTGAAATCTGCGTGTTCTCTTGAGTGGAAGAACTTTCTGATTGCACTGTTGAAATGCACAGCACCTTTCCTCTCCTAATGATTTCAATACATCTTATGAAGAAGTGATAGGAAAACGCTTCCTGTTTTTCCTGTCTTTATATTGAGTTTCTGAATTCTGTTACCTTCTGGATGTAAGCCATACCAATCCAGAGGAAGGTTTCAAACCAAATGGTGACTGAGTATTTGAAGATTCTTGCCCCATGTGTGTCTTCCTTCTACTTAAAAAGGCTGCAATACCTGATATTGTCTACTAATAGCTTTTGTCAAACCGTGCTACTCAGTGCTACTGCTGAAAGGATCTGCTGCTCTTTGCATCAACTCAACTGCTTTACTGTTAGGATAAAGAAAGCAGAAGACAGGGAGATGGGAGGTGTTGCATTCAAGACTTCAGCAACTTGAATCAAAATACAGAGGCCTGGTAACAGGCTCTCCACTGGCTTGGAGTTCTGTGCCATGTAGAAAGGATTTGATTTGGAGTACCAGATGGGCGACTCTTGTTCTTTGAGTTACACTTGTAAGCATCAGAGCTCGCCCCGTGTTGGGCTTGGTATGAAATGGGGACGGCGTGTTTGGTAACACCTCTAGTTATTAAAAAAATGTCAACAGGAATCTGGAAGGGGTTTTCAAGTAAACATTACAGGAAGATGATGATGCTTCTTGGTTTGGGACAACTCATTTGCTTATACTTGAAGTTGTTTTCTAATTGCCCTCTGTTTCCTTTTCTTTGGAGTTCAAAAGCTATTGTAGGATGTTATGTTACCTTTGTAATATTACAAGTATTGATGAATCGTGCCGTGGCTTGCCTTGCCTTGACTTGTGGGAACAGGAGAAACTCTTAAGCCTCACTGGTTAATGCAAGGCATATGGCTGAGGCACTGTGTGACAGGGTACAGGTCACCACAGTGGCTGCCAGTCATGAGGGACAGGAGTGAACTGGAGCTGAGGCTGAAACTGCTACAGACCGTGTCCAGAGGGTGGGATGTTTCCTGTTCCTGTAACCAAAGTGAGGGGATTTTAGGGAAGTAAAATAGCACCTTTGGAAAGGAGCTACATACACATTTGAATGTGTGTGCCTGTGCATTCACACATGCATGAAGTAAGCAAAGCTCTTCCATGCTGCTCAGTGACATAAACCTGCCAATGCAGTAATTAATTTATAAATGCTCTTTGTATCACAGAATCATAGAATGTGTTGGGTTGGAAGGGACCTTTAAAGGTCATCTGGTCCAACCCCCCTGCAGTAAGCAGGGTCATCTTCAACTAGGTCAGGTTGCTCAGAGCCTCATCAAGCCTGGCCTTGAATGTCTCCAGGGATGGGGTCTCCACCACCTCTCTGGGCAACCTTCATTGGTTTGGGTTTCACCACCCTCATTGTAAAGAACTTCTTCCTAATGTCTAATCTAAACCTTCCCTGCTCTAGTTTAAAACCATTGCCCCTCGTCCTATCGCTACATGCCCTTGCAAACAGCCCCTCCCCAGCTTTCTTGTAGGCCCCCTTCAGGTACTGGAAGGCTGCTATAAGGTCTCCCCAGAGCCTTCTCTTCTGCAGGCTGAACAACCCCAACTCTGTCAGCCTGCCCTCATAGGAGAGGTGCTCCAGCCCTTTAATCATCTTTGTGGTCCTCCTCTGGACCCGCTCCAACAGGTCCATGTCCTTCTTGTGCTGAGGGTTTCAGAGCTGGATATAGTCTTCCCAGTGGGGTCTGATGAGAGCAGGGTGGAGGGGGAGGATCACCTCTCTGGATCTGCTGGCCACAGTTCTTTTGATGCAGCCCAGGATGTGATTGGCCTTTTGGGCTGCAAGTGCACATTGTTGGCTTGTGTCCAGCTTTTCATCCACCAGTACCCCCAAGTCCTTTTCCACAGGGCTGCTCTCTATCACATCACCCCCCAGCCTGTATTGATAATGAGGACTGTCCCGACCCGTATAACATGATTTGGCCTCAGAATAAGATTTCTGAATTAGCACATAGTAGTGCTCCTGGTTTGAGTTCTCTCTGCTCCAGTGCTGAGGAAAGATTAGGAGAGATTTGTACAACTTTCTGAACTTTCTGTCTGTTGATGCACCCACCATGGGTCATTTGGTTAGACTGAAGTCTAAATAGTTTAAATAGCTCTCCAATGAGCAGACTTAAAAGAGTAATGAGGAACAGTTATGGCTGTGTATACAGTTGTTTGTTCTGTTTTAAATTAGAAATACTTTTTAGAATAGGATTCTTCCCATGTGTTTGTGTAGGGCTCAGTGCAGTGCTTCTGGCTTTGGGTGCCATCACAGTAGAACGGATTTTGTGCAGCCAGGAGATACCTCAAGGAGTGAAGATGTACAAATACACACTTTCCTCTCTCCTTTATTTTACTATTAATGCAAACCTGGCCTGTGAATTTTGGTATATGTAAGTCCTGGGGTACTATATGCATGCAAAACTGAATGCTGTGTGCCTGCTCCTTACACCTCTGTTCTGATGTGGGGTCTGAAGAAAAGTGTCTGTTTTCTGGAATGGGGACTATCTGTACTCGGGGGGATATTACTGCTGCCTATTACTGTTGACCAGGTTTGATTGCTAAATCAGGAGCCTGTGCTCCTTCAAAATTTGGGGGAAAAGAGTGTGTGCCTTCAGAAAGGGGTGTTAGAGCCTTTGAGGTGGGCAGCAAGTCACTGTGTATCTTGCATGCTCACAGTGTCGCTCTCTCCACCAAATATCTAGGGAAACTAGGCTTCTACCATCAGCTCTTCAGCCACAGACGTGCCTTTTTCCAAGGCTGGGGGGGACAGGGAGAACAGGTTCTCTGTCACCGTTCCTCAGATCTATCCATTAAGCTGCTGCCCTGATGGGGCTCTCTGCACTCTGCTCCCCTTCTTCTCATGCCTGTATCCTGGTTGTGACAGAGCAGCTCAGCTCCATTCTTGCTTCCCAGCCTACTTGGAAGAAAGGAAAAAAAAAGTGGTATTCGCGATGGTTTTTGATTATTTTCACTCCCTTTCTATTATTGTTGTTAATACCATGGCCTCTCTTTCCTTGCCTGTTTGTAATTGTTCTTTCATGACACTTGAGCTTCATGCAAAGTGCAGGTTTGTTGCCAGGGGCAGGACCTCTTCCAGCTTCCTGCAGGCCTTTCCCTTTCCAAATTCCTTCCAGAGTGCCTGACATGCTTCCAGAAATGCTATAATAAATGGATATATAAATATATATAATGAAATTACTTGTCTTGTCTGACTGGTGACACAAATAAGAGCCTTATTTCTTCAGGAAAGACGGTGTCATGAATTTTTTAATACATGGCTTTCAAAGGGCTCACAGGCTTACTTGAAGTTAGATTAATTTCAACAAAATTGCGTACATAGATGTGCGCACATTATACAATATCTGCATGCGTGTCTATATTTACACACACGTACTCTCTGGGACATCAACAGGAGTTGTCTGATTAAATGTTCTGATTGGATTTGAAAATTGACATTGCAGTGCATGTATGTTCTTTCTTTAAACAGATTGCATCTCTTGAACAGTTCATCAGAGCTTCCTGAAGTATTTACATACACGTTCTTTGTCTGGAGATGCCTTGTTATAAATAATCGCTTCATTTTACAAGCATTTGTTTGGAAATATGTTGAGCAGCCATGCTTGGTTTACTTCCAAATGTCTTAACTTTGGGACCTTAGATTGGCTTATAAGCTGAATAGTCTGAAGTTTGTATCTCTCCTTCTCATGCAAAGAGCCGTATTTGAGCAACTTGTGGAACACAAGGACTGTAGTGTAAAATGGCAGACGTCCTCTCTTAAACATCCATGGCCAAACAAGCATGTCTTACAGGAGCTGCAGCGGGGGAATGTGCTATCCAAGTTCAGTTAAAAGAATTAAAAAAATAAAAGAATTTAAAAAGAAGTTATATGCTGCTATTTGATATAAATGGCATAGTGTTAAAAAGTGTTTTGATATAACTGGTGCCTTTTGAGACACCTGCTAAGGAGCTATATCATATTTCCAGTTACTGTTCTCAGCTTTTTTTTTTTTCTCTCTTGCACTTTCCAGGTTGGTGAAGGTGTTACGGTATTTGTTCTTTATAAGTACCCTGCTGCTAAGTCTATAGAGTATTTTTTTTTTTCCTCTTGGAAGAACTTAAATAGCTTTGATTAGTCATGACCTTAGGGAAAAGCAGCTGGGAAAAAACACTACAGAAGTGTCATGATGGCCCTTTTATTTTGAGGTTTTTTGTGATACTTGTGAAAGAATTTGAATTATCTCAAGCGCTAGCAAAATACAAAAACTAATGTGATAAATTTCAAATGTTGGTTTCATTTGTCTGGTTCATTTAGAATTATAGAATCGTCTAGGTTGGAATGGACCTTTAAGATCGAGTCCAACCATCAACCTAACACTGCCAAAACCACCACTAAACCATGTCAAGGATAACTTTTCCATCACTGTTCGCATGTCATCAAGAACAGCGTGTGCAGCTCTTATCAAAACCATGTCCCACTCTGATCTTTCTTGATACAGAGATGGGCTACTACAGCCATAAAGAAAATGAAAAGCCTGTTTTACAGGAGAAAATTAAAAGAATGTGGTTTGTTTAGCCCAGGAGGCCAAGCTGCAAGCATCTCTTAGGATTTAGGGGGCTCACTTTCTGCAGCAGAGCTGCTGAAGTTAAAAGTCAATCGAAACAAAAGGCAGAGGGAATAAACTGACCCCACATAATTTAGGCTGAAAATAAGAGGAAGATTTATCACCGCTAAAGCAGTATAGCTTTGGAGGAGCTTTATAATAGGAGCATTGAGGGCAGAAAACTCTTGACTAGCCATGGGGGTAGGTCTCCATTAATTTCTGAATGGGTTATGTGGTTTATGAAGGGACTTAACTGATTCTGCAGCAAAAAAGTGGACATTGCTTTAGGTTTCTGCTAGTGCTCATTTCCTCCTGCTTTTTTGATACACTAAAACTCAAGAGCGTTAATGATTCTCAGGATGGCTTCTTAATTATGTGGCTAGAATTTTTTAGTCAGGGTTATGGTTAGGCATAGGAATTTGTAGGCAAAATTTAACCCCTGGTGTTAAACCTGAAAACAGGCAAAAAAAAAGTAGAGTACAAAATTTGATGAAGCGTCCAACTAGAGAATAATTACAGATAGATAATATTACAAAATAAGGTTCTCTGTTCTGTGGGGCTGCACCAATCCTCACAGAGCATATTGTACACATTGTTTCCTGAATTTCTTAGGTTTTGCATGTTTAAAGTCATGAATGAAAATTCCTACAATGGTGGGCTATCGCAGAAAGGTTTGTAATCAATTCTGGATCATCTCTTCTGGCATGAGCTTTAGTTTTTTCCCTTCCGCAAGGAACCTGTATCTGTTTCCTGCATCTGTCGCCCATCCTTCTTTGTGAATGGAAAGCAAGTAATTAATTTTTGTTGTTGTTAGCAATTAATAACCCTTGCCAAATCTTGGAGGACCTATTGTCTCTTTCAGACACAATGTTCTTGGGAAAAAGTCTTGCTTATTGTAACCTCTTGTGCAATCTTCACTTGGATGATAAATACATCTTGGCAACTAGGAGCTTTCTGAATGAAAAATGTTGCTGGACAACGCTGTAGTACAGCAAGAACGCAAACCTCTGCCAATGCTGGTGGAGTACAGCCAGGCGGGAGGGTAAAATGGGGAAAGCCTTTCACATTGCCTACAGAGCACAGAGTGATATGAGGTCTGTATATGCACACATCCAAATATCTGTTTACCATCAAACGAGGATTTTCCCTGTTGAGCATCTGAGCTCAAAGGTGGCCTTCCTTCTAGCAAAATCTTGAAATCTCTTGGAAAGCTGCCTTCTACCAGCATGAGACTGGGGAAATAATGGAAAGCATGTTAACCATGCAGCTGTCTGGTTTGGGTAGCCCACTGTAGGAACTAGCTGGAAAACACCCTTCTCCCCATTTTTCTCCGTGTACCCGCAAATTTGGGATTCTGCAGAGTTGCCTCAGTCTTCTTTGTGGTTCATAGCCTGACTTTGGTTTTCCATTAGATATGTCCAGAACCACAACTGACCACTGAAACCTCATTTTAATATTGCAGCAGTAACATTAATTACAAAATTATTAGAGTTAATTGTAAAAGCACATTTTCATCTTGTAGCTTTTCACCTTTATTTTTTCTGGTTTATTTTTTCACCAACAGTTAGTGATGTCTGGAAGCAAAAAGGTGCATGAAACCCCTGCACGGAGAGATGTTTGAATCCTCCAAAGGGAATACACAGAATGCAAAGAATGAGTTGGGGCCAGGACCGCTCTGTTCCCTTGTGGTTTATGTGCATGCTGCCAGTGGCTTGTGTTTCTCCTCGCAGCATGACAGCTGGCTGTGGGGTTAGCAGAACACAGCCAGCAGCCAGGTTTCTCAACCCGTACTGCGGCTGACAGCGTTTGGCCTGGTGAAAAGGAAACGATCCGAAGCAGAGGGCCTGATGCAGTGTACCTTGCAGTTAATGGAAATCTTTGTTGACCTCAGTGGGAGCTGGATTTGATCCTGTGCCTACTTGAATGTTTTGGTGTTGGATACAGATCCAAGTGGATTTTTTTTTCATGCCTCATTTCTGGTCTTTTTTCCCTTCTCTTTCTAAAATGTACTTACCTTAGAGTGGCGTAAAATCAAGACAGCTCTGTGTCAATGTAGCTGTGCACTTTTTTTCTTGCCCAGTGTCTGTCCACTTTTTTCCTCAGCCCTTCTACTGTCTGCAGTATCAGTTTGCAAGATTTTGGCATTGATTTCTCTCCTTCTTCTTAAGGTGTTCTGCTGCTTCTCACAAACACCCTCCATCTCACTTAATCCTCTGCTCTCCAACAAGTGTAATTACTGACACTGCTTAATCCGTCTTCTGCCCTTCTTCCCATCCTTCAAAACAGTCCTTATATTGATTTCCAGCAAATGCAGCCCAGGCTCTGGCCCTTGCCACCAGTGGGGAGCCAGCTTCCCCTTCAACAGGCTCCTGGAGGCCAGCCCTTTGCTGCCTCGTCCCAGCCACACTCCCTCGTTCAGCAGAGCTCATCGCTGCGTTGCATATGGTAAGGAGAGGGCCACCACGCCACATTAGCCAGCAGCCACCTCGGGCACAGAGCAAACCCTCTGTGAGCCTCAGCCATGCATCAGCTTGTCCCCCATCCCTAATGAAAAGGGGCTGGAGTGGAGCCCTCTTCATGTGGCTGCCAGAGAGGAGTGAGCTGTGGGCACGGAGGACGTTGATGGGAAAGGCCAGCTATGGCAGTGCTGGAGCTTCTTGTTGCCTTTCACTCTCATGGAGTATTGCATGCCCCCAGAGGGTTTTGTCTCCTGGGTGGAGAATTATGATTATATGTGATCTGCCTCTGAGAAAAACCCTTTCCTTTTGTATGTGGAACGTTTATTTTTTGTTGGTTGCTCTCCATTTACTTGGAGATGATGCGAGGCTGAGACCTGTGTGTGTTTAGCCTGCAGAAGAGAAGACTGAGAAGGATTCTTGTCAATGCTTATAAATATCTAAAGGGCGGGGGTCAAGAGGATGGGGCCAGACTCTTCTCTGTGGTGCCCGGTGACAGGACAAGGGGCAACGGGCACAAGCTAGAACATAGGAAATTCCATCTCAACACAAGGAGAACTTCTTTACAAGGCTTTTGTGAACCAACCTCAGAAACTGGGGCTGTTTGTGTCCCATGATAGCTACGGGGAAAGGGCCAAAGCTATGGGATGGTGTACAGGGGAATCACTGGTGTTCTTTTGAACCACAAAAAAACTTACTTCATTTTTCCCAGCAGTAATGTAAATGCTAAGCAAATAGGGTGTGTCATGAGGAAACCCCTTGGAGGGTGGGAGCTGGCCTAATGAAAGATGAGAGATGGTGAGCTGGAGCACAGGGCTCGTGCTGCACTGGGGGCTTGCAGGGGTGAGATTGCCAGCGACACAGCTGCCAGTCCCAAGCTCTTACTGGCCCTCTTAGGTTATTGTGCAGTCCACAGTGAAATGTATTGGAGTTTACTCCTCCCATATTCCCACTAAAGTTTAAATATGAATCCCCTAATATATCTGCTGAAGGTAGAATATGCAGCTTCAAACAGACTCTGCTTTTCAGACATAGGCAATGGCAAAAAAAAGGTAACAGTAATGCCACAATATGGAGGTGGAGGGAAGGATTCTTTTCAGAGATGATATCACTGTGCTGGTGATAAAAAACTAACCTTGTTTAGCCCCTTTGAATTGTATACAGCCAGCACAGCTAAGAGAGGGAAAAGTGGATTATATGAACTGTTTTATTAATCATTAAGATAATTGTTAACCAAGCATTTATTCTCTTGGTACTTCATTGCAGACAAAATCAAAAAACCCCAAAGATCCAAGCAAGCCCAAATGTATGTATGGAGCACATTTGATTTAGGAAACTTTAAGACTTGTGATCTGAGGCTAGATCCAGCTGGTGTAAATGGGCAGAGCGTGTTAGCAGCCCTGTGGAACTGGGCTGTAAAGCTCAGAGTCCCTGGATGATGAGAATGCTGAGTACTAGGATGCGAATTTGCTAATACTTTAGAAATGTATCCAGCAGAAGAAAAAAGAAATAAAGAGAGGAAAAAAACATTGTGGGAAATTCTTTCCTTCATACATAATAGTTTTCTGTTGATTTAAAATTGCCCTTAGTAATGTGTTGATGCCAGTGAAATATTTCAGCTATAGGAAATGTGAAACTAACTACTGCCTTTCTATGAATTATGAGTCATAAATTGTATGAAAAATATTCAAACTTGCTATAGCTATTCCCCAAGCAGAACCTCTGAGTAATGGAGAAAATGCTGCCATTTTGGGGGGAGTAGGAGGGGACTGAGCTAAGCGAAGCAAAATGCCAAGTGCCAGCGTGTGGCTCTGTGCTAAGTGTGAATTAGTGTCATCGGAGATGATCCTCCCTTGCTAAGTAAACAATTAGTGAGTATGTTACATGTACTTGCAGTTCAGTCAAGCAAAGTTGCTCTCTGCTCCAGATGGTACAGAAAAGGGGGATACATGTTGGGGCTACCTGACTGCTAACCAGTGCATAGAACTGCCCTGTGGGAGAGTGGTGCGCTTCAGCCATCACATCTGCAGTCAGTCAGCCAAGCCAAGAAGGCACAAACTCCGATTCAGGGCTCAGTGGGCAGGTTGCAATGACAGAATTCCCCTAAAAAAGGCAGAAAAGGCAGTAAAGTGGCAAGATAATAGGATACTGACATTTAGAGGCAAGTCCTTGATGGTGACATTCATTTCATCCAACTTTAGCCATCTAAGAGCTAGCAGTCCAGTTCAAATTAGTCCTCTAATCTTCTGTCAGTAGTGGTCAGTTATCGCCTGTTACATCTTTTTTTAAGAATTGCCTTTTGGAGGTGATTATAGAAAGGTTCTTAGCAACTCCTTTTGAGTAAGCATCTAACTTCTTGATGAGTGAAGTTCAGTGAGTTGAATTCAACGTTAAAGCTCTGGATTTCAGTTTCTCCATCATTTCAGGAAAGACCGTGTAGCCTTGTGAGGATTTGTGAATTTTGCTTTGCAACCAGAGGCTAGCATCACTGTTGAAAAGTATTCTGTATACTTGAGCTATAAGTAAAAGTATAAACAAACTGCAGGAGTGTGACTTGCTGGCTGTAGAGCAGGGGATGCTAACCATGGTTGTGCTAGAATAGTTTAACGAGAGTGTTCGTAATTGCCCCAGTTTTAGTTTTCAGGTTGTATGTCTGGCATCCATATTAACTTCTCAGTGATGGTTGTGTGCCCAATAAAATGCAGCTAAAAAGACTAACAATGTGAAATGCAGTTCAGTGTGCGTAGTCATTTTCCAAACAGATAGGAATGATGTCCCAGCTGTACTGAAAACAGTAGTCTTTCTTCTCCATTGACTCTAACGGGGCCAGGATTTGCTCAACAGAAATCAGCCCCTGCCTGATTAGTTTCTTGTGGCATCTGTGAAAGCATAAAGCTTTTACTGTGTTCGGGTGTGACTAAGAGACATGCTCTCAAATACCAAAAGCTAAATACTTCATTCTGTTTCATCCTATGTCAAACTATGCTGCCTTTTCCAGACCTGATTCAAAGTTTAAGGAATCTTACAGTACACATTTCAACTTGCTGCTTTTTTAATTGCCAGAGTCTAGGTAAGTTGTGGGTTTTATTTTCTTCTTTTAATTTTTGAATTGCATAAGGCATGCAAATGTTTTCAAAATATGAGTCCATTTGGTTTCAGGCAGCTGTGATCTGGTGTTAATTATAAAATGTTTCTATAAATGTAAGAACGCTTACTGCTTTGTAGCCTGCAGTACAGTGCTTGGGTTTTGTCTCAATGTGATTCAATTCTTGTTTGCTTTATGCAGGAGATGGCTGTCCGAGCACTGAAGCAGACGGGTAGCAGAAGTATTGAAGCAGCTCTGGAGTATATCAGTAAGATGAGCTACTTGGATCCTAGAAATGAACAGATAGTACGTGTAATTAAGCAGACCTCTCCAGGTAAGCATGAGCCGTTTGAAAATTGTGTTATTCTTTCTTGCAATAAGCTATTTTTTAAAGTAGAGTTGTTGATGGGGAGAAATAGGGATTGGCAGTATTCAATAGTACTCTTGTAGGAGACAGTGACGTGAACATGCCCCTGCAAGGTGAGCTGGGCTGGAAGCTGGACACAACTCACCTGCTTTTCAAGAGCACATTCTTAGTCCACCTTCTTAAACACAAAGTTATTTATCCTTCAGCGCAAGTCGCCTCAATCATCTTAAGCTTACTGCAAAGTAAAAGCTTGCACATAAGTAATTGCTGTGGAGTTGTGAGATAGCTTGCTTCCCAGGAATTCATTAATGTTGACATCCTTGTAAGTACACTGCAGAAATAGCTTGGGCCAAGATAACAGAAGCTTTTCCTCTCATCCCCGCTAGTCTGCTTCTGTTCTGTTCCATGTAAATTAGCAAATGGGAGGATTTGGGCCCTGCATACGCCTCGTCAGCAAACATCAGACCACAGCTGACAAAAGACCTTGCAAGAGGTGTTCCATTCATGTATTGGCACTTAACAGCACTGCAGAATGCTTTTGATCTGTGATCAGGATACATGCTAGTTTGGATAGAGTTTGTTACTTTTATCTTATTTCAGTTTCACAAATGGGCCAGACAGGCAAATAACCACGCTCTGACTGGCTAAACCTGTGTAATCACACAGTGTTGCAGGCTGCAGAGGAGTTAGTGGACAAAGCGTTGAGTGGATGGGAGAGCTGTCATCAGGGGCCTGTTTCGTTGGACAAGGAACTTCTCTTGTGTCAGTGGCAACATTTAGACTTAAAAGGTCTTGTCCATGTTGGACTACTTGAAGCTAACAAATCCATTCAAGCAGTCTGATTACAGTAGTACAGACCTCTAAGTGTGGTCAGAAGTTGAGTTTACTGTGTGCAGGTGATTTCCACGTGACAAATTTCTTGTCTTGGCCATCTCAGTTGCACCTTCCTCCTTGCCTTGTCAGTGTTGGGAAGGGTGTTAAGTTTGGGTTAGTTGATAGAAAGGCACGTCCAGAGATGAGGAAAGCTGAGGAAGAGAAAGCCCACTCAGTTTACAAAGAGAAATCCCTGGACAGGAAGGAGGTCTTCAGTAAAGCTACTTCTTTCCTGGGGGACGCTGAGGATAGCCACATAAAGGGAAGATGGAAAAGGGTAGGGACCTGATTTTCCAGGTAATCACTCTCAGGTATGGAGCTTCAAATATGATGGAAAAGGGTGCATGGTTCTGCCCTTTCTATCAGTCTTAGGCTTCCTATGATATTATTCGATGAAATTCTGGAAAACCCTAAGAAAATACTTCCTGGAGTGCTACCCTGCAGGATGACCACCTGACAAGACAAAGCAGTACTGGCCAGTATATTTGGAAAGCTCTATCCTAATACACGCGTAAATCTGGCCTTGACTGAGCCTTAAGGAGAATTTAAAATAACTTCAACAGAATTCTGCACTGTATTTTGCTTTATAGTACAAAGGCTTTATTCCTTAAAGAGAAAGAACACACCCAGTCCTAAAAAGCATACATTTCCTCTGAAAGGGTTGCAAAATCTTTCCAGGCTAACATTTTAATTGCTCAGTTGTTTTTTACTTGCATTTGGTTTTGCTTTCTTAACATTCCAATGTATGCATCTGCTTTGAATACTTAACCTTTCAAGCTGAAGATCTGCCTTTACTTTTAGGATACACAGAATGCAAAACTTAAATATCATACAATTAGTGCTTGCCTGCCTGAGGTGCCACAAAATCATACTTATTTGTTTGGTATAGTTTTGTTTGTGCTAGGATAGCGTAGGCCTCCTCTAGTAGATTAGGAAGCACGTGATGCTACTTGGGAACTTTTCATTTGCAGTTTGAGAATTTGAATCGCCTGGGTTTGAATTCCATATATTGGTATATGGAAATAGATGTTTCAATTTATTCATTTTTGTCATGTTTTAATTTCACTAGTGAAGTTAAAAAGAGTTTCAGCATACTGGCAAGACTCAACTAAAACTTACCAGATCTTACTGTGGCACAGAGAGCTATGTGTAAAAACAGATCATCCCATGAGTATAGTTGATTAATCTTAAGAATACAGTCTGAACTAAAACCGTAAGAGGCAAGAGATAGTCATAACAGTTACCGTGTTGGATAGGAATGTGTGAAAAAAAATCATCTGCAACTACCACATTTGGTATCTTCACAAATCCAAATATTCCTCTGTCAGAGCAGAACAGACTTACTGGTATACAAATCTAGGATACAATATCTCTCTTGACATCAGCAAGATTCCTTGTGTCCTTGTATCCCAAAGGAGGACAATTACTGCTGTTACTTTCCTTCATGGCCTCTGATAGGGAAAAACAAAAGTCTGTTTGCCCCAGAGGCTCAGCATGAATCCTACTTACAGAGATGACAAGTGGGTCTTATGGCTGCCTCCCACCTCTGGGCCAGAGTAGACACTTCTTAGGATGCTTTGGATTGCCACAGCCTCACCAGTGCATCTCACTGTGTCCCAACAGATGAGCTATCAGGGAGTGCTGTTAGAAGTACAACCTCGGTAAGCATGGCCTTGTGGTATCAGAGGAAAAAGAGCTGCTGATTATAGACTGGTTATTTGCCCAACTTGATTGCATTTCAAAACAATGCATTACTTACGAAAGTGTAATTTAGTACAGGGGGAACCTCTTCAGTGTGGAGAGATGGTGCGTAGACGTGTACGTCCTTGTGTGTGTGTCTGTGTATAGCAGGGCTTGTGTGTATGGAGGTGAGGAGTCAACAGCTATGCTCAAGTGGGCTGCATCTGGCCCATCTGGGACATGCTGTAACACAAATAATTGGGAAAGTTTGCAATCCAGTGTCCAAGTCTGTTAGTGCAATACTACTATTCTTGTGGACCTTGTGAAGTTAAGATTTTAGAAGGAAGTTGTTCAGGCATATGTGGGCCAAGTCCTGTGTTTTATGAAAGCTAAGGAACCAGAAGGGGAACAGAAAAAAATTGCAACAGCACAGTCTCCCCTTGTCTTTTTAGCATAGCCAGTGCTTTATACACCTGCAATTTGTCCTCAGATCAAAGAACTGATGAAAAGTGACATTGGCGCTTCCAGTGTAGGAATGCTGCTATCTTGTCTCTGCACATTCTTCAAGCTAAGATTAACATATTGACACCCCGAAAGATTTGCCTTCCAAACAGGTAGAAGATGAGTAATATGAGGGTATACTTTGTGTCCGACGCATTGGAAAGAATACAGGACAAACTGTGATGCCTCTGTTGCAAATGAAGGAGAGGGAAACAAAAATTTTTGAGGAGAACGATGGAACAGAGAGTTGTAAACAGATCTCCAGCATGAGCAGTGAGCTCACTGTGCCGAGGATGTGGACTGTGTGATGACCTAGTAGCTTATAGTAGTGTTGACTTTAAATTGTATTGACAGTCCTTCCGGGAGCTTTTTTCCTCCCATTGGTGCTGTATTTAACCCCCCGCTCTGTAGCTTCCTTCTGTCAGTGAGTAATGACTGGTAATACTGGTCCAACTTTAAAAACCAGGCTGTAGTGTAATCTGATGATTTCATAGTTAAGGAATTTGTGCTTCTATTTTCATGATTTGGTAGAACTCCCTGATGATTCCTGGCATAAGCAGTGTTGTGGGCCAGTAGCTCGTTATCAGTAGTAATACTTGGCACCTATAACTTCAAATGTTCGGAGTGCTTAATTTAGACTTTGGAAGGTGCTTTTATAACACATGTTCTCTACACAGTGTGCGTGCATGTGTGTGTATGTCTGTATGTATAGATGGATGAGTAATGCAAAGTAATTTGTTCACCTGAATTGTTTCCTAACATTCTTCTGTGTTCTTTTTATAAAGGAAAGGGTATTGTGCCAAATAATGTAACCCGCAGGCCAAGCTTCGAAGGATCAAACGAATCTTTTCCGTCCTACCATCAGATCAGTAATGCAGCCTATGAAGGGACAGGCTTTGGAGCAGAAGGTGCAAATATGCTTACTGAAGTTCCAAGGCCATACGTGGACTATTTAATCTCTACTTCGCAGTCTACAGCTATGAATGTTCCTGTACAGCGACCCTCTGGAGTAGGCACTCACAGCACAACAAGCCATCAGCAGAAAACATACCCTGCAAATATCGAGTCTTCTGTGATTAATTATCCAGTGGCTAATCACAGCAGTCAAGCTTTGCAGCTGCAGGCATCCCATGGCTCCAACAGCCAACATTACAGTAGGCAGCACATGATGGTGCAGGGGGAGCCTATGGGGTATGGTGTTCAGCGGAGTCCCTCCTTCCAAAACAAGATGCAGCAGGAGGGAGGATACACCAGTCTCCCAAATAAAGGGGCTGTTGTTCAGAATAATTCTGGTCATGCATTTCAGCAGGCACCGGCGAGCCTGTACATATCACATTCTCATCACAAACAGACAAGTCCTTCTTCTCATCAAATGCATGTGATATCCAGAGGTCCAGCCTTTGCTAATGATTTTTCTGACAGTCCACCACAAAATCTATTAACTCCGTCTAGAAATAGCCTAAACATGGACCTCTATGACATGAATAATCCTCAAGTTCAGCAGTGGCAGGCAGCAACACCATCACGCCGAGATTCTTTACAAAATCCAGGAATAGAAACATCTCCACGGCAACATGTATCCTTCAGACCTGATGCCACAGTGCCGAGCAGAACAAACTCCTTTAACAACCACCAGCAACAGCCACAAGTAACAGTGTCTATAAGACAGGTTCCTTCAGGAAAACCCGATCCTTCAATTACGTCTCCAAATACGATCACAGCAGTCACATCTGCTCATATTCTCCAGCCAGTGAAGAGCATGCGAGTGATGAGACCCGAGCCTCAGACCGCAGTGGGACCTTCCCATCCTGGTTGGTTACCTGCACAGGCACCGGCTGTGGATGGCTTGGAGATCATTGAGCAGCACGTGCCACCTGTTGGAGCAGCTAATGCCTATCAACTAGATGTGGATTATGGTAACCAGGAACTGCGGTGTCCACCACCACCATATCCCAAGCATTTGTTGCTTCCTGGTAGCTCTGAGCAGTTTGATATCAACTGCTTATGCATGGGCGTAGAGCAGACCCTCCGTGTAGTCCCTAGTTCAACGTGCAATAAGGCTGAGGAGACCAGTGAGCGAAATGACAAAAGCAACAAGAACACTAAAGCTGAAAAACCAAGCAAGGATAAAAAGCAGATTCAGACGTCTCCAGTGCCTGTGCGAAAAAATGGCAAAGATGAGGAAAAGCGAGAATCCCGAATAAAGAGCTACTCACCTTTTGCCTTCAAGTTCTACATGGAGCAACATGTAGAAAATGTCATAAAGACCTACCAGCAGAAAATTAACAGAAGATTACAATTGGAGCAAGAAATGGCTAAAGTAATTTTCCTTGTTTTGTTATAATAAAAGCTAATGGGATCAAATTCATTATTACTATTTTTAATCAGTCAAAAAATTTATAAAGGCATGCTCCACTGGAAGTAGTAGGTATCCAACACCTCCCTATACCAGACTATTTTTACTTAGAAGCCTGGATGCAGGTTTGAAAAACATGATATGTGAAATAATGTATCTTCATACCAGAAAAGTAAAATTAAGCAAAACCCCCAGCAGTAGGAAAGTATTAGGTTTGCTTAGGCAAGAACTCAGAAGCCAGGTTTGAGGCTGAGATAACCCTGGCAATATTTTGGCAGCTTTTGCAAAACTCTTAAAAAGGGTTTTCTTTTTGCTCCAGTTCTTCCTCAGTGTTCCATGATAGCCACTCAATTCACCAAAGCCATGGTTCAACTTGGCGGTATATTCACTGTGCCATATTTTCAGATGAATATGTAATATTTGACTGGAAGTTGTCTGTTGAACATGTGTAAGTAATAATATTGTGCAAGTAATCATATCTTGGACAACCTGAACTGATCTTGGGACCCTTGCTGGAACTTGTTCTAGAAGCAGGTCACAGGGAGGTGCACTTTTTGAGTGAGAGCGCTTCTTTCATGCCTAATTGTAGCTCTCAAACCTAAGCTGATTCACTGATAGGGCTGCTTAAAACAAAGCTGCCAAGTTCTGATGGTTGCTCTGGCAGTTTTGTTTTTACCTTTTAAATGTGCAGGAGGTTTTTTTCCCAGGCATGACTAGAATATGACTAGTCTACTTTTGTATTTAAGGATAAACTCTAAGGAAAGCTATTATTAACGCATAATGGATAATAATTAACTACTCTATCTTCCCTAGCACAGTCAGTTTCTGGAGTCAGTTAATTTGATGCTTACATTGCTCCAGAAAACTCAGTAATTTGTTTGTTGAGGTTAAAATTAAACTAATATACTTCTAAAATCTCTTGAATGGTCAGCATTTTAGTGACAGTTAATAGTTTGTCCTCACTGCAAGTACAGATTGTGTTGCATTGCTTGGATTTAGTGAATATTTTCCTGAGATTGAGATAGGGAATGATCTCTAGAGAAGTAAAACAGCTAATTGCGTTAGTTCTTCTCTTCTGACTCGTCAGCTTTCACTCACTTCATAACTCAGAGATAATTCAGCTATAAACAAAAACAACTTCCCTTAGCAACCTCATCACTGGCTAGAATAATACACTGTGAACTCGGGAGATTTTGGCTATCTGAATATTGCATTATTCTCAAATTAACCAAGAACACAACACACTAATTATTTTACCTTAAAACAATAAACATTTCCTTTATTATGGATTGCTGTACTTGCCTTACATTTTAAAAACAGTATTACTTGTTTTGATTTGGCTGATGCCTTCAGTCTGAAAATTTATCCTACCTGTTCTGCAAGTTTCTGCAGACCTCCTCCATCCTTTATTCATACAGATTGCATTTTTATACCATGGGGATCTCGCTGCATAGTGTGGCTGCCCACATTCTACTTTAAAGACATAGACAACGGATGTGAAATTAAATCCATCTAAGCAGCAGCCCTGTGGGTGTATGCTTGGGTGTCTAGTCTGCTGATCAGTCAGCTTGAACGCCCTCCACCCTCCTCCCCATTGCCCCTTCCCACCAGGCACAAATCTTCCTTTCAGAGTGCTTCAGTTGATGCCAGTGGATTCTGGAAATGGGGTATGCAGAAAGAAAGGTGCATGCTGCAGAGGATGAGTTGTCAGAGGATCCTGGGGATCAGCCCGGGGGTTTCTGCTGGTGGGGGCCACCAGTGACTCTCAGGAGAGGGACAGACACTGATGTTATCAGAGTTGGCAGTCTGCAGGCTCTGTCTTGAAGGGTGAGGAAAGTCTGGTTGGATACTGCTGCTGCTCCCTTTCTCAGGAGGTCTCTCCCCACAGCCATGTGAAATGTTACTTGCAGTTACTTGGAGCCTCTTGGGACAGGAGGTGGACAAGCCAGCTTTTTTGCAGCTCATGTGCAGAGGGGAAATAATACATTTAGAGGGGAAATAGCACCAGGATCTGGGCTGCAGTGGCTGGGGGAAGGCCAGAGCTGAGGGTTACATGCACATATTTCAGGAGGGAAAAGGGAAGTTGTAGAACAGATGGTCAGGAGATCTACAAACTTTGAGAGCAGAGGCTATATACGGCAGAGAAGAAAAATGGTGTCTAAAGAAGGTGGTTCCCAAGGCACTTGGGAATGTGTAGGTCAAAACTAGCTGCTTAATTACAGCTCAGAACCCAGCAGTTAGACAGCACTCAAGGCAGGAGCTGTTAATGTGAGTTGCCCTGGAGAACCATTCATGACCGAAGTGGACTGCTGCATCTAGGTTTAAGTTTCAGCTTACATTAAGGTATATTGCAGCATGCAAACGTATAGTGGCATGCAGTGGCAAAGTGCACATTTGAAAGGTGTAAACTAAATCCCATGATCAGGTTTGTTATGTTGTATACCCCTCTCTGATAGTATTGCCCCATGCCTCTTCATTCAGTCAAGTGAGAAAGGCAGACCAGTCTGAAATACAGCAAATTCAGGGAACAAGTTAGGGCACAGTGAATTTGCCAGTATTTCAGAAATACCTCGACAGACAGGCAGACAAGACAGTATATCTCCTGTGAATATGTCTTTTCTGGTTCTTGGTTAATTTTTCTGAGAAATGCGTTTTGGGAATGCTAGTTTATTATTCTCTTGCTATGAATGTAGCAGTACTAGCTCTTGTGGTTTGCTTTCTTTTGTAAAGGCTGGCCTTTGTGAAGCAGAACAGGAACAAATGAGGAAAATTCTCTACCAGAAGGAGTCCAACTACAACAGACTCAAAAGGGCCAAAATGGACAAATCTATGTTTGTGAAAATCAAGACTCTGGGTATTGGTGCATTTGGAGAAGTATGCCTGGCCTGCAAAGTGGATACCCATGCCCTGTATGCCATGAAAACTCTGCGAAAGAAAGATGTGCTAAACAGGAACCAGGTGGCTCATGTCAAAGCGGAGAGGGACATACTTGCTGAGGCAGACAATGAGTGGGTGGTTAAACTCTATTATTCCTTCCAAGATAAAGACAACTTGTACTTTGTGATGGACTACATCCCTGGTGGGGATATGATGAGTCTACTGATTCGAATGGAGGTCTTTCCAGAGCGTCTGGCTAGATTTTATATTGCAGAGCTCACTCTGGCTATAGAGAGCGTGCACAAAATGGGATTTATTCATCGAGACATCAAGCCTGACAACATTCTGATAGACCTTGATGGGCATATCAAACTGACTGACTTTGGACTGTGTACTGGATTCAGGTGGACTCACAATTCAAAGTACTATCAGAAAGGTAGTGTTCTTAGGCTTTATTTGTGATGGTATTGCATTATTTATTTTGAAACAAACAGGTACCTCTTGGTAGAAAAGCCAGCTTAGAAAACAGTTGTGTACATTGACAAAGAGTCAATGACAGTATGATGCATCTGTCTCTCATTAACTCGTTCAATTAATTTGCTTCCAGTCCTTTGTTTCCAGTGCTGTTTAAATCCCAGTCAGTAATCTGGCTGACCGTAGCAGTCAGTCCTAGCTGACAGTAGCAGCAGTTTTTCAGTTTATACTTGTTTGGAGGGTCTCTTTTGATGATGAAGTATTTAATTACAGATTTAAAGTAGTCATGCACCTCCTGGGTGTGCCATTGAGGAGTATTGGTGTCTGCTGGCAAAAAGGTCATAAACAATTGGTATAGTTAATGTAAATGTACTCCGTTGTTCTGTATCTCCCATATGGGAGCATACTTCTTGCGCTGAGACAGGGATATTTTGCTGGTTGTGGAAAACCAATTGTGAAGGGGAGGGAAGAAGGCAATGGCTTGGATTTTAAATTTAATGCTGTTCTTCAGTGAGAGTAGAAGATGGCACAAATAGCTCTAGATAAATACTTTTCTCTTTGTGTGTTGTGTTTTATGACCGTGAATGCAAACTTTCTCTCCCATTTGAAAGGGAGCCATATCAGACAAGACAGCATGGAGCCCAGTGATCTTTGGGATGATGTGTCCAATTGTAGATGTGGAGATAGGCTGAAGACATTGGAACAAAGAGCTAAGAAACAGCATCAGAGATGTCTAGCCCACTCATTAGTTGGAACCCCTAACTATATTGCTCCTGAAGTCCTGCTTCGTAAAGGTACATAACCTGTATTTTTCTCCTGTTTAAGTGAGTGTCAATGCTTTGAAATACCTTGCTGACATTGATGGTGGTCATACCTTGTGTGTCTGTGTATATCTACACTCTGAGACCTTTGAATGAGACTGCTAATAAATGTGTCAGATGATGTTGGCAGTGATGCTTGTCAAGTATAAAGCAGATTATCTGTCCTCATGAAGTACAACTATGACCGCTAGTAAGTTTACATAGACCAGTGAGTAGCCAGCTGATGGTTCTGAATCACTGATTCAGATGGGACGCTTTATGATGTAAACTTGATTTTGATGTAATATGGATGATGTAAACTTGTGGAAACATCCTCCAGATTCTCAGCCAGAATCTTGGGGAAACCCAACAAAAAGTCTTCCACAATTTACACTGAACACCATGCATTTAAAAGCTCGGCTTGAGGAATTTAGACAGTACTTGGTGGCTACCCATGCAGAACAGACATGGTCACTGTAGTAAAAAATTCAGGTGTTCAAAGTTGTCTACAAGTCAGACCCTAAGCCTGATCTTTTTCGAGTTGAGAGATTTCACATTGGACCCTACATCATCCGATGACACAAATCTCCATTAAAATCAGCGTTTAAATCCTCCATTCCCTTTTCAGAGATCTCAAACATATTTGTCTTGTCACAGCAATTAAGCAATTGAAATTATTCTTCTGCTTGGAACTTGCTCAAAAAGTCATCTGTGGCTTTCTTCTGTCTCTAGAGCTAGGCTGTGTCTTTCAGCAGATTTTCAAACTTGTGGTTTCACCTCCACTGAACCTAGGGTTGGACATCAGTCACTAAACCTTTTTGGTATTCTTTGAGGTCCAGTTTGTGCTGTGTATTATGTAGCTGTGGGACCGTGCATGGTAAAAAAATTCCATTCTTTCTAATTATATGATTTCACCACTCACTTTTGTTGAGAATTAAATTTATTCAGAAAGATTCCCAGACAACAGGATTAGATCTTTACTGACATCAGTAGAATTCAGGTCAGCAAGCAGAAGCGACTTTATGATGAAGGTGATTTGGGAGTCCTTTGTTTTTAGGTCACAAATTGTTTGTCTGAGAAAAGACAGAAATCTGTGTTGTATGTTTTGATACTTAATCGCAAGTAGCTCTGTACACATTCTCCTTGGTTGGTGGAGGACAACCTTTTGACTTGCCTTTCAGGGTACACTCAGCTCTGTGACTGGTGGAGTGTTGGTGTGATCCTGTTTGAGATGTTAGTGGGACAGCCTCCTTTTCTGGCTCCTACACCCACAGAAACCCAACTGAAGGTAAGTTGAAGCAAAATTCCAAGCTGTGGTAGCAAAATTTTAACCTTTTCTCTTCCCTTCACCTCCATGCACAGAGCTATCCTTTCTTGTTTTACTAGAGAAAGGAGCAGTGATTACAAAAGCCCTTCCCAATCAATGACGACACTGAATATCAGACTAGAACTGACTTGTCCAACTGCATAGATAGTTATTAGTTTTATGAGTCTTCTCAGCACAAGTTCATCCATCTAAATTCCTTAGAGTGCCTATCAGATTTGAGTAAGCTGATGTACCAGTGATAATTACAGTTGGCAAGGTAAGTGTTTCAAAGTCAAGCAGTAAGTAGTTTTTTGTTAGAAAGGATGTATCTCATGATTACTTTTCCTAGTTTACATTTCGGAGATGAAATGAAGTAGTTCCTTGAAGTCATTCTGTGAAGTCATGTGTAAACTGAATGTGTTCCCAAATGGGACTGTGGGAGCATTCAGGAAGGAATTTGCCTTTTTTTTAAATGGAATTGCTCCTTTTATCTGCTATCCAACAGCTGCTGTAATCTAGTCACTGGGTTCTTGAACCTCTAAAATTACTATACAGACTGTGAATTGACTAGTTATGTGTATACTTCCATACAGTTTACAATCAGAAGGATTTTGTTTCCAAGATTAGAAGTTGTTTAATACCTTTCTTACCTCCAGGTGATAAATTGGGAAAGCACACTGCACATTCCCTCACAGATCAAGCTAAGCCCTGAGGCAACTGATCTCATCACAAAGCTCTGCTGTGCTGCCGAGGACAGGCTTGGAAGAAATGGAGCTGATGATATTAAGGCCCATTCTTTCTTTCACTCTATGGACTTCTCTACAGATATCCGTAGGCAGCCAGCTCCCTATGTTCCAAAGATCAGCCATCCAATGGACACTTCAAATTTTGATCCAGTTGAAGAGGAAAGTCCTTGGAACGATGCTAGTGGTGACAGCACCAGGACATGGGATCCACTAGCCTCTTCCAATAGCAAACACACAGAACATGCTTTTTACGAGTTTACTTTCCGAAGGTTCTTCGATGACAACGGATATCCGTTCAGGTATCCCAAACCTTCTGGAATGGAAGTTGGCCAGTCTGAGAAATCTGATGCAGAAGACAAAGGTGTGGTGGATCAGACTGGAGCTTGTCAGCCTGTATATGTGTAAATTATTGTATAGAGTACTCCAGATAAGACTAATCTCAAATCCAGTAGGGCCTTTAACTGATCCTTTAGGAGTTGATCCTGCAGTGCTTGTTCAGGTATAACTTCAGCTGAAGCTGGAGTCATCCTGGGGAGTCCGAAGCTTGCAGGGCCAGGTCCTGAAAATGGCACTTGTGGAAGTTCAGGTCAGTTTTACTGTAAATAACTTCGGTGATAATTACACTTGAAATCCTGGTCTTCACCAAAATCTGCAAGGCCAGCAGTCTGTCCTTTCTAGGCCTGTTTTTATTTGAGGTCAGCGTCCCCCTACTCAGATTAACATTTACAGACTTCTGCAACTGTCAGCGTTATTTTTTAAATGAATAAAGAGCACTTATATTTTGTTTATAGCAGGGTTTTTTTTTCCTACTAAATTATAGGGATTAACTGACAAATCATGCTGCTGTTCTTCTTTTCTACGTTTTTATTTTATCCATAGCACTTATTTCACATTTAGGAAGATGCATAAAGCTGAAGAACATGTGATGAAAGGTCTCTGTGCAATAATGTAAGAAAGAAAAAAGAAAAAAAGAAGAAAAACAAACAAAAAAACCAAACCTGCTCTCTAATTTTCTAAATTTACTGATGCCGTTGTATTCGCACCATGATTTTTGATATGTATTTTCCACATTTCAAAATTGTGACATAACCTTAAAGCTGCTTTATTTCCTTCTGCTTATTGGAGTGTAATAGAAAGTGTGAGCAAGTGACAATTTGGGTGTGATTTCATTGTCTAGTGTGTGAAGAATGTTGCATGAGCAGTGTTTTTCTGTTTGAAATGGCCTTTTCTTGCCATTCACAGGCAGGTCCTGTGGATCCATTTTTACTAAGGGTCTAAAATTAGACCATTTTAAACCGTGTGTTGATAATGTATTGTGTGGGTGGTTTCCTCTTATGATTGTATCCAATATTAATTTTGTAAAACAGATTGCAAAGGTTATAACTGAATAGTGATTTTGTGGTCTGATGTAATAGATCATTTTAGTAAACGTGTCGTCGGCACACACGTTTCCCCACAAAGGATCAATAGCAAGACCATTAGTATAAAGTTGATTGTGGCAACAGTCTACGTTGGGCTTATTCACATAGCATGTAGCACAGCGACCGTTGTTTAATACCAGCAGTAATGCAGAGCACCACTACTAACATATGTAGCTCAACGTCTTCAAAACAGAACGTCTAAAGCTGTGCTCCCGTAAGACATCGAGATCCTAAGTGCGATGAGGCCGATGTTGAGTGCGTGCAGCTCCACAGACATCTACAGAGCCTGGAGGTACGTGACTTTTCCAGACATCAGATCCCTACACGTGACCAGCTGCGTATCCATTTAGGATCCTGATGTTTTAGGCACTGACACCTGAAACTGTTGGCATTGTTTGTAGGTCATTCTGGCCTGTTGTCTATAGATGAAAATGTTGCTGTGATGGAGCACAATAGTCCTGCATTTCTGTCAAATTATAGGCATACTTTGAAATATCAATTCTTAACTATGTTAAAATATGCATTTTTCGTATATGTATAAGTGAGAATTATTCAAGGTGATATCAGAATACTAAAGATAATTAAGCCATACGTATTTGCATATATATTTTATATATAACTAAGTAAGTAAACACACACAAAAATCCTTAATTCAGATTAGTGTAACAGTCCTATTTAAAGTGATTGACGTAATAACATTTGAGGAAAACACTCCTTTAATGTGTTCGTGCTTTATTTTATTTTTAAATCTGGAGCTTCATTATTTTTTCCATATATTATTCCACATATTATTCCTTAATGTTTTAGCATATCCTATTCTATCAATTGTTTAGATATCTAAGCAACAACATATAAATTCATCAGCCTAAACTAAACAAAAATGATTGTGTATTTGTTTACATTTGTATGAAAGGAATGTTCTGAGGTATGCAGTGCTTGTGTTGTGACAGTTCATGTAAGATTCAGTATTACTGCTTTTTTATATAGTAATGCCTTTTTTGTTATTTACATCTATCTGACATTCTTTCATGTGGTAGGTTCTTTCTCAGGAACTCAATTTAACTGTTATTTATTGATATATCATTGCCTTTGAAAGCTTCTACTGGCACAATTTATTAAAAATCTGAATCAAAATCTAAAATGCTTTACGTATTCTTGAAAAGGATAATTTCTGTCTATTTTAAGGCAAAGTTTTTAAATTGATTGTTTTTGTAATGTTAGTGATGGGTTTGAATTACAAACACGAGATACAAATCTCACCTCTCCTGCAGCATTTGATGGGATCTCTGGGTACATAAAGACAATTTCTTCTGTCCTCATGGCCCTTGAGAAGAAGGAGCAAGATTCCCAGGTAGAACTTGCTTTGGTGTGACCAGGTCAGTAGGTGGCATAAAATTCAACAGAGTCACTTTCTCTGCAGTGGTGGCTCTGCCAGGGCAACCACAACCAGTGTGTCTTGCCCCCTCTGGCTGTTGCCTCTGACGTATTTCGAAAACGTAAATAATTCGTCTGCAAATACAGAATCTTTGCAACTGAGCAAACCGAGAGGACCCAGCCCAGAAGGTAACAGGTGCTTCCACAACGAATATATTACTCATTTAAAATCTATGCTGCAGGGAACAGAAGCCAACTGCCATTTTACCTGAAGAAGAACTCATTTGAAAAACAAAGCTTTGTAGCGCATCAGGCGCTGTCTCTGGAAGGCTCACGTTCTTCACAGACATTTCAGGGGTAAATAGAAATTTGGAATAAATTTTATGGAATCTGGACAAGTAAACAATATGCCATACACTGGGACTGGCTCTAAGCAGTCTTTGTTCTGCTGAACTTCTTGCAAAAAGAATCCAATATCTTCTTTTAAGAAGCTATATCAAGTCAATGTTTGTATAAAAAACCGTCTTCCTTTAAAAAAAACCAAGCAAGCAACAAAAAAACCCTCAGATGTATTTATTCCTGACTGAAAGTTAAGGAGTTTATTACTTATTATTTATGGGAGACCTTATCACTCTCTACAACTACCTGAAAAGAGGCTGTAGGGAGGTGGGGGTTGGTCTCCCAAGTAACAGGCCAAGAGGAAATGGCCTCAAGTTGCAGCAGGGGAGGTTTAGATTGGATATTAGGAAAAGTTTTTACACTGAAAGGGTTATCAACCATTGGAACAGGCTGCCCAGGGAAGTGGTTGAGGCACCATCCCTGGAGGTATTTAAAAGATGGGTAGACATAGTGCTTAGAGACATGGTTTAGTGATGATTTTTGTCAGAGTCAGGTTGATGACTGGACTTGATGATCTGAAAGGTCCCTTCCAACCTGGACGATTCTGTGATTAATTCTGAAGTACTGTTCTTAGTTAAGGCCACAGGTGACAAACGTAATCCTAACTTTACTAAGTCAAGGTTGAACCTGCTGCTGATCTCGGTGAGACAACAAATTTCACTCCTGGGTTTCAGCAGACGTGTGCGCAGTAACGCCACTTACTGTGTGTACAAAAGTTGAAGTAATTGCCTTTAAAAAATTGAAGTAATTGCTGTTTCCAGAATGGAAACTTTATAATGCAATGGTGCCAGTGGCACAGGAACAGAAAGGGCCTCCGCAACCTTTCATGCCTGTGTTCCTCAGCGTGGCCAGATTTGCCAAGAAGGAGCAACGATTCTTGTTAAGCAAATTATTCCTAGTTGGATGCAAAAGAGCTACCAGCAGAAGTTATAACCAGGTACCTAACTTGAATAACATGAAAGCTAAACGAGGGAGAGAAGCATTTGACTTTTAAATGGAAATGGAAGAATGAGGTTAGCTATGCAGGAAGCAGGCGATAGTCTGGAACTTGGTGGAAAATCCGTCTCATAAACATGAGAAAATTCTATTCTTTTTCCCTGTAATTTTTGAGGTACGAAATAACTGCCTTAAAAGCTTTCCTAGAGAAAGTGCAGTGAGAGGAGGAATTTAGAACATATAATTTGGTTCCATCCCAAAATACAGAAACACTGACAGAAAATGGCAACTGTTACTAAAATTATTATTGGAATTAAAAATATTAAATCCTTCCCACAGGAAATAATCGCATGAATAGATAGTGTAGAAATAGCAACTGTTAAAACACACACACACACACAAAAAAAAAACCAGTGTAAAAACGTTTTTCGTGGCAAAGAAATCTGCTGCAGCAAGAGCATGGAAGTTGTGCCCTCCTCTGGTTTCTGTTCTGAGCAGTGAATGAGCAGTCAGTGACACGGTAAAAACGGAGTCCTGGGCTTGTTCTTGTCAAAATAAACTGAGGATCTGACCCGTAAAGCTGTTGTCATCTTCTGCAAATGCAACAGTAGCTCCAGGCCCCGCAGAAGAAACTGGAGCCTGGTGACATGGACAATTTAAATTCAAATGGACCGACGGATGCCCTGACTTGTCAGCTCTTGTGGTTTGGAAGGTGCCTTTACTTCGGGTCTGCGAGATGAAAAATACCTCTGCCTGCATCTGCTCATTTTTAGATAGTGAAGAAAATGGGGCTTCATGAAGCAGGCCTTGTGTGATCTGAAGTATTTCTTAAACTTCAGTGGCGCTCAAAAAATAGGCGTGTGTAATGTGCACCTCGCCTCCTGGTCTCGGTCCTGGGATCTCCATGACCCAGGAAAGCCGCAGGCACTTGGCCCCTTTGGCTGTTGTAAGAGAAGGGGGAATTGAATGGTGGGGGAGGAGAAATGGCTGATAGTGTTAGATCACGAGTGGCAGCCAGGATAAAGATGGTCCAGCCCTGCTGCAGCGTGCAGTGGTTACCCCACGGGGGTGCGTGTGTTGAGGAGAACATTGATGTTGGCACCTCCTGTTTGGCTCGCACTTTTTGGGAGCACACAGCACACAACGCCCTCCTCAGAGAGTCCTGCTGGCCAGGAGGGAGGTGCATGTAGCGAGCCAGAGCCGCAGCTTTGGGTCGCGCTGTACGGGGAGGAAAGAGGCTGTGTTGCCACCTGGCTCCCACGCCGCCTCCATCCCTGGGCTGCTCTAAAGGAACGCAGGGCAATAGCTCACTGCAATGCTGCGGGTTTGCCCAGCCAAGTGCCACAAAGGAGCTCACCACATGCCAGGAAGTGCTCACCACAGGTGGTGAGGTTTCCCCCTAAATTCCTGACTGTGCTTCTGAACGCTGCATCAACTGTCCCCTAAATACACTTGTCATAATAGCTTTTCTTCTTTTCCTTTTATGCTGTTGGGCAGCTATGGGTGGGTTTTTTTCTTTTCAGGGCAACAGTTTGCACAACTCTGCTCCTTCCCAAAGGGAGCACCAATAGCTTTCTATGGCCAGAGGGGAAAGCGGGCTAGGGAGGAGAAGGATCTGCAGGCCAGTAACTGGGCAAGTCTGATGGGATCTCTTTAGTAATGCAAAGTCTGACAATGAAGTCACCGCTGCTGAAAGCAGTACCTCAGCCTCTCGTTGCAGTAGCCTCATGGTCTGATGAGTTATTGTATCTTTTTGATAATTGCTTTCCATTGCATTGGTCATTCTTGGCCTTAATAGCAGCAGTAAGCTCAGCTTAATAACTGCCTGTGGCTTTCGTTGGTCTGAGGAGAGCTTCAGAGTAGTTAATTTCTCTAAAAAGATACCTGATTGCGCTGAATAATCCCATTGTCAAAAAGGAAAGAAAGGAACACACATTTATTTTTTTATGTGTCTAACTTTGCTACTGGGTCCTCGACACAAAGGCAAATGTTCACTAGCAAATTCTTACAAAAGGGTCAGTTGTTCAATATATATATATGTTGAATATATATATATACACTTTACAGGTACGTTCACCAGCTATTTATAGTGTTTGGTTTTAGCTCAACATTGGGGGATTGGTAAGAGAGTTTTTGGTTTGGATTTCTAGACATGAAATTTAACAGGTAAGAAAGGTTGAAATTCAGGACTAATTTACAGGATAACAGCTTCCAAAGCATCTGCGTAGCATGTGTTTTAACCTGATGTTATGATGAAACTCCAACAAAAAGAGATTTTTTAAAGGAAGAACTCACTTGGGTGGAAACCGGGGAGACTGCAGGTACCCAAACCAAACGGGGACTGACTGGAACAGCGGTGGGTGTCAAGGCTGGCTTTACAGCTGCGTTTGCTTTGGATGGGGCCAGGGTTGAATAAAGAATAGGACCATAGAAGTGCCAGTTGGAAGGGACCTCTGGAGGTCTGGTCTGACCTTCCACTCACTGTGGTCCCATGGCCAGTGCCAGGTTTGGCTGGCCAGTGCTTTGTCCAGCAAAAGCCTCCGGGGATGGCATGTTGTCCCCCAGCATGAGGAGCTGGCACTGAGCAGAGCAGGAGACGGCTGTCACCAGCCAGATCTGCTGGTCTCCAGGCCTGGCAGTGGGGATTGCACAGGTGTTGTTCTTCTTGGCATCGTGGCACTGCACGAAAGCCTCATATTGCCATTGAGCATTGTGCCATGGCTGTAGGAATGCATGGAGAGACAGCGTCCAGCCAAAGGACCTCAAAAGAAAGTACAGCTAAAGGGCTGCATGAAGGATTAGGAAGCTGTTGAGATGTTGGTGCACGCAGATCATCTTGGCTACATCCCCAGCCTTTGCCCACCACTGAATGGCTGTGCACAGCCAGAACACGTGTCTCACCTGAAAGGGATCCTTTTCAGAAAATGTGCACCCACATAGCTGTAGATAAATGGTCTGACTGACAGAGACCGGACGCCGTTTCACGGGTGGAAGTGCCAGACGAATGGCAGAGCACCGGTAGGGATAACGACGATCTGCTGCAAGCCTTGTGGGACAGCAGTGGCATGTCACCAGGGGGAGTAATGCCTTCTCTATGTTCAATTTCTCAATGTATGCCTCGTCCTGGCTATGCAGTAGGACAGCAGCACTGACAGAAGTCACTGCTCTGCCCCCCAAATGCTTAATACTGGAGGAATAATCTAAATAAAAGTATCTCCCAGAAGAAAGTCGTCTTTCCGTTCCCAGGGATTGGGTGGGGACAGGCCGTTCCCCTCAGGGAACTCTATTTGTGTCACTGAAGACAAAGTCCCTGGGCAGAAAGAGGCCGATTCAAATCGAGTGGGTTTTTTTCCCAAAGAAAAGGCTTCTCATAGGAAAATATTGGTTTCACAAAATATAAATATTTTGGGGGAACTTACTGGTGCGTCTACAATCGTACTTCCAAAAAATGACAAAAATACTTTGTTTCCAAAAAATCAAAGCAAAAAAAAAGCAATAGGAAGGCCAAGGGCTTGTATTGTGTATGACACAATTATATTCAAAATTATAAAAATAAAAATGAACTGCTGTGACTACGTCATTTTGATGTTTCCAGAGCAGATTTTGGAAATACAATTTCATGGAAATTTCCAACTGTGTGTTCCAATTTAGGCTTAAAGGACTTTATTTTAACATTCAATTTCCCACATAACAGGACCTGCCAATTTAAACTAGCTCTAAAAATAACAAAAGAGGTCAAACAGATCCAAGTACTATCTGGAATTAAAATGAACTTAATTGACAACCTCATCTCGCGTGTAACTCTCAGAGTCGAGCACGGCACATGGAGTGCCTGGCAGGTGTCAGGCTGAGCACGGCACGTGATGCCCCCAGGATACAACGTTCTGGGGCATCTCCACCTTCCCTGTCCCCACAGACCGTTGTTGTTTGACAAGAGAGGCCTCCTGATGTTCCTTGACTGAAAACAAAGCCCACATAACCATGGCAATCGAGAGCAACCCCTGCCAGATGTAGCTCCCTAGCCAAAGCCAATTCCATGTTCCTAACATTCTTGCACTTGGCCCTGGTAATTAATACAGTCATGACCTTGAAGCGTAATTACTCAAAGTCGCAGTAAAATGAAGAACCTCAGGCAGGCTGGAGACGGCGTCCTGGAGGCAGTCTGCTGAGCAGCCGTGCTTGCAGCCTCTGTGGCTGCAGCGCTTTACTCTTGTGTTTGCCTTCTGTTCAACTGAGTCTACTTCAAAATCTCCTATATAGCGTGAGAAACTTGGTGGCAAGCTGCAAAATTACAATTGCTCAGTGTGGAGATTGCTTGGAGGGATTTTTAACATCTGGTTCGGGAATCAGCTGATTTAATAATAAGTAATTTTGCCAAAGCAGAGTAACTTGTTTCCAGCACATTCCTCCTCTGGTTCCTGCTCCATCTCAGCCATAAGACACCTTGAGGTGACGTTACGCTGCCCTAAGCAGCCCGGTCTGAATCCAGCATGAGAGGTTGGACTGGAGGAAGCGACGGGGCCCCTTCCAACCTGGAGGGGTCTGTGGCTCTGGGCCAAGGATGGCCAGGACCTGCTGGCGGGTCCCCTGGCCACAGGGTGGAAGTCTCAGCAGCAGAAAAAAGGACCAATAAATAAGAGGAAAACCAGTTTATCTGGAAGGGAAAATCCTCTTTTCTAGGAGGATTTTTCCTCTTCTCTAGCTGAGAACCAGCAGGGAAAATGAAGCATGGCTGTACCCATCAAGAAGAAGAAACCAGTGATGATTGGTAACGGTTTTAAACTGAAAGAGGGGAGATTTAGATTAGATATTAAGAAGAAATTCCTTACTGTGAGGGTGGTGAGACATTGGGACAGGTTGCCCAGGGAAGCTGTGGATGCCCCATCCCTGGAAGTGTTCAAGGCCAGGCTGGATGGGGCTTTGAGCAACCTGGTCTAGTGGGAGGTGTCCCTGTCCATGGCAGGGGGTTGGAACTAGGTGATCTTTAAGGTCCCTTCCAACCCAAGCCATTCTATGATTCTATTATTAGTGGGCTTAGGAGTAACTTTGTGGTTCCCTGCTAAAGAAGAGTCGCGGTACAGCACAGACGGGCCAACCCCAGTGACAGCACCTGGAGATCCAGGGACAGGGAGGAAACTTTCCAAAGCAGATTGCAGATCTCTGATTTTTTCTGCTCTTTTCTAATACATTTAAATTCACTTTGCAGCTAAATGACTGACTTAGATTAAATGATTAACATCCTCACTCTTACATAAAGCTTCCTCATCCTTTTATTATGAATTTGGATGTTACTTTGCATTTTATGAGTGTCAACATACATAATCAGGCTTGACTTCCTTTTGATCAATATCAATAAAATAACAGCTTCTACTGTCAGGAGCTGGCATGGTTCCCAGTTATTGAGCTACTTGAAACAACATTTGTCATTGCTAAAACACATTTTTTAATATAACATGGAATAGAAGTTTAACTGCTGCCCTCTTTTGGGTAGGATAATCACTGCTCATCTCTATTGAGATATTTTACCACAAACAGATACTGAATTATCTCAGTATTGAGAGCACAGTGATGCAATGGGTTTGTGCACAGCATAATATCCTTTAATACCTCAAATTCCACATGCTGGTTTTACAATTAACAGTGGCTTGCCTATGAAGGACTTCTACAGTCAGTGATGGTTTCTGCATTTCCCTGTTCTTCTTCTATGGTTCCTGTGGGCACCAAACAACTCCGTGCAGCAGCACACTGTGGATCACAAACTCATGTTGTCAGCAAGAGTTTTAATTGCTTACAGAATACCAGGGAGAACAGCATAGGTTTATCCAGTCTCCATAGCCTGATTTTCAGATGGCTTTCTGTTGCACTGGGAAGCCCAGAGTTAATATGTAGTTATATTAACATGAGCATATTGTGCTTCTATTAAGACTCTTTCCCCTAGTGTCTTATTTATTTTTAAAGCCAATAACAGCAGTTAAGTGGTCACAAGGGGGATACCAGAATCTGTCAGAGCAGATACTGATAAATGTCCCAAGACAAAAGCAGTAGAAATGTAGAGGCAGAGAAGGATGTTTAAAGCCCAGGGAAAAGACATTAAAGAACACCTGTGCCTTTGCAAATCAACTTCTAGTTTATTTTTAAATCCTGGGATATGAGTCAAAGGTGAAACTTTTCCCTTTGAGTCCCTGCCCGGGGCAGCTATGGCTGATGAGCCCCCGTGAGAAGAAGCAAGAGGTGGTCGGTATGGAACCAGTGGAGTCTTTCTGGGGAAACGCCTGTCCCTGGGTTGCACGCTTTGCTTCCTCTTTCACACTTGCTGTCAGTGGACAAAAAGGTGAAATGAGGGAAGATGCAGGTTCAGAAAATGTGTTGTATTGTGATCCCTCCAGTCTGCCTTTGCCTTTGGCTTCACTTTTCTCACTGGGGTTAAGCAGAGGAGATACAAAGGCTTGTCACTAGGATTATTTTCCCTTCTCCACTCTTGAGCAGTGGGTTGAAAGATGGATGTCTCATGTGTTTCTGAAAGGTGCTTACATGCATCTAATGTTTTAGTTGCCTCTTGCCATGATTTAGACAGCTCTGACAGCTCTCAGGTTGCTGCATAGATACCACAAAAGCCCCTCTGAAGTCCAAATCCCATGGGGTCCCTGAATTCATGGGACAAAGATACTCGAAGATCAAAACCTGCCCCACTCCTTACAAGTTGCTGAGGTCCTTCTTCAAGCTGATGCCAGGTTGGCACAAAATGAGATTCTCAACGTAGAGAAGGGAGTTCTTACCTGACCATCAGAGCCTATTTTGTTAGACATGTTCCAGGTATCTCTAAGGCAAAGGGTGGCTAATTGTGTCTTGCTCATTATGGTACTGGAATGGGGTGTAGGGTGAAATTTCTGCTTCAGTGCAAGATTTTTCAGTTTCTTTCTTCCATATCCAAAGGCAGATGCTACTGTATAAACTGTACAATCTATGGGTTTTTTGCAAAAGATCTTTGGGTTTGTGTATTCATCTTTTAAAGGAGTGTCTGATTAACTGGAATTAGTCCCTCTCTAGCTTAATACCGCTATTTATACAAAATAAAAACCTCTTTAACATGTGAAATCAAGAGAGCTTCCATGATATGACAGCCAGTGGTCTGATGAGACAGACTGTCACAAGAGTGATAAGAGAAACTTCTGGCTCCAGGAGCGGCAGAGATCCGACGTGAGCCCCTCTCCCACCTCCAGCCAGGAGGCCACTGAGTACGCTCAAGCGAAAGCAGCTTCCTATTTGTTCACAGGTGAGAAAGCTGGGCTTTGGGTGTCTGCTCTCCACGAAAAGATGCAGATCTCTGACCAGAGGTACCAAACGGGTGATGTAAGTGTTGTTCTTTTCCTCTGTACCAGACTTGGCTGTCTCAGGTGGCTCCCTTGGCAAAGGACTGTATTTAATATAAGCTTCTAATAAGATACCTAGCTCACCCTAAAAATTATTATGGGACCTGGCTATGTAATTTAAAGCTATAGAAGATTCATGGCACCACAAGTTCAGGCACTGATGTCCCTTTTGTTGATCTGCTGTCGGCGATGTTTAAGGCTGAGGTCCGGATGTCCTCAGCAACCACTGATGCTAATGAGAGCTGAGAGCACCCCATGCTCTCACTAGATTAAGTGCTAGTCTTAATAACTGCTGATCTGAACGTTCCCACTCCAGCAGCCAAGGAGAGGAAAAATGATCTGGAAATGTAATTCAGTCTCTCAGGACGAGTGTCCCATGTGCGGCCTCGTCACCGCTGCTGGAGCATCCCCTCACAGGTCATCTGAGCCACCACCTTTGAGAGACCTGCTGATACAGTGCTACAATCTCATCCTAAATCTGATCAATTTAGACATCTAGTCTTTGCATAACTACAACCAAGTTAACTGTGTAAAGAATTTGTGTTTGTGATGTTTGTCGCCTCATGAACTGGGCAGAGAGTACTCAGGGTCTGGAGTAGTCACTGTGGAGCCCAAGGGCAATCGCTTCCCACAGGCTTCATACGTTGGGAAAGCATTTTGCAGAGTAACATGTAATGATAATAATTCCTGGACCCTGTGAGAAGCAGAAGCCAACGGTCAGCGTTTCCACAGCCGCCACACAGCCATTGGCCGCGCGCAAGCTGCAGTTGGTAGGGGCCATCTTGTGGTAAGTTGCTTGCACAATCATTTTAACACAGTCCGTAAGGAGATGCTGTTAGGTTAAAAAGAATAATTTGAGCCTCCCCCAACCTTTTTGTGTTACTGATGATAGTGTTTTAGGAACTCGAAAATGAAGATGGCTGACTCTGTAATAAGCATTTGCATTAAGCGCAGACTGGGCGAGGGCCTGCAAATGCTGACAAACAGTCAGGCCTCAGCAGCAGGCTGACTGGAGTGGACAGAAAAAGGGATTTGACCTTTTTCAGGCAGATTTTAGAAACTTCTCAGGTTTTAAGTTTAATTGCCTGGCAGTTTTGAAAACAGTGTCCAAGAAAACTTTAAAAAATATATACTGTATTTATGACAACTCCATAGAAATGCTATAACAAATTTTTGGCGTACAGGCTACTGCAGTTGGGGCCTGTCTTCAGGCGACAGAGCAGAGTATCGCAGGCTGTTGTACGGCCAATTAAGGAAGTGAAAATAGTGGTGTTAGACCTGAATAACCTTGGAAATTGCTATGGAGATGCTCGGGTGGTGCATATTTTGGACAAAGCACAAGGACACATGCAGCTTGGTTTCCTTTGCACCAGAACCAAGACAACTGATACCCCAATAGATGCTTAAAACAAAATTACACTATTTTGTAAACAGCAGTAACCTTCTGGAATTTTCTAAATATTAAAAAATCAGAAAATCAGTTAAAAATCAGTTAAAAATCAGTAAGAAGAGTTCTTTTTTGCTTTAATTTATTGATTTTTGCTAATAAAGCCTTGAAATTGAACTACATTATGTATTACTCATATATTGTTCTCACTGTAGGCTGGATCATTACTTACAGCTTAATTAATATCGACGTTTAACAAGTGGCACTTACCTATCTGTTTTTTTAATACTCAGTTTTCAGAAAAGTGTCTATTCACAGAATTCACTGTAAGGTAATCCTCTGCTTCAAATAAGTGATGGCAGCACAATACTTGAAGAATAGGTCCAGTACAAAAAAAAAGAAGGAAAAAGACACCTGGAAAGGGCCTCTTATCTTCATGACAGAGAAACTGGATCAATCATTGCGTTACTCTGGGGACTACCAAAATATTTGGATTAGAGAAACTAGATGCACTCCCTCTAAATAAAGGTGGCTTTCATTGCAGGATTGGATGAAAAAAAGAGAAATTGCCTGTTTTCAAACAAAAGTTAACACAGTTGCCATCATTATTGTAAGATTTCAACAACACTGAGAAAAGATGACTGATACATACAGATATGTTGGAGTTGGTACATCGGCCTCCAGTGCATTTCCTGAAAATTTGGTAATAACCACTTCCTGGCTAATAAATACAGTCTCAGAGTTTATTTGCCTTAATCACCTTATCCTTCCGCTTCAGAGTTCATCCAGACAAAACAATGCTGTTGCATTTCTTTCTTTCATTTTTTTTTCAGACACATCCTGATGCAAAGGAACGGGACGGAGGACGTTGCACTGCTGGTCTCAGCAAAGGGAGCTACTGCTTGTGGCGTTGCCTGAACTGTTGAAATGTTCCCGTGTTGGATCCTACAGACTTGCTATTGCCTGCCGTGTTGTGTTTACAGACTTGCTATTGCCTGCCGTGTTGTGTTTCTTCCCATTTTTCAGCATATTAGCACCAATACCTATTTTACTTAGATTATTCTGGATGGTTTATTCCTAAATGCTGCTGCTGACAATAAGTTATGCCTATGGTAGCAAATTAATGAAGTTCTGTACTAACACAACACCTTTGAAAACTGGAGGTAGTCAAAACAGCAGCAACAGAACAAACCAAACACAGCCATAGTCTGACTCCTGTCACACTTACCATCCCAACATCCTGACAGAAAACTTCCTTCAGCATTTTTGTCAACGTGTAAGTCCTTTGAATGCCCAATAGAAACAAACCAAATCTAACTCAACATAATACCTTCTTGTCACACACGTGGCATTTCTCCCTCCTTCATCCATACCAAAAGTCATGTTTGGACAATACTTTTTTTCTCTCTTTAAGACAAGGTAAAGGACAAATTTTAGTCAGTATTTCTGCCCAGAAAATGGCACTTTCAAGCCTTAGAAACATCTGGCTCCACTGCTTTTTACTGTGCCACCCTGAAAACTTGACCGCTCCGGCCTCTTGAGCAACAGGAGTCTGAGGGAAACCATCCCCTGAGGAAATAATAATACTATCTTTGAGGCTAACAAAACTGTTTATCTCAATAGTTCTAGTCATTTAGGCAGACTGTTTACTCTGATGCTCACTTTCAAATGACACATTATGTAGAATTACTGAAAAATGTGCTGGCAGATGCTGCAGCTAAGAATAACGTGAAGCAGTCAGGTGGTTTGCACAGGGAAAACTTCTTATGAGTAATCCCACAGATAATCTTGTTTTCTTAAATTAAAATTCTAATAGGGAATGTTTTCCTGATGGCAGATTGTCAATACATTATCAATTTGCTTTTTAAATTAAAAGTTTTAAAATAAACTGTCAGAGCATTTACAAATGGTGTGTAGAAACTAATCATAAATTAGGATTGCTGCCTTTATTTCTCCAAAGCAGGACCCTTACCTACTATTTTTGATGGTATAGGACAGTTACTCTCAATACTTAAATTTGACATTGGTTGGTTGCTCACCATAGTTTTTTTATTAAGAGTTAAGCTGATTTTAAAACTTGGTAGTTTTTCATATATTAAATAATCAAGCATGCTTCTAAGGGTAATACCCTCGAAATCCCCAAAACAAACCCATTCCAACCCCTGAAGATTAAAAGTGATTCTGTCAATCCCATGGTATTTGGGAAGCAAATTTTCAAAACGTGTAACATAGAAAATATACTCTGTTATAAGATTGTTATTTTTCTTTCCTCAATGGGTAGCATTTTGGGAGGCCGACTAGACTACTTAATTAGCCTGCTGGGCTATCAAATCTATGATTTGACATTCAGGATCTGTACTATCTGAATATACTGCATTGACTTTTCAGCCCTGTGCCATCCTCTTCCCAGGACAGGTGTTTGTGTGACTGTGGGACTTGGCAGATTGGGGAATTAATAGTGCTGAAAAATATGACAAGAGAAATACTAGATTTATTTTTCCATTTAGGGAAGTTTCCCCCAGCATGGGTCACTCCCATGCCCCCTCGGTTGTGCTGGCGTAATCCTGCAACTGGGGATCAAACTTAGAGCAGAGAGCTTAGGCCAAAAAACAACCCAGCAAAACCCACCTGCTCTAGGTGACCCTGTTCTGGCAGGGGGGTTGAAATAGATGATCTCCGAAGGTCCCTTACAACCCCTACCATTCTGTGATTCTGTGTGAGTCTGTGAAAACAGAGGCTGCTAATTTTAGCTGGAATGGTTTTCTGAACCACTTCTGTGCTTGGTGACATGGACAGTCGTGCTGGGATTGTGAAGGAGCACAGGGAACTGGGGGGCTGGAAGGATGGGGCCAGGACGGGCAGGGTGGGGGCTGCCTGGAGTGTCCCTCTTGCTGAAAAACATCTGTAATGAGACTAGCTCTACTCACTGCAGGAAAAATTGTGAGTACAGTCTGGCCTGTCATGAGTTCATCATTCTCCACGTTACTGTTTTTCTTTTGGAACAGATCACACATTGATTTTGGGTCATCAGCTTTCACCTCTGATCCTACCCTGCGCACAGGCTGCTGTGGGAATTGACGCTTGGAATAGATCCTGAGGTTTTGCGCATATGAGACCAGCGGCTCACCAAGAAAAAAGATTGTTTCACAAATTTCACATTATGGCTTTCTTTATTCACAAAATGTTTGCAAGCAAACCGCAATTTTAGCGGGTTTTTTTTTTTGGTTTCGGGAAGCTGTGTTCGCAGCAAATTTCAGCTATTTATCATAAATATTCCTTTGAGAAGTTAATACTCAAGGCTGCTTATCTAAGAGATATGATGCCTTATCATAATGTAATTTTTCAATTTCTGACTGGCTAACTATATTATTAAGTATTTGATTTCTTGGTCAATACAAACATAATCACAAAATAAAACTGTGATTAAATAAATCAAAGCCTTTATCTGAAGAAACAAATGAATGCAACTTCATCTGAATTTATTTGAATAACCTTGTGAATGGAACTTCATTGACAACATTATACATGGACAACTAATAAGAAAATCATTGCTGAAATATTTTTTAATATGCATTCTTTTAATACTCTGCTAGCTGGGAAAGAAGACAGGGAAGTCATGACATAAGAAAGCCGCGACGGCCTCAAGGAGGTAAAGCACATTCTGATGATGCATTGGCATCAGATGCATAAAATCTTCACAGCCATACTGCTCAAGGTACTCGTCTTTAACCCCAGCCATTGTATGAACCTATCTCCTAAATCAGTTCTAGCCCTAAAGGGTTAAGGGGCTGGCGATGATTGTTCCTGCTTTGTAAAATAACTCCAGGCTGGATCCCGAAAAGCATAGATCAGTAAACCTTTTATATGTATCTGACAATGTATATCTGATTTTCTTGGCAAAAATGCCTAGAAAATCATGAGATGCTATGCTAATGTTAAACCAGCATATTTTCTGTACAAGTCCAGCAGTCTCAGAGGATTACTTAAAAATTGTGATAAAATGATGGAAAAGGGGGAGATAGTTTATGTTTATTTAGACTTTCAGGAGACTGTATAAGAAAGTAAGTGGTCCTGAACTGAGAATTCAAATAATATAATAAAAAGGAACTAGTTAAAAATACAAAAACCTAAAAGAGATTTATGCTGTAACTGATAAAAATTAAGCACAGGTTCTTCAAGGTTATGCATTAATTCCATTATTGTTTAAGATACTGCCATCTGGAAGGGGAAATATTAAATAAAAAATCTGCAGATTGTACAAGTAAATTAATTATTTAAAAAAAAAAACAGGCACAGGCCATGGTACTTAAGAGAGATTTAATAAGAATATATAAATGGACAACATGATATCAAATGAAAATTTAATAGTGACAAATACAATAAACACTGGAGACAAAATCGTAAACTATTCATACACCTTCAAAGGGTCTAAATTAATTTGATGATCTCAAGAAAAGCACCTGTGCATGAACAAAGGCAGCTCCTTGAATATCTCTGGTAAAATGCTGCATAGCCATGAAAGCATGTAAAATGTTACAATGGTCAGGGAATATATAACAATATTAAACTAATCTGTGGAGTATTCCCATGTGGTATCTTTCACCCAGTACCACAGTCTCTCTCAAATTTTTCATTTTTGATGGAGGTGAAAAGAGCAAAATGAGGGAGACTCCACACTGCACTAACAGGAAACATATTTGTACAGAGAATACTATGTAGCACAATTCTAAGCAAGTTTCTAAGAACAAAAATTTAAGAAACACAAAGGGATTAACTATGTGCAAGGATAGCAAACGTTCACAAGTGCTGTCGTGTATTTCTATACCCAGAAGTTAATATTAAAATGTCTTCTGTCTTTGGAAAGGATAGTTTATTCCAGGTCTATCTTCAACCATTCAAGAAGTGGATGGCATACACAGAGGATCTTTGAGCCCATGTCCGCCAGCTGTTCATCTACTTCCACCTTCCTCTTCAGAATTTCATTCTCGCCACCTCTAGATCTAAGGTATAGTATTAAGTTTATATAAGGTCTAATCCAGAATGGGAATGCTTACGTACTTATGCATTTATTTTGAAGAACAAAAAAAAACTACAGACTCAAACCATTATTTTATTCCAGAATAAATTTTCTAGAGTTCAAAAAAAGTCACTCCACTGTCCCACAGAAAATTAAACTAGAGATGCTCAAGACTGTTAGAATGGAAACTATCTAGAAGAAAACTAGAATGGATTGTATTGGAAAGAAAATGGGAGGAAAGCACATTGACTGAAAGCTTCTAGATCTATAAAGATCAATCCATTAATAACTTTCCATCCATTTTGACAGGACAAGAGGAAAAGGCCTCAAGTTGCACCAGGGGAGGTTTAGATTGGATATTAGGAAAACTTTCTTGACTAAAAGGGTTGTCAAACATCGGAACAGGCTGCCCAGGGAAGTGGTTGAGTCACCATCCCTGGAGGTATTTAAAAGACATGGTGCTTTTAGGGACATGGTTTTAGTGGTGGAGTTGGCGGGGTTAGGTTTATGATTGAACTCAATGATCTTAAAGGTCTTTTCCAACCTAAGTGATTCTATGATTCTTGTCAGTGGCAGCTTACAGTAGCCGTGAAGTAGGTCTAGTGTCTCAGCAGTGGAGTAAGCATACCCTAGCTGGAACAATCAAAAAGGTGGACAGCACCTGGAACACAAATGGCAAGCAAGCAGTTGCAGTCAGTCACACGGGACTGTTTGGCAGCTTCCAGGGGAAAACCCCTAACAGGAACAAGGTGAGATATCTATGGGAAGAACTGTGATCTTGCAATAACCCCCTGGAAAACCAGAGAGAATCTGAGAGACCTGTCCATCGACCTCCCAGAACTAGAACACCAAATCTGGGGGACCAAAAAAAAACTTAGCCTAGGAAAAACAGCTTGAAAGGTCTAGCCCCTAGTTCCCCCATGATGACACACCCGAGGTAAAGTGGCACTAAAAGGATTTGCTGACCAGTTTCTTCGGCTAAAGTCACAGAGCTGGCCACCAAGGTACTCACTCGCTGCCATCCCAGACCTCAAACCAGAGAAAGCAAAGGAAGATCAGGGCTCTCAGGTGCCGATGGAGGGGCTGGCTGTGGGAGTCTCAGAGAGCTCCCACTAGGAAGGGCTGGGTAACTAAATGGGAGTTGGGTACATAAATGGGATGGGAATATAACTTTGGAAACAGTGGTTAATCTAACATTGCCTACAGCTGCTTGAGACTTCCAAGGCCCTCCTGCAAAAAAAAATTAATTCCTGTTACAAATTTATTAGAAGGATTAAGAACTTCTTTATCATTGTTTATACAAATTGCCATACACAGAGGTGATTCTAGCACTAAGACAAGCTGCAGGGAAGTCACTAAGGGGCTGATGATGAAAAATAGAGATGGTATTTCTGCCACATAGACAGCACTGCAAAGGGGCACATCGAGGGGTGGAAAGTCTATAAATAGACCTGATTTTAATACTTTTACAAATGGCTTGAGAATAAAAAGTAGAGCACGTTAATGAAATCTGCAAATAGTATTCAGGCACATTCAGAAAAAGATTATTAAAAGTACTGTAAAAGGAAAAACTAAATTACTTTGATACATGGAATAATAGAAATGGCATGAAGTTTTTTACTGCAAGACTTCTGGGATTAAAAACCTAAAATCCCTGCTGTAATATATGTATGCATATCAGGTGATTTTGGAATAACTAAGCCACTAAAATGATGCAGATGTGAAACTAGTGGAGGCAATTTTACAACCTTGGTCTATGCATTTCCAACAGAGCTAAGAAAAAAGCAATGCCCCTGTAAAACATAGTCTGGAGTATCACCATTCTGGTGGTCACTTTTTGAGACAGATCAGCTCATGTTAGAACAGAAGAAGCGCTATTTATGAGAAGGAACTTATTTATGGGAAGAAAACTCTTCTAATTCTATATGATCTCTCAATATGAAGAATAGGGCAACATAACTTTCTAAATATACCTAGACTAAACACGAAGCAGGAAGAAAATCTAATTGGGATAATGAACAATATCTATCCCTGTGCCAGAAAACCAGCAGCAAATACAATGAAAGTAAATAAGCTGCAACTCAGAAGGATTTACAACTCTCAAAAGGCAAATTCTGGAATAGCTGTTCAGTAAGAGATGCAAGGACAAGAAACTTAACTCGCCTTAGACACTATTAGCTTATACATGGCTGCATATGACTGCAATGTGAGGGGCTTAAACTTAGAAGTGTAAGGCTCTTCTGATTTATCACGTTTCTCTCATAGATTATATACAAGTTTCTTTTCCTGGTTGACTTCATCAGGCTGTTATAGATCTGGTCATACTAACTATCCAGATGGACAATACTAATCTCTCATAAGGCTAGCAAATATTTGGACTACCTGGTATAACTGGAGTTGCTGAAGGATCTTTCTAATGTCTGAACACACCAGGGAAACTAATAATATTTTTTTTTTTCAATAAAACAGCCAAATCCACCTCAGACTAACAAGAAAAATTCATTTCTAACCATGCAGTGTTACGGTCTGTTGCAGGAACCAGTAAGGAGCTGCAAGACTTTCACTGGTTCAAAACCATGGTGACAGTGGTTATCCACCCTGGAAATGTGGCAGGTAAGAATGATGCCCACAGTTCATATTAACCCATCGCCCAGGAATCTCCTTCTAAGGCACACTGTTATGTTCCCTCCATAAAAATCAAGGAAGGGGAGCAAGAAATCCTGTGAAAATCCTAGTTTATTCCAGAACTGCCAAAGCTGAAAAATCTCCTCATCCTTAGTCTAAGCTCAGATAAGGACTGAACTCTGTTATTTGGTTTTCAGGAAGCTTGTGCAAGCTACAGACCCAAGCTGAAGTGTCAGATAGATTGGTTCTATGTAATGATCATTTTGCTTGTGTACCCCCAGCTATTTGAGAATCTGTAACTGGCAGGGCAGATGCATTGTACTACTAGCCTCTTCTGTATATGGAACAGAAATACAGAGACACTAAATAATGAATCCTGTTGCATACTTCTGCTGTGACTTCAGAGTTAACCACCTTTAGAAAGCCTATGTTCAACTAGCTACTGGACCTTTCTTTATTGCAATTGATTTCTCCACATGGCACACACCTATGGCAATTTTACAGAGTTCAGGTCAGCTGAGTTATCAGCTTGCTTTCCCCTGACTGCCTTCAAAATAGGAAATGGATAAATGATGAACTTACTTGCAAATACTCCATGATATTTCTGCAGCCAGGAGGAAAACTTTCAGACACAAGTTCTCAGCTTGTGTCAGAGGTGCTTAAGGGAAACCTCCAAAGTAGTATAGCAGCGTTCACAAGTAAAACAAGCGCATGCATGCATGCGTGTGTGTGTTTTAAGCTGCAAAGGCTTCCTTGCTCCTTCTTCTGTGAGCTAGCGCAGACCTTTCACTTGTCAGTTTCTCCAAACCCCACTCTTTTGTACCTATATAACACACGGGGAGAGTCAGACTTCCAGATTAGGCCCATGAATTCCCCTAGCATTAAGACAGTAAGTCTTACCTACAGGTCTTGCTGACTTCCACTTAGGTCCTTGATTTTTATGCAGGACCAGTGAGAACTTGGCAGTGACTTGTAAGCTACTGAGAGGAGGAAAAGCCATGTCCTAGGCAAATGGCCTTGGAAATAAACTATTAGGAGCAGGAAGCCCTTTGCAGGCATCTTTAGAGCAGGGGCAGAACAGAACAATCTCAGAGGTGAGACTAAAGTGTCAGTACTGTAGCCCTATGCTAATCAAAAGAATGACTTAATCTGGAGTGAATGACACATATGAAAGAAGTAAGTGTCTAGAGACAGTAGCCTAAAATACACTAGTGCTGCATTGATCCCTTTTGGGTTGGCAAGTTTGCTTTCACAACAGTCTTGAGATGAAAGAGGCAGTAAGCTGGCAATCGGAGTTGCCATTTTGTGTGCTTGAACATAGATATCTGCTGGATGAAGACTTTTAAGTGTTTGTTATAGACAGGATGAAAGTGGCTAGCTTAAACTACCACCCTACCATTTAGCGTGCTAGTCAAGTGTTCCCAAATACCACAGAAGAGCACTGCAGAGGCAGCACAGAGGCTGTGTGAAGGAAAGCATATGTGTTTTCCAAATACTTAGTGTAAGTTACTGCTGATAAACTTCCAAGTGTGAATCATAAGCAACATGTTCTGGTCAACCAGTCATAAATCCTAAAGATAACTCTGAAGGTCAAAATAGCTAAACTTAGTGACTGTTATGTTCAACTCCCCCTTTCTCGGTACACTGAAGTGCTAACCGACACGGTGCCTGCTAGACAAGAAGAGCCAGGAAGAAACAGAACATAAGCGGATACAAAAACAAATACAGTATGCTTCCTGTAAAACAATTAATGCACTCACTTGTTTTAAACAATGCTTATGTTCTTACTATTACAGCTTCAAACACAGGAATAAGTATCACAAGATGCCAAAAGTCTAGATCTAGTAACACTGTCCACTTAACCTACATCTTTTTCTTCTATTGACATCTTGCCTCCTGGAGTCAATCTTACCTACCCCAATGTAAAGCCTTGCTTGTGAAAAGCCAAATTAAGTGTGAGGCGCATGCCTCAATTCTTGGGCAGAACATTAGTTTAATAAATACTGAGTGTGACTCAGTCATCTGTGCGTCTGACATCCTCCTGAATTCCCCTTCTGCAGGCTGCTGAGGGAGCAAACCAGAGCCGCTGTTGTGGCAACTCAACTGCCGCTCTGGGTGTGCCGTGACTGCTGCTGGCCACTGTCACTGTTCACTGCTCTGACAGCACACAACTACAAAAATGCACCAGTTTTCTATAACCTCATTCTTATCCCCTGTATCTCCATCTGTGTACCACTGGTGGTTATGGTTCATACTTTCTTTCCAGCAAGACCCAGTCTTAAATACCTAATATTTTACCTCTTCCCAGTTAACCTCACTTATGACGCGCTCCATTCTTAGTCAAACTTCATTCTTAACAAAACTTAGAACTTGAAATTAACGACGAAGGACTAATCTAGCTTTGCAGCATTGTATACCGTTGCTTTCTAAGAAATAAACTGAAGACACAATGTCTACCTTAGAGTGTGAACAACCCGAGGGAACACTTCTTCAGATAGATACCAAGAAAGTGTATTTTTAATTACTCCAATGAAGCTCTCATTGTCTTTACTTGCAGTTGTAGATCCTTAGTGCTGCTACAGATAGACCCCAGAAATCAAGCCAAGTCCCATGAAATAAGACACATCATAGCAAAAATATGAAGCCTAGTTTAAGCCCCTCACAAGAGGAATGCAAGAACGGGCAGGCAAAGACAAATACCCTCCTGGAATTCTTAGAATCAGCTTAATCATTTTTGTTCATCCTGCACTTCCTCAACAAGAAAGGTAAGGTTCCTCCTACAGACAAGCTGCTTCTATCACAGACCTCTGATTTAGAGCTGGATCTTAATTTATTAACAAAAAAGACTTTGGGGGTAAACAAGAAGAGTACCATTCTCTGCATCCTGAAGGAAGGCAGGAGTAAGGGAGAAGTGGATGGTGATTGTAGAGACTTCAGCCAGAAGCAAAAGCTGTGAGGAGCAGGAGGATGCACTGGAGGATGAGACGTGCAGTCCAGTCACATGTGAAAGCTGTGAGGGAAATGATTGTTCTGAGATCATCTGTGAACATTAAGATGAATTGTCATTGAGAAGGGAAATCTGCAGGCTGCATTTGCTTTATCAAATCAAGTATGTATAAGCCTTCTCGGTTTATTAGTTCAAACGTGACCAAACACAAACTGATTATCAGGCATGGGGAGAGACTCTTTCCAATCAAAATTTTGCTTTCTCAAACTTTAGACCCATTTTCAAAAAAAAAAAAACCAACAAAACCCATGGCTTTCTGAAAAAGCCTCAATTCAATCTTTCAACTTTATTTTTACCTATTTTTGTTCTTAGAATGGACTACTAGGGCTACCAAGATGATCAGGGGACGGGAACACCTCTCTTATGAAGAAAGTCTGAGGGATTTGGGTCTCTTCAGTCTGGAAAAAAGACGTCTGAGGGGGGATCTTATCAACACTTATAAATACTTAAAGGGTGGGTGTCAGGAGGATGGGGCCAGGCTCTTTTCAGTGGTGCCTGGCAACAGGACAAGAGATAATGGGCACAAACTTGAACATAGGAAGTTACACCTAAACATGAGGAGGAACTTCTTTACCCTGAGGGTAGCAGAGCACTGGCACAGGCTGCCCAGAGAGGTGGTGGAGTCTCTGTCTCTGGAGACATCCAAAACCCGCCTGGACGTGTTCCTGTGCAACCTGCTCTGGGTGACCCTGCTCTGGCAGGGGGGTGGACTAGATGATCTCCAGAGGTCCCTTCCAACCCCTACCATTCTGTGATTCTGTGATGCTAGCACAAGTGTACATATTCTCTAAGCTTGTAACAGATACCTTGCACAGAAACCTGTATTCCCAAAATTTTAAACTTTGCCCAACTTCAAAGGCAATTGAGAACTGGGTTCAGAAAAGGAAACACTGATCAAAAGAACTGAGCGCTGCTACCAGACCTCCTTGCAATAATTTTGGCAGAAGATTTTGCTCAAGAGAGGAACAGTGACTTATGTGTCTGTGTAACTTGACTGAGGTCATTTGTATGGAAATCTAGCCAGGGTGTCTGAAGGAATTAAGCTGAGTTGTTTGAAGTCACCCTGTCCAGCAGTTCACACTGGTGGGAGACCTCCTGTGTCACTGGAGATGAGCATCATTGAATACCACTACTGGAACAGCTAGTACTGGAGACACTACTCCGAACAGACTTCTGCTAGGTGCTGGTCAAAAGCCAGCAATAAATCAGAAAGTACTGCAGGAATTTATTGCAGATTTTATTTCCAATTTATTTGCAGAATTTATGCCAGGATTTGTTGCAGAAATCCAGCCAGTGAAGATAGATATTAGGAAAAAGGTCCCTGGGAAAGGAAGCAAAGTGGACGTCCTGACCAGAGAAAGGAGGTCTACAGAAAAAATAAGTGCAGGCTATGTGGGAAGAGATCTCTTGAACATATTTGACAAACAGGAGGGAAACAGTCTTAAGAACACCAGGAAATCAAGATTAGGCAATAAATCAAGATGCACATCCTGATAGAAGAGGATGGTTTCGAAAGCTCCTACCTAACCAATGATGAAAGATTAATTCCTCCCAAGTTTGTCACTTGTAAGCTTGAAATTGTCATTGCACTTTCATGCTAGTGATCCACTTCGCTACTGACTTTGATTTCCTTGTCTCATCTAACTTAGTGCACAGTCACTTCTATTTCCGTACCTTTGACTTTGTCAGGTGCTCCTGACTACAACAGATCTTTTCTAGTATTATTGTGTGCATGCATAGCACTGATTAATACATATTTAAAACAAAACAAAACAAAAAACTTAATTCATGACTGTTTTACTTCCAACTGCTGGCTCATTTTCCTTAACATTTTAATCTTTAGCCAAAACTGGCACTAGTTGGATGTTTTCATCTGTGAAAGAAAGCAAGCTAGAGAAGGACTGCTAGAGGAGGAAGCACAGGCTCCGCTACCAACAACACTCTTTCTGGAAATGAGTCCAAAAGCTCTGAACTATTTTAATTGTATTAACACCACAAAAGAGGGAATCGTTAAGGAAGAATGTGATGCATCTTTTTTAGCCAACAGCAGAAATAGCTTCAGCATTCACTCTGACAAGATAAATGAACAATCAGCTTTTCTAAGACTAGCCAAGAGAACATTAAGATTGTAATATAGCTGAGAGAAAATACGACTACTTGAACACGTTTATTTTTACTGCATATTACTCCACTCAGTCCTCCACTGGAAATGAGGGCAAGGTGCACCTGATGATGGTACAGTAAAATACAAGATTTTGTTGCACATAGTGTATGTATTTATGAAAAAAAGAGTGGATTTAATGAATACACTATTTTTGAACTATGCTCAAATAGACGACTTCAGGGAGAGAAGGGAAAGATTAAGACTGATCAAACCACTATGCCTATTCAAGGAACTGATGGATGGATCCTAAGGTGTCATACCTTATCTGAGATGGAATAACCACCACAGCAGTATAGGCTGAGGACTGACTGAAAAAAGATGTGGAGGTCCTGGTGGGCTGTGTCATGGACAACAAGAGCAGGGCCACTCCATGAGGGTGGATAAGCCGGGAACCAAGGCTGACCACAGCACAGGCAGGGCAGTGCCCTCACCAACAAAGATGCAGTCCCATGGGATTCAGGTAGGGCTGGGTTGGTGACAGGCTTTCTGGAGAGTCCAAGACAAGGCGACACAGAGTCAGGTCCAGGGTCCAACCAGGAACAGCAGAAGACAGTCAGAGACAAGGTCGATGCAGGAGAAGTGGTTGGAGACAAGACTATACATTACATGCGCTATACAGGTCCCTCCAGGAAGGCCAACTGATAAGCCAAGGCAACAGGAGACAAGACTTGGCACAAGTAAACTTAAGTACTGCACACGCTAAAGTCCCAGGTGAGAGTGCCAGGGCAATTAAGACCCAGTTGTACACTTTACTTGGCCCTGACAGACACCAAGCTAAACATAAGTGAGCAGAACACCACAGTAGTGAGCAAGGCTACCTTCATAAAGACATACTAGGTTGTTTTTATAGGCATGAAGCCAGTAGATCAAGAGAATTAGTAGTCTTCTTTACTCAGCACTTTTTAGATCATGTCTGGAAAACCATATCACAGTTTAGGCCCCCCCCAGTATGAGAAAGAAGTTGACAAATTGCAGTGAGTGCAGCTGAAGACAATCAAGATGGTCAGGGGGTGGGGGTACATGGCCTGTGAGGAGAGGCTGAAGGAACTGCATTCAGCCCGAAGGCTTGAAGGGGAACCCAAGAACTTCCCTTCAGTACATGAGATTATCAAGAAAACAGAGCAGAACTCTCTACCGAGGTGCATGGCAGCAGGATGAGAGGCAACTGTCATATGGGGAGATTCTGATTTCAGGGGGAAAAAATTCACCGCCATAACAATCAAGTATTGGCACAGGTTGTCCAGATAAGTTGTGCGCTGTCCATTCTTGGAGATTTTCAAGACCCTGCTGGACAAAGCCCTTAGCAACTGGGTCAGAGTTGAAGAAGCAGAAGGTTGGTCTAGAGACCTCTTGAGCCTCCCCAGCCTGAACAATACTATTCTATTTCTATTGCTCCCATGGCTATTGAAGTGTGCTGCTGAACACACAAGTCCACAGGAGAATGAAGGACCTTTGAGCATACTGAAGTTGTTGAAGAATCTCATTTTGAATACAAGCTGTAAGTATAGAAACACTCAACTGAAGTAGTCCTTTACTGAACACAGAATTCCTTAAAATAGCTTTTTTCATACTCTTCAGGGTTTTTTTTTTTCCATTACCTCCTTGTACACAAACTTCTAAGTGTTTAGCTCTTGTTTTGCTGTTCTTTAGAGTAAGACTCATTGTACATTGCACTGTTTGCCCAATAAACACGCTTCAGGACTTAACTGTGTTGTCACACTTTCACTACCTTCAACCTCCTCCATCTCTGACTGTTGGTTTGGTTTTCCTTATACTCATCTGTCCTTTCAGTGCAGCCCTGCTGATCTCCCCACATTCTTCAACTGTGGAGTTGAATGTTACCCTGAAATACACTTAATAATTTGGCATGAATTACATTAACTCCTAGGTAAACCTTTTACGTGGTTCTTTGCTGCTTCTAATCCTGTCTAGTAGCGAGTGCTGCCATGCCCCCTTCAGCACTGAAAGCTGCCATTTCTTGGGAGAAAAATACTTGCATTCTTCTTTTGAGTAGGAAAGATGTATTTCTTGCTGTCATCCCATTTCCTTGATCCTTTCTTCTGCCTTTGGCTGTTACATTGTATCACCTGCATGGAAACATTGCACATTTACACTCAGTTTACGTGAAGAGCTTGTGAGCATTCAAGATTGGTATCAGCTTGCCCAGTTAGCTGTTATGTTCCAAACTTTGTGTAAGTTCAGCACTAGAGGTCAGCTAATGTCTTCTCAGGGTCGGGAGGATGGGAGAACTATGGCTGCTGCCAAGAGTAGAGTGGGACCAGGGGAAGAGAACAGCTGACGCTGCTCAGTGGTATGCACTGCGAGGGACCTACTCCGATGGAGATCCAGCCTGGCCCTATGCACTGAGCACTCCTCGGCACTTGCAGATCTTCCAATTTAGTGTCACCTGAAGGTATCAGACCTCCAAGTCTGCTCCAGCGTGCAAACTTAAGTGGAAACCACCACATTTGTTCAAAAGGCAAGCTCCTAAACCAAAATAAAATGCCAGTGAAGCCACGATCCCAGAGACCTTTTGCTCCTACAGGTGTACAACGTTCTCTCCAGAGTATTTTTCAGAGGTGACGCTGTCTTGTAACTCACATCCAATAACGTGAAGTGAGCTTCAGGCAGAGATGTGTGGAAAAAAGTGCATTTTAGACCAGTTTTAAACATTGGCTGTTTCGTTTGCCATAAAGCTGTTCCATTTGGAGAGAGGCTGTTTGCCTCCCCCACTCCCCACCACCCTCTAAGCTGCGTTTTAAGAACGAGCCCTTCTCACCCCACCGAAGATCCGCGAGCGCCGCTGAGCGCAGGGACCCGCCCGCGGCCCCACCAACGGCGGAAGAACCGGGCAGCACCCGTACAACGCTCCCGCCTCAGCCCGCTCTCTCCGGCCCGGGCCAGGCCAGGCCTTGCGGCGCTCCTCCGCCCACACGCGGGCCCCGGCAGGTGCGGCAGCCTCCAACCGGCGGCAGCGGCGGCGGGCCCCGCCCCGGGGCTCCGCAGGTCCCGCTGCGTGCGCCGGGCCGCGCCGGGCCGGGCCCGCCCCGGAGACGGTCGGTCGGTCGGTCGGTCGGTCGGCCTGTGGGTGGGTGAGGAGGGCGGTGCGGGGCGCGCAGAGGCGGGGGCTGTCTCCGGCGGTTCCCCCCGGCTGGCGGCCAGCTGTCACGCTGCTGCGGCGGCAGCGGCGGCGCTTCGCCTCCGCGCCGGGCCCGGGATTGGCTGCGCCGCCACCTCCTCCCAGAATGCAGCGCATGGCGCGTCATTGAAGAGAGACCATGATGGCGGCGGCGGCCGCGGCCGCCGCGGCGGCGGGGGGGGCCCCCGAGGTGATCGCCCAGCTGGAGAACGCGGCCAAAGTCCTGATGGTGAGGCGGGCGGCGGCAGGCGCCGCGCCCGGAGCGCCCGCACCGGTCCCTTCCTTCCCTCCCTCCCTCCCCGCCTCAGCTCCCGCCGCCCGCCGAGCCGCCTGCCGCCCTTGCCCCTCAGGCGCGGGGCGCAGCCCGCCGGGGCGCGGCGCCTCCGCCGCCCCCTCCCCGCCTCCTCCCGCGCCCCGGCCGCCCTCCCGCCTTCCTCTGCCTCCCTCCCTCCCCTCTGCGGGCGGCTCGTCCCTGTCACCCCGCAGCCGGGCTCGGCCCCCGCCGCGCACGCCGCGCCGCTCCTCCATGTGCCGCCCGCTCTCCCCCGCCCCAGGCAGGCTGCCGGCGCCCCGATCTCCCCGCCGCCGGCGGGGTATCCTGTCCCCCCCCCGAGCCCCCGCACCCGCCATTGTCCGCCGCAGAAAACCCCCGCTGAAGTTGCCGGTGGGCAACTCTCTGCCTCCCGGCGGCGGTGGCTGGGCTCCGGCGCGCCTCCCGTGGGGAGATGTGGTGGGGTCGTGTCCGATCCACGGCCCAGTGCGGGCCCTGGGGCACCGGCGGCAGCGAGGAGGCGACCTCAGGAGCGCCGCGACCCGCGGGCCGGGCGCCGCCGGCTTCCAGAGTGTTCCTTTCCCCGGCGGAGCAGGGAGCAGAAGGGGGCTCGCGGTGCCGCCGGCTCAGAGCAAAGCGCTTGGTGGTGCTTCGTGCCCTCGTCTCTTCGTTACCTGTTTATTAACTGTTTATGCTGGCTGCGAACGCGTTGCGTGTTATTTTCCGTGATTGCATGGAAAAGAAAGTCCACACGGCAAAGACCCGAATTGCGATGGAGCTAAATGGCTATAGTGACTGTTGGTGTTAAAACATTCCTAGTTGCTCATCCTCGTAAAAGTTTTTTCTTCGTTTGAATGAAGAGCTGTGTATTGGCCTGTGTCATTTTCAGGTCTTACTTGCAGATCTTCTGAAAATGGCTAGCTTAAAGCCTTCCCCACAAAGTTTATCTTACCAAAACGTGATTTCAACAGGAATAAAGTTTCTGAGTTATCGATATTAAAGGGATTTCAAAAGAACCGAGCAAACAGTAGAAAAGTTTGCCTGGTATCCATAATTGATCAATGACCAGAGCCTGAAATGATTGCGAGTTTAATGTCTAGCCCAAGCGGCCTGGCTGTAAAGCAACAGGCGTTTGGCTTTACTCACAGGTGTCCTGTCAAAATACTTGTGTGTTACTCCTTGTGAAATCAAAGCCTGGAAAGTGTTGACTGTGTTTCCAAACAGGAGAGTAAAGGCAGATAGCTTAGCAACAAGCACGAATCCTTTCAGACAAAAACTTCTCAAAGTATGCGAACAGTGATGCATTGTAAGCTTTGGGTTGCTTTTGATTCATGCATGCCTTTGCAAAACACAACTGTGTAGATCTTGGACGTTCTCATCGTGTCTGTGTATCTCTAAAACTGAGATAGTTTAAAAATAACGCAGTTGCTGTAATTACCAGAAGTGTTGGACTGTGTAGGGGAAATGTGGAGTAAGTATTATTATGAGACAGAACACGTGTGTGGAAGGAAGCTAGCAGTTAGGTAGTTTTCAGTATCAAACTGATAGCACATGGAGTGGCATGTCCAAAGTTTTGCATCTGTTCTAGAAAACTTAACGTTGCTTGTGTTGGCATAGTTTACCTCGCCTAGCCCTGCTGCCATAGAGAGGGAAACGCAACTTAATGGGGAGTTAAAGTAAATAAAAATGTTAATATAGTGAAAAAATGCAAGCCTTTTATGGTATTGTTTGTGCTTCTGTTGAAGAACAGGTGCTAAACTTGCTGGTAAAACTAAGTCGCAAGTCTGTAAGCACGTGGTTGTTAGGATCCTTGTTGAGTTTCTAGCTTCCTTTCTCCCTCCAGCCTCTGACAGTATGAAAGCTGACTTGTTGTGGTCATTACCTTTTTCTTGTTCTTTTTTCTTTTCCACAGCTGCTCTTGGAAGGCTCATAGACAACACTGAACTGACAAGAATTAGTTAGAAGGGTCTTACTGAGGAAGCCGCATGAATCAGAGAGATTTGCTAAAGCTATCTGTGAGGCTAAGCCCCAGGAGTCAGGCTTTAAGCTGGTTTGGCTCTAGAAGAGCTGTGAGAACTGCTTAGGGTTATTGCTGTGTGTTTCTTCTTCTTAAAAATCATCACGTCTTTGGAGTGACAAAGGAGAGGAGGAGTGTGGCTCACCATGTCAGCTGCTTTACAAAGGTGTATGTGAGACCCTAGAGACTGAAAGGGTTATGCGCTCCGCTCCTCTTCTTTCTCACTAGCAATGGCGGAAAAACAAGGGCTGAATCATGTTTCAGGACTGCACCTGGACAGTGGTGATCTTAATTTAATTTAGGCAGAGGGCTGTACTGTTTGGTGAAATCTGGTAAAACGTCTACTTGGGAATGAGGCAAGAAGTAACTGTGTGTGGCAGCTGGGAGGTGTGAACTGATCAAACTGGTGGGATCACTTTGAAAGGTATTTATGTAAAAATTTGAGGACTTGGGGGAGGGTTGTGAACTTGGTGCTGGTAATGGTGGTCATGAGTAGAGGCCGGCACCTTGCAGTGGAGCCATACCTGAAGCAGTGGGAAAGGGCAGAGCTGTGAATGGTCTGACAATAGATGTCAGCAAGTTTTAACTGGGCAGGGAGTGGTGGAGGGACTCAGGGAGGTTTTTTTGTGGCGGCTGAGACAATGGCAATCTGAGTAAAATACACTTGGCTAGGGAGGCATCAAAGGTAGTGCAACGTATCTGAGGATGGAGCAGGGAGAGGTGGTGGTTTACGTGATACTTGTCTTGATTTCAAACCGAAACACTGAGCCTTGGGAGAGAATAAGGGACTAGATGAATTCAGACATGCTAATAAAAAAAACTTGAACGTGTTTAATTAACTTTCCTTGAGGGTAAGTATGGATTACCATGAGCACTCTCAATCTTTGATAAGTATTCCCATAGTTTTGGTTTTTTTTTTTTTAATTGCTCTGGATTAGTTGAGTTTTCCTTTGGAAAATACTTTTTATATGTCAGATAAGAGATACGTTAGTGCTGATCTTATAAATTGTAAAGTCTTTATGGACTTTGCAAAACATGGTGTGCAGTGTATGGAAACTGGAAAGATTCAATCTGTTCTCTCACCGAGCTCCTCTAAAGGAATGCTTTTCCTTTGTCATCAATTTTCGCCTTTCAGCAGGTTATAGGGAGCCCGCGTTCAAGAGGCTTAGTTTGGAAAATGATTGAAATTTGGTATAAAGTTGAAGAGTTGTTATAAAAGATGAAGCTTGAGTTGTCCTGAGCTGCCAAATGTGACTTTGAATGCTGGTCCTGTGACAGTTTTCTTCAGTGTGTGTAAGAGCACTTGCTATATTAAAAAGTTTGCACCTTTTAGGTACTTAATTCCTTTCCAACAGATCCAATGGTGTTTACTTGAAGTAAGTTCCCCATAATGCCTTGTAACTTAAAATGTAAAATGCTGCGCAGTCATTCAGTGCCGTAGGCTGACACACCTTTGACCTGTGTGACTTTGGCTTGGTGAAGACCATGCACCATCTGTATGAACCAAATGATTTTACTGCTCCTCCGTTTCCAACTGGCATGGTTAGTTTCCAACTGACCAAATGTATATGGTTCCTATCTATTAGGTTTTGTTTAGCTCAGGGGGTAATTAATGCTGAATATAATTAGTACAGTTAAGCACTATTTTAATTGTCTTAATGGATGAGAGAAGACAGAGGTTGTATTATTAAGTAAAGAAATGTAAATGTCATCCCATAGGTGAGAGGATGAAGTAGGAAGCATGCGGAAGACTGTTCAGTTATTGCTGGGAGTTTATTAAAGCAGGTTGAAATTTTTTAGCGTGTGTTGTTCTGTGACACCTAAATCTAAATGCACAGGTTATAGCTTGTTCCCCCTGCCCCCCTCCAAAAAGGGGTGCTCTGTTTCTACCTGCAGCTCCACTTCCTCCCTTGTGACCCTGTGCTGAACATATTAATATTGCTGGGATGACACAGGAATTAAACAAGGGAATGGATTTCTGTCAAGTTAGCAAGACGAATAGGCTATCTGTGCAGCCATTTAAGTTGCAGAGCTAGCACGAGGGGGCTGAAATTAGATTGTTGGACATGTACAAGGCTGGTCTGCTCCTATTAGCAGTGGTGAGCTGTCATGTTGGCTCAAGTGTATCATATGCCTTCACTGTACAATTTACTTGCTAACTCAGTCTGTCTGGAGATTAGAAATGCCAGACTTTTCTCAGAGGTGCACAGTGAAAAGACGAGAGGTTACAAGTTTCAGAAAGGGAAATTCTAGCTGGAGAGTAGGCAAAAAAAACAAAAATCACAGTAAGTGTGGTTGGTGAAGGCAGTGGAGCAGGCTACCTGGAGAGGCTATGGGATCTCTCATCTTTGGAGATATTTAAAACTTGACTGAACAAGGCCCTAAACAACCTTACTTAACTTTGAAATGAGTTCTTTTTTGGGTAGGGGATTGAGAGAAGTGAGGTCCTGAGGTCACTGTCATCCTAAGATATTCTATGCAGTATGGGTCTGGGTAGCATTAACACATTCAAGAAGAGTTGAGCAAAGGCTTTTGCAGCAGGATTCCCTTCTTCAAAAGTTTTTAAATGTTCTTGTTTCACTGTGGTCTGTTTTGGGGGTCGTGGGGGATTCACACGTTACTGTCTTCTCAGGGTGCTACTTAGTTTGTGGCTTATCCTGCCCTTCTGAAGGAGGTTTCAGGCTAAAGTTGGGTAGTCTGACGCTGGTCATACAAAGTTCTCTTTCAGACGTTGAAATTAGCTTATAGAATAAGAGCATAAGGGAGCACATTTAGTATCCTTAAACTCCAAGAACAACTTGTTTATATCATCCACCCCAACAATTTGTAAGGTTGGCTTGTTTTTTGACCTGCCTTTTGTGGAGTTCGAGACCATGACAGTCATTCTCCCGTGAGGAAGTTCAACTTCTCCTTGCAGGCTGTCTTTATTGCAAGGGAGTTTTTTAGACTGTGAAGCATGACTAATAGTAAGGGTGAAAGGAAGAGATGGACTAGCTCTGATTTTGTTGTGGCAGGTTACCTGTTGGAAGAAATCAGACAAATGAGTCATTCCAATGCGGAGATTTGTTACAGTCCTCCAAGTCATCACCCAGCAAAGCAAGCTGGATGTGTGCTGTATTATGTCTGGATTAGACCAAACATCTGCCCAGCTGAGTTCTGTTTCCAGTGGTGGCCTCTAGCTACTGCTTTAGAGAAAGGGTCTAAAAAATAAGGATAATCCTTTCACTTTACCTTATTTGAATTAGCAATTTCAAGAGCTCAAGGTAGCATTGTTGTGTTTATTGATTGTTGATCAATTTGCCTTCCATGAATGTGTCCAGTTGTTTCTGGAATGCATCTATATTTTTTATTTTCTTGGGTTTTATATTATGCTTGTCTAGTAGTAATGACTTTCACAGGTGTTTTTTTGTAAAAAAAACCCCAACATCGTGTTATTTGAGAGAAGCTTGCTGTTTGATGATTCATCCATTCTTGAATTATGAGAGATACCTGATCATTGTTCTGATTTTTCTTCTACGGTATCCTTTGTGATTTTTATAGTTCTCTATCGTATTGCATCCTCCAGTCATCTGTTAGCTAAACTGAGGGATGTTGTCAGTTTTTCATGTGGGAGATTCCTCATACATCTAATCATCCCTGTACTCTTCTGTAGCTTTTTAGATTTATGATACCATTTGTGAGATGGACTAACCAGAGCTGTATTCTTTTGTGATGTGGTTAAGTGAGGATTTTAGATGGTTGTAAATTTTTGGTATTCTGTATTCCTTTCATAATAGTTCTTAACATTGTGCTTTTCTTTATTACTTCAGAGCAGCAAGGTGATGTTTTCAGAGGACTATGTCCAAGCAGTCCGGATCTTTTTCTGGAGCAGTACTAAGCTACTTAGAGTTCATCATGTGTATGTATAGTTTTTCCTCCTTTTGCTTAAGAACTGGTATGGTTGGTACGTTTTACAGGCACACAGTTGAGATTATAGCTTGGAAGATAAGTACATGCAATGCATGGCAGGCTAACGAAACTTACCTGGGAGCTGAGATCAAATGTGCAAGGAGCATACCAGAAGCATGCGGTACTAAGGGTGAGGAGTTGAGAATAGGAGAATGAGGATTGATCTGGATTCTGGTATCTTTGAAAAGCAAACATAGCATCTGATGAAATGAAAATCTAGTGAAATAGGATTCTTCACGCTTAGGGTTTATTTCCCCTGATTGTTTCACAGAGGGAGTATTCATCTTTGAATCAAGATGGTGTTTCACTTTCATTTGACATGTCACTGTTGCATTGGCATATTTTTATATTTTGTTCTGAGTTGTCAATGACAATACTGTGTGTTTGCTCCTAGATTCTTCTGCTGGGGAGCTTCATTAGTCCCTAACTCCATCTGGATAATTCTTCTTCAGGCACTACCTACTGCTGTCTTCCCTTTAACCTGCTTCCTAAGAGTCTTATCGTTGTTATGCTAATCTGTGTTCATTAGTTAATTAACAGCTTTCCATATGGAAGGGTGGAAGAAATCCTCTTGATTATTAAGTTGAGCTGATGCTGTCACAAGCAGCTAAGTAATATATTCCTTTTCATAAATTTCTGACACTGTTTAGATACTAAAAAGTCTGTCTGGATTAGGTATATATAAGATCTCCACTTCTGTGTACTGGCTTGAGGTAGGGGTGAAATTCTGGATTTTGATGATCAAGTCCTTCTCCATTTTACCAGGGAAAACGTGTTGTTTGTATCTATCTACTTTCCTGCTTTCCAGGTTTCCTTGACTTCCCCAGAACAAAAGAAAGTGGAACTGGTGCCTGTGCTGGGGCAGTGACCTGGTAAAGGGAATGTGGTAACATCTGGAGCAATTTTGATGCATGGTGCGGTGTATGAGTAGCATAAAACCACATCTGTTCTGGGAGATGCAGCATAGAAGGGAGAGTGGCAGATCTGAGTTGTAGGAGACATTGATGGGGGTCTTCGGTTCTTTTTTATCCCTTTAAAGTCTATCATCTAAAACATCCTGATGAATAGGGAGTAGTTGTTTGGATAGGGAGTTTGAGACATGGGGGAAAGCTGGCAGGAGGATATATTTTAAACAGTCCCTATTGTTTCCCTTCCCTGCCTCCCAAAAAGGAAACGCCAAACTTTCCTACTTCTGAGACTTAATGATGAATGGCAGCTGTACAGTGCTCCCTTTGCCTCTACCAAAACATGGAGTGGTAGTGCACTCACCTGAGTGGCTGCGTGGTGAACTGGATTGGTAAATGGATGCAAGAGGAAAAGTTTTTTTAATTCTGGTAATTTTTACTATGTTGCATTAGAAACAATTTTGCTACCTTGACCTAGGTGAAAAAGCTTGCCTATGGTCCTAAAAGAAACTTTGGTCAAATTATGCTGTTAAACCACTTGGAAGTAGCAGATATAATTCTCTTTATTTTCAGATCAAGACTGATTTTATTTGTTTTTTTTAAAATGGAAAATACACTTAAATTTGTTTGCATTAGTATAGGAGCAAGTGAATGAAGTTTTATTGCTTTCGTTACTCTACAAGTCAGATAAGTTGATTTAGTGGTGTCTACCAAATAAAAAATTTACAGAACTATAAAAGTGAATATAAAGAAAGACTAAAGATATATCATGGTTTGTGCTAAAATTATGAATTTCAGTATTTATCTCCATGTAGTCCAGCTGTGTTATGTGCAGCTGTGCAAAATGGTAGAGGCACAGCTGTAGTAGCGTTGAAAATAAGCCTTGTGCCAGGGTTTCTTGAAGGCTTTGTATAATTAAGTTGTGGCTGTGAAATCAGTAAAGTGCATAAGGGTGTTTTGCCATGGAATTTTACATTTTATGATGATGGTCCCTGGGATTTCAAAAGGGCTTGGCCAAGGTGACGAACATCTGCCATCCCAGGCTTGTAAGTGTGATGCAGACTTACGCTATGTTTTCACAGAAGCCTAAACCAGCCTAACAGTGAGTGGCTGAGAAAAACCATTGCTTGTCTTTTTGCTGGATTGATTATCTGGTAGTTTAGTGAGCTGGGCTGGCTTACGGAAGGACCTGCCAATTGCCAAAGCTAGCATGAGATAGTGTTAATAATGTGTGTCTAAGAGTGGAGAGGAATTGGCATGGTCGGAAGGAGAGGAGGAAGGTCTGCATCACTGCATTGCCCCTCGGGGAACCACAGCCTTGGAGTTGTGGAGAGGCAGCCCCTCTTCACTGCTGTTAACTTAGACCATTAACTATTAAGATTATTAACTTTTTTGTGACAAAGGAGAATCACAGAATGGTAGGGGTTGTAAGGGACCTCTGGAGATCATCTAGTCCAACCCCCCTGCCAGAGCAGGGTCACCCAGAGCAGGTTGCACAGGAACGCGTCCAGGCGGGTTTTGAATGTCTCCAGAGTTGGAGACTCCACCACCTCTCTGGGCAGCCTGTTCCAGTGCTCTGCTACCCTCCCAAGTAAAGAAGCTCCTTCTCATATTTAGGTGTAACTTCCTATGCTTAAGTTTGTGCCCATTACCTTTTGTTCTGAGAAGAATAATACCAGCACCCTTCATCAATGTGTTTTGAAAACTACTTATGGGAAGAGCTGCAGAAAAGTTACATGATATTTGTCCTTTTGTGTACTTTACTGAAAGTATTCTGTTTTCTTGGTAAGAGTGGGCTGTAATGTTTAGAGTGCTGGTGTTTGAGGGGGGTAGTGGTGGAGTGCTGTAGTATGTCATTAAGGCTTTACTGGAGTGGATGGTATATTCCTTGACTTTATATTTCCAGTTTTTCAGAAATGGGTAACTTGATAGTTTTTAAGACACCACGAGGTGGTTGAGCCATGTTCAGTCAGCTCTTCAGGCTGCTTTGGAAGGACCTTGAATTCAGCTCTTTCACATCACAAGTAAATATCCTGGCCTCTGTGGTTTTTTTGCTCCCAACAACAGGTGAAGGAGGGCAGAGGTAGGTCATAGAATTCACTAAAGAGGTTGCAGCATCATTAACACAGACTCTGAAAATGCAGTAGTTGGGTGTACTCCAGAGGCTGATGCATTGGCCTGTGCCACAGGGCATCTGTGGCTCTGGGACTTAAGCATTGGTTTGTACAGAGCTCAACGGTGCAGTTGGATGACAATCAACATTGAGTTATACTCCCCCCCCTTAATTATTGTAAAACAATATTCCAGCTGTTGTTAATTGTGATGTTAGTGATGATATGCGAACAGTATCAAAACAAACACAACAGCAGAAACAGTTGTACAAACACAAACTGCACTGGCTCATTTGCACACTCGTTGATGAGTTACTGCAGAACCGCCACCTTCCTGTCACGTGGCAGCACAAGAGAAGTCATAACCTCCCTACGCTGCCTGGTTGGGGATGGGGGAGAGTCTCCATGCTGGTGATGTGGGGGCAAGCACCATGAATCTGGGGTCCTCTCTGGACCAAGATCTACATGTGTAGCTTCTCTGCCTTGGGCACACTTTTTTCTTTTTGCTGATTTTGTCTGGCTCTGCAAATAGGTGGTCTTCAAGGTTTTGGAATGAACTTCCCCAGACTTTATCTGCCACAGCTTGGGCTTGTATTGGTGGTCTTGGCATCACACAGGCCCTTCAGTCAGTTCCTTATTTGTCTTGCCATGACTTTACTTGGGCATCCTTTGTGCTGGTGGAACCTGCCTGCCTGCTGTGGGTTTCACCTTACAGCTCAGTTAGTTTCCTCTTATGTTACACCCCTCTTCTTAAAGCTAAAGCTACATTTTACACACTTGTCACTGGTAGATTTCGTGAGGACTCCTCCACAGCATCTGTATGTATGTATGTGTATACAGTAACTGGAGATCCCCAAATGGGAGACAGGATCTGTATCTCTCTTGCAACAGGACTGCGGCCCTGGGAGTAAAAAAAAGGTTTCCTCTTGCAGCTACAGATAGATGTTGGTTTGATATTAGGTGTCTTAAAGCTGAGTTTGTGTGGTTTTAAAGCAGTGGCTGAAAAGCATTACTTTAAAAGTTCATTGATCTTATACGCAAAGAGCTTTGAGTGTTTTCTGCACTGACTATAGTTTTGAGGGTTTTTTTTTGTTAAGGTCTTAACTGTTGACATTTAGCTTAGCTCTGTCATCTCTTCAGTGACTGATTTTGCTGATAACTTTGCTGCTATTTGACTTTTCTATCAACCACGCTTTTTTGGTAGCTTCCCAGATGGCTGAAATTTTGCATCTTTTTTGAGAAAATGTGCAAATAGGTTTACAAAACACAAACACTCCTCTCTGGTGAGGAGAACATGAATAGCGCTTTCCTTAGCAGTCAACAACAACAACAGAAGCCCAACCCAAAAACCAAACATGCTTCTTCCTGAGAGAATTAGGGAGGCTTAGCTGCCTTTTTTTGTGAGGTGGTTTTAAGTGGGATCAAGAACAGATGTTGAGTAGCTTTGGGATAATGAATTGTTTAGCAGGGAATATATAAATATTAAATTCTAATATCAAGAGAAATGACAATATTGTTTCTGGAGCTATTCTACTGTTCATGTTACAATAACGTTCTCTCTAACAGCACTAAGAATAAAATATATAATTATGACCACATTTCTTCACAATAATTTTTCAGTATGTGGAGCCCTGTGACTGTTCAGAGCTTGAGACTTAGCTGATTTATGCAGGTTCTTAGAGTGAACTCAGGCACTTAACTTTAAGGGAGTCTTAAAAACTTCCTCTTTTAAACAAACCCCCAAAGTATGTGTATGTGGAATAAAAAAATATTTTTCTTTGTAAAAGAAGTGCTTTTTAGAAGAGGATCTCTCAAAATACCTATCATGTGTCTGCTTCTTTGTATATTGGAGGGTGAATACAGAGACGTAATTTCTTTGGTAATATGGTTCAGGCTGAATTTGCAAGAGTGGAACAAATTAATGAAACAAGGTAAAAGTAAATTGTATTCTACCTTCTCAAGTATGTACAATTCTAGGTATATTTTTGCCATTTCCCAGTAATGGGCAAAATGTTAGGGAGAGGAGCTCTTAATAGGTGTTCAGTGAAAGTCCAGAATTTTTCCTGGTTCTGAGTGAAAGAAGTTATTCACTTTACAAAACCGTTTTCAGTTTCGCAATTCCTCTTGGCTTCCTTACCCTGCAGCCTGGATTAGGTGATGAGCTTCCTCATCTGGCCTCTGTTCTGTTGCTCTTTTCTTTGCTGTCTTGATTTCATGTTCCCCGTAGTTACATTTCTGTTTGCTTACATGATTCAGGTGTTGTGTTTCCCGTGTATTTTACTTGTGTCTGTCTGTAAGTTTCCATTAATGTGTTAACAGCTAAAAGCTGTTAACAAAGGTAGATGTATTAGGCCGTGCTATTTTGAAAGTACACTAAGCCAAAGGAGTTTTCCATGTCAAATTTAGATAAGGAATTATTTTAAGTTTTCAAAGTTAATCTCACTTTTAATCAACTCCTTCCAAGTAACTATGCTGGGACAAAACGGTTTTGAAATTTTAGCAAGACTGATGGAGGAGGAAGTGCAAAAACCTGAATTTTGGCAGGGAATCTGACTTGCCCTGTGTGCCTGTCTTTCTTCATTAGCTTGGTGAGAGGAAATGCTTTTGTGATAGGAAGCAAAGCCTAAAACTCTCAGAAACTCCAATGCATTATTATCTCAGTGTAAATCTCTCATTGAGTGATGACTTTCAACTTCTGTGTTGAGGTGTGTGTGTGAGGTGGATGGGGGGGGGTTACCCCGTGATGTCCTGTTACCCTCTGATGTCCCACTCCATCTTCATGTACTTAACCGTAAAAGGCTACCTGTAAGTAAAAATAATGTTCCCCCTGCAGCAATGAGTGGTTATAAGTGTAGTTTCAGCAAGTTTAATTTGAAATTGGGCAACAGGGGAAAAATAGATACTACAAGGTACTCCTTCACATAGAGGTAAAATTAAAGTTTCTCTTGCAGTAGGAGATATTGCTGACAATATTTGATGTACAGTGAGCCTGATAAACAGGTTATAGGTCACCTACATCTCAACGTGTGATTTTTTGGAAAATGACTGTGGCCATTACTACTAGCATTATTAAGATCTGCTGTCTAGTGGAAGAGGAGTCACAGCAGTTCTTTCTTGACTTAAAACTTTGTCTTGAAATTCACTGTCACACTCCTTGTGGTTTTTGTTGAGCCATGCCTATACTGTCTTATAGGTATAGAAATGGAAAATGTCAGGATGAGCTACTTGAATTTTGTGATTGAGTTGTGATTTCAGGGGCTGTGGATGGGCTAGGGTCCTACCTCTTGCTGGAGAACCAGGACCTGTCATGGGGATAGTCCACCCTGCAGCAGAGGCGGCAGTGTGTGTTGATGCTGAGACTCCTCTCCTTCCCACCCTTCAGGATAACAGACAAGGCCTGAACTTGGGACCCATTTATCTTCCATGCCTCCTTGCATAGGAAAAAGAGTAGTGCCTGTAGTTGGTAAGAGCCGAAAGAAAAGTTTGGTTCATATCCACCCTTCTCCTCCTTCCTGCAGATTGAGGAGGCCAAGTTCACTCCAGCTCCAGGAGAATGGTCAGAGGAAGGAAGCAGGAGAGCAAGACTAGAGGCTAGTGCAAGTGCAGTTGTAGTAAAGACTCCTTATGACTTTTTCTATCCTTTAGTAATGTATATTATGTATATTTTTAGGGTTCCTGTGCTATTCCAGTAGTGATGTTTCATTCCTACTGAAGTCAAAGCAAGCTGATCTTATTTGTTAACATTAAATGGTTTAAAAATATTTGGAACAATGAGGTTTTCCATAACTCTTCTGTGTAGTTATGATGTTTTTCTTATTTGTCCTTCTCTTCTGTATTGAGTGTACTTGTTTTGTCCTGACTGAGTTTTCTCTAGTCTGCATGGGTTGATTCTTGTTGCTTTGTAGGATCTTCATGACTTCAAGGGACTGTGCATGGATTTGCCTATTGCTGTCAGCCAGGCATTTTACAGAAATTACTTTGCTAAAAAGAACTGCCCGTTGGGCCTTGCTTGTGCTTTGAAACGTTAGAACAGTGAATGTGGAGATTAGGAAATAATGTTTTATTTAAGGGTCTGAACTGTAACCTCGTGTCAGCATTCATCCTCTGGCTGTCCACAGCCAGACTACTGCACACTAAATATCGATTATAGGACATTTCTCAGATTTATCTGTTCTCAGTATGCTTAAACCGATGTCCTAACTGCAGTTACGGAGGAAACAGTAACAAATATCTATAAAGTCACACATAATTTTCCAAAGCGTTCGTCTTTACTGCTGTGTTAGGCTGTATCCTGGGATTTGTTGCCTAAATTTACAGAAGTGAAAGACTATTAAAGTTTACACTAAATTGTTTTGGAACCAATTTGAAGCATTTGCTTGACCCAGAGATTATAAAGAAAGCATTAAGATTTAAAATGAAAACTAGATCTTGGTTGTAGTGTGTGTAAGGTCTGTGATAATTGTGTGTGCTGCTATTGTGATTCCTTTATATGGGGCTCTATGAGTTTGGTCTAGCACTGGCAAGTTTAAACTAGTAACTCTTGGGATATGCAGAATTCCCCATGCAGATTTCAGTCATTTTTCCAAATTCTGCTGGAGCAATCCTCCATGGGGTGGATGGAGTCTGGGCTGATCCTGTTCACCTAGTGCTTCCAGAAGGTTGCCATGAGACAGTGTATCAGTATACTATTAATGTAGTTGAATTTGTAGATTTTCTTGTTGAGCAATGTAAATTGTGTGAGGAGACTGACAAGAATCAGAGCTGATAGTGGATGAACAGCTCACATAGATGCATAGATCAACTACAGACATCTGTCAGTGTGCTACAGCTAGCTGAGGGCTATGCCTTCATCATGCTCGATTCTTTTCTCTTGCTCCTCTATGGTCCTGCTTCCTTGAACAAAGATTCTGTTCCACCTTCCTCCCTTTCGCCTTTCAAGTCCTACGCGCGCTTCAAGCATCAGGTCTTGGGTACCTGTTTTAACGCTGAGAAGCAGACGTGAACAGTGGAAGCCGTGTCCTCAATGCAGTGAGCACAGTTCCTCTGCAGACTGGTTACCATGAATCATGTATCTGAAGTGTATTGTGCACATAAATGAATGGTAATTTCAGTGGAGAATCTGTAATAGTCTATATTTGAAATTGTTAATAGAGAAGTAAAATCTCCGTAGTTTTTGTTGCTTATCTTGGAGAGGAAGTCTTATCTCATAAAACCTTTTGATATTGATGGTAATGATTTACTTCGGCTGTCTAGTCACTTAATCTGTATATATAGTATCTTCTATAAGACCGTTTCAAAACTGAGACTAGATCTTATCACAAACCACAATTTATCTCCTGTTTTACTTGCAAAAAGACATAATAAAGTACTTCAAAATACAAAGTAAAATCTGATATGAAAAAAAGTCTTTTTTTCCCCCTATTGTTAAGTCTCTGCATGAAAGCAAGACATAAGTGAGTAGGTGTGTAGGAGGTAATTCCTCCAGTAGTCATGCATTTGTTCCAAATATATACTGAAAAATACTGGGCACTCTGGAGTTTAAATAACTCAAATCATAATTGCTTTTGGGAAAGATTTTTTTTTTTTAAATCAGACAAAGTTTTTGTTCAGAAAGTCTTAAATCTCTACCATGTTGTCTCTGTTGCAGGTCTGGTTGGAAGCCATCTATTGCATCTTTATTACCAATCTTCAAAAATAACCTTTTAAATTGGAAGATGAGTTACTGCTGTAATCTCAGTGATTATTCCAAAAAAGCAAGAGCAAAGGAAGTAGTTGGAACATAGCTGAATTTGTTTATTATACTAGCTAGGTTTTCTGTGGTAACTTAGCTCTTACTCAAGGCTCTGGCAGTCGTGCAATGACAGATCTGAATTGGATAGCAGAAGCTGCTATCGATACCAGTTGACTAAACTGCCTTCTGGCCTGGTGCCTGCGGCAGGAACGTCTGATCAACTTGTGAAGCAGTTGCTGAACACTGTAGAGCTGAGCATCTTGAATTGTTGGATGGCGGCATCTACCTCACGAGTGGATCAGACATCCCTGCATTGTTGGGTATCAGCATCTGCTAGGGAAGTAGGGCGAGTAGCTGAGAACAGAAGTGTGTCTAATCATCCAGTTATCTGTGTCTGACCCCTGTATTTGATCTCTCTTATTAGCTATTTTAATAAGGCAAGCAACAGTTATTGAATGTGTAGTTATTAATATGCTGTAGGAAAAAGCTTATTTAAAACTTGGAAAGTGTTACTGGTAAAACTGGGTGGAAACTCGTTGTGGCTTGACTCCACAGAAGTCAGGTTAATGCAGTCTTGGGGTATATTGCTTGACTTGACTGGTAGAGGTAAACTTCCAATCTCTTTTTTCTGAGAATCTGATTCTTTTGTATAACTCACCTATATAGCAGAACTGTGCTGGGGAGTCATTCTCTTAAGGTGTTTCTTGTTGTATAAGATACAAAAATCTGTTTGTAGGGGGTTTTGAGCATCTTGGTAGAAGAGCACAGTAAGTTAAAATTTCATGACTTTTGATTGTTTAGGTATGTTGCAGCTATAACAGTTGCTTATATGGATAAAATAGTATATTTAGCTGTCTTAAATGCAGTATGTGCACTAGTTAAAAACTATTGCTTGCCCTTGTGTTTTGATTATGTTTTTTTCTTTTTTCCCCCCCTCTTTCTCCTTCTATTTTTGCCCGTACTCCTCAGCTACATTATCACTCTCACATGGTGTTCCCCTGCACATGCTTCTCAATTTCACTCATGATCTTTCTCCTATGCATATGCCTCACTGTTACTTGGTTTCCCTGCCAGCTGGGACATGTTGGCGAGCCATCTGGGCTTCCTTTATTCCTTGCTTCTCCGAGCACGTCTTGCCTGATGGTGGCTGTCAGCAAGGTCCAGACCCAGTGGTGCCATTGCAGTCTGTGGTGGCTTTTGCTTATCCTTATATATTGATAGAGATTCAGTTTCTTATTCTTGTCTCGGTTAGGCTTCCAGGCTGTTTGCAGCACAGAGTCTAGACACCATTCTGAAGAACAGCTAACGTGTTTAATTGGTTTTTCATAAGCCGATAATGGCCCACAGACCAGAGGTCGGGAATGGTTTTATTTTACCTCTTGACTGCAGGGAGGCAAGATTCCCCTACATATTTGGGGAAGCTCAGTTTGGAGAGTTTGTGGTGAATTTTACAAAGTCACACTTCAGTAGAAATCTCAGATTTTTATTTCTACCCTTGTCAAGTTTGTAATGTGCTTTAGTTGCAGACATAAACATTGCCTTTGGCAAGAAAGTTCCTTCTTGGCTTTAGTTGTAGCAGGTACAAGCAATTTGATCTTTTTTTTTTTTTTTAACCGAAGAGAATTCTCTTAGTAGGCATATTTGCCTTTCCATAATCCTACTAGTGTTTAGGCTGTACTGTTCATAGGGGACCTTTTTTGTAGGTGGGAATACTGTGGGTGTCAGCTTAAAACACTCCGGTGCGCTCTCTCTGTGTTCGCTTAAGCAGCGAAGTGTGGAGGAGTGCGTGACTGTTCTTTGTGACATGTTAATTTGCAGATTTCCCCCAGTGTAATTGTAGAAAGACGCTGAATTTGGTTATATTCAGTGCTGTCTTGCCATAGCAAAAGTCTGAAAAATCAGAATTTGTCTCTAGCACTTTTCTGTCTGTAAGGAATGAATGCTGTTCATCCCATCCTTAATTATGTTTATACAAGATCATGGCCAGGGTAGTTTTTTTTTAGCAAAAGTATGACGCAGAGATAACAGTGCAGACTGGTTAGCTAAATCATACTTAAATAAAAAAATTATTCCATTATTAATTTTAATAATAATGTTGTCACTTGAATGTTAGAAGTTGTTAATTTTAAGATACTGTTACTGTCCGCAAGTGACTGATAAGTAATATTCTCTGGCATCTAAAATCATAAACAAAATAATGTCACTTCTAATATATGATCAAAAAATGTTACATTTTGTATGTCTATGATGATCAGTGTGAAACTGAACAGAATCACTTGAGGGGATTTGATACTTTTTTTTTTTTAAAAGCAACGTGTTTTCAGAAATAAGAGGAAGGAGCTAAAAAAGCAGACACCACTTCAAACGTGGATGTGGTGTTACTGCTTCAGTCTGTTATTGGCAAATACAGGGTGACTTCAGTCTTACGAAGAGGGCATGATACTTGTAACCCATTTGGTACATTTCTCATGTCTCTATTACCATCATTGCTTGGCAGCCTCCATCATGACAAGTTGTAATTATAATATATTTTTTTTAAAAGGTATGTTACTGAGGAAGGAAATGCTTGTACTAAGCATGTGGTTCTGTATATCTATGTATAGCTTCAGATCCTCTATCTGCATCTAACTACTACTACTATTTAGAACAAAGCAAAACCCCCAGGCCCCTTATTTTTATACCTTATTTTCCAACGTGTACCTTCACCAGATGTTTCCTAGTCATGTGTATATTTTCCAAATGACAGTTGATTTACCCCTTTCTCATATCTACTTCTTTCCTGTTCTGAGTGTCACTATGAATTGATATTTTAAATTATTTGTAATATCTGTTTGTGTTACTCAGTTTCTGCTTAGGTAATGTATGCCAAATTTTTAGCCCGTTTAATTGTTCCCAGTTGTGCTGTCCTTTCTTGTAGCATCAGTGAATAATATTACATCATTTAAATAGGTGGTGTACCATCAAGGGAGGAGCAGAAAAAAAGATAATCAAAGTTAGAAATGAGAAATCTGTGTTATGTAAGGAAGAAACAAAGACAGGTTATTTTGGAGAAGAAAAAAGTAAGTGGCAATATATAAACTTATGGAATTAAATGATGCTGCTGTATCAGCCGCCCTTCTTTATCTTCCCATAGTACAAAAGAATGGTTGCAGGGAATATGAATGGGAAAGCTAGTTACAAACCTACCAGTACTCTGCTGGCTGTGGAGGCCCCTGTGCTGTTTGGCGGGTTTAATATTGTTAATTTGTTGCATTTGCGACTTCTGCATTTTTCAGATCAGTGGATTACTTATACTAAGATTGCTGTTACGAACAATGTTGGGGCACCCCCTATTTTGTTAGTAGGGAGAAGGGCACTGGAGCTTCGTCTGTGGTATGGTTTGTCGTAATAGTTTTGTAGTGGTAAGAAAGGGGAGAAGGAGGTTTTAAAGTGGGTGTGCTGACCTCGAACTCATTGAGGAGAAACTGTTCTTTCTGATGGAAAACTGAATCCAGTTTTGTTTTTATCAGGTTCCATGCTGGAAAGAAAAGGTAATTGTATGGAACTAACGTTTAGATTTTTGTAAAGTATCTGGTCTGATAGTCAAGGAAGGCAAAACTGGACTTGGGATTAGTTTTACACAACAGTTCCTGTCCTTCCAAAATAATTGCCTCATTACTGTAACAGCCATGTAAGCTCAGATAGTCTATCTCCTGAGACTGCGATGATTTTATTGGGTTTTTTAATGTACAAAAAGTGAAAAATCAAATGTAGGGTGATATGTGAGTCTGTGAAAGGAAACTATTATGAATCTAATCAAGGATATAAAAGCCTAATCTCTCTCTCTTCCTACCATTGAAAATCACTGCCCAGCTTTTGAAGGGCTTGCCTGCGTCTGAGATCTTTATGTACTGTGGAGCTGCAGCCTGTGTGTTCAGTCTTTGTAAAGAAGGTTGGAGCATGCTTACACCACACCAGAAAAATGTGTTTGTACCTATGATTTGGGCAGCTTTTCTGTTTGGCTGATCTGTGCCAACATGTTCCTTCAAACCGCATCTGTCTCCATGTATCCCAAATTATTAGAAAGGTGCTGAGGACTCAGTCCTGTATTTACCATAATATGGAGAACTTCAGTGTCCATCTCTCTTCTTTTTTTCTTTTTTCCAGTCCTCTTTTTTGACTGTGAGGTGTTGAAGTTTTCTACTTTTAACTTCACAGACTCTATTTTCTTGTAAAGTTTAGTGTTTCTGCTCTTTTCAAAAAGATTTTTTTTTTTTCACTGTCTCATTTACTGTTGATAGCTTGAGGAGAATCATCGCCATTATTTGTGGTGTTCTAAGAAGAGGAGTGACAAGGGAAGGAAAGACCTTGGCTTTCTTATGCTTTTTCCATGCGTAGAAAAAACACAGTAAAGGTTTTTCATGACCACACAGAGAAAGTATGGCGTTTCTGTAAGCACGTGCAGGATTTAAATCGTCTAACACATGCTTGTTGGCTTTGTTACAATTTTTGACTAGTGATAGCACGACATAATGAAGTAGAACAAACTATGTTTCTTTTTTTTTTTCTTTTTTTTTTTCCAGAAGCTGGTTGACATGAAAGAAAACATTACTTGGTTGTCCAGGCTTTCAGATAAGTTTAGTGGTCCTGCAAGTATTAGTGCTCGTCTTCCAGTGTGTTTCCAGTCTTGGGTTTTTTTTTTTCAGTTTCTCTTTCCTTTGTGTGAATAATCGCCATTTGAGTCAGCAGGCAGTGCTGTTGCTGTTGCTGTTCCTTTATCCAGGCAGCCTTGGGAGCTGAAAGGATGTAATTTTATTTATAGTACTGTCTTATAGAGGAACTCTATTCTTATGGGGCAGTATCTTGCTATGCTAAAACCAGAAAGATGATCTTTGTCCTGGAGAACTTTTTATAGGTAAATTGTTAGACAAAAGAGAGAGGAGATGGGTATTAGTGGTAAGATCAGGCAGCACAGAAAGGAAGGTGGTACAGCTGGCGGCAGTTTCAACGTGCCAGAAGAGTCTGATCATTACCACACTGTTTTTTAATTCCCTGTAAACTGAATGGTAGTGAACAATTTGAAGGAGGCAATTGGAAAGAAAACAGTCAATGTGTAGGTATCTTGGGGAAACTTTCCAAGCGCGATGGGTACTTGGGGTACGTTTCTTAACCCTGTTGTGGGCACCGGCTTCCAGGGCTCTTGGGCTCACCTAAGCCAGTGTTCTCGTAATGTGAAATTTGTACATAGAATGTGTGTATGCTGGGGTTTCCTTTAAAGCCTTAAGTTAGCTGTGCTTTACTTTTAGTGTACAAATAACTACTGTTTGAATGCAGTGAAGGCAGCAGACTGTGAGCTTTAAGCTCCCTCTGGTGGCTACATAGTACAGTTAAAAGCTTAACCTGTTGCACTTGGCTCTTCTGGAGTTTTGAGAGTGTAAGTGCATAATGTATTATTATAATATTATTGTAATTTAAAAAATTAATACAGGAATATGATGTCCCGTATGCCTTTTCAAGGTGCCAAAGGTCTTCTATAATCAGACTTCAGAGATATAGAAGAGTTAAAATAATGTAAAGTTAGAGGTCTCTTTTCTAGTTACTGTAAGCATGAGGGGGTATTTCCCATAAAACTTCCATTCTGTCTTTTTTTTAATGGTGCCGTAATTTGCTGTTGATGGCCCTGAAAGTACCCTTAAGTGTTACAGAACACTGAAAATAGATATGATCTCTATATGACAAACTCAAATGTGCTTTGTTAATGCAAAATTAGTTCAAGATCAGGTAGCCCTGAGCTTTTCTTGCTCTAAGAATGTGAATATAAATGAATATAAATGCAAAATGTTACGCTTTGTCATACCCAAAGGATTCCTTCTAACTTGGCTGTAATTTAGTGAGACTTCATGAGACTGCAGAGCTATGAGCTGCAAGGTCAGTACTGCTGAAAGGGCAACATCACTTCACTCCTTTTCTCCCCATTGTTGCCCTGGCTCTGGCACTTGTCTGACTACTTGATGCTTATTAAAGTAACAAAAGAGTGTTCATTCCCCTTATGCCCCCCCCCTTTCTTTTTTTGGTGGGCTAGTTGATAGAAGGGATAATGCAAGGAGGTGACAAGACCATGCAGGTAAGAGTGAGAAAGGAGTAGGACCTCTCCTTTTGGTAGTGGAGAGTTATCAAAATAAGTCACTTGTCTCAAGAAATTTGATTCTTAGTTCTCATGGAACTTCATTAACCAAAGCTGTCTGTTTATTGAGACTTCAGAGTATTCCCATGGCATTGCACAGCAACAGAGGCCGTAGGTTAAATGCACTTTAAATGGTAATTGTGCTGGAAAAAGCAGCCTGTGTCACCAGCCGTCATGTCCTGTGCTGTGCTGGCACAGGCTTCTGTGCTGTCTTATGGTGATCCAGGCTGGGGGACTGATCCAGATGAAAATAACCTGCCTTTGGTGGGATGCTTTTTGGTGATCACTTCCCCAATCTAGACATTTGCAGAAATGCTTGCCCATGGGCAAAAAAACAGGGACTGTTTGCTTGCTTGTTTGTTTGTTTTGGTTTATTTGTGGTAGCACTGACCGAAGCATGTGTCAAGCTGCGGCAGTACAGGTCATTCCTGCATTTTTGATAACCTGCTCCAAATATTCTGGCATTCACTACAGCTGGCTGTGTCGCTGTGAATGTAGCTGGAGTCCATGCAGAGCAGTACTGTCCTTCAGACTGCAGAGAGCGTGGGTGGCTGGGAGCAGCTCTGGCTGATGGCTGGCTGCATGCAGGAGAGTTGAAGTTTTGTCACAGAAGTGTCACATGCCCTAATTCACTGAGGTTGCTTCTTTACAAGTTTAAATTTGCTTTAAAAGTTACTAAAAGTTTGGGTTTCTGCGTTGGGTTGGAGTTAGCTGAAGCTCAGTGTCCTGGAAGGATTTGGCTATCTCCATGGAGCCTGCTTCTGTGTCAGTTGCTCAGAAGTGTGTAATGCCCCAAATATCCGAAAACTTTTCTGTGCGAACATCTGCCTCCAGCCTGCTGACTTAGACCCGGAGATGCTGCTCTGAGCACGAGAGACAGACTTGAACTGAAGGCATGCTGCTGTCTACATGGGTATACAACCTCCTCTGTACCGCCTCCTGCCCAGAAGGGGATATGGACAAACACTGTGATTAATCCCCAGAGCTGGTAAGGTTGAGCTGTACTGTATGCGTTTAAATTGCTGTCCAGGGAGATCCTGCCCCAAACTGGCTGTAGCAGAGCAGATTCATGAAAGAACAGAGCATTTATTCTGCATCCACGAGGCTTTCTGGCAGCTGCCTTCCTACTCTTCTTTTTTTGCTCCCTTCCCAGGGCATTCATAATGTCTGCACAGGAAAAGTTGTGAGAGTCAGAAATTTGCTGTGTAAGAAGGAGCACAGCAGCTTTTTAGGACCCCCTTGATTTGAGGATCAGCAGCCTGCTTTCTTTTGCTTCATTTAGTCAGATTATTGAGGAAATAATTGAGGAGCAACAGTCTGTGGTGTTATTAGCTCATATTTGAATCTTCTGTTGTCTGTGTTTTGTCAAGGATGAATGAATTAAATCAGATTTGATATATTTTATTTACTGGAATATATTTTTCTTAAGTTAAATACCTTGGTCTTTATGGTAAGATATTTGTGCTTTTATTCCCAAAGCAGCAGGTATAAATCAAAACCAAAAGGTATGTGGCGCACACATTCTCCTCAGATTGCCAGGAACAGGACTTGAATTTGGAGTTTGGAAGTTCAGCTGAAGTTCAATAACCTACTCTGTCACCTTGACCCGGCTCTGTAGTTTGTATGCAGTCTCTCTATGTGTGCACATTCCTTTCTCAAACACACATCAGTTCATCTTACGCTGCCCGGAGTAAGAGGGCAGCGTAATACCCTGTAAGAGTATTTTGTGCTGTGTGCTTGTTTAGATAAATCCCAAATAGAAATTGGAGACTATTAATGGCAAAAGCAGAGAGCAGCATGGTGTTGTGAACAACTGATGTTTTCGGCAGGGTTGTCCTTACCTTGTGGGGCGGGGGGGGGGGGGGGGGGGGGGGGGGGGGGCGGAATCTCAGGGTTGCAGCATGAGGTGAGGCTGCAATGCAGATGGTGAGCTCTCATCTGGGCTCCGTAGGCTGATATCCCACCTCGCAGTGGTCCAGGTTACTGCATAGTTTCATGCTTTACCTATAGTTGATTTTCAGGTAGAAGCCACCGTGGAGCTGGCTTTCAGCAGTAGTGGAGCAGCAGGTAGCACCTGGAGCAGTTAAGGTCCCCATGGTGTAAGGGGATGGGTGTGTAAGGGGCTGGGTATCATCCCTGGTACAACTGGGGAACCACTGTAGCTATCCCCAAACAAGCTGACCCCTCTCTCGAATTCAAGCCTTCACTCAGTCTTTAAGATGTCAACTTTAATGTGAAACACTAGAGGGTAGTATGTTACTGCTGATACTTTATTTTAGAGCGCATCCATAGTCATGATTTTTTTAATCCCTCAAATTTATTATACAATTCATTCTTTTAAAACAAATGTAGAACTAAAGGAAAAATAGTGCTTTGTTTCTGTGACCATGAGTGTGTTTAGCAGTGTTTAGTAGAGGTGTGCAACAATACTTCTGGTCTGAGTAGGAAAAAGATTGGGTTGAATTTAGATCTGACTTTTATCTTTCTTCAGAAGCGTTGTTAGAAACACAATACTTAGAATTATTCACTCTCTGCCTGATGTTTCAATATTTACACTTAGGTGCACGTAATATAAATTACACAGTGGTATGCAAGAGGCGGCCATGACTGAGAAAGAACACGTAGTTTTACCAAGACATACTTGGTTTTAACAAGGCAACTATGTTTAAGTTCATGACATTACTCATGTATATTTACAACTGGGATTGGGTTTTAGCACTTGGTTTACTTTTTCTTTTCTTTCAGGCACCACCTTCCATGGTCAATAATGAACAACGCCAACATGCTGAGCACATATTCTTATCATTTAGAAAATCAAAATCACCATTTGCTGTTTGCAAACATATTTTGGGTAAGTTTGAAGAAAGGAAGTTAAGCACGTATGTGTTTTTGTAACTGGAACTGTGCCATTCTTTTCCACCTGGGAATATGAACACTGGTTTTGATTTTGAGGAGGGGTAGTTTTTGATGGAGGGTTTGGTTTTGTTTCTGGCAGCTTTAAAGCTGTCAGGTGCATCTTCATGTAGCTAAGTTCCTAAACTGATTTAATAGAGTGAAGTTTCCTCTGCTACATGATTATTTGTAATCCTGTCTAATATGTAGAACTGCCTGTAGTGTGATTCCTTGATGCTTCCCATTAAATCGATCAGCAGTACAACTTTATATAGCTCTGACAGATTTTGCGCTGATGCTGAACTTTTCCATGGTGGGAGTTTTTCAGATCAAATGTCTTAGTAAGTTGCTGTTAACAGACCAACTGTTGTGTAAAAAAACAAAACAAAAAAAAGTTAGAAAAGTTTCTGTCCAGCTGGTAGAAGCAATAGAGTATTGATTCAAAGTTTTGTGGCATTATACCTGTGGAGAAAGGAAAGAGATCGGTAGGTATTGCCTTTTATCAGAAATGTATTGGGTTTTAATGGAAATGATGTAAATGTGGTTGTGTTACAAGTCTTTAAAAACAAATCTGTTTTTACAGGCGCTATAGAGACTTATTAGAGTTTGGCAGCTAAATAATCTGAAAATTGCAGGAGCAGTGAACATGTAAGATTCCTGCTCAGCACCGTTGTACTGACCAGATGGGAGTGTTGGAGGCAGGCGAGGGGGAAGTTTCAGTGAAAGCTGACTCTGAAACCTGGTGAGGAAAACCTGGAAATTTGTGGAAAAGAACATACGCCAAAACCCCCAAAAGCAACTTTTCTTTCAAAGAATTTTCCAGAATAAACAGAGAAATGTTAGAGTTACGTTTAATACATTATTATTTTCGTTCATTCATTCCACATTTATTTTTTTAACAGTTATTTCTAAAATTACTGGATTAGAGAAGTGCAATTCATGAATATTGTGATGTCAGTATTGCAGGCCTACTGCTTTGTTAAGTTATACTGTGAGATATAGAGCAGCATGTGGTTCCTTTCCTATACCCACTCCCCAACCAAAATTTTTACTGCAAATTAGTTTCTTCTGGGTTTAGTATATTAGAACTTCATCTGGTCCTGAAGACTGTAACCACACTTTTTGCTTTGTGCATCAGCAAAATTGATGCTTTTTATTTTCACATTGATTTTTAGAGAATTTTAAGTGCGCAGAAGAACATATTTAATTAACTTTGTTTGCAGAATGTTTTGATCTCTCCTGAGTGATGTATATAGCACTGCTCAGAAGTAAATAACGGAAATTTATGAAATAAATACCTAGCAGTACTACCTCTGCTAAGGGATACATCACTGCATCTTGTCCTTAAAGACAGGAATGCAATTTAGCATTAATAATTAAATATTTGCAGACATTTTTCTTTTTTCATTTAGAAATGTGGCTGGTTGGAAGAATGTGATCCTGGTTTTAACACCTTTTGGATGTCTAGAAATATTAGATCCTTAAACTGCTCATGTGCTATCACCATTGAGAAACCAGCATGTTTCCACACGGGTCAGGTTTTTCCTGGCAGTGGCTTCTCCAATAGGCAGTTGTGATGCTGAGACCTGGAACTGAGAGACTTTTCCCAAAACTTTGTGCTTCTGGAGTCAGTGTTTGTACAGTCTGGACAGAAAGAACAGCTGGTTAACACTTGGGAGGTGAGAAGGGAGAGATAGGAATTATGAATCAGGAACTGGAGAGGGAAACAAGCTGTTTATAACGAAGGATAAAAGTGTACTGAATAAGAATGGGCAGGAACCAGAGGATCAGAGTAGGTGGGTTTAAAAAGAAACAGGAAAAAAATGGTCAAGGTGTGAGTTGGAATGGAGATGGAGAGAGATAACAAGGATGTCGATGGCGTTCATGGAAAGAAAAGTGTACGAGTGATACAGGGAGAACAGAGATGATGAGCATAAGAAAAAGAGGAACAGCCAATACCATACAGTTTCTTTAGAAACCTGGGGTTGAACCAGGAAGCATGAGGCTCTACGTTCTTCTGCTGTAAGCTTATAGCTCCTAAATGTACTAGCAAAACTTATCCTGTCTTTCTTTAGTAACTTCATGTAGAGGATAATGGTTGTCTGACTAGTTATAAGCTTACACTGAGTGCTGGGCATCTGTGCTGTTAATGATTGCAGTTGTGCATCTGTGGTACTTGACACAAAGGAGAAATTCCGTCCTCTTTTGTTAATAGCATTCTCTTTTTGTGTGAGCTTTGTACAGTTTGAAAAGCCAAAGACCCAGAAGTTAGAAAATGGCAGAATTAAAATTCCCATGCAGGAATCATTTGGCTCATACTTATGTGTGTGTTAAACGTACACATTAATCTTTTAATTAGTGGTTACTTTTCCAAATAAAACTAAGTAGATTTAATGGTGGTTTATTTTTATTTAAGCATGTTCACCTGTGTAGGGTTTAGATTTGGAACCTGATTATATTCCTTAAAAACATTTTAGCAAAGTGGCTGCTATCTTGGATATAGAACTTGCATATAAGGGAAATGTGTTACAAACTTGTGTGTATATGATCAGGGGAAGAAAGTTTGTTTTGTAGTCTATTAAAGCCCATCATCTCATGACTGAGACTTTCTCAAACAAACCAAGTTTTTCTGGTCCTGGCGGATGGCCCACCATAGCTCAAATTCCACTTCTTATTTGGGAATTTTATTTCACTATTTCATATTTTATGTTTTTGTCACCTGTGGCTACACCTTTTTTGAATACTCTTTCTGTGTTTTCTACAGATCTCAGAATGTTTGAAACTGTCTGCTGAGATACTAAATGCTATTTCTAAGTTAAAATTTATAAAAGCAAAGGAACAAAAAAACCTCCCACCTCTCTGTAGCTCTCTATTGTCATACAAATTAAATACAAATTCTGAGGTTTCTCTTTAAATTATAGTTTGTAGTCATCCAATTTGTTACCTCTCTTGTTTTTCTAGTTTTAGTGTACCTATATACAAAGTAATCAGATATTCAGATAATAATAAGTGATTCCTACTCTTTGTTAGGAAGTTATATTTTGATTACCTCAAGATAATATGGAAGCTTGAACTAAATGTAGAAAACCTTAAATGCACCAGTCTGTAAAACTTCTGCTTTGATAGTTAAACACAAATGTTATCTCTAGGTGTAAGTGGACTTGGTTCTCTTTACCATCCATAAAATAAATGTAACTTTATGCACTGTTGGCTCCAAAGGCAAGCACCTGAATGATGGAGAAGTCTTCAGTTCTGATGTGCCTGTCAAATTACTCATATCTTAATGTATTGGGACTAAATGTGTCTTTTTGTTGTTGTTGTTGTTCCACAGTTGTGTTAGCGTTCTTATTCCTGATCTTTGACCCAGTCTCCTTGTGCAGCCAACTTTTCTTCCCTGAATCTCTGACTCAAATAATATTGGTCAATTTGATAGTTGGCTTATTGATTTATTTTTCCCCCCTTTTGAGGCGTAAATTCTGTGTCTAATTTGATAGCAACAAAATTCCATTTAATAATAAATTAAATAGTAGTAAATTCCATTAATTTTTTCTTAGAAATACACACAAAATAAATACATGTATGCGTTCTGATACTCTAATTGCCTTTTTTTTTTTCCCCACAGAAACTAGTAAAGTGGACTATGTCCTTTTTCAAGCTGCTACGGCGATAATGGAAGCAGTTGTAAGAGAATGGATTCTCTTGGAAAAAACTAGCATTGAGTCACTGCGAACATTCCTTCTAACCTATGTCTTACAAAGGCCTAAGTAAGTACAGGAAAAAAACCCCTCTGAACATGTAGGATTCCACATAAAGTCTGGGTTATTCTTTTGTTTCCAAGGGTAGTGGTAGAAGACCATTTCAACAGTTATCTTCCATTAACACTTAGTTGTCTTCTGTAAAGTTGTCAGCTTTCCCTCATAAGGGAAATTCACGCAAAATGTTTAAAAAATAAATGAGTTAAAAATTTTACTGAGCATTGATGTTCAAAATTATTTGCAAACCTATTTTTGTGATGTTGTTTACAGCCTTCAAAAGTACGTTCGGGAGCAGATTCTATTAGCTGTAGCGGTGATAGTGAAACGGGGATCATTAGACAAATCAATTGACTGCAAAAGCATTTTTCATGAAGTCAGCCAGTTGATCAGCAGCGGTAACCCCACTGTAGTAAGTATTTTCTTTTTTTTCTTTAAATTTAAGCAGTCTGTATGACCAGCATAAATTATATACTTAGTGACTATAAAATCTTGTATGCTTCTCATGTAAAAATTAAAATCAGTAATTAAGTTGATAGCTATTCAAGCAATTGTTTACAAAGTCTGAGATTTTTTTGGATTAGGATGTTTTTGGGACTAGTAATAGCATGCGTAGTTCTGCAGTACACCATATTTTCTAGTAAATAGGTTTCTCTGAATAGCCATTTTAAGTGCCATGGTTTTTTTTTGCTTTGTTTCTCTAGGTTTCTTTAATAAAAGAGCAGGATCTAAAATGGATTTTCCATTAGCTGGCAGGTTCTCTACACGCTCTGTTCGCCTTCCATCTGTGCAGAGCTGCACCCTCCTGTGGCTCAGCTGTCGGAATAGGCTACCCAGCAAGAGGCATAAGGCCTCTGCTGTTCTCTGGGAGAGGGGTAGGTGGAGAGAAAGGGGTGTGAGGAAGGAAAACATGGAATGGAAATACAAAACTTACTCTAGATTTAATGTCATACTACTAGGGGTAAGTGTTACCTTCCATACTGAGCTCAAAGTGGAAACAAGGTGTCCAATATCTATCTATGCATTTAGTGAAATTCCGTTTGCTATGCCAGGAGATAAGTTTAGAATAGGTCATAATAGAGGCATGTAACTAGAGATTAAAGAGAGGTGATTTTTCTCCTACCAAATGCAAATCGAAGATAATGTAGATTCCATGCTGAAACTTTTAACCGAAGCTTTTCTCAAACAAAACAAACCTTGAGGGAATGGACTCCTGACATTGCCGAGCATTTAGAGCAGCAGTTGTACTAGATGTGAGCGGCAAGTGTTTAACTCTGAAAATTCGATCAAAATGTGCTAGAAGTAATGCAGCTCATGTCATGGTCCTAAAAATAGTGTGTCACCTCTAAGTACAAGTGATATCCCCCTAGGGTATGGAAATTTCAGTTATACTTTTAAACCTTAATTTCACTGATCTTTAGCTGAAGGAGAACATTTTAGCCTTTTTTGTTGTGCATAATTTGGATAGAAATGGGTATTTGCTTAGGAGAACAATGTTAAGTTCATGTTTTTTTCCAGGAAATGTAGCCTTGTTATTAAAATGGAGTTACAACTAAGGTTTTGAAGTTTTTTTCATGCTGGTATGTGTGCTTATGTAGTTTATATCATCTTTCCATAAAGATACAAAAGTGGAGTAAACAGCAGCCTGGATGTTAACAGAGAAATCCTCTCTGAACTAACTCTTGATCAATCCAACTTCTACAGTTGTGTTCTGTGTGTGCACTAATATGCAGGCGGGCTGCACTGACCACAGCGAGCTAAGCCTGCCTGCTGTAAGCTATCACCCCAGGCTTGTTGCGGAACACAGGTCCTTGTAGAGGAGCTCAGGCTGGGGGAAGGGACAATATTTCACTCTCTTAAAGTTTCACTTGCTGCCACCATACGGAGACCAAGTTTGGCCCAGCTTTTCATTTCCTTTTATCTACTCCTCTTCACAAGTATTACTTTCTCCATAGTTTTTCCAAAGTATATGTGTTCACGTTTTAAGAAGGGTATTTAAAACATCCTTAGTATATAAAAATGTTTTCTACTCTGGTATGCTAATACAAAGTACTAGCAAAAAATGACACACAATGCTGCTGGAACATATTTTCTGTAGGACGCAGTATATGTTTGTTAGTCTTTGGCGGGCTGGTTATAAACACATGCCCCCCTGTACGTATGAGGTTTTATAGTATAAAATAGTTCATAAAAATGTTTTTGCAATCTTCTGAGACTTTGCTGCAAGAGAAACTCTGGTGCCAGCACAGCTTTATGTGACCCAGCAGTTGGCATACACAATAATAAGGGGTAATAAAATTGTGTGTTAGCACAGTACCTGCCACAACTGAGCTCCGAGTGGGTTCAGGGCACACACCTCTGGTATAAATATATAATAACTTTGAAAGGTTATATAAGAATTCATACAATGAATTAGCCACCTATCTTTTCAAACACGGATGAGTGTTTTTACTAGTGTCCCTGTAGCGTTCGGCCGTGCCCATCAGGCCATGTGGCACCACAGTGGTGCAGCTGCCTTCCTGCCGTGTGGAGTCTCAGCGAAGGTGCTTCAGGGTCCAGTATGAAGCTGAGGGAGTGACACTGCTTTCAAGGTCCAAGATGCGCTATGCAGTGTCACAAGTGTTTCTACACTTCACTGGAGATGCATTAATATTAGTTAGTTATAACAGGCCTTCATCCAAGTCAGGGAAGAGTCTAGGATATAGGTGTTGGGAGAGATCAACAGAAGTTTTCCAGCCCTCTGTGCCTTCCTGACTCCTTCCACTTTTTTAACATGTTGTTCCTGTGATGTGCGCTCTTGCCTCCAGCCTTGGACACTCAAGTTTCAGAAGTCTGTCATACCTTTGACTCCCAATTCACTATGGAGTCTCTTGGTCCCTTTTCTATGTCCTTCCCAAACTTCTGCTCCATGTTTCCTCTGACCTACTGCCCACCCGTTTGTGTCCTCCTACCTGAGGTTTGCTCCAGCAGCTGAGAAATAACATGTAGAGTCAGGAGCATGTCATATCATATTTTAAAATGTTTAAAGCTCTGAAACGTGGCTCTTAGCTGTTGATAATGGCTTTCTACAGCAGTTTGTAATTCAAAGAAAGTCCTTTTAAAAAAAGCGAATTGGTCTCTTGCCTGCTTCCTGTTTGCTTTCTCCTTTCTGCTGGCTCTGAAGATTCCAGGCAAATCATGCCTGACAAACCTGGTGGCCTTCTATGAGAAGGACACAACATCAATAGACAAGGGGAGAGCAACTGACGTCATTTACCTGGACCTGAGCAAAGCCTTTGACACTGTCCTGCATGACATCCTAGTCTCCAAGCTGATAAAACATAGGTTTGATTGACTGACAATTCAGTGGATAAAGAACTGGCTTGACGGCCGCACCCAAAGAGTGGCTGTCAATGGGTCCATGTCCAAGTGGAGGCCAGTGATAAGTGGAGCCCCTCAAGGATCAGTACTGGGACTGGTCTTGTTAAACGTCTTCGTCAGCGAAATGGACAGTGGCAGAGAGTGCACCCTCAGCAAGTTTGCCGATGACACCAAGCTGTGTGGGGCGGCTGACACGCTGGAGGGAAGGGATGCTGTCCAGAGGGACCTTGACAGGCTGGAGAGGTGGGCCCATGCCAACTTCATGAAGTTCAACAAGACCAAGTGCAAGGTCCTTCATCTGGGTCGGGGCAATCCCAAGCACCGATATAGGCTGGGCGGTGACTGGCTTGAGAGCAGCCCTGAAGAAAAGGGCTTGGGGGTGCTGGTGGACGAGAGACTCAACATGAGCTGTCAGTGTGCACTAGCAGCCCAGAAAGCCAATCGTATCCTGGGCTGCATCAGGAGAAGCGTGGCCAGCAGGTCGAGGGAGGTGATTCTCCCCCTCTCCTGCACTCTCGTGAGACCCCACCTGGAGTACTGCGTCCAGCTCTGGAGCCCCTACTACAAGAGAGATATGGACGTGCTGGAACGTGTCCAGAGAAGGGCCACAAGGATGATCAGAGGGCTGCAGCACTGCTCCTATGAGGACAGACTGAGAGAGTTAGGGTTGTTCAGTCTGGAGGAAAAAAGGCTCCGAGGAGACCTTATTGTGGCCTACCGGTATCTTAAGGGGGCCTACAAGAAAGCTGGTGAGGGACTTCTTAGGATGTTGGGTAATGGTAGGACTAGAGGGAATGGATTAAAACTAGAGATGGGTCGATTCAGACTGGACGTTAGGAAGAAGTTCTTCACCATGAGGGTGGTGAGACACTGGAGCAGGTTGCCCAGAGAGATGGTGGAAGCCCCATCCCTGGAAGTTTTTAAGGCCAGGCTGGACGGGGCTCTGAGCAGCCTGGTCTAGTGGGAGGTGTCCCTGCCCACGGCAGGGGGGTTGGAACTAGATGATCTTTAAGATCCCTTCCAACCCTAACAATTCTATGGTTCTATGATTCTTTATTTTACAAAAATAAAGTGGGTACTTAATCTTTTCCATTCCCTGCAACCCTCCATCCCGTTCCTGTCAGACAACTCTACTAGTTTCGTGTTTGTTAGGCACTCCTGTGCCGCGAAATAACTTGTCCTGAAGGTTGGTGTAATAAGGACAGCAGCAAATGCAGATGGCATTGTGTCTTTTACATGTATCCTTTTGCAGGATTTTGTATGCTTAATACCTTAACTTCTTGGGTATTAGTTAACAGTATCTTTAGAAATGGATGTATTTTGAAGGTGGAACTTGAAGGTATGTTCAGTGATGTTGTGGCAAACTCACATGATGTGAGTGATGAATGAACTGTTGAGAATGAAAAAACGAAAAGGAGATTGGAAGGAAGAGAAGGAAAGGAATAGTGATGAGAGGAAGTGGGCAGGAGATGAAAAAGATGGCTTCACTATTGAGTAATTTCTCAGTGGTGGAACACAGTGTACATGTTAAGGAAGTTAACAGGGCACTAAGGAGAGCTAATACTACAGGGATGGGAAGGATGCGTGGTTAGAGCCAGAGTTTGAACCTGGAGCGTTGGCTCTTGCTGCTACTTCTCTGCAGTACGGACCTTTATGGATCTCGTGGCAGAAACCTCTGTCTGAGAAGGGAAAGCAGACTACAGAGGGTCTGGCTGCCTATTAATTTATAAATGAGTTTAGGTAGTAATCCTCTGGGAGGACAAGGATTGGATTTGGAGTTCCTGGTTTTGTTTTTCCTGGCTTCTCCTGCAACAGAGATACAAGCCTACTCATGAAGGAGAGTCTGTAATCTCCCTCCAATAGCCATTTCAGGATCTCTTTTCAAAATCTTCATCTCCGGGGGACAGAGCTTCTGGCAGTAGACACAGTATCATGGGCCAATCTTAAAATGCTAAATACATGTTTTCTATCACTGATTTTGAGGTTTTGGAGAACTGTATGGGCCAAGTCCTTCTCAACTATAAATGCCTTCAGTTTCTTGGCCTTTTCTTTTTGTGTTAGAATATTCTGCTTTTGCATAGCTGAAGGATTTCATTTGTCCTTCACCCCTGCCAGAAGGACAGGAATCCTGGCAGCTAAGGTGATTGATTCCCAGGAGGAGGAACTGGTTTGCATGTGAACACAATCAGATGGACTTTGTTTAAAACTGGACTAGGGTATGGGTCACACCTGGATTTCTTCCAGAATATGGGTAGGCAGATGTAGAGGGGTCCAACTGCTATAGACCAGACACAGGTCTGGGAAGCAACAGAAACTGTGTGTTTTAAGATCCACAACACATACAGTGGAATGTATTCCAATATAAAGCTCTATACCTGAAGCCTAAATTTTTCTGTGTGTGCAAGAAGACTTGTCAAGACATACTGGAAGAGCTCTGGGATCCTAACAGTTCCTTCTCTTAAAAAAATTTGTAAATCTGTTGGTCTGTTTCACAATATTCATGGTTGGGCTGGCGAGGAGATTCAGATGCTTCAGGTTACCTAAAACTGCTCAGGAATGGGCTGTGGATGGATCTCATGTGAACAGGGGCAAATATTAATAAGCAGAACTCTAGGCATTCATCTTGATTGAAATTAATCTATCAATAGTAGTGGCTGCATAGATAACTAGTAACGCTTATTTAGCATTTATGGTTCTTATTTCTGTTCTTTAAGAGGAATTTTACTTCTGGATCCCTGTCTAGCTGTTGCTGTCTCCATGGTAGGGTAGGAGTTGTAGAGGCTCTGGTGACTTTTATATTTGGACAAAAACATATATATTACTTTCCCCTCTCTACCGTCAGTTGTATCTTCTGGTCTAATAAAATTATTACCTTGTCCTATGAACCTTACTGCCCTTGAGACATGTTGAGTATAAGAAACAGATGGTAAACCAGGATATTTAAGCTGTTTACTTCGTGCTCACAAGTGCTCTATAAGGGCCTAAGTTAGTGTGTTAAAGATTTGTTTGGGAATTTTAGGGATCCAGAAACTACTCCTAATATGACGTTAAAATTCGGTAATAGAAATGTAAGAGAACTTTAAAACATAAGTATCCTTTTAGTAGTTGTATCAGATTTTTCTTTTGAAAGAGAGCCTACTTTACCAGAGATGCAGTAGACCGAGACTCCAGCTTAGTTGCTTAATGACTTTAATATTAGAAATTCATAGCTGCCGGTATTATCACTTACAATAGAGCTATAGTTTCAAAGACTGGGCTGGAAAGCAAGGAGATGATCCAGAGGAGAGATGTGTGCCCCCTGTACTATGTGTGTCATCCAGGACTCTGTTTCCTCAATTCTGCCGTCTCATGAGATGTGCAGATGTGGAGGCCCTCACCCATAGACCTCAGAGACTTGCTGGGAAGAAAGAAATGATACCTCTCCATGCATTATATTTCTTTTATTACCATGGTGACACACAAAGGAATAGGCTTGAGGGGAAAAGCCTCTATAGGAAGTTTATTGACCCTGGCTGCTTGGTCTTCAGTCCCACTTTCTATCGGAGGTACTGCCCTTCTGAATATATATGCTCAGTAGTAAACTGGATCTGTGTGGGACTCTACTTAAAACAACCAGCCTTTTCCCTCCTAACCCTTGGTGGTTTTTTTTTGTTTTTTTTTTGTGGAGCACAGCCATGTAACACAGCTCATGTGACCTATCTGGCAGTATGGCAGGCAGAGGTAGGCAAGAAGGACCAGGAAAAGTGGGGGGAGAAGGGACCCTCTGCCTACCAAAGAGCACTTGCCAGGATGTATATTTAAAGCTGGGTGATACTGATGTTGAGCTTCATGGGTAGTCTTACTATTCATTATTTTGAATTTAATTGAAAGTCTTGGATTTGTTCATGAAACTACTGTAGGAGTGAAGATTCAACTGGTACCTTTCAGACAAGAACCTGGAGAAGAATATGTTACCTCTAGATAAATAGTTTTCAGACCTTCACTTTCTTTGATGAGGTTACTTTTTTTTTTTTTCCCCTCCTGATTTCTGCTTCACAACTTTGCCTATACCCAGAGAAACAAAGAAAAGCATGGTTTTGCACCTTAAACTCCAGCAATCTCTGCCTGGACCTCTTCCACTGTTAGTAGAGGCTGCTACTTCCCTTCTCTCTTTGACCAAAGCCTGCATGCTTCACATGCCACAAGATCATCTTCCTGTAGTCCCCAGTGATTCACAGAGGAATTGGTTTTCTCTTTCTGAGCTCAGCCTTGGGGGTTTCCCTTGCTTGGTTTGCCTGGTTCCCCCCGAGGAAGGGAAGCAGGGTCTGGCCCGTTGTGCCACTGTAGGTGGGGTGTGTTAGCCTGGTGCTGCCGGTCTGCCTCTGCACGGTGGCAGAGAGGGAATGGGAAGAAAGGGGTGCACTGCCCAGCCAGTCCCTTACTGCTGACAGCGCAAAACTGCAGCTGTGGGTCCTATTCCTATCACCCTGTCCCGGCTTTACAGCTTTTTTCCACCAGTTGGCTCATTTGGGAAGGAACAAACAGATAAAATCCAGTGGGTTTTACCTGGTGCTTGCTTGCATTTCTTCAGAATGTATTCTGATTTTCTTTGGTTGGGAGCTACTGCTTCAGCTCCTGGGTTCCCCCCCGCCATTGCAGTACTCACAAGTTGAAAAGCTGGAGAGGCCCCAGTTACCATGTGTACATAATGGTATTTCTTTCGGTCCTGTGGCCATCCTGTTAACCTTTCCATTTGGAGTTGCAGCTTACATTCTGGGGGTTTAGATACTCTGAAAACATTAGCAAATACAGCTGTGCTTATTCAAGAAAGTTAGGGAAGAAGTGTATTACCACCTTTCTTTAAAGCAAGGCTTCCTTTATATTTTGTTTTGGTAAAATTGCTTTTGACGCATTCTCACTACAGATTTTTATCGCCTAAGAGCAGCACAGCAAATTCCACCTCCGATAGATTTACTCTTTGATTCTTCCTGCTCTTGTGCAATTTAAAATTAGCTGCTTTAGGGGTATTATTAAATGCTTCGTGTGGCTTCCCTTTGATTTCAGTAACAGAGTTGACATTATATGGATGGAGACAAAAAGTCCTTTAAATGCATATTCAGGATGGCAGTGATTTAACATAATAAGGTAAATGTTATTTTCTCTGCTTAGGTGAGACCTCTGTTCTTCCAAATATACTTACTTATTTTTCTGTAGGCATAAATGACACTTGCAGAATGCGGGGGGTGGTGGTGCTTGATAGTTTAGGTTTTGTAGTAAAATGAATGAGCCTCTGACAACCTAGCGGTGTCCCTGCTCTGAATTTCAGAACAGAGGAAACACTTTTGGTGTTGTAGTTCGTTGTGCTTTGGCTCTTGGCTTTTCTGCCTCGGAGCTGGTGTACCACATGTCCATTTTTTCCTAAGCTGTATTTGAACACTTCTTCCTTTCAGATGCTTTGTAACCTAACTACCCTCAAATGAAGCAGTTCACTTGTTCCATGGGCAGCCCAGGCACAAGTGTGAAATCCCTTCAAACACTATGGCTTTAACTTTTGTTATAGGGGACATTCCATTTGGAGGAATAAGTTGCATTCACCTTCTGCGTCTGAGCTTTATGAATTATATATAAATGTTGTTTACTGTTAAAATGGTGCATGGTCTTTCTGTAGCGTCTGTGTTTCATTAGAGTAATTTAAAAAGAAAACCACTAAAACGACGTTACTACTGGGTGTCTGATTGCCAAGTTAATCTCTTATCGCAAGTCCCATTGATCTTCTGTTTGAGCAGCTGAGAGTCTACTTTATGTATAGCGATCTTTCATAAAGTTTATTCCTGGTAATAAAGCTAACTGGGGTGAGTGCCAAGCTATTCTCAGAGGCAGTCTGCTCTCAACAAGAGAAGCATTTGATTTTGTTAGATGGGGTTATTGTTTGGGTATGTACTTGTGGCAGAACTAGTGAAATTGCTAGCGAGCAAGTCAAACTAGGTTCAGAGGTGTACTCTTACTGGTATGAAGTTAATGGTATTACTGCACAATAGACATTCAGATCTGACTTTTAATATGATGCCCAGGATCACGTGCATTTTCTACTTATTACTGTATGTTATTATTAAATTGGATTGTTAATCTCTTCTTTGGCATGGCAAAAACCTTAAAAAAAACCACCACACTACAAAACTAAGCAAAAAGCCCCTGGCCCTAGAACTTTACATCTGTTAAGTGCACTCGATTTTATTATGTGTAAGAAGAAGTAATTTTATTGCAGAGAGCACAACTGTATTGGTTTATATGAAGTTATGTTGTTTTTCAGATTTTTGAAATCTTTCTTCTAATAGCCTGTGTTTGTGTTGAGGGTAATTAATACACTCATACCAAACATACATGTAAATTAATTAAAAATTTAAAAAATGTATTTCAAAATATTAATAGTTAACCTTCAGTAGAGTTACTTTTCATAAAGTAAAATTTTACTTTTAGTAAAGTTTACTTAGGCTTTATTCCAAAGTTTCTCACATATTGCTGCATATTCAGAACTCAATAGAGGGCAGGGCACATGTTCATTTATGTTAATTAGTTTGTTAATATTCATATGAAAATAACAATCCTACTGCTATGCACAACAATCTACATAAATTCCTGTAGTCTTACTGCAGTTTTGGGAAGCAGCAGAGGTTTTGTGTGCAGCTCTAGGCAAATGCTTGAGATTGCCCGGACAGGTTACAGGTCTTGGTATGTTCCTCTGCTCTTGTCCTTAAACCAGACTCCTGGGGGCTGGCACCTACCTTCTAGGAAACTGATCTCAAGCAATCTCCTCTCAGCCTGTTGTTGCAGTAAATTTTAAATTACTGGCCAGTATCTTATTTTTGCTCTTCTCCTGCTCTGGTGATGTGGATATATGGGAGTACTTAACAATTCCTCGTGGATGCGAGGGGTAAGCGCAGATGCAGATAGTGACAGGAGGGCATGGGTGTGCCCGTAGGGCACACAGCACTCTTCAGATGGTGAGGGAATGGCACAGGATTTGCACCCCAGGTGTTGAAATACCAAGGTGAAGGAGTTGGTGGGATATTGGGAATTCAGTGGGAGGGAGGAGAGCGGAGGGATGCAGTGTGCCCTGGTGTTTGCTGTGAGCAGGGCTGCTGGAGGGAGTAAAGTGTGTAAATCTCTAGTAACGTCATACTTCTTTCATGCTCAAAGCTGATGTCAGAACTACCTGAAATAGCTCTTAGTGACATCAGGGGGCAGGTCACCGCTCAAGCTGCTTTATCAGGCTCTTAGCAGATTCAGTCAACCTAGCTCCATCCATTGCTCTCTACACCTTTGAAGAGATTTCTTTACCATCAATCACAAAATTTAACCTTCCTTTCAAATTTCTCCTTGAAATCAGGAGAAAAGCACACAAAAAAATGTGGAACACATTTTAACCATGCAATAGCATGTTAGTTTCCCAACAGAAAGGATAAATTATTATATACCATATAAACAAACTGGAGAAAACGGATGGAGAAAATGTCTGTTATTTCATTTAATATTAACTATTTGTAATCACAAACTTTTTTCCCTATTGCTCCTTATACCTGTCATTTGAACTTACTGATTTATTTTCCAATAACGGGCAACCGACTGCAAGTGATAGGTAGTCTGCATCGCTGCCCCGCTTGTCCTGTGGTGGTCTGGATGGCGGCTTGGTGTGAACATCTTTGCATGATAAAGAAGAAGCTGCTTAACTTTAGCCAGGCTGTTGTACTATTGTAATCGTTAATACCACATGGTAATCATGGTATTGTTATAGAGCATCAAACTGTACGGATTTGTAATTGCAACTAATGATGTCCTTACATCATGGCTTCTCTGGGCTGAAAAGTATCAGTGTGTCAGTAATTCAAGCATAAAATAAAAGCCTGCATTTTAAAGTATTTAGTGAGCCGTGTGAGGCTTCTGCATCTCCTGGCACATAATGAAATTGGGCAGTGTTCTCTGGCAACTTTGATTATTCCTTTAAAAATATGTGTTCTTATCTGAAGCATTGTTCTAGAGCCAACTTTTGGGGGGTTGGAGTGGCTTTTTTTTTTTTTTAGTTTAAAGTGGTTTTATTTTTTTTTCCCCAGATTAATTCTTTTCATATGGAACTTTTAATGTTGGATTTAAATCTCAGCGTTAGCCTACACTAATTTTTTTTATTGGATCAAATCTGGATTTCCTCTAAATAAAAAATATTTATTCTGTAAACAGCTTACACAGAAATTTGGATATAAAATGTTTGAGCTAATTAGAAATATTTCAAGTCTGGCAAAATTGCACTTTTGCTGGAGTAGTTTAAAGTGTGATGATGTTTTTCACTGGCTAAATGTTGCTTTTATCATGTGTGACATGCAACATTGGTGACTGTAGATGAGAAATAGTCTGCTTGAAATAAATCTAATCTTTGCCATTTTTAAGAAATAGCTATTTAGCAACTGATCAGCAATATTCTGGTCCACTGTACAGCTTTATTATACAGTAGAAGAGAAAACCCATATATTATCAGGAAGCCACTATGTTCGATCTGTCTGGAACTTATTTAGCAAGTAAGAATGTTGATTTAGTGTATACTGGCTAAGATAACTAGTTGTCGGGGGGGTCAAGGTACTGACTTCAGAGGCATTTCTGAACAAAGATGTTGCAGTTGGTGGGTGGATGGCACTGCTCTCAGCTGTTGTATGAGCTTGCATAAATAGTATCATCTCCACTTTAATCTTTCGGGTGTTCAGAGGTAGTGTGCATATTTCTCTTTAACCCCTGGACACTTGCTGGCATGCGTGACCCTTTAACAATTCCTATCCCTCTGTCCATCCCTGGCACCTTGGCTCCAAACAGTCTGAGAGGATAGCCAGTAATTTTGAAGTTTTTTGTGAAGAACATCTCTTTAGCAAAAAGTGTTTTCATTTCATTGGTGTACAGTTTGTATTGTGCTTGTTATAGTACACTTCTGAAGTACTTCTTGCATCTCTGTACTATATTTACTCCCCTTTGTATGTAATGATCAGTTAAAGAAAAAATAATTGAAACTGGTGATGATGGTTACTGGGCTTTGGCATCAGGAAAAAAAGCTTTTTTTATTTCAAAAAACAGTAAAAAAGGCTGGAGCAGCGTGTTTCATAAAAGACAGTTGTCTTTTAAGTTGTGTTTTCAGATAAGCATTTGATTTACATTACCTCAGATCTTGAGAATAAAAAGGTACTTAAACCTTCAGTCTTCAGGAATCTGTTTCTCTAAAATTAATGTGCCTTTTTCTCACCAATTTTTATATCGCTTCAGAGACAGCATTGTAAAAGAGTAGCTCTTTCTGAGGCTTGTGGATGTTGTGCTTTGGAGGGAAGTATCCACCGGCTTTCAAGGCACAGGGCTTTCTGTGTATTTCTCTCTCTCTTTTTTTTTTTTTTTTTTTTTTTTTTTTTTTAATAGGGGGAGAGGGAAAAAGTGTAGCAGGCTGTGTATTGCAGGTGGTGGTTTTGACTAGCTTTTATCACTTTTGTTGCTATAAATTTAATCATGATCAAATACCAACATGGTAAGTGTAGCCAATGCAAAGAAGGGCCAAAACAAACTTCAGAGTGACCTGAACTATTAGATCAATAGAAATAAGTGAAAACTGAATCTTCCCTGAAACTAATACCTGCAAAGCCCTGTGCACAGGGAGAGAAAGTAAACAGCAAGGCTGGGAAATGGACTGCAATAAGTTTGTTTCCGTTTTGTAGTGATGGTGGTACAGGTGCTACCTCTTATATTGCTCAAACATTTGAATTTCTTTTGTAAGGATGGAGCCTGGATGATTCCAGAGATGGGTTCACCCAAGAATCTATACTCCTGAAAGTCTGTGTTGTTCTAGTTTGTGTTAGAAGAAATATGCTAATAAAATAATTTAAGGACAATGTAGGTGGTATTACATTATTGGACATCTTGTAGTTATATTATTCCCCCTTATTTTTTTTATAGCAAACTTTGGCCTGTTCCATTTTAACGGCGTTGTTGAGCGAGTTCTCAAGTTCAAGTAAAACCAGCAACATTGGACTAAGCATGGAGTTCCATGGTAACTGTAAACGTATATTTCAGGTAAACTAGTTCTGTATCAATATATGCTACATGTTTTTTCTAAAATTTAAACACTGAGAAGCACTTTCTTGTGCCAGATGCATTCAGTTACAGCGTGTGCCTAACAGCATTTAATAGGACAAATATTATATTATAAATGCAGATAATGGCTATTTCAGGAAAGTTGATGATTTATTTTTAAAAAACTTGTATCAAAAAGGTGCTTTTTTCCCGTTTTATGAATGTTGAGCTACAGATCTTTATGTGGTTGGACTCTACTCTTTAATTCCTTGGCTACCAATTGCAAACAAAACGAATACTCTGTGGAACAATGATAGTCTTAAATATAGCTTTGGTTTAAAGCCAAGGAGAGCTATGTATTTAAAAATATTATTGCAGATGGTGTAGTCTGGTTGTCTCAGATGTATTGTTTGGCCTGGCAGAAATGTTTTTGTGAAGGCATTGCTTTAAACTGACTGTTGTGGAACAACTTACCAACTTTTTTTCATGCCAAAGACCAATCCTCTCCTCCACCAGTTGTTAAAAAAGATATTGTTAAGTTTTTCTTCTATTGGCTACCATTTATAAGATTTTTTTCTTTATTCTTTACAAACACAAGTTATTAATTTTGGCAGAAGAGTGGGGGGGTTCGGACTGAGAACTTCAGAATATTTTCTGTATTTTAATGAAAAATAAGGTGAAAACAGAATCCTTTTCTCTTTAGAAAATAATTTCTTTTTAATCAACGTTTTAATTAATGACTGAGAGACTCTGTTAATATATTGTGTTCGTCCTGACTATAGGAGGACGATCTGCGGCAGATCTTCATGCTCACAGTAGAGGTACTTCAGGAATTCAGCAGACGGGAAAACCTCAATGCTCAGATGTCTTCAGTGTTTCAGCGTTATCTTGCACTAGCCAATCAGGTCTTAAGCTGGAACTTCCTTCCTCCAAATTATATCCTTTTAATGTCAGGCCCTTTCTTTCAGCTGACATGGGTCACTCTGCCAGGTGATAAGTAAAGTCTTTGTGAGGAGAGAAAAATGTAGAACTTATAAACCTTATATTTAGTCCTTAATTTAGTTTTTCTTCCATTAGTGCTCTTGGTCACCCCCGTGCTTGCTAACAGATGCTTACATACAGAAGCTGCTGTTGCTCTTCCTTAAAGTATTTTATATAAAAGGCAAAACTAGTTCAGCAGAGCAGCCTTGAGTTATGGGCTCATTGTCTGCCTGGTTGGTGCAGGGGAGAGGAAGAGTGTAATATGCTGCGTTAGTGCAAAAACCAAATGGTGAAGAGGTCTAAGCTCTGTTGAATTTTTATGTGGAGATCTGATCTGACCTAATCTTCTCCCTCAGAGAAGAGGAGGGGGCGGGTAAATGCCCCATCATCTAGGAATGTGCCTTCTCAACTGACTCCCCATAAAGGAGCATGGTCATGTACTAGAGCATGTAATAGGTTCTCTTTGATCTGAAGAAAAAGTATTTGCTAGTTGAGAGAAGAAGAGGCATCTCCCTTTTTTGGCAATATACAGGTGCCATTGCTTCCATTTTGACATGTTTGTGATGTGTGCTGATTATGAAAGTCCAGAGAAAGGTGAGATGGAAAGTAGAGGAGGAAACGGGAATCACAAAGAGAAAGAGTCTTAGTGAGGGAGGGAAGAAAAAAGGTACAAAAATGCCCAGCCCAAAAAATAGGCTAAAAGAATATCGTAGAAATAATCAATCACATTTTCTATTTAATAGAGGGTTAAAACAGCACTTGCAGTAAAACATTACAATGCCTCTTTTAATAGCTAGACTGTCTTTAAGATACTCAGCAAACTTTCTGAGGGCCACCTTTTTAAGCTGGTTTATAAACTTTTTTCTAAAAACCTTTTGCAATTGCTGCTAAGTAATACATACTGCAGGAATCTGGATGTTGCCTTCAAATTCACTGAAAAGTATTTTATTTCCTTTCCTGGGTTTGATGGTCAGAAGGCAATGTCTGTGTGCTTCTGTTGTCTTTGATTCTGTTCATTATGCAGTGGGCAGCAAAAATGAAATTTATTTGAAACTGGATATTTCTTTGTTCACATTTGTAAAGCAGAATACCAGTTATATTGTCTTTATGGAAGGTGCCATGGATTAAAAGTAAATATCCCACTCCTATTAATCACTGAAGTGATTTGGCAGGAGTCCAGAGAGGAATTTTGTGTATGTGCCTGCAAGACTGAGACTGGAATTAAATTATTGCATCTTATAAAAGTTTTTCGAAGAGGATTTGAGATTTGTAAGAATTGAAATAAAGTGTGAATACTTTTTTTTTCTAAGCTGTAATCTTAAATAGAAGGGAAATGCTGTTGTGTCGTGCAGTGGTGGGTAGAGGTGGTTCCATCTGAATTTTAGTCTTGCTCTGTGCAAACCTCTGGTGTAATCCCAAATACCGATGATGGTACAGTTTGAAAGTGAAGGCTCATGAGCACTTTATCCTAGGCTAAGGCTTGCAGTGATGGATATATATAAGCACAATGTGAAGCCTTGGGAGTTCCAGCTTTCATTTATAACTCTATATCATACAAAGTGATTTAGTCTATAGGTGCTAGTAAATAAGTGTTAACTGAAATAGCTAAGCCAGCCATACTGCTGCTTAAGGTTAATAATGTTTTCTGCTACTTGGCTACTCGAGATACTACAACTGTTAAACAAATTCTGGCCACTTCTAGAGATCAGATGGACCTTTAGTCTGAACCACCACAGGTGCTCTTACATGGCTTTATTTCAAATCTGTTTCAAATCTAACAGAAGTTGGAATGGCTTTAATCATCCTTGAGAAACGGGGGTCTTAGCTGGTGAAGATTCTGTAAGTGTTGGGGTTTACAGCACCATGTTGATTATATTGTGAGATAAATCTCTCTTCCTTAGGAAGACTGGTGTAAAAGTAAGTGTTGGTTGTTAGCTCATGGGCAGTGAAACTTGGCTGCAGTTTCTAAATAGGTAGCGTGTTACATAAAAACATCAGAATTGCTGCGTTGACTGATCAGTCGGTATCCTTTTGGTATCCTCTTTCCAGATCTTGACACTACATATGCTGAAGCAATGGGCATAAATTTAATACTTGATACATGGAGTAAAATGATCCATCGTATCTACAGATATATCTTTTTTCCTTTAGTTGGTATTTCCCCTGGCAAGATAGTATTGATTCTCAGTATTCTCTACAGCATAATAGTAATCTGCAGTATTTGTATATAATCTTTAGCAAGATTCTTGTATCTCCAAAAAAGTAAGTAGCATAAATTTGCATTAACTCTACAGTGACCATCGCCAAGAGGCACATTATTTAAATCACCAAGTTCTGGGAATTGCATCAAAACATATCACTTCTCAAGAGTTCTTGTGCTGTTACAAGATACCTTAGTATGTATTGCATTGTTAAATGGACAGTACTGGCACCAATGATAATAGAAGAGTTGTAGTAAGTCTGTATTGTCTATTGCTAGCAAGAAGAGCTGGCATGAAAGATGCATTCTGGAATAGCCATCTCATTGGAGCAAGGAAAGAAGAGAGGCTGGGATCTACATACTTTAAAGTTGGAACTCAATTTTTGAGTGTCTTAGGATGTGGTGCCTGCAATAGGAAGGGCAGGGCATGATGACGTATGCGACCTCCTTTTGGTCATGTGCAGTTCCTTCCATTTCATTTTCTAACACACAGGTGATCATCTATTGTTATTTTTATCTGCTACCTCAAGGTATTGGTGTTTGCGGATGCCTCAGAGGCTTTTGGCAGTACTGTTGGAAATGACAATAACATAGGATTCCTATTTTGCACTAAGAACGTATGGCAGTCTGTTGTGGCATGTTGGCTTCTGTAGAGTTTCTTTTTTCAGTGCTGTTACAGCACTGTTAAATATTGTTTACTCAGATGGAAGTAGTTTTAACTGCATCTTTTCTTAAATGAATGTTTTGACTAATTAAGGAAATGCAGATGATCAGTACTAAGAGGTACAGCCCTGTCCGTTACAAGAGCGTCTTCAAGGATCTCACTTCTAGTACATTGTGAATGTCCAAAGCCTCCAGTTAAGGAGCTGAATGTTGCTGGACTGGAATGCACCTTGACGTATAATATGCCCTGTGGAGTCAGTAATTCTAATTTATATTCTTTTACCTCGAGGATGTTTCACATTTCTTCTTGACTTCGGGATTTATCTGTTCTTGGCAGCCACATTCTAATGGACTTGGGATGAATGTCCTCAAATGCAAAAGTTCTGAAACAGAACATAAGATTTTTGTCCAGCTGTCTCCCATGTACACAAAGGTGTCTGTTATCTGTCATTAGGAGCTGTTGTAGAACTACTTATCTCTTATTCCTTAACATATGGATTATAGTACATGAATAAAGAAGAACTGGAGCTTTAGTTTGTGTTTTGGATTTGGTGTCTCTACTTGCTTGGAGGCAAGCTGGCAAATTTTCAAGTGAATGTAGAACTGGGGGTTGGATTTAAAATACAGGTTACGTAAACCTAATGGGACGTGCTCCACTAATGTGCATCATTTCTGTTCCATTGAAATTAATGGTGCAATGACAATTGTATGAACTGACTGAAGCTTTTATCTGATCTGAACGCTGCTTTTTTTTAAAGTGTGTGTGTTCCTCGGCCACACAGTTAAAGGAACAAAACTTTTCATATCTCTTTTTTTGAAAATGTCTTTTAAAACTCAAGCCAGAATGAGACACCTTTCTGGAACCACAGAGTTCTGCAGACTTTCAAGATTTGAGCTCAGTCCAACCCAGATTGGTAGCATCTGTTATGCATAATGGAAGTGCATGAAAAACACCCAGAATCCTCCAGAAAACTTGAGGTTTGTTTTGAGGAATGATTCAAGGTGTCATTGATGCTGAAAATCCATCCTGCCCTAGCATCTCATGTGAGCGTGATACTGAGCAGGGAGCCACCTGCCTGAAAACTTTTTTAGCAGGTTGAGGTCCCCAGTTTGATTTGTTGCAGAGCTGCACAAATGATTGAACCTGTACCGAGGAGCGACAGCACAGATTTCCTTCAGCAGTAGGGCCGCTTCCCTTAGGTCTTGTTTTTGTCAACAGCCTGGGATTATCCTGAATTTACTACAGCTGTCTGTCTTTATCTGAAAGATGAAGGGCTGGGGCACTGTCCTGGCTGTTGTTTGGGATATAAAGAAAAAAATCAGTGTAACTAAAATAGCTGTATTTAAGAAAATACAAAAGAGAGTTGCATTTTACTTTTATCAGACTTCTCGCTCTTAGGTGAAAACTGACCTGACTTTGAAATTCCTGATGTTCAGAACTTATTTCTAGGGTACTATGTGTTTTCATGACAATCCTTTCTAGCAACTTTTTAAGACAAAGTTGGGCAAAACCAAGAAGATTGACAGATCCCCTGAATTTGGTCATAATCGCACTAAGCATGTTTGTATTGATATTGAACTTTGTAACAGTTAGTGTTTCATCATTTGGGTTTTCCTGAATGAATTCTGAAATCAGTTTGCAATGTAAGAGCATCCTAAAAGCATTAATATCAGAAGAAGAAGAGAGAGCAATGACCCTTTTTATGAAGGGGAACTGGTAAAATATATAGGGTTTTTTTCCTCTTCTGCTCTCTTGCTCCCGTGGTTTTAAGTTTCCAGTTTTGCAGTGCTTTGTCATCAGTTTCCTAGATGGCAGCCTGCGTATAGTGGAAAGGTGTGACTCTTGAGCCGCGTCTGCACGGCAGTCACTTCTGCATAGGTGCTTTAAGTGTAAGTTAGGCTTAAAGTGATTAGCTTGCATACTATTAGCTGTATAATCGTAGCAACAAAATGTAGCAGGAGCTGCAGAATCCACTTGGGGTGGTCAACATGAAACTCGGTACTGGCACGGCTATACCGCTAGCGGCTCCGGAACTCGCCAGTTTTAAAATTAGCTTGGGTCTTCTTACACTTCCCACGCCTGTTCTTGCAATCGGAATCCAGTGTCTCCAACACAAAGTAGTTGTTTCATTCTCATGGCAGTTACGAATACTTGTGTTTAATAATTCAGTATTTAAGTTTATGTTCCTTTTCCTGAACGCTGGATGTGTTTGCTGAGAGTGTAAGTTACACAAAAGTTTGTGAAGCATTTCTCCATAGGGGGCAGCAAGCCTCTGCATCAGTTTTAGGCAGTTGCTTTTAGACTCATACCATGTGCTTGGCTGATTAGCTGGCAAGCCAGAGGAGGACTGAAAAATCCCACTATAATCAGTATGTTAGCATTATAACACTGGATGGCAGATTTCCAAGCAGTTACCTTTATAATGCACTTTTTTATTTGTAAAATACAAGTCTTTGAGTGACATGAAGCTCTCCAGAAATGTTCCAAACAACAAATTTAAAGTTATTAAAATAACTTCTAAAAAAGATATTTGGGCCTTAGCACTCCAGGAGTTTTCCCTCCATTTCTGAGGGGTTCTTCACTCCTGTGGCAAATTTGTGAATGGGAGTCTTGCAGAAGAAATCTCAGCTTTGATTTTTGAGTTCCTAATTTACTCCTCTGTGGAAGGGCAAGCCTTACCTCTCTTAGGAAAAAGACTGTGGGATCCATTCTCAGATACTGGAATTTGTGGGAAGTCCTGAAGTGAAACATATAATCCCTTGTGGCTGCCTTAGGACATGAAATATTTTGATACTCATCTTCACCCATCAGTCCCTTCCTGGGACAGAGGCAAAGAGTGGGAGGAAAACTACACGTTTGTTTATCTTTTATTTGCTTTTATTAATATATTCTTCCTATAAAACATCAAAAAAAATTTAATTACAGTTTTAAAATTACAAATTTATAATTTAAAAAAGATTACTCTTATTTCTTCAGCTCATGAAACAAAACCAAGGATAGAGCTACATATGCAAATTTAGGCAAAGAGAAAATCTGTCTTAAACGTTATGGTCATCTTCTCTTTCTCTCTAGGCACTAATTAGTGAGCATATGAACCTTATCATACACGAAGGCATCTAGTTATATTCTTAAGCTTTTTCAGTGGAGCTTGGTACATGTTATTGAATAATCTGTTCTGATTCAAGCAGAAGTTTCTAGTCCATGTAGGAATCGGTGTCCTAAGTCTCGTGAACTGGGTAAAACATTGCCATGCTTCTAGTAGCTGTTTCTTACCTTGGATTTCCATGTCATTCAAAGGGAACTGTAATGAGAGTTACTCGTTCTTCAGTAGAATTGAGTGTTACAAAGTTTTGTACTTAGTACCAGAGGTGGTTTATGATCGTTTTTCATTTAAAAATAAACAACAAAAAAAAAAAACCCAAAACCCAAACCCTCCAGATGGCATAGCAGACTGATCTATGCTAGTCATAAATCTGTGTTATAGTTTGAGTGCTTACAAAAGAAGTGTTGTGCTAGTTCTGTACTACTTGTTTCTTCATAAGTATTGAGAATTAATTTTTGATGATGAAGGCTGCATTTGTCCTGCATACACCCATGTACTAGGTAACATAGTGCCATTTTTTTCAGGTTTGGTGTAACTGGGCTGCTGCTAACAAGGCCAAACCAGAGCACAGAATAAGTTGAGGTATTTCATGGAAGCAAGTATCTCCACAGCCAACTTATGCTGATGTTTGCGTACATCTAGTATGTGATGGAAAATGGGTGTAAGATCTCCATGATAAGTGCAGGCATAATTTGTATTGTTCAGTGAACAGATATTTTACCCACAAATCTGCTATTGTCAGATGTGTCATCAGTCCATTAGCGTGAGAAACAGTACTAAAAATAACGGGATAGGGCTGCTAAATACTGAGGCTTGTTAAAATAGTGACAGCAAACTAGCCCTTCTTTCATTCCATGTGAAAAGTGTTATGTAGCTCGTCCCCTCTGTAGACTCGACCTAGTGAAGAGCAAATTGGTTTTCAGAGATTGCTAATGTATCTGTAAGCATCCTCTGATACTGATGTATTTCCAAGCCAATTGCTTATTGGAGAGTTAGAGGAAAGGACACTCTTGTCAATACACTATTTTAAAATACTATTTTTTTCTAAAACATTCCAAAAGAAAAAGACAAAAGCATAGCTTAATTTGCCAGATACTAGGCATTTTTGGTTTTGGTGCAACTCAGAAGACAAGTGTAAATAAACTAAAATAGTGTATCCTGCCTTCTGCCACAATCCTTCATATTAAGCCAGATGTTTGCTTTATATATTGTTCTCTTAAACAAAACCCATCAAAAGTTAAGGGGTCTGCTTTTTTGAATGGTACCATTGTGAAACATTTTCTTCTGGATGTAAATACTTTTTGATACTCCTTTTTTTTTTTTTTTAAACAATACCTGATGATTTACAGTACAAAACTTAATGCAGTTCATTACCAATAAGTAAATTACATGCAGCTGAGCATGGTGTTACTTATTCTGATGGTTGGGTTAGAAAGGGATCAGAGAGGATAATAAAGGGTTTAAAAAAGATAAATGAAAATCTAAGTTGCTGCGTTGAAGCAGTTTTACTACTGCTTGGATTGGGGGGTGTCACAGAAGGAAGCACTTTCAGAAATCTTTCATAAACACTCTTCTGTGTGATCAGACTGACAAGGACTGTAACCTGCTTGTTTAAATGGTTTTGCTCACGTCTCTGTTTTTTTCTATACTGGAGCATTTGCAGGATTTTGTAAATTAAGTTATGCCAAAACACATGGTAAGAATTGAAATGAGTACAGCAAAACCATGGCTTCACGGTGTGTGCATTTTTCATGCATGTCTCTTACAAACACGTGTTTGATATGATGATGCCTTGTGGTGCCTATGCTTTTGTTCTTCACAGTGTGATTAAAAAATGTAGATTAATGCAGGGCTAACATATCTGCATTCTGTGACGCATATTTAGCTATTTAGAAAAATAGGATATAGATTTCAATGAGCTATCTTTAGCTATCATAAGGCCTTTTTAAAAGCTGCCAGGAAAATTTTTTAGAAAATGATTTCCTATTTTGCATAAATTTTAACACCTGTTAATTGCGGTTGCTTTTTTCCCTTCTCGCTGTGTCACATTAGACACCCTGGTTATCAAAGTGATCGTATCACTATGGTATGTCTCATAATTATGATCAAACTGTTATCTAACATTCCTGGAGCATTCTTTTTTTCAGTACTTAATACCTTTTATTCCTTGGCCTCATGCATGAATTATGCTGTGTATGTGAAGAGGCTTAAAGTTTGTTTCCATTACATTCTTTCTGAATGGATCCTGTTGTATCTAGGATTTTTTTAAAGCCAAGTAGGAATGTTATTGTTGACCTTGACACCAGATAACTGGGCAGACATTATATAGCTATGTTTGAATCCTCACAAAATGTGATGCTAAAGCCAACAGAATCCTGGCGTGAGACCCTCCTGGACAGCAGAGTTATGGAGCTTTTCTTTACAGTAAGTTTCCTTCTTCAACTTTCATAGTCCAGACCACAGGGAAAGCAGCTCCTTCCTGCTCTAAAACTGTGTTGTTGGACTCTTCCTTTTGCATCAGGTAGGACTGATTCTGTTAACTTCAGCTTGCTTATCAAAACAAACAGAAGGATTGTATTTTTCCTAGGTTACCGAATATGTATTTTGCCTCTAAATAGCTTTAAGTTGATGACCGTTAACAAAAGAAAAAGGTGTATAGTTATCTAAACTTTTATACATTTAATACTTTTGGACGTGTATTCGTCAAACGAAACCAAGCGTGGTGAGTAGTAGCAGAGTGTGTCTTTCAGATAAGGTGTAACAGCTCTCAAAAAAGATCAAATGAACTGTGTTTCCTGATCTTAAAGCATTTGCTGAACGGAACAGCTGAAAATAAGTAATGTAATTGCAGTTTTCTAGCCAGTTTCAGCATACAGAATTATGTATCTCTTTCCTCAGCACAAAGTAAATCCAAACAAGTTAAAATAGATTAAATTAGGAGGGATAGGGAAGAGGTAGAATTGGGATAGGGGAATGTATATTAAATTTCTATAGCTTTAAAAAAACCCATGATATTAAAACTGGATAAAATTAGTATTGTTCTCTTTCTACCACTGTTAGGGGGAGAAGTTTGTAGTCCATGCTCAGTTAGGAGTTACTGCAGCAGCAACATATATTGGTTTATAAATTCGTTTACTATGCTATTTTATCTTATGTTACCTCTCTTGAGACCTGAGAATTCATCATTCTCAGGCTCTTTTCATTTTTGCAAAGCAGAGAAATAATGTGCTCAAAACTTGGACAAAGTTGTTATTAGGCAAAGTAAATGTCTCCAGTGCTGCTTGAGAGTTGTCTGCTACGTGCTTGGATACGTGTCCTTACTTTATGGGATTTTTTTGATGAATTAGAAATTTTTTTATACATTTTTTTTTAACTGCAAGTTTTTCTGTTCCAGCAGTTTTGAAAAGGTGAAAAAAAAATCACTGGCAGAACTCATAGCAGCTACGCACAATCTGAACAGCTGTCTAGACTATCCAGACAGTTGCTACTGTCAGCTGTGAACCTCCACATGCAAATAGCTTTTTGGCTTACATATTAACCCTTCCTGGTTTAATAGTATGAAGTTGTCAGAGTTAGATATCTGTTTCTTTGGTTGGTTTACAATTATTCAGGATAAGAATGTTTTTAGTAACATGCAGAATTGTTTTAATACATTTGTGTTTTTCTTAAAAGTAACCAAACCCCGCCTGTCTTTGATTATTTTTGAATGAACGCTAGCCAGGGCAGTGTGCTGTCAGTTTTGCTTTTAGATTCCCGATTTGCAACGGTTGAGGCTTGTAGTATTAGTTTGCTATTTGAAGTAATATAAGTGAATGGCAATAGTTTATATTCATTTATCTGATCTAAGAAGTTTTAATAACCTTGCAAAAGTTGGCAGGACTGCCATGTTAGAGGGAGCCTTCAGTTCTAATCTCAGCCTAGTGTGGGACATAGATTAGGAGGGGTATTTCTGTTGCAGGGTTTGTTTCTTCTGCTAGTTTGATCTTTTGGAGATTAACTGTGCAGCTAATCCAACTAGTTATGAGTTGAGTGAAGTTGCAACTGTAATGCCTCAGAGAAATGGTTAGTGTTTTAACTGTACTTTTATGTATAATATTGTTGAAATAATTTTAACCAACTTTGCTTCTGGGTGAAAGAGATGCCCTATATTTATTTATTTGCTAAGTCTTACATGAAAAAATAGGAGGTGTGAGCCTAAGAAAATACTTAAAATCCATACTTGATAATTAAAGCTTGTTCGTGAGGATATGATTGCTGACAGATTTGAATCTAGAGTGTCTCACCAGCAGAAGTGATGACATAACAGTTCACAGAAATGTGGGAAGATTACTGCTGGCCTTGGATAATGCTAAGGGTGTTGCTAAGGAAGTGATGCATTCATTTTTGTATATGTCTTCAGTGTTTACCTCTGCTAAAGAAGCATCTACATAATCTTGATTGAACTTGTTGACTAACTTTAGCAAGACTCCATAGCTTAGGCATAGTTAGCATAATAGAGATGACTGTCATTATTGCTGTTTTTAGAAGGAGCAGTATGTCTGACTGGCTGGCATCTGTTTCTCTCTTTAAGACATAACATTCAGTAGACAGTTCAATTTTCAACATGTAGGTGAGACATAACTAAACGTTAGTTTCAGTGAGTTAATTTAAGGCTTGCGATTTTGTGAGCTGAGTCATGATCTTGACATTTACTATGGTTTAGAGAGTTGTAGAAACCCTTGCATTTCAGACTGAATGGAAGTTATAGTAAGCTTTTTTTGGTGTGTGCTCTTTTGGGTTGAGCGCCATGTGACTTGTTGTAAGAACACCCTATTTTCCGTGTATTATTAACTATCTCGCTTCCTGAAAGGTACATCGAAAAATCCGAGAAGATACAGATATGGCCCAAGATTCATTACAATGTCTGGCACAGCTGGCATCTTTGCACGGGCCAGTCTTTCCCGATGAAGGTTCACAAGTTGATTACCTGGCACACTTCATTGAGGGATTACTGAATACTATCAATGGGTATGTATGCCTTCTCTCTAAATTTAGATGGCATCTTTTAATCTTTAGTTTGGAGCATAGCGTATCTGCGTGGAGAGCTGGTATGGCTTGCTTATTTCTGAGTATAATTTGTGCTTACTGCTGGATTACTGAAATTAAGAAAAGGCAGTTTAAAGTAGGTTGTGCTTAAGCAATATGAAATAGATTTATTGATTGCAAATGTATCGACAAAATCAATTCACTTTTAGCATTTTTTCTTAATGGCAGAAAACTAAGTGCTATTTCTATCTATAGAATTGAAATAGAAGACTCTGAAGCAGTGGGAATTTCCAGTATTATCAGCAACCTGATAACCGTATTTCCTCGCAATATTTTAACTGCCATTCCAAACGAACTTTTCTCTTCATTTGTTAACTGCCTCGCACACCTCACTTGTTCTTTCGGAAGAAGTGCTGCCCTGGAAGAAGTGGTAAGTATCTGCTCTCAAACAGTAGGTAGTCCTTTTTGTTTGTTTGTTTCTCTCTTTGTGATAAGCATAAGTGACATGAGACTTTGGCTGTTTTATTAATAACTGTTGTGAATTCAGTGGTTTGGTTCTAGGTATTTCTGAAATCACATCTGAGGACTTTCTTTTTGCTTCAAACAGCATAATGAACATAATTACACACTGTGGGCATCTTTCAGGCTTTGGTTTGATTTAAAGCACTTGTCTCATATTTTCATTTTAAAAAGAGTGGATTAATTTAAAAATACTAAAGTCTTTAAATATTGCTGACTTGCTCTTGCAGGACTTCTCTGAAAACTGTTGTAGATAATGAACGAGCCACAGTCCTGAAAGCTTAAAATGACTACGTGAGCATATGGACGGACTGAAACTGTCAAGAGTTCTGAGTCAGGAACTTCTGTTTTAAGTGACTGTAGCTGTTAAGATCTGTTGTTAACCCCATACTTCTAAGCTGTTCAAATCATCCCTTCATTGCTGACACTGTTCAAATGGTAATTCTGTGTATGAATCTAGCACAGGAGTTCAGAGGATTTTATCTTTTTCTCTTTGTTTACTTCTTTCAAACTTTTTGGTTGTAACATTGAAGAACAGTTGGGACAGTCTAATTCTTCTGCTTCTGAAATTTCTGCTTCTAAAAGACTAATAAGGAGACCTAGTTTAAGGAAAAAAGCCCATAAGAATTAAGACAAAAAATCTTGCACTTGAGCTATTTATGTGCAGTAGCTATAGATTTAAAATGAGACTATCAAGATATTGCCCAATATTTCCCCATTATCATTAACAGTATGATTTTTTTTTACCAGTTTTGCTATATTGACTGGGCTTAATTACCTGAGTTTGAAAATAATTATAGAAGTATTGAGTTATAAAGTTGATGGATGTGTGTTTTACCAGAGATCATGGGTATGTTAATTAGCATTCACTGCAGAACATTAGGTGAGTGCAGCAAAGACATGATCTAAACTTTCAAGTGTGCTCATGTTAAATTTAAAATCTAAAATACAGCTACTTTCCAAAATATATTGGTCAAAACTTGTGCTGCTTTGAGATTTTTCTAGTAGAACGTTAACCATATGTTCTGGTGCTCACCAACACATTTAGGAATGCTCCTGAAGCCTTTATAGAAAAGATTCAGCAAAACCATAGGCGCTTATTTAAATTAAAGGAACTAAAGGAATGTTGTTTCCTCACTTAATCTCTTGTTACTTGAGAGCTAGAATATGGAACCATATTTGATGAAAACAGTGCTCAACATAATGCCATTCAAAACACTTCATCTCTTAGCAAAAGCTCATGGTAGCTTGGACCACTATTTGGTACAAAGATTGTTTTGTAAATGACTGGCCAGTTATGCCTAGTAAACTGTGGCTGCCAACTCTTAGATAATCCCATAGTTTTAGCTGAAGAAAGTCTTTTTAGTATTAAACTTAAATGTTCTCAGATTCAGCAACATCAGAAGGAGAGAATGAAAGATATTTTTGTTTTAGGAGAGAATTTTCTCACTCTCCTTGAATCTTTAAATCATTCTGTGGAAGGAGAAACGTTACACTTTGATCCCTTCCATTCTGTCATAGCTCTTACAGATATCTCAACTTCGTGCTGTTTCTCTGATTTCCAGGATGATGCAGAATTCTGTGGTGACAGGCCTTCAAAAAAATAATTCTTATACCTTAACAGTGTGTCAGCAATAAGGCATGCTACCGAGATTTTTAAGTTATTGCTGACTTAATCCAGGTGATGTAATGATACTTTGTACTGTGCCTGTAGAAATACTACTTTGCATCCCTGAAAACAATCTTTTGGCTTAGGAATGTCCCAGCCATGGTTAATGTGTTCCCTGAGATTCTTGCTTAGACTGCTTCTGACCTCATGTGCTGTCTGTAATTAAGAGCTTTTGATAGATAAAATACCATGTGCGTTGGACTCGGTAAAATCCTCAGATAATATTCCTGGAACTTTTCACAAATCCAAAGTGCAGCAGAATGCCGGCAGGCGTACTCCTTAAGCTTTGCTGGTTAGAAAAGCTGTTTTCACCATATTTCGGCCAGCAGAACATTTCACAGAATCACACACAGAATCACAGAATGGTTTGGGTTGGAAGGGACCTTCAAGATCATCTAGTTCCAACCCGCCTGCTGTGGGCAGGGACATCTCCCGCTAGACCAGGCTGCTCAAAGCCTCATCCAGCCTGGCCTTGTGAACATTGCATAAACCCCATGAGGCATAAGGGATCTACTTAGCTGAAGACCTGCTATGGATACGGTGAAAATTGGGAAGTCCTGAACCATAATATGCAAACCACTTCAAAGCAGCTAATACTGATTTTCAACCAAGGTGGGAGAACCCACAATCTAAACATCATGTTCAAATGCTGTTTTACATTAACCTGCCTGTTGGGGAGATTGGCTGAAGGAAGTTGAAACACTTGCCTGAACAGCTACATTGGTGGAGGGCAATAAGCTTCAGCAATGCTGGGGATTAGTTTATGGTGCAAGTCAGACCGGTAATCTCTTCCTTTAATAGCACTGGATCTACGAGAAGACACGTGCCCACAGCTATGCTTCCCCTTGCTGAAGTGCTTATGCAGAAGTAGAAATTAAATAGTCCATCTGAATTAGTGAAGAGTACGAACAGGATGTTGAATGGAAAGTCAAATAGAAATTATAATAAAGGCCTCTTTTTCTCAAAATGAGTCTTAATGCACTGTTCCTGTTTCTTGATATATTTTTTTAAATATCATGTTATAGGAAAGACCATTCTGAATTTGTCCTCCCTGTTATGCTTCCAGCTCTTTCCATGTTGTTGCTGCTTGACAAATTTTAGAAGTGTTCTTTCTTTAAAGGGTCAAGCAGACTGTGAAGGAAGAAGTACCGATTTTCTTTCTGTTTCCCATACTAGAGAAATTGAGCATCTTTGCTTTCATAGGATCATAGAAGAGTTTGGGTTGGAAGGGACCTTTAAAGGTCATCTAGTCCAACGCCCCTGCAATAAGCAGGGACATCTTCAACTAGATCAGGTCGCTCAGAGCCCCGTCCAACCTGACGTTGAATATTTCCAGGGATGGGGCATCTACCACCTCTCTGGACAACCTGTGCCAGTGTCTCACCACCCTCACTGTAAAAAAATTCTTCCTTATATCTAGTCTAAATCTACCGTCTTTTAGTTTAAAGCCATTGCCTCTTGTCCTGTCACAGCAGGCCCTGTGACAAAGTATATCTCCATCTTTCCTGTAGGCCCCCTCTAAGTACTGAAAGGCCACCACAAGGTCTCCTTGGAGCCTTCTCTTCTCCAGGCTGAACAACCCCAACTCTCTCAGCCTGTCCTCATAGCAAAGGTGTTCCATCCCTCTGATCATCTTCGTGGCCTTCCTCTGGACCTGCTCCATCAGGTCTTTCCTGTGCTGAGGGCCCCAGAGCTGGACGCAATACTCCAGGTGGGGTCTCAGCAGAGTAGAGGAGCAGAATCACCTCCCTCGACCTGCTGGCCACGCTTCTTTTGATGCAGCCCAGGATGTGGTTGGCTTTCTGGGCTGCAAGCGCGCATTGCCTGCTCATGTTGAGCTGCTCATCCACCAGTACCCCCAAGTCCTTCTCCTCAGGGCTGCTCTCAATCCATTCTCTGTCCAGGCTGTATTTGTGCTTGGGATTGCCCTGACCCAGGTGCAGGACCTTGCACTTGGCCTGGTTGAACCTCATGAGGTTCACACAGTCCCATTTCTCAAGCTTGTCCAGTCCCTCTGGACGGCTTTGACTTTACTGGTTGTATCTTGCCTTTTCTGAAGATCTGAGTTCTGAACTGTACTCCACCATTGCTTCTGTTGGATCTATCAGAATGGTTCACCTTCCCAGTCTACAGCATGTCACTTAGTTTACCTCTATGACATCTGTGGTAGCCCAGTTGTAGGCAATCTGAAATAACGATCGGGAATTTTTAGTTCCTTTGTGACCAAATTTGTTCAATATGGATAAACTCTACTATTTGGGTACATACTTTATGGAGGCACTTATTAATCCTAGCTTCCTTACGAGAATACCATAAAGTGTTAAAAACATTTTTTCATGGCATTAACTTCTGTTACCTTCTCTCAAATAAATGAACTGGATTGATTTGAGTTCTTTGTTGTTCGTAAAAAGACATGTCTGTGTATTGGTTTATGCTCTGGATTCTTACAACTTATTAAAAATTATATGTGAGTTATATACATAAATATATTACACACACGTCAAAATATTTCAGGATTGAATGACTGTCTATGAATCTGTGTGTCCTTTAGCCAAGTTTTAAAAAGACATGTTGTGGTGTCCATCCTAAATTTGTGGATTATGTTAGTGTTGAATACAATTTTGCCCCTCTCATTGTCATCTTCACTTTTGTTTTCACGCTTGCATCAGTGTGTGCCATATTTTAACTTCTGTAAGTATGACCACTTTGCACTTATAAAAATAGTGCTGTGAAGCTATCTTGAAATGCTTCCAAGTGATACCAGTTTTTCCTCTTAATCAGTCATCCAGCCAATGTTTTCTTTTCCTTGTCTGTTCATCCAGCCGTGTTTGTAACTTCACTGAAAGTCAGGAATTCTTCTGTCTGGAGCATGATTAAGGCCTTAATATCTCTGTTTCATCAAGGAATCATTTTACTAAGCTCTGCTATCTCAAAGTAACTTCTGTGAGTGGTCCTGTTGGTTAAAACTTGAGAAGACTTCATAGAGGAAAGAAACGTCCTGCTTTAGCAGTGTGTACATCCGTACAGTCACGCTTAAGTTATTTGAAGTTGGATATATTTACTAAAGTTCATTTTTGCATCAAATCAAAAAGCTGATAGGTACCTCAAAAATACTTTTAAAAAGAAATGGCCTCTTGGCTATCTGGGTTCTTTAGTTTGCTTGTAATCCAGACCTTTGTTTTTCAGATACGTTATTTCTTTTTGCAACTTATGTACTACATAGAAACACATATGAGTAACTAAAACCAAGAAGCGTCACTTGAAATGCACAGAGCAATTGGAGGTGGAGGCTTATTCTGTGGAATTCTACTTTTGTTTGTTTGGTCATAGAATGAGAAGTTGTGTATCATCATTGAAACTGGCTCCCTGTAGTAGGGTTTCTTGAACGCGTGCAATCTTACAGTGATTTCCTCTGGAACCAGACTATCATCATCTGTTCTCTCTCTTTATTTCAGAAATAGTGGAATACATATAAATCTATATGCACATGTTCTATATTCGCTACTTAATGAAAAATAAATGGCTTAATTCTTTGTTGTTACTAATAAGAGCTGAGATGGTTGGCATCTTTGGGGTGAAAGCTCAGTAGCTCCTGTATTTAGGTAATTATACATTAAAGGCTTAATTTAAGACTGGTTTGGTTTTGAACATGAGATGAAGAGAAATAGCTGAACACCCTGACAGTTTTTTTTAAAGCCGAGCAAGAATGAAAGCAGCACTGACCTTTTTGAGTTGCCTCAGGTCATTCTGATATTTTCTTGGCTATCCTTAGATGAGTTTTGTGACTGATTTTTATTTTTTTTTTTAATTGTTTCAACATTAGAAGAACATCTGTTAAGTAATAATGAATATAAGTATATTCCTCTGGTTTAGTTTAGGAATAAGATTTTTGTTCTGTTTCTTTCGTCTCTTACAGCTTGACAAAGATGACATGGTATATATGGAAGCATATGATAAGTTGCTGGAATCTTGGCTTACTTTGGTACAAGATGACAAACATTTCCATAAAGGTTTCTTTACCCAACATGCTGTTCAGGTCTTCAATTCCTACATTCAGTGCCATCTAGCTGCTCCTGATGGTACAAGGAATTTGGTAAGCCCTCATTCTAGTAGTTCTTGATGATGATCTGTAGTAACTAGCCCATGTCTTCTGGTGTGTACTGTATTATGTAGCTCAAGGGAGCTACTATAGAATTACTATTTGGGACTTTGGAAATGAAAATTTTGCTCTGAATGTGTTACTCGGGTCATTTTCTAGTCTGTTTCTCTCATTCTGAAGAGGAAATAAAGGAATACAAAGTTGGAAATCACTTTGAAAAAAATAGAAAAAAGTAAAGCTGTTACTCAAATCAGCATGCATCTTACTGTTCTTCCCACAGATGCAATGACTAAACTTCCAACTGTGCTTCTCTGGACTAGCATCCCTGTTAAAATCCACAATGAAATTGGAAGCCTTTTATACGATTGTTACCTCCCATACATGATCTTCAAAGTATACTTTTGAAGTATAATTGACATGCATAAGTGTCTGAAAAAATGTAGAATGACTATGCTCAGAGTAGATGAAACTTGCAATGTTATGCGGCTCGTTTGGATAAAATGAATTCCCAATTGAATTTTTGAGGTGACTGTTCTAGAGAAAAAAAAAAAAACCTAAAAGTACCTCAAGTATCTCTTGAACGGTTGAGAAAGAAAGCAGATTAGTCTCTTTCCCAGGAGTCTGGATCTTACTAAAATAGATTATACAGAAAGTTGGATGTAGATGTTGGATGAATTAATTACTGCATAGATTCAATTCAATAACTGTATAAAATCTCTCTTTAATTTGATGCTGTGCAAAGATCTCTGAGATATCTCATTCTGAAAAGCACTATATAGAATTTAATTCTGCTATCTCAATATGTAACAGATGGTAATAACAGTGCCAAAACAGAGAGAAATATTTCACAAAAGAACTCTGGATTCATATCAGGCGGTCTTGACATAACTGGTATACACAGGTTAATTCATGTCATTCTGTGAGATAAGTCATTTATCCCATGGGTAACCTTTTAAAAGCCACAGCTGGCATTTTAGAATGCTTCTTGTTCAGTATCAAAGCAGTAACAGGAACTTTCAGTCTCTGCTTTGAGAACAGAGGCTCACCCTTCAGTAAACAGCTGCAACTTTGAAGTTGCCAAAAGAGAATGATTTGCTGGGTTACATAAAGAAAAGATGGGTTAAAAAGCACTTTGGATAAGGAGTTGTGAGTGGATTCAGTTGCCCAGAGCCTTTATAGAAATAAAGCATACTGATAGCTTTCTGTCACTTGGTTTTTACTTGTTAGTTGAGTAAATTTTATGATTCTTTAAGAGATTTTAAAAAACATTTTAAATGTCGATACTTAGTTTCTACATATCTTCTCTTCATCTTCTGGTTCATCTCTTCAAGGAATAAGGTCTGATTATTATTGAAGTAGTTTTATAATGCAGCCAAGATAAACTTTGAGAAATCAAACGGTGCAACTTCTGCATCAGTAAGAAATAAAACTGAGATGATGATAATGATGGCTATTATTATTATTAGTCTTCTGTTTTCCTGAGATTATAGCATTTACTTTTTGAAGCTTTTTCCCCTCAAACAATGGGCTATGGAAAACCTTTAATGAAAGAGATGATTTTCATTTCATCATGAAAAATACTGCCTATCATGTGATTTATGTAAGATCTCAGACAACTGAGAACAATATCTTTGACTAATGAATAGGGGAAAGCATGGAAGTACCAGTATTTAAAATGGTTCTTGGTCTGCTATATGTGATTTGAAATGCAAATATACTTAAGCAATCTTCTGACCGCTGGGTTTGCAGACCATCTCTGTGAGTCAGGGTCATTCAGTACCTTATATTATGCTTCTAGAGACAGAGCTGATCTATATACCCTGTGGTGTAAAGAACCTGTTCTGCTGTTGTTCAGCCTGTGCTTATCCTATTAAAAACAATTTTATTGTTATTACATAATTGTTATTAAATATTGTTATTAAAAACATTAAATAACAACAATATTGTTATTAAATAACAATCCTACTAATATCAATTTTGATAATTCTTATGCTCACCTGATTTCATAAACAGTGAATCTTTTGACTTGAGAGCACTATTGGAAACAGTAGCAAATATACAGTTAACCGAATGGGGCATTTTGCTAATGAGTTTGGGAAATACTGATTTGAAAACAATATGAAGCCATATTTACTTCTCTATTTAACTCTTCTGTGTCTAATTTAGTATAAGTCTGTTCATCCATGCAAAACACCTTGAAAGAAAAAGCCAAAATAATGTAGATAATTGTGGTGGTGATAAAATTTAACAAGTGTAACACTAACTGGTTGCTTCTAATTTTGTTGAAATAACCAAAGACTGCCAATGGTGTGGCCTCTCGGGAAGAAGAAGAAATAAGTGAACTGCAGGAAGATGACAGAGACCAGTTCTGTGACCAGTTGGCCAGCGTAGGCATGCTGGGGAGAATTGCTGCAGAACACTGTATACCTCTTCTTACAAGGTACAAAAAAAACCCAGTCATGATTGCAACTCAATAAAGCCATTACATATGAGAAGCCTGACTTTGCTATAACAGTTTAAGAACAGTGAAGTTATTTTATTGTTGTTTGTTCGCAGTTTATTAGAAGACCGAGTGACAAGGCTCCATGGTCAGTTGCAAAGACATCAGCAGCAGTTACTTGCCTCACCAGCATCAGGCTCAATTGACAATAAAGTGCTTGATGACCTGTATGAGGATATTCATTGGCTTATTTTAGTCACAGGTTAGTGAACAGCTTTAAATAGGTATTATTTTGGTATTCTTATTACAGCTGGAACACTGCAGGAAAAATAAAATCACTGTATATCAACTGCTCTTAATTGATTATACATTTTATCCCTTATGATGTTTCTATCTTACATACACTACTTGCAAAATCTGTTTTACTTTCATCTGCTTTGAGTAACATGAACGTTGTCTTTAAAAGATAGATGAAATCTTTACATGAGGTAATGTCCTTTGGAAATTCCCAAAACTAATTTAGTTATAGATTTTTTGCGATGTGTTATCAGTCAGCCTATTCAATAAATTAGTCTGTTCATGATATCAGTTGTATTGTCTGGGGGCACATGACTTTATAAGGGAATCGGCATGAGATCAGGATAACGGTATTACTCAGTGGGGGCAGAGAATCAAGTAAGTTCCAGAATCACTCAGTGCTGATGATCCGTGTCCTGGCATTTTGTTGTTTCAGGGAAGTTGAATTCAGGAACTTTTTGGTTTTGATTTTTAGACGAAACTATCTTACATCTGTTTGCAAAACATAATAACCAAGACAGTGTCTGTACTTTGTTAGGAGAGATGTATACTTTATGAAATATACTGTGGGATCTTTTTGAACATCTCATGTTTTAGTCGCTCTCAGATGTTGACCTTAATATGTTTGTAATATTTTTCTGTCACTGTGGGGTGGAGTTTTTATTTGTAGCTTGCAGATGGTTATGAGATCAGACATTGAATACTACGACTAAAGCTGGAATTAATATTAATTATCTGGACACCAGAGTATTGTATAAAACCCTGTGCTTCACCTGATCTGCAGTTGCTATGCAAGGAAAACTTTATTATAGCATATGTACTTGGTGTCTTAAAGCCTCTGACAGATTTGAAATATTAGCAGAACAGAAGTCCCAAATGAGATGGACTCAGTGGGGAAGCTGTAAAATCAAGGCCTTTTTTATCACATAACAGAATAAGAAAAAAGTGACCAAAAATGTTGTTTTGGGTTTTTTGGGTTTTTTTTTCTTTTCCCCTCAATAGTTGAATTGATTGTAGTACTTCTACGTGAAGCAAAGCTTATATCTTTTTTATTTGTTTTTTTAATTTGGTGGTTTCTTCTCCAGTCTTGGTTCCTTGTCACTTTAGGTCCTACTGAATGGCTTCAGGGAATCTAAAGTTAACTTATATGTATTTACTCAGGGTTTGTACGAACTTTTGATTCTGGTGTGATGCCTGCCGTTAAGCCAATGGATTCTCTAATCAAAAGGCCATAAGTTAACCTAGGGTAGAAAGTTGTGATCACTCTTTTTTTTTTAATGTAAGGCTACCTCTTGGCTAATGATACTCAGGGAGAGACTCCGCTAATACCTCCAGAAGTAATGGAATATTCCATTAAACATTCAGCTGAGGTTGACATCAATACGACACTTCAGATTCTGGGATCTCCAGGAGAAAAAGCCTCTTCCATCCCAGGGTACAACAGAACTGATTCTGTAATTAGGTAAGAATGCATCTCATGCTATTAAGTATGTTAAATGCTTTTTCGGAGAAAAAAGAAAATTGAGAATATGAGTGGGCTTCCGTGAATTTGAAAAGTAAGAATGTAATATGTAAACACTGAACACTGGAAAAGAAATATCTCTTTTAACTAGTATTAAAGGCAAATAATTTATAAGAATGGTTTTATAACAGACGTATTAAGGCAATGCTGTAGAAGAGATTAAGAGAAAAGATGAAGTGACTTTTTTTTTTTTTAGGGTAAAGAAAGGCAGGGTAAATACAGATGATATTTCAAGTCAAGATGATCCAGGGGAGGACTTAGAAGAAAAATGAGTGAGACATCAAAATAGATAAAACTGAGTCAATATGGGAAGGCTGAAATGACTAGACTGGCTCGTGTCTTCTGTGAAGACTATTAGGTCAAAGTCTTGGAAATATACAGAAATGTTTTTATATCTCTACTGAAAACCCATCTTTGATCCATTTGTTACATAAAATCCTGAAAACTATTTAAATTACTAAAAAGTTGGTAGATCAAAATCTTTAGGTAATATACTCTATAATTCATTCAGCACATGTACAGCTTTAAGCAAATGCTTTTCAGAGCATCACTGAGCTTGTCTACTTTGAACGTGAGTTTCTGCCCCAGGTTGGCAGTAGCAGCTCATCTGCTCCTTGGTGCAGGAGGAATTGTTGTCACTTATGTCCACATATTAGCCTATAAAAGGAGGAGGAGAGGGGATTTCTGATCTCTATTTGCAAGAAAGCTGATGCTTACAAAGGACTCCTCAATTTGAATCCTTACACTTCAGAAGATTGCGTTCCACTTTTAATTGACATGGAAGATTCTTCACTCAAGTTTAGTTCTTGTCTACTTCACATTTTCTTCTTCTGGAAGAGGCTAGAAAAAAAATGGATCTTCATTAGCAATGATGGGCCTAACGTTCAGAAGTTTGAATACTGCTCACTGATGATGCTGTTGGCAGCTTCAAGAAGTGGCCACCAAACAGGATTTCTTGATGCAGTGTCTCAGTGCTGATGGGAATAAAATCAGTTCTAAATAAAGAGAGATTTGAGGCTCTCTGGCAATAGCTCTGAAATGCCTTCAAGAAACAGACCACTGTCAACTCCTAAATTCCTTATGAACTATCACATTCTTACCAAATTTAATGGATATACTACAAAAGCTAGTATTTAATGTAGTTTTATGGACTGATTTATTAATGCAATCACCGGGTGATCTGCTATTTCAGACAGTTTTTTCTGCAGTAATGAAAGAGAGAGAAATAACTGGTCATTTCTGTATTTGTTCCTTGGTACGCATCACACTGTAGAAGCTGCACAACTAGGACCTACTTGGTCACTAAGCTTGATGGTGCAAGGAAGGGAGAATCAGTTTTACTCCAAGTAGCAGTCAGTCCCTTTCTCTTCGTTCCCTCAATGTCAGAACACTTGTGAGGATTCTTTGTTGCAGTAATTTTGATGTCAAAGATAAACTCCTTAACCTTTAATGTATATTTTGAGTTTTTGGGGGATATTTGCCAGTCTATCCTGTCTGTCTCTCCTTGCATTTAAAGAAACAATAAATTCAGATGCTTTTTACTTCATTAGAGCTTAGCTTCTTTGTGTTATCCTGTTCCTTCTGTCATATCTCATGAAAAATGAAAGTGTTTGGTAAGTCATTGCTTCTTCAAAAGCCACTCTCAGCATCCTCGTTGTATTTTAAATCTGCAGGTTGTTATCTGCTATTTTAAGAGTGTCAGAAGTGGAATCTAGAGCAATAAGGGCAAATCTCACGCACCTCCTGAGCCCCCAGATGGGCAAAGATATTGTGTGGTTCCTCAAGCGCTGGGCAAAGACTTACCTCCTAGTAGATGAAAAGCTGTATGATCAGGTAAGGATATAACTCTTATGAATTAATTGGTGAGTATTAGCAATAATATTATAATGTGAATGCAGATGTCAGTGTAGCTATTTTAAAGTGCAATGATAAAGCATTTTTAATATTAAATGGGTTGTGGTTTATTTTGGAATTTGTTTGAAAGTTGATGTTCTCTTCATTTTTTTCATTAGAAATATAAGTTGTTAGGGGACCCTTCTTGCACATTTTGGTGCAAATGTAATTTTTTTTTTTTTTTTTTTTTAGCCATCATTGCCATAGCAGAATAGCATAGTGTGCTCTCAGGCTGCATAATGGGTGAAACTCACTGACTACAGCAGTTTTATAAGCTACTTCTCACTATCCATCAGATCTTACAGTTCATCTTTAATATAGTGGTTGCCCTTGACGGGTGATTTAGTGAGTAACCTGGCCATAATTCTGAATTAGATATTTAACACCATCGCAAGGTAGTATACATCAGCTAATGTCATGCTACTTTCTCTCCTCTCCCCGTTCCCATTGTATATATCATGATTTCAATGGTGCATTTGTTGTAAAGGGGAACTTCTTACCATGTTTGGACACGCTAATCATGATTAGACCTTGATCCTGGTTTTGCTTATAGAACTAACTGTAATCCAGCTAGCTGACGGAGACCACTCATCCTGAGGAGGTCCTGTTGGCTCTAACTTTGGAGAAGGAAGCCTCTTCCTCCTCCCCTTTATTTCCACTACTGAAGCAACTAAGAATACTAACGCTTCAGGAGGCCCCTCCTTAACAAAAATAGGTATACCAAAGACTCATAAACATTTGGAATTATATTATTCACCTTGTACTTACAGCAGAGCTAAGAATTTGTAAAGGTACCAGTTGGGGAAGAATTGGAGAACACGTAAGAAGGAGACCCACATAAGAAACAATGTGAAGAGACAAAATAGAGTATCTAGGAAATGCACGTGTTTAGTTTGTGTTGACATGTGAAAGTGATTGAAACCTCTATTTAAACCTTATGCTCAGTCGTGTATACATTATGTGTTTTAAAGTTAGAAATGTTACTGGTGTGCTGGCAGGAAGCCCCTGCACAATTATTACAAAATCCCTGGACTTCACTTTTGAGAAACATATTTTAAAGATAGGAGAACAGGCAATTTCAAGGAAGCGTGTTTTAATGTGCCAGGACCAGAACGTGAAATCTTTCCTAAAAAATTTAAAGATTGAAGGAATAATCTGCAGAAAGCAGATGAGGAAAAATTACAACGAATATAAGTTTTTCTACAAGATTCAATCTAGATCAACAGCTAGGTTTATTTCTTAGTAATTTTTATCACTGAATTTTGAGAAATCTTGTCATAAATTTATGGAAACACTTTTGGGAGATGATTTTGGGATCTTTCTTTTAATTTTCAAGGTTTTGAAGCTTCATTTGCATTAAAAGCTAGACATACTCAAACCGAATTTTTGTAATGAGGTTGAAACTTTTCTTTGTTTTAGGTGGTGTGCTTAAAATTGCAAGGTAAATATGGCAAAGATTTTTCTGTTAGAGTTGCTCTTTGCCTTTGTCTATGTAACATTTGTGTATTTTAAGTAGGGAAGAAGTGACAGCCTGAAAAGAATTTGCTGACTGATTGCCATACACTTTGGGGTTCTGGCTTCTGTAAAACTCACTCATTTTAATGCTTTTCTTATAGATAAGTCTGCCATTTAGTACAGCATTTGGTGCTGATACAGAGGGTTCCCAGTGGATTGTGGGTTACCTTTTAGAAAAAGTGATCAGTAACCTGGCAGTGTGGAGTTCAGAGCAGGACCTTGCAAATGATACTGTACAACTGCTAGTAACATTAGTGGAAAGGAGAGAGCGGTAAGTTGCTATACCTCTGGAAGTCAAAAAATTTCTTTTGCTTCCTTTAAATTTTTTTGGCCAAAGTAATCTAGATATAGGGCACTTCATATTCATGTCTCTGTAAGTCAAATTACTTTAGTAACGTACTATAAATGGAAAAAAAAATTGTCTGACAAAGTGAGGAGTGAGACCTAGATTGACAAAACATAATCTAACTTCAGTTATTGTTTAGAAGTGCACTCTCCTTCCCCTACCTTTGTGCCTCACTCTTCAACAGTGAGAAAGGAAAACTCTCCTGGTCTCCACTCTTATTGCAAGGATTTTTGTGTTTCTTATTTTTGTTGAACAAGTTCTTCCAGATTAAGAGTTCAGATACTGGCTAAGCCAGTATAAAATGTGTTTTAAAAATGTATTAGAAAATTTTGAAAATCCAGGATTTGGCGGATTCAGACAAATTTCAAAGTCTTCTTTGGTATTACAAACTGCAAAGCAGGAAATTCTTGAATGTTTTACTTTTGTGAATTGACATGCAATTATGCACACAGTCACGCATTCACAGTCTGCTGAAAGACTGTTCTGAAGTTTGAGGATTGAAATGCTTGAGGAATTTTCTTTTTAAAAAAAATTAAAACCCACAGGAGCTAGTTTTGGAATAAACTGCTTATTTTATCACGACATAATGAGACTAAGCTCTTAATCCATGCAATATCTCCATTAACTCTGTGTGCCTATGTGTGTAAAACTAAAGCACTTCCCTGCTTTTCTCCCATATGAATTGAGCTATTTTCAGAGTATATACTTTAGAAATCTTAGAGGTGAGGCATTAATAAGATGAAAGTCAAAAGGCGACTTAGCCTTAGAATAAAGGAATTAAAATTTAAAAAAAAAAAAAATCTTACGACAGCTGCTAGCAACCTGATGCGCTCTGTTCATACAATGTTGTGAAGTCTTCTCTTTAATTAAACTGTTTTTCCCTCTTCTAGGGCAAACTTAGTTATTCAATGTGAAAACTGGTGGAATTTAGCTAAACAATTTGCAAGGCGAAGTCCTCCTCTTCACTATTTGTCCAGTTCTGTGCAGAGAACACTAATGAAAGCTTTAGTTTTAGGAGGTTTTGCTCATATGGATACGGAAACAAAGCAACAATACTGGACAGAGGTAAGCTATTTTGATGCTTCTGTTACCTTCATTTTAGCAAGTAGTAAAAACAAGTTAGTTTAGGGAATTTCATGGCGACACAAAATCAACTCGTATAGAATCTTTTGATTTTGAATATCTAATACTTAAAATTTTTTAGACTATTCTCTCTTTGAAGGTCAATAGTTGTATGACACCCATGAGCTGCCAAAAATTGTATCTAAAGCATCACAACGTAAACAGAAACAGCTAATAATTACCTGGAGGATTCGTGAAGCGGCCAGTATAGCAGTACGCTTCAAAGAGACTATTATAAAAGGTTACGAATTTCCCTTGGAACTGTGTCATTTCTTCCTTTTGTTTTAATTTGGTGGTGTTTTGAATTATTCACTCAATGGTAATGACAGTAAGTAAAAAGCTAATGTGGAACACAGTGAAGAGCCTTGACCAGTTTTTTGTGCCCTGGCTCCATTAAAGCTCAGATATTTAATACCACAAAGGTTGGTGCTAGAAAGGAGCCGAAAAGTGGTCAGTGAGCACTGCATGAGTTTGTAAAGCATTGTCCTTCTGAGAAGAAACTTGCTTTTATTAGCAAAGCTAACAAATTAGTGATTGAAGGTAAGACTGTAATGCACAGGAAGTAATTGAGAAAAACAGTTAAATGTTTTTATGGAAGTTTCTGAATTGGTTCCAAACACAGCTAATTACAAAAGAGATTGCACTATTGAGAATCATAATATGACAAAGATAATTGCAAACATGAATCTTAATTAATGCTTTATTTGATGAACTGTAACATTTTTTCCCCCTAATACTGAATTTGGAAGAGAAGGAAATACTCTGAGCCAGAGAAAGTCATTTTAATTTGTTTAAAGACTACATAATAACATAAAATATTTACGGAGGCGCTCATTTTGGAACCAGCCTGGAGATGGTGATGGATAATGAGAATCACTAATCACTACCACTTCAGCTTACGTTAATATGACAGGTAGTAACATAATTGAGCCATTTGTACTGCTGTGCCACAAGCAACCCATGAGCTTGCTAAATTACGTAAACCTCACATCTCATGTGATAGTATGCTTATCTTAATGTGACTTTTCTACAAAAATTTAAGGTTCTTCAGCCACTTCAGCAGCGATTCTTGAATGTGATAAACCAAGAAAACTTTCAGCAGATCTGTCAGGAGGAGGAAGTGAAACAGGAAATCACTGCTACATTAGAAGCACTCTGCGGCATTGCTGAGGCTACCCAGATTGATAACGTAGCAATTCTCTTCAATTTCCTAATGGACTTCCTTAATAATTGCATTGGATTAATGGAAGTATACAAAAACACACCAGAGACTGTTAATCTCATAATAGAAGTCTTTGTTGAAGTTGCACATAAACAAATTTGCTATCTTGGAGAGGTAAATACAACCAAAAGGGGAAGGAGGGGAAGGTGTGTGTGTGTATGTGTGTATACAGTGCTATCCCTGAAACAAAATAAAGATAGTGATTTTTAGATTCTATAGAGAAAGAAATGCTATATGGCCACATCTGTTAGAGGAATTCCTTTGTTTAAAAACATACACTTGCAAAGATTAAAAGCAGGACATCTTAGACTGCTCTTATACTAATAAACTTAACCATAACTCATCACCAATCTAAGTCTAGGCATGGGTGGCAAAAGAGTGCAGATCGTGTTGAGTACTTTTTTTAACCATATCAGGCTTCTCTGAAGGCTCGTCTAGGAGAATCGCAGCACTGTTTTATGTGATAAATGCATGCCGTAGAGACACTGCCTTGGTCCTAAACCAGTCATAATGGATACCAAGATATTATCTGGTAAATGGAGTCAGTGCAGTACACTTACATCTTTGCTAATTTTGGTTTTGCGTCTAGAAGCGATCCTGCCTGTTCCAAACTGGGTATGCACAAACAGCATATTATGGCTCCAACTTTGTTGGTAATCTAGTTTGTGAGATTCCTGAGATGTCAGCCTGTCACTCTTAACACAAAAGAGAAGATACGATGGAGGAATTGATAAAAGTAATGTTCTGCTGTTTCAGTGTGTAGCACATCAATATATGGCTGTAAGCGCTCTTGCTGTTTAAGGTGGCCGTTTCCTTAACGATTTTGTGTGCAGTTGTTACAAAAAGTGGTTCTGTAACTGAAATGAAAATCTTGAGGTATCGCCAACCAAGTAACGCCATCTTAAAACTAAGCGTGGCACTTCTGGCATATGAAAGTTTTCTTATTGTCTGACATTGTTTTATAGGCCAAAGCCATGAACTTGTATGAGGCCTGCCTAACTCTGCTCCAGGTGTATTCCAAGAATAATCTAGGTCGACAACGGATAGATGTTACAGCAGAAGAAGACCAGTACCAGGATCTCCTCCTTATTATGGAACTTCTCACTAATCTTCTATCAAAAGAATTCATAGATTTCAGTGACACAGGTATGAAGGAACTGGTAATTGCTGAACTGTAACTTGTGTTCTAAACTGTAAAAGCCATTGTGGGGCATCCATTCAATCCAGGTGAAGTGAAAACTGAAGCTTAGGCTTGATTAGATCAGGATATGGAAATTACTATTCAATGTCCCAGTAGCAAAGGAAAGACTTTCCACAGTATTCTAGCATCTGAAATTATTATTGCTGTCATAAAATAGATAGAGCATGTATGGAATTTGAATGAGCTTGAAATCTCAATGTTGCAGGTATGAACATGTAGTAGCAGCAGTTTTACAGCAAAAATACCCACTTAGAAGTTGGAATAGTAAATTACCGCAAGAGGACAGATGGATTATCGTCTTAGTACAAGATCCAACTTATGTGACCTCATTAAAATTCCATCACACTTGGGGGTTTTCTGTATTCCTCATTCACTGAACATGCTTTATGGTATGCAGGTGTAGCTAAGGGTTCTTTTTTTGTATCCCAGCCTGTTACTTTTTTCCCCGTATATTTGCCACTTAAAATTGCAGTAGTCCTGAATATGGTCTACCCGTTCTAGCTTAGCTGTGCCGCATTCCTTTTGCGTAAGCTGAAAGCAGATTTGTGCGATTCAGATCTTACCATGTCCCCTACAGCTTGCACAGAAAACATGCTCGGTAACAAACTGAATCTGCCTTGGTTGTTTTGACATTGCTCATTGCTTTTCTGAGGTACGTCTTGAAACCTTGTACTCCAAAATTCAGTGCATCGGTCTAATTTTTTTGTCATGCATGCACAATGCAAATACAGAACCAGATTTAGACCTTGTCCATTGAATGAACAGCTCAGTGCCATGTAAAATACTCTCTTTGAGGTCAGACATTGGGAGTTAGTTCCATGGAAAACACTGTAAAATACTTACCATGAAACTAAGGAATGTGAATACTACCAAAATGTAGTGCCCAGAGATCAAATGTATTGAAAGTTGTCTGCATACTGTTGCTAACACAATGCAGGAATTATAAAAGTAAGGTCACTGATGGGAAATATGGGTATTACCTGTAACTGGAGAAAACTTGGCAATGTCTAAACTGCAGAATCTTCTGCATTAACTCTTCCATTTTTTTTCTCCTTGTGTTTATAAAATATATATAAACCTGTGTTAATATATAATACATATATAAACTATTAAAATGCAGTATTGTTTTGCTCGCTCTCTGTTTATGTGTGCAGGCATGAAGCAGCTATCGCTAGCAACAAATGCAATGTTCTGTAGTGGAAGGGAGCCCTCAGAGCATCTGAAGAGTTCTGTTTTAGCGTGCCAGCTGGTACACGTGGTTGTGAAATGCTTAGTCCTAATGCATATAAATATAGAGTGATGTGGCAGCCTCCGCTCACCAAGTTTCTATTTTAATACAGTGCCTCATGTTTTTGTTTGGGGAGAGGGGAATAGTCCTATTTTTAAAAATGTCTTTATAATAAAGAAATGGGACTCTTCCTTCAATATGCTTAATCCTCCTTTCATACAAAACATTTTTTGTCTCTTCTATAGATGAAGTATTTAGAGGACATGAGCCTGGGCAAGCTACAAATAGATCTGTATCGGCAGCAGATGTTGTCTTATACGGGGTTAATCTAGTTCTGCCTCTAATGTCCCAGGATCTGCTGAAGGTAAGTATATTTTTACACGTAGTTGCTAGAATATGAAAACTGTATAGCAATGGATTCCTAGAATTGATTCCTATATGCATTCCACCTCCATAAGTTAAATTTTCTAGGCTTTTTAAAATGCAAATAGCTGTTCCACAGTTCTAGATACTGTTTGAAAAGAAATATTGTAAGCTGAGAAAATGTATATTTGAAGGGCCTAAACAAAACTTTTTTTCTTCTAAAAGTGAGTCCATGCAGGATAACAATTAGACAAACCTGAAATGTGGCTTGTGGAATCCTTTTTCTGATAATGTCAGAAATGTGATAGGAGCATAAACAGCGACATTTAAAATAAAAATCTGGGAGCAAGTAGTAACTAATTATTTTCACAATACAGCTGGCTTTTGTATCGTAGACAGCAGCAGCTTGTCAGTAGAACAATAAAACATGAAACAGTGGAACAGCAGTAATTCATTGGGTTGCGCTGTGTTAATATTTTACTTTGAATCAGGGGAACGCTTCTGAAGTGTATCTCGGTTGTTGCCTCTGACATGCCTTCTCATCTGGTAGCGCTCCCTGAGCATGAGAGCTACGTCCATTTTAGATGGAACTGAGCCAAAGGATGTACCCTAGGAGCCCTCCCGTCTGTTGTGCTCCAAATGCTCGTCAGGCTTTTACCCCGCAGCACTAGACTTGCTCGTGTCTGAAGTACAACTCCTTTAATTTGTATAGAGCAGACACTGGACTCTCACCATCATCTGTTTAGCTTTAGCAAACGTTTTTTATTGGACCAGAGTGTTTGCTAATAAAGTTGTAGCCATTCTAGTGACTCTGAAGTTGCCTACTTAAAATTGTCTTTTCTTCTTCAGTGGAAAGCATTGGTCCAGTCTCTTTGTACAGATGGAAATTATGTCACAATAGAGTTATGTGATTGATTCTAAAATTACTGTGTTTTTCTTTTGACAGTTTCCATCCCTGTGTAATCAATATTACAAATTAATCACTTTCATCTGTGAGATTTTCCCTGAGAAAATTCCACAACTTCCAGAGGACCTCTTTAAGAGCCTAATGTACTCACTGGAGTTGGGGATGTCATCGTATCCTTTATAGAGCTTGGGAGTGTTTAAAAAATCTGAGTTGCTTTTATAAGGACCTGTTAAAAATCAGATTTTATTTTTCTTTGCCTTTTTTTTCCTTTTCTATCAATCTCTGTATCTGTAATTATATATCGGTAATCAACTCTTGCTCTCTGGTGACTGAGAGTTTCCCTGTAGTGTCTATTGAGATTCTAGCATTAGCTGAATTTCCTCTGACTCGCGTTGCTTGAATGCAGCCTTTAAGTGGTTTAGCGTGTAAGTTTTTTCTGGCAGCCATTCCTGCCTCCTCCATTACTTCACTTCAGAGTGTGTAACTTCATAAGCCTTCAGCTGGTATCCCAAAGCCATTCCTGAATTAGTTTCTCAGCTGGTAATACAAAACACTGCTGCTGTTCTACTGGGCTGGCTCCAGAGCATTTCCTGTCAGGGTGCCAATGGGCTCTCCCTCTCATAATGGGAGCACCATTTTCACTAATCTGTGGCACGTGTCAGAAACAGATGAGCTTGACCATAAGGGACTCTTTCTGAAAATGTTATGTCAGAGAGGGTTATGTTACCTTAGGGCGTGTAGCTAATTAAAGAAAGCGACAAGCCGGAATTCTTTTTTTCCCCTTTTTCTATATTTTTAAAGTTAATTTTTTTATTAACAGCTTTATAGTAAAAAGAAATCTTGGAACGTACAAGCATTTAAAATATTTTCTAGTGACACCACTGGGAAGTTTTACCACAATGTAATTGAAATCTGACTTTGATTCTTTAACGCCCGTTACCAGAATGAGTTCGGAGGTTTGCCAGCTCTGTCTGGAGGCTGTAACACCATTAGCAGAACAGTGTGCAAAAGCACAAGAAACAGATTCAACCCTTTTCCTAGCAACAAGGCACTTTCTTAAGGTAAGATGTCCACATTTTGTGTTATGTTGGTTTTTTTGCATACAGGTAGCATCAAGAGGCCAAACAGTGATCATGTCTGACCAGGTTAATCAGGATCACACGTATAGTAAGAAACAGCCTGTTACCTTAAACTGGCAGTTTAAGAAAAAAGAGCATGAAGGACTGGCAACACTGGACTAGAGTACAAAAGAGGATGGAGGCATAGAGAGAGGAAATTACTTATTGCCAATCAACAAAAGACCTGAGCCTCTCAAAATGCAATTTTTATTTATCTGTGCTCTGCGTGCGAGCTCTAGAATGAACCTGATTGACAATGTTAGCAGTTAAGTTTACTATGAAATAGAAAGCTTCCAGAATTGTGTGAACTGGAGGCTGGGTAGGGTACTAAAACAAGAAGCAGAAAAAAGAGCACAGTTGGGAACTAGAAAGAAAATGCTGTCGTTTATTCAATGTATCCAATGAATTATGCATTTTCTTAATCCAGTATCATATTTAGTACTTTCCTTTTAGGACCATCCACACTTATCTCATTGAATTTTGGAGTGACCTGGTAGCAACCAGGTTCCTGCTAACTGGGAACAAAGTAATTGGAGAACTTGTATGCTTGTCTTCTGATTTTGTGAAGACTTCCATTTTCCTTGAGACATCTTTTCTTACCAAACTGACATTCGAACTTCTGGGGATTGCTCGTTAAAACCATGCATCAGCCAAGCTGAGAGAATGAGAAACACCTTAAATAATTTCATTTGTCTTCATATTTCTTCTAAGTTAACATAGCTTTCTGCCTTTTCTCTAAATTTCCACTTAAAATTATAATACTGCTTTTATTAATCTGTTCCCTATTTGGCTTTCTGTGAGCTGTAGAAGTCTCCAGAGCTTGAGGAAAAAGTTCCCAGTTTTATTCTGGAAGACCAAATGCTTTTTTCGTTATTTCTCTGGCATATCTGCAACTTTTGGAGAAAAATGCAAGAGATGCCATTTCTCTCTGATATAGAGACTCGCATCTAAATCAACAACAGGTTTCAGTGCTTTGAGATATGAATTTGTGCTGTTAAGCCAAGACCTGAAAGTTCTAAGAAAGTTCTTTTAGAACTTGGCTTTCCAATTACTGATACCTAATTTTTTTTTTAAAAGGCAACAAAGCAAACAACAAACTTGGATGTTTATAAATACATGTTCATTATTCTTATCAGAAGTGAAGATGAGGTTCAGCAGCAAATGTTGGTAAAGTAGAAAGTTAAGTTTACACTTCTGTAACTACTTCTGTTTTGTGATTTCAGATGGTCTTTGATATGCTGGTACTTCAGAAGCACAACACAGAAATGACAACTGCAGCAGGTGAAGCATTCTACACATTAGTGTGTTTGCATCAGGTATGGCATTTAGACACTTAACACCCTGAAAACCAGTCACTTGTTAAAGGAGAGCGGTTAGTTACTGTGCGTCTGGCAAATCACAGAATCATTCAGCTTGGAAGGGACCCTCAGGAGGTCTGTAGTCCAACCTCTTGATCTAAGTGGGATCAACACTGAATTCAGATCAGGTTTCTCGGGACTTTTTCCAGCTGTGTCTTGAAAACTTCCAAGATGGGTATTCCAAAGCCTCTCTGAGTGGCCCGTTGAATGTGGGGTTTTTTATCCTTATAATTCATGTGCTTTCAGCATCTGCTAGACAGTCTTGGTGGCCCGCCACTGATCTCATTCAAGTTCATCAATATCCTTCTTGTGTTAAGGAGTCCAAAACTGGACGCAGTATTCCACATCTAATCTAACAAGTGCTGTGTAAAGACAAATAATAAATACAGCCCAGCATGTTGCTAGTATTTGTTGCTGACAAAGCACACAGCTGACTTGTTTAGCCTGCTGTCCACCAGACCTTCAGGTCCTTTATTCAGCAGAACTGCTCCCCAGCCTGTGAGTTCTCAGTCTGTATAGCTGCAGGGGCTTACCCTGTTTCAGCTGCAGAACTTTGCATTTGCCCTTGTTGAATTTCATGAGGTTCCTGTCAGTTCATTCCTCCGGCTCTGAACATCAGTCCTGCCCTTGAACCCACAGTTTGGTTTCATCCACAGACTTGAGGAAAGTGCGTTTCCTCTCCTCCAGGTCACTGACTGAAATATTTAACAGGACAAGCCCCAGGTGAGAGCTCTCACTGCCACTTGTAACCGGTTTCCAGGTGAATATGAGCCATTAACCACAGTCCTTTAGAGGCTGATGATACAGGTGTGTTTTTCACCCACATAGTAGTCCACCCACCTAGACAACAAAATCCCAGCTTGGTTACAAGGATGCTGTGCAAGACTGCTAAAGACTTGCTATGATCAAGCATCCCTGCTCTCCTCTCATTCACAGATGTAGTCATTTCATCACAGAAGACACGTTGGTAAAGCATGATGTACCCTTGGTAAATCCACGCTGTCTCTTCTCAATCCCTTTCTCTTTCGTGTGCCCAGAGATAGCTTCCGGGAGTACTTGCTTCGTGATTTTCTTAGTCATTCAAAGATGTTAGAGAGCAACCTTGTAATGACGTGAGCCCAGCTTTCTGAACCCTTGGATGAATTCTGTCAGGTCTCATGAGCTTGTATGCATCAGGATTTCTCAAGAGATCCCTGGTTTGGTCCTCTTTACTACTGGTAACTCCTCTCTTCCTTGAACCCTGTCTCTAGTCATAAGGTCTGGGAAAACCTGTCAGTGAAGACCAAGGCAAAGAAAGCGTTGAGTATTTCAGCCTTATATTTTGTCTGTTATCTCTAAATCACCTGCTCCATTCAGCAACAAGACCCACATTTCACCTGTTCCTTCTTTTATTGTAAATGTACTGGTAGAAGCTGCTGTTCTTGTCCTTGGTGTCCCTTGCCAAAATCAGCTTTTGCTAAACTTTGCTTTTCTATCACTGTTTTTGTCCAGACAATGTTTGTTTTCCTCCTTTGTAGCTGTCCCTGCTGCTGTCGCCTGCATGCGTCCTCTTTTGCACTGGAGTTCAGTCATGAACTCCCTGCTTAGCTAGGTCGATGTGCTGATGTGTTTATATTGTTTTCCTTGGCTTCCGGACAGGCCATTCTTCTGCTTGGAAGAGGTTGTCCTTAAAAACGTGTCAGCTCTCCTGAGCTCCTTGTGTCTTCAGAGCTCTCTCCCACAAGATCGATTCCATCCACCAGTCTCCTAAATAAGCTGAAATCTGCTCTGGTGATGTCCAGGGTCTGTACTTGGCTGCCCTCTTTACTCGCTCTCCTAAGGATCCTGAACTCTATTTCATGATCATTGTAGCCAAGGCTGCCATTAATTACCACATCCCTGACCAGCTCTTCCTAGCTGTGAGTAGCAGATGCAAAGTCATGGGCGGCCCATCTGGCATTTGAGCAAATGTCAAGGAGGTAACCTCTTCTAAGTCTGATCTGGAAACTTCCTCAGGTTGCTTGAAGATGACTCAGTCCACTACTCGCCCTGTTTTAGTGATTTGTAACAAGCTCCCACCATGATGTCATCTTTACTACCTCTCCTCTGATCATGACCCATAAGCAGTCAACTAGGCTCTTGCCCAGTCCATAGAAAAGCATCCTTAACTTGATCTACCCTTTCACATAAATGGCAATCTTCTGTCCTCTTCTTGCCTAAAGAGCTGTCCATTGGAGCACTCCAGTCATGCCACCTGTCCCACCACATCTCAGTGCCTGCAGTGATATTGCAGCTCTGCATCTGCCCAGGGAGCTCTAGCTCTTCCTGTTTGTTTCCAAAGCTGAATGCATTTCTGCACAGGCATTTGAAGCTGGCTTCCTTTCCACCTGTTTCATCCTTCCTGATGAGCACTCTTAAACCCATCACACTTCCTTACATTCTTACTACTCTTGGTGTCTGTCTCCTCACTTATCTACAAGCTGTTACCACCATTCCCCAATGTGCCCTTAAAGCCCTTCCTGCCAGGCTGGCAAGCCTTTGGCAAAGATGTTCCTAAGCCACTTTGTCATACGGATCCCCTCTCTTGTTAGCATCCCTCAAAGAGGGACTCATGATCATGTAAGACAAAAAGAGCCTGTGACACCAGCCACAGGTGGCAATTTCATGTTGTGTCTACCCCCACCCAAGCCCTTCAGCAGAATCCTGGCTCCCACGCCCTTCACCCTTGCTCCCAGAGCTCAATAGTCACTCTGAACTTGCTCCAGGTGCCCCTTGGCAGTGTCCTTGGTGGCTGTGTGGCTGAACAACAAGCAGTGATAGACTGAGAGCCAAGAATGATCCTCAGCAGTCTGTCCATAATAACAGCCCAGATCCTGGCCCCCAGCAGGGTTTTTAGGTCCCCATCTCATGCTCTGCTGCACAAGCTTCCATAGCCTCTGCTAAGTCCCCTCCAGGATGCTGGTGCATAGCAGGTAGCCAGGTGTTCTCCACCACAGGTGAGCTAAGCACCTCTTAGTCACTCTGCTGCTTTTCTCAAAACTCTCAATAGTTTTTTCACTGTCATTTTAGTCATGTTTGACATGTTTCTTTGTCTTCTGTTTCTGTCCAAGTAAGCATGAAAATAAGTGGGAAACTCTTGGAAAGGAATCTAAGCTCTCTGTCCCACGGAAGGGAATCTAGAGAAGGGAAAACCTGTGGGAGGAGATGGTTGGTATGGCGCGCCGAACATGGGGCGGGCATGAAGAAAGCGTGGTTTGCAGGAGTAAGCCTATGCCAAGTAAGAGCCAGAAGGCACTTTGAAGGGTCTGCCTTGACGTTTCTTCTTACTCTGCACTGCAAAGCACCATACCTAGCTCTCAGGGCTTCTTTAGCCTTACTGAAAAACCTGGTCTGATTGAAGGGCTTTATCTGGTTCAGATGTAGGTGAAAGGCTGCAAGTCCATAGCTGCTTCTGGTTCCCCGCTCAGTGAAACTGGTAAGAGGTGGAGAGGTACTGATAGTTTTCTGTCACAGCCTTGATTCTGGATTTTGTCCTGATGAGAGAAGTTGTATATATTGTATCTTTTTTTTTTTTTTAAGCTAATAAGATTCTTATTTATTTAACAGGCTGAATATTCAGAGCTAGTTGAAACATTGCTATCAACTCAACAAGATCCAGTAATTTACCAGCGGTTAGCAGATGCCTTCAACAAGCTTACTGCAAGCAGCACTCCTCCTACACTGGACCGTAAGCAGAAGATGGCCTTCTTAAAGAGTTTAGAAGAATTTATGGCAAATGTTGGTGGACTTCTCTGTGTAAAATAAACAACAAAACTCTATGCCTAATTTAGACCCTTTCTGCAAAATGCACTGAGAAATGCTGAATGCTGACTAAATCTTGTACCTGTCTCTGGGTTCTTTGCAGCCATCTCAGATTCTAGAGAGCCTGGAAGTTTGAACATAACACAATGGAATAGGAGAGGTCAACTTTGAATCAGCTTCTGCTATTACGTGTTAGCTGCAATCTGTCATACTTGTGTGTGGGAGAGAATGAACAGAAACATTGAATTTAAATTTTTTCCATATATGTGCAAACAGATATGGGCACAATGAAAAATAAATTCAGTGCCTTCCCCTTCCCCCCACTGGTTTAAAAATGAGTGTCCAGATAAACATACAGATTTCTTTTCTACCCAAAATCATGTTAGAGTGTGATGCAGATACATATAAAGCTCTAAACAGTTTAGCTGATTTTAAGCTTTATTTTTCCTCTCTTGAAGTTTGAGTTTGTGTTCCAATGGGGAAGAAAAACCAAATGGTATTTTAACTTTTGTTTAGTTCTGGTTTTCTACATCAACCTGATATTGCATGTTTAATGCACTGCAGGTTTTACATTATGTTCTGCTGCCTAAAGTTCAGAAGAATAAAAGGTGTATATTTTTGTTCCCCTAAAATGAACTTTAGGAACTGTAGCCATTTCATTGCCTTAATTTAAAAGGAAAAAAAAAAAAGCTCATATACTTTAGATAAGAAATTTAAGGCAAGATTTGACTCTTCAGAGTTGGTTTAGGATGTTGGCATTAAGCTGCTGTGTACCTGTTGCAGCCCTTCATGTTGATGTGTCATTTTGGAATGAGTGTCTAATGCAAGGTTCATGTGTAGTTTTACTTTCAGTATCTGTTTTGATTCATACACGGGTTGCACGCAACTGCAGTGTATTTCTACACTGAACTGTTTGCTTAAGCAATAACAACTGAAATGGTGTAAATTACTGGCAAACTTTAAAAAAAGTTGGGGCATTAGCTAAAAGAATTATGCTAGAACAGGGACATCAAACCCTGTTACTCAAGGGCCATATTCGTTTGACTCGAGTCGAGAAAGGTAATTGGGATGTGTAGTGCTGCGGAGGATTTTTGCTTGTGATGAATCTAGCTCCACTTCTGCAGAGCCCTCCCAGCTGCTCTGCTCTTGCTCAGTTTTTTATATCAGCACTTTGGCTGTTGTGACAGCAGAATATAGTGCCCTGAGGACAGTGGACCAACAAGGGGGAGCAGCACACGAATACGAAAGCAAGGCCTGCTTTGTCTCCAGTCATGAGCCAGAGAAAACTGAAGCAAACACAAATACTGCATGTCTAGTAAAGTGGATTTTCATGGAAATACATGGAGGCAGAAGTGGTCCCTTTTGTTTAAGACCTCTGCTAGATTACGCTGTTGAATATTTCCCATGTGTTTTTAAAATTAATATAAAATGTACAGTATACACCTTTACATGGCTATGTATAGCATCATGTTTGCAACTCTGTGCCATTCTTCAGCTATTCATCTCAAAATTAGTCACAATAGCCAGGATTTTTAAAAGACATAAATGTGTAATACTGTGCTATAAGTGATCTAAGGCTTTTTTATTTTTTAGTTAAATCCATACCTGTCTCAAGCATGGATCCACAAGGCCAAAAATGCCATCTCTTCATTATACTTTTCTTTTTTTAATTTATATGAAAACTGGGCCAGGGCAGATGTACACGTTAAAAAGTGACCAGCTAGTATTTTATTTCTAAGATAATGTGCATAGTATTTTAGAACAGGGGTATTGCTCTCAATTTTTTCTTTAAACTCTAATGCTTTTCTTTAAGAGATTTCTTGACTGTGCACTTCCACTAAAGATAATGATCCTGGCAGATCCTTCTGTTTTTAAACTGTTCTGATGGCTGATTTTTTTAAATTTGTCTGGGTTTTGCTATGTTTTTGAAACTGCTTCTGGAGTTTCTCTGAGTTTCTACGTTGAACAGGGCAGCAGTTCTGAAACCTCATTTTTTCAGGTGTAGGATGTTCAAGCCTGAGAACACACGTGGCAGTAGGAGCTGCTAGTTTGTCATGATGTGCGCGATGTCAAATATCTAGGCCAAAGTCTTCAAAGAGATCATAGCAAATATCTTCACGTTTTTTGGGTCTGATGTTCTCAGTCATAATTTCTTTTATAACTAGCTCTGTCATTGTCATTTTTTTTTAATCCTAAAGCTGTCTCACTATTTAAAAGTATTTATTCACTTCAAAATTTTGAAATCCTCTTGAATATTGTGCTTGATGAATGGAAGCACAAACTGAGTTAGTATTCAGGACAAAGTAATGTGGATACCCATTACTCTTCTTATCAGGCCCATTGTGTCATAACAAGCAGAGACGCGCAGCATCTTTTGACATTCAAGACTCGCTAAAGTATGAACACTTACATTCAAAGACTAGTTTTGAAGGTTGATTAAAACTTTCCTTTGCCATTCATTTAAAATTAATATTATATGTTTAAGCAAAACTGTCCTGGTAAGGGATTTTTTTTTTTGGTAATTTTCCTGCTTGATGTTATGCTAGACAACATTCTTCCTTTTGTGTTTCTTAATTTTTCTTCCATTCTCATATGTCCAACAGGGATCTTTCCATGCCATTTTATGTTTCTTTTAGAGCAAATGCAAAGATGCCTCTGCTTAGTGACATGTATGAAATTGTTGCAAAAGGTTCTTGGAATAAGTTTTATTAATTCATACTTCTGCTGGCTACGTGGCTGCTTCTACCTAAACTATCTGGCTTCTATATCCCTTCCAAAAAAAAAAAAAAAAAAAAAAAAAAGAAAAGAAAAAAATCCTTTGGTGATCTCCTACACATCCAGTTGCTGTAAATCTGAATGCAAAAGCTCATTCAAGTCCATAGGAAAGACTCATAGACCATTTTCACATTGAGAGTTGGCTCCACATAAGTGTTCTGAAATTTTTATAGCATCACTGCATTGATTTTCCATTCACCGTGCAAAGTGAATAATGGTTCTAAAAATGCACCTGTTTTTTGAAGGAAAAAAAAGGCAACTAACTCAAACTGAATTATAAATGCTGCATGACATAATTGTAACAAATATATTTGTCTAGACTTTTTTTGCTAAAACAGATTGTTGCTCCAGTGTTTTCATTCTGAGACTAGAAATTAAGTAGCTTCTTTCCCATTTTTCCAGCTCCTTCCCCATTGTAATAGCTGGTTCTAATGTTGGCATAATAATTTTCTGTTGTTCAACTTACCATTTTCGACGCTGGCAAGCGTGACCATCTAGTTGGGTCATGAAATCCCAGACCACCTTGAAAGCACAGATACACATGGACAGGGAGAAGTGGACTACTACTACATGAAACTTCCACTTTCATGTGCATTATGCCTTAATTACCTTCACTGAATTACTGCCGGAGTCTGCTACTTATTGCCCAGAGGTTTGTGTTTCACTGCTTAACGATAAAGGGCTCACTGTTTTCCTCAGGAACGAGAAACTTGTTTTCTCAGCATGTCCAAATCCTACTATTTGGAAGAGAGGGAGTTGAATCAGAGTCATCTCTTCAATAGTGCGTAGCACTCGCTAAAGCCCCAGTGTTTACCTGGGTAAATCCCTTTATATCTAAGCCATGTAGTTCTAGAAAATAAGCTCGCTTAGAGCAGTCAGTTGTCCATTTAAAGTCTATTTCTTTAAAAGGTGAAGCAAATTCTAATTTGTGATCTGCAAAATTATTAAAAAAAAAAATTGCAGCATTTATCTTGTAAAACACTTCGAGTAATTTCAGTTTTGGTTAAATAATTATATAAGAAGGGGTGTTTTTTATGGAAGTAGCTTGATGAATATAAGCGCAGGAGTAGGAGCCAGGCTCCTCTAATTTTGTATCAGTTTTTCCACTGGATCCTCTGTGGCCATTGGCAAGTCGCTAGAGTTGTGTCATTGTTGAAATAGCGGCAATACCGACCTACCTCACAGGGGTGTTGTGAGGATTGGCTTATGCCTGTAAAATGCACTGAGGATCAGAGATGCTATGTAAATATTACATATTTTAATTTTAGTTTTGTGAGGTGTAAGATTTACTGTAATGAAATCAAAAGATTTTCATGATTACAGTGCCCAGTAGAGGCAGCAGTGGTGCAGCATTCCCCAACACTGGTCTACTGCAGTACAGTAATGCTTGCTGTAAATTGTAGTTATTTCAATTACAGCCAATTGAAATGGTGGCATCTTCTTAAATAAGATGAGATTCCCCACCAGTGTGCCTCGGTTCTGGTCTAAACGGTGAGAGAGGACAGTTGCTAGTTATTCAGGCTTTGGTGCCTCTACTTGTGACAAGTGCCACTTGTGGTGGTAGGGGATTTTTGGATGGGTTGGGTTTTTTATGCTTCTCTGCAAGGAACAAACACTCATTTTTCCCGTATCTGTTCAAGTCACTCAGTATAACCAAAGCCTAATGATATAAAACTTAAAAAGCCAGCCCGGCCCCCCGATAAATTTGGTTTTAATATGAATAGGTTGTGCCCTCTTTGCAGTGAATGAGAATAATGTTTTCTAGCACTAATCATGAAACAAATCATGAAGTGTTGTTTGCTCCAGACCCTTAAGGTCTCAGCTGTCTTACAAACCCCTTTTTTCAATATGAGATTTCTTGGGGCCCTAGCAACTGAGACGTAAGATATCCCTGGCTTTCCCTTCTCCTCAGTGAATTAAAGTAGATTCTGCTTTTCCATTTCTTCCCTTTCCCTATCCTGCTTTTCCTGTCCTTTTAAGCCATTCTCAGAAAAGATTTGGAACACCCTTCCAACCTCAAGGGAAAGATACTACCCATGTGATTTTCCAGTCTGTTACAGCTTGATACTTGAAATTGATAAAATCATTTCTAATAGCATTCCCCAGCACATTTCAATCTCTCATTGAACCATTCTAGAGTTTATATTTAGGAAAAAATATTACCCTCTTTTATTTGTTCCCTTTGTGCAAAATAAGGAACCTCCATGCAGTGAACATGCAGTTTTAAGGCAATAAATGCTAGTACTGCTGTTGGTCAAGTGTGTAAATATTTTAAATGTATAATTCAGTACTATGTTGAGTTTATATATTAAAAATGCAGGGATTGAAGTGCTAGTTGATTTCAAGTATTGTTTTACCTGTACAGTTGAAGATAAGAAGTTGCATAGAAATACTTCACAATTTGTTGCAATAAGACTTGGGAAATGGCTGTGTAATCAAGCCTTATCACAACTGACTTTTCAATTTTGAAATGAACGCTTTCTGTATTATTAAGATCCATAAGCAGGAGGAGGATAAAATTGTTTTCCACTAAAGACTTTTATTATTTTGTTTTGGCCATGTGTGATTTGTGTGTATTCTTGTTTAATATTTTTCTAACATCTCACCTCTCTTGAATCCCTGAAATAGCATTTGTTTTATCTTCTTACGGTAGAAACAAAAATAGTAACATTATGAAACCTCAGGCTGCACATTGTGCTCTTTGGCTACTGTGAATGCACACAGTAATTCAGTTAAAACTGATGGGGTAACTTTAATTTACATTGGCACTTAACGCATGAGTTTGTCCATCAACAGAAAAGTAAAAAACAACGTGATTAGGTGTGCAACAGGAGCATCTCACACTGGACTGCAGTTACCAGAAGGGGCTGTGAATATATAATCAAATTAATCTTTTCCCCCATCCTCCGAAAAAAAAGCTTAATGGTGACTTTTCAGGTCAGTGTTATTGGTGGTGTTTGTCTACCCAGAAGGAACATAGATTTCTGGGTCTTAAAATTTTTTTTTGTGTAGATTTAATCTAAACAGTTTCTGTTATCTGTTGATGCCTGGCATGGAAGTGTTTTCCAAGCTCATAATCTGTTCCCATATACGGGATATCCAACAGTATGTTACTTCATGTATATCAGAAAAGTTCAGTTAAAGGCAGCAGTTCCGAATGTGCTGTAATACAATTACATTTGGATAAACTACAGCTGTTTTCTATTGTTTGCCTCTCACTTTCATGCACTTACCTCTTAAAAAAACAAACAAACAATAAAAAACAAAAACAAAAAAAAAGCTTCACAAATCCTGAAAGTAAAACTACAATTATGGTGGTGACAGCTTGCTATACATCTTGGCCATATGCATCACTAGACTTTTACTGGTTTCAGAAGTAAAATTATTGCTGTTACATATTTATTTTGGCCTGGTTTAGTGCAGTGAGCATTTTGGTGAAGGACAGAAACATTTAAGGTAATTTTGAGCAAATCCCTGAAAGCAGCTGGTAAGATTAACAGCAGCATATCCAAGAGTCTTTCATGTAGAAAATTGAACTATTCTGCTTTACCTTAAATATGAGGTCTGGAATAAACTTGAATGATTTGGGTACAAAGTCTTTATTCACACTTGTTTGTGTAAGCGTATGCAAAACCCATCAATTTTGCCTTTATGAAACTTAGATTTGCTTCAGTCATGAGTGGTGGAGTTGGTGGTGGGTTGACTTCCTTCATTGATTTGCCATGTATTATAAGCAGAAAGGTAGAAAGCTCTACCTTCCAAGTGAAATTCGTCTGGCAGGTCAAGCGAGGAGGAGGTTGTACATGAACTGGAAGAGGGGAGGAGGAAGGGGAGACAGTAAAAAGTTTGCAACCTTATGCAGAGAAAAAAAATAAGCTAATCTGTAAGAAGAAAAAGAAATCCATAATACAAGTATTATCCTATAACTTGGTAACTTGTGTCATCCTGACAAGGATTAGTAAAAAGCCTGCCATTTCATCAGCACGATTTTTTGGGGGAAAAGAGAAAGTTCTATTTTGGAATTGTATAAAATGCAGTACTACTGGTGTGAGTTTTGTTAATTAAATAATAAAATCTTTATTTTGCGAAACATTCCAGACAAATCTACATCTCCAAAGAGAACACTGAGGTTGTCCACTGTGACTTATACATAAGTCATTACTAGTTTTTCTTCCATCTGTATTTGAATCTCATGGAACAATGGTTTTCACCTTGCCATCTAGGAGAAGTTGTCAGATTTGATTTTTCTGACACTGTTGCCTTTGCAAGTTAGAGTAAGGCAGAGCTTTGGGTGTGATGTACCTCCCTTTTTCTTCCCTTCTCTGTCTGGCCTACTGTTCATGGTTGCGAAGGCGTGAATGTTTGATTTGCTTTAACCTACTGTTTTGGATGATGCCGTTTGCGTTTGTGGCATATTCAGACAGGTTCCAATCTGTGTGTTCTGTGTTTACTGAATGAAAGTCATCACTAGACTCCAGCATAAGTATTGATTTGAAAGCCTCACTTACAACTTGGTTCAATAAGTTGTCAGGACATTTTGCTTTAATTGTAGAACTGCACCGATACTTCTAATGGTCTTTTGTTCATTCGAATGATTGTTGTAACTCAGAAAAAAACCCCAAAGCCAAAATCCCACCACCACACTGTGGAGTCTTTAGGAAGATCACTGATGTCCTCACACAAGATCAACACTGCTTTGGGGAAGGCTTAACACTCTTCTGCCACTTGAAGGAAAGACTGTTCTTCTGAAGTACTTTTTGCCTGCTTTTAGGCTGTTATGCACTTTCATGATTTCTTAACAAACTACTGTTAAAAATGTACTGTAACATGGATTTTGATAAGCGCACATGTATTTAAACAATCCACTCAGCCTCAGGAAAGCTGGAAAAATTGGATACCTGTTTTGTATCTTGGTTAAAATGTTTGTTATCTACATCCCTTAAGATGGCCAGATAATGTCTAGATCCTGTAACTATTTAAGATACCAGAATAGTCTGTAAGAGGAGGACAGTGTAATGTTACTCTAGGGACTGAGAGAATGGTGTCCTTCTCTTATTTTTCTTAGAGTTATATATAGTCTGAATTGGAGTTTCAAAAACAAAAAACAGTGATAAACACTATTTACTGTTCAGGAAAAAAAAAATGTTTTCTTTCTAACACTAGCGTATTCCTATTTTCTTCCTCCTCCTTAAAAAGAGTGTGTGAAATAAGTGCCGAGGTATGTGTAGGAAAACTGTAAAATCTGCTGCTGTACATAATGTTTGCTACTTGACTGCATTTTCTGTTCCACCTTAATTTTACTGATTTTGCTAAATATATTTTATATATTTTCTTTCCTGCTTCTTGTGATGGCAGAGTGCTTACATCTTTGGGGGGAAAAAGCAAAAAACAACCATGAGAAAGTTCTGGCCAGAAGATTCCATCAAGATTGTATGTTAGCATGTATCTCAGGTCATTTTTTGAGAGAACAGCATAAATCAGGGTCAATATGGCATAGTAAAATAAATGGGGATATTAGAATGTACAAAGGTATGGATGCTAGTAATTCTGTTTCCGGGTCTTTTTTTTTTTTTTTTTTTTTTAAATTCTAAAATCCATTTAAAATGTCGATACCACTGGATAGTATTAAGTGACTCATGGTCACTTAAAAGTAGAGCATTTTTCAGTCAAGTCTGTAGCCCTCTCTGTGGTCCCTGAATTACTTCCAAGGGATCCACAAAGCCTGGCAAAATAGGAAGAGGACACTGTGATCATGTATCACTGTAATATTTCTAAGATTTGCATCTCCAATAGAGAAAGAGTTGGGAGTCCATAAACTGTTTGAGGACGAAAACATACTGCTGTTCTTGAATTCAGAGAGCGACTGCAATCTTTGAGAAGGCTGATTGATAATCTGTCCTACTGCGAGACCCAAGGTCTCAGGAAGCTCTGATGCAGCTGGCCCGCCAAGCTACCCCATGGGCCTCTAATGCACGTTTTATTCTGCATCTGAAAGTGCAGTAAGCCTCTCTTACAAAGATAAGAATGTTGCAGGTTGTTCTGCAAATAGAGTATTTCCACTTCTATTACTTTCCGTCTTCAAAAGTAGGATTATGTTGATGCTAACTAGAAGTAATCCTTGTATGGCTGTAAAGCATTGCCTGCTTGGCTGTCTTCTAAATGAAATGTGCAGTTGGTTTGACAGCCCTAAAAATGTCAACATTTTGGGGGGAAAAAGCTATTAAGAAATTTCTTAGAATTAATGGCAACAGCAGAGGTTCTACAATTGGAATTTAATAATCTATTTTCATATTAGTTAAAACTGATTATACTTTTTCATATGGCTATGGTTTTTGCTACAGGAAGAGGACTCAAAAGACTTTCACTAGTATAGAAAAAATACAATAGAATGTAAAATAAAAAGAAAAACCTCAAACTACAAAAGCCTTATGAGTAACAAGTTGCTATAACTTACCAGGATAGGACTGTGTTTTTAAAAACTCTGTTTTGTACTCTGTTCCTCATCTGGTCCGACACAGAGTACTAGCAAATGGATCAGTAAAGTAGCAGTGGTCTATGTCATCAGGTTCAGGCCGGTGTCACTGCTGTGTGACATGGGTCTGTCGGTGAAAGGATAGGGGAGATAGATAGCTTAAATAGAAATACTTCTCTGCAAAAAAAAGATCAGGAAACAATAAAACCTAATTAGTTAATACAAAATTTCTTGCAGGGTGCACTTCAGAGGTGTTCCCATATTTGTGGTTTGTCCTCACATCCCAAAGAAGTTATACTGCAAGATGTAACCTGTTTTCCTTCCTACAGGGCCACTCCAGCTCCTCCTGAGCTTTGCTTCTAGAACCATCATGTAACGTGGACTCAAGCAAGGTCTTGAGCTGTCTTTGCTGCCAAGTAGTATCTGATCAAGTAGTAACCTAAATAATTTTGCCCTGCCCACCCCCCAAACCCTCCCACAGCCATGTGCCCTTACACGATCTCTGTAACCTCCTGGTGAGGAGGAATCACTCATCATGGCAGGGACTGTTGCTCCGGGAAATCTGGACTGAGAGTATGTCTCTGCCCAGTCTCCTCTATTCTTTCCTTATCAGCCCTGTGCAGAACATTTGTCACATAAAAAGCTTTACAAACGTGTACGAAATACAAAAATTACTTAAATGCCACTTCTTTGTGGAATCTAAGCCAGATTTCTTATTATACTCAGTAGTATGATGCAAGTGTCAGATAACTGTCACTTTGCAGGGAAAAGGGTTTGGGTTTTTTTGTTTGTTTTAAAGTACATCAGTGGTGGTAATGTGAATGGATATGGGTGCATTCCACATAGGACAGTCTTCTGTCCTGAGATAAGGACCTTTTTTGGCAAGACCTTTCAAAGACAAAGGGGTAATGCACTGCATGCCAGATCCAGACTTCTTGCAAGTCTTTTAAAACCAAATGGAAATGCCCACAGTTCTCTACTGTCACGCAAAGCCTTGTTTCTAAACAGGAGAGAGAGAGATCAAAAGTAGGGGGATCTACAGGAAAAATCAGCCTATCCCCACATATTCCGGTGGCAAGAAAATTTGATTCTCTGCTGCCTACATAAACAGTGCTGCAAAAATATTTTATCAGAATTTAGTGTTTCTGTCTTCCATGGAAATAGTTCTGCTCTGCTTGTAGGCACAAGCCCAGGACTTTCCGTTCAGCCACAGCGAAGTGTTGCAGCAGATAAAGATTCAAGACTGCTGACAGAACATCTAGCTCTGGAGAATGTGAGCAGAGTCTGCTGTTGGGTTAATTACAAAAATCTGATGGGCAGCTTTCTACGAGTTGGTTTATAGGAGAGTCACTGAACCACAGAAAGACAGTGTTATGAAAATGCTTTTTACAAATTACCAGACGGAAGGAAAAAACAGTGGTGAGGAAGTTCTTAAGCTTTTGTTTTGGGGCAATATGAGATGACAAGAAGTGCCAGACAAGCTCATTGTGCCTGCACATGAGAAACAGGGAGATGAGAAGATTTTATGCCTGAAGGGAAAGATGCAGCGCATTAACTGAAACACGGAAGGTACTTTAAAACTTGCTGTCTTTTGAGACTACCGAAGGAGTTTGACTTCTCTCTGCATGCAAGAAAGCAAGCTTGTTTCAACTTGATAATCACAGAATGGTTTGGGTTGGAAGGGACCTTAAAGATCATCTAGTTCCAAGCCCCTGCCACTGGTAGGGACACCTCCCACTAGACCAGGCTGCTCAGAGCCCCATCCAGCCTGGCCTTGAACACTTCCAGGGATGGGGCATTGACAATTTCCCTGGGCAACCTGTCCCAGCGCCTCACCACCCTCATAGTGAAAAATTTCTTCCCGATACTTAATCTAAATCTTCCCTCCTCCAGCTTGAAGCTATTACCCCTCGTCCTATCACTAAATGCCCTTGTAAAAAGTCCAGCTTTCTTGTAGGCCCCCTTCAGATACTGGAAAGCTGCTATAAGGTCTCCCTGGAGCCTTCTCTTCTCCAGGCTGAACCACCCCAGCTCTCTCAGCCTGTCTTCATAGGAGAGGTGCTCCAGCCCTCTGATCATCTTCGTGACCCTCCTCTGAACTTGCTACAACAGGTCCATATCCTTCTTATGTTGGGGGCTCCAAAGTTGGACACGATACTCCAGGTGGGGTCTCACCAGGGTGGAGTAGAGGGGCAGAATCACCTCCCTTGACCTGCTGGCCACGCTGCTTTTGGTGCAGCCCAGGATGCAGTTGATTTTCTGGGTTGTGAGCACACGTTGCCAGCTCATGTTGTGCTTCTCATCCACCAACACCCTCAAGTCCTTCTCCTCAGGGCTGCTCTCAATCCATTCTCTGCCCAGCCTGTGCCTGGGATTGCGCCAACCCACGTGCAGGACACTTGGCATCTAAGTTGAGACACAGCTGTGACTTCAAAGTCTAACACGACTGGGTACCTATGGATGTCTCACTTCAGGTACAGCCTATCTAAGACTTCTGTATCTGTGGAAATAACTTCTTCAAACCACGCGGGTGTCCCCTGGGCTTGACCTCGCGGTAGGAGGGGAAGGATGGGCGGACGCGCGAACCTGGCGAGAACCGGGGGCGGATCGCTTTAAACCCACCCCAACCAGCGCAGTGGTGAAAAGCACAGCGAAACGAACGCTCGCCTCCGGACGCCAGCTGCGTCTCCAGCCCCGCCTCAGACTAGGCGCCGGCGCAGGCTGGCACCCTCCGGCGCGGTTGAGTGGCCGTGAAAGTGCGGCGGGGGCAGAGGGCGGTGCCCCTCAGGCCGCCGCGGCTCCGCGGCCGCGGCACCGCCTCAGCCCGGCCGCCCTGTCAGCGGGGAGCGGGGGGGCAGCGCCTCGCCCCGCGCCCGCCCACCGCCCTGGTGGCTGTTCCGGCCAATGGGAGCGCAGTCTCTGGGGTCACCGCCCCGCCCGCGGGGCCGGCCCAGCCAATGGGCGCTGGGGTTGGGTGGGGCGGGGGAGGTCCGCGTGCGCGGAGGGATCTGGCATCCGGTGAGTTGAGCAGGGAGGAGGTTTTCGTGCGGGGAGTGTAGTGTTGCGGAGGGGCGTCGCGTGCTCGTCCGCCGGCCTGCCTTTCCTCCCCGTGAGGGCGGCCGGGTCTTGGCCCTGCTCTGCCCCGGGCCCGGCCTTCCGCAGCGGAGGGGCCGCGCCGGGTGCGTGCGAGAGGCGTTTGTGGGCCCGGGGGGCCCTCCCAGCGGGGCCCTCCCAGCGGGGCCCTCCCAGCAGGGCGGCCTTCGGTTCCCCGAGGAGGCGCAGGGGTGTCGCGGCCCCTGCGGCGGGGACGCGTCGCTCCCGGCTCGGCGGGGGCCGCTGAGGCGGGCGGCGGTAGGGGAACCGCCCGAGCGTCCCGCCGGCAGGCTGGAGGCTGCTCCCCGCCGCGCCAGGGGAGGTGGTGGCGAGGCGAGGGCTGGCGGGGGGCGGCCGGCTCGGCCCTGCGGGAACCGGCTTTCCAGGTCGACCAGGAGAGGTGCGGGGGTTACGTGCCCAGAGAAGTGCGTGCTTAAAGCAATTAAATACAAGGGAGAACGGGGGAAAAGGGCTTTCTTACTCAGAAACTGCCTGTCTTGTCGTTAACGTGTAGGAGATAACGGCGGTTCAGAGTCTAGCCTGCTTTCCCTCTCTGCTTATTAAAAAGGATGAGAATTGGGCTAGAATACATCATACTTAACCTTTTTCAAGTAGCCACCCAGACTCCAGACCTTACTTTCTGAATCCAGTGCAGTTTCTATGTATTTAGTAGTCCTCTGAGAGTTTGTTTTTCCATAAACTCTTCTGTTTCACTCTGAAGACTATGAAATTTTGTCACGAACAGCTAGACACTGTGTCAAGAACCTGCACCTTTTATTTTTTTTTGAACCAGGCTCTTGCAGTCCACACTTGTTGCCGTCTCGTTCTTGCCTTGGAATACAGAGCAGCTGATCTCTGCCCATGCCGTTCATGCCACTTGTGATTACAGGCTCCGTCATAGCCCTTCTCGGTTACTTCTCATACTCATTCCGCTGCAAAAGTTGTTTGAGTTTTTCGGATGTCTCTCTACCCTTCTTGAACCTTTTATAATTTCATTATTTTATCTGCTTTTTGTTGAGATGAAGGGACCAGAGCTTATTTTTAAATTTCTTTGTAAACTCTTAAACTCTCCTTAATCAAGTTCTTAACAAAAACCGTTCCCACTCAGGCAGGAGACTTCGTGATTATATGTGTTTCTTCAAAAACATACTGGTGTTTGGTGGCAGCCAGAAAAAACACATCAAATGTTAGAATTTTTTAGGAAAAGAAACCGTAGCAGAAAACATCATAAAACAACAGCATAAACGTGTGACCACCTGTATCTTAGATATTGTATAGAGTTCTAGTCTCTTCCTCTCAAAAAAGGTATATTAGAAGTGTTTAACAAGGATGAGCAAATGCATGGAAAAACTTTTGTCAGTTAAGACCCTTCAGGCTAGAAAAGAGCCAACTTGTGGAGTGAGGGAAGGGGGATGACTTCCAGGTGTCTGAGAAAGGACACGTGGAGTGGTGCGAAGAGTGTATAAGGGCTCAACCGTTTGCTTTCTCTTCTGATACACAAAGTATTTGGATCGTGTGAAGCTAGCAGCCGTGTTCACAGCAAGAACAGGTAGTTATTCGTAAAATAAAACTTCTTACTAGACAACGTTATAGATTAAAAAACAATGTGAATTTCAGGGATACTGGACAAGTGTCTAAGGGAACTGCATTCATAGAATAAATCACTTAGAAAATGGTTAAAGTCTGGGAGAGTATAGAGTGGGGAGGTATCACATATGCTTGCCTTATCTGTCTTCTGAGACAACTGCTTTTGGCAGCCTTCAAGATACAGAATGACCGGTATCAACCCTTAAGCTGAACTTGTACAGCTTTCCTCTTGAACCATTTGGTTGTTAACAAAAAGTTCTCCTGACTTCTCCTGCTTCTGGTCCACAGATTCTGCCTTGTCCCTCTTTCCCTACTCCACAAAACCGTTAGTACCTCAGAAAACTGCTCCAGGTTTGTGTGCAGGTTTGTCAGTTCTGCTTTTCCGACATCCCCCAGCTTGGCCATCCTGTTCAGAGGCCGTTCTGTTTCATGGCACCTGGGCCCCAAAAACTTGAGTTTTTGAGTTTTTCCCAGTTGACTGCAGGGGAGCGAGCTGGCTGCCTGTGCTTGAGGATGACCTCTCGGATGTTTGAGTTGTTTTGGTTTGTATTAGAACACTCTACAAAACAGATGTAGGTATGGCCTAGCATTTCTCCGTTTCTTCTGGATAGACCACGCTAGCTTCCAGGAGGATTTTTTTGTCTAAATTACTTTAGACTGATGTATTTCATACACTTTGTCCTGTCAGTCATTCCTGTGAAAGTGCACTTTGTGATACTCCCGGTATCTTGTCAAATCATTGACAATCGACTCTTTTTAGGATTTAAAAATCTGAAAAATTGTTTCCAGTAGGAGAGATCCTTTCTCTGTCTGGGCTTTTACTATGGTTGGGACAGACTCCCTCAGCACCTACGTGTGTGTTAGTCTGGCCACCCCTCCGATCACTGGGGATGTGGGATTTGAATCCCTGTACGTGGTAAGAAGCTGAAGCTTGAGCAGAGTGCAGTACCTCCCTGGTTTTAAGGTAGTAGGGCATGTGTCCAGCCTTTTAATAACTTTCCAGTCCCTCTGACTGGGACTTGTTCACCTCCAGTCAGGTGCTTGCAGCCCCTTCCAGGTGATTTTCATGATGGTGACACACCATTGTCCAGGTTTTCTTCATATGTGTTGCAAACGCCATACATGATGAGCTGTTCATCTCAAATACTGACTTGGGTGGCTTAGGAAAAGTACTGACAACTATATTTTACTCCATTTCATGCTATCTGTGTTTAGATCCAAGTTACTCTAGAATAAAATCTTTCTGAAGTTGCACATGTGCTTTTTATATTCTTGGTAAAAGATCTGAGGGGCTAACATCATCCTCTTCCTCCCCTCTCCCAGCAGTGAACAGGATGGCTTCCAGTTGTATTCCTATTCCTATTCCTTGGCCTTTCAGTAGTCTTTCCTTTCCCCCTTCAACTAAGGGATGTTTTATTACAATGAGATGACTTCTTTAGCGTGCCATAAAAGAATAAGCATTGGAAATTGGCAGAGCAGCAATGTGTCCTTCTGCTTGTACACTTACCAAACAGTATTTCCAAGTTACGTGGGCAGTTGGGGAAGCCCAACTTAAAGATATCAGTTAGGTTGACGCTGTCTCTTTGGCAGAGAAATGGTAGCCAGTCACCTTCGGTGCAGTCTATTGGTAACAGCTCTGAAGAAGCAGTTCTGTACTTTACAGTGAGTGTATTTTTTTGAGGAGACTTTGTAAATGTGGATCCCACCTCCTGCCTGTGTTCCTCTGCAGAAGAGGAGCTTCCTCTCGAGTAGTGCTGTGGATCTAGAAGGATCTGACCTCTGGAGCAAACTAGTTTTCTGTCTTTATGGGGTGAGCAATGGTGCGGGGGCACATGGGGCACTTGCCTCAGCTGACCCGGTCACTGCAGGTTTCCAGGCTTCTGTGGATAGGGGCACAGTTATATTTGGGCATAGAAGCCACACTGTATCGCTAAGACTACTGGTTTTCAGCTGATCAGAACTTCGCAATTATGGATGGACCAAAGGCACGGGAGTACAGAAAAACTGTAGTAATTTTGGAGTGAATTAATTTTTCCGTAGTGTTCCTTATGACTTCTTTTTTTTTCCTATTTTAGGATTTGGTTGTATGAAATCAGAATTTTCATACACGACGGCTGGAAACTGATGTTAAACAGGTACAGTATTCTTGAGTAGACAAGGCCTGGGAGTCTCCTGCGCGCTGTGTGAGCTCTAAGCCATGTTATAGTTGTAGTCACCTCACTTTTCCCATTTTATGGATAGATCTGGCCTTTTAGAAGCCAGTAGCATGCAAATTTGCCATTTTACCCTATGAATACAACCCTGCCTATCCATGTTCTGCTGTGTCTGGTGGAGCTTACCCCCTTTTTTTTCTGCTTTCCTTCAGATGAGCTTTGACTTCACCGTGAGTCTTATTTTTCCAAAGTTTGTATGCAGTGTTCTTGAGCTGTTCTTGGACATCTGATCTCTTTATTGTTTTGCTTTTTAATTTGGTGCAAATGCAACACTTAAGCTAAGAATTAATAGTAAAGAAGATCTGCCACGTTGCTAGTTTTAAACCTTGTATTCCTATTAATACAAGGGTTTAATGCAGGTTATATGGCCGTATCAGTGCTGTATGAAGCCCAGGGCATCCCTAAAATGTGACCCTGTTGCCCCTATGGCTCTGGTAGAGACTCTGTATGAGGGCAGAGTGCAGGCTGCTCCTGGAGGGATGTAGGGGCTGGGGCAAGCACGGATGGGCCAGGTGGAGCCACAGGGCTCAGGGGCTTGGGAGTTAATTGTTTAAAGGCTCCTGGAGCACCAGAGGCACTGCAGGTTTCTCTGCTTCCTCCCATCCTCCCCCAAAACTCAGAGTTGTTTCTGGACTCAAGAGCAGTGAGCTTTCTGGGAGGGGTATAGAGGGGCTCTCAAACAGTAGAACTTTCTCCTCTCTTGGAGCCAAAGGAATTTACAAGTCTTGTTCATATAAACTCACTCACTTTAATAGTTTTCTGGTGTAGTTACTGAGCATGAAAATGTCTTCATGCTGATGGCCTAAGTCAGTATATGTAGGCAATATATCTATGTTCAGAAAAATCTTGAATTTTGAAGGTGTTCTTAATAGATGTACGTAATATTTCTACCATATGTTCTGAGTTACCTCTCCTTGCAGCCTCACAGTTAATTACTGCTTGGTTCCTAAGGCTTTACTTTACAAACTGAAGACTATTAAAAATCAACTAAAAATATTTATAGAAAAAAAGATGTCTATGGCTGTATGCCTTTTTATCTACTGAAACAAGGGGTAATGCTTCATCAGCAATTTTATCTGTGAGGGTTTCAATTCATGGGCATGGGTTTAGTCCTTGCAAATGATTATATGGGCCCACTGAAAATAAAATCAAAATTTCAGCTTTTGACTTAAGAACTGCAAGTTTGCATCTGTTTCAGTTTCTTAGTGTCAAAGCATAGATGTGTTCTTGCCTAGGGCATAACAGCAAACCAGATTACTACATGTATGATGCACTTAATAAAAAAGAAAGTTTTTAGATGAGTGATTTTTAACTTCTAACATCTGTCCTAATGAAAAAGTTCTTGTATAGGGCCTAAAATGGATTGCAGCATTGTGTATTGTTAGAACATTGTTGTTAGAAACTGTATTATCTTTGTGAATCTGCAGTCATTTTTCTAGTAAATAATTTAAATAATACATAATTTAATAATATAAATAATTTTAAAGCATTTATGTTTCATTCAACAAACAACTAGGGGCAAAATTAGACATTTTGTTTTTACTAGGTAGCTTGACTCCAGAATTCTCCTCTTGTGTGAGGCTAATGGTATAGACGGGTCTTTAGGCTCTGAAGGATTCCCTGTTTGGCCATCCTGGCCTGAGAAGCCAGCAAGTCAATAAATAATACTATGGAAAAACCAAAAGCTTTACTCTTATCACACATAGATGTGTGCCACGTCAGTGGAATGGCAGAGTAATTATTCTGGTGAATACTGATGAGTTACTGCACAGTGGCAGGTTAATGGTACCATTTTTCCAGCAAGTAAGGGGAAGCTGAGTTTTAGGAAATATCTTGAAAGCTCTGCAAGGGCAAGCAGCACGGAGGGGAGGGTGGAAGGGGAGGAGACTGCGAATTCTGGAGTTCTGGTTGTAATGCAGAGAACAGATAGAAGAAAAACCGTGAATAGCTATGCTTCAAGTTATACTTAACTTTTGAGGTGGCACACAGCTCGCATGGCACGCGGTTCTCTCGGTGACTTCTGCACAAAGGCAGGGTCCGCCCGTTTCCAAGTTCTGTTGAAGTCATTGGACGTGGACTAGTTCTTAGATCAGACGCAGAGAAAATGGGTTTCTTAAGAGAAGAATCTTTTTGCGTTTTCTCCAGTACTTTTCACACGCTGGTTCCTGTTTCCGTCACCTTCGTTCCACGAGGTGGCACTGTCTCTTCTGGGAAGGACACTGTTGCTTCAGCTTTCCCTCTGGGCAGATGCTGCTCAGCTGCTGGGGGGAGCAGGGTTAAGCGATACTGTGCAGCGTTAACCCCATTCAAGCGTTTTCTGAAAATGTCTGTACTTTTCCATGAGTATGTACCGTGTCTTTTTGATATGAGTTATGTCCATGTTCTTACACACAAAACACACAAATTTTTGGTGAGGTAGTGTTATCTTAGAAAAACATCTTGAGCTTCTTGCCTCCTTTTTTTGTTTGTAGAAGGTTTCTGGGATTCAGAGGAATCTTTTTATGGTGTGGAAGTAAAAGCCAGGTGATGCTGATGCTAGAATAGTAGTTTACTTCATTTTGAGTCAGAATTGTGTGGCTTTTGAACATGGGAAGGAATGACCAGTAGCTCTCACTATTCTGGGAAGGAAGGGAATATTTTCTATAGTATTTTCCAAATCAAAAAAAGGTTTCTTTTTCCTGTAAGCTGATCCAAAAAAGGTGTACAGATTCAGAAAATCAAGACCTGTAATGACAACTTCCCTGTAAGAATACAAGCAAAATCTGTGTTGTATAGAATCTGTGTTGCTGCTGTTCCTGACTTCTCTCCGGAGACATGTTATTTCCAATCTGCCTCTCACTGGTTTAAGAGCTCCTAAGTACAGGGAATATGTTTTCTTATTAGGAGGTTTTCCTAGTTAGCCGTTAGACTAAGTCTGCAGTGTTGATGGAGGTTGTTTTACCTCAGAAAAATATGCCGTTATTAAAAGAGTTCACCATTGAAAAGGGTTAACTTAATTATTTTTTTTTCTCTGGTTGACGTCTAGAAAAATGGATGATGATGATGATGACATTCCCCAGCTTTCATCCCATACGTTGGCTGCCCTCCAGGAGTTCTATTTGGAACAGCAGCAGAGAGAGGGCATGAAGACCTCCCAAGGGTTTAATCAATATTCCATTGGCGCAATAGAAGAAGACTGGGTAAGAAACTAAACTTCAGCGAATGAAGCACAGTTAGTGGAGTAGCCTTTACCGGCTTTCTTTTGTGGATGGATAATGAAATTAAATGAAAAAGGGGAACACTCAAGATGTTCCTAGACTGGCAAAATCAAGCTATTCATGGACTGTAACACTGTAGGGGTATTTGCTTTAATATTAAATCTGGGAATAGTTATCTGTTCTACATGTGTGTGGGGGGTACAAAGAAATCTTCTGATTGATTCTTTATTTGTCTCTGTATTGCTTGGGGTTTTTTTACTCTTTCTGATCTCTTTTAGTTTAGCACTTTTATCCTTTATTTCCTTTTATACTGCTCGTTATTCAAGTTCCTTTTTCCTCTTCTGCCAAAGTAACTCAACTTAAGAGCACATAAATATTGTGCATCTGCACTTCGGGTCTGAACTAACCTTGTCAATGATTTTGCATTACTTGTTTTCCTGGTACTGCAGTAAATGCTTTGGAAACACACAGTGTAAGCTACCTGCTGCTTGTTGCTGGATTACAGAAGTAAAAAGGCCATCAGGAAAATAGTCACCTTTCCAGCTTTACGGTTTGTGAACTGAGAAGTTGCTGTGGATTTTGGTTTTCTTCAAATATGACTCACCACACCTAGTTGTACATAGCACAGTCAGAAAATTTGATGATGTTTGTAATTGTGCATTATCTTTCTCAGCAACTGAGCCAGTTTTGGTACAGTGATGAAACTGCATCATGCCTGGCTAACGAAGCAGTTGTGGCAGCTGGAAAAGGTGGCAGGTAGGTTTTAGTAATTACATTGTAGATTTAACATCTTTTCTGTAAATACTTCATTTCTACTATGTAGACTAAGCATGCAGTTTAATTAATTACTGATGATACTTCATCTTTGTTCAATTGAGATATTGCAGAAATGCTTTACTGTTATTTAATTAATAATTCATACTGACCATTTAGCGTTTCACTGAATTTTGGAGGTTCTGCCTTGTAAAAGTTCACTATGAATCTTTTTATTTTTTGAGAAATGCAAAGCACTCCAGAGCATATTAATGACTTGTAATCTTTTTTCATACAATGTTTCTGTAGAACAGATGGAAAAATTTGGGTTTGTTCCTATTTCTGTAAGGAGTTGTTTTTAATTTTAAGTTTTCAAGTATATTTCCTTGCTGTTCTGAGACAAGATTTTCTCTGTAGTTAAGCTTAAGGTCTTTGTGCAGCATGGAAGTTGAGTAGTTAATGGCTTTAATACTTAAAACTCTTATTAAAGTAGTTATTGGTTAAAATGGAGGACAAATAACTTACATTTTTGGGACTAATGTTTAAAATGCTTTCACAAAGCATCCCTGAGGACTGCTGTAGGGGTTTTTTATTGTTGTTTGCCTTTTAAATTAATATTCTAAGTTATTGTCTCTTTTTCAGGATAGCATGTGTTAGTGCACCAAGTGTGTACCAGAAACTAAAAGAACAGGATGGTAAAGATTTTTCAGTGTGTATACTGGAGTATGACAGAAGATTTTCTGTATACGGAGAAGAATTTATCTTCTATGATTACAACCACCCTTTGAACTTACCTGAAGATCTCCTGCCACACAGTTTTGATATCGTAATAGCAGATCCACCCTATCTGTCTGAGGAGTGTCTTCAAAAAACTGCGGAGACCATCAAATACTTAACAAAAGGAAAGATTCTGCTTTGCACAGGTATAACTAATAAAAAATATTAGGTCACCACTAAGCATCGTTTTCTCTCTCTCAAAAGACAAACTTACTCAAATTGGAAAAATACTAACTCAGTAATACTAATTTCTCACCAATTCAAGGAGGAGTATGTCTCCTAAGCTTTCTATTGGAATACTTAGTTCAACTTTTATTTTAAACTGAAGGCGTGTGTTTTTTAATAGTTAAAGCCAGTACTTTTTTCATATGGCATTACGAGTTTTACTAAATTTTGAAGAATTGTAAGATCATCCTGCAAAGTCCCAGAAATATTTTTTTTCTTGTAAAATGGTCACTCTCTATAATTGCAGTGATTGAATTCTGGGTATGACAAACATAGGTGCAACTTATTATTAGTGTCTTACTGAATTACCTTATGAATTTTTTATTTTCTGAACATGTCAGTGGCTGCAGGATTTCAGCTGCCACATACTACGTAGCATCTAAGGTGAGCTAAGTAGAAAGAATGACACATAGGTTGGAATGGCCTTTACTCAGTGAAGTGGGATGATTTTAGTTAAGTCTTGAAAAGAAAAACACCAAAAAAAGTCAACCTTTTTTTCATATTAATTACCTGTCCTTACTGGCAAACATAGAAATTGTAATGTGAATGAATGTATGAGGGAATTCTGCCACTGTGATTCAAGTAAGGAGGCCTTAGGCACTGAAATGCAGCAGGAGGAATTAAAAACCATTGATAAGAGCAGTGAAACTGGAAAATTTACCAACTGTGCTTGCAGGTCCTTCTTTATGAAGATGCACTTGCTGGTTTAAGAAGCGAAGAGTATCTGCTTTAGTCATGGTGTTTCTTAAATTGTAATCTTATTAGAAGACATCTGAAGACATCTAGCAAACTTTTGCAAAAAAACAAAGGACAAAACCCTTCTATACATACAATATGAGGAAAGTCACGCAAGCAGGAAAATAAAGAAAAATTAAAATAATACATGGCCAAAGAAAGCCTACTGTTGTGTTTAATTGCACATGACAGTCATGCACAAGGATGGTTCTCAGAATTTTTTTCCCTAAAATGGATAGGTGGTCCTTCGGTTTACAAAGTTTGAGAAATACTGCTCAAGGAAGTGATTTCTCATTGCGTAGCTGTAAATATCGCACTGTGGTTTATTTAAGTGGTTGAGTATATGTAATCTGTTTGCATTTCCCATGGCTCCCTACCATGTAATTTCTTTGGCATGTAGCAGCAAGATTGAGTTCAAGTTTCTGTTTTCTATAAAAGGGGCACAGATCTTACCCTCTACCTACTTTTATGAAACTTCACTTTCTTGGGGCATCTTCCATTCTTTCAGATTTATTTTAAATTTCCCAATAGACTCAGTTGTTAAAGAGGGCTGACAGTCTAGCTGCTTTAAGCATTGCTTCCTTAAAAAAAGCAGGCTCTATATGTATGCATTTGGGAGGAGCTATTAAAAAAGCTCAAACATTCTGTTACTGTTTTTCTCATAGAATACTAATTATTTTTGCTGCAGGTGCAATCATGGAGGAACAAGCAGCAAAGCTTCTTGGTGTGAAGATATGCAGGTTTATTCCAAAACACTCAAGAAATTTAGCCAATGAATTTCGATGTTACGTGAACTATGCTTCTGGACTGGACTGATTCTCTTAAGATCTACAGCTTTTTCAGTCAAGCTTCTTTCTGGTTTTTAGCAGTGACTCCACATTTCTCAGTGCTGAAATACTCAGCTCCAAGTACCGTTCTCTGGGCTAGCTTTAATCAACACAGTGTGATAGCCTCTGGCTTTTAAAGGTGTAAGCATTTGCAGTGTTTTTTATCTGACCTATTAGGTAAATGGGGACCAAACAATGCAGGTGCTGGATAATGGGAACTTCTCTGTTAGAGTTTCATTCTAACTAACTGTTGTTTTTTTACCATTCAAGGACTCTTCCGTGATCTTTTTGAAGTGATTTTAGCTGGTTGGCTTATAACAACACATAGGTGCTTGCCTCACAGACATCAGAATTGTCATTGCATCACAACTGATGAATTGGTAGCTACTGGATGGTTGAAAGAGCATGAGTAGTGGTCACTTTTCAATCTTGAGAGATGCTCCCATAGTAAAAGGACTGAGAGATGTTTGTTCTGAAAGTGTCGTGTTTTCAGATTCATTATCCAGCAGACTGATGTTTTTATAAAGGATAACTAGAAGAGAAAATAGGTCTCCTTCTGGGAAGGCCTCTGCAGTTGCTTTTAATAATAATCAGAACTACCTACCAGTTGCCAAGTAAGATAAGACTTGCTATCCACTCTTGTTGCCACACTGGCTTTTTAAAAACTTGTGGTTATTATTTCACATTTTCTCTAAAGCCTTGTTGCAAACCCAGACTTTCTTTTTGTAAAAGATGAGATCTATTTTGTCATCGCTTACCACCATATAAACTTGTGTATGTATGTTGTACTAGAGAAAAAGTAACACAAGTTGTTAAACATCTCTTTGCAGAAGTATGGTGCATTTCTTTTGTGATGTTTATGTGTTAGTGCAACAGAAAATCACGAGCTTTTTAAAAACCACTCAACTAGGCTCTTGTATTTACTAGTTAAGCTCATCTCCAGAGGTGGTATAAACCTGATGTCTCCTTGAAAAAAGCACAATAAGGATTTCCCCATTAGAGAGACCTTTACTTTCATTAAGAATCCTGTACATTAGAGAGGCCAAATCACCTGAAATACAAAGTAATTACTGAATAAATATGCAACACATCAGCCAGTCCTTGCATTAATGCTTCAGACTGTGTTCATGGGTTCTCACTTTGACTTACTGTTGGTTGAGATACTTCTGTAGTGATGTGAGCTATACGTTAGTCCCTTAAATCTTGAATCATAATGGATCTGATTAAATACAGTGCCTGCTTTTTAATAGATTTCACTATCAAGCTGAAGATGATTTACAGGTATGTCAAGTTTGTAGTTAGATGAACAGTCTTTTTTTTCCAATTGCCCAGTTTTATCTTTGCCTTCTGTACCACAGACAACAGCACAGTGGTAGAACAGAAGCATCTTAGAAATCATTGAGTCTTACAAGGCCACAGAAATATAATATAATGTATTGATAAACTCACACTAATAGACAAATGTCAAATCTTATATGAAGGGGTTGGGCTATATTTCAATCAAAATAGATGATATGTTAGAAAAACTTTCTTTTGGGATAGTAGAGATTTTTGGTAATTGGGAATTTTTAAAGCCACTTTTGACAAACCTTTCACTGCACTACTACTGTATTTTTGGGTGAAAGCTAGTTCATAAATTCCACGGCACTCATGAGTTTTATCTGCTATAAATATACTATACAAAATATAAATACTTGTCTTTATGTGAAAAGGCTAACAGAAATGCTTTGTCTACAAAATGAAGTACCTAACATGAAGTATTACAAAAATTATTTTGTGGTGGGGATAAACCTGATTAAGCTTGTGAGACAAGACTTCTAATAAGGTAGACATAATACTCATGTTTCTCTGAATTTCTGCTATTCAGATGCGTATTTTCCCATCTGGTGGAGTAAACAAATGAGCAGGAATAATGTAGATGCAATATAATCCTCTCTCAGTGCTGAGAGAATTGTGCTTCCTGAACTGGACGCAACACTGGTTCATAAATACCCATCCAAGACACTGCTGCCTTCTTCCCCACTTTCTAAGAGATCTGGTCACTTCCTAAGGCTTCTTCCCCCTCACATTTTATATCTGCTGCTTCCTCCCCCTTCCCACCCCAACATAGTGTTGCCAAGTTTCATGATACCAGTTTTTTCTTTCACGCGCCTTGGTTTCCATCAGGCTGGTACTACGTAGTGTTAAAATGAGAAAAGTGCAGCAGAGGAAGAGCTCGCAGGGAGAACGGAGACTGGGGTCTTCCCGGAAGCCTCTCTGAGCCCATGGTTGATACAGTTTTGCCTTTCAATCCAGAAGCCGCTCTTGCTGCTGAGCACAATAAAGCCAGAATCCCCCTGAAAACGAGGGCCCACAGGTGACACACAGCTGGGTTTAGCTGTTCTCCAGGTGGCTATGCCATTACTTTTATATGGCCAGTTTCAAAATAAAGCAAACCAGAATGTTAAAAGCATAGGTATCGGCACAAATCTGTACTTCACAATTGTAAACTGGTTTATTACCTTAATGTCCTGCACACCAAGCAGATGGAGACAATGAAGTAACTCCTGAAACTTTATTTTTAACTACGTAGAGACTTCAAGTGGAACAGGTATTATTGCCAGAAGTGATGATATTCTTCCCCTCTCACCACCTAAATTAAAACGTTTATTCAAATACAGCTTCACCTATGTTGCTGCTTTGCTATTAATTCCTTCAGTTGTCTACTTAATTTTGGTAAATGTGTGTTGTTGGGTTCTCTATATCAGAATTAAAATACAACTTTGCTAACCTCATCAGACACCTTTCTTAAAAAAAAAGTACAACATCCAGTTGTACCAAGAAATTCAGTTCCCCACGAAAATAACTGCTACTTCTCACATGTAGGTCAGACGGCTTTGAAAAGAGGCACTGTGAAGATGCACGATTATGAAAATGAGGGACATGTAAATCTGTGTAGATGCACTCAACAGAGCAGCCCGTTGTCCACTGGCTTCCCTCTGAAAAGGCTGGTGAACGCAGGCAGCTGCCCAAGCAGAGCTTGACTAGTGGCATTCACAGCCTTTATCAACGATAGGAGGTAAACTATTTTTTTGTCATACTTGTTTCCAAGGAATTATCTGTGTTTCTGAGAAGGCTTCAAGTCACAAAAACACGTAGTGAATTTGTACTTTGTGTCATCACAGTGACATTAAGTATTATTTGACAGCAAAATCTTTTTTCTGTAATAAATAGGATTATTGGAAAAAATCTTCAGTGTCAAGTAGATTGGCTTGCTTTATTGTGGATGTTTCATGGATGGATTTTCTATTGGAACAGCCTGTGGTGAAGTGTTATCACCATGCTACTTTTCCAGTGGCATTTGTGACTGCAGAGGCATATGTGCTACAACCTCTTGGCTGCAGTCACAGGCGCTGTGCAGCAGCAGGACATCTCAATGCCCTGCTCTCAGCATGAAGGTGACACTTGGCAGAGGAAACCCAGGGTCCTGTGCACAGGCTGATGGCTGTAGGTGAAAGAGAATATACTGCAGCTGCCCGCACCTTCATGACAAATATTTCTAGAAATGCTGTTGCGTGAAGTCCAAGGTACTGCTTCCGTTAAGAACTAATCTGCACTTCCCATTAAAAATGGTGTTGCTCTCAGCTTGACGTTGCACAGTTAGCCCGCCTCTGTACCACACAATCGCCTTCACCCCTCTGCCCGTATCCCTCTGTAACAGAGAAAGTGGGAAATACCTGATTGTTGGTTTTGCCACTCTCCTTGCTTACCTGCAGGGTGCAGTCCCATTGCCATACAGTGAGGTAGGAAACAGGGCGGCTGGGTTTGGGTTACAGAAGCCCCTCGTCAGCCGGTGTCAGAGCTGCTGCCTCCTTAAATGGGAGTACAGCAAAAATGAGTGGTAGCTCATGCCACTACTCAGCAAAACATGTAGGATTAACTAGATATGTACCCTCGTCCAGGCAGTTACGGCTGTTCCCTAATCCCCGCGAGATTAATGAGTTTTTATACTTTCTGAGTACATTCTAGCCTTTTTCCCTTTTCTCCTTGCTGCTTTCATATTCACGTTCCCCCACGTGATTTCACATTTACTGGCATCTGTAGCCCTCTGCCTATTCTGACAGACACCTTCATGTAATGACTGTCTAGTAAACCAAAACTGGCATCTCAGGCTTTTCTCAATCTTCCTGAATGATACAAATTTTCCAACCTATCTTAAGTGATACTACAGAGAAGAAATTAATCTCTTTACCAAGGATATTGTTCTGTCTTTTGTAGCTCCTAATGTATTCCAGGGACAACCTCATCGAAGGAAAAGATTTTCCTGGCACAACAAAAATTTTCTCAAATCAGCCGCAGCTGCCAGATAGTTTCAGCTTTGAATTGTTTGCATTTATTGGGCCTGGAGTTGGTTCAATGAGGCATTTCATGTCTGCCTTGTGTCAACAGTTTGTGAGCCTTGAAGCAACTTCAGTGAACTGTCCCCCCCCCCATGCAAATTAAAGGCAAGGCCGCAGCAGCTGTAACCAGAGGGCTAGAAGCTGGAAAATGTCACACTACAGCTGAAGTGAAACTGATATAAATTGATGATGTGATGATCTCTAAAAAAAAAATAAATACAAACAAACGCAAGCTACATTTAATACTCAACCTTTTCCACATGAGTAATGTGGAGTGGGTTTATATATGAAAGGGTATTTTGAAGGTTAACAAATGTTTGCGTAGATAATAGTGCTTGATGTTAAGTATTACAAACAGTTGTTCACTAACAAATTACTATCAAACAGTTGCTCACTCTAAAACATAAACATAGCTTTTAAGAGACACCTAACCGGAAAGCTGGATCAGGAAGCAAACTGGCTCAGCTAAAAAGTCTGTCACAGAAGAGTGTGAGGATTAAAAAAGGAAAATGGGCTTCTGAGTAAGATAACATGAGGTTGCTTGTAACCATAGGAAGCTTTCTGCACTTGTTGCAGTATGACGAGAAGGAGGTCGCCAACATACATCATCTATTGATCCACTGAGGTTTTGCAGTTCTCTAACACTTTCCTTTCAGTCATCCAATTCCTGAAGCTATATGTAAGCTAAAGCATCTGGTTTTCTGGATTGGTGCAACCAATTGTGTTCCATTTGCCTGATCTTAGCCTTCAACTCCCAGGAATTCCCAGAATATGCTCTAGTTACTAGGAAACCTGGAACTGACACCATGATTTATGCCTGGGGGACAAGAGAGTAGCAACAAAACAGTGAGATTTTTTTCTCCACATCATGCAAATAAATCCATGTGCTCTAGTAACTAATTTGTTGCAGACAAATTTGCATGACAGCAGTCTGTGGGCAAACAGATGAGTTTTGCTGGAGGGCAGTATTTAGCCAGAGCTTTAGTTGGTGGCCCTTCTGGGTATTTGCTAAATTTAAAGAGCTGTGTGGTTTGGGATTTTTTGCTGTTGTTGTTTTTCACTGCCTTTTACTGTGAAGACTTTGCTGAAGGTACAGTTTTGCCCTGTCTGAAGTATGTGTGTGGAGAAAAAAACCCACAATTTAATAGTGAAACAGTGAAACTGTAATCTTAGACTGCCGAAGCATCATCTAATGCAGTGCTTCTTCAGTTTTGTGGGTCTGTGTCTGCTTCCCTTTTGAGGCCCTCTGTCTTTGATTACCATTTCCCTGTTCTCAGGTGAGAAGTTCTTCCACATTAGGAGGAAGGAAAAGAGGCTGTAATTGCTGCAAATATTTCCATTCTCCAGGAAACAGGTAACCACCTGTAATTGCTGGCAGCAGCTAGGCAATTAGCTGTTCTCTGAGTAGTATCAACACTTTATGACCTTCTTTGAACCCTCTTTTGAGAATCCCCTTGAGACAGAAGCATCACAATTTGAGGAAACACAGATCTGAAAACAAGCAGAATTGAGGAAAAACCTGCACAAGAAACGTGGTTATAAACTTCAATCTGACATTGTGATGGGAATCTTTTAGTGATTTCTGGAGTTCTTAAAGTTGTTTTAGGCTTTCTAAGAAGTGATACAGATTGCACTATAAAAATACTGTTATATTAGACTGAGTCATAAAGAGCACAGTCAATAATTATGCACCAAGACAAGGAACTGTCATATGATCTAACCTGTTAATTCTGTTTAGCTCATAGTCTTTCCATTCTTCATCCAACAACACTTCAAAGGAGCGTGTGTTTCCATAGTGTAGGGACTTTACCTGCCATGGATTAAGCCCAATTTTGAGATTCTTGATGTAGCAAATACATTGCTGCATATAGTGTTTATTCTTTTTTGTAATGATATTGCCATCATGATCCTTCAACTGTAAAAGATATTCTCTGCTATTCATTCACGGACCGACCAACTTAGGTGATTGTGTCCCCCTGAGGAGTCACGGTCATGCAAGGTATGCCTGGTTATTCCTGATTATCATTCACTAGACTGAGTCAGCCTTCAGTCCCTTGTTCTGGAAATGGAAGTCTTTGTATATCTGGGGTTTCTAGTTAGGGCTTGCCATCAAGTTCCTATAAGCTGCTCAGATGGAACACTGCTCTACCACAGACCAGCATCTTTTGCAGGTGATTGCCTGTTATGTGTAGCATAGGGAAAAATGAGCAACAATTAATTATAATAATTAATTGTATGAATCAGTTGGATTTAACAACTTTGGATTGGCTGGGACTCAACTCAGTGACCTCTGTAGCATCTAGAAGTTAAGACCTAGCCTCTTTACTCAGCTGCAGTGTACTTGAGATGAAGCCTACCCTTCATACTTACTTTTTTAATGGGGAATCTCCCCTCCTAACATGGAGATGATTTTGTCCTTTCAACTGTATGGAAGACAGTTTTGTCACAAGGAACAGTTAAGCAGTTAATGATGAATGAAACCTAATACAGAATTCTCGGGACCAAAACTGTGTTTTTTCTAATTGATATTTTCTCTGCAATTAGACTTAGTCCACATCAGAAAAGTCCACTGCAGTTTTACAATATTCTAGCATGCTTTTTCTTAAAATTTTTGTCCCCATACCAATTTGGCAAGTTTAAAAATAGCAAACTCATATTGTTTTACGAATGACCCAAACTCAGCAAAGGTTTCCTTGCTGTAGCATATAAATAGCCAAAGATATAACAGCCAAGAACACTACTTCGAGTTGAGATATGCAATATAAAGGAAGGCTCTCCCAGCCTGAGAAATCATCCTTTTAACGGCTGATTTGGCACATGTATGGCAGCTATGTGATTTTTATATAAGAATATCTAAAAGTAGAGTATAAGAGACTCCTTAAAAATATCAACAACCAGTAGTCTGCTATAGTAATAGCTAGCATGTCTTACAGTTGCATTATCTTCTAAAATTTACTGTGAATAAGCAAGGATAAAATGTTCTGCTCTAAGGAAAAAAAAAGCTACATTGGAAAAGCAACAAATATTTACATGAACTAGAGAAGTTCTTAATATGAATTGTCATCTAATGATCTGAGCGACTGAAATAACTGCAAGTAGAAAAAGAGGGTAAGACAATATGTTTGCTGCTGTGGTGCAGTTTCCTGAGGTGGTGAAATGATGATGGGAAGCCAACACTGTTAACATGACTCAATATATTCTTCATTCAGATGATGGCTTGTTCTGGCTTACCAGCAACTTCATTTCTTGCTTATCTATACTGGAATTTACACTTTCGGCCTCTTTTTCTTGCTCAGGTACACAAGTGCATCCCACTGGGATAGTGACGTAATCTTCTGTGTAGACGTAACGGCCCCCAGCACACGACGACGTGCGACGGAGGATGACTGTCGGCATGTACACGGGGGTGCTGCGGAAGTGAAAATTCTCCTCGCCAAAGATCCCCATGAGGCAGCCTTTGCACAGACAGTATGCTTCAGGAATGTATTTAGGATATCTTGTGGGATCATATGAAATTCTGTAAGGAGGCAAATAATAAAGATTCATTAGTATCTCTAAAAATAGATATATTCATCTGGAAAACATTATTATAATGTGATTTGACCATAAACATTTATATAATGTTTGGGGTTTTTTTGCCAGGAAAAACAGCTCTAACTGTTGCTGTCTGGCTTCTTATTTGTGAAGTGTAAAGAAAAAACATGAACAACTTATAGACTGATCAGGTCCTACAGTGCACACTGAAGTATGAAGTGAGTGGCTTTCTAAAATTTGAGATTCAGGGGTTTAAGCAGACTAATTTTTGGTTTTTTGACTGAATGGGTAAATAGAACATCAAAAGGGACACTTGGGCATTTCCAAACTTTTGATCTGCCCTGAGTTCTTCAAAAATTCTTGTTAACAGTATTATTGTTAAAGCTATGACATGATGTTTCAAAATTTTGTAATTTAAATAAAATTAAATTGTACTATTATTTCTGCAATAGTTTTTGCTCCCTAGTATACTTGGGGTTATAAAGATGCCTTCCTCTTGAAAGCAGAACTCTGTATTTCTTTCTGTAATTCACCTCCACTGTCTCTTCCTCTGACCAGAGAAAAGTAACATTTGCATGCCCACACTGAGATAAACCGCAAAGTTAATGTTTTTTCTGCCCTCTACTGCCACACTTTGAAGTACAGCATTGCCCCAAAGCTTCTCTTTTTTTGTTGTTTGATCCTTTCTTTTTGCTTACTAATGCCCTGTCTCTGGAAATTCCTGATTAGCAAGAGCTGGAAAGCTTGTAGCCTAAGTACAGCTTGGACCAACAAAGTCCCAAGTTCCAACATTCCTCACTGGATGTTGTTGGATGCAGAAACAAAGATGTGATACTATGGTCTCAAGTCATACAGATCCTGGCTGACCTATAGCCATTGTTTTTAGCAACGAGAGTAAAAGCTGATAAGTCTGCTTGTTTTTTGAAATAGAAGACTAAGTATACAGTGGAGTACACGTACTGGAGTGTGTAGCCAGGCTGCTTATTGTGGTGGTGATGTATTTTTGCTCTGTTCTTTACCCACTTTTCCTGTGTGTCATTATTCTCGAAAAGATGTTTGCACCTCCAGAAAAAGAGGACTTTTTACTAATTCTGTGCCAGCTGTTTAATTCCTATGCCAGCTGTCCTCTTTGTACCTGTAAGCTTACTCCAGATCACCTTCTGCTCTCATACTGCTACAAAACTAGCCCAGCTTCAGCAGTGACTGCATGTCCAGCGGGAAAGGGATGACGGCTCTCTCTGGCTGGAGAAGCATTCAGCCCATAAGCACTGCCAGCCACCTCGTGGTGCTCCACCCGCAGAGCCCGTCCCCCCTCTTTGGGAGGATGCTGACCTCACATACATTATCAGAAGCAATTACCCACCTCTCAGCTAACAGAAAACCCTTTTCTTCCCTTTCCACCTGCTCCTCCTTTCACACTGCAGACGGTTAGACCTACACACGGTGCACAGCAGTCGTAACAGGCTGCTACTGGCACGCAGAGAGCACGAAGACACATTGGGAGGTCACGAGGCCAAAATGCCTCCATGACACAGGCTCAGGTGTATTTGCCCATGTTTGTCCAGCCTGTTCTTAAAAACCTCCAGAGGAGATGCCCAGCCCACCCAGAGGCTCTGTTGCAGTATTTCACCGCTTCTTTACTTGGGAAGTAGTAAATGCTCCTAAGCAGAGCATTTTTTTTCTTGCAAACTAAATCAATCATTTCCCGTGTTTGGATGGGAAATCACAGCAGCTGAGGCTAAAAAACTAACAGTCAAAGACTTCATATGAGAGAGAACGTTCAAGCCTGTAATGTTTACTGTGAAGTGCTGCAAAAACAGTAAAAATTCTTGCACTGGGTTTTAAACCATCCTCTACTTGGGATCGGGATAGGACCATCACACAGTAGATAAAGTGGGGCAACTACATAAGAAAAATGAACACCTTAAATACCCATCATCAATATAATTATCTATGGAGTGATACAAACGGTGTATACAATGCCATCCTTCTCACAGCAGTTTTCAAAATCACCAATTTTGAAAAATATAACAGACTTAAAGTGATTCCCAAATTGTGTTTTGCAGAATGCCGTCAGGGTTTGTACCAGTTCTGTGACTATGAAAGTGTTAGCCTTTTATCTTTTCAGGTGGTCTCTCAGATAAAGTTTCAGCTGAGGAAGAGGCAGCGTTAAGTCTGCCTTGAGCTGTTATTACACAGTTATTTCTAGTCAACAAAATCTGCACTTGCCAAAACAGACAGCCTGGCTCTCCCTCTTGCCTCCGCCCCTGGGTTGATGCTAATGTTCTTCTTGTCACAGGATGGGTCAGGGAATTCATCCAACTGAAAAGTAACCTTGTGAAAAGCTGGATTTTGGTCCTTTAGCTGTCTTGCCACATACACAGAGCCTTACATAACCAAGCCAGCATGAACAAACAGCTACCGATGAAGGCAGAAGGGAGCTGCCCTTTTCAGGAGAAGCCACACCAGTTTATCAGGTTAAAACAAATCTGGAATCCCAGCTTTAGCCAAGCACAGACTTGCTTATTCTATCATCAAAGAAAATAGACTTTATTTTCCAATGGCCATATAATCTGGATTCTTTGTCTTTTTAAGGAATTTGTTTTCCTCACTGAAAAATCTCACCAGTTCTCTCATAGCCAGACATCTGTGATGTCGCAGATATTTTTTGCAAAGCTTCTCTGTCCTATTTATATTGCTTACTTTCCCCAGGAAATACCTTCATGTTACAGGATCTCACACCAATGTGAAATAAAATGTCTGGTAGCCAGCAGAAGGGAAGAAAGTAGAATACAGGCTTTTCTCCTGTGATACATTCCCATTTCAAACTCAAGTGTGAATAATTTCAGTGGTGGATTGTTAAACACACCATATGTCAAGTCACTGGTATTTCCTCTTCTGTATTATCTCTAGCACCTGGTTTATGATGTTACTGGAAAGCATGAACACACTTCTGGATGCAAACATTAGAGTATTCACTAATAAAAAGAGAACACTGTCACTGGAATTGTGGTCTACAACAAGCTCCCCCTCCAAATTCCCATGTGGCAAAAGTCAGGTATAAATGATTTTTTTGGGGGGAAGGATGGTGTGGTTTTCTACTTTCTACAGAAAAAAGCCCACTCCTGTATTGCTAAGTTTGCTGCAGATACCCCTACTCCATCATGTGAGGATTGGAAGGAATCAGAGAGGATCCAAACCCAAAGATGGATGCAAAATATAGATGTCCTTTTGCATCCAGACTGGAACTTTAAGGCTGAAGACACTAAGTAATGCCTCCTGAAATTAAACACTGAACTCAAATGTCACCAAACTTTGGAGCTGTATCTAAGGTTCTGCATCTTCAGCTCAAACCTATTAAGAAAGATCGTATAATTAAAGCCTCATTTTCATCTTTCTAGCCAACCCAGCCTGATTTGGGTCTGAACTGCCAACAAACACCAGTAACCTAGCCGTATAAATGCAGTGGTGTAACCTGCTTCCATTGAACATAATCACTCTGTGCATGTAATGAGGACATCCTCAGTTGCTGCAGTTTGATGCATGTTCACTACAAGCACTACAAGTCATGTTTTTATGTCTCCTCCTGGAAGAGGGCAAACACGTTTGATCAGGTTAATTAATTTGATAAAAGACATACCCCAAGTTCCCACTGACTCTTTCCTCTAAGTAGTGAAAGCTGCAGCTAAATGGGGTGGACACAACAGAAGTAGCTGGGAAGAGTGGTGGAGAACCAGAGAAGTGCAACTTTCCACTGGCACCCAAGTGTCCCCTGCATCCTTGTGTCATTTGCTGTGGCCACTGCTGCAAAGTAGACAGCTCAGCCATTTTCATGAGGGTTGCCCTTGTCCCGTGAACTCAGGTTACTGGTATGTAGGCTAGCTCTGCCTAGCCAGCGCTCCTGATTTACAAATGACAGGAGCAGTGAACTATGCTGGGCTGCTGTGTTTCCATCTGCTGGAACAAGAAGCAGGTTTGTACTGAACTGGAACTGCTAATGAAGTGTGACTAGTTCTAGGCTGCTTTTCCTTATGACCCTACGAGTGCTTTGAGAGGTCCCAGTGAAAAATAAACTTCCTGCCGTTTATGTACTAAGCCTGGAAACTCAAGAGAAAAATATTCTGTCAGAAGTAAAACTCTAGCAAAGACTTAATCTGTCTCGTCCTGAACTGCTACTTTCCTATGTAGTATTTTTATTAATATTATCACTTCATAGTTTCCAAGCTTCTAAATCCAGTGGGTCAGATGCTGTGCTGGGGCAGGCGGATACAGCTGACTTCAGAAAATCACTGTTAGCACTAGGCTAACAGCTGGATGTTATCAGAAGTCTAATAAGCAGATCATCATCCCTTTACTTCACACTCCGAAATACTTACAGGATTAAGAGCTAACAACCTCTTTTTCCCTCTTGGCAAGGCATTTATACAGCAGGTGTTCTTTTGTTCACATTATGCTGAGTTTGTTTTATATACAGGTGGTAAGTAGAGAGCTTGCATAAAATAGCCTTGTACTAACAGTGATTTTCTAAAGAGTTGTACTAACACGTACTCAAATAAAAAGGACAACAGTTCTGCGTCCCCTTGAATTTTTTTCGCCTCAGCTGCATCTTTGGGATATGCACGCTGTGCCACATGGCAATGTTAAATCCTGGAAAATGTCTTGGATAAGGTTCTTGAAAATCATTGGAGTATTATTTAAAGGAAAGCCCTCTTGTATGATTTTTTTTCAAAAGCACTGCAGACAAACTTGGCTTTTACCAGTAAGGACAGACTTGCCTGTATTAGTTTTATTAAGATTTTATGTAAATGAGCACTAAACCAAGGATGCTTATAAACTGAAACTGGTTTTTGAAAAGCAGAAAAAACAACCTGGGCAATGTTTGAGAGAGGGGATTTCATGATCAGATCAATGCTGACAATGAAAGTTAAATCTCTGTAAATGAACCCTTAGTAAATGCAGGATTAGGCCCCCGAGACAGACACAGAAGCCATGAGATTTGGAAATTCAGAAACGGGAATGACTTCTTGAATACATATAAAGAATTTTTGCTAAATTCATGCAGAAGTGTGTTTGCAGAAGACTCCGAATGTATTCCTACAAACTATCTACGAATGCTATTACAACCTTAAGACAACCGAGGATAAAAATAGAGCTGATGTATACAGCTGATTAACAAATGGCACCTGTGCTCTGCAGCAGCATGAATGGAATCACAAATCAACACTACCTGTAAATGCGCTGTTGACTTCAGTGGGATCAGATTTTTCAACTATTACTCTGAGCTTTACGATCAGCCCCTGCAAACGTTTAGGCACGCATTTAAAATTAATCCTTTTTCTAATGGCTCTTGTCCAAGAGCAACTCGTGTGTACATTTCTGGAGCAGAGCTTGCATTGGTAAAGATTCACCATGCTTATGGCTTCTGTGAATTTTAACCAGCAGCACCTATCCTGTGCTGTCAGCGGGATCTGTAGGTCGTTAGACAACCTGTGTCATTAATTCTTGTGAAGCAATTGTGAACCATAGCAGTAGTCAAGGACCATGGCCGGTGCCAGCATCTCCTTGTACGAGCAGGCTTTCTGGATTTCATTTACTGTCCAGGTAATACTGCTAAAAAGGACGAGCAGCTCCTGGATAGATGTCACAAACTGGCACACAATCAGCCTGACGATTTCAAGGCATGATGATTTCACAGCAGAGTTTCTGCTGCTGGCTCTATTTTTTAAAAAATCTGGATAATTCTTAGACAAACCTCCTGAAGTGCCGAGCAAATCCAGTATGCTCAAGATTTCACTCCACTCACCTGACTTCAGGGAACTCTGCTGTCTCTTTATAGCTCTGCAAAGAGCGATTCATGTGATTAAACTTTGTGCCCTAAGTTATATACTGATCTCCTGTGGCCATCAGGATGGAATTTCAGTATCAGGCAGATGAACTAGTATTTTTCCCCCTGACTTTTGCCTCAAATACCAACTGTTGGTTGCTGCCAGCAGCAGGATCGTGGACCAGATGGATCTGTGGTGCAATCCATGTGCAACTCCTGTATCTCTAGGTCGTAGCAAGCCAAAAATTATGTAAGTCTTGATTTTTGTATAACCAAATCAAAGACCAAGTAATAGAAAATAAATAGTAAGCACAGAACAAAGACAAGGAAACAAGCCACGCAAGGATTATCTGTACTCTGAGCCAATCAAACCTAATTCTTCCACACTGAAGAGAATGACAAACTTGGATATATGCGACGCAGTAGGGTGAATGTTATACACAGATCTCTAAGTAATATATTTGATTCCTTCTCACAAATGCTGATACGAAAAAATTTCAGTTGACTTGAACTGCACGGTCATGTGAGCAGAATTACAAGAAGCAGCGTTAAACAGCTGGGAACAGGTGCCTAGGGAGATATGCAGGGGAAGGTAAGTAGAGCCAGACTTAATATCTTTATTATTAATGACCTGGAATAGGTAGTATAAACAGCATGTTAATGAAATCTGCAGATGGTAACAATGGGAACTGCTGCAACACCAATAAAGACGGAGAAACAGCATGAGGTATCTATCTCAGACATTGAAATGCAGGTCAAAAAGAAAAAAGACCCTTTGTGCACAGAGCAGAAATCAATTGCACTGTAACTCTTTAGGGGCAGAAAAGAAGTTGGACAGCAAGATCTCCGTGACGTGCTGAAATGGGGCAGGAATCTTGATTCAAGTTCCAAATTGTGAAATTCCAGCTTTAAGGGGTGTCCTATCAGGGTGTACAAGGGGGGCTGCCTACAGTGAATTAATTTCTGGGCATTCATTACTAGAACTCTAGTGATTCAAAGGCAGTTCGGGACACAGCAACCAATCTTGGCAAGAGGAGCAAAGGGGAGCAACTCATGAGGAAAGATTAAAAGAATTAAATGTAAATAGGCTTGTCAAGAAAGTTCTGTGTTACAGGAAAGAGCTGTATGCAGTTTTTCAGAATAACACCCCTGCCATGAAGAAGAAATTGTTGGGATCATGAGTACAACTGGTTAACTGTGGACAAGATGTAATGTGCCATTACTTGGAATATTTAATGGAGAGTTGCATGTCCTTTTCAAAGCTCTAATGGGATCTGGGAGCTTGCTTCCAGGGTAAACAGGTGAACACCACAGATCAGACCAGATCTTCATAATGCTTTTATCTGGCTTCAAGATCTATGAAATAGCAGGCTGTAATAGCAAATGCACATTACTATTCATAATGAGCAATTTTATATTTTTATTTTAAATTTATTTCATTACACATCTTGCAATGTCTGTTGCTGTCTCATTACACACTAATAATACAGTAAAAATGGGATTGAGAAAAAAAGCTGTAAATGAGATTGGTTAACTAGACTGTACTCAAGACCTCTGCACCCTAGAGAAACAATCTCCACCTAAAGAAAATTTTAGATTCTGCCTTTGACAGTGTAATTTTTTTTTACACTATCTTTTAAAATGTCAAGCTTGGAGATGTCATCAAGTTACTTGTATGTGAATGGTTAGTGGTCCATTTGAAAACGTTTTGATGAAAAGTACAGTGTATTTACAGTTTCTTAATAAACTTCTTGTAAGCCAGGCCCTAAATAGCAGCTGGTTCTCTGCTAAGAAGTAAGCCTATACAGAGCTCCAACTGAAAATAAGTATTTGCCCAATGGGATGTGAGCACGGAGGGCACTGTTTTCGGATCAGAAGAACAATTTTCTGATAGCACTAGTATTTGGCAAAACCAACGTAAAAAATACCTGAGCCTAATGGTAGGTGTTCCGTTCAGCATACTTGCTTTTTGCACGCTTAGGTAGCTTAAAAAATCCTCAGTCTACTTACAGAAAATGTATTACTAAAAATAATATTTCTAAAAATACTTTGTTTATGAAAGGCTCATTGAGCAAATAAACCATTTTTCTCTCAGTAGGATTACTTCTTAAACTAAAAGTGGGTAAAATCCATGCCACAAAATGAATGTTTACTGGAGATCAGTAACAAGGAGATATTTAAGTTTGCTGAATACACAGTAACTGCACCAAGGTATATATGAAGGATAATGTACAGAAAGAAGCAAGAAAGTCAGTTCCTTTTAAGTTTGTGCATGTTTTAGTTTCCCGTTGTCTGCAGTGTCTTAACTGAAAGCTGAAAACAGAGAACTCGATTCTGTGAGTCTTGTTCAGACAAAGCTACCAGAAGACTCGATAATGAGAATGTGGTTTTGGTGTTCTAGAACAGTGGTTTCCAAGCTTTTCCAGAGCTCCCTACAGAAGTGCAGACCCTTGTTTTGTGTATTAACCAGGCTAAAACCAGATTTACTTTACTTAGTTACTTTTATGCTCCCTTAAAAATAGTCTGTCAGCTCCTGTTCCACCTCAGGGGGGTTTGCAAAGCATGGGTTGAAAACACAGATGTAGAAAACGACAGTACTCATTCCATGTCTATGCTCCTGCAGCAAACCAGACAGCAGGACCTTGGGAGTGTTTATATTGGGGTACGTGAAGATGTGGCTCTGCTGGCATGTAACCAGAACACACGCTGTACTCTCACATATTTTGGAGACCAGCAATCACAGTGTCCGGAGCCACGTCTTAGGGAACGCATCTGAGCCCCCATGGGGCTGCTACAAAGTCATGGGGGGCTTTCTGGGTGATGGTCCTTTGCTGAGGGTCTTCTGAGTGAACTTCACGTGTGACAATTTCCCGAAGTGACTTTCTGAGGGGCAGTCTGTGTGTGTGAGCTCCATCTCACAGCCTGCTCCACCTCAGTCATTTTTCACTCCTCTTTCTGCCCATTAGACACACACCTCACCCAGGGGTCGTTTTTTTTCTAACATATTTACCTCATATCTGCCTATTTAGACGTCTACTTTTGACACCTTTCCGTCAGGTGTTTCCACGGGGTGCCGCGGCCATCCCCTCAGGACCGGCGCCTCCCGCACCCGCCTCACAGGGGAAGGCGGCAACACCCCCGGGCAGGCACAGGCGGTCCCGCCACAGGGGAACTGTCTCTCTTCAGCCGCCCGGCACACTGCCACCGCTTCGCCCCTTGGAGTCCGTCCCCCACCCTCCCGCCTTCTCCCCCTCCGGTGCCCCGGACTCACCTGTAGGCCCAGGGCGAGGCGCTGCGCAGGTTGACAGGCAGCCGGAACCTCTTGTCGCCGGCCGGCCGGCCCCCGGCGGGGCAGCTGGCGTTGTGCTGGCGGCCCGGCGGCTCGGGCTGCAGGGTGTGGTGGAAGGCGCTGAGCATGCCCGCCGCCAGCCGCCCGTACAGCTGCTCCAGCAGCTCCTCGGGCCGTTCGCCGCAGGTCCGGGTCCGCGCCGGCCGCTTGGGCGCCTTGACGGCCTCCGGGCGGAGCGGGAGCAGCGCCGCGCACAGCAGCGCCGCCAGCACCTGCAACCACGCCGCCGTCAGCGGGGCTGGGACCGGCCGCGCCCCCCCCCCCGCCCCCCCACCCCCCTACACCCGCCGCGCCCCGGAGCCCCCCGGTCGGGGCGCTGCCCTGCCCGGTCCCCGTGCCGCAGCCCCTTACCCTGCCTCGCTGCATGGCGGTCGGGCTGCCGGAGAGAGCCGAGGAGAGCGGCGGGCTGCGGAGCCGCGCCGTGCCACTGGCTCTCTCGGCGGAGGAGCTGTTGGAAAAGTGCCCTGCTCCTCACTGCATCTCCCCTGGCCTCGCACGCCGGGAACATTTTAGGCGCTCACGGAGGAGGCGAGCGCGCCGCGCCCGGAGCTGGCCGGTACCCCGGCTCGGCACGGCCCCGCCGTCCTGCCCCGCTGCCCCCCGGGGACAGCCCCGCAAGCATCGGGGAGCTGGGGCCGCCACCAGCCGCCATCCTGTCTCGCTGCCCCCCGGGGACAGCCCCGCAGGCATCGGGGAGCTGAGGCCGCCACCAGCCGCCATCCTGCCCCGCTGCCCCCCGGGGACAGCCCCGCAGGCATCGGGGAGCTGAGGCCGCCACCAGCCGCCATCCTGCCCCGCTGCCCCCCGGGGACAGCCCTGCAGGCATCGGGGAGCTGGGGCCGCCACCAGCCGCCATCCTGCCCCGCTGCCCCCCGGGGACAGCCCCGCAGGCACCAGTGGGCTGGGTCCACCGCCAACCGCTGTCCTGCCCCGCGGCCCGGCCGGAGCGGCCTGCCCGACCCTGCCTGCAGGCCCGGGAGGGTGTTGAAATCCCTGGCAGGCTGCGGGTGTGCCCCTCGCCCTCTTCTGCTCTGTGAGGATCCAAATGCTCCCTTCCATGGCAGCCATAGCGTGGAGATGAACCAGGGTCTCCTCAGGCCCACTGGGCCCTGAAGCCTTGAGTGGGACCCACCAGGCCAGGGCATGAAATTGAGCCAGGGTGTTTTTGGCCCAGTCGGAGCCAAGGTGTGAAGGCTGATGGGGAAAAATGTGGGGATTTACAGCTGAAAATAGCACAACTCTGGGTATGGAACTGCAGCTGAGGAGGGGATTACAGAATCATAGGATCGTCTAGGTTGGAAGGGACGTTTCAGATCATTGAGTCCCACCATCAACTTAACACTGACAGAAACCGTCACTAAACCATGTCGCTAAACACCACGTCTACCTGTCTTTTAAATACATTCAGAGATGGCAATTCCACCACTTCCCTGGGCAGCCTCTTCCAGTGCTTGATAATCCTTTCAGTGAAGAAATTTTTCCTAATATCCAATCTAAACCTCCCCTGGCACAACTTGAAGCCATTTCCTCTAGTCCAGTCCTCTTGGATTGCTGCAGTCCGGACTCTTTCCATCACTTTGGAGCAATTGGCACTGTCCCTCGTAGGAGTCTGGGATCTCCGACATGCCCAGCTCCAGGGTAGCACCTCTGGTTTGTTTCTTCAGAAACAGCCCCGCTGTGTAGATCCTCCAGCAGACACTGGGGGGGTTGAAGTCCCCCATGAAGACCAGGGATGGTGAACATGAGGCTGCTTCGAGCTCTTTGTAGAAGGCCTCATCCCTCTGTTCTTCCTACTGAGGTGGCCTACAGCAGACATCTACTGCAACGTCACTGTCCACTGACTGAAAAGGAAACCTACTTCAGAAGGTGAGAAACTTGCATCGTACATACCTAAATGAGAATGAGGTGGATCTCACCTCTAATGACTTCTCCCTCCATTCTGTGCTGGCTTACTGGTACTTTTAACAGACACATTATGCGATAGAATCTAGGCTGGAAGAGACCTTTAAGATCATCATGTCCAATGTATTCAGGGTCTCTGGCACAACCCACGAAAATAAGCATCTGTAGTCCTCCAGGTCATAAAAGATGTGCTCCACTGAAATGGTTTGCATTAAAAACAGCCTTTAGAACTTATCACTTGAATCAGGTGTTTGGTGTGCAATGATTAAGCCCTGCACGTCTATTGAGGCATTTAGTGTAAGAATAGTCAAATATTAATACATTGATCAGGAATAAGGGGAAGTAGGTTAATGAGTCATATAAGAACTGTGAAACCCCAGCATGGTACCACAGAAATACAAGCTGTCAGTTTGTATTTCTGATGTCCAAACCGTTCCAGACCATACTGGAATTGAAACAGAATGACTGAGCATTTGTAATGTGATGAAGTGACTTGATTTCATGGTTTCTGAAAAGTGACTGAGTTCAGTTAAAGTGTGATTTTTAGTGTTTTTGGTACCTTATGCATCACGGCAGTATCACTCATGAGTGGTATCTTAACCTGGAACTGTGTGGGATTTGAATCAGGTTTCAGCTCTGAGGAAGGACTTTGTTTCAAATTGAATTCAAAATTCTCCTTTGCAGTCATATCCTCAGGCAACAGACTGGGGCAAAGCAGCTGCCCATTTAGCACAGTCCTGGCTCGCCCCCTGGGCTCTACACTGCACCTGGCCTTGTGTTACTTCAACACCTTCGAGTGATATGCGTGGCAACATGACTAATATTTATCATGGCAGATGTCTTTATATTACTCTCCCTGTGATAAACCAGTATCTTTTCTCAGCACTTTCTGAATAGCATGAGGATGTCACACTCGACTTTTATGCGCTTCCTTTATATGCATTGACATTTCTGGGAGAGGTCTGCCTCAAAAAATCAGAGCAGAAGGAGAGGAAACAATGGCACAAACGTTAAATTGCCAGTGAGTTTAAGGCTTTGAGTCTCATCTAGAAAATATTCTAATTCTGTACATCAGTTTAATCGTATTATCTGATTAGCAATCTCATTGATTCAAATAATAAGAGGAATAATCACAGAAGGGTGGCAAATGAGATTCCATTACACGGGAATTGAAAGAGTGCTATGCCAGCTCTCATGGCATAGTCTATCCCAGAGACATCTGAATCATAAAAATTTGGTTTATATTCTTCAGCAAAACATAGATTCTACCATGACTTTTGAGAAGTTACTACGATATTATTAAGGTACCAGTATCATTGTCATTAACTTTGATTTATAATTTGCTGAGAATGTGAGGGTTTTTAAAAAATCTGTATCGTGAAATATTAGAAAAAATCTTTAGTAATGAAAAGCCTGTCCTGGATTTGTTGCAATATATGATAATATTTCAATCAATACATTCAGAATAGTGGAATAGCCATATGCACCTTTATGTGAATCTGTAGGGAATTCTATGGCTCATGGCTGTGAGCAATAACGTCTCTCCGGAGCCTTCTCTTCCCCAGGCTGAACAACCCCAACTCTCTCAGCCGGTCTTCATAGGAGAGGTGCTCCACCCCTCTGATCATCTTCATGATCCTCCTCTGGACTTGCTACAACAGGCCATGTCCTTCTGATGTTGGGTGCTCCAGAGCTGGATGCAATACTCCAGGTGGGGTCTCACGAAAGCCGAGTAGGAGGGTAGAATCACCTCCCTTGACCTGATGGCCCCACTTCTTTTGATGCAGCCCAGGATACAGTTGATTTTCTAGGCTCTGAGCAGACATTGCTGGCTCATGTTGAGTCTGTCATGCACCAACACCACCACGTCCTTTTCCTCAGGGCTGCTCTCAATCCATTCTCTGCCCAGCCTGTCTTTGTGCTTGGGATTGCCCCAACCCAGGTGTGGGACTTTGCACTTGGCCACGTCAAACTTCATGAGGTTCACATGGGCCCACCATTGAAGCCTGTCCAGGTCCCTCTGGATGGCATCCCTTCCCTCTAGCATGTTGACCACATCACACAGCTTGGTGTCGTTGGCAGACTTGCTGAGGGTGCACTCGATCCCACTGTCCATGTTGCCGACAAAGATGTCCCAATACTGGGCCCTGAGGAATGCCACTTGTCACTGGTTGTCACTTGGACATTGAGCCGTTGACCACGACTCTTTGAGTGGGGCCATCCAGCCAATTCTTTATCCACTGAGTGGTCCATCCACCAAATCCTTGTCGCTCCAATTCAGCAACAAGGATGTCATGCAGGACAGTGTCAAATGCTTTGCACAAGTCCAGGTAGGTGATGTCAGTTGCTCTTTCCTTTTCCACCAACGCTGTAATGCTGTCGTAGAAGGCTACCAAATTTGTCGAGTACAATTTGCCCTTGGTGAAGCCGTGTTGGCTGTCACCAGTCATGTCCTTATTTTCCATGTGCCTTGGCTTAGTTTCCAGGAGGATCTGCTCCATGATCTTGCTGGACACAGAGGTGAGACTGACAGGCCTGTAGTTCGTTTTTTCCCTTTTTAAAAATGGGGGTTATGTTTCCTCTTTGCCAGTCAGCAGGAACTTCACTGGATTGCCACAGCTTCTCAAGTATGATGGATAGTGGCTTGGCAACTTCATCTACCAGTTCCCTCAGGACCCGCAGATGAATCTCATCAGGTCCCATGGACTTGTGCATGTTCAGGTTCCTTAGATGGTCTCGAACCTGGTCTTCTCCTACAGTGGGTAGTTCCTCATTCTCCAAGTCTCTGCCTTTGTCTTCCCCAACTTGGGCAGTGTGGCTAGAGCACTTGTCAGTGAAAACCAAGGCAAACAACTCAGCCTTCTCCATATCCCAGGTGACGAGGTCTCCCGTTTCCTTCCAGAGAGGGCCCAAATTTTCCTTAGTCTTTCTTTTATCACTGACATACCTTTTCTTGTTGCCTTTGACATTCCTGGCCACATTTAATTCTATCTGGGCTTTAGCTTTCCTAACCTGATCCCTGGCTGCTCAGACAATTTCTCTAAATACCTTCTAGGCTACCTGTCTTTGCTTCCACTCTCTGTAGGCTTCCTTTTTGAGTTTGAGTTTGTCCAGGAGCTCCTTGTTCATCCGTGCAGGCCTCCCGGCTTTTTTACCCAACTTCCTCTTTGTTGGGTTGCATCGCACCTGAGCTTGGAAGAGGTGATCCTTGAATATTAACCAGCTTGCTTGGGTCCCTCTTCCCTCACGGGCTTTATCCCATGGTACTTGCATTTAGCTCATGCAGTGTTTCCACTCCTGCAGTTACTGAGACCTACCACAGCACTGAGGGCATCCTACATGGCAGCAGGGAACACAATGCACATTGCACCTGAGCTAAATGCCAATCAAGCTATCTCCAGCACGGGGCCAAGGGTCATCACATCAACATAACACAATTATTGTTGTAATTATTTTAGACAGCACCTCACTGGCATGGCCACACTTCCATCAAGACCTGAGCTTCCTGAATCATGCAGGTAGGTTCACCTACCAATAGCTTGAGGCCTTCTGATACATGTTGACATAGCATTTTGGACATGCACATGGCTTCTTTCTCTTGAAGAGATTCCAGTTATATTAGTCCCCATCGAGGATCACTCTCCAGTCTTGAATCCAGGTGGCATGTCACATCTTGTGTTCCCTCTCACAGATGGTTACACATCAGCTCCTCTGCTCTGGGCCTGCCCTGGCAATGTTGCGGTTCTAGTAGAGACGTAGCCATAGTTAACATGGTTTTGAAGGAGATGAACCTGGGCTAAATAATTTTGACTGTCAGCAGGACAGTGTTGGAGCTGGATCACATGGCTTTCTGTCAGTTCAGAACAAGCTCAACTGTGCTTGAAAAATAACATGCAAATACATCATAACCCAGAGCATTGTATATTCAGATCCTCATGCTATAGGAGACAACATGTCCCAGAACTTCCTGGGAGTTTGTGCAGGAGTGGAACAAAAGTGCAATTCTGTTTGTAAAACACAGAATTTTACATAACATACAGTTAGGCATCTGGGCAAACTGAACCAAGAAACTGCTGCTGATTAAAATCTCTCTGATGTCCATAGGAGTGTTTCTACAGACAAAGTCATGAACCATATCCCAAATTATTAGTAATTCATACCACTTTATCATGGACATGTCTATGCAATTGCAATGTTTGATTAGATGTACTCAAATACATTAGACGTACTCAAATACATTAGACATACTCAAATGGTTTTGTGTTAGAAGACTATGACAGTATCTTGCCTGTCATCTTCTTTGTGCTGTTTCACAGGTTTAGCAATGTTCCTTGCTGTGGTCCCAAATACTTTCTCCCACTGTGATTAGTCAGATACCTCATTCCACTCCAGTCTGTAGCTGAAAAGGCTCCCTCCTGCCTGACATGTTGCATCCTGGAAGTCCAGGTTTTCCAAGACTGTAAGCCTGACAGATAGCCCAGAATGTGTCATCCCATGACCAGAGCAGTAGATAAGGCAGCACTGAAGAACAGGCAAGAGAAAGCTGGGTCTCAAATGTGACCATAAGGTTAAGCCATCTGCCCAAGTCCTTCTCTGAGAATTGTTCAGCTCGATTGCCTTTCCATCTCCCCTCCTTTGTCTTTAGCTGACTGACATTTCATTGAAAATATTAAAAATATACACTGTTGTATTGGGTGTCAGTGCCAAGGTTTTGGCAGTGGTGGGGCTGCAGGGCTAGCTGCGGTCAAGAGAGCTCAGGACTGCCCAGTGCAGAGACAGCAAGTTCCTGCTGGCTCTACAGCAGGCCCAGAATATACCCAGACGATGGCAGTACACAGACCCTGTGACAGGTGTGCGCTGTCTTTGGGTTACTGTCAAGGAGTGGAAAAAAGTAAAATGGTAGAGTCTGTAGGGAAACTGGGGATTCACCAGAGACAAATGAGGCAACACACTTCTGTATTTCTCATTCTAAAAGACACAGGCAGTCTCCCTCAGCTAAGTTGAACAGAGTCAAAAGCCAAAGACTGCTCTGGCTTGGCATGTTAGTGTTCAGAGTGGTATCCAAGTTCTTTAGCTACATAAGCCATCCGTTCTTTCCCTTTCTGCCCCTACCTGCAGCAGATGAGGTCATCTTTTTTCCCTTTCTGTCCTGCTGCTGAGAGAACTGCAGCATGGCAAAGACTTCCAGAAATAAGACAGGTGGCATCTACTTCCTTCTCACACTCTTTTCCAGCCTCTAGAAGGATCTGGCCCTAGAGCTTACTGTGTCTGTCGCCTTCGGTGAGCCTCTCTGGATGTTCCATAACTGCACTGAACGTGCTCTGTGTATACCATCAAGCAGAAGCTGGGGCAGTCCTAGACAGAGCACTGCACCACTCTATCATGGGAAGCACATTATGTATGAAGCAGTTCATTAACAGTACCATAAAACCCACAGGACGACATTCCTACAACTGTGCCATTATGGAAGTATTTCTGACCACTTGCAAAGACATCTAATGAGACTGGGCAGATATTTTTAAAACCTGAAAAGAGCATTTCATGAAGATATGAAGAGAACTTTCCAGTGTCACTAGTTGGGAAACAGTCTAAGCACCAACACTGAGAATGAGCATTAGAAATTTTAGAAGACTGAATCCTTGCATTTCAAAGTGTAATAGCCAAAGTCTAAATATTAAACCAAACACACCAATATTTTAAAAACAAGTCCCTGCCACCCCAGTGTACTAGTTTTGCAAGTATTTATTAGGAAATTCTGAACACCTGACAAATATTTTTATGTCCAAAAAGTGATATAAATCAGGAACCCCATGTTCCCATTTAACATGTCTCAATGACTTCACATCAGACTGGTTCCGTTCGTAAGCAAAATGATGATTTCTGTAACTAACATCTTTGCACATACTCAACCAAGGCAGTAGAAAGCTTCCTTTGTGTAGTTAGTGCCACAATCCTCAACATAAGATTCACGGAATCACAGAACTTCAGAGTTGGAAGGGACGTCTAGAGATCATAGAATCATAGAACTATAGGGTTGGAAGGGACCTCTGGAGATCATCTAGTCTAACCCCCCTGCCAGAGCAGGGTCACCCAGAGCAGGTTGCACAGGAATGCATGCAGGCAGGTTTTGAATGTCTCCAGAGACAGAGACTCCACCACCTCTCTGGGCAGCCTGTTCCAGTGCTCCATCACCCTCACTGTAAAGAAGTTTTTTCTCATATTTGTTCGGAACTTCCTATGTTCCAGCTTGTGCCTGTTACCCCTCATCCTGTTATTGGGAACCACTGAAAAGAGTCTGGCTTCATCCTCCTTCAACCCACCCTTTAGATACTTGTAAACATTAACAAGGTCTCCCCTCAGCCTTCTCTTCTCCAGGCTAAAGAGTCCCAGCTCTTGCAGCCTTTCCTCATAAGGGAGATGCTCCGATCCCTCAATCATCTTTGTTGCCCTTCGCTGGACTCGCTCCAGTAGTTCCCTGTCTCTCTTGAACTGGGGAGCCCAGAACTGGACACAGTATTCCAGTTGTGGCCTCACCAGTGCAGAGTAGAGGGGGAGAATGACCTTCCTTGACCTGCTGGCCACACTCTTCCCTATGCAGCCCAGAATTCCCTTGGCCTTCTTGGGAACAAGGGCACATTGCTTGCTCATGGATAATTTACTGTCTGCCAAGACCCCTAGATCCTTTTCTTCAGAACTGCTTTCCAGCAGGTCCACCCCTAACCTATACTGGTGCCTGACATTCTTCCTCCCCAGGTGCAGGACCCTACACTTGTCCTTGTTGAACCTCATTAGGTTCTTCTCTGCGCAGCTCTCCAGCCTGTCTAGGTCACGCTGGATGGCAGCACGTCCCTGTGGGGTGTCAGCCACCCCACCCAGTTTGGTATCATCAGCAAACTTGCTGACCTTCGTCCAGGTCGTTGATGAATACGTTAAACAATACTGGTCCAAGTATTGACCCGTGGGGGACATCACTGGTTACAGGCCTCCAACTTGACCCTGCTCCATTAATCACAACCCTCTGAGTCCTGTCACACAGCCAGCTCTCAATCCACCTCACTGTCCCCTTGTCTAGTCCACACTTCCTCAGTTTCCTAAGGAGGATGTTATGGGAGACAGTGTCAAAAGCCTTGCTGAAGTCACGGTAGATGACATCTGCTGCTCTGCCCTCATCCAGCCAACCAGTTATAACATCATAGAAGGCAATGAGGTTGGTGAAGCATGATTTACCCTTGGTGAATCCATGTTGACCACTTCCAGTAACTTCCTGCTCTTGAATGTGCTTGGATATGACATCCAGAACGAGTCGCTCCATTACTTTCCCAGGGACGGAAGTGAGACTAACCAGTCTGTAGTTCCCTGGGTCCTCCTTCTTGCCCTTTTTGAAGACTAGAGTGATACTGGCCTTCCTCCAGTCCTCAGGTACCTCTCCTGTTCTCCAGGACCTTTCAAAGATGACGGAGAGTGGCCAAGCAATAACATCTGCCAGCTCTCTCAGCACTCGCGGGTGCATCCCGTCAGGGCCCATGGACTTATGGATGTCCAATTTGGCCAAGTGGTCTCTAACCTGATCTTCCTCTACTGGGGAAAACTCTTCCTCTCTCCAGACCTTCCCCCTTGCCTCCAGGGTATAGGATTCATGAGGGACAGCTTTAGCAGTGAAGACTGAAGCAAAGAAGGCATTCAGTAGTTCTGCCTTTTCTGTGTCTTCCACCACTAGGGTGCCCATCTCATTCATCAGTGGGCCTACATTTTCCCTAGTCTTCCTTTTTCTATTGATATACTGAAAGAACCTCTTCTTGTTATCCTTAATCGTGGTAGCCAAGATCAGTTCTGCTTGAGCTTTGGCCCTTCTAATTTTCGCCCTGCATAGCTTCACTACATCTTGGTATTTTTCATAAGTAGCCAACTCTCTTTTCCGAAGATCATAAACTTTCCTTTTTTTCCTGAGGTCCAGCCAAAGCTCTCTATTTAGCAAGGCTGGTCTTCTTCCCTGTCTGCTCATTTTTTGGGACTTAGGGATGGCCTTCTCCTGTGCTTTTAAGAGTTCCTCCTTGAAGTAAGACCAGCCTTCCTGGGCACCTTTGCCCTTCAGGGCTATCCCCCAAGGGACACTCTCAACCATGCTCCCAAGCAGGCCAAAGTTCGCCCTTTGGAAATCTGAGGTGTCAGTTCTGCTGGCTCCCCGCCTTGCTTCACCAAGAATCTATCATTTCATGATCACTCTGCCTAAGATGACCTCCAATCTTTACATCCCCTACAAGACCTTCTCTGTTAACAAGCAGCAGGTCCAGTAGGGCACTTTCCCTAGTTGGCGCTCTAACCAGCTGTGGTAGGAAGTTGTCTTCCACATGCTCCAGGAACCTCCGGGACTGTTCCCTCTCTGCTGTGTTATATTTCCAGCAGACATCTGGGAAGTTGAAGTTCCCCACAAGAACAAGGGTGGGCGATCGCAAGACCTCTGCCAGCTGCATATAGAATATTTCATCGGCCTCTACATCCTGGTTGGGGGGGTCTGTAACAAACTCCCACCACGATGTCTGGCTTATTGGCCTTCCGCTTGATTCTTATCCATAAACACTCAACAATGTCGTCATGCACATTAAGTTCTTGGCATTCAAAACTGTCCCTGACATAGAGGGCCACCCCACCACCTCTCCTTCTTTGCCCATCCCTTCTGAAGAGTTGGTAGCCGTCAATCACCGCACTCCAGTTGTGTATGTCTTCCCACCAGGTTTCTGTGATGGCAACTATATCATAGTACAATGGCCTCCAACTCTTCCTGTTTGTTGCCCATGCTGCGTGCATTCGTGTAGATGCACTTCAGCTGGGCTAATTGCCTTGCCACTTTACTGAGGGGACAAGCCCTTATTCCCACCTGACCATGCTCAGAAATTTCTGCAGTTGCCAACCCATCACTACTCCTCATGTCTTTGCTAGCACATGGGTCATCATCTCCCACCGCCACTGTGACAACAGGCTGCAAGACCTTGCTAGTGCTTTTACCCACCAGCACTGGCATGCTGCTCCCAGGCACCACTTTAGTAACTCTGGTTACATCCCTGTCCCCCTTCAAACCTAGTTTAAAGCCCTATCAGTGAGCTGAAATCTAATTAACAATTCTGAACAAACTAGACTGAAACCCTGCCCACTCTAACAGTTCAAAATAAAAAAAACCCACCACACCAAAACCACAACCTCCTCTTTGTAATTGCAAAAATACCTAGGAGGTTGCCAAGAGACTGCAAAGTGGCCCCAGTTCAGCTAAGCATACACTAAAATTAAGATGCTTTCTTCAGTATCAGTATTATGTGCTTTGCTGAACTGGGGCCTTAAAAGATGACCAAGGTCATGTCCAACATTTTCAGAAAGTCAATTTTCAATTCACAGACCTTAAATAAACTCTGGCTTTGGATGAAGGATATGGGACTTTTAACCTTCTAACATTGTTCTGAGGTATTTCACATTGAAAGGTGACATTTTAGAGGCTGTTCTGTTTCATATTATCATCGGACATATCTCTGAAAGCAAAAGCTTTACACATTTGATACAGTTTGCAACGAGTCTGAATACCTGTGTAGTTTTTATGCATGAGTAAAATAACCTCAGCATTATTTTTTTAAAATCAATTATAAAAGACACTGCAACTTCAAATCCATCTTTTTAATATCAGATAGCATATATCCAAAGTGTTTCACAAATATTTTATCAAAATCCACTACAAAATCATCGTGGATGAAAGTTTTTTTGCTAAAACTTTAAAAAGGACAAAAAAATTACAAGCGGACCATATGCTATTCTGGAAGCAAATCCTCTCCTAGTTCTTCATCAGCAAAATCATCTTCCTCAGGTCTTTTTCTTGCTGCAGTTTTTGGTCTTTCTGCTTGTGGGCCAAGTGGATCTATGTAGGAGGCATCTAGGGTTTAAATAAATACATTTGAAACAGTTACCTGCAAGTAACTTTAGCTTTGTTTCAAACATACACAATCAAACACAAGAGTGGGTTTTAGCATTACACATCTGTAAGGTGACTTTGAAATGCAGGCCAGAAAGAGCATATGAACCCTGAAGGAGAACAAGATCCTGCATTCAGGAAGCGAGGCATGGCACAAGAGCAAAGTACCTGACTGCTACTCATAAAAGCCTTTTTTTTTTTCCCTTTCTTTTTTCAAAATAAATTTGTCTTTATTTTATTACAGTCATTAAGTGAGAAAAATACTTCGGAAAAGTGCATGGAACAGCAAAACTCATGAGTTGGTTAAGGAAGGGCATGTTAGGAAGTACCACATTCCACGTGGATTTGAGTTTTTAAACCCCTCTGAAAATTCAGTCTTACTGTAGAACTTATGACTGCAGAACCACAAGAACTGACTAAAGGATGCAGCAGACGGATATTGAAAGTAATAAATATCTACATGGGCCACATTTCTTAATTTACGATCACTTTACAGTGAGCTCTGAACAATGAAGCTAAAGCCATTCTTCACATTTATTTCACAAGGAAAATGTTTTCTTAATTGTCTAATTTTACATGCTCTTCCAATAACTTATTTTTTCCACCTCCCCTCTTTTTGAGGGCCAGGAAAGTTAAGAAGGTGTAAGATGCCCACTTGCCTATTTCTTTACTGCCGCTGCTTTCATAGGGTTCACTTGCTCCAGGCAAAGCTTTTAGTTTGGCACTCAGTCTTTCTCCTTTGGTACCACCACTATCTGGGGGGGAGGAAAAAAAAGAAAAAAAAGAGTTGAAGACAAGTTACATGCTGTTATGTTCTGTGAAATCATGATACAAGAAACAACAAATTCAGCTACTATCTGTCAAACAAGATTTGGGTGAAACCATCTTTTCCTCTTGGTACAGTAAACATTTGTAACAGTGGTCATTAAAACACAATGGACACTGTGTCCACACACATGTGTTTGAATTTAAAAAAAAAATATATATATACAGCCTTATTTACTTTGGAGTAAACACATCAAAATATTTCTGCTTCAAATGCTGACATTTCAGTTGCTTATAAGTTACAGTCACATTTCGGAGTTAAAATAAGCATGATAAATATAAACACTGTCACAATGTATATGGACATTTCATACCTCTGTGTGCTTACTAATATATTAGTATGATCCACCTGTTCCATGCTCTCAAGGTTAAATACAACACTAACTTTCCTTTTAATTAGAAGAGTGTAATTGGCATGTGGTGTCTGCATGGCAGGCAGGCACGGTTCGTGTATACAGACCATCCCGGCCCTGCATATTGCTGTAAACACTGTCCTGGCAGCTCAGTTTGCAGCAGGGCCCCAAGGAATGTGTCGGCTCCGAGGGCTGCCTCGTGCCCAGACAACATCAGATTGATATTCTCTTGCCACAGCAGTATTCCAGACATTTTAAATATTCTGTTCACCTCTGAATCTCTTTTTCACATTCATGGCAAGCTTTCAATCTTGTCTGCTACAACAAATTTTTATGCATTTTTTTTTCCTCCTAGGAGAAAATGTTTCATGTTTGGCTTGGTGTATTTACAAGGCAGGACATGCCATGCAGCCAAATACAAACATGCTCATTTACACCATGAAACAATGCTGTTATTAAAAGTCCTCCATCTGTAAGGAGGAAAAATGGGTTTCATTCAGCAAACATTAATTACAAAGTCTGGACTTGCCAACACATTTCCATTGTCTTATTTACTATAAATATTCTTTTTATAAATATTGTTACTATAAAAAAACCCCAGCAACTTCCACAAAGATGACAAACCTTTATTTCTCTATAAATACTATTGCAAACTTCAGTTTACTCAGCCCTGAATTGCTGACAATGTCTCTGCTCCAAGAAAGATCTAATACATACAGTCACACATCAAACAGTTAATATGTTTACAAGACACAGATTACAGTTGAAACGTCAAAGCAAGGTAAATCTATTTTAATGTACATTGACCTCCCTTGGATCAATTCTCACTGTCAGATTTCATGAAGAAGCGAATTCTTAACAGAGGATTTGAAGTAACTGAAAGCAATGAGTGGGTTTGACTGGGGAGGCTCAACCAAATGGCTGTGGTATTACAAAAGGGCTGCCTCTAGATTTCAGTGGGCTTTGGACAGGCCTGCATAATAAAGAGGTGAACGCTGAGCTTCAAAGATGGTGTGGGTGAAAATATTTTGAGGACAGTTTAGAGGAGAACAGAAAATGTTTAACGGGGAGAGAAAGAGTAGGATAGGAGTAGGCACAGAGTCCTGTGCAACGGAAAACGAATAATTTACAAAATAATGAATAAAGTTGGAAGAAGCTGTAAGGAGATGCAAAGACAGGGACGATACAGCAGAAACTACACTAGGGGAAGACTGAACTAGTCAAAGAAACTCCATAGGTTTAATTGGTTGGTTCTAGAAAGGAAGAACTGGGTGTAATGAAAATAAAAGAGGAAGAAGACGGCATATCAAAAGTTTTCAACTGTGAAGGAGGAAAACACATGGGTTTTAGTGATACTACCAGAGGAAAGGAAAGGATTTTATATTAGCTAAAAGAAGAAAAAAAAAGGATGGTAGACAAACCAAAATGTCTGGGAGAAACATAATACCCACAAGTTACCTGTACATTTTACTGCCTTAAAACAAACAACCAAAACCAGAAGCTTTCTTGGACATCCTAGGACTCTTAAGTTTTATTAGGGCTACATCCAAGATGGGAATGAAGCAGCAAGTCCAAAATCTGAAGCCAAATTTTCCCCCCTTTTCTCTCCCCATCCAACTCTAGGGTCCAACCCTACGTGTCCAATCCTTGAAGTACCTAAATCTCACCAACTGTCCATCCCCTGCCTCTGCACAGCTTTGAAGTTCCTTAAGCACTTATTGTTATGATTGGGTTGCCCAAAATGGCCATCCAGATGCTGAACATCCGGATGCCTGCAGGACGTTCAGCAATGTGACCTTGGTGCCTAAGCTCCCCTTTCTGTTTATGAGTCAATACAGTAAATGGAACTGTGAGTGCTGTTACAGTGAGCAAACATAGCTGTTCACACAAATGTAGCTTTTTAGTCTTCAGACTTGATCCAGTTCCCAAACACTTATTTACTGCATTTAATGAACTGAACCAGCTCACTAAAGGGTTAGACTATTGCTAGAAGTAGTGCAAAGGAAGCAGCAAGAACATATCCAGGAACGGGAAAGAAAAGAAGTGCTGTGGAGGGCTGGACTGTTCTTTCCAGAACCAGCCAGTTATTTGATCAGTACATCCCACCTTGACTAAATGCACCCTGGAAAACACTATGAAGAATAAGTGTCTATGGGCACAGCATCCTCTTAACACTTGAGCAGTAAGAACATAGGCATGCCTTACTAGATTAGATTAAAGATCTATCTAAACTGGCTTATTGTCCATACAAAAGAACAACAAGATGCTTAGGGAAGAGCATCATAAGTAGAGCAAGTATACACAGTAGCTGTCCAAGGATAGTTTCCTAGCGTCCAACAATTTGTAAATCAAGCATGTGTTTGGGGGAAGGGAGCGGCTCTTGATATTTAATAATGGATTGATTGATTTTTTCTGCAAGAACTTGTTAATCCCTTGAGCCCTTGTGAAATTTTTGCATCCATAACAACCTGAGGTAAGGAGTTCCACTTTTCATTTACTCTGAACCTACCAATCTAGCCCCACCTCACCACAGAAAGGAGCACCCTGCCCTTTCTGCCCTGCATCACATCCCCCTCCACATGCTGTCAAGTGGTAGCAGGCTGTGCTGGAGCAGGCTACCGGTACATTTGAAACGTATCAGCAAAGTAATGCAGATCACCACACAGCTCACCTTACCTCTATATGACCATTATATCTACAGCAAGAGCAAAGGGAAAGTTAACATCTTTTCTGGTAGCAGCCCACAGTTAGTTTAAATTAAGCTAATATGCAAAACCACACCAAGTCTCCATGGACTGCGCCATACTCTGAGCATACTTAAAAATGTGCAAGTGCAGCATCTTTCATTTTAAAGTACATCTGGAAGAGAATAAGAGGTGGTTGACACCATCTACCTTACACGGAGATGTCAGACAGCAGCCAGAGAGCAAGAGATCTGGCTTCAATGTCTTCCATCCCCTGAGGGAGTACAAACCCACAGCTTCATCTTTCAGAAGGAATGTCCTAGTTGTTGAGCCATTTAGGGTAAGGCTTTTCTTGACACTCTGCCATGGGATACAGGATTTGGCTGCCAAAATGGCAGCTATTAAAAATTCTGCTGACCATATAACATGATCTGCCAGAAGTTTAAATTTCATCTTGAAATTACTTTTTGTAGTTCTATTTTCAGATAAATCATCTATATGTTTTTATTCAATATAGATATATAATTTGGCCAAAGGTTTTATACACATTCCAGCCTTTGGATTATGGGAATGAAACTAATTTTCTCTAAAGTAATACACAGAAAAAACTAAAGGTAACATTGGGACATAGGATAATAATAAAAGCTCTGGATGAAAGGATTTTTTGTAGTTTTTCTTTAATAGTACAGCTTTGAGTGTTAAGATCTGTCTGATTGCACTTGCAATCCAAGGACTACAGGTAGACATTTCTCAAACTGCAAATGAATTCTATCTGCATTACTCTAGTAACTGTACAAACGCACGCTCCTAATTAAATAAAGCTTTTGAATAATGAATGGAAGACCAGTGCTGAACTAAATTGCTCTCTGTATCCAAGAAAACCTTCACTGCAATTAATACACGGTCATTATTTATTTACTTACTGTACTTTTATTTAAAAGGTGTGTTATTACTATAGTTCATGTGAAAGCCAGTCCGCTCAGCCTGGGTTGATAATGTGGACACATACACATAAACTGACTGCAGGAACATGGCTCTGGATTTCAGTTCAAAAAAGCAACAGGAACTGATTAAGCAGAGCTGGTCGATATATTTTCAAAATCTGATTTATAAATATATTTACTCTGTAAAATGATTATGCTTGAGACTTGGATTATCATGCTGACATTATCTTCCCCTCAGTTTCCATGCAATAGCATTAACTGGGAGCTATGCATATAAAGACATAAATAATATATGCTGCATGCCGATATCTGTTACAGTGCATTCCTTCCTCTCATCTGTTTAAAAATCATGCCCATAATGTTATATTTAGGACATTTAGTTATGTTGTATTATATACATAATATGTTCTGTTCATTCATATTTCTTCAACTTGCATACAAAAACTAATTTGAACTAATTCCTCCACATACAATTTTAAAAAGGAATCAAAGTATAAAACTTATTTTTTTAAAAATGGTTAATTTTACATGGCAGAATAATGAATAAAGCATCATTCTGCAAAATTAATCCTATTTTGGAATTATCCTATTTTAAGCAGCGATATCTAGCAAAAAAGGTTCTAAATTCTTTGTGTTTCTGAACTTCCTACTTAGCAAGATACCTGTGTGTATATCACTTCAACACATAAAATCCATTGTTTTATATTTATTTTTTAAAGGACTTTCACTAGTTGCAATTAGAGCGATGAGACTACTGCATCAGAAATTCCTTCAGTATCATGAAAGACATAAAATAGAGCTTTTAGTACCATTTTACTCATCAGGAGAAACATATCAAAGCATAAGGTGGTTTGGTAACGTGCCTCCTCTGTAAAATGTTTACGTAACAAAGCGCATAGTGGGCAATGCTTTTAAAGATTGCAGATGCTTCACCAGATCTAGAATGTGTTGAAATGCAGCTCTGTGCATCTTTCATATTTGGGATGAAGACACCGTCTTTGGAGAAGAAAGGACTTTGGTTTGGGTTGACCGAAGAGAACAGTAAGTTCAGTGTAGCAGACAGAATATTATATTAAAACTGAGAAATGGCATGGAAAGCAGATGCAATTTTTAACTGCACTGCAGTTCATTTTGATTTGAAATTCTGTTGAATGAAAATTGTTTCTGGAATGTCAGTTAAGCTAACTTAGGCGAGTTCAGATGCAGAAAAACAGATTAAGATGTTCTCTTCACTCAAGAATTTTCCCTGTTTATAAAAAGAAAGGGTTTTGGGGTTCTTTTTGTACATACAACCAATGGCACAATCCCACAACATTTGTAATTAATGAGGCATCAACATGCACACAAAACCTAGAAAATATAAGTGATGGTGAAGTCCTGGATGCAGGATAACAAGAGAATCTCTTGCCTTAATGACAGTGAAGATTATTTGGGATGCTTATTGCCCTAACATCTACACTGTGTATACATATTATAGGAGGAGATCCCTATGTGCTGGTAAAGGGTGTTTGAATATGGAACGTTTGTTTGGAATGGACAAATCCCTTTTGCCACTGACATCATCACAGCTGAAACTGAAAAAGATAAAAAAGTACCTAATTTGTTCTTGCGCCATTTCCTTCCCAAATTCATCTGGACAGGCTCAGGTAACAAGGAGAATGCAAAGTGCTCAGCCTTTCATCTTCTGAATTCAACACTGCTTCTTTGGGCTCCTGTCCGAGACTGCACGGCTCCTCTCGGTCAGTACAAAAGTCCCCTCTCATCCAGTACAAAATTCCCCATTCAGAGAGCAGAGCAAATGCAGAGACCAAGTAAACACTGCTACGCTAATTATTCCTTAAGGTCATACTTTCCCTTATCTATGAAAGGCCTTATGCTATTGAACAGTAAAAATCTTTTAGGGTAGTAAAAACCACAACGTCCTAACTTCCAAATTCTGGATGTTAGTATCACATCTCTGCAAAACACACAAAAAAGTGAGTAGGACAACAAGAAAAGCTTATTGAAAAGGAAATCTTTGAGAACTCAGATGTACTGTTAGCTTTCAGGTTTTTGTGTTTTTATTTTTGGTTTGGGTTTTTTTTTTTTTTAATTTATTTATCCTCCTTTTTTAAATGAAAAAAAAAGAATTTTAAGGGCATGTACCAATGTCAGCTGCTTCCAACATGAATCAAAAAGACTGAAAATCATAAATCTGATATTTGTGGAGAGAAGAAAATTTTTATAAAGAAGAGTGAAGAAACATGTTAAATTTTGGGTATTCATTTTAGATTTAATACTCATCCTTCTCACAAGACAAGAATAGATTAAGTGACGCTGATATAAATGTCAGTTTTCTTGGTCTCTCTTTTTCCATTCTGTCTACGATTCATGCATACACTAATCGTATTCTTCAAATTATGCTTTGGTGCATGTCATGCACCTTCTGTTTTAACTTATATTAGCAAAGTAGTAAGTGTCCTTTTAAATACAAGCCCTGCTGACTTAGTTCTGTTTCCTCTTAGCTTCCTCTTTAAAAGCAATTTCAGATCACATTTCCTAAAACAATAAAGCCTGAATTATTAATACTCCTAATATACATAACTATATAGGGACAAAATACTTGGCGAAAAAATATATGTTAAGAATGCCACCTAAAATATTTGGAATGCACACACACTTCATTTAGCTACTAAGTACTTTAGCTAGTAAGTACTAAACTGAGGAGGATTCCATGCTTCACTGGGTCCAGTAATGATGGCAAATCCCTCATACACTGTAGGAAAATGATCCTTTTTGGTGTTGGCAACACCACTGGAAAAGATTAATCTCAAAATGTATACAAATGTGGGGGTTTTTATTATTATTATTTTGAAGCCATTAATTTATCAAAAGTGTACTAAGGTTCTGAAATAAAATAACCCATGTTTATATTCCATATGTGTCTTTACTCAGGCCATGTACAAAGGTTTTTTACGCTGCAAAAAACAGACTCATAACCCAGATGAATGCTGCCTAACATTGGACAAAATAATGTTTGGGTCTTCAGGTTTCTGTCAGTCATCCTCAATAAAAGGCACACAAGCTACAACATATCCTTAACATCTGTTGCTGTGAGTGTGCAGCTTCTTCACTGATAAGGTTCCCCAGAGTCAACACTACTAGTTAACAACGTGTAATGCCTTTAACTTCCTTCTAAAAATAAATATAAGTAGTACATCTCAGTATAACTTTTAATTAGGAATCCCAGCAGAAAGTTAACACTGGGCTCAATACAGTACCTTCTTTGTACCTGGGCTTGTTTGCTGAGTCATTTCCAGAAAGGTTGAATCTTTGGCACTGAATTTGTGTAACGGAGACTTCTCAAACATGCTCTTATACAGACTTGTTCCCAAACTCTGTTTTTTTCCATTCTTTCGTGAATTTGACAGAAAATCTTGATCAACAATCTAAGAATTATTGATAGGACAAATTCTAGGTCAACCCTCACCCTGCTTACCCTCTCATCCTCTTTATGTTAGCATCCTAAATGTCTGCATTTGCTCTTCTCCCATTACTCTGGTTACTGGGGGGAAAAGTAATGCCGTGGAATTACTAGAGCTTGAAGTCAAAGTTCTCACGTGTTCAACTCTGGAGGGGAGGGGAAGGGATTATTTTTTTTATTTCAATTTTTTTTTTAAAAGACCATAGATATTTTCCATATATATTTCTGTCTTTAAAAGAAGTATTGACAAAATGGTAATTTGGGGGATTAATGTTGTCTTAGCATCTTTCCAGCTTGGTCATTATTTACATTCTCTTTCGCTAAATTACTGACTACTTTGTCCCAGCAACATGCCCTTTTTTCACTAACAAGGCAGGGATAATTACAAAATATATCTGTAAGAAAAGAGACCCTTTGTGCCATTTGTCTGTATGCCTGATGCAACGTTTTGCACAGCTGTAAATACCCTTGCCTGCTACCAATGCTGCTCTTCGTTTCTATTTATTATAAGCCAAAGTGGATCTCCACTTTATGACAGAAAACAGCGACTGATGCCGTCTCAGGCTGCTGTTTTGCTAGCACTTCTAGCTGGCTGCCTGACCATAGGGCTGATGTAACAAAGGAGAGTCCAGAAATGTTTCCATCCCCCACTGTTACCAAAATAAGGAATTTCACCCCAAGAATTACTTTGGCCTGAGGCCCAGAACAGGTAAAATTCAATCCTAGGTGAATGTCGTTTTTTCTACATATCAAGAAATGATTTAAAAGCTTTTCTAGTGAACCTACTGAGCTGAAAAACAAATGAGATCTCTCTCAAGCATCCAACACTCATTCTTAACCCTTACAGAACCCAGGAAAGCAGTCTTCATAAATTTAACAGCATTCTAAGATTACGCTAGTAATTTCCATGACTTTTCATGACCCTCCAGAATTGGATAAATACAGTAAAGCATCTGCTAGGTAGGTGGAGAAATAAAGTTACCAAATAAGAAAAAATATTCCATATATTATTTCTCTGTAAAAGGAAGGGAAGGGAGGCAAGCATGTATAAGGGAAGCCTTTTTATGACACCCACCGATACTAAGATAAACCAAATGCAGAATACAAAGAAACCGTTTCCTATTTGGGTCAAAATGGATTTTTTTCTAGGTGACTGAATTAGCCTGAAGTCTGCCAGTTTCCTTAGAGCAGCAGTGGGGAACAGTTAGGTTTAACGTTACTAACATTTCATGGATTTAATAATGGGAGGGAAAAATCATTAGCTCTGCAATATGCACACTACCTAGCGCAGAAAAGACAAAGCAGGCCAGTTTCCAGACACACTGCTAGAGTTTTACATTTATGAAAGTCAGCATTGTAAATCTATAGAAGCAGAGCGACTTCACAGTCAGAGAGCAAGCTTTCCTCTATGGAAGACTCAACTCTGCTACACTGGGAAAAGGGGAAGAAGCAGCTCAAAGATACTGTGGGTGTCTTCTTATTACAAAGTTAGCTGTACAAAATAGCCTGTTGAACTTGTAACGAACACCTAATGTAAGAGACTAGATGGTGGGCACAAAATTCCCTTTTCTCTATGTTAAATAAAGACACAATGAATTCCTGTTTTTCATAGCTTACATGTTCTTTTTTGTTATAATAAATGATTCCTTATAGCAAATATTCCAAAGTTAATGGGATGGAAATATTCAAGTCCACAGTACTGATGTAGAAATTTAGCTTTGGAATATACTGAGATCTGTATATAAAGCACAAATCTTAGACCAAATCTATGCTACTATACCAGCTGAGGTTTCATACAGCAATGAGATAATGAAAAATTATGAAATAAAATTTGTGAAGTACTTGCATATTACATATTTGTGTGCATTTCAGAATGTAAGGAGGTTTTACAAACACTTTAAGGAAAACTATTTTCTTTAGGGTCCTAACAAACCTGATATTTAAGCAGAGACATTAAGGACTTACCACCACCAGCATTTCCTTCTCTGCGGCTACGTGCACTGCCATCTCTGCCAGATTTAATGCGCTGGTGAACAGTCACAAAGATTTGAAAAGAACAAAACAAAATCCCCATTTAGTAATATACATTAGAGATAATTATTGAAAACTCAGCTTATTAATATAACAGTAGAAGAACATTAAACTAGGCTTACTATACTGTAACTAATAAACCTTCCTTTTCCAACAGTTGTCCTTAAAATCAGCGTTAAATCCAATGTTTACATAAAATGAGTTCTATGAAATTCAAACAGAGTATCTCAATAAATCATTTTTCTTCAGATAAAATTTATACAAGGAATGTGTATAAAAATAGTTCAGCTGTACCTTTGTAAGGTACAGCTGAAAAAACAGGCAACGTAGCCCTCCTTGCATGAGTTCAAAGTAGCCTCTGCCTATTAATGTCTTGTAAATCCCACAAGCCTTTTATTATTGTAAAGATTCAAGGGGGGGAAGTAGGGAAATCTATAAAAAGAACTATTCACCCCATACATCTTAAATTTTGAATACTTGGCACAGCACTGTACTTTACAGCAAAATTTAATTTGCTGTTGAGTGTTAAATGCAAGATAAAGGTGAAGGTAAATACTTTAAAAGCTGTGTTTAAAAAGTCAGCTCTCTTGCACCGAGGAAGGCACCATAAACATCTTCCAGCTGTGTTTTTGTAGTGTTATTTGAAAACTTTAAAGTTTATCAAAGCAATACCTCTGTATCACATGGCAGACTTGGCTTCTCCTGGCAAACCACCAAATTTCTCCTGCAAATATCTTGTCAATTACAAGAAGGTACATCTCAAGGGGGGGACTTTTTGATGGAAAGGTACAAATACTTGGTGTTTAAAGCACTCAGTTGTTAATATAAGTAATCTCTGCATCTTATTTCAAAACATGAATTCAGGATCTGATAAACACACATGTGCACACTACCTATGTGTTCAGGTCAGTTACCGTAGCTTCTTCACTCATTTTTCACCAGAAAAATATCATGGAGTCTGGCAAAGTTGGAATGACACAGAACTGAAAGAACTTTCAAAATTGATGCCAACAGAAAACGGAAGAACCCTTAAATCAAAACTCACAGGAGTCAGACAGGAAAGCAGGGAGCCTAGTGTGAAACCAGGAATGGTCTTGAAGCGATCCAGTCTGGGGCCGAATTTCTCATACTTTTTATTTATTTTGGGAAATCCTCAAGTCTAAAATATGTTCTCCGAATTCTGGATTAAATATCCTATTAACAGTCCAGTGAAGCAGCATGTATCAGTCCTTCAGGAAGCATGTTCAGACTCTCCAAATGTTGAATGACTGACAATGAGTCTGCCAGTGGAAGCTCAGCTTCTGTCTGCCAGAGGGAAGTGATCCCTATGTGATAGTGCCCTCATGGCATTCACATCCTAGGACTTTACTCCCAAAATACTATAGAAGTACTTTAGGTTAAGCATATGACTAATTCCTGTAAAGTTCCAAGTGCGTAGTTTATAAGTCATCCCATACTAAAAGCAGACATTTAAAATAGGTCCAATGATTTCCACCCTAAAAATGCCTATTTCTCTCCCATGACTGCAAAAGAAATTTAGGATGATTAGTCCAGATGTAGATGCCTGAAAGTAAAAGCAGTAAGTCCCCCTCAATGTTTGCACCTATCATCGCTGCTTCACACCACACCCAATCAGTCCCTCATTTTCAGTCATTAAGCTCACTTAACGGAAATAAATAGTAATGTGCATATACATCAGTGCCAAGAAGGTTGTGTGAACTTTTACACTGTTACCTGTCTTCTTTAAACTGAAACATGGAAAAAAAAAAAGATTAATGCAGTAAAAAAAAAGAAAAAGAAAAAAAATCCCAACATATGAAGTAAAAATCCAATACTGTGAGAGGCAGGGAGAAAAATTTCTACAGGGAATGAACCCCACAGATGTTCCCAGATTCTTGGCTGGAAGTATTTAACAACTTGTCCATATTTGAGAACCGAGTGAAATAAGTACTCCAGAATATTTATTTTGGTATAAACTCCATGTGGATATACTTATTCTGGAAAAACAATGCAGAATAGCAAATTTTGATAGATTTCTACAGGAAGACAAAGTCTGTGTGCAGATTTTGAAATGTAGGTATATTACACCAGCATTTATCTATTTTCTCTTTATTGGGTGCAATCGAGAAATCACAGGTTATTCTGAAATTGGGAGCAGGAATTGAACTATATCTGGTACTGCTAACCGAAACCAGTGTTGCTATTGGAAACTTAGGTGGTGAAATATTAAAATTTGATAATTTTAGAACTTGAAAGTATAGTTTATGACTATATGCTCATGGATGACAGAAGGAATTTCTTAGGACAAAAATACCTAGTAATTTCCAAAGCCAGATGGTACATAAGACTAAAAAACCACACACACACAAGCCAAGTGAACAAAAAAATTACCCAAAACCATGGGATGGGAACCCAGATGTAATAGCAATAGCAAAAAGGAACTGTGGGGCTATTGTTTGCAAGACAGCACTGATATTGGGATTCTCTCACAGAAATATACTCAACTTCTAATAGAGGATGGCAGCATACTAAATTGCAGTGCATTCTGTAGCATCGTTTTTTTCTTAGTGTCTTTGTTCCTCTGCATCTACAATGGTGTTGATTTTTAGGAAAACTGGGTCAGTGGGTTCCTTGGGGGGCAGAAAAAAGTTGTTCCTTTCCTTGAGGAGACACTGAATTTGGGAGATTTCAGAGTGTGGCTGACAAGAGAGCCAGAAGAGGGAGATGGGAGCATGCGCGCCCCATGGCAAGGAGCAGAAAGCAACTGATCAGACTTCAGAGATTCTGAAGAGAATGTACTAGGAACGACAGGGGCAGACTTTTGCTGCCATTCAAAAACTCACTGAACTTACTCCAACAGGCTGGAAGCACGGGCCAGCCTGCAGGGATGACATTGACAGAGCTGACTAGAAACCTTTTTTATTTGTTTTGGTGGGGTTGGTTTTTGTGGGGTGGGGTTTTGTTTTTTTGGTTTGGTTTTTTTTTTTTTTTTTTTTGTTTGGTTTTTTTTTTTTTTTTTTTTTTTTTGAACCTAGTGCATTTCAGTTTTCTCTGTTTAAAAGAGAATTGGGTTAGTTAATTTAGAATAGAATCAGGTTTATTCAAATTTAAAAGCCTGATTTCTTTTCTGGGCAACACACTACAGGAGAATGTTTAGGCAGATCTGCCTTAAAGCTTTGACTAACTATAAATGCCATCATCGACACCATATTCTTCTCTCTACTCTGCTCTCATGAGACCCCACCTGGAGTACTGTGTCCAGGTCTGGGGTCCCCAGTACAAGACAGACATGAACCTGTTGGAGTGGGTCCAGAGCAGGGCCCCAAAAATTATCAGGGGGATGGAATACCTGTCCAATGAAGGAAGACTGAGAGAGCTGGGGTTGTTCAGCCTGGAGAAGAGAAGGGCGAACTTACAGCAGCCTTCCAGTACTTAGAGGGGCCTACAGGAAAGATGGGGACAAACTTTTTAGCAGGGCCTGTTGCAGTAGGACAAGGGGTAATGGTTTTAAACTAAAGGAGGGTAGATTCAGACTAGATTAAGGAAAAAAAAAATTACGAGGGTGGAGAAACACTGGCACAGGTTGCCCAGAGAGGTGGTAGATACCCCATCCCTGGAAACGTTCAAGGTCAGGTTGGACGGGGCTCTGAGCAACATGATCTAGATGAAGATGTCCCTGCTCATTGCAGGGGCATTGGACTAGATGAACTTTAAAAGTCCCTTCCAATCCAAACTATTCTATGATCTTTTAAATATTTTACTGATAGGTTTTTCTCCACCAGGAAGTAAAGAAATGTCTTCAGGAAAGCTCCCGCTTCCAACTGAAATAAACAGGAAGAGATGTGACAATTTTTTTTTAATTTTTTTTTTTTTTTTTTTTTTTTTTTACATACTCAAACATTAACTTTCTTAAAGGAAAAAAGTGTTAACACCTTCAGTGTAAAAAATGCTGGAATTATATGCAAGGAAATAGATAAAGTCTCCATCTCCAGGGACCTCTCTCTCACCAACTATAAAATAATGCAGTTTAAACTGGTTTAATCTCTGAGGTTTCCTGAGTAAAGCACTGAGGTATTGGAAGTTATTGCAAAGAATTTTGTATGTCACTGACATTGAACTGATATTCCCTAGAAACCAAGCAAAGGCTGTTTAACACACTTCAGAGAGATCTGTTAATTATGAGTTTTGCAGAACAGGATCATTGTATCTGGTCATCTGTTTTGCTTACTGATACCGTTATGGGGGAGACATGCAGGAATGTTAGCTGTGCTACGTTTGTGGACTGCTTTCTTTTGTCCATTTTCCTGTGTTTTAAATTCTACATTTACTGAAAATCCAAACCAATATACTTCAACTAGTCCCCCAAAGTAAGCTTGTGGCATAAGTTTGGAATCCTTTGCTCAGTGTTTCCCTTTGTGAGTTTAATTTTTAAAATGTCCAAGTGTACACGTGCATTCTGAGACTCTCTGGAATTGAAGTAAAAGTGAAGTAACAAAGGATGCATTTACACATGGATCTGACATCAAAGAGGAGACAGTAAGTGTCACTACGAGCAGAGCAAATTAGGAAAGACTTAACGTGTCCTAACGTGACCATTTAGCTTTGAGACAATTCACTGGGTAGGAAGAGCAAGCTTGAACAGTTTGCAGCTCAACAGCATGATAACGCTTTCCAAACAAGAAGCTGATTTTAATTTCAAAATCTTACTTTATCACAGGAATAGCAAGAAAACGATGCACACACACATATGCTCATTCCTCTGAATAGAACACAAGTTATGATCTCATACGTTTCATAGCCTGAAGCTTTTCCATGGAATTTTTTTTACAGTTTAAAAACTGGCACTAACGTGCATAATTTACTTCTACCTATGTAATCTGCCAGTTTTGCAACTTTGCATACAGCAAAAAGGTGTTCTACTACATGGACAAATTCTTAGGCTCCCCTTCTCTCCCTGTAGTTGCATTATTACTCGGCTCATAAATACACTTTATACAGTTTGGCAAATAAGTAGGAAAGACGACATTCCAGAGACATTGAATTACGTGGGTGGCTCCAGCATTCCCATCACATCCACATAACCCATCTTCCACTAGTATTTAAAATCACAGAAAATATGGTGCTCAAAAACCATTCAGACAGATATAAAGCTGATCAGTAATTTAAAACTAAAAACTCCAAAACCACAAAGTACGAGCCTCTCTAAAGCCGGAAGTTAATACACATTTTACCTTGAAGTATCATAAACACTATTTTAGTTTCATTTATGTACATAGTGATACTGTATAATCACAGAAAGAAACAAACTTACCTGCTCTCTTATTTCTTTTAATTTTTCCACTTTCTTTAGCTTTGTCACATATTCCTGGACTTCTTTCAGCCCCATATCTGTGCAGAGACGAACTAAAAATCGGAGGCCTAATTGAAAAGCAAAACATTTTTAACAAAAAAAAGGCTTACAAGTAGGTCAAAATACAAATGCACCCTAACAGAATACAGAATGGCAAACAATGCAAATAGCTGGGAATACAAGGTGACACTAGTCCAGTATCGCTATGCAAGTTGTGATCTTTTGCAAATAATTTAACATTTTCTGTGATGCAGTGTCTGTATCCATGAACAGTACAAATACCATTTACATATGTGGAAGGCACAAGACACACTAACTCATCTGGCTCAGAACTCTTGACATTTGCAAAATACTTTGGAAACTGGAAAGCATAAGAATGATACTAAGTTATTACTGAGGAGCCACTATCAATAGCATTTTGATGAAAACAATTTTACAAAAGCCAAGTTAATCAGAATAGTTTCTTTTTTCTGTTGCTGTGTTGATTTTTTAAAGATTAGTATTTATAGAATTAAAAAAAAAAAAACAAACAACAAACGAGACATGAAGATCGACTGTAACTGTATAGTGGAACCAAAAGAACCCCTAAAAACAGTCTCCTGAGACATTATACCAAACTCTGAAAACATTGTTGCTATTCCTATGTGTTTGTCAACATCCTTTTGGAAGAACTGCCTCTGAAGCAGAAACAAGCATGACATGAGCCATTATCCTCCTGAATGCTCCTGATTTTTCTTCTGTGCTAAGTTAGTTTTCTGCTGATATTGGGAACTGAACTTGTTCACTGAGGGGTCAGGTAAGCATCAGAACCAGCATAAGGAAGATGGCTGGGAGCACACGGACAGGGAGGGATGCATGAAAAACCATTGTTTCAACAGCAGAAAACTTTTAAAACACTTAAATTGTCTTGTCTAACTCCGGCCTCTGTTTCGTAATTTGTAGAAACTACATTCAGAAAAATACTAGGATTCTAAAAGGTCTACTAAATGCTCCACCCCTCTGAAATATGTGACCAATATGAACATAACATTTTGCTTATAACTTTGAGGAGTCATAGTATTGAATTTCTCTTGTACAACAGAGTTGTCCGATTCCTCTTTTAAAAAGCAGTGTTTGTCAAAGCAGAACAATATAATTTTATTTTAAAGTACAGTCAATGTTCTTCCCACACAGCATTTAAAAGCATAGGCTTGTTGGCAACAAGCTCATATTTTAGAATTAGTGAGGCACAGCGTGGGTTGTAAGAGGATGTTCTCACAACTAGCGACAACCCCAATTTTCTACAGGGCTTTTTCATTTAGAATATAGTGTGACTGATTCTGCAAAATATCTTACTCTTCAAAGTTACGTTTCCTGTAGTGTAGTTTGAAATTCTCAAGGGATTTTCAAGAGACTGGCTGACCTATTATAGTGAAAAACCCAACAACAAGATCTCACCCCCTACATTCTTTTGGAAGGCCTGGTTTTGGTAAAACTTAACAATAAGATTTTCTCATGTTTAGAAACTTACAGCAGGAGTTTCAACCAGCAGTGACCAGAAGTAAAAATACATGTATTTTATCATAAGAAAGATTAAATAAGTAACATAGTTATAAAATTTAGAAAGCATGTATGAGAGAGAACTCAACCAATCCGCTAAAGTTAATTTTAATCTCTCTTCTTCAGCATTACCTTAATATTTCTTAAATCATGTTTTAGTGTTGTCACAGAAAACATGCAGCATTAGCATGAGTAAAAATGAGTTAGTTCATGAAATATTTTCACATGAAAAATACTTACATCATACGATTACTAACACACATATCAATGTAATAAAGTTTCCTTTGATAGTTGCACCACTCAATGAAACAACTTACATTCAACATTCTCTGGGAATTTTCTGTGAATGACTTTGTATTTCTCTAGTGCTTTCTGGTAATTACCTGCAAACAAAACAAACACCTCCTATCCATATATCCAAAAAGAATATCTGATGAGAAGTTGACCCAGTTTAACATCACGTTTTTAGTTTGAGTACATGATTTAGTATTGTAAGGTCAAGTTTTATAAAACCAAACTTAACATTCTTTTATTACTCATAGTAAAAATTAAGAGCATCTGAAAACAGCCCAAATTACTCTGTAAATAACAGAATTAAGAGGAGTTTCCTGATTTTTGCCCCTTTTTTGACCTGCCTCTAGGACCCTATTGTTCTATGGCACATCTACTAGACAAGCTGTATAAAGCATACCAGGGTTTACTTGAGGCTGCAAAATGCATGGTTTGGTCAAATAGAAATGTTTAATAGCTGAGCTCTGCCTGTCCTTCCTTCCCTCAGAATACTAATTGTGTGCCTCTCCTTTCCCCAAATCTAGTAGCGAAGTAATTATCCTTTAAGATTTTGCCTTCAATTTTGGCTCGGCTTGATTATTATGGAAAGAACTGACAGACCCTGTGAATCTAAAACATCATAGCCATAAAATATCTGACAAAAAAAAAAGTTTGTTGAGATATCACTATTTTTATCTTCCTAGTGCAAGATAGAGATCTGCTATGTGTTAACACAATCAGCTGGGAATTTTGCCAACGAATCATAAATGGTCTAAAAGGCAGCCAAAACCATTGTTTCTTTGCTGGGAAAACAGTTAATCTGTCTACTTTTGAGTGGCGCTGACTGTTCTTAATTCACTGACTTCCCCAGGTCTTGTTCCTTTTCTCACTGTTGTATTAAATAACTGAGCAGACTGAGAAAATGCACTTATTTATTATGGAAGTCTGTTATGTAAAGTTCTAAAGAAGCATAAAGGAGAATGGCAAAATGGGACAGCAAGAAAGAAAAGTATTATTTACACCATCAAGTGCCTTAAATGCTTTTTAGGTGATGAAAAACACGGAAAGATTAGTCTCTTTCCATTTTGCTTATTATGTTCCCAGTAAGAAAATACAGCACATTAAGTTTGTCTTTTGTTTGTGTAACGCAAATACCATTTTAATATTGAAAAATTATACCTGCTGCTGAAAAGGAATAGGAATTAATCAACTTTAAAATCTAATTGCTTATGTTAGATCAGATGGTAGTATAATAACATTAAAAAAACCTTTTATCAGATCATTCATGCTCTAATATTATCTTTATTTTACTTATTTAACAGCACAAGGAGTGTTTTGTGCATAAGTCAGTGCAGGCACACTTCCTGGACTTAAAAGTCACATTTTATTACATATACACAGAAAGCTCATAAAAAAAATTAATATGGAACTGAATTTTCAAACAAACTTTAGGACCAGTATTCACATCAGGTAGAAAAGATCAAAGAAAAAATCAAAACATCAGTCTAAACAAAACAAATCATAGAATGGTTTGGGATGGAAGGGACTTTTGAAGATCATCTAGTCCAACCCCCCTGCCATGGGCAGGGACACCCTCCACTAGCTGAGGTTGCTCAAGGCCATCCAGCCTGACCTTGAACACTTTCAGTGATGCGGCATCCACAACTCTCTAGGCAACCTGTTCCAGTGTCTCACTACCCTCATTGTACGAAATTTCTTCCTTATGTCCCATCGAAGTTTACCCTCTTTCAGTTTAAAACCTGTTCTCCCTTGTCCCGTCACTACAGGCCCTGATAAAAAGTATCTTTCTTATAAGCCCCCTTCTCTTCTTCAGGCTGAACAACCCCAGATAATTACAAAAAAATGTTACAAACCTCCAACCAATTACAAAAAAGTTACAGAACTTACCGCTTCTCCTGTAGCAACTGGCAACCATCAGCTGCCACTTCACTTGTGTCGGTCTGCATATAAATAAAATAAAATTATGCACACTGACAAACAATGAAAAATCAAAATAATCTGCATAGCGTTGGTAAAGACTTACTACTAAACTACTCTTGAAATTTTTCACCAAGCATATTGCCTTCCTAGGAAGGATTTAGCCTGTTCCGTTCACACAGTCTACCCCTGTGTCATGCTCCTGTGTGTTCAGGCCTCAATGTCACTCATCTGTATCCTATATTATAGCCTTTCTCCTGCTCATCATTCTGTGCACCAGACACAATTAGTAGACCTGAGATGTGAACCAGTAATCTTTGTCTGAGATACAGAACCACACAATGGGGGAGAATAAAATGCTGAACTGTGTTCTGAGGAAGTCCCAGCAGCAGGGTCCCAAGCACGCCCAAGGGATCCCTGCCAGGAATCACACTCCCCACGGACGGCTTCAAACCCTGGCTTCTCTTCTGTGTCATCACCTCAATGTCCAAGCTGCTACCTGTCCTTCTCTTTTTAGCACGTAACAGTGATAGATGCAGTCAGAAAAAACACTTGAGACGTTTAAGCATGTACAATAAAACTGTTGGACTCTTTCCTCATTCTTATCAAGATAATGTGAAAATTAGGAAATTTTCATGTCAGCAGTGTAAAGGATGCTCTATAAGCCAAAGCACTTTTCACACATGGCTTACAATTCAAACAGTAGCATATCCCAAAGGCACTGAATGCTAACATTTTCAGAATAGTTTTGTACTTATTCTCTTCAATTTTTTCCCTCCACTCACAGCACAGGCCATTTTAAACTCTAAATATTAACCTGTTTGCCTCGTAGTTGCCAAACAAGCTTATGAAAGACATCTGCTTCACCTTTTTTAGTTTCAGCTGATTGTCTCCTCCAAACAAGAAAGGTAGCCAAGCAGACATCATAATAAAGTTTATTACGCGTTTCAGGATGAAAATTCTAGGTAGCCAGCAGCTGCACAACTCCTTTTATTAATGATAGATTTGTGCATGCTAGTAAAATGTAATAATGAAAAAATGTTTCTCAATTATCTAACGTTATCTTAGAATGCAATTTAAAGTGTAATTATTGTGATTAAAACACTGAATACACTAAATGTTAAACTAAAAAAATCTGGTTATGGTTAAAATAAAGTTATAATTTTAAAATGTAACTTTATTTACAATTAGTAGCAATTTGTAACCATTCATATTTATTAATTAGCATATCTAGACTCTATTTTTAATACCAGATAAACACCAAAACATCCATGTTTTGTTATCTACTATTAACAATCTCATCCCACAGAGAAATAATTTCTCTGTATTACAGATAGATTACAAATGCAAATAATACTGAAGAATTTCATATGCCAATTATTCATAAGTACTTTACAATCCACATACTTCACATTTCATGCATGGACTGAGAGCAACATGAAGCATAAAATATTTAGATTTTTGCCAAAACAAGATTATGAAATAATTCTTTTTAGTTTCAGCTGTTCCTTTCCAAAGTTTCTAAGAAGGCTGTGAATATATGCGATCTCATAGCTTGATTATGATACAATTTTTCAAGGTGGCCAGCATTTATACTGAAAAGAATGTTGGCAAACCTGTGAACTGTGATTTCTGTGAATTGTGTCCTGTGTATTTTCATCTAATCTACACCTCTGTTTCTTTATAATCATACAACAATTTGGGTGAAGTCTATGTTTTTCTACTTATTTTTGTTTCCATTTTTAATCCTAATTTAAACCACAGATTTTCTCTTCTATAATCAATGTCTACTTTAACTCAAGCCCTTTCAAAAACAGAATTAGTATTTTATACTGAACTTCTAACAACCTATTCGTGGTATCATCTTTCCTTTAATAATATTGTACAAGTTTTAGTTCACATGCTGTCTTGTTCATGCATGCATTCAGATTCACAAAACAAAAAGAATGTCAAACTTTACATGATCACAAGACAAGCAATAACTGAGTTTTGCTTAGCCTGATTTTTGATAGGTTTCCCAAAACACAAAATAGAGACATTCACACTTGTTGGAGCAAATTTTGTTTGCATGAATTTTAGTTCATCTGTTAACACAAAATTCTTCATGAATATATAGACAAATATTTGTTTCCACGTAAAAAGACCATATGCATTACTTTTTAGAATTCTGTTTGAACTCTGGATTACAGATTTAAATTTGACCACATTTTTGTTTATTAACCATTTGTCTGGTAAGCTCCCTTTCTGATCTAAAATAAAATATATGGCTTATATAGTTTCTTAAGTGCATTCTGCTGAAGGACAATTTCAACAATTAAATTACTAACTAAACTCAATATATTTCAAATACTTCTATCAGGATCAATTTGATCTGTCAACTTATTTTCACTAACCATTGGTAATTCTGCACTGCACATTTTTGCTTACTTCTATACCTTATTTGTAATAGTCTTTTTATGGGAGTAGAAGTTACGTGAAAAGTGGAAATGCAGCAAGAACTGCTAAAAGATGCATTTAAACCATCAAATCCTCAGCACATTATAAAATAATAGAAAAGACGTATTTCACATAAAGCCATACAGAAAGAGGTCTTGGTGGCTCTAGGAGAGCTCTTCCCCACTTCATAGCTGTGTATAATGGCAGAGGATAGAGAAAAGAGATCCTAATACTCTCTTGGGCCCAATGGAGGATCTTACTTAACATTGAAATTGCACAGTAAGAGCAAAAAAACACTGTAAACAAACAGAAATATTCTTAACTGTGGCGTTTGCTTTTAATGTTAAAGTTACCCAACTAATTTATCTCTAGGTATACTTATGGACGTCTAATCACAAAATATTTGAGTAGGAATGAAATAATAATTACTTACAGGATAAGTGCTGCTCTTTCAAAGTACTCAATGGCTTTTTCACAAAACTGGGTGTCAATGTAGTAGGCTCCAAGCCATTCAATGACCTCAATGTTTGAAGGGAAATACCGGTATGACTGACAGAATAGGAAAGGTGAAAGAAACACAATTTTAGTGATAAACAACATCTTTATGTTACTCCTGGAATATCTTACTCAAGTGTTTAATTCTCCAGATGCCAAAATCGTGTAATATATGAATGGAAGTAGTGTGCTATACCATGTAATCCTGGGGGGGGCAGAGGGGGGAAAAGCATGCCAAGTTTTCTAATTATGGAATGCTTTTTAGAAGTTACCTGAGATGAGTCTGTCACATTTTCCATCTAGCCTGATTTGAAATATTATTTTAAATAGTTTGCAACAGCAAAAACGTTTACTTAGATCATGTCTACCATGTGAGTGTTACCTAAGACATTAAACAATGCTAATACATGTATAATTCTACCTCAAATCAGCCTGCTAGAAAACTTACCTAAAAACATTCTTTTCTATGAAGTATGTATGTACATAAATAATATTTTTGGCTTTTTAGAAACTTCCACTGAAATAGGCAGCAAAATTATCATCCAGCACAACTCTGCTACTATTCAGATTGCAATACAAACTTTGGTCATGCTCATTTTACACAGAATAAAAAACCTTTAAGATTGCAGAAAAGCAACTTCCTGTCTTATTCCTGTTTCTAAAACAGAAGAATCTCTACAAAGTACAGACAATACTACCTGGTTTAAAATGAGAGAGGATGCCCATCTTTAGGCAACTGTGTATATACAATGTGTAGCTGTACCATTAAAATATACATAAACTTACATACATAAACACAAACATATTATGTATGTATATCTCCATATCCATTATACAGATATAGCTTTCAACCAACACAGTCATGTTACACACCTTTAAAATTACATTCATTTTAATATCTATTTTTAATTTTCTATCTGGCTATATTTAAAATTAAAATTTTTAGGGGTCAAGGTAAACAATGACCCTATGAAAAATGAAAGTCTGAGGTCAAATACCATGTGGAAACACAGGCTATGTGTTTCCTTAGGCTCTGACTACAAAAATTAGATTTTGTCAACTCTCTCCCCCTCAAAAAATCTGGCTTTTTTTTGGATGACATTTAAAAAAGTTTAAATGACTCAATTGTTAATTTGATATAGGAACTTATGACAAAATGTTCTTTAATTATGAGAAAGTGCATTGGAAAAGCAATAAAGAGCAAGTACCTCATAGTAATAATGAAAAGCTTGGGATTTATCACCTTCATTATCATATAATTTCCCTAGCTTTGAAAGTACATGTGGATCAGTTGGTACTATGCTGATTAACTGCAGGAGCCACTCAATGGCTTGACTGGGATCTTCCATGATCTCATATCTGAGTTTCCCTTGGTCAAGGACTGATGGCAATGATAATTTGATTTACTCAGAATTCCTACTACTTTACATAGTGTAATCGACATGCTAGACAGATATGTCAGTCGCTGTAGTGTGGAGATACACTGGGATTTTTTACACATTATTTTAGTGATTTCGTTCATATCAAAGTATTTTTGTTACGCTGAAGGAGGAGAAATATTCAGAGGTTTTAGCTGCTCTTTCACTTTAAAAACACTTTGGGCTCAACAGAACCTTTGGGCTTGGTTCGCCTCTCTCTATGTCACTAATTTGACTTCATCATTTATAAGAATGAAGTGTAAGAGTCAAGTGATTTATTTGTAGCCTTTACAATTTGGATAGTTTTTCGTAATGCATCATTTTCTCCTAAAGTAAGTGATTTGGTAAAACTGCTATCTTCAAGAACAGACTTTTGCCTGCAGTGAGATTTTCTGCAGAAAAGCACAGCACAGACAATGTATGATTCTGGTCCAGAGAATAGAGGCAGCTTTATCTGTAATTAGGTTTGCAATGTGCTCTCTCCTCCTCAGTCATCCCGGAGTGGCACAACAGCTCAGACCTCTGCAACAATGTGAGCTGGAGCTACTGCCCAACATATTTTTTCAGTTTCTGCTGCACCCTACTCTTCATGGAAAAAAGCTTGCGAGTGTTGGTGGAAAGCAGTTTTACATAGCAGTGGAGCAGTTAAATTCTCCCCCATATGGGAACTGGCAGTTGCAGCGCCATTTATGCTGTTATAACGGAACAGAAATCACAGCCCTTTTGCATTTTTGGAAGTTACTTATTTTAGTGATTAAAAAATACTTCTATTACCTTCACTATTCTTGTAAGTGTAGTACATCAACTGGAATCTGTTCTGCTTGGGCAGGATTTTATTACGGTTTGCACATCCTCAGAAGCATTGTTAAAGAAATTCATAGTGTAGAATATCACTGGTGACGTGCAAAGCCAACCCCTCCCCTCCTCAGCTTTTCAATCTGTTGAGCTTTTGCAGTGCTGGGAGACAATTATTTTCTTGCACAAACACTAACTAATCTGAAAACAGCTTTCAGAACACAACTTCGCTTTAATTAACTGTTAATTAACTTATTTTTTTCTGAAAGGTGTTACTCAATTGTGCTTACATCTGCCACATTATTTTCATAATAAAATCAGCAGCATTTTAAATATTCCAGGACACATTTTAATACTGAATGTAAATGTATCCCCTACAACGTGAACAGTCTTAATGTATTTCTTCACTGGAAATGTTCAAGAAAGTTGTAAGTTCTATTCTTGTTTTTACAAACATCAGAGAGTGAATCAATGCATGATCATCCTAATTATAACAGACACTATAGTAAATTTCTAAGTCCTCATGTCATGGTTGAAACACATATTTTGGATTAAATGAGTTTACTACAACCGCAATCCCTTATTATAATCCAGACAAAGATACATGCTTGCTATCTGGTGAAGAACTTGGGCACTATTTCGAAGGATCGCATGGAGCTTCAGAAAACAATCCAAAGCTTCATCTATTCTGTTTAACTTCTTGTATGTTAAACCTAAAAAATAAAGGTTACAGTATTAATGCAATGAGAAAAAAAATTACTTCAGCATATTAACTGAAAGAATAACCAAGAAAAATTAAATAGGAGCACAGTACTCGGAGGCAGTATAACTGCCTTGACATTGACAGACTCTATTCTGGAAAGTCATGCTTATAATTCTTAGCAGCTAATATGACTTACCAAACTGATGAACACAAGGAACACAAACCTAATCAAAGACCAAGAACATATGTAATCTCACTTTCTGAGCAAGATGAATGAGGGAAAGGGAGGGCTTTTAGAGGAGAATGACTCTGATGGTTTAATAATGCTAAACTGGTATATTTTTAGTAGATAGTAGAAATTTTTGTCTGCAAAGTGACTTAATCATGTGCAGTTACAATTTGATGTTGTTAACACTGGTATTCTTTTGCAGAACACATAGGAAATACAAATCAATACCTTGTTATAATATAAATTACTGATTAAAGTAACAATAATTAGCATATATTTCTATGCAAGAAAAAACTTTGAAAGGCAGATTCTCAGAAACACTATTGTTACCTTTAGACAAAAGCTAAATTGCAAAAGCACCTTTGGCTTACCAAGATTATAAAGTGCTTCAGTGCACGAGGAATCATTCCTGAGAGCTTCCTTATAAAACTCAGCTGCTTTTTCATAGTCTCCATTTGCAAAAACAGTATTTCCTTTGTTAGTTAGAGCTGCTGGATTGTACCTATCAGAATTTACAGCTAAATCTGCATAGTTAGTTGCTTGTGCCAATTCATTTTCCTACAGGAACAAACCAAACATTGTATTAGTCATTTATCAGTCAATTTTCTTGCAGCTGTAGCTTCTTACAGTTAATATCGTGGAATTTTAAAAGACTGAGAATGAGACAAATAATACATTCTTTAGTCCTAAAATATTGCTTATGTAATTGTGTAAGGCAGATCATCTCTTTCGAGTTTCAGAGAACTTAACACTTTGAGACGTGTTCTGCCACTCTGTCCCATTCAGTCAGGAAGTTTTCTTTGCTGCAACAAAGTAATATTTCTTTTAAAAAAACAAAAATAAATCCCCATACCCTACAAACCATACACAAGCACACCTGCCTAAGTTACATGCTTCACATGTTCCTGAAGTTCAGCCAGGGTCTTCAGGACCTCAGTTTTAAATGCAGCTGCTGAGGTTCTGCACAAATCCCACTGCAAGCATACTTCTGTGGCCCTGGGCTCAATCTCACTCTTCCTCCCAGCAACAGGATACAAAGGAACATGCTCCAAACTTCCAACTACAGCCAAAAATGAGTGTTCCAGAATAACTCCTCTACCATGCAGTTTCTCTTGTTTACACAGAGTATTTACACAGACACAAAAATTGCTACAAAGATACAAAAGTGCTACATAAACTGCAGTTCGTAGTTTGGTTGAAGCAAACACTTACCAAATAGTAAAGGAAGGAAAGGTTTGTTGCAGCTGCACTCTTTACTCTGCTATCCTTTTTTTCAAACATTTTTAAAGTCTCCAGTGCCTAGAAGCAATTTGGAAACAACTTACTTTCCACTGAAGCAAACTTACACCAAAATTCTTTCAAAAAGCATTGATAAACTTCACAGTAACAAGCAGCTAAAATTATCAACTCATATACTGACTCACATAACAATTACTAGAGCTTGTAACCCACGCTTGTAAGCATATACACACAGAAGTAGATGTATATTATACATAATATTAACCTTGGTCACAAAATTTCAATAGTATCGGCTATTTATTACTTCTTCAAAATTTAGATTAGATATGGCTTCCTAGAAGTACACAGATATCTGACCATTCTATACATACAAAACACAAGTTTATATTATTTGCTTTTAATCTAGTCAACTAATTAAAATTTTTATACTGATTTTTCCAGTTCTTAATGTCAATTGTTTTGTGTTCACTTAAAAACTCTTATTAAAAAGCTAAAAAAAGTAAAAGTACACACTATATAAAAACCACACAAGACAGCATAGGATTGGATTTCCACTCACAGTTGGTTTGTGTAATAAGATGATGACACTTGTCTAAGTTTAGGAAGTACTCAAACATGAAGACTGAGGCCAGAAGATTTTATTTTTTTTTAATATATAAAAACGAAATTTCATAAACTTCATAGAATCATAGGGTTGGAAGGGACCTCTGGAGATCATCTAGTCCAACCCCCCTGCCACAGCAGGGTCACCTAGAGCAGGTTACACAGGAACACGTCCAGGTGGGTTTTGAATGTCTCCAGAGCTGGAGACTCCACCACCTCTCTGGGCAGCCTGTTCCAGTGCTCTGCCACCCTCAGGGTAAAGAAGTTCCTCCTCATGTTTAGGTGGAACTTCTTATGCTCAAGTTTGTGCCCACTGCCTCTTGTCCTGTCCCCAGGCCCCACTGAAAAGAGCCTGGCCCCACCCTCCTGACACCCACCCTTTAAGTATTTATAAGTGTTGATAAGGTCACCCCTCAGCCGTCTTTTTTCCAGACTGAAGAGACCCAAATCCCTCAGCCTTTCCTCATAAGAGAGGTGTTCCAGTCCCCTAATCATCTTTGTAGCTCTCTGCTGCACCCTTTCCAGCAGTTCCCTGTCCCTCTTGAACCTGGGAGCCCAGAACTGGACACAGCACTCCAGGTGCAGCCTCACCAAGGCAGAGTAGAGGGGGAGGATGACCTCCCTTGACCTGCTGGCCACACTCTTCTTGATGCACCCCAGGATGCCATTGGCCTTCTTGGCCACAAGGGCACATTGCTGACTCATGGTCATCCTTGTTGTCCACCAGGACTCCCAGGTCTCTTTCCACAGAGCTGCTCTCCAGCAGGTCAGCACCCAACCTCTACTGGTGCATGGGGTTGTTCCTCCCCAGGTGCAGCACCCTACACTTGCCCTTGTTGAATTTCATAAGGTTTCTCTCTGCCCAGATCTCCAACCTGTCCAGGTCTCTCTGCATGGCGGCACAGTCTTCCGGTGTGTCAGCCACCCCCCCCAGCTTTGTGTCATCAGCAAACTTGCTGAGGGTGCACTCTATCCCCTCATCCAGGTCACTGATGAATATATTGAAGAGGACTGGACCCAGTACTGACCCCTGGGGAACACCACTCGTCACTGGTCTCCAACTAGACTCTGTGCCCCTAATCACAACCCTCTGAGCTCTATCTTTCAACCAGTTTTCTATCCACCTTACTGTCCATCCATCTAACCCACACTTCCTAAGCTTCCCTATGAGGATGCTGTGGGAGACCGTGTCAAACGCCTTGCTTAAGTCAAGGTAGACCACATCTACCGCCCTCCCCTCGTCTATCCATCTAGTCATGCCATCGTAGAAGGCTATCAGATTAGTCAGACATGATTTCCCCTTGGTGAATCCATGCTGAGTACTTCTGATAGCTTTCTTTTCCTCCACGTGCCTTGAGATGACACCCAGAACAAGCTGTTCCATCATCTTTCCAGGGATGGAGGTGAGGCTGACCAGCCTGTAGTTCCCCGGCTCCTCCTTCTTGCCTTTTTTGAAGACTGGAGTGACATTGGCTTTCCTCCAGTCCCCAGGCACCTCGCCTGTTCTCCAGGACTTTTCAAAGATGATGGAGAGCGGCCCAGCAATGACTTCTGCCAGCTCCCTCAGCACTCTCGGGTGCATCCCATCAGGGCCCATGGACTTGTGAATATCTAAATGATCTAATTGATCCCTCACTCGCTCCTCCTCAACCCAAGGGAAGTCTTCTTCTTTCCCTGTTACTTTATTCAATGCCTGGGACTCCTGAGGGCTGGGCCGAGCAAAAAAGACCGAAGCAAAGAAGGCATTCAGTAACTCTGCCTTCTCCACATCCTCCGTCACCATGACTCCTGCCTCATTCAACAGTGGGCCTACAACTTCTCTGGTCTTCCTTTTGCTTCCAATATACTTGTAGAAGCTGTTTTTGTTGTGCTTGACGTCCCTAGCCAGGTCTAATTCCAAGGCGGCCTTGGCTTTCCTTGTTTCATCCCTGCACCCTCTGGTGGCATTCTTGTAATCCTCCCAAGGGGTCAGTCCCTTCTTCCACTTATTATAAACTTCCTTCTTCAAAATCAATAAGTTTATAGACAAAAAGTAAACAAATTTATAGTTATTAAACTATCAAAGAAACTTTGAAATAAAAGGCATCTTTTTTTCTTGATTGACTATGTGATAACATTTCTAACTGCAGACTAAATTATTAAGAAAATCTGGCCTCCTTACACTAAATATTTATATTAACTACACAAGCTGTTAGAATATCACAGTGAGCCCAGTTCTCATCTATTACAACACAGATGTTGCAACCTCAATTTAGACATCAACATTAGCATCCATCTTCCTTTACATGAAACCTATAAGCTGCTGTTTACACATCAAAGTGAATGCATGATAGTGTACGTAGAATGCCAAAACAAACATAAAGGAAACAAGTTTTAATTGACTGTCATACATACTGTTTTTACAGTTACTTTACAAAAAGACATGACTGTACTAATGACATGTAAAATGACACAGTATACACAGCCAGATGTAGTTCACTGATTTAGTCAACTACATTCCACCCGAGAACTATGAACTACTACAAAAGATCATAATATTATCCTAATAATAGAAAATTCTCTAAAGAAATACACCAATTTAAATCAAGAAAAGCATTTTAAATGTTAGGATTTAGATTTTGTGGTCTCTGAAACGTGAGACTTCAACTATGATAACTTTAAACTTTTCTATATATTTGTGACTTTCTCCAAAAAGGGAATGGTCCAGATGTAATACTACTATATTTGAGATACTCTACTCTTAAGCAAAGACTTGCTTCTTCAAGTAAAAGCTGTGCATTTCTTACAACTGAAATCATTTTTAGTGAACTCAGAGCTATATAGTTCAAAGTCACTTTCTGAAAAGCCATTTTCGATTGTAGATGATTCCTTACCTTTGCTTTCACTGCTAAATGGCACAATAAAAATTAGAGTGGAAGTAATCTCTTTTGCATGTATAATGAAAAGTTCATATGACTCTGAACTCTATTCACTTACTGGTAAATTTTGTTGCAGGTCTCTTGAACCATTTCAGCAACTATGAGCCCTAGGATGTAAATCCATTACAATACTCCTTTTGTCCTTGCAAAGTAGAAATACTCTCACTGTAACATCACCTAAATTTATATATTTCTAAATAACTTCTAACTTCTTAATCCCAACAATAACAATTACTTAGATTCAACAATCAAAACACAGATTGTCCAAACTACTCTCTGTGACATGTTTCCAATGTACTTAAATTATTTGCTTACTTCAAAGCAGCTTGCCTGACGCAAGAAGGGCCTGCCATAGGTGTTAAGGAGTTGCGTGGCTAACCTGCAGAATTTTGTTTTTAAATTCAAAGTTGACCTTTGAAATTAAAAAAGATTCAAAACACCTAATACACAAGTCCCCTTACTAATAAAGTACAGTCTAGACATATTATGGTAATTTCCACCCTGAGTTTATTTTACTTTTTTTGCTAGGACTGTTTTAAAATAACATATTATGATGAGCACATAGTTAAGCCCATTATAGTTAGAGCAGAAATCTATTTTAGTTCTTTTTTTTGAAACACAATAAAACTTTCAGCCTTGAAACTGAATATTTAAAAAAGTTTCCATTCTTGTCCTTCAGCCAAAGGCGTGTTCAGCAGGTGCTGAGTTAGTAAGTATATGAACAACAGACAGGATGAATATAAGTGGCAGCTGCAGTTTTATTAGAACAAAAAAAAAAGACTCTGCAACCACCATTCTGCAGTCCCGCTCTACTATTAAGTAGTTCCAGTGAAGGTCAAAGGTCTTCTATCACATAATCAAAATAAAAAGAGCATCTTCTCCACTTACTTCTAGCTTCCAACACCCTTCCCTCTGCCTCCATTGCAGTACTCCACAGAAACATCACCAACAATCTCTGTATCTCATTTTACCTCTGAGAACTGATTTATTTTTTTTAACCTATACTGGATACTAACTGTAAATCACAAAAAATCACCATCAAAATAGTAAATTCTTGAGATCATATGACTGTTTACTTATCTGTAACACTCTCACGCTTCAAAAGCTATCATCAATAAAGCTACTAGATTTGCCGACAATTTTCAAAACTCTCAAACTGCTTCCTGATCTCAGAAAAGCTATCAGTCAGACATGCAGTATAATAAAAGATAACTCTCTTCCTCTATTCTACAGGGAAGGAGAAGAGGAGGGGACAGACAGGAAGAGCAAGAGCTGCTCAGGAAACCAGGAGAGCTTAAGTATGAGAAGGAAAAGTGGGCTGAAGTTAAGCATGTGTCCCTGTGTGCATCCCCCCATGCTATGGGAAGGTGAAGGACCTCAGAAGATGAGAGAGGTATTCAGCTTGTCAGTGTTTTTATAAAGTTATTTTACTGAGCAGCATCAATATAATTATTATGTTTGCACACATCATTCTTTCCCTTGCTGAAAAGTATTCTGTGGCTAAGAAAGGTATCTTTTTCAATACAGTATTCAAAAGTAGTAGTGTGAAAACTTACTATACCTGGTTAAAATCCTGCTGCCTCAAGTAAGTAGTTGCTTTATTTATTTCCAGGTCATTGGCTAACTCTACATAGTGGGAAGCTTTTACTACCTCAACACACCTGCAACAGAAAGCAAGCCATAAAGATAAACAAAATGCATCTCTGCAAATGCCACTTTAAGCTACACACTTTCGCAGCCAGCTCACTTTCCAAAATGGGTTGTTCTTAGCTATTCTTTCTTTATAGAGGCAAAGAACACTTTGATTAAAAATATTTGAAAACACATTTTATTCCCATAACCTACCTTAATAATACTATCTCTGCCTTAATAATACTATATCTGCTCTCATTTTTTTTAGTCAGCTGCCTAATTATCACATTATTTTCCATCACTGAGTGATACTTGATGTCAGATATCGACTAAGATAATTTTTCAAACAATTTTCTTTGGATACATTCAATCAGCTGATTTTTCAAATCTGATCTCCCGTTGTATACACTACCAAACGCACAAACCAGCCCAGTGAACAAAGCCAGAGACTGCAGATTGTATCCCTGAGCTACATAATAATAATAATAATAGAGTCATAATAATAAAGCTCTTTCTGATCATGCCCCAGTTACTTTTGGCTTAGGGTGTTCTGCAAAATGAGGGCAGAACAGAACACAGCAGATAGCTCAGGTGTTCATTCACAGACACCATCTTCCAGGGCTTGATGCAGTGTACTTTAAAATTGTCTAATCATTTGAGGCTAGACCTTTATTTATTGTATGCATATACTGTTCTCTCAAACTGTTTGGAATTAAAGCACACTACATGAATAACTTCGTGGGATGCTTCTTTAATCCTTCCACTTTTTTTTAAGTGGTGGAAAGCATTTTTCTTCTAATAGTTGGCTAATTTGGCAACAAAGTTTAATTTAACAAACTCCTTGAGGCTATAATTGGGTTGGCACATGGCCAGTCTCTATAGAAAGTATACAAATGCCCTTCCACGTTGGCGAAAAATTACATTGAAAAAATAGCAATTTCTGTAGAGACATCTGTAATAAAAGTCAAAAACCAGTTTTCAACTGGTACTGTTAACATCGTTTAACCATAAAAAGCAATGAGAGCTAGCTATCCAACTGTTCCTTGTACAATATGACAGAATAGTCCCAAGATTGTATCACATTTTAAGAAGTTATAAAATCCAAAGATTATTTGTGCCCAGTTTTTTTCTGTAAATAAAATGAATCTGATTAAGAGCACATTTAATACTCAAAGGACTCATAACAAAATGTAGTATTTAGAAAACCAAGCTCAAATTGCTGAGCTTGGGCTTGAATACCTCAGCCTAGAGGAACAGAGAGTAAATCTGTCCTGATATACACAAAACAGTCCCACACATGTCACCAGAAATTGTTTCATTATCCAGAACAGATATGAAAGAGTGTTTTACTTCATGACAAGTATTTTATGGATAGCACTAAGGAAACTTGAGTTTCTGACCACCTTTTCTAGTTTTCTTGAACAAAAAAAGAAGATACAGACCAAACAAATCTGACTTACTCATGCTAACAAGTTATAAAGCAGCAAGCTAATTTTTACAAGACATACTGTTTAAGTTCTGATAAGTCAGAATGGCAAAAGTAGGGAAATTATAAGATTATAATGATTATTAAACCATCAAACACCACCTTGTGGACTCCAGCAGACTAAACATGTCTGTATAAGACATTATTTCATGTTAGTATAAACAGCTTTATTAGTAAATTATAATTATAGGACATGCAAAATTTGCCCTTACTGGACAGAAAAAACCCAACCAGGTAATGGAAAGTTTTGATGATAAAATGAAATTAATTTTTAACACAGAACAGACTCTATTGCTTTGTTTTGTTCTTCTCCAGAGCATTATGGAGGCAAACTGAAAGTAGCCTGGACACTATGTTTGAGATGTGCATCAAACTATGTTTCCCAGATTGTTTATGTTTGTGAATCTGTTTTCATAACCAGCAGGAGAGACTGACAGGTACTGGCATATCACTGGACTCCCTTGTAAAGAGTCCCTCCCTATTTCCCGTAGGCCCCCTTTCGGTACTGGAAGGCCTTATAGCGGCCTTATAGCAGGGGGGTTGGACCTAGATGACCTAGACCTAAGATTCTAAAAAGAAGTCTACTTGACTCTTACCAGTCATAGCCCACTGCAAAAGACATCTCAATTACTGGTGCAATGAGTTTAGCAGCTGTCATGATGTATTCCTCTGCCATGGATTTCCTAAGGAAAAAAAGAAAACACAACACAAAACCCAACAAATATGTATGTCACCATTTCAAAAGCATGTATAGAAAAAAGTAACGAAATCTTGTTCTTGCTTCTTCCTGCACTCTGGACAATTGTAGAAGTCAATCTAACCAGTCCCCTGCTACCACAACTGCCCTGTATCTTGATAAAGCTCTCTGTTTTTTCTGTCTTCCTTTCACTGAACACTGTAGTTGTATTTTTTAAAAAAACCCAATGCTGCAAGTTTGAAGCAGTGTAACCTATAGCATTTGGGGTAGATATTCTACTTCAGTGCAGTCCACTAAACTGAGTGATCCAGCTGTTCCTTCCAAGCGTGTTCTTTCCTAGGAATTATGAGGACACTTTTATAACAAGAGTTGTGAACACGTGAAAAGACCGATAATACTTTCAGGAGATAAAATCCACGGCACCACAGTCAAGAGAGAATAGACTCCACCATTACCTCTCACGTTCTATTTGTCTTAAACTGTCATTTTTAATGGCTTCAATCAGTAGATTTGTATGTGGATCATCCTGGAGGGGGACAAAACAACTGCAAATTATGCCAGTATACATGCATTTTAATTATCTTATAGACAATATGACTGTGAACATAAATCAATGCAAATTACATAGTCTATAATGTCAGTTATTTACTTTTCACATTTCAAAGAGCTAGCTTCAGTTTAAAGTAGTTTTCTAACCACAAAATCTGAAATTGGGCACTACAACTACTTTAATCCTGTTTTTCTGCTTATGTATGCGGTAATAGCTCACATTAGGGCTGTTAACAGGTGCAGTTAACGTGTATCAGACTGGGAAGGCTGCAAAGCACAGTGGGAATACTCACATGCTTAAAAATAAGAGCATGCTTAAGCATTTTCTGAACTGCAGTGGTATTCAGCAGATGAGGACTTCTCATTACAATAACTCACACAATCATCTTGTGGTTTTTATCACATGTCTGGTAGTTCTAGAAGAACCAATGCAGGTATGCTGGGTAGCCACCCCTTCCTCATTTATTGGGGACAGATCATAGATTTATACAAAATAAAGATCAACGGGAAACTTTGTGATCTTTTCTCTGGCATTTTCATAAGAACATACAAAACTTGGAATGCCTGTTAAAACTCTGGCTTAACTATACTTAGAAAGAACTTCTACAGTCCAAAGCTTTTTTTCTAATGAATGATCTTACACAGTCTTAAGCTAATGCAAGTGTTTAATGACCCTTACTGTTACATAATTTCTAATATGAGAAATCATACATATATCAGTTATATATAAAAAGATAAGAAATTTTAAACATATTTATCAATAAATACAAATAAATTATATGCTTCGTGTATTAAATTTTATTTGCTTATACAGAACAATAGGAAGCAAAAGCTACTCTTAAGCTTCAAATAGTTTGAAGACTAATTATATCTTTGATTTTTAGGACTGAAAATGGAAGTTTTGCATCACTGGGAAAAAGACTGCTAAGAGAAAATAAAGGACTTGCTTTGATCTTTCTATAGAGGACTTTTCTAAGAGGGACCCTAAACCTATTAATTACTTTTTCCTGTCTAACATTGTGAGCTGCTCGTTCTATGGTACAAAGGAAGTCCAATTTCCAATAAAGTCTAATAAATGAAAATAACTATATGTAAACTTTGCTGAAATTTTCTTTTGCAAACTAACACTACAGTATTACAAGTTTTGTTATCACTCATTGCTTTGCTCCCTTTATTTCAGCTTACAAATATTTTATTAAAATTTTATATAAAGGAAGCAAAGCAGTAAGTGAGCTGTGTAAGTCAGGCCGGATGAATTTCAACAAAATCATTATGAAGACATTCGTGTGGTGTGGATTTGAAGAAAAAAAGGATTTGAATGTTCTCAGCATTATTTTACACTTCTGAGCAGTACTGCCACACTAAGTTCATGCTGGTTAAAAGGATGTTATTTTAGATACATAAATACACATCAGTTTATACATTCAGTATAGTCCGGGCATTCAGCGTCTCTTCCCCTTTCTCCTGATTTACCATATAGAGATGCAGTTTATTTTCTTCCCCTTTCTCCCGATTTACCATATAAAGATGCAGTTTATTTTGTTCATAGTTTATTTTGTTCAAACTTACATTTGGTGAAATGTATTTGTCATCATAATCCACTTCCAAGGGAACTGCAATCAGTTTTTGGAAGGCTTTTTTCATTTGCTCAGTGTTCCCAATAGCAAAATAACATACGATCAAGTTGAAGCCTGCCTTCAGGTTTGGGGACGTGCTCATTATATGTTCAAATGAAGAAATGGCATCAACATATTGGCCGGTTTTAATAAATGCAACTCCGATATTTTGCATTATTTTAATCCTAAGGAAAGAAATTAGGATTAGGTTATATTTAACTATCAAATCATACTGTATCCAAAATTTGTATTTCAGAACCATGCCTACAAGTAGAAACTCACCTCATCTCTTTGTGGACACTAGGAATCTGGTCTAGAGCCATACGGTAGAATTTGATAGCTTTGGAATAGTTCCGTTGTTTTAAATATATATTTCCCATATTCACCTTCAGTCTACCTATCAAAGAAAGTCAATGAGTTACAGCCTTTTAAAGCATAGTTACAGCATTTTTAAATTGTTTTACAGTGACAGAGTAGAACAACTCCTTAATAAATTTGTCTTCATTATAGAGTACCAGTGGCCCTTTAAAGAAGCACTGCACAGAACAGCCTTTCTGTGAATTTTCACTCAGAAGGAGGTGAAGTAGTAACAAAACCTAGAAAAGAACTATCAGTGTAGGATGTATTCTGATTTTGATGGTGAGTTAAGGGATGAGGGTAGAGATTACTTATAGTCCTCTCAAAGATGACAGTTGCAAATAAGCATCCCTGAGAAAAGTGCACTGTAGGATTCTCAAAGATGCGCAAAATACTAGAAGAAGCTTTCAGAAGGGGAAAGCTGAGTCAAAAGAGAAAAAATTAGTATTAGAGCAGACAACATAGTGTGTGCTGCAAGAAAAAATTTGGTTTTACGTTTAGCTTAGCCAGAAAAGAATTCATGAGTTGGACAGCCAAACCACATTAAGTTACACCAAGTCAGACATTACGAGTATCTGTCATCCACTCTGACTGGCAGGCATGAGGGCTGAGATCTCTGTGAGTTAACACCACACAGATGAAGTCCTTATTTTGAACGCTTGACTACCAGTTTCAATCCACTACCCTACCTCCATTGCTGAACATCTTATTCTTCACTATAACTTGATAAGTATTCAGTGCTTCAGCATACAGTTCATTAGCAGCATACTGACTGGCCAGATTGAAAAGAACCTACAGAAAAACAGAATTATAGGTAGAAGAAAATAATGTTGTTCTCTCAACAGTAACACACTGCAATTCATAACAGATAATTTCAAATCAATTTACCTTGGAAGTATTGATTTTACGAGCTTTAAGCTTCCTATCTTTAACGTTCCTTTGTTCTTATACATTGACATAGGCAATTCTTTTATTTTTGTACTTAAATAACTATTATATTATTATTAATATATTATTATATTATATTATTAATAACTATTAAAAGTCATGCTATTATATTATTAATAACTATTAAAAGTCATGCTAAGTGGGCCTTAGACCTAAGTAAACACAGTGTTATAATGCAAGGGTATTAAAGAAACATTCAGACAAGATAATTCTTAGAAATTATGTGTAATTCATGACTCCCAACATGTGGAAAACAGTCCTACTACCTGTGGTCATTCAGTTTACGAAAAGAATTTTTCCAAACTGCTGTTTCAAAACAGAAATTCTGTTGGTGTCAGGTAAAATATCTCCACATTTTTTCCCCAGCTTTACTCTGACATTCACTGTAAAATAAATTACTACCAAAGTCAATGTATTCATTGTTAATAATTTTCTCTACAATGCTACCTGGAGTACAACTTTAAATTCCCCCTAAGTATTTTTATTTATGTTGTATCCTTTTTTTAAAAAAAGTGTACTATTAATTTTAGAACCAAAATGTAAATCTAGACACCTGCTTTAAGATTCAGGATTTAGGAATATTAATATATCCTATTTCATGTAATATATTCTCTGTCACTTTATGGCTCAAGTTAAAGGCAGTGTCTGATCTCTCCTGTTTTCTTCTCTTGGCATGTCACGTTTTCTAGACTAACAATTTGTGAAGTACAGGGTTTACATCTTTTATATTTTGATATGCATGCTTAGTATGTCAGTAGGTAGCTGGAATAGATGCTCACGGGCATCCATCCTTCACTTAATGTTGACTATGTGGTTTCTCTGGTAGTTGAGATTGCGAGGGAATAGACTCAATGATATAAATAGATCTTTGCAATACAGTGTTAAGTTTTTAACTTCAAGAAGTCATTTACTTTATCTTCATAAACTTCCCCCGCCCCAAAATGTGGACCATATCTGATCTGGTACAATGCTAGGAGCATTACAACACACACACACATTCAGCAAACATTGAAATGTCTCTTTAGGAGGTTTGCTACCAACACCTTTCGCTCAAGATTTCTAAGCACTTACTGAGTAAGTGAGGTCTAAGTTGATGTTTTCTGGGGTAGCAATTTGTTCACGTTGTCTCACCAATACTCTTTCCTTTCTTCCAGCCTCTTTTGCTTTTTCCAGAGCCTTAAATAAAATACTAGAATTTAGCAATGCCTTGAATCTTACTAACCCAAGACAGCAAAAATGCATTCAAAACGTGTATGAAAAAAATATACTCGTGTCCATTTTCTTTAGATACAGACTGTACCCAATGCCTGAAAAGTAGCAATATAACCCACAGAAAGGTGTTAATTAGCGATAAGCAGACATACAGTTGCCTAAGTCTCCTTAGCAATATAATTTTAGAGAAGTATAGTCACACACACATATATATGCCACGATCACTTATGACCCTATAAGATTATTCTACTTGTATTAATCACAGAAAGTGCACATAAATGTTGAGGAGAGGAAGGGAAAAGGGAAAAGAAAAAAGAAAAAAAAGCAAAAAAGCCTGGTATTGAAGAAGGGTCACGCACCCACCCATTTAGGCTTGGAATATTTCCTTAGTTGCAGAATCCCAGTGCAAGAAGGTTTTGAAAGGAAGAAAGTGAAGGCAGGAAGTAAATGCGCATGTTACACAAATGTATGCTGTACATTGACTAATTCCGGATGCTGGTAAATTGCTTCCCTATTTTATCTATCCAAAAGTGGTATTTCATATATACATTCCCAATTTGAGTAACTCCAAACTTACTATTTTATCCAATGGTAATCTTCTGCAGATTAGTGTCAAGACCCTTCATGCAAGTAATGCTATAGGTCTACAAGTGCCCTTAGCAGTTCTGTATGCCTCTGCAAGGGCACAATGTCTAAAAAAGTAATGACTAGCACTCAAGGTAGCTATTTGGAAGCTAGCAGTGAAGGAAGTACTTCTCAAGATACAGCTTGAATCTTAGTCCTTATAATAGAAGGCAAATCTAAGTTTGCTGTTTTATAGATAAGGAGTTGGCAATTTTGATGGCTTCTGCAGGAAAACACATATTCTGCTGGACTTGTCAAAAACTAACACAAACATCCTAGAGGACCCTCTGAATCATCTGGTATAATCTACATGAGAAACAATCTTTTGACATCAAGAAACAAAGAACATTCTTGGCTGTACGTGCAAGAGAAAAGTTAACATAACAGTTGGCTCATCTCCTAGTGAAGGTGAAATTCAGACATTATATCATAAATAAATGAGGATATGTCGGTAAGGATACTTATCCTAAATGAACACAGAAAACGGATAGACTTCTTTCATACTCTCTGATCAGAAGGTATCAGCAGCAGGAAAAAAAAAAAATAATGTTATACTATAGGGATCTAGGAACTGTTCAGAAAAACGTATGTTAGCCTGGGGGAAAACTGTGCCAGTAACCATGCTAACAATTTACAAACCTATTGATTGATTCACAAATACAGACATTATGTACAATGGACAAACAGTGCCATTTTCCCAATTTGTAGCAATGCTCAGACCATTACAGACCATTTGCAATCTTTGTAACGAATGTTGGAGCTCTTAGTCTACAAAACATGAGAATTTGATTAAACCAAAGGCCATCTAGCCTAGGATCTGTATCGGACAGTATTAAGCAGATCAGGAAAGATGCTTTACCCATTCTTGTACTCTAATAATACCTCCTCAGAATACACTCCTAGATTAAAAAAATTTTGCAGCTCAGATGACTGAGCAAGAAACATCATCTCTTATAGCTCTAGTTAATTTTTTCCCCTTATGGATCAGATGCCATCAACTTGAGAGGGCAACAGATGAGCACAAAGGAAGCCTACATCCCTAATAACCCAATGTATCTCATTAATTCTTACAGTTGAGCCAGCCCTGCCTCCCGTAGTTTAGGAGCCGGAGCTGGCCAGTCCAAAGCACATGGAGTAAAATATAAGCCTGGTCCTAAGAAGGAAGAGTTAGAAGCTATTCTGACACACTGGAATCCAAGGCTAATGTGCTTTATTGCCACTGTCCTGTGAACGACACTGGTGTTTGCACTTTACAGTTTGCTTAGCTTGTAAGGTCCCCTTGTCTGAAGGATTCAAAGAAGATGAAATAGTTCATCTTGATGCTGACCCCTTATGGTGCAACAAAAGCAATACAGTGTCTACCATATGCTGTAGCACCAAACTGACATGGAAGGGTACTGTGGAGGTGGCTTAAGTGAGATTGACCCTGGTACTGAGCACCAGTCCTAGATGAAAATTATATTATCAAAAAAGCCCAAGCAACATCAAGGAAACAGAATGTCACTCAGACAAGATCCTTGCATGTCTGATGATCAGATGCTGCAAAGATGCCAATTATAAGCCTGGTATTGAAGAAGGGTCACCCACTCCCATGCAGTCCATACGTTACACTGGGCAAATCTGTGCCAGTATGACTAATTGATCAGACCTGTTTGAAGAAGCCAGTGGAGATATGGGGAAGGGATTTTTTGTAACACTAATTTAACAAATATATACACAAGAAATACAGCTCCTACCTTTTTTTTTTCTGGCAATACAAAGTATCACTGGATTAGAAAAGTCACGGCAAAGGTAGAATTAAGATAATTTTAATAGTTTGAAATGTTTGAACCCAAGTCAGTTTGAAACATCTATCTATACAAACTGTTCTTCACATAATAGCAAAAGTGAACAGAAATCCAGAAAAATTACCAGTTTCAAGTCTCCACAGCTGTTGGCAATGCAGCTTTCTTCAACCAGTTCATTCACTTTTTTTTCCAACTGCCTAATCTTCTCTTCTGAACTAAAATAAAAATAACAATAAAAGGATTAATGCTAGTAACGTAACTGGAAATACTAAGCTTTTACATAGGATATTCTCAATAAAACAACAGTGTTGTATCACATGTCACGACTAATTGGTTTTCCCATCAAAGAAAATATAATGTGAAAGTATGTCCAGAGAAGATCCTCCAAAAATATCACATTCAATGCTTTTAATGTGAGAACCGAGACCTAAGAAAACATAAATCCTTTTATGAGAACAAAAGAGACATGCAAATTTCATGGACCCACTTTGTTCAGAAGTAATGACAAAACAAACAGATGGGCTGGTAAAACTTTCAAATCAAACACCTAGTAAAATGAAATACTGTATTAAGAGCAATTAATTGAACCTTTATTTGCATAGATACCTTTAAAGTATATCTTGCAAATGCAGATTTTAATAGAAAAATTATTCATCTTGATTTTTTCCTCAGTTAAGTAACCAACGTTTCAGTACAATTCCCTATTCCTATAAAGCTATATTTGAGGAATACTTTTGTATTGAAAAGCTCAATGACTTGCTCTGAGTGAACTCCCTAACATTCGCACCAGCCTGCAAAACTTTCACAACCTCAGTTTTACCTCATGTGCTAAGGTCAGAGTGAACAGGGAGAAACAGCAGGCAAAATTCCCTCAAGTTCTTCACAGAGAGCTGCATGAATCATGGTGTTTCCTGCCTGTCACACACTCTTCCATAATCCACCACAATTCTGTATAAGTACCACAGCATTTGTGTGGCAACAACTACGTCCAGGCTCCTGAACTACAGCCAGAACCAGAAATCACTGATACCGAACATTTCTGAAAGTCAGAGCAACTGCTCTGGCGAGTCAGCTAACCACACGCATAAATGTTTGTGACATTATTCCAAAAAGTTAAGAGTTTAACTCCTCAACGTTTTGTAACTGCCTGGATGTTTTTAAACTCTACGCATGGTTGGTTTTTCTTGCTGTTAACACTTTGAAATAATTTAACACAAAACTGAACAAACCTGTCTGAATTTTTCATTTCCAGAGGTGGAGCAGGACCTCTTGCTTGGCCAAGAGGATCAAATGAAGACCCTGCAAAATTAACAGAGTACTGACAAGTGTAAAATAACATCTCCCTCTGGCAGCTAGTGATTTCTACAAACCGTACCTCTCATAGCGGCCTTAGTGTAACCTGCAGCATGCACTGCTGTCATTGGTCGAGCAACTCCATCCTTAAACAAAAAGGAAGATATATTAAAATAATCTTCCTAAAAAAATATATTGTGGACAGTATGGACATCAGTTACATATTACAAAACCTTTAAATACAAAAACCAGTTGTTACCACCTCAGTGAACTGAGTATTTTTTAAAATGTTTTTATTTCTCAAATATTATGTATCATATAATATAGTTTCGTTCAGCCATGAGAAAAGAAGGCTTAAGGGAGATCTGATCACCATGTTCCAGTATTTAAAGGGTGGCTACAAAGAAGATGGAGATTCCCTTTCTACAAGCAGTCACATGGAAAAGCCGAAGGGTAATGGGTACCAGTTACTCCTGTGGAGATTCCAATTGGACACAGGAGAAAAATTTTTCACAATGAGAACAATCGGCCATTAGAATAATCTCCCCGAGAAGTGGTGGATTCCCTGACATTGGACACTTTTAAGATTTGGCTGGACAGGGTGTTGGCCCATCTTGTCTAGACTGTGCATTTTTCCAAGAAAGGTTGGGACAGATGATTCTTTAGGTCCTTTCCAACCTGGTATTCTATGATAACTGTCTACAAAGTAGAGAAGCAACCACTATCAGGAAACTGTAACTGACACAAAGGAACACATTACTTTGTGTAAATTTTATATTTTTTCAGAATACTTAATTTCAAAACACCTTTTATTTTTAGAAAATTCTTAAGACTTGGTGGTCTTAAGATCTGTAACATACTCTAGCTTACTGTCACACCGTTTCAGAACTCAGTTGCTTTTTTAATTTTTATTGCCAATAAAGAGCTGCTACGAGATTATGGATCAGAATGTTTTACTTTATCTAAACCAAGACAGGCACAAACAAACTACAGTTTTTTTGTGTTTGTAACTTGTTACCAGACAATGCCTCCCAACACAAGAATGTCTGACCCCATCCCATGCCATCTTATTAAACCTTCCTGTCAGGACACCGAGTGCATTGATAAATGTTAATGGCCCTGACCAGACTCACCTGTGGCCTCCAGCCACACCCCCTACACATGGATCCAGGAGCTTTATTTAAGCTCAACCCTGGCCCGTCAGTGCCTGCCTGAGCTTTGTTGGAGGACTCCTGGTTTCCACATCAGCCACAGCTATGCCTGGCTACAGAGTCCCTTGATACAGATTTCAACCTGTGGACTGACCTCCTGGATTGATTTTAGCCTTGCATTGTCACTATGGACCTGACCAGTGATCATTGGTCCTAACCCTGTGCAGTGACTTTCTGACTTCACCTGGGACCTGCCTCATGACTATGATATTGCCATACATTCTGGACTTTTGGTTGGACGTGGCCACCAGTTCTAGGTGGATCCTACTTGCCTTGCTCAGGTATTGTGGGATGGGGTCCTGGCTGGTGAGGTCCCTGCACCAGCTGTATTGCTTCCAACCCTGTGCTCAAATAAAATACTCATCACAACCCTCATGCTTTCTGACAGTAATATTTTCAAAATTGGACAAATTAAAACAGGGTAAAAAACTGTATTATTTTAATGAACTTTAAATACTTCTATCAGGCCCAAACACTTATCAGGAAACTTCACTGTTCCAAATCAATATAAAATATGTTAATATTTAACTTTTACCTGTATAGCTCCTGTCATTGGTCTTCCCATAGATGAAGTTAAAGTTGCCTTCGACTACAAAAATAAGGAAGTTGTTTGAAATTAGCATTCACAAAGCATTAGAAGCCTGTAAAGGCTGTGTACAGTCTTCTCAACACTGAGTTTTAAGAGTTGATCTAACTCTCATGTAAGTTCATAGCAAAATTCCAATTTATGTTATTCATATACAATATACTGACAGTGCCTGGCAGACTTAAGATGTCAAACACTTCAGTTACATAAAAAACCAATACTGTGAATTTATGCTATTTGGCTATCTGTCAGACTTTTTTAAAAAATTACATAGAAAAGTATCTGAGGCAGCAGTATTTTCCATTATTAAATTATTGAAATTACTACCTTTAAACTGAACAAGTAATTTGCACAAAATATTTCAGTAAGATTCTGAGTACAACTGATAAGAGATTAATACAGGGGCAGATTTTAAGTCATACTTCCATGAAGATTTATTTTACAATACATACAGATATACTTTGAAACTGCCAATGGATATCTTTTCTATTAGTTGATATGCTGCATACTGTCCTTCTGTATTAGTGTTAAAAAAGTAAAGAAATAAGTGTGAAATATTTGGTAGTAAGTGCTAAAGGTTTCTACAAATATAAAATACAAACAGACAAAAATAAAGTGTTTCAGACCATGCAAAAGTATTTCCCTAATTGCCACTCAGAGGCCTATGTTTTACTGTTTTACCCACTATCCATCACACATGATTTTTTTTTTTAGTTTTTTCTAGTAAGACTGAATCTATTAACAAGGACTGTAGTGTAGGAGAGTAAAACAGGTAGTGCTGTGGACTGGATAATGCTTTGGAGGTTTCTAGCTCTACTATTGCAGATAAACATCTCAGTCTATTACCATTAGCAAGTGCCTTTTTGAGCACTCTTTTCACAAGACAGCTTTACCCATAGCATGGTACTACACTAAAAATCTGCAAACACAATTGCTAAGAAAAACCAATCTCTAAAGGAATGTATCCAGAGCAGGTAAAAGAAGGTTCAGAGTAAAGGTTGTATTTCAATGACATAATAGAATTTGAAATTGTTATCCAGCTAACTTGCATAAGAGATCTAAAGCAATGTGGTGTCCCTTCTTTATTTGCCATAAAACTTACAGGAACTTTGTATCTAAGAGCATTGTCTTCTCAAATTTGACTGAGACAGGCAAACAGGTTGGAAATTTATTGGGATAAGGGAACAGTGGATATATCACTAATGTGTAACTTCTGTTTCCATACCGAAACAGGTTAAAGTGTTAGTTATACAAGAGTTACAATAGGCTAAGTATACAAAAGAATATAACCAACTTTTTCTGACTAAACTAGAGGTGACTTGAAAACCCATATTTTTTAAGACTTAATTTCACCTTAACTTTCAGAAAACTTTCCCAAACCCAAACAACAACCCATCCAGTTCCTCCTGCAAGAAAATCAGGTTAATACCTTGGAATCTACTGCCTTATGCAGTACAGAAGTTGATTTGCAGTGTGGTTTGGGAGAAAAAGGAAAAAAAAATAAAATCAGTAACCATGCACAGAGTTGTGAATTAACTACAATTAACGAATACATGTAGTTCACTGGAAGGAAATACTTAGATAAAAAGAGCTCACTTTGTGCAAGGGATTAAATGGAAAATTTATTTTTTGCTAAACACCTCATTTTCATTAAGAATACAACAGAACAAAAACCTACCCCAAATCCAGTAGCTAAAGGTCTTGAAGCTGATGTACCGGGAATTTTGGCTGTCACCTAGGTGGAAAAAAAAAAAAAAACCAAAACCAACCCCACTAATTAACAACCATATGTGTTAATTATTAGTCTTTCTATATAGTTTCTGTAGTGAATTTTTTTTTTTTACTTATTTTTCATATAAATAACTAAAGTCTGTATCTTCATGGTGGTAGTAGACAAAAAAAGATAAGAGAGTCACAAGATAAGTTTGCATCAGTGGCAAAATTAGAGCTAGGCCTCCAGAGAAGGTGTACACTGTTGCAATGTACTTTGAAAGGTACTTACAGGAGGTCTTCTACCATGACTTGTTCTTGCTGCCTGTTGAAAAGCCACATCATTTTCTAAATCCTAGAAAAGATAAAACAAAAATATCAGTCCTTTTGAAACCACAACACGCAAAGCCACAATTCCAGAACCTTAGGACTACTGAATACAGATAGGTAAAAAACAATTCTTCTTCCAAAAATACTTGACTTGAAGATAGCTGAGTGACAGGTTTTACTGACAATAAATAATGATTATATTATTTGGTCTATCTTTTTTGGTATTTTAGATTAGGAAATGTAAAAATCATTACTCTCTGAAAAATAAAAACACAGAGAGGAAGCAGACCTTTAGTGATAAAATATAACATGAAATTTTATTTCTGTCCAAAAGCTTACTACTAGCACTATTTCTAAATTTTAACATTAATGCCTGTCATGCCAATACATTACAGTATCTCATGTCTCTCAGGTCATGCTGCAACTCCCACAAATTTTGCACTGGGATTTCACACAAGATAACGCATCTTGCAACACTGGTCCTGCTTTGAGCAAGGTAGTGGGTTTGGACAAAATGACCCCTGTTGTTCCAATTCCGCTACATCAGCAGTTACCAGAAAGTGGTCTGCAGGGTTACTGTAAGTCATTCCAGATGCTCTACTGATTGCACAGGGAACTGCAGGACTCCACTCTACCGTTACCTCCTTCAGCTGTAGCACAGCAATAAATCAATGAGCTACTGACCAATAAGTAGCCTCTTTTGTCAGAAAACTTTCTGCTCCACACTGTCTGGGAAACACCACATTGAACGTCCCCAAACGTGAATATGGCTTTCGATCAACTAGGATTTTACACTTCACACATTCTAACCATTAAAGCATATTAGATCTGCTATGAGATGCACACAGGTATTTTGTTGGAATAGAAAACTATCAAAAAAAGATTCTGGTGAAACTTCATATATTTCTTGCTAAATAAAGAAAATTTCTCCTCAAAGCAGTAGTACACTTGCGCATTACTGTACCCACATGTTATTATCTTGTACTTTGAAGTTAAAATCCTATGTATGGGAAACAGCAAATATTTTTACCTGTGTGTCAAACGTGGGGTTATAATCATTGTAGCCAGAATAAAGATCATCTTCATCAGCCTCAGGAGCCAGATGCACATTTTGCATCATTTTTCTGTGAAACATTTAACATGCCAAAATATCACCTCAGTGGTTTTATACATGTCTTTAAAAGTGTAGAATATAAATAGTAATAAGGTTTCCAAGTTCAAAAGAGCTAAAATTTCATAATTTTTTTTAATTGCTGCCTTTGGAATTAAAAATGAGCCGTGATTAGTCATAAAAACTAGAGTACACCTATAAACAATACTAAATGGCACCATTTCATAGAAATAGATTTTGTTAGGTATTTATAGCACTATCAGAAAATTGTTTTAAAGATATTTATCATTAAAACTAAATTATCACAACAAGGAACTGTATTACTTTTAGAATACTATCTTTACATTCTCAGACAATTCGGATTTAAGATAATTCTGTCTAAAGTTTGCCTTTTTTTTTTTAATTAGGCCAAACCATACCAGTCTAATGAAAATACCTCATCTAGCTTCAAATTTTCCTTCACCCATGTGCTTATATTAACACAGACATAGCTATTCTCTGTATGCAACATTCTTCATACAATTTTTCCATTTCAACTCGAGCAGTTTTTAAAAACTAGAATTAAAGAAGCCTTGGTTCCAATGTCTTTCTTCAGAAATACTTCAGTGTCTGATACAGCTGCATTCACCTTGTGGTCTTTCCCTCGCTGAGGGGTCTCTCTTTGCCTGGCTACCTGTTTTCATGAAAATATTAAGAAAAGAACGTTTGATTTCAGCTATAACATGAAATACGTGCACTTCATCAAGTAAGCAAGCCTCGGCCAGGACAAGGCGCTGCACACCCCACCGAGGGCCGGTCCCGCTCCAGCCGGCGAACGGGATCCCCCCGCCGCTTCCCCTGTGGCTGGGGCCTCCTCCAAGCCGTACGCGGGGCCGCCGCGGCCCGAGGCCGAACCGGGCTCCTTTTTGCGGGTTTCCTCAGTCAGCGGCCGAGGCGGGAGGCGGTGGCGAATGCCCCGGCAGGTCGCCGAGAGGCTCAGGGAACCAACGCGGCGGTGCCAACGCCCTACACGGCGCGCACAACCTGCTCCCCGGTGGCCCGCGGCCCCTGCCCCGAACGCGGCGGAAGCGGCCGGGCCGCGTTGCTAAGGGGAAGCGGGAAGACGCGGTCCTCCGCGGCGCCGCTCCCGGCTGCGCGAAGATCCCGCGCATGCGCAGAGCAGCTGCCGAAGCCTGTGCCCCTCTGTGGGTGTGGACCGGCTGTGAGGGACGCTACCGCCGCAAATGGCGGCGCAGGAGCAAGGCGGGCAAGCGGGTGTAAGGGGCTGGCATTATTCAGCCCTTCGGCTGCTGGAGATACCGGCTCCCTGCTGCCCCTCCGATTCCTGCCAGGATCGGCTTGGGCGTGCTTACTTCTGTCGTTAACAAAAGAAAGCCGACCCTCATCTTCTTTCCGCAAATTAAACGTCAAGAGAATTCTGTCTTCCAAAATGTGTGACTACAGGGGGTAACCCACACAAATGCAAAAATTTCCACGATCATCTTCTGCATGGGAAACTACAGCTCTGAACTCTTCTGGACAAGGTTTTTGAAGTGGGTTAGGGTTGATCACTGAGTGAAGAGCTAAATGCAAACGAAATTTGACTTTCTACTTGTTCTAGGACTTCCTCTGAATTGATCGGGCAAGCATTTAAACATACACTTAATTTCCTGAGGTAGGTTATGCACATTTCCAAGATGGGAACCTGCGTGCTAAGGAATAAAAGTTGTGCCATACAATGGACATACAAACAACTGCTGTTTCCCCCTGTGCTTTCCTCATCTTCTGGAAGAGGAAGACAAAACTACTGCGAAGGATGGCGGATGTGTTAGGCTGCCTACCTTTAGTCCACGGGATAAGGAAACATAAATGGAAAAAAGATCTGTTGTCAGCTAGACACTGTTTTGCTGTGTGCAAACAAAAGTCTGCAATGTGGATAATATTGACCGACTTTAAAGAGAAAATTACTAGGATAAATGAGTTAGTGTTTCCGAAACATTACATAGAGAACAATTAACATTCTGAATGGGGTAAAAAACCTAGATTCTCCATAATGGGGAATTCAGGATTACAGGATCATAGAATAATTCAGGCTGGAAGAGGCCTCAGGACATCTCTCCCGTCCTTACACCTAGTTTAAATCTGTGTCTCTTCCCAAGAGTAAAGTCAACCTGCTGTCATTTTATGGTGAAAATGGGTATTTTATGCTATGGATTTGTTATCACGAGAGGAAAGCACATCTACTATGGCAAAGCAAATGGCTTTTTGCATAGCTGTGAAACTTCACACTCAAGCACGTGTCCCACACGTGGGAGCACCTCATCATGGCACACGCCTTTAGCACGTTTCTCGAGCTCTGGACTGTTGCTGGCCCGTGCCCTCTGGAGCGCCGTGGCCCCCACAGCTCTCAGACAGCAGCCGGCACCTCTGGGCAGAGACCTCGCCACAGTCGCTGCTCACTCTGGGGGTGCACAGCTGCACCATTTCTTCCAATGAGCCGAGAAATCTGCTCTCACACCTGAAAGGCTCAATTAAAAAAAAGACAGTAAAGCTTCCCATCTGGCATAGTCTCTGAAACCAAATAAAAAATTAGAGGCGCTAATGTCTTAGAAAAAAATGTATTCCTATTACCATTTTTACTGCTTTCTCTTAGTTGGTATTTTGGAAACCCTGCTAAGTGTCAGCTCATTTCCTCACAGCAAATCATTACACTCTGGGGAAAGTTTCCCGTGCCTAAATGGGAAACAGAATAGAATCAAAGAATCATAGAACAGTTTAGGTTGGAAAGGACCTTAAAGATCATCTAGTTCCAACCCCCTGCCATGCAGCAGGGATCTCTGAACATACCTGCAAGTCTTTTTGAGAAAAAAAATATTTTACGAGACCAATTGTAACCTACCCCTACTGCCTTATGCCAATGGCATAAGAAAGCTGCAAAGGCAATATACAGTGCAGTCAGTCAGAACACCCTTTCCATGGTCAGGGTTTGTGAGCATTAGGCTTTCTACTGCTCGCCACCTTTCAGCCTCAAAGTCCCTTCCGAAGAGATAAGGCACAGAGGATATGAGTGAAAGGTCTTTCTACTCTGGCTCCCAACAAGAGAAACAAAGATAACATAAAGAAGTATTAAGACATGATCATTTCTTGCATTAACCTGTTCACGCTCCATGAATGAGCCACTTTCACATGGAAACTTCAGACTTGAGACCTTTGGACATGAGAACGTTCATACCTGAAGTTTCTGGAATACAAGTATTTTGCAGACTTAAGGTGGGAAAAATCCTCAGGTGAGTTACTTGCCACAAATTATGAACTTCAGCACCGGGAATATATATACATTTCTAGCCCCCCTTTTCTAACTGTGACTCCTCGTATGTAATTGAGCCGATGGTTTTTAGATTTTTCTGATTGTTCCCAGACACATTCATGTGTACCCGAGCAGCAGGTACATTCTGTGGCAAGAGCTACCACTGCAATCTGACTATGTTAATATTATCAAACTTTCTTACCCTCCAAAACTGTGTCTATACACTCAAATCAGCTATTGGAAGTAGTGCCTGGCCTGTATGGTCCCTGACCATGCTGGGAATTGTTTGGGAGAATGATAACTAGCTAACACTATAATACTTAACCCCACAGACAATCGACTCCAGCGCCTGGTCCAGCCCCGGGCAATGCTGCACATTGCCCCCACTGCCGGAGCATGCACCAGGGGCCATGGACCTTGGGAACACTCCCTGGCCCAGCTCCTTAGGCCTCTCAGTCCAGCTACTACTTCTGACACCCTCGCAACAACATGAGGGTCTCATCAGACTTTACTTACATTTCTAAAAGCTGTGTCAATCTAAAATTATTATTTTTTCTGGCACTGTGAAGTATAAATAGAGCTTAATGCATGAATCACAGAATCACAGACCCCAGAAATGTCAGGATCCTTTGTAGCAACACGGGACCTTACTCATGGGTTGTGATTGCAAGACGTCTTCTAACAAGGTCATGCTACAGGGAGAAACCCGTATGATGTAATTGTCTTTACTGGTTTTTGCTAAATCCAGAGGGCAACCTGGAATGTAAAGCTGCCAAAAAAAAAGTAAAAATGTAAATTTAGTATACTGCCCAAGCAACATTGTATGCTGTGAATTCCTGATCATTTTAAACTGGATTAAGCCAGCACTGTCACTAAATAAAGTTGTCCTATTCTTTTCCCACCTTCTGATTTTCATTCGTGCCCCGGATCACTCCTCTGACTGGCATCAAGTTAGATGCTTGTGCAGCTGAAGCAAACTGCAGATTTAATCAGGTTTTAGTTCAGTTACCTGTCACGACATCAAGTATCCAATCCAGTAAATTCAGTGATAATTTAGGGCAGATTAAGGAGACCATGAAACTATACTCTTAAACATATGGTGTATCTGTCTTCTTGCAGCGGTAACATTGCAAATAAGGTCTCAGACAAACTGTTCCAGGACCTACTAACTCGGGTTCAGGGGTTACTGGCCACCATCTACCTGTGATAATCACTCTTAGTGTGTACCTTATCCTTTCTCTGCCAGTTTAACTGTTTGTCTGATCTAATTGGTGTTTTCAAAAAATGGTCTGAATTGAAAAGCAATTCTCCCATTATAATCTTTAAAAAGTAATTTTCCAGCATTGAATTCTGGACTCAACAGGTGTTCAGAATCTTCTGCTGTCATGGGGAGACCCTTCAGCTAGCTCGACTGCCACAAACAGTGAAGCTACATTTAACCACTTCTCTGGGAACTGATGGATCTTGTCAGAATACCTCTAAAATTTACTGAAGGGAAAGAAAATATGGAATGCATATAAAATTAAAGCCTTTCTAATACTTAACCTTTCAAATACTTTCTTGTTTTTGTTGAAACTTTAAGAGTTGAATGGTAATTGAACTTAATGGTAACTAAATTTATTTTAAGGACAAATAAAAATTGAAAAATTAAAGTCTCAGGTCATGCTCTTCCTATACTTGAAAATTCAAACTTCAACTGTTTAGTATTTTACTGACTGGTCTACGTTACAGCCTTGACACCCTGGGCTCATTTATCTCATCAACAGATACATATGGTATGTTACTTTCCTCTGTTATCAAGTGTGTTAGAATCTTTATAGGGTGTTAGAATCTTTATATATTAGCTCATTATTTCTGTGCTGTTAAAAACACACCTCTATAGCACTTTTTAATATAAAGTTCTTCCAGCTAATGTTTCCTACCATAGGATCAATAAGTTAAAGAAGCCTTTTGTCTATTGTAGGAGATTTAAAAAATCTATTTTATATTTGTGATCTCTGAGTTGGTGTGCATAAACATATATAAATTAGATTAAGAGAATTCAGTTTAGAAAATAAAGTTTCTAGGCCTGTTCTTGATGCAATGATAAACACAAGAATCAGAATGTTTTCGGGGTTAGGTTCTTAATGAGGAATTAATTAGGTAAAGTATTTTATAGTTATGTTGAAAGTTTTTAAAAGAGCTATTTCAGAACAGTTCTAAAGGCAGAAAATATTCAGTATAGTTCTGCTCTAAACATCAATTTACTATATAGTCTGTATTTAGTAAAGCAAGTACATAAATCAACTTACATAAATTTGAAAACAAAATAAATGGAAGACCATCATTATGAATAACACGTTATGAATAATATAGACATTGTTTGGGTTTAAAAGACATTTGCAACAGGAAAATTATCTTGTTAACAGGTATTTTTACTATTAAAGGAAATAATTCCATCTAGTTTTGCTGAATCATGTTTTTGTAATATCTGTTTTACTACTGTTTACTTTCTGATTCTTGCAGATAGCTTCAAGAATAAGCATTTTAGCAAAATTGGTAGTATTTGCATCAGACCATTTGCACTGTGAAAGACCACCTAAATTAACTCCACAAACTACTAGCAATAATTAAAATTAGTTTTAATTGTAGCATAATTTTAATATAATCACTAGTTAAAATTACAGTATGCACACCATTAGACATCTACAGAATAGGAATGAAGTTATTAAATTAAAGCTATCATTTTAAGGCATTATGTTTTCTGAACTGTTAGGATCATAGTAGCAATGTAACATTGTCCATTACAAAAGAAATGTACTTTCTGGGTGCTCTGGTGAGCAAGTAACATATTAAACCAATCTAATATTTAACAAATGTGAACTATGCCTCTGTTTTCACCCCATGCCAAAAGCTCAGGCTAGGACATTCTGCAAAAGTATGGAACTCATTTATTTTCTGCAAGGGAGAATTCACATCTCCTTAACATTCCACCTCCCTGCGGCTCACAGTTAACCCTAGTTATTTCCCCTTGTTTATTCCACAACTGTTTTATACTGTCCTACTCCTCCCCTCAGTAAACCCACCTTCTCTTGGCAGCCAGTAGCAGTTTTCAGCTTCTCACGTGGGGCAGCAAAGGAGCATGCTCAGTAGAAAGAGACCAAAAACATGGAGGGATCAACTTTGCAGCTCCTAATACAAGTCAAATCTGCTCCTACTGCTGTTGGACTTAGAAGAAAGAATATATACATTGGTGAGTGTATATTTACTCTACTTGGGCCTCTCCTGCTGCCAGTACAAGCCCTACTTTTAATTCCCTAATGGAGCCCAGGACCTTTAACCATATTATTGTTACAGGTTTTTGACGTTTCTGAGCTTAGGGCACCTTCTCTTGTTCCCATGTGAGTTGCAGAAGAGGGAGGAGAATCACCGTCCCTTATTTGTGGAAGCTGCAAGTACTGAGCCTAAAAATTCTTATGCTATTACACAAAAGCAAAACTTTCCTCTTTTAAAAAAAATCATATTTTCTTCCCTTGACTTAGACTTCTGAGAATTTAATTCTTTATATTTTCCATTTTTCTTGTGAACCTCTCTCTCTGTCCACTTCTGAACTATTCAGTTTGGACTCATCAGTGTGTCTGGTCACCACAGTGGGGAAGATGGCTGCTGTCATACTCTGATCAAATAACCAATGCAGAGCTACGTGGCTTTGTCACTAATATATGGATGATAATAATATAGTTCAGATTTCATTGCCACAGACCCCTTGTTTTGTTCACCAGCAGAACTTAAAGGCCCTGTAATTGCTATTATGACAGCTGTGATTAGCTCTGAACCCCCTGTAGTAACACCTCCTGAAGTTTAATGGAGCTTCTAATTCTGCTGAATCAATTTGTCTATCTGTAATGGCTTTTCTCTCTAACAGTCTATTACTTAAGACAACTTAAGGTATAAATACACATCTCAGGAGGTCAAAGAATATTAAAATACCTGGTAGGTACTTCCAAATGGGACTCATGGCGAACTTGTTCTGAAAACCATGTTTCCAAAGCCCAGGAGACATTAGTTTTGTGTTCTAGGAACTTAATTTTATTTCTTTGAAGTAAAAACTTGAGTACACAAAATAAGTATACAGTTTGCTTCAGTTACGCTTTGGCTAGAAAAAGGTCTTTGTGTTTTGAACACATGCTAAGTCATGCCATTTTGAAGTAGCCTTCAAAGGAGCAAAATTTGTACTTGCTAAAACCATAGAACAATTGCTTTCTACACCAGCCTACACAAGGTACGAGCAGCGGAACTGGCAGGGCATCCCACACCCATCTGTCCCACTTCCTTCAATCTTCCTATAGCCCAGTTATGGCCCCTTTCCTCCACCTGCATTTCCCAGCTACTGGCAGGTCTCAGGTTACGTGGGTGGTGCTCACGTTGAGAGGTCAAGGAGATACTAGTTTGGTTTTCCACCTGGTATCCATTGGGTGGTCTTTGTGAAGTCTTTAGGAATCTATACTTTTGAGGTATCTCTCTCCTTGTTGAATGTGGTTGGAGTTCGCAAAAAGCTAGTGAGGGGGACAGGTGTACAAAGTGATTATGTACATCTTTTATTTTAGTTTTTTCTTGGAAACTAGAAGAAATGATAGCCAAACAAAGGTTCAAAAGATATCCAAAGGTTCACTGAATTTCACCAGTAACTATGAAATGTTTATTCTGGGAACAGATGTATTAATTTTCAACTGTATTTTTTTCAGAAAGCCAGAAACACAAAAAAGCTTGTAAGTATTTTTCAGCTATTTAAAAAGTACAATAATATATTCTTTGATAACAAGTAAGCATTTAAAATGTTTACTTTTGTTTCTTTTCAGGAATATAACCATGATTAGAGAGCAATATGCAGATGAGTAGGAACTATACAGAATTAGAAAAAATGAGTAATGCAGCATGCCAACAGGAACAGAAGATATTGTAGAGCAGCTTAAAGAATTATGTTGATATTGTAATGTCACATCTTTGCACAATTATTTTTTCTATGAAAACCAAGGACAGCCAAAATATCTTTTTAATTGAGAATTCAAGAAGGAAGTATTTTTAAGAATTGTAAGGCCTTGCTTAATGTGAAAAAAAGTATGGAACTAGTTTCAAATTTAAACTTTACTTTGGAATTCATATGTGCCCGTCAAAAAATAGAAAGCAATGGGGTTTGATGTATTCCAGTGCTGTCCCTGGCTAAAGTGCGATGGGGTCTTTGTGTCCTCAAAGGGGGCTGTGAATTCCAAGGCCCAGACTCTCACAGGTGTTTCATCAGGAGCTCACATGGGGGCACCTGAACACCTTTGATTACACGGCCATAGGGGTCTACCCTTCTTAATGGTAGGGTAAGACCTTGGCCTTTACCCAGACCTTTGCCCTGTCCCACCCTAGGGCAGGTTTGGTGGGGAGGCCTCTGTCCTGGCAAAGGATGACCTCCTGCCCCTCATCCTGCAGGTGACCACCCTCGCCTGCCCACCTCACGGTGCAGCCCGAGGATGAACACGCAGGGCCCGCCTTCCCACGGGGGACAAACCAGCGATGCCGGCACCTCGAGTTCGTGGGGAAGACTGTGCTGGTGCTGTGAGAGCAGGTGTCATGGCCGCGCCCCCGCTGCCTGTGGAGGATGAGAAGGGGAAGGAGGCGAGCTGGCACTTGGCCCAGGTGAGAGCTGCCGGTAGGTGAGGGGGGTCGGGGAGACCTCTCCGTGTCCGTGCAGGTGTGGGAGAAGTCACCTGGAGCCTGCGGGCGACGTGAGCCCGGTTTCGCCCGGCCGGGGCCCGCTGCTCGCCGCGCCGCCTGGGGGCGGGCTCTCTTCCCGTCGAGGAGCGGCCGCTGAGGGGCGCGGCGCAGAGCCAATGGGAGCGCTCGTAGCAGTAGCCAATGGGGGCGGCCGTGACATGGCGGCAGCCGCGGGTGGGGGGCGGGCGCGCAGCGAGGCGGGGGCGGCATTAACGGCAGTGCCGGCTCCTCGTCCCGCGTCGCCCGGCCCCGGCAGGCATGGAGCTCTCGCAGGTTGCTATCATCGGCAGGTAAAGTTCCCTCTCCCGGGGAGGCGGTGCCGGCTGGGCTCGGCCCCCAGGGGCCCTGGGAGCCCAGGGACGTGCGAATGGTCCCGGGCGCCGTCCCGGCGAGGCCCGGCCTGCGGGCAGGCGGGTTTGCCGCCTCGGCCCTCTCCGCCGCTGCGGGCGTCGGGCGCCTCGGCGAGGTGCTAACTCGGGGCGGCAGGTGGGTCTCGGCGTGTGGGAGAGCCGGGCTGGGGCGGGGGAGTGGTGCGGGGCAGGGCAGGCCGCCTGCGAGTCCGGCATCCGGGAGCCCGGCAGGGAACGCACCGGTTTGGCTCGTTAGAAGGAGTGTCTCTGCTTAAGTGTCCTTAGAAAGAGTGTCTTTGCTTAAGTCCCTGACAGCTCTGTGCTACTTTAAAAAAAATACAACCCAAAACAAACAAGCATTCGCAGCGTCTCTGCTCGAAGTCAGTCTTCCTTCAGGTCTGAAAGGCTGCTGCTCTCTTCCATTGCTATGTTTTGGGGGGGGGGGGCGGGGGGCAAGTGCAAGAGGAGTGGGGAAATCTGAGCATGGCTTTAAGATCCCGCTCGTCAACTACGTCAAGAAACTCCTAAGTTTCTGTTGGGCACTCCTGCAGTAATACCATCTTGCCGCAAGGTACAGCGGTATTTCAGACTTGTGTGGGAATGCATTGTTTCCTCCTCTTCTTGAGCTAAAACTGAAGTTTCCTAGTCGAACAATAATCTGGTGGAGAGGGAGAAAAACTGCCCGACAGTAATAGCCCCCTACTCACTTCTGTAACTCTGTGCTAGAAGCATGGGCTGCAACAAACTTCGTTACCGAGACTGCTTGAGGTCTCGGCACACGTGTCTGGGTGCTGTCATGTGATGGTGACAAAGCTGGCTCTTGCTGGTGGCGCTCGGGGAGCTTTTTTTTTCGCTGTAGGTGCGTGAAGGGCCGGGAGAGCGGGACGGCTTTTGTAAACTCTGTGGTTCAAAAGAAAAACAAACCCCACAATCCTAAAAACCTGTATAGAAATAAAAGAAAAAAGTACCTTTTGGTCAAACATTGCTTTAAGGAAACTTAATTTAAAAGTGCAATTTGAAAGAGATGATGCTAACTTATAAAGATACTGGTAACTCTGATATGCTTGTTTGAGTGATCCAAATGTTTTTATTTTAGAAATGTGTGTTACTCAGGAGGCCACAGTAGCTAACGAACCTTGACCCATACCTTACCTTTTCCACAAATGTGCTTGTTCTGTGGCTTGCCTGAGAACTTCCGAGGTCTGGGCTTACTACGGTGAAGTTGTGTGTGTGTGTTTTGTTTTATATGGTAAGTTTTGAGTGAGAGCTTACTGTTCGCTTAACTTAAACTGCTGTTTCCTGAAACTTCCTGTTTTGTTCCTTTTTTTCATATTTAAACCAAAGGCTGAGCATGTTCCTGTTTTCTTTTCCTTCTTTTCTCCTCTGCCCTATTGCTTTATATCTGACTTTTACTCCCCTTTTAGTCCTTTATTGGTGCCCCAGTGGCCTTGCATTTTCCAGTTGCCAGAGATTGCTTAAGTTTAATACTACACATACAGTGGTCTTGGAGGTTACAGGAAATACATGTAATTATCAATCCCCCTCCATCGTAGTAGTCATGGGTATGGAGTTGTGCTCCTGTCCTTGTTAAGGAGATACTTATTTTTTTATGATCTCAGCTTATTTAAGACTACTACCCTGCTCCTCAGTGCTTTAGTTTGAAGCAACTGATGCCTGCTATAAATCTCATTAAGTTGAAAGCCACATTGCTTTAAGAGACATGATAAAATCATCAGTTACTGCAAGCTTCCTCTGTGCATTTCTCAGCAATGTGATTTCACCAAAAGATGTAGGCAGACTGTTCCTGCATGCCTTCAGCATAATAGGGTGCTTTATCTAAAAATAAGGATCATGCTAGAGGTCAGTAGGTGGAAAAGCAGTATCAAACCCATAGTTAGTTTTTTGTTGTTTTTTTTTTTCTTTTCACATTCTCATGGTACTTCCTGAATTGTAGAGGACTGGTAGCTGGGCCTTAGGTTTTCTGATCATCTCTGAAGCAAGATCCTGAACTCTTGGCCCAATGGGCTGGTGTCTGTCTTTAGACTATGAACTGAACAGATAAGTGTTAAAAATAATTAGAAAAACCCCAACTCTTTAATGTAATTCTGTGCACCAGCTCCAGGTTAAGATTGCAGCTGACAAAACTGTTGATACTTGAGTCCAGCGTCCCAAAGTAGTGGTCCCTGCTGTTTTGAATTCTGCTGTCCTTTTTCTGCTTTGTCTTTTTCTTCCTCGTTATATTTCTTCCAGCTCTCAGAGAAGCTGCTACAGAGCTAGCAAAGGATGTTTCTCTGTTAGAGATTTGTTTCTCATCAATATGTAACAGGTCTTTTCATGAAATATTGAAGAGTCCAAACTCTGTTTTCCTTCTTGTAATGCTTGTCAGATCCCCTTCCCCGAAATAAATGCTTCTTTATTAATTGGCTGATATTTATTTTCTTTTCAGTGGACTCATTGGTCGCAGTTGGGCTATGGTGTTTGCTGCCGGAGGCTTTAAAGTGAAACTTTATGATGTTGCACAAGAACAGCTAACGAGTGCACTGGAGAACATTCGGTAGGTCACCTGACTTGAAATGATCAGGACTGTAATGAAACTGGGATTTCTGTAATCATGAATGAACAGCCACATCTTACTATTTAAGGGAACATAGTTTTAAGCTTGGAAGAAGGCTTTAGCTTAGAAGTACAGGACGAAGTACAGATCCTGTTAAGATCAGAAGAACTCTGCTCCCAACGACACTTCCGAAGAGCACTTTATTTCTTAAGTAATGATTTAAAAGCTTAAGTTCAGATCCAAATTCTTGAAATGATGTTTACCATGATTATGTTATCTATAGGCTGAGCTTAAAATACATGAAAATAAGAGGTTTTGCATAGAAAGACAACAGACTTTCAAAATGAATGTGGGTTAATATGGATTGCTGAGGAGCCCTGCTACAATTATTAGTATCATATAACTAGAATTTTTTTAAATTCTTAATATTTTTTGAGTCCTAGAAGAACAGATCGTTAGTTCCACTAATGAAGCAACAACTGATCAGTTACAGTAGAGGCTGGCAAGCACCTTTAGGAAGAGCAAATTTGAGAATGTGAACACCGGAACAATTCCACTGGTTCAAACCACCAGTCCTTCAGACCTTTGCTGTGTTGCCCTGGGGCATTATGGCTAAAGCCACATGCTTTTGGTGTGTGACAGCTACAAGTTCAAGTCCTGTCTATCTGCTCCCCTTCCCCAACCTTCAGTGCCTAGAAGTTCCTTGTGTATTCAGTAACTCTAACTAGATTTCTTCCAAGTATTTCTCTAACCTTGCCTTGAACGTGTGTAAATCCTTTTGCAGCCTTCTTGCCAAAGGAGTTTGTGTTCTGCAGGTTTACGGCTCACTGTGTGAAGAGCTATTCCCTTTTGCTTGTTTTCAACCTGTCTCCTCAGTTGCTTTGTTTGGCCCCTAGTTCTTATGTTAGAAGTGACAGTGGCTGGTTGGTTCTATTCACCCTTTTCTTGCTGGACCTGAAATACAGCTTTTTATATGCCTTTGAGGGAGTGAGTGCATTTACAGAGTGGTTCGGTAAACAAACTTAGGTTGCTGTATCAGCATTTAATTCTAAAATGTAGGTTGCTTCATGATCAGCATCTCAACCTGAATGCATCAGTCCTCCCTTCATGATGCCTTGGAGTGAAGTATGTTAGCTGCTGTGTGTCAGCCACTATGAGGAGTAAGCTGCAGGTAAAAAAGACTGTGGCATGTTGCGTCCTGATTACTTTTTGTAACAAGGGTTACAGGAAGGAGGAGTGACTTCAGGAGCCCCTTGTAGGTCAGTTCAGTTGTTGAAGTTTAGAGGTTAAAGGGTATGTGATACCTAGTGAGATTTGCTAAAAATGGCTTGATAATGAAAGGGGAGAATCTGTCTCCTACAATTTTTTAATTTATTTTCTTTTATTTCCCCAAACCTTTCTTTCCAGGTAGGTGCTAGTCAGACTGAACATCTCTGTTACTACACCTAGATGACAGATACTTGGTTTTTGCAGAATTGCTGCTGTAGCGGTAGCCATGATGAGATTTTGGATTATTGTGGAGGGGAACATTTTGCAGTCTGCATTACTAAAGAGAGCACTCGCGTCTAATTTTTTCTAATAGTGAAATGGGGACTTGAGGCTTCTAAGGTTTTGGCTTGGAAAAGTGAAGCATAAAATGTCATGTGTAATTAGGTAGAGTGCTATTTGGTTGTGTCTGTGCTGTCCTGTGCCTGCATGTGCTGCCCCATGGGAGTTCAAGTCAGGTTTTGCCTTTTACATAAGGTGTTCCTAACTCAACTTATAATTAACTTGTGTATCTTGGCTGTTGTAACATCTTAGTTAAAAAGCCTAGTTTCAGGTCAGTGTACTTCTTGTGATAAGAATACAAACTGTGCAGTTTCTTCAACCAGTATTTTAATGATTGTACTTATCAAAATATGGTTAAACTTGAACTTCTTTGCACTGATTTTGTAGCACACAGCCTGCAGTAAATCCCTTTGAGTTACTGATATGATACTTGTGTAAGGGCTGGAGCTTGAGAAGGTAACGAGGACTCACAGGAGAGAGCAACTGACAAAGCCATCTGGTGGCTACTTCTCTGGACTTGCTGGGATTTGCTCTCCTTTTCCTCTGCAAATGGTTAGTGCTTTTAGGGAAGTTTTTAGGCTTAGGGTTTGGGGGGGGGGGTTTTTTGTTTTGTTTTAGTATTGAAAAGTATTTGTTCCACTGTAGTCTGCAGTCCATGAACTTTTAGTTTATGGAGATGCTCTGCATATTAAGGAGAAACTGGAGTGTACAGAGGACTGTAGTTTCCTTATTCTAAACAAAAGAAAAACACGATTTGAGTAGTATACAACATTCTCTTTACTTCTAAAAGGAGATAATACTCCTTTCATGACACAAATACATAAATATTTATTAACTATTTTATGTGATGGACTTCTAGTACATTGACTTGTAACTCACTGTTCTGAATTTATATAAAGGGCATCTCAGGGTTCATTAACCTCATGAATTCAACTCTCACACTACAGAAGGTGGGCAGCAGGGCTGTGTAGTCCTGCAAGAGGACTGGAACAAGTCTGGATGGACCTACAATGATCATGAGAGCCTGCACGTATCTGCATGGAAAACCTGAAATGTACTCTGTAATTTTATTCAAAACACTTGGGTATGGGTAAAAAAAAAAAAATTACAGTGTGGAATTTGGATCTACTGAAACAAGTGGAAATACGTATCGTGTTACCACAATACCAGTAGACCAGATACAGAAAGAAAAGGAGAGCGTGTCTACAAAAGCCTAACATGGCGTGATGGATTTCTACCTACCTACCTGTTGACAGGCACGTGGCAGGTGGTGCCCTGGTACGCAAAATGACTGCACATTGCATTGAACTGGATGTACCAGTGGCATTATTAACCAGTGTCTGCTCTAATGAAACAACCTTTTGTTCTGCTGAAGAAACAAACTAATGAACGGCTTTATGCCACACTTGAACTACTGAAAGCATGCTGCAGTAACCTGTCTTGGAAAATGTAACTCTTCATATCCAGTGTGCTTTCTCGTGAGTCAGTGTGATTCTGGTTTGAATGCAAGATTAATAAACTTTAAAATAATGAGAATTAGAAAAACAAGTAGTACCGTGTTCCTGAAAGTAATATTAAACCATATGATGCAGAAATGCTTTAATGCATGCCCCGCAAAAAACCTTTATGATTCTTGTAATATGTAAATACTTTTTCAAATAGTTACTGTGCTACTGGTATAAAGATAATTATGCTGCTGATAAAGATTAATTATAGTGGAAATGCTGTATTTTCCCCCCTATGTAACCGATTCATGTTTTACGTACAACAATTTTTGCATATATACTGAAAGACTATTGCAAGGGGAAAAAGTTTACTTGACTCTGAAGAGGACACTAAAACTTGGATATTTGCACGTGCATTCTGTAAACCACAGGTGGTTTACAGATCTACAGAAGTAGATGCTGGTTAAATACAATATTTGCATAGATAGAAAACTGTATCTCCTTCAGGACACAGGAGCGGGCAACTTTTTAATATATAGAAACCAAACAGTTGTATGCATAAAGATTACAGCTAACTTCAGAAAAAAAGCCTGTAGAAGATCTTGGGAAGTAATCTGTGCTAAAATTATAAAGACAAGATTATTTTTAAAACTATGTTACTATATTTCACTGCACTAAACAGTAAATTTATACTGAAGCTCTTTTCTATCTTCTGATCCTTCCTTTCTTCTCTTAGCCCCAGTAGAAAAATTTTCTGGGACAGGTTGAAGTTATCTTTGTGAAGTGGTAGTTGTATGTAGGGATATGGCCACATAAAATTACTACTGCTACTTTTATTTACATAGATACAAGTGAAATGCAATACTAGTATCAAAACATAGAAATATTTGGTTGTGAGGAAAGCAACTTTGACCCTCTCTTTATTAAATAATAGAGACCTTCTCCCTTAAATTTAAATTAATTAAAATTTAATTAATTAAAATTAAAAGAAATTATTAGTGAGTTCTGTTCTTTCAGAATGGACTTCTACAGAACTTTGCCTTCTGAAAGCTGATATATGGTGCTAAGGTTGCATAGTACTGAATCTAAACTCAAAAGTGAGGCGGTTCAGTAAGAATTACTTGTATGTCAGCTTTATCTGACTATAGGTTGTTCTGCATGTTCAAAGACATTGGGCCTTTAAAGAGTTGGAGCCAAGCAGTCTTGGCATTGGAATATCATGCTTCCTCTCTTCATTAAGTATTAATTTAACCATAAATTTTATTGTACTTAATACATAGTGAGGTGCACAATTTCTATGAAAAACAAAGATGCAGGGGCTAGAAAAAAGCAGCATTTTCCCACTCACCCCTGGCCAAGTGGAGAGAAGTACTTTAAGAATTCTGTACCGTATGGCAGGTTGCAAGGCCAAAGTAGTAAACCATATCTGTGACTTCATTATAGCCAGAATTTTGAAAGATGCTTCCCCCTGTAACTCAAACTCATCATCTTTCTCATTCCAGGAGGAGACTAGTCTCTAGAAAAGACACTTCAGGGTGCATTACTTCTTGCTGTCTGGTGCCAGTGGTCTTTAATCTTGCAAGTATTTTTTTGTTGCAACAATGTGTGCTGAATACTATGACTGCACAATAGTCGCTGTGGATAAAGGTGAGGCAATGGGGTATGGACAAGATGGGGTAAGTGTTAGCATCACTTGCAAGGTTCTTCTGGAAAAACTTCTAGAATAAGATTTGTGACCATGAGCATCCCAGGCAGTTTATGTGATCAGGAGTGTTGTTATAAATTGGGTGCCTTATCTTGAAGCAAATAACGGCTCAGTTTCCACAGTAGTGTTCACATGGACAGTCATGTGCAACAGTAAAACTCTGGAGGTAGGCAAAGTGTGGACTCTAAAAGGAAGTAATGTTTTCTTATGGATGTGAATTCTTCATTCTTCAAAGACCTTACACATGTAAGTCAAACTCTTCAAACAGTGCACACAATACAATTGCAAAGCAAAGTCCTGTGGTGTGTTCTATGTATGGATGTGGCTGCAATGACCTCAATCTGTGGTCATCCTCAGGGGTGATCACCCTGAAGTCTAGGCTGCTTTGAATAAAAAGTCGTCCAGTAGAGGTCAGTGGTGTACTGCTGTATGTATAAACCGGTCTGGTTTGTGCCTTAACGTATGATAAATACCAGGGGAAGCTCCCTTTCTTTGCCAGAAAAGTGTAGGCAATCTAATACCCCAGGGGAATACAAAGAGATTCCAAACTTTAGCGTTTGGAAGACTTAAAATTCATTTGTGGCACAAAACAGCCAAAATGTCAATAAATATATTGGTGAAGGAGGGCAAAAAACTTTTCTTGGGAGGGAAGGCCAAAATTCAAGTAATGCACAAATTGTATTTCCTATTCCATGCTTTAAATAACTATACTAATTTAAATAAATGGCTAGCATGAGGATTGGTGATGTTAACAGGAAGATTTTGTTTAGGAGGAAAAATCAGTCCAGCCTTAAGTTCCAAAGTATGAAGATGGCGGTTTTGTGGATTAAGAAATGGTGTTCTTGTGCACAGCGTAGTGAGTAATGGCTTATGATAGAGAAGCAGAAATGACAGGATGGTCGTCACTGGCAGAGAAGGAAAGGTATGGAACAGGACACAGGTGCTGCAAACGTCTGTAAAAACTTATGGAAGAAAAATGAAAGTCAGATCTTTTAGTCTGTCACTCTAGCCCCTTTGAATCCCTTGGTTACCAGTCATGGACTGGAGTTGGAGTCCTAGAGAGGATGAGACTAGTGTCATATTGCACAGAAAGCGAACAAGAATTCCACACTCTTCTTTAATGAAAGAAGTAATTCTGATGTGGTCTCTTCAAACTTAAATTTTGCTTTTGTTTTTTAAAAGCAATATACAGCCTACGAGCAAGAGGAGGATGCTGGATTTAGGGAAGTGCACCTGTGAAATGAACGTTTGAACGGATAATTAAGACCTTTTGAATCAGGGAAATGGCCTCAGGTTGCACCAGAGGAGGTTTAGGATGGATATTAGGAAAACCTTTCTTGACTGAAAGGGTTATCAAGCATTGGAACAGGCTGCCCAGGGAAGTGATTGAGGCACCATCCCTGGAGGTATTTAAAAGGTGAGTAGACGTGACGCTTAGGGCCATGGTTTAGTGGTGTAGTTGGCAGTGTGCTGGAAGCCTTAAGTCTTGGATGGAGCTCCTGTCTAGCAAGCTGTGCTCTACCCTGGCAACTTGGAAAATGGAGCTGAAGCTTCCCATTTCCTATTCCTTACCACGCAGATTGCTCAAAGGCAGAAATCTGTGCTTTCCAGCCATCCATTTGCTCTGTTGTTAAGAAACCAAATGGGGAACTCATCCAGAAACTTGATGGATTTCCTGCTTATTTCTCTGGTGCTGCTTGGAGGGGAGTGTTGGATCACTTATTTCTGTCTCTTTCTTAAAGTGCTTTTAAACAAAACTTACCAGAAGAGAATTTCTGACTAGTGAGCCTAAATTAATATTTGAGAAAAGAGGCAGAAAGCTATTGATGGAACTCTTTTCATCAGTTTTGGACTGCATAAACTGGGAGGAATACTAATTTTAGCACCAAGTCTAAGGTACTCCAGGGAAGTAAACAGGACAGACCTGAGCAGTGTCTGAAAAGCGTATGACTCTTAGCTTCGTTTTCCAGCTAAGAATGAATCAAACATTTTCAAAGCTCTGCAATGCCTAGCTGTTTATCCAGGTGTGCTCTGCCTAAGAGTCAAAAATCATTGTCCATGATCAGCTCTGACAAAAATAAAGAGGAAGTGTTAGAACTTGCAGTACAGAAACGATTATGTGGAGTTAATTGCTGAAGCAGCTCATTGAAGGGTAGAAGTTAATGCTTGTAGGAGTTAGCACTGTGTGTGCACATGCATATGGATTGTTGTTGTTGTTGCTTTTGTTCTTCCCAGTTAGAAATATGGGTGCATATTCTGGTTTAGAAGGTGCACTGTCATCTTTACCAGCTTCAAACAGAGCCTCTGTTGGAATATCACCTACTCCCAAGTTACTGGAAATACTTTGATTCATTGTACAAAGTCCGTGGTGATCTGAAGGTGTTTGTTTCTTCCAACTGTTGTGCTAAACAAGGAGCAGAACTGCTCAAGGCATTTTTTTGGCTCCTAGATGGCTACTGAGTGCTCCTTACCTTGACTTTTAGTGGGGTGGCTCCCAGGACAAGGTGTTGCTGCATTGGATTTGTCTCAGAAAGATACATTAGGAAGGTGTTTTGTTTGCTGGGAAACAAATGTTCTTTTTTCCACTACTTTAAATGGAAGAAAGGACATCAAAGTAACTTGCAGAGCAGCAGGTGTTTATGACCTCTTAATAAAGCCACAATAAAAGTGGTAAAGGCTATATTTGCTGTGTAACAACTACATGGATGCTGAAGTAAAAGTCTGATTCTTTAGAAGTTAATGGTAGATTTAGTGAGGCAGTTCAAGCTAAAGATCCGAGGGCCCATTCAATCTCTGCTGAAATTTGACCCGTGTCTATATATTTAAGTAGGAATTAGATTGTCTTTAAATAAATCCCTGCAAATTTTCTTCTTTGGTGACTTCAGAGTACTATGATCTAAATGTCTTGTTCTGAGCTATTTTCTCTTGGTGCTGGGGTGGAATAGATACTTCCATTACAAGACAAGATGGATTGCATACTTTGCCTAAAAAAAATCAGACAAATACACTGAGAACACTTAGTTCTCCCTTCTCTAAAAGAGAGCTCAAGATGACTGTCTGAGATGTGCATGTTGACAGGGTAGGTGAGATGAATCCCGCTCATTTTGTTTGGGGAAATCTGGAGGAGGAAGCTTAATACTTTTATTTCATCTATGGACTCAATACTTGTTGACAGGAAAGAGCTCTAAATAAAAGGGTGGTTTGATAAAGTGCATTATCACATACTGCTCAGCAGGTGGTCTGAAAGGAGTAGAGACAAAAAGAGGCAGTATGATCTACATCCCTCTCCCTTTTCAATTAATTTAAAAATGCTGCTTGAAAAATATCGACGACACCTCCCACAACTTCATAAAGCAACTGAGAGCTGAGGTCGCGTTGCTCCCTGTCTGGTGCGTTTGGGATTGCTGGTGGCTGCAGCAGTGTCATTGGCAGGGTTGAGGAAATGCCTCCCCAGGGTATAAGCGCTGGAGCTGTACTAGAGAAGTGGTCTGAGGCTGACCAGCATTATCCCAATGCTGTGGCTGGCTGCCTGTCCTACTTCGTAAGGACTAACGAAGGTGTCTGGCTGCCGTAGATCGTGACAAGCATATGGGTTCCCATCTCTTCCCCATCTAGATATAAAAATAAATCTGCTGTTACTGTCTGGGTACGTGGAGGGGCCTGGGCAGATGTATTGAGGACTGAGGTGTGGTGGGCAGTGGAGATCATCTGGGCCTGTATAAATAAGTTCTGCCCATTTAACATGTACTGGCCCATAAAGCCCCTAATGAAGACTGTCATCTGTGCCCCAGTGCCACAGTCACTTAGGAAACAGATGATGGATGATGGGTTATTTCTGTATGCAGTTATATGATTTGTGCAGTACAAAAATAACTTTTTCGAGGCAGTACAGCTTTTCCACCCTCCAACTGGGTGGCAAGTGCAATTTATTTATTATGTAAAAAGGCATCCAAAAAGAAGCCAAAGTTTCAGAACTAGATTGGTACGGAGAAGAAAGGATTTGGTTTTTGTTGGGTTTTTTTTTTTTTCCTGCTGCTAATTATTAGCTCAGTTTCCTCTTCGGGATGAGCAATTTTTGCTGAGTAATAACCAAAGGGTCCGAGTTCTGGCTTGAAGTAACTATCAGATTTAACTGTGATAATGGCTGTATCAAATAGCTTTATGTGGGTTGTGATCAGATAGTTTAATCCCACGTAATTTCTGTGGAAACTGCTCCTCTAAGTGACTTTTAACAGTCTTGAAAATGACTTGTTTGCTCTGGACTTACGAGGGTTTAAAAATGTAGAGACTTTTTCTGAAAAGGTGACATGTCCAGCCGCAGCAGTAGTGTCTACTTGAATGTTCAGTTCAAGCTCTGGACACCCCATTTAGTAACTACTCAAATTTTATGACACTCACTCTGTAGTCATTACCTCTGTAGGGGCATGGTTTTGGTTGTTGCTGTTGGTTTGGTTTTGGTTTTTTTTTTTTTTTGGAAGGACTCCTGGCTGTATGGCATGTATTTGTTTATTTCTATACAGTTAAACAGTGTTCCCGCAGCTAGGCTTCATACCAAAAAGGGTGTTGTTTGTAAAACTAGATGAAGTACATTAAAGAGACTTCTCTTCCCATTAAATCTGAGTTGAAAAACTCTTGCTGATCCTGCACCAGCGAGGACAGGTTTGAGGTGGTAACAGGCTTTTGTCTAGGGGTAGATCTTAGAGCTGTCTGTGCTTGAAGAGAAGAAAAATGCTATATAAGATGGAGAGAGCAAAGAGAAATGGGTGAATACAATATAACCTTTTATTTTTTGAGTATAAATATATGCAGTGGAATGGCAAATGGTATATTTTTGGGTTGTTAAGAAGCTTTTTAAAAAAATTAATGGTGGCTTAACAATAATAAAGTACTTAACTGTGTATGTTGTTTCTGTCAGCAAACAAATGAAAGAGCTGGAGGAGTCAGGATTCCTGAAAGGAACTTTGAGTGTGGAACAGCAGTTGGCTCTCATTAGCATCTGTACAGACCTGAAGGTGGCAGTAGAGGGTGCTACTTTCATTCAGGTAAGCAAAGATTTGACAACTCCTAGCAAACAGTTTAGAGATCATCAAGAGCTGTGCTGTGCAGTCGATGCACAACGGAGAGGTCAACATCCTGACTGCATAAGGGTGGTTGTGCTTGTTAAATTAATGTTTTTTCTAGCCTAGTATCTCGACATGGGAGATAATGCCTCTTTGCAGGATTTCCCTGCTCCAGAGTCTTTGCAAGTTTCTTTGTGTTATGTTGGAGGAGGCTGGTGGCTGGCTAAGCCAAGAGAGGATTGATGACCTCCATGTGTAACAAAGACTGTATTGGTTAGAAAGACCAATATGAGGGGCTGGGGGAGCCGGAGATTCTTCGGGAAGAGATCTCTTAGGGAACACCACACATTCTGGTGCTGGGACTAAAATGTGTTTATTCCTCTCCAGGTACCTTGGGAAGCCAGGGAGTATGGTTATGCCCAGGGGTGACTTCTATTCTGACTGTGGGGGAGCACTGTAGCCAAAAGCAGCTATCTGACAGGGTGTTAGAGTACTAAAAAAAAATTCTGTGATTCGGTGTAAAAACAGGGTTGATATATAGGGCTAGAATCTGTGCTGCTAAGTAAAACTGGGATGGGGAACGAGCTGTGTTACTGAACCTGATAGTTCATGGCTGCTTAACTATTAGTATGCTCACTGGTATGGGCATAGTTTAGGGAATAGGTGAATCGGGGACCATTTCTGGGATAAAGTATGAATGAGTTTGCATTGGATTTAGCATCTTCTATGCTACATGCTCCCCCGGTAGTATTCCGGTGTTGTACCATTAACTGTCCCTACATGTATGTGTGTTGCACCCAAGAGTTTACAATTTATACTGTTCCAGGCTGTAAATCCCACAATCTGCTTAGCTGCAACACATCCCTAACAATAAATTGAATTTAAAGGGAACAGATTTCCAGACCTTTTCTTCCTCCCAAGTTGGTGAGGTGAAAGGGGAGAGAATGGGAGGCAGAGCAAAGCCTCACACAGGAGTCAAAGTGTGACTGCGCTCTGGGTTTTTACAGTGGTATACTATTTTGTGTTCACTTGCTTTTCTCCAGATCATGAAACTATGTGCTGTTATCCCAATATCTTACTCCTTCATCAGAAACAAGCTTAGAGCTTGTCAGTTCGTATTATTGTTATTGTTTTCACATATGTATTGCTTATCTCTGCTGAGTTTAATCTGCAAGTTTACTGTCTAGTCACTCAGTCCACAAATGTTTGTGATTGTAATGATGATGACCGACTTAATATTATGAGCTAACTTTCAGGTCACTTATGGATATAACAAAGGACACAGATACCTGTGAAACAGCACGGGACAGCATCTTTCACTGAGTAAGAACTAACTGTTCCTCCTACTGTCTGCTTACTATCTCTTTACCAGTTACTGTCCATGAAAGGACCTTTTATCTCACATGTGACTGTGTACTGGTGCTATTTTATGTTCCCTTAACCCTTTTGATTTCTCTTAATATGTAGTCGTTAAGCATATGAATAAATAAAAAATAAGTAACTGCAGTATGCTCGTGGGTGACAAATTGTATGTGTGGAACACTGTTGGCAGTGTTCATATCAGCTCATCAGTTTCAAACCACAGCATCAAACTTTGGTTTGATACAACCAATTACACAGCATAAGTGGGCAAATTATTTGAACCTATTGAATCTTAATTCTAGGCTCACAGTCTTGTTTCAGCAATGAACAGACTGCTTTCTGGCTCAACCATATTAAACTTCAGAAACATTGCCTAGTACAGCTTTGAACCTGGAAGGACAAAATGGACTAATTGTAACTTACGAGTGCAAGTATTCTGACTTTTAGTTACTTAAAAAATAAAACATCAGTTGCATTAATGTTAGTTGAATATAGAGGACTCTGTCTTCTTGCTTAATGATATAACCTACTGATTAACTTGTTAGAAAACTTCCATGAGAACTACATTTCTTTACCCTAGATTTCAGTTGGTTAAATCTTAACTTCTTTTCAAATTTGGCCTTTGTAGAGTAAGTCCACTTCAAGCTTTATTTCCTTGATGTTTGTGCTCCTTGAAGGAATTCTTCAGACAGTTGCCTTCTGTGGTGTTTTCATGGACATAACTTAAAACAAAGGGGATGAAGTAGTAAAAAGTGGAACTTCTTAAATGACATTAGTGAAGATATAAAAGTGGAAAAGATGAAAGAAACAATTAGGACTAAGTAAGAAGAAAATTCATAACAGTAATGTCATGAACCTTTAAAAACAATGTATGCCTTGATGCATATTATTTGATGTGTTCCCTCTCCTGAGCATTTTTATGAAGTAAGTTGTCTTGATTGGTGTGCTTTGCATCAACTTAGAAGGAAATCAGTCTAGTTTTTGTTCTAAAAGTGAGTATTCACCCAGTTTCACTTCTCTGAGCTTTTCTATGCTACTTAGAGTAAGTGCATAACCTATAGCATTTTGGTGAATGTGCATTGCAAGGTTCTTGTATCACTAAAAGCTTCTGAAATAATGTTTCCATTAGCTGAAAACACCATGGAGACAAATTAATGGATACATTTGTACTATAATGTCCCTGGCATGGGACTATCGTGGGTGAGGTAAATGTTTCTTAATATTGTGCTCTTAACTTTCCTGCATAAATACATGATGACTTTTGTCCTATTGGGTACTGAAGTTATTGGTACTCCTCTCACTATTAAGAACATATTTGAGTGGATGTGCGTCTAGTTCCTAAATAACACAAGCTGAATAAAAATCAGTGCAGCATTTGTATGATCTCTTACCACAATGCTAGTAAGAGGAAAACACATATTTTTGAATGTTTTGCCTTGGAACAATTTACTAACGGAGTAATAAAGTTAACTAACTCTCAGAGGAGGATAAGATGACTATTGGTAAAATCTTACTCTTGACCCCTGAGCTGCTGTGTATGCCGGTGAGCTGTGAGGTCTGGCTGGGCTGGTTGAAGCCAGGCATGGAGGGTGGCTGAGAGGTGATCTCCCAACCGAGCACTTGTGCTGTGACGTGGGACAGAGCATACTGGCAAGGGCATGAAATTTAGCTTCTAACTTAAAGCTTGTGGTCTGAGGTATTTACCCTTCTTCCTTTTAAAGGAACTCTGCCTAAAAGCCTTAGAACAGTATCTTTTTCTTTTTTCTCCCCTCTTTAAAAAGAGAGGGCGTACTCTTCCCCCCCCCCCCCCCCCCCCCCCCCCCCCATTACACCTGCAAACTCTTTTGAACTGGTGTTAACAATGCTAATAGATCTTTAGCCTGTTCTCTTTTGGATCTTGCTGTCTCTTTTATCTCTCCCAGTGAGATAGAAAAACAGTGTTACCAGCTTAAAAACAACTTTTAAAAAGCCTGGTGGTGCCTCGGTGGGAAACTTGGGAGTCTTGACAGTAGGTGTGTTATGTCTTCTGTCATAAACATTTGTCATTGTTTGGTACCAGCTTCTACCTCTAGATTTTGTTTTACTTTCCTGATGGCTTTCAAGAACCACTTTACTTCTGGGGATGAGGGAGTATCTGCAGACAGCAATGGGTGAAAATGTCTTCAGCTGCCCTGATCTCATAGGATATACGAGCATCCTGGTTTGGAGGCTCTGTTAATGACATACCTCTGTAAATGCAAAGCTGCTGGAAGGCAGAGCGTGCAAGCATTGCAGTAATATGGCTGCTTCTGGACTGGTCACTGGTCAGCTCTGAGCACCGGACAGACAAACATGGGTCTGTTTGCTCTCAGCTGGGTAAATATAACCTTAGGCCAGGTTTTACCCTACTTAACTTCTGGTGCCTCAGGTCAGTGTTTAAGATATGTTTTGGCTTCTGAGGGAGCTGGTTTTAAGCATGTGACCTGACTTGCCATCTTTGTAGAGCTTTTGAGAAAATTCTTTTCTTGATTTTAGGGTTTGAAACAGTCTGATCTCAAAGACTTGCTGTAAAATACTTCATCATGTCGGTGTTTGAGTTGAACTGAAAGATGATGTTTGAGTGAACAGCTTGCCAGTATCATTGCTGTGGTGCTGCTGCTGAATGGACTTTTGTCCTTCCAAACTTTATAACATTCACCCCCCATCTCTCCTGTGCATATAATAACTAGTGTTGTCTACCATTACAAACTTGAATATGGTTTTGGTCCCTGTTACAGGAGGTCGTCATTACCGTAACTATCATCCTGCCCAGCAGTTAATCTTGCTATTCACGTTCTCTTTCAATGCTCCCTGGTTTCCTTTCTAGGGCTGTATTGTATTTACATTGCCTTTCCTAGATCACTTCTCCTATTTTTCACGGTGGATGGGATCACAACAGAAGAAAACGGAGAAAATCTGGTCCCTTGAGAAAGGACCCAGGGCAGAGGAAGTAATCAACCTGTTTGAAGTCTTATTGCCCTTCCCTAAGGGAACCAAAAGGATCTTCATCTCTTCTGTAGCACCATGATCAGCTTTTCTGTCTGTCTTCTGAAAGTTTTGTAGGGCACGCAAACATCGTGGAAAAAGATGGATCTCTTCGTGATCTGGATACTGACACTAGATAAAGTAAAACTTGGCTTTGTTTGTTGTATGTGCTTTAAACAAAAACCAAACCAAACAAAAAAACCCCCACACAATCCCCCAAACCCCTCCCAAATCTGCAAGTTTTGATTTTAGAAAATGTAGTTCTAAGAACTAGTACTTCCTCAAATCCTGTTTTGTATTTTGTACTAAAGGTTGAACAGACACTTGTAATTCAGTCATCTATTCTGAACAGTATAAAGTGGCAGTAACTTGATATTTTTATTGCTCCAGTTTCTTAATAGGGTATCTTTCTGAACTGTAGGAAAGTACAAAATGTTTCCATCTAAATGCTGGATTTCACCTCACCAAAGTGTTATTTACTTGTACAGTATCATGTGGTAGACAGTCTTTCATGTCTCTCAAGAGGTAGTGATTTAAGAAGCATCAGATTTCACACTGGTATGAGCTCATAAATTCAAGACAACTAAGAAGTTATTACTTCTTTAGATCTGAAGTCAGTTACAGCCCTAAATTAATTTTTTTTTTAATTAGATTAGCCTGAAAGTACTGGTGTTTTAACTGATGCTTTTACAGTTGTTTACTTATCTACTGTCCTTTAGTTGGTGGCTTTGAAGTCTATTACAGCTTTTCTGAATATGAACTTAAAACTGTTCTAAAAGCCAGGTACTTGCAGATTTGCTGTAAGATGCTTTTTTTTTTATAACTATTTTTAATGGAAATCTGAACAAGTTCAAACCCTGTGAATCAGAGTTAAACTCATACAGGGGGTTCTCCTGCCCTTACTTTAGTCCTCTGCTCTACAGCAGAACAGCATATGAGAAGACCCCGGCTTTATCAGAAGATTCACCTTTATCTCTGCTGCCCTACCAACTACAGAGTAATCCAAAATCAGTCAGGAAAGGACTTTAAGTCCAACCCCTGCCCCGAGGCAGGATCAGTCCTACCTAGACAACGGTCTGTCAAAAATTGCTTCACATGTTCTTAAAATCCTCATGTGATGTGATTCCTTCTCCTCCCCTGTTAAGCATTTTACTTCAGTGCATACCTACCCTGTAGAAAGTCTGTAACTGGAAGCCCCAGGGTGTGAGCGTATGTGACCATACCTTTCTATTTATTTTTTTTTTAATAATTGTGTCAAATAGTGATAATGTGGCCCCGTCATTGACTAGTTGCCAGTCTGCTTTTCAGTTAAAGCTGCTGCTGTCCTTATCCTGCTTTCTTACCCTTGGATAAGAGAGGATCCCAATTCTTGTTCAGGTTGAAAATAAAGTCTTGGTTGCCGAGGTTCAGGTGGCTTGTTTTGGGCTAACTAGAGTTGTTTTACATCTAAGCAGTCTTTTGTTGCCAAGCATATTTTTTGTTAACAATCTGGTATTTGGACATGTGCTTGAAACCACCTTGTGTACCCGGGTACGTGGAATGAATATCTGCAGGGGGAAAAGGGCCAAACAACCTGATGAATTTCTGCTCCCTTGTGTGTATCCATCCCATACGGTTTGGGTTCCTGCATCACCTCCAAGTGTTTCAGGGTGAAGTCCCACTTAATGTCACCTCTCTGCTGTGGTGCCCAGCCAGCTGTTCCCCCTGTCTCCCTGTGACCCTAGCTCCTGCGGGCTCGGGTGCTAGTCATGCTCTAACATGATCATGTCAATTATAGGAGTCTATGCTGTTGGGGTTTTTTGTGGTTTGTGTGTGGTTTTCTGTGTGCGTGTGTTTTTTTTTCCTTTTAATTTTCCTATTTTAAATGATGAAAATGCTGACAGCGCACTGAAAAGTGTGCAGTAGCCTGGGGACTCCTTCAGTAACAGCTGTGTGTACGTGTCTTGTGTTTCCGTGCTCTGTCCCAAGCCCATACAGCAGTGTGCAAGGGTGTGTGTCTCCTGCCCAGCTGCTGTTCCTGCCTTTACCCTCAGATGTGGGTAGTAACACTTTCTAAAAGGAGACTGAAATAAATATATTCCCCCCCCCCATCTTTGCAGTTTGAAATGATGCATTTTTATTTGGCACCTTGTCTTAATTGTCTGGTATATTGGTATATACACATGCTCTCCATCTTTAAAGTATCTCAGAATAAGCATCTAAAACTACCTTGCCATTTTGGCGGGGAGTACGATGTAAAAGTCAAAAATGCTTGCAGTCAAGTATTTGTATTTGAAATATGTAATAATTTATAATTTTTTGAAACTACCAAATCTATTTAACACATGAAAAACTTTTTCTGTTTGAGCTAAATCATGATGATTAATGATATCAGAAGGAACACTGATATTCTCATGTAATAATTTGTCTGATATTAAAAATACTATTTTATTTCTCTGCTTATTTCACTAGCTGAACTTCCAAACTCTGCAGTCCAAATGTCACATTGTTTTAATTGCAGGTGGTGTAGTTCCCCAGGTTCATGTGTGTGACTCCTGTTTACTGAGTAGAATACACATCAGTGTCTGACATGGAATACAAAAGAAATAAGCTCCTGTTTCCTTAATAAAAGGTGCACCTTCAGTCTTCCAGGGCAGAAATATAGACCTAAACCCTACAGAAGACCAAACTAGCATGTCAATACAAAAGGCTAAATACAAGTAATAATAATTAGCACTGAAATGTTAATGATAGTAGTATTTTAAACACTATTTTGCTTAAAATATAATTTGACTTTGATATGGATTCTATAGAATGGTGGCAATGACAGAAACAGAGCAGTCTGAATGCATCTGCAAGTGGAGCAAATAGATGCAATCTTGTTTTGATAACTTCAGTAACCTCAGCTTTGCCAGTAATGTTGGGGGGGGGATGGGACAGCATTGGTTGTAAAACTGCAGGGTTTAATTTGCAGAGAGATTATTTTAGTATATGTACCTTTTTTTGTCTGAAGTCAACTAGGTTTTTGCAACAATCTTTTCATTGTTATTATTTAGATGTGGTAAAAATATGGAATAGTTGTATTTGACTGTATAGTCGTTAGCTATAGTAATAATGCTTTGAAATCTATGTTTAATTTAATTAAATTTCCAAGTCTCCTTTTCAGGTATTTTTAATGTCTGTCTTTATACAGGTAACCTGAATGCTTTTTAAAATCCACATGTGCCTCCTTCACGTAGGTTGATGTTAATCAGGCTTTGTTTTAGAAATACGACATTCTAAAGTGTCTTGGTAGATTGAAAATAAGACAATTATGCCTGAAGTCTTTTCTGGGAAGTTCTTTTTCTAGTGGATTATAACTACAGATGATAATGAAAGTATTTGTATAAATGGATTAGGCACCAAAACTTTTAGAAAAGCTTCTTTTCTGAGATTCAGAACTCTTTGTCTCTTAATACTGTGAAGATCCTTATATTCCCACAAAAAGCTGGACGTAATGTGGTTCTTGCCACAGGAGTGCTGGCAGTCTGGGTTCAGCTTGCGAGATAGTTTTGTGCTCTGAAAGCTGCTGCTACGTCTTCTTTCTATGAGAGGAGAGGATTGCTGTCACTTGACTCTGGGAACTGTTCTGCAGAAGTGCTTCTTTTAAATTGCCGGCTAAATTACAGCACTGAAAAGCTGAGACCACTTAAAGTGCTGTAAATTATACGTGTATAAACAGAGGAACAGAGCCAGGGTTTGTGGCATGTTTGGAGATCATCACTTAACTGCAGAAAATGAAGAGCCTCCTTGTATCAATCAAAGTGGTTAAGGCTTCTAAACAGTTTACCTGCTACTTGAAGCCCTGTTGAATCTACTGGGGAGAGGGAAGTCACGGAACTCTTGAAAATAACTTTCTACCTTAGTTGTGGTTAGGGCAAGGCTGCAGGGCAGTCCTGCTTGTGGCAGCTGCAGCACGGCAGTGAAGTACAGCTTTTGGGGATTAGGTGATGCAAGATGAGGATAGGAGAGGAATAGGTGCCTAGGGTATTGATTACATGCTGTGAGCTACCATCATAGAGCTCTGCCTTGGTTTGAATGAGGAGCCAGTTGAGAGCTTATGGGTCAGGATTAAGAGGACCACCGATACAGGAGGCGTTGTGGTAGATGTCTGCTACAAACCATCTGATCAGGAAGAAAAAGCCTGCTTCAGACAACTGGAAGAAGCCTCATGTTCACAGGCCATTGTCTTCATGGCAGGGCTTCAACCACATCGATATCTGCTGGAGGGACAGTAGAGGAGAGCACAAACAGTTCAGGAAGATTCTGGAATGTATTCATGGTAACTTCCTGAAACAAGTGGTTGAGGAGCAGAAGAGTGGATATGCTGTGCCAGACCTCACCCTTACAAACAAGCAAGAACTGGTTGGAGATGTGAAGGTCAGGGGGAAGCCTTGGCTGCAGTGACCATGAGATAGTGGAGCTGAGGATCCTGAGAGGAGAAGCAAGACAAAAAGTGGGATCACAACCCTGGACTTCAGGAAAGACAACTCTGGTCTGTTCAGGCCAAAATCTGCTTGGAAGAATCCCATGGCATAGGGTACAGTCTGGGAATGAAGAGAGGTATAAGAGAACTGGTCTAGGAGAGCTCAAGACATTTACATTTGCAGGAACTTACATTGTCAAAAATCTTCATGTTAAGATTGCCAGAGAGGAAGTGATTTCCTGATTATGTTTTGAATATGCAGCAGCCAGAGTCTAGTCAGGAGGTGGGAAGTCATCATTATGCAGCTGTGGCTTTCAAACTTCTTTATTCTGCAATTCCTTGTGCTTGGTGACTACCATCAGACTCCATACTTGCTATTGAGAGGGCTCAATGCTGCTCCCTTTGACAGCATCTCCAGCTGCTTTTACAGAAGGTGGCTTGCTTGTTGCTGAATGGCTGCTAATCTTTGACCTTCTCCATGCCAGTTTAAATCTTTGGCTTTCATCACTGCTATGCTTGTATAGGACAATAGCACTTATTTTAAGACCATACCACTGTGTTGCAGTGCTTTACTCCAGGCCATGCTTTGTTTCTTTCACCTCCCAGTGCTAAGAAATCCATGGCCTTGGCAGCGATTCCCATTGCTAGTATAAGGAGAAAGTATTTTGCAAGATAGTGTTTTGGGGAGTGTTTCCTAGAAGGTGGTACAGGTGAGTTGCTCCCTCGGCATATCTGAGAATGGATAGGAAGAGTCTGGGTAGATGCCAGCATTTCAATATACGTAAATGAAGTTATGCGCTTAGATGAGCATGGACGTGTGTGGGAGCACAGATGGCGGATAGCATGGTGGAAAAGCCTGTACAAAAACACAGAGCCACAGGGTTTAAACAGATAAAAATCCCTAGCTTTCTATGTACTGGCATTCAAGGGATTGTGTCATATTGCAGCTTCTTAATTAGGGGGAACTAGACCTCAATCACCTTGTTTGGGGATCAGTGTTGTGTGCTGCGAAGAGAGTGTAGTATGTTTGTCTTTGTGTAGTTCTTTAAGAGTTCATAGGTTGGTCAAGTAGCTGTTATGTGTTCTCTGAACATGTACTTGAATAATGTAATGCCTATTACCTTTAAGCCTTTAATTCAGTACAACACTTCCAGCAGGTGGGTTTTAAAAATTAACAACTGTCATGTTTTGATCAGGCTGTTAAAAAAGACGTCTAATAAAGTTTAAATTGGAAGTCAGATTAGTAGCAACCTTGTTCAGGTGCTCAGGGTTCGGAATAAAGGTGTACTGTTCACTGTTCACAAAAAAGGCACAGAAATATACAGTGACACTTAAAATGCGTAGAGGTGTATGCTAACCTTTTTGCACTGATTCTTTGAGAGAGACTGTGGTAGCTTTAAAACCGTATCTTACCTGCGCACTGTTTGATCTTCTCTTTCTCAGGGCAAACAGAATAGCTTCAGACCTCTCCAGGCTCTATAACTGACAGCAAGTGAGGTTCCTGTTTAATGGGTTGTTTAGAGCTTAATTTTCCCCCTGTTCTTCAGGGAATTGGTGTCTCTGAGAAAATAATTGCATGCTTGATGAGGACAGAAACTTTATTGCAGTGGTCCAACAACCTGAGTACAATTGTGACACTATATGAGAAACTTCAAGCAAATAGCCCATTCAGAAACCTTACGTAACCGTGGCAGGTTTGAGTTTCCAGCAGATTTGAGTGTGCCTTTTTGATTATCGTCTGATGTGAGAGGAGGCTTAGAGTTTCAGGTTCACAATAAACCTATTCAGACCCACTCTTTTATTAGCTTGAACGGTATCTGCAGAGTTCTCTTCGTCTCTGGCTTTACTGAAAGAAACTATTTAAACTTAACCAACAAGCAGGGATCCTGGAATTATAAGCAGAGTATCATTTTGTTTTGATAAGGCCATCTATTACTTTGGGCTCTATCTGGAGTTCTTAAATGACCCCACTTATCTCTTCTGCATCGTGGAACTTCTAGTACTGTTCCATGCAACTTGTTTTTTAAGACTTCAAATTACTTTTAACCCATTTACTGGGTTAAAAACTCTGGCCTCGGGCATTCCTGCCACAGAGTCTGTCTGAAGCTGCAGGTATTAAATGTAAATTTTGGGTTACATTAAATGTACAGCCTTTTCCCCTGTCCTCATGTGCAGTTCAGCATAACAGGAAGGACAGCATGAGGTACTGACAGGTGGGAGAAGGTTGGAGTTGGAAAAGAGCAGGTATTTTCTGTGTGTTTCAAGGGGAAAGCTGAGGTTTTGTAAATTTGGGATCCTGTTTATATTTTTTTTTTTAAATCCTTCCAAGAAACCCGGAAAACAAACTGGCTTTGCCCCTGTGTTTTGTTCTCATAGACTGAAGTTGTTCCTGTTGATTGTGGGATCTACTGTAGTTATTCTCTCATGTCCTTGTTGTTCCCAGCCTGGTGAACTTCTGCATGCTCTTCAGGCAACTCCTGGAGATAATTTTGAAATTCTAGTGACTGTACATTGTGGCTCTTGGCTCATACATGTGAAATTTCACACAATACTGCAGAGCTGAACATGCTCAATAGCTTTGGGAGAAATTCTGATAGCATGCATTCTGCTTCAGAAGTCTTTCTCAGAGTTGACATGAATGGAGATATTTAAGCTTTTTAAGAGTGAGGATCACTGAGAGATGCTTCAGTGCAGCGTCTAGAACTGTACCTTGGAATCTCCTGCATTAGTTCTGGAGATTGTAAGTTGGTCTTCTTTTGAGATACACCTATACATTTACATCTTGTCTGAGAGAGAATATTGACTTCTATCATGTGAGATTCTCTTAAAAAAATGGAGACTAGGTCTTACTCCTCCATACTGTGTTATCTCTGTGCAGGAGTAAAAGTCTGTATTTTAGACAAAGCAGAATCATTTGTTTTATGTTAAATTGCTAAATCTCCTGTGGTGTTTGGTGGTCCATCTTCTGCTATAGAGAAACTTTTGAGCTTTCCATTTCTTTATATGTGGGAAGGTATTTTTGTGTTATGGCTCGCTGGTATATCTAGGCTGATTAAAATAGATGGTTTGTGCCAAGTTCCTAGGTGTCAAGGTGGGATCAGTGAAGTCTGAAATACATGAATAAATACTATTGAACTAGAAGACTTCTAATACTGATATTATTATTGTTTTTTTATTCCAGGAATGTACTCCGGAGAACCTGGAACTGAAAAAGAAGATTTTCGGTCAGTTAGATCTTGTTGTTGGTGACAATGTTATCTTGAGCAGCTCGACCTCTTGTCTCTTACCCAGCAAATTGTTCACTGGCCTTAAGCACGTTAAGCAGTGTATTGTGTCACATCCTGTAAGTATGATGGCATGTTTTGTTTTAGTAGTAGTAGAGGTGTTTAACTAAACTGCCCCAAACTCTTCCCTGCAGACTGAAAGATAGAGAAGGATATTTGGAGTGCTTGTGTGCCATCATTAGTGTGCAGGGACCTGACTTTGTCAGAAAAGCTTCAGTTTGGTCAATCTGTGAGCAGCAGCATCTACTAAATTGAGAGGATGTGTGCATGTTTCATACTGTTGGCTCAAGATAAGATGTGTAAGCTGTTGTGCTCATATTGTTGTGTGTTTCTCAAACTACTGTCTCTCAAAATGTATGAATTCTGTGGTTTGAAGACAAACCTATAAAATTCCCTACTTTCTTCTTGTGGCATGATTAGTCTTTCCTAGTATCCTTTTTCAGCTGCTGTTTGGTAACACTAAGGATCCTAACAGTGAGCTGCAGGTGCTTATCAGGTAATATCAATAAAAGACGGAAGGTTTTGAGTCTGGTTTCTTCAGTTCTGATGCAGAAGCAGTATACCCCAAGAGGAAAAGCAGGAGGATGAAATGGAACAAATTGTACTTGGAGCTGAATTTGCATGCTGTGTGACCGGCTGGGACAGGGCAGTGATGTAGAAATGGCATGACTAGAGGTGGCAGCAGAACCTCGAAATGCTGAAGAGCACCTGTGAGCCTCTGTAGAGGTCTATGTGGGGCTGCCAGACAACAGTTTATCACAGCTCTCCTCCGTATGGAAGAGCATTTTTGTCTTGATCACTGGGATTCTTACTGCTTCTGTTTTCCACTACTTGATAGCTAATGAGGTTGTTAGCCTATTGTTAGTCTGGTGTTTGACAGATCAGTTAAGAGGACTGTTGTTATGAAGGTTTTGGTACCTGGAGAAAGGTCTGCAATGTGGTCAGCCCTCCAGGTGGAGAGTAAATGTCAGTTCCCTGGGCGTGCTCAAGAGTGGCAGCATGAACACAAAAAAATACAGTGCTACTTTACTGTAATGTCTCTACGGCTACCTGTAGCCTAATGCTGCACTGTCAAAGCATTTGCTTAGTCCCTTTCTAACACCCTTCCACTGCCACCATTGTGCCTTGGGGTGACCGGGAAGCAAAAGGAACAAAAGGATTGGTTTCTTTCTTCATAATTAGTTTTCATCTCCTTTTAATTAAAAGAAGAAAAAAAAAAAATTCAGACTTCAAACCCGTGTCTAGGTTTAGCTTTTCTCCAGTCTAAAATTCAGTAGTCCCTTATCTCCTGTTTCTAGGGTTGTAACTTTCTGTAGTGCAAGAGAAGAGATAATGTCTCTTCTACACTTCTGTATTAAGTAACTATAGCTATGATATTTTTTTAACCAATTCCTGGGCTTCTGCCTGTTCTCTGACTGTCAGTCTTTACATTACTCTTTCTTACTGTTTTCCCAAGTTGGTCTGTACCAGTTGACTTGTTTAGTCTGAGCTGCAGTCTTTATAGGAGCCACTTCTGAGACCAGGTTTTATCAGATCTGGAAAGGTAGCTAGTCCCTGCGTAAACATTTTCTAGGTTGCTGTTGTAAGGATTTTCCAAAGCAAATACAGTGGAATGCCTTAAAAGGTCTAATTGTTCTGAAGTGGCTTTGCCATCCAACTGCGACTTTTCTTGGTAGTCTCAGCTTCGCTCAAAGGGGAGTGTACTGGAGAAGCTGTGAGCCAGTGTAGTCTTCCAGGGGCCTTTCTGCATCTGTTATATGAGGAAACATGCTTGCTTTTTTGGCTTCTGGTGGTTTTTGTTCTAACCATGGCCTTACAAACAGCTTGAACACAACATGGCCAGGGGGGTATGGGGACAGTAGGACACGGAGAATGGTGGCTGCAGGAAGCAAGCAGCTCTGGAAGACACTCTGAAAACAAAAAGTTTTGATATACCAGAAGAACTAAAAGCTAAAGTTGTCAATCCTCTGGCACAGGTGAGTGTGTTGAGGAGAAATGAAATTAAATGCCCGAAGGGCAGGAGCTCATCCCTTTGCTTAACATAGCAATAGGTTCAGTAATTAGAAAAAATAAAAGAAATCCCATAGCACAGCTGTGTGATATAAATGCACGCAATACGTGTAGGTACAGCTGTTCACTGCAAGCAGTTTCATGCAGTGTATCCATGGAGGTTTTCTGCAGAGCGGTTCATTTCTCATGTGCTGTGTACCCCTGCTTGGTCACACAGCTAGAAATAATGAAGTAGAGAAGACGATGTGCCATTGAGTGAAGTTCCTTGCCGTGTAATCAAATCACGTTAAAAATGTATTAAACTATATCTCTTAGATTTTTTTTAACTCCACTAATCCTGTTGGAAGTTGTTTGTGTCTTTTAATTTTTATTTCAATCTTATTAACAGTCCATTAAAATTAATTTGATGTGTGTTGGCAGCTTTTGTGTACCTTAACTCTTTCTCTGTGCTTACTTTGTCATATCCTTTCTTAGCTTTCAGTTTGTTAGGGTGAGTAAGGTGAGCTCTTCTGCTCCCTGAAAAAAGGCTTTGCATTCCCCTTCTCATTTTTAGAAACCTTCCCCCACCCCCAATTTAATCCACATTTTACCACTTTCAGTTTTTACCAACATCTATTATCTCATTCCTAAAAAATTGTCTTCCTCCATCTCCTCAATGTGCTCATGAACACACCCGTATACTCCCTGTGCCAAGTTCATGAAATAGAATATTTCAGTAAGATAACTGTCAACACTAATCTTGGAATAAATTTACAATAGCCTCAGTCTCTCTCAACAATTAACTTGTCCTCTTCCTGACAGAAACCTGTGATATACTTAAGGGTTAGACAAGCCTTCAGAGAACTTATTGGTTCTTGCAAGGGTTTGGGTCTTGCTAAATTGCCTGGCAACACACCTGCAGTGGTGTCCATCGCACTGTTCTCAGCGTTGGTAGTGACACTGCCAAAGAGACTGATGTGAGAAAGGTTATGTTGGAACCCAGGGCACTTTAAAGGGGATGAAGTAAGTGTGTTACATCAGTAGTTAGAGCAAACATAGCCTACAACAGGTTATGTTGGTCAGACCTTACTGTAAAAGGAACCATGTAAGTATGGAATCATAGAATCTTCATGGTTGGAAAGGACCTTTGAGATCGTTGAGTCCAACCATATACACACAAAAAAACCCCCCTACGATCTCTGCCACTAGAGCATGCCCTGAAGTGCCAAATCTACACGTTTCTTAAATACTTCTAGGGATGGTGACTCAGCCACCTCCCTGGGCAGCCTGTTCCAGTGCCTGACCACTCTTTCAGTCAAGTAATTCTTCCTAATATCTAATCTAAACCTCCCCTGCCGCAACTTCAGACCACTTCCTGTGGGTCCTGTCATTATTCACCTGGGAGAAGAGGCCAACACCCACCTCTCTACAACCTCCTTTCAGGTAGCTGTAGAGGGCAATGAGGTCTCCCCTCAGCCTACTCTTCTCCAAACTAAACATGCCCAGCTCCCTCAGCCTCTCCTCATATGACTTGGTCTCCAGAAAAAAGAAAAAACATACAGAGAGGAAAGGCTGCCTGCACATTGCTACATGACTAAACCTTGTACCTGCATTTACGTGACCACAGTTAAGAGCGGTTGACTATAAGGGGAGGATGGTGAAAGAATCAGTACTTAATTACCATCCTTTAAATGTCAGTGTTATTTCTGGTAGTAACTTCTGATAAATTAGCTCCTTCTATTGCCTGGAAGCTGGAGGGGGCTGAGTTTAACACCTTAAGAATATGTCTGAAGGACTGCTGCTTTTGGAAGGAGTATGCAGGCAGTGTTACTGCCTTTAACACTATGACCTGAAGAACTTTTAGCAGTTTCTAGGATGTTCTTTAGAATTTTTTGTTTATTACTTCAAAAATACGTTACACAAAGGTCTTGACTTGAAGAGAAATTACATTTAGGAAGAGTCAGGGAGAGGTAACTTTTTTTTTAAAGTAGGTACAGTGTTTGAAGGTATCCTGTTCTGCAGCTTTTTCGAAGTATGTTTTATGTGATTACCTGTTACTGTGTTTAGCATATATTTACAGGCTTGGGCCAGTAGCAGCTTATCCATGAAGTGTTGCATCTTACAGGTGGTGTTTAGCAATGGTTTTGTTACAAAGTTCTTGAATATCTGAAAGGAAATGCCTTGCTTCATTTGGAAAGACAGGTGGTGGCCATATGTCTTACAACAACAAACAGCCTTGAACATTGAGAAAACATAGGTTACTCATGTCAGTATAAAGTCTTCTAGTACTGTTTGAGTGCTGTTATCTTTAGCGTAGCTCCATGAACTTTGCTGGGGTTAAACAGAGTTAGATTTAATGCAAGATTAATTATTTTTTTTAATTTGAATTAACACACCAGCTTTTATCAGATTGGTGAAGTCTTTCAGGGTCTGAAGATCAGGCTTACTGTGTTCACTGGAAAATATCCACACTAGTACCAAGCTATAAAGATGCTTATTAACTTGTATTAACTTGTTCTGTTAATCTGTTGATAGTTGACATTTTTCTTTTGTGTTTCTTCTTGAGGTAAATCCCCCTTATTTTGTGCCGTTGGTTGAAATTGTTCCTCATCCAGAAACAGACCCTTCTACTATAGAGAGAACGTATGCCCTGATGAAGAAGATTGGTCAATCTCCTGTCAAACTAAACAGAGAAATTGAGGGCTTTGTTCTGAATCGGCTCCAGTATGCAGTGATAAGTGAAGCCTGGAGACTTGTGGGTGTATGTATTTTATTATATTTTTTTTTCCAATTTCTGTACACACAGACTGCCTGTTTTGTAGATGTGACAAACGAGATTGTGTATTTAAATTTCCTATAAACTTCTGTTCTCTTTATTAAATTGTCCCTTATGAACATGAAATATATACTAACGTGTAAATTAAAAACAATAAGAAGTTATGTTAGTTATAAATAGCGAAGACTGAGAAAAACAGTGATATGATCATAACAACTATCCTTTATCCCACTTTCTTTTCAGAATACTGTCATTTTTGTGCAATCGAAAGAAAAACCTTCAAAAGCACAGAAATCAAAATACTGGTTTTTCTTTTTTCTAGGTTGTCTCATAATTTCCTGTTATTTTCTGAATGTTGCTGGCCTACTCTACAGTGGTTATGAAAACAATATTTTAAATGGTTTTCTCTTCGGTCTTTCAGGAATTGTACTCATAGGTTCAACAGTTATTTGATACTTGTAGTTAAAGACTGATTTCTCCTCCTTCTGCCCATTCAGACTTCTAGCTGAGAATCATTTGCTTGTACCCCTTCAGCTTTTCCCACAGTTACCTGTTCCTTGCTGCAAAGACTGATCTTTCATCAGGAAGAGCTGAATTATGAGTCTATTGCTATTGTGTTGAGAAGAGATTCAACTGGGCTTGAGTAGGGCTTACTCTTTTGTCATGGAGAGCGTTTTGATTTTTTAAGCTGTTGAAAACAACCATGCACACAAATATAGGTAAAGATCTTAAAATTAAGGTAATACCAACATATCGTAAACAAAGCAACTAATTTTCCAAAACAGTATCTAAACATAGTTGATGAACTGACTTTGCTTATCTCTAATTAGCTTCTACTTGCAATACAGTACAACAATATAAAGGAGGTGGTGAATAATAATAAGTAAAACTACTGTTAGGAATCCATATGAATGGGTTCAGGGAACATTTAGACATACTGATGTTAAAGAAAAACCATGCAGAAGCAGCCTTCAGCTGTCAAAGTCTCAAAGACTGGGCTGCTGGGAGCTGAGGCAGTGCGTATCGTTGAAAGTATCACTCTGTATTTGATCTTCAGTTAGGGAAAGCATATAAGACCACTTCATGGGATACTATTGGAAAAGAGGTATTGATTTATGAACTGTATGGACGCTTTTTGTGTGTGTGGTGGCATGTGAATAGTAACAAAATAGTGCTTGAAGCACTGACAGATAATAAAAGTTGCTCTTGTTGTGCATCATCAAAGTTTCCAAGTTATTCTGTTTTTGTATAATTTTATTGCTTTTCAGCCAAATACACGTTTAAACTGTAACAACTTTGATGGCTGTATTTCCATTCCAGAAGCCTGGACAAAATAGAGCTATCAAAGGTGTATAGTTTCAGCTGTGTGACTTCAGGCTACACACTGCCTTTGATGGGAGGAGAATCACTGCAGATAGGTGAGAGCTGCAGGCCTGGGGCAGTCTCTCTCTTTCTACTGTTGTGCTGCCAACTTAGTTGTTTTTATTGCAAGTCATGTTCTTCTGGTGTTTCCACTTTCAAAGTGGGGAAAAATACTTCTTGCTTCTGATTAAGTCACTTTTCAGTCCTTATTGCTGAAAACGTCAGCCTCCCCAATTCTCAGTCTTCGAGAGGATCCTTAAAATCAAGTTTTACTTGCATTGATTCCTTCTGGTAACAACTGTTCCTTACTGTAAGAAGCACTGGGAGTGGAAGATAAACTACAAAAATTAGTAGGAGGGACATATTAATAAAGCATTCTTGTCCAAAATGACCACCCTATTAATCCTTTTGTGGTTAGATATGTAAATTGTATGTATTGGATGAGGCAATCCAAGTCAGCTTGGATGCAGAACACAGATGTTCTTATGAATACCACAAACACTGTGGTATTTTGATGATAATAATTGTATATTGCTTTTGACTATTGTAAAAGAACAATGAGACAGAGCCATAAAATATAATTTCAAGCTTTTATTAGTGGTTGTAAAGGTCTGAACAAGTATCTTTGTATGTCTGCAGTTACATGTCATAAAATTGATCAGGGCTCCTATTTCTGTTACAAGTTTTCTTTAGTTTCAACATGGTGAATGCTTGAGAAAAATCTGTGTCATTGCTGGAGGACTATTGTATTTGCATTGCAGTGTATCAGTGCTTTGCCATGTAACAAAGACATAGATATTCCAGATATAAATGCTATGTAAGAACCAGGAGAGAAACATAGCAGCAGTCTCCAAGTGTTTTGAAGCAACTTGAAATGATCTTAAATCAGCCCCTTCATGTAAACAACTATCTGGGTTTTTTTGAGGATTTTGCTGAGATGCAGGCTTGAAAGTTCTCGTCTGCGTCCTCACCTCAAAAATATTTATGGTAAAGGCAGGGGAGTAATCTTACACATGTGCGCATATACTTGTATCAGAGTCCAAATTCAGACACCTTTGCATGGACCAAACCAGTCTCATTATTTCTGTTCTGGTTTTTTTTGGGGGGTTGTTTTTGTTTGGTTTCGGTTTTTCTCCCATCAGTTGAGCTTATTTCATTCAAGAAACTAGTGGAAACTTCCCCAATGGAAGTATTTATGTACTATTAAAACAGGCATTGGTGGTAGGACAGACATGCAGGTACAGCTGTACTAACAACATTTATCTGGAAAACTTTATCACAAATGGACTGAGCAGCTTGCAGGATAAGTTTTAGTTCCCAAGTGTAGCTCGGCAGCTGACAACCTGCCACTCTCTCTCTTTTCTTTAGCAGAGCTGTGGTGGGTGAGGCATGGGACAGGGGTCATACAATGGGAGAAGGGCTCTGATAGAGAGCGTGAACATAGAATCATAGGGTTGGAAGGGACTTCTGGAGATCATCCAGTCCAACGCCCCTGCCAGAGCCGGGTCACCTAGAGCAGGTTGCACAGGAACGTGTCCAGGTGGGTTTTGAATGTCTCCAGAGATGAAGACTCGACCACCTCTCTGGGCAGCCTGTTCCAGTGCTCTGCCACCCTCAAAGTAAAGAAGTTCCTCCTCATGTTTAGGTGGAACTTCCTATACACATGGGGCAGTATAGGAAGCAATGTGGTAAATATGGCAGCTTGCTGGGTGATGCTTGGACCCAACTTCTGCCATGTGGGTCCAAGAGTAGGAGAGGCTATAACACAGCCAGAAATCTTAGGTAAGGGCCTGCCAGCAGCTTGGGTTCAGGCTCAGACTCCACATGGTGCTCAAATTGCATGTGGGCAAGGATGCTGGAGCAGAGAAGCATAGTTCAGGGCAAAGTGATGAAAGTAGTAATGAGAAACCTGGGTATCAGGATACAGTTTGTCTTTGCCAAAGGTGCTGGGATCCCCAGCAGCATACACGGGGAGGTGGAGATTTATAAGCTGGGCACTAAATGGGTGCTGTGAATGAAGGACTGGGCCAAATGTGGGAGTGGGAAGTACAGAGTTAAGATAATAATAGATTTGGAGACCTGAAGGTTAAGATCCCAATTTGTAGGAAAGTATCAGAATGAAAACTTGTTTGGAGACATACAGTTGGGTGCTGAGAACTTTGGCCATGTGGATAATAAGGTGTGTGGACTTAAGGATGCAGACGTTTGACTTTACAAGAACTTACAAGCAAAGACCATAGATTCATTTACAAGTCTAAAAGAAGGAATTGAAGCAAGTGGTCCTCTTTGAGGGAAGAGTGTTACAATGAGATGTTTCATTTGGGATCCAAGTTAGTCTTTGTGTGGCAAGATTTCTTTTTGAACATTGTTTTCACTTGCAACTCATGAGCGCTTGGGCAATGGAAGTGTTTGTGGCAGGAACTTTTTGCATCAGTTATCTCTGTTTCCCCATGTTCCACATTTAGTCCATGAAAAAGCAGATACAGGGAACACTCCTGTCTGTCTCTTTAAGGTCGTGTGTCTGAGAACTTTCTGTAGGACCTCATGGAGTGTGTGTGACTGACGTTCTTGTAGGTGTCTTATTTATGTTTTTAATTCTTAGGTCTCTGGTAGAAGTGTTGCAAAGCTGATCATGATGCAAGTAAAAGATTGTACTCTGAGATGTTGAGGTTGAAGATCCTTATTCCTGTCTTCTCAACCCTAAATTTTGATATTAAAAGTTTGGAACCGTTAGAATAATCTGTAGCCAGTAACAGGAAAAATATCTCCAACAGCTTTCTCTGTTATTCCCTGTTACCATTTATTTACTTTCTCGTGTCTCCATTGACGGTGGTCACTGGTATATCTGATTCCATTCATAACCCTTGGAGCAGAGGCTTACTGCCTTTAGTTGTCTGGGAAGCAGCCTGTGCACTGCTGACACTATTACTTTTGTACTTTTACCAGTACCAATACATTCTATAGTAGCTTGGAATTATGTTGCAAAAGAGTGTTGGTTAAATAGCTTGACTTGGTCATGTTCTGAAGGTAAAATTTTGGTTGACTTCATCCAGAAAATAACAACCAAACAGTTTCACTAAGGCTTTAGACCAGAAGTCTCAAACTTCACTCGGAATATCTAGGACTATCCTTTTACCGTGGATTACTGAGTGGAAGCTTATCTTGGTGGAATATTTTTCTAGGCATCACCTGGAATTTGCAAGGAGGTAATGAAATACAGCAGCAGACATAGTAAGGAGAACATGGCAGTTTCTCAGCCCTGATCTAATTTAGGAGTTTCAGCTGCTTTAAGAACCTGTTAAAACTATTTTGTGTGATGGATTGTATGATAAGTGTCTTAAGAGTCTGTATTTTCCTCTGTATAAGCTTTTGATACTGTCTTAATGCATTTTTTTCTTTAAAAGTGGGTCGTCTTCTACATTATAGTAATTGTAAAAGACAAGAAGAATGTGCAGTCCTGCCATTTTTGTTAATCTTTTGGAAAATAAACAGTCATGGTTTGGCTGTGTGTCCATTTTAGTTGGTTTTCACAGCAATTGGGTGCATTGGCTTCAGTCCCTAATTTATGTAGCTGTCCCTTCTCAGGTGACTAGCTTGGCAGTCCTTAAATGCTGGCAAGACTTTCGTAATTCCAAATACCTTATTATTAATAATTGTATTATAGAGTTATCCAGAGGATATTTCCAGAAGATCAAAGGTAAGGTAGAGGGTTAAACATCTAGTTACAGTGCCCCATAAAAGAGGGGTATCATAAAAGGAAGGTTAAAGGGCCAGGGAGAAAAATATTGTTGTTACAGGGTGAGGTGAGTGAGGGTGCCTTGGAAGAAGGAAGATAAAGGCCGGCAAAGTGAGGAGGTGTGAAGTGTGTAGGACAACAAGTTTCTCAAACATGATGAAATGTAAAGAGATGGAGCTGGTAGAGGGATCTAGGAGAAAAGTCATATGCTCAAAATGACAGGACTGGAAAAAGATCTCATCAGGGCGTGGATGGAAGGGACTTGATTGAAGTGATAGTGAAGAGAAGGGTGTAACAAGTGCTGCTGAGACAGAATGCATATATTAGTAGCAATCAAAAAAAATACTGGATTTGGGAGATACAGAGGATGAAGTGGGAAATTTGGAGACAGAAAGTATGTGGTCTGGGTTGGAGTACAGTCCAAAATAACTCTTTAGAGAGACTGGAGTTAGTAGGAGAACATGATGAATTGCTAATATGAGAAAAAGGGAGATTGGTTTTTTTTTGCCATGTCACACTTAATATGATTACAAACCAATTCGGTGACAGAAGTTGTGATGTGGGTGTGACTCACAGATGTAAAGACTGTTGATTAAAACCAAGCAGGTTGGCTCGGGTGGAGCCACAGGTTTTTTGGAAAGGAGAAAAGGGTCCCTGCATAGCAAGAAGCACTAATGAAATACCAAAGGAGCATTAGGACAACACTGTGGCATCACAGGAGATTAAAATCCCCAGGAAGATGAGGTTGTGGTGTATACAAATGGTGCCATAAGAGGTCTGGAGGATTCTGAGCTTGTCTAGATCTTGACATTTGACTGGCCATTGGAGTCACTGAGGATTTTGATGGAATTTATTTTAAATTAAGATCTTAATTCTGTAGCTGTGAAAGCTTCTGGTGCAGTCTAACACACTTCCTCTTCCTTCTGACTAGTGCTCGAAGGGAAGGCTTACAGGAAGGTTACCCAGGATGAAGTGGATGAAAAATCCCCTTGGGAAGATTGTTTCACACCTAGACTTAATGAAACTGGGTTGGAACTCTTTCTTGTTTACTTCTTAGCATAAGCAACGATCCTTGTAGAAGACACCTTGCTGACCTTGCACCCACCCTGCTGAATCATTCCACCAACTTATGATCTCCTTAACATAAGTGGGAGTAGGGTTAATCCCTAGGGGAGGATGGTCTAATTTGTTTCTTATTTATGTGTTTTTAATTTCTGAAGAGAAAAACTAAAAAGCATTTATTTAAGAGGGTCTGTGTGACAAGGAGAAACTGAGCTCACATGTATAGAATAACATATTCCTCGACTGGAGGGATCTGTCATGTTTTCCTCTGGCAGCAGAAATTTTTGCCTTTTAGCAGCTGTAACCATAAAATTGCAGCTATAGTCAAAAGGCTAAGAGCAAAGAACTCATCTCATGATTGAGAGGGCACCTGGTCTTCAAATTTCAGTACCAAAGCTGAGGACTATGCTAGCAAAAGAAATAAATCCATTTTTTCATTTGAAAATCAATTTGCAATGATTCTGAAGTGTTTCAAGAGCCTGTTAACTCTTTAACGTTATGTTTACAGCTTTTACCTGCCGCTGTGGTTCAAATGCTTCTCTGGAACTTGTGGTTAATCTTTTGTCCACAAATCCATGTCAACCAGGGAAAAAAACATCACTCATCAAACACAGCTTTACCAGCACAACTCATTGTTTGGATGAAGCACTCCCAACAGAAGAGTGCTTTTGTTGACTTTGCTGATGACATTCAGAGAAGTTGTGTTGCCATGTCAGGGGAAAAAACTTTCACAGAACGTATGGTGCCTGTGTTAGTTACACTGATGCTGGTCTGTAATCTGAATGCTGTCTGACGTTTTCGTTTAGTCCTGTCTTTATGCAGACCTTCCTGTCTGGCTCTAGATTAGTTACTTTACTGTGCCTATGCCTTATCCTTATGTTGGAGAAAATAATACTTCCTTATCCCTGCCATTTTATGTCTAATTAAGTTGTTACCAGAGCTGCATGTACCATATATGGTGGGTAGATCTTAATAATTACATTATTGTTTCCTTTTCAAGGTAGAGTTCAAAAGCCACCTGCAACAGGGATTCAGCCAGGCTTATTTTTGTTAGGAGCAATGCCTACTAACAGATCAAGACTTGAGGCTGAGTCTTATAAAAGGCTCTATTTAATCCTGAGATGATGAAACTTCATGTCTGTAGCCAGCTGTAGAAGTTATGTTACTCCTTGGCTTATAACTTTCTTTTAAAGTAACAGCAGATGATGTAGTTGATGAACACAGCAGAATAGTGTGGGTGGGATTCAGCTCACTTAAGGTGGGATTTCTACAATGTAGGTATTGACATCCAAGCTCCTTGCTCATCTTTCAGTTGGTGAGGAGAATTAGGCCCTTTTAGGACACAACTCATCTTACCTATTCTGGATGCCTGCTTTAGGATCATAGAACGGTTTGGGTTGGAAGGGATCTTAAAGATCATCTAGTCCCAATCACCCTGCCGTGGGCAGGGACACCTTCCACTGGACCAGGTTGCTCCAAGCCCCATCCAGCCTGGTCTTGAACACTTCCAGGGAAGGGGCATCCACAGCTTCTCTGGGCTACCTGTTCCTGAAAGATTATGATTTCCTTTTTCTCCCTAATGATTATAAAGAGTCTAGATGTCTAGCTCAGATGTCAGCGTCTAGAACAGGTAAGGAGAGCTGTCCTGCGTGCCCGTAACTCTAGCTGATCACTATGTGATACAAAAGAGCATCCACCTGCGAGATGGAAATTTAACAGAAAAAGATGTGTCTTTGGCCAAGCAGATGAGTATACCTGCTCGTATTGTGCAGCTCAGAGGGGCTTGTGGAGAAAGAGGTGCACTGATTGAGGAAGGCACCTGAAGGTAAGATGGGAAGACAAACTAGAAGCAGTTCAGCATGTCTTTCACCTTCTTAACCAGAAAGAAATGTTTTTATGTTTCTGGGAATAAAGTTCTTGAAACTGAGCTTTGTCTGATGGAAGTGGTTAGAACAGGTCTTAGTTAATCCTATCATTCTAGTAGGTGAAAAACAACTTCATATAATAAATATTATTCTTCTCAAGTAAATCTGTTAAGGTAATGAACTGTAACTTTTTTTTTTGTTTTAACAAGCCTTCGTGTGCTTGCCCTAACCTGATGGGGGCGTTGGCTTTCTTGTAAGTGCTACCATGTGGGTGGAACAGCAGTGCTCAACTTCTTAACAGGAGGAAAGCTTCATTTTGCATGCTCTGTATCCTGCCAGCTCTGAGATGTGAGGCTGGCAATGAACTTGAGAACCTGGGCAGGTTGAGGCTGGGTAGGTTGAACGCTCAGGGAATTTTGTGGGAGGGAGTGGCAGCTGCGTTGCCTACATGTTTGGTCCCAGGCTTTTTTGGCCTCAGGAGTAGTACCCACTTGGTGCAGCCCCATTCCGACAGTTGTGACTCTGCCCAAAAATCCAGAACTAAGAGAATATGAAGGGAGGTGTAAGATTTAGACAAAACTCCTGTATTTAAAAGGACTGGTGTAATACTTGGATTTGATATAAACTCTTTTGGTCCTGGGCTATTAAGAGTGTCATGTTTGCTCTGTGTCCTGCGATTCTCAGTTTCTGAGAAAAAAGTATATTGGTTAACATGAACAGCTCAATTTCATTTTAGTACATGAATTATTGTAAGTAATAAGTATCGGGCAAACTAGTGTGTACAAACAGTACATACTGTATGAAGAAGTATTCATTTATAAAAATGTATTAATTTATAAATTTAAAAATAAGATACTGTCAAAATGCGTCAAAGTGTATTTGGATTATAAAGTACTGCAAGATTGGATATGTGAATGAGTGTTTATACTGAATCATAGGAAGGCTTGCGTAATAGATGGACATTTCTGGCAAACAGTTGTGTTTCTGTTTGCAAGCTGACTGCTATTTCTAGCCTTAGTTTTTATTACTTCTTTAATTTTTTAACTATGTATAAAAAGCAGGCAATTTTGCATTAAACCCAAACATTCACAGATCTTCCTTCCTGTTCTACTTTTGCTGCTTAGGAAGGAGTAATATCTCCTACTGATCTAGACCTTGTGATGTCTGATGGATTGGGAATGCGATATGCATTTATTGGACCTCTGGAAACCATGCATCTTAATGCAGAAGGTAGGTCGTTAGTGATATGAATATGAAGGGAAGACTTAACGTTGCACAAGGCTCTGGAAATGTTTTATAACAAACCAGGTTAGGATTGCTGCAACTATGACTCATCTTTCTCTTTATTGTCATGATAAGAAAAGGAAAGTTTATCTAAAACTTGAGGATGGATGGAAAGAAATGGATATTCTCTATCGTATTGTAGGTGATCAGGTGAAAGATGACAAATCATTGCAACAGTAGCTCTGTACTTAATTTTTTCCACAATTTGTCCCAGTGCTTTGCAAACATTGCTGTAGCCATATTTCAGAACTGTCTGAGTGTCAGGAAAAGAAAGTATTGAAAAAGTTTATCTGATAACCCGATGCCAACAGAAACTCACTTTCTGTCGATGAGTGCTTACCCCGACCCCAAATTCGTAGCAAAGACTCAAGTGTAAATGTCACTGGTGTTAGGTTGCTTTAAGATGGCTTAAATCCTGAGTGAAGTAAAATTGCTTCTGTCCACAAAATACTGTGTGTACAAAGTTGACTTGACAAAGCAGTCAAGTAACAGTTCGACATCTGACTTGCATAATCAAGACAGATTTTAGATGCTTTTGGAATAGTATACATGAATCACAGCTAAATAAAAAGTGAATTGTATAAAATGAAATAAAAATTACAGATTAGGGTTACAAAGATTTGAATTTAACAAAACATGAAAACTTCAAGAAGTGAAGGTAAACCAAATGCAACTTTTTAGCTCTTTATATTCTAGGCTCTGTCTTTATTCTGCTTTTTTATGATCCCTGACATGGTAGGCCCCTGCTCCATTTCTGAATCTATTAGGCAGTGCTGCAATGCCTAATAATAAAATAAAAATAAGAAACCAAGATCATAAACTATGAGTGTGCAATGAGAAGTGTTATCTTATGTCTACTTGTTGGTTAGTTACTTGGCAGAAACTTATGTCTCTTAAGGCCGATTTGACATGAATGTGGAATTGTGGATCCTCCACCAGAGTCTTTCAGCTTGTCAGTTTGGTTGTATATCAGCAAATTAAATGTCACAAAATGTTTGCTTTATGCATTGTTAGGTAAACAACATTTATCCTCTAAATAGAGGCACCTTCCTAAAAGTTTCCCTCTTCTGATCTATTAATACCTGGCAGTTTCCTGTCCTCTCTAGCGATTTTAAACTTACTCAATATAAACCATATACATTCTTTACATAGAACAGAACAGATGCGTGTAGTACTAGCCTTAAGCACAGCAATCTACCTGGCGTCTTGCAGGCCAGGGTTATCCAGTCCAGTCCCCACCACTCCACTAAGCTGCCATGCCATCCTCTGCAGGAACTGGCCATGCACAGAGTCTTCTGTCAGAGTAACTTGCTAAACTGCCTGTACTAAAACATAAAACCAAAACAAAATGTTTGTTAATACCAAAAAAATTTTAATCTGTTCTAGAGATCAAATCATACTTGTGAATCCTTTCTTTTTAATCCATGTTTTAGACTCATTAATTCTAAAACAATGTTTACTTGAGATGTATGGAATCATGTAAGTCATGTAGGTTGGTTTTGATGCTCTTCCTGGAGTGCCCTTTGCTATTTGATGTTCTATCCTGATTGAGCTTAGCTTTCTTCCTCCCATCAGGAAGTGGTCACTGTTACAAAAACATTTCTGAAGTTTCCCATCTCAGACCAGGTTTATGTAACACATGCAACTGGTAGGTTGCTTATTCATGGCAGGGTTCTAGAACCCTATTCAGCTTCTAGATTCAATGCTACCTCTGTTAGGAATTTTAGTATTCCAGATTAGAGGAAGAAAAATTATGAAATACAGTCTAAGAGGCTGATAAACTGGAATGGTAGTCTTGTGGTGGGCTTGCAAAATACAAAACCAAAATATACTTGTAGAGTTATTTTAACATTATATAATATTCTCAATTAAAAACAACCCCAAAATAATCCACTACACTTGTGGACTGGGTTACTTACACAAAAGCACCGTGTCAGCTTGTTCAGTAATTTGGATCATGAGGAGTACTGCTTCACTCCCAGTCTTCAGATGCATTGTCCCTGAGTCTAGAGCTGCTCCTGTTTGTGCTGTGCAGGCTGACTCAGGCTGTTGCTCTCATCAGAGACAGTTTAAATCAAAATTGCTGGTGTCAGGATACACGATGGCTTATTGTCATAGTTCCGTACCAGTGCCTAGTGTTGCTTGACATAATATGGGATAGTGTGGGCCTCTTCTTGATTGCCCAGGGCAGCCTGCTCTGATGCATTGTACTAATAGTGTGTATTTTTTATCAGTGGAGGGAAATGGAGGTAGAGATAAGAAATCCCCTCTGTCCTGTTTGTTAGCCTGTCTAGCAGCTTCACCAACTTCACAGCAACAGCCATAACATACTGATTACCTACAATCTTAAATTCTCTGTTAATTGGTGAGGAAGGATGGTGGGGATGCAGTAAGCACATGAGAGAAAAATAGTGTTATTTGTGTGAAATCTTGGAAGATGGAGAAGTCTTTCTTTTTTTCTTTTCTTTTTTTTTTTTTTTAGTAAGGGTGATGTGATTTTTGTTTGGTTTTGAATAAAGAATGCTATTATAACAATTTTTTTCCTGAGATGAGTGTTACTTCTTTCCCTGCGGGTTGTGTACGTCAGGATCCTCCGATGAACTTCCTATGTGCTAATGCAAGGTTTCCCCCATGTTAGTTCTTATGTCCTTTTCTCCATATTCATAAATGGAGAAAAGCTATCAAAAGCTATTATCTAGGCCACTTTAGATTAGCAGTTAATCCATGCATGAGTATTAGGAATTTTGAATATATGGCAGTGAGCCACCAGCCTTGAACATGGAATAAAATGACAGCATCAAGTCACTAAAATGAGCAGAAAGAGCAACAGCACTTTGAGAACCAAATTGCAACAGACAAGAGACAAACCCCTCTGGGGGGGAAAAAGCACATCCAGATTCCATAATATTATAAAGTTGATTGTTAGTTTCAGTAAATAAAATTAATGTTGATTTCAGTTTCAATAAGCTCTGTCTTCTGAGTCTGTCGTCTTATGATTTCACATGACAGCATCACAACAAATGCTGTTAAGTCTTTTACAAGGAACATCAATAGATTTCACTAGTGTCATTTTACCCATTTACTTATCGTGGGATTACGTTAGCAGACACAATGTCCCTCCTGTATGTGTACCTGGCTATTTGTGAATACACTGAAGGTGATCCAGGCTCAATAAGATCGTACCTCCTGAATCTCTTGTTTCTTGAACTGTCAGCTCCTTTAAGCCCTTGCAAAAAATCATCTGTAAAACCAGAGGCTACACTATCATATACTGTGTTTTACAGTTTCTGTTTGCAGCAAAAGTTCTTCATATATATTTCACAATTGACTGTCTTAGATCAGTTACTTTATAGTGGGTTTAGTGAGCTATAATTGGAATTTAATCTTGATCTAAATTGCTAATATTAGCGGAAGAGCCTGATGGGGGGAGGTTGAAGGATCTTTGTTGCTATTTTCTCTCCTGCATTTCTAAAAACACCATTCCAGGATCATATTCTACCTGTCACTCACTGTGGTATTAGTACAGGTGACTAAAGGAATTGTGTGAAAATTGGGGCTGATGTATGGTCCCTGTATTATAAGTGCAAATATCTGGTAAGCTATGAATGAGTCTTCGTAGTCAAAATTGTGTTTCCTTTATTGGAAGTGGGAATGCTTGCTTGTCTGAGAAGCACCAGCCAGATGAATTGGTTTTGGATGGTAGGAGCTAAATGACTGTGCTGTATGAAAAGCAGAAAACATGAAAAGGGAAGAGGGGAGGAATCATAAGCAATAGTTCAAAGGAAGGAAATTTTTCTTGTCTGGCTAGGCAAAACATAGCCACATATGTTTTTTAACAATTACTGTAGACAGGCATTCTTGGCTGGTTCAAAAGCGGAGATCATTTTCATTGCTATGGCCACTGCTTTAATGCTGTCATATGGGGAGCAAGCCAAGCTTTAACCCAGATCAGGAACTTCTGTACCACAAGCTAGTAAGCAGAAGGTATGAGAATCTCTAACTTAAGGTAGTAAAACCTGAGAAAAGGAAGATTGCCTCTGTTTCTGTCCAGCCCACGTGTTACGTTTTAGGATAGTAAAATATCTCAACTTAATTCAGGAATATTTGTAAAAGGGTACTACTGAGATGAAACATCACAGTGTACATAATCATACAAAAACCTCTTCTTTCATGGACCCACCAGTTATTTCATACGTGTTTACGCACATTCAGTTCACTTCCCAGTAGGCTGGAGAAAGCAGTTTATAGTCATTCTAGAACTGCTTTTAGCCTCTAAGCTGCAGGGCTTTTCTCTATGAAAAAATTTGTGTGCAGTAAGCAAAGGTGTGAATTTTTCAGCATAGTGGCTGTTGTGCACCAGTTTCCTTCTATGGACCCTTAGGTGTAAAGTGGTTCCCTCAACCTTCTGAAAGGAGCACATGGCTTTTGCACAGGAATTCTTAATGCTTTATTGCTCAAGTCATTATAGATGTGTCCTAAAGAACACATCTTGGTGCATCCTTCTCCCTTGTGCTATCGAAAGAATGTGTGTGGTCACCAAGTGGCTCAGGCTGAGGAATTCATCCCAGATAAGAAACTGATTGACATGGTTTCAGTTGGGATAGAGTTAACCTTTTTCCTAGTAGCTGGTATAGTGCTATGTTTTGGGTTTGGAATGAGAAATACTTTTGATAGTGCACTGGTGTTTTCAGTTTTTGCTAGGCAGTCAAGGCCTTTTCTGCACCTTATATTGCCCCACCAGCGAGCAGGCGGGGGGGCACAAGAAGCTGGGAGGAGACGCATCCAGGACAGCTGACCCCAACTGAGCAAAGGGATATTCCATACCATGTGACATCATGCTCAATATGTAAAGCTGGAGGAAGAAGAAGGAAGGGGGTGACTTTTGGAATTACGGCATTTGTCTTCCCAAGTAACTGTTAGGCGTGATGGAGCCCTGCTTTCCTGGAGATGGCTGAGCACCTGCCCACTAATGGGAATCATAGAATCGTTTTAGTTGAAAGAGGCCTTTAAGATCATCAAGTCCAACCATTAACCTAGCACTGCCAAGTTACCACTAAACAATATCCCTTAGCACCACATCTACATGTTTCTTAAATACCTCCAGGGATGGTGACTCAACCGCTTCCTTGGGCAGCCTGGTCCAATGCTTGACAACCCTTTCAGTGAAGAAATTTTTCCTAATAGCCAATCTAAACCTCCCCTGGTGCAACTTGAGGCCGTTTGCTCTTGTCCTATTGCGTGTGACTTTGTAAGAAGAGACCAGCCTCCACCTTGCTACACCCTCCATTTAGGTAGTTGCAGAGCGCGATGTCTCCTCTGAGCCTCCTTTTCTCCAGACTGAACAACCCCAGCTCCCTCACCTGCTCCTCAAAGTCCTGTGCTCTAGACCCTTTAACAGCTTTGTTGCCGTTCTCTGGACCCACTCTAGCACCTCAATGTCTTTTTTGTGGTGAGGGGCTCAAAAATGAACACAGGGCTCAAGGTGTGGCCTCACCAGTGCCGAGTACGGGTGGACGATCACTTCCCTAGTCTTGCTGGCCACACTACTTCTAATACAAGCAGTGAATGAATTTCTTGTTTTGCTTTGCTTGTGTGCACAGCTTTTGCTCTACCTATTAAACTCTCTTCATCTCAACCCACGAGTTTTCCCTCACTTTTACTCTTCTGATTCTCCCCCCCATTGCAACTGGGGGGAGTGAGTGAGTGGCTGTGTGTTTCTAGCTGCAGGCTGGGGCTAAACCACGATGCTTACCTAACAAAGGAAGTGGTTCATATTAACTCAGTTTAATCACTTGATCCAGCTCACAGCAGTCCTACGCAAATATACATGCATTGCTGTTGAGATGGTAACACAGGAAGAGTAAGAATAAAACTTTTTTTGGTATTACCACTGTCTTAGGGTAGTTGAAACTATTCATGCAACTACAGTCTAAGTGGATTTATATGGGAATTAATGTAGAGTAGCAAGCATCCTGTGGATTCACGCCCTAACTAAAAGCATGCATCTATGTTCAGACGCGCCCTTGATGAAGATAGGATTACATTTAGAAAGTTTTCCTTGGAGCTGTAATGTCTAGAAATGTAATCCCTCTATCAGCAAAACAAAGAGTTTGGGACTTCTTTTTTTCTCTGAACATAACTTAACCATGACAGATTCATCCATGATGTTCCTGAAATATATCCCTTCTTTTCTTTTGTCATCCATAGTCACCTTCAGTCTTACCAAGTGCAGCTTCTTCTTAGCTTTTACCTGCTAAAATCAACCCCACCCCAGTCTTTTCAAATTGTTGATGCTATTACATCAGTGGCTTGACCATCTCGCCTACTCTTTGAGTCATTACAGTATCTTATTATGCTGCTCATGAGGTTCAAAGTCATCAAGTTAATACTTAGTATTGTGAGGCACCCTCTGTCTTTGGCGTGTTCCCTGTCCTTGCCGGTAACACTTGCTCCTGTCTCTTGTTTTCTCTCACAAATACCTCGGTGCCTTCCTTATTTTGCCCCATGTGTAGTGTCCTTGCCAGACTGGTTTACCAAGTTTGCTTGCTTGCATCCTTCAGCCCTCATGTCTGTTGTCTTTCTTATGAAGAGGAAGGAATGAGACTTTGCATACAAGAAGCTAAGATACTTGAAGATGCTTGCATACAATAATGCATGAACATGCTACATTTTATACTGTCATGTTTTCCGTTCTTTTTTCCTACTAGTCCTATCACCTTTATGTTTGTGAACCTCACTTGTGAACAGGTCTTCTCAGGGCAGTGAAGCATTTTATGCATGCTTCTAAGCTAAATATCTGTCCTGAGTTCCTTTTCCTTCATCAATGCCCTGTTCATCTTGATGATGCAACTTAGAGGCATCTCACTGATACCCATGTTCGCACCACACCAGTGCAAGTCCTTCAGGAAGGGACCTGCAAACACGAAGTGTAGTTATGTGAACAAGTTCTTGTGGGCCAGTTCGTTAGCTATTGTGGAAACTGCCTGGACTGACATTGATGCTAAATAAGCAGCAGCTTATTCTTCCTTCGTTGGAGGTGTAAAGAGCCTTGCATTTCTTAGACACATATGAGCAGCTGAAGAGCCTTGAATCAATGCCCTCGTCTAGCTTGTGATAACATGTTCCTGTAACTGTATGTACAAGTCAGAAATGCTGGGTGGGTTTGGGACTTTCAAGGAAAATAGAGTATTCCCTTTTTCATCTCTATAATCCTGTATAGAGGATTTTGTTACTCATTTCTCGTCTTCCACTCTCTGCCATAGTTGTAAACGTGGTAGAAGGAAGAATCGGGGAAATCCTACCTTCCCTGCAGGTCTTTTTGTTCTGTATTCGTGGTTCTCTGGTGCTTGCTGCAACATCTGCCTTCTCCCACAGCCCCTTCCCTCCAAAATTGATGAGGTGAGCGTTCAAGAAAGATGGAAATTTAGACAGGGAGCCAACAAACCACATAGACAAGAAGAAACTATCGTCATTCCTGTGCTGCGAGTTGATACTCCTTTTTCTCTGTTCGAGATGCATCTTGAATCATTCTTTTTCTGCTGTGGGAGATAGTGAGGCACAGTATGAGCACAGCAACTGGATACAAGGAGCAATGTTGATTGTTTTTAACAGCCCATTTGTCATCTTCTTCCTCTTTCTCCAGCTCCCATGTGCTGCCCTGTCTGTTTCACACTGTTTACAGGTGCTAATTCTTCCAGTTTAAGGTATTCTCTGGGCAGTATCAACAAGGATTAAAGTTAAAGGGATTCTCTTCTATTTGTTTTCCATCTTCTTGTCCCTGTGCTCCAGCCAAGTGCTCTTCTCATCCACCTCTGCAATAGCCCTGACCTTTGAACCAAAGGACTCCTAAGTCTAAAGGCCTGGAGTCAAATATTTGCCAGTTTTGAGTTTGCGGTTGAAAAGCGAAGTGATTTTTCTAGCAGTATTCCCCATTGCTCAAGTGCCTTCTTGAAGCTGGCAGCATGGGGTTGATCTTGATTACTTAAACCAAGTTAAAGATTGCACTAGTCACCACTGACATTTCACACTGGGAGTGCTATCTTGTGTTATCTATTTTGAAATTACTATTTTTTTAATCTTTGAGTGAGACCATGTGTATATTCTAACTTTTGGTGTATTTCTTTCACTTGAGACTCGAAAGATTTTGCATTGTCCACCTCCTGCTTGACCTGCAGCATACATGCCTGCATGTTGCCATTTCAGCCACAATGCTGAGATCAGCTATTCTGATGCTGCTGCTCTTCTCTAGACCCATAACTTTTTTTTTTTAACCTTTCCTGTTTTGCTGACTTTGCTTAAGGCTTCTTTTCATTCTTATATTGCATGCAGTGAGTGAATTGTATTACCCAACCTGCATTTGGCATGTCTCTGTTGCACTGGTGAGCTACACCCACCCAGAAGTTGTTCTGATTCATTCAAGATGTAGATGAGCTGCCAGTAAGAGCTCAATTTCCAGGACTAGCTGGCTGGGTGAGGTTTGAAGGCCATCTCCAGCTCAGGAGTTCACATTCACCAGGTAAATGCATCAGCCACGTCCAAGCATTCAGCTTTTACAAGATACTAATGTTATCTCTTTAGATTGAGGCTCATGAAAAAGATTTCTGGCACACACTCTTCTCTTCTATCTTCTCCTGACTGTACCAGAATCAAAACTACTCAGATCTGTGGTATTATTACACAAGCTTACCAGGTGGTTGAGAGGTTCCCCATGACTTTTGGAAAAGCACCAAACCCAAACTATTCAGCACTGGTCTAGGTGTCATAGACTTGAGTCAGCTGGATAAGGACCAGAATAACTGGTAACTGGTACTGCTCTGTTTACCATTCCTTCTATCGCCAGTAGCTCATGTGGATTTGCTTGAATTGCCATATTTGGCTAAGTTGACATTTTTTATTTTGTGATCATCCAGCTGGCAACAGCTGCTGCCAGCAGCTGTGTGTTAGCATGGTGTACCCAAGTCCACATAGTTCTGCACTCCTCAGCCTCAGACATTTCTACATCTACATCTGGGAACTTTCTGTGGTGTTGGATGAAGTGGGGGCAAACTTCTTCCTCAGACTCCTCACTGTTAGAAGAAAAAGCTCACATGAGCAAAGTGAAATGTAAACATCATCGTCTTGTGGCTGGTGCATGAGTCTCATCCAGAATTGTCCTGGGTTCCCAAGATTGCTCACGCAAATAGAACATCCCCTGTAGGTAGATCTGGGTTGGCTTCAGGTGCCAAAGTCTGTGAGCCCAGCTGTTAAGATGTAACAGGCTAGCACTTATGCTAATGACAGAGTATGGTCAGTAAACCCTGATAACCAGTGGTCCTTTCCAGAGTGTTTATGGAGGAGGATGGTCTCTTCTTATTCCCTCAGTGAAGAGATAGAATCGTTCCACATCCCACAGTAATGCTTCTTTTCCTGAGTCTCACTTCCTGCCAGTGATGTTTTGGAGCCCGCTAGGCAATTTGAAGGTTTCTTGCTGTGTGTTAATTAAGAAAATTGAGCAAAATACTAAATTTCCATATAATTAGAGCACTGATATACCTGTATGACGGGCTGACCTCCCTTTTTGTGTTGGAGAAGGCCAGAACATGCCAGAGTGTGTTCTAGGAACACATACGCTCCATGGGTAGATAATACAAGGAAACAAGCTGACTAAATGCTGATTGGCACAACTCTTGGCACCAAATACAGGTTCAAGCTACTTAACAACGCTGCTAGTTTTCTCAGAGCCTCCTTCCTTCTAATGCTGGAGAACGTTTCTAGTCCATTTTTTAAGAGAGTTGAATACTTTCAAATCTCTCCACATTGTTCTCATGCAATGGATGTTCTCCCATTCTGTCCTTTCCATTGTTTATCTGATGGTCATCATGAACTTCAGAGTGCTAATTCCTTAAAGGAAATTTAGTACTTCTTGAGCATCTGTCCTTTGAAAGGTCTTCTATCTTTGGTAGAGAAACAAGAGAATTCTCCATACTCTTACTGACCTTAGAGGCCTTCTGGAAAACACATACTTCAGCGATTTCAGGCATGTTGAGCGGTGTAAGTGTTGTAGGTTATGATTCATAGTTTCCAGAAGTCAGTGGTTTCCTTTCAATCATCCGCCATTCAACCTCAACCATTTAGGGTTAGACAGGTGTGACTTAGACAGTATTGATATCACCCAGTATTGCATTCCAGGGAACTGTCTACAAGCTGTTCAGGAAAGAGACTGCTTCATGACTCTTGACCTGAGTTGCATTCTTTTGTGTGGTAGTCGGGCCACCCCACTTTTTTGTGGTTGGATAAGACCATGAGCAGTTCAGGTTCATGCTTCTCAGTCTGTATGATCTCCTGAGTCTTCGTGAAAGAGTTGGTGACCGTAATAGCTTGCCTTTGTCTTCTGCAGCTTTCTCCTCTTTGCTTTGGTAATTAGCTAATACAAAGAGAGTTAAGGATGCAAATTCTTCAGTCTATGGTTCTCAGAAAAGGGAGATTGTCAGAGCTTTTAGTGGCTATCCAGAACTTCCCTTCTCAGATCTAGGGTGTTCATCAGGATAATCACATTCTTACTCCTGTCAGCCTGCTTACTGCCAGACAAGCATTGCTCATTTACTGTTGTGGTGCAGCTCACAACTTCTTGATTGATGTACAGAGGGAAAGGCCACCTTATCCCTTCTTGATTATGTGGTAGTTAATAGCACTAAAAAGTCTACTAGTTGTATATGTCTGGCTAAGTGACCAATTTCTCTTTTTGGTGCATTTATTATTCCAGTTCCTCTCCAGTGTCTCAACAGTAATTTTTTTGAGATTCCTACTGGAGCTGATGAAAGGTGGACCTTTCCCTAATTCAGCCAAGGCCTACTTGACTGCCATTTTACCCACTATTACCACGTAGTGGGTTTTCAGGTTCTCTGACCACGTGTTTTTTAAGATGTTCACATCAGGGTCAACTCTGAGGTCAGACCAAGCTGCTCAGGGCTTCATACAGTCTTGAAAACCTCCAGAGATGGAGACTGCACAACCTCTGTGGGCAACCTGTGCCAGTGCTTGAGTAGCCAGTCTGAACCTCTCATTTAAAATTGTGCCTGTTGTCTCTTGTCCTCCTGCCATGCCACAACTGTAAAGAGCCCATCTCTGTCTGCTCAATGACCTACCCGTAGGCAGTGGGAGCTGCTGTTAGGTCTCCCCAAAGCCATCTCCAGGCTGAACAAGCCCAGGTTCCCCAGCCTCTCTTCACAGGGCAAGTGCTCCAGCCCCCACCATTTTGATGGCCTCTGCTGGAGTTGCTCCAATTTGTCAATGTCTTTCTTGTATTGGGTGATCCCAAACTGAATGCAGTATGCTGAGTAAAGGCAGGTAATTACTTCCATCAATCTACTGGCTGTGCTGTTAACACAGCCCAGGATACTGTTGGCCCTCTTTGCTGCCAGGGCACACTGTTGGTTCATGTTCAGCTTGCTACCTACCAGGACCAGGCATTCTTGGGGTTCACAAGCCTGTGTTGTTGCAAGAAACTCCTCCTTCTGAGGTGGAGGATCTTGCCTTGTTACATTTTTAATGTTTTGCATTGGCTCATTCCTCCAGCCTGTCTAAGGGCAGCCCTGGCCTTTGATGTATCAGCTGGTCCGTTCCCCCCCTACCTCCCACCCTGTCCCAATTTGGTATCATTCACAAACTTTATGAGCAAATGCTGTAAAACAGTACAGGTCTCAGGATAGATTGCTGCAGTACTCCACTTTAGTGGCTTTCAGGTAGACTACAACCCATTAACCACTACCATCTGAGCCTGAGTATCCAACCCATTTTTGGTCCATCTAGTTGTCAAAGCATACAGACTTAAATGTCCTAACTTTGATACAGAATATCATAGGAGACAGTGTCAAACGCCCTTCTAAAGTTCATGTAAATTATATCCACTACTTCACTGTTTTCCACAAATTCAATGATTTTATCACAGAAGGCAACAAGGTCGGTCAGGCATGATTTACACCATGGTGTACCCATTGGTGACTATATGCTGACTGTCACAATCACTTTCTTCTTATTCCTGTGCCCAGGAATTTGTTTCAAGATTACTTGCTCTTTGATTTTCTCAGGGACAGAAGTGAGATTGATTGGCCTGTAGTACCCCAGATTGTTCTTTTGACCTTTTCTGAAGATGGGTGCACTATTTGCCTTCAGTCATCTGGGGATCTCAATGATGAGACTGATGCATTGAGTGGCATGATTTTTAAAATACAATAGAAAGCAGACTTGCAAGGGCACAGGCCTTTTCTCTCATATCCTTGGATACAGTCTGTCTCATCCCATGGTCTCAGGTGGGGCTGAGTTCTTGCAGATAGTCACTGACTGGATTGTCATCTGCTGCTGATCACTCCCTCTCCTCCTTGAACCCTGCCTCTAAGCACAGAGGCATAGGAGACCTTGTAAATGAAGACTAAAGCAAAGAAAGCAATGAGTAACTCCACTTTACTTGTTTCTCCTGTCACTAAATCACCCACCCGTTCAGCAACAGGCCCACACTTTCCTTGTTCAGCCTTCTATTACTAATGTAACAGTAGAAGCCCTTCTTATTGCTCTTGACATCCTTGCAAGTCTCAACTGGAGGTGAGCTTTGGCTTTTCTGACACCATCCCTACATGCCTGGGCAGTGTTTTTAAATTTCTCCTTTACAGCCTGTCCTTGCTTCCACCTCCTGTATGCTGCCTTTTTGCACTGGAGTTCACCCAAGCCAATCTCTTGATACATCTGCCTGTCTTGCTGAATATCAGGATGGACTGTTCTTGCCCTTGGAGGATGCTGTCCTTTACTGGCCTTTCCATTGATGCTGACCCACAGGCTCTCACACAGACAGTTGCCCATTCCGTAGAACAGTTCCATACATCTGAGCTGGTCCTTACAGAGAAAGCCCCTCCTTGTCTTCCCTGTCTGTCTTTCCTGCAGTGTGTATCTGTCCACTGCAGCGCTCCAGTTGTGCAAGCCATCCCACCACACCTCTGTTGCTCCAACAGTGTTGTAGTTGTGTGACCACACATGAAGCTCTCATTTCCCCTGCTTGTTTCCCAGGCTGCATGCATTTGTGCACACACACTAGAGGTGGACTCCTCCTGCCTTTTTTTTTTACTTTCTTGAGGTTTCTCTTGTACCTGTTACCCTGCACTCCTTTCTTTTCACCCCAATACACCCTTTCCTCACTTGAATAAAGGTTGTAATCTCGCTTTTCCAGCGCTCCTAATATAAAGTTTTTCTCACCAGATTGGCCAGGGTTTTGGCAAAGATGCTTTTCCCCCACTTTGTGAGGTGGATCCCATCTCCCCCTAACAGTGCTCAACCCCCAAAGAGGGTCCTATGGTCATAAAAGCCAAATCCCTGTTGCTAACCCCAGTTGCAATACAAGGTGTTGATCTGCAAGATCCATATGTTCCTTCTTAAGCCTTTCTTCTTCACTGGAGACCACCTGGGTCGCCATGACCCTTTCCCACTGAGCCATGTTGCTTTTGGTACTCTCAAGTCAATAAATAAAAGTAACAAGAGGAATGCTTCAACTGGTAAGACACGTTCAAAGAGGAGGAGAGGAGAGGTGAGGGTACTCTCTTCGTGGACACTGGTTGGGGAAGCTTTCTGGTCTCAAGTAACAAAGCACGAGTATATCCATGGTTGTGTACTACACCCCTCACATAGCATTGCCCGCCGGTAAGTAATATTAATTGGTTTTGCAGTGAAGGCATGTCCTAAATGATTTTTACATGGACCTTCAAGGAAACGTGGTGGATAGAATCCTTTTTTCCTTGATGACAATTAGGTGCCTTAAGCATAAGAGCACACCTTTTTTTGGACTCTGTTTTAAGACAGTGCTCAAGCACAGGTAGCCTTACTGAACTTAAGTAGGAATTTCTGTTGAAATGCAATTTTTCACTCTTATTTTTAGGTATTTCAAATTACTGCGAAAGGTACCGTGATGGTATGAGACTTGTTCTGAACACCTTTGGACCAGTTCCAGAATTTTCAGGTGGAATTGAGCAGAAAATCAATCAGGTAAATATGGAGTTGATAAAAGCAGTGACATTCAGAACAAAGAACATTTTAACATTTGTACCATTTCAGTTTACTGTTAGAGGTATCTGTAGTCTGTATTTCTTGTGTGAATGTGTCTTTTGAACGAAAAGATCAGTACAAAATGCATGTAAGTCTCTTTTCAAAGCACTTTGACATACATCAAGGGAAAGTGATCTATCAGCTGGGCAACATTATTACTAGACAGGGGAGTCAACTGCTAACAGCTGTGGGTTACTGACATTAAATCCTCCACACTATTTCTTACTACTTCTGTCCTGTGCCCTCTACCATAATATGTAAAGCTCCAAGCTTCCTTTCCTACAAGACTTTTCTCCCTGTGTCTTCCTCCTACTTCATCTTCCTGCATAAACCCTTTTTTCTTCTGGGTGTTCTATTTCTTGTTTTTGTGTACTTTACAAACTAGAGCTCCAGGCTGTAACGCGTGCAAATACATGTTTAAATTAAACGTATGAGCAGTCCGATAAGGTTACTTGCATGTTTAAAGATAAGATATGTTTAAGTGCTGTGCTGGATTGGGACCCAGTTTGTCTATTAACATTTCTAAGCCCACTATTTGTTTATATTCACTATACAGGCTGTTTTGTATGATCATAGGAATTAAATGAAGTATTGTTATTTCCTAACTCTGCCTTTTCATTGTTGGCTTTTTTAATGCTTCTCTAAAGAACACATGTATGTGTTGAATTGTTCTTGAATAGCTGTCAGATTAATTCCACACGTGGCAGCTCTCTGTCTGGAAGACAGCATTTTTGTTCTTTTTTTTTGTTGTTTATACAATTTCAACATCAGCTATGTTAAAAAGGAAGAAGATTCTTTTATGTATAAACAACATAGACTACTCATGATAACAATCAATAATAATTGTGGAGTTATTAATGATTTGAAGCTTTTGATTAGTATGAAACAGTTTGGGTTTCTTTATGGAAAGCTGGATTCCACTTCAGTGCCTCTTTGTCTCTTTATTATCTTTGCTTTTCAATGCCAAAGATGGGTTTGCAAGAATCCTCTTAAGAGTAAAACATTAAACATTTCTTATCTTACTGCTCTGTCCCTCTCCCTGACTTTTTTCTGGAGTGGCTGCAACTTGGCAGTCATTGGTAGCAGGTCCAGATTTTACCCAGTTTCTCAACCCTTGCCTTTTAAACCTAAGACCTCAGGTGCTATTTTGGCAAAGGTCACCTTGTGATCTCTACCTGTGCTCTCAAACAGCTTTTTTTCTTTGAAAGAACATCTGTTACAATGTACCAGCTGGCCGGAGCTTACTACCTCTTGTTCTCCTTTCAGTAATACGTTTAACTGGCACTTCTAAGACAACTTTGATTATGCCCTCAGAAATACTTTGGTTTTTTTCCATTTTGTTTTAAATACCATTCTTGTCTGATAACTTGTTCAGACTTCTACCTTTTGTGTCCTCAAATAGTGCTGTACCTTCTCTCCCCCCTATTCCAATAAACAACAAAAATCATAATTCTGGGTTTCTTAATGTGTCTTCCCCTGTCATTTCGATTATAACTGCCACTCCTAGGAAAAAATGTTTTTAATAAATATGGTATCCTTCATTACGTTTATTAGGAGCCAGAAGAGAGGCCACAGCTTTAAACACACACACAGAGGAATTTGATTTAGAGCACATTTTGAGCCACATAAATGGCCAGGTTGCCTCCTTCCTATTTAATAAAAGGTTATTATCAAAGAGACTAGAGAGTGGGTGTGTGGGGCAAACCGAGAGAAGAGGCTGATGCTTTGATGTTTCCGTAGGCACCTTCATAGCCACGTTCATGCAAACCTTCTCTAAATGGGAGCACTTTTCTTCTCATACAGGTTAGCTCATTTCCAGTCACCAATGTTAAGAATTAGTGGCCTGTTGCTTTTGATAGACTAAATTACCGTTTGTGTGGATTGGTTACTTGGTCTGACGCAGGAAAAGCAGGAAAACGATGCTGGTGAAAAACTTTTTACTCAGAACATGAGATTTAATAACCTTAAATTTTCTGTTCCAGGCAATGTCTGAAAAAATTCCAAGTGTTCCAAAAGTCCTGGATGCCAGGAGAAAATGGAGAGATGAATGTCTCACTGGTCTTGCCAAACTGAAAAAAGAAATGAAATCTGACTGAGGTGCACCTTGTCTAACAGGAGAGACCAAATGAAGACCAGCTCTTCATAAAAAGTGGAAATTGTTGTTGATGCAGAAGAGGAGACTGAATGTGCAACCAATGATACGCACAAATGTAGAGACCAATGAAACATTTGGTCCAAATTTGTTGTGACGTAATTCATGAATAACTGGAAACAGTTACTAAAAAGCAGTTAAAATTTATCAAATTATTATATATATGCATTAGATGTGTAAGCATTAAGTAGCTTTAGCAATATCAATATTGTGCAATGCTGGAACACAATCATGTTTTAAATAATGCATTTTTCAGCTTGCTTAGGAATTCAGCGCTTGAACAATATTTGCTTATGCAGGGATCTGAAATAGGCAAACATCAGCTGTTTGTCACTGGAGAAAATAAGCCCTTACCCGCCAATCACTCTGACAGTGAAGTTAATTTGTAAAGCACTGCCGGTAGATAGGAGAAGGCTGTGTTGAGCAAAGAGTAGATTCACTGGCTGGTGAGCTGAGACCTCAACAGCAGTAAGGGTCTCCTAAACTTAGCTCTGTAACTGTTCCACAGTGTAGGGGAAAGAATTACTCTTCCTCTCCCTCCGTTTGGCACTTATATAGCTGTAGGGTGATGTAAGTTTGAGTAAATAAAGCAGAATTCCCCCCTCATCCCCTGCCCCTGCTTCTGTAAGACTTAGCAGAGACCTGCTTGGTCTTTAAGACCATGCCCTTGATACCCCATGGCTTTGCTCCCAGCTGAAGTCATATGTCTGATGCTGGCCATTGGCATTGCTGCATAAATATGTGCTCCATTTTAAAACTTATCTATGAGAGAGACAGGGATAAGACATGGACCTGTTGGAGCGGGTCCAGAGGAGGGCCACAAAGATGATCAAAGAGCTGGAGCATCTCTCCTATGAGGACAGACTGAGAGAGTTGGGGTTGTCCAGCCTGGAGAAGAGAAGGCTCTGGGGAGACCTTATAGCAGCCTTCCAATACTGAAAGGGGGCTACAGGAAAGATGGGGAGGGACTCTTTATCAGGGAGTGTAGTGATAGGACGAGGGGTAGCAGTTTTAAACTGAAACAGCAGAAATTTAGATTAGATATCAGGAAGAGATTCTTTACTGTGAGGGTGGTGAGACACTGGAACAGGTTGCCCAGAGAAGTTGTGGATGCCCCATCCCTGGAAGTGTTCAAGGCCAGGCTGGATGGGGCTTTGAGCAGCCTGGTCTAGTGGGAGGTGTCCCTGCCCACGGCAAGGGGTTGGAACTAGATGATCTTTAAAGGTCCCTTCCAACCCAAGCCATTCTATGATTCTATGATTTTGCTTTAATAGTTTGGGAGACAGTATGGTGTAGTGGATCGGTCGGGACTTTCTCCCAGCCTACTCCGTGACTACTCCCAGGCTACTCCAGTTTACCTCTCTGTTGCCATGCCTATTTTGTACATTAGCTGAAGCAAGGAGTGCTTCTTTAGGACTCAGCTGTACTGCATTTAACAGCTGTATCTGAAGGGACCCCAAGTATCTGGTGTTTTGCTCCCCCACAGAGGGAAAGATGCTGTGGATTAGATGTAGCATTTATGCATTACTGCTGCCCTTCCTACAGGAGACACAGCATCTCCTCCATATGCAGGGATGCAGTATACACCTGGAAGTAGTAATATCCTCAGTGGCTGCTGTGGCGTGTTTTGGTCCACAGCAGACAAAGTTCTATTATGAATGTATGCACCCTGTAATATAGTTGGACTTTGATCTTAGCTGGACCCTTGGGGCAATATTGGTAGGCAGACAGTAAGAATAACTTGAAACAGTGCATTGCACCCACACTGAGTTAAGCATTTCTAAATTTGTGCTAACTGGTCATGTAGGTTCAGTCCCAGCACAGACGCAGAAGTGTTAAGCTGTCGTTTTGCTAATGCTCAGCTCAGGGGCATTTCAAGTCTTGTTTTTTTACAGAGGGTGCAGCACACAAACAAGTTACTGAAGCTTAATTAGTTGCCGTTTTGAGCTGAACAGCAGATATGCCTGCGTGAACATACCAGTATCACTTATTCCTGCTTTGGTCACAGTAAAAGAGACCTGAGATAAATTGTATTGCTTGACATAAGTGGTGGGCCAAGAACACATCTCTGGATGTGAAACATGGGGTGGGAGGCACAATGCTGAGCTTGTCCTGTGCTCCTTTATAATCAATGAAGAGAAAGGAGAATTTGTAAGCTCAATTTTTTTTTATCCCAATATAGACTTAAAATTGTCAGGTTTCTTCTATTGCTTTTTATTGCCACAGCAACTGGCTTAACCTGCATTTAGATATCTGAAGTTGGGGAGGTCAATCCTTATTCCTGATGCCTTAATAAGCAATAGAAGATTAATTATGGGGCTGATTTCCTAATTTTATATATGTTTTTGTATTTCAGACAAGGCCATAGAAGGTTCCAATTACCTTCAAGATTAGTCCTGTTTTTCTATTGAGCATATGACATTGTCATAACTAATTAGCTCGCATCGCTTCTGTTTATTCTGAGATATTTTAAAACTCGATCATGTCATCAAATATTTGCCTCCATCTTTATTATTTACTTATGAGTAAAATATTTTAATGAAGAAGATGTCAACTTCTGTGCTCCAGTGTAGTAGTCTGGTGGTAGCACTACATAATATGTCTTTAGAAACCAGTGCCCTGGTAGAATAATTTGTAGAAATCAGTGGGAGTAAATAGACAAGAAATAATGTGTACTGTCCTGTAATGCATGTGTTGGTGACCAGCTGCTGCAGATGTTGGGCCCTGCAGTGAGGGAATAATTTTCTGTTGGGGGGAAAACCGCTCTGGAGAGGGCCAGAGCACATCTGTGTGGTGAGCAGCTCCTCCACAGGGTCTGCCATACAGCAGAGCTCACCTGGGAGCACCAGTTCCCACCCAGGCTCACAGCTACAAGTTGGGGGGGTGATGCTTGACAAAAAATGTACTTTAGTTGACAATTGTTTAGGATTTGAAGCACACAAAATCATGAGTTGGTAAATACAACAACAACCGGAAAGCATTAGGAAAAGGTAGCTAAAGGAATGAGATGGGCTGTCCTCATCCCAGGGACCTGTACCCTGTCCACAAGTAATTCCCTTTACTCATCAGGTTTTAGACTGTGTCTGAATCCTGTGCCCAGTTTGGGGCTCCCTGCTACAAGACAGACATTGGACAAGTGTTCGGGGAGGCCGCTGAGATGGTGGGGCTGGAGCGCTGGTCCTGCAAGGAGAGGCTGTGGGAGCTGGGCTTGTGCAGCCTGGGGCAGAGACAGCTTCAGGACAACCTACCAGCAGCCCCCAGTGCCTGTGGAGAGGTCATCGAGGAGACAGAGACAGGCTCTCCAAAGTGGGGCCAGGTGGGAAGACAGCAATGATGGACATAAGTTGAAACACAAGTGTTTCACCTTGGATGTAAGGAGACACTTTTTCCCCCATGAGGACAGTGAGGCAGAGGCACAGGTTGTCCACAGTGGTGCAGTCTCCATCCTCAAGAGGTTTTCAGCTCCTGACTGGATGAATCCCTGAGCAGCCCAGTCTGACCTCAGAGCTGAGCCTGCCATGAGCAGGAGGTTGGAGCAGAGACCTCCTGAGCTCCCTCTCAGCCTGCGTTAATCTCATTTCAAGTTTGGTTTCATTTTGACTGACTTTGTATCAGAAATATTGCTCTGGTTTAAGTAAATTAACTCCAAAGAATATGTATAGATTACTTCAAATTGTGACATACGTTGAGGACTTCTTAACCTAAATCAGAAATGAAATTTAGGATGGTGTGAATGGATGTAAATAAATCTGCATTCAGGATTTTCCATGCATTTTCCTGAGTGGATTAATGTAACATCACTAAGTTGTCACAAATTTTCACATATAAAGAATTCCTTACAGAAAAGTCTGAGACACCAAAAATCCCATGTTGTTGGTCCCCAGGGGTGGCCCCTCCAGGTGACGGACATGTGCTTCATTCACCTTGTTCAGCATCTCCACTGCTGGGGGCTGCTGGCAGGAGCAGGGCTTACCAGGAGGGGAGGGTTCCCCTCTCGCTCTCTCCCTTTTAGCTTTTTTCCTTTACCTTCCTCTTGGTTCTCTGCTTCCCATAATAGCCCATCACTAACTTCTTCCAGGGTATTTAGCTGACAATTTGGACAGAATAGATTTGCTAATTGGACAGTGAATAATCCCTTCAGGGGAGCAACCTGTCAGAGCTGAACTGCTTGTAAGATACAAATCCCAATTCTATTGAATTAATTGGTTTAATTATTTTCTTCAAATTTGTCTTACTCCTTTTATCCCATTGCTTTTTTCCTCATATGCAATAAACTTCTTGGGATAGATTGCACCTGGTATTTTATGAGGACTCTTTTAAAATTAACAGCAGCAGTCCTACAAAGTTGCAGAACTAACGCAGATATGGTCAAATATTTAGTTCGTTTGATTGTCAGCAGAAGAAGTGATAGTTGCTTGAATGTTCAGCAACTGTTTTATGGTAAGCTATGAGATATTTGGAAGACTTCATCACAATTGCATCTTTTAAAATCTGGTATTTTTAAAATCAAGTTACACCTACAGAATTTTCTGCATCTGTGGTTTTATCTGTTTTAACAATTTGATATTTATTGTTTTCCTTGTTATGTGTACTTTGCTATTAGTTACTGCTGCTTATTGGAAGCAGCGTCCCATGTGTTCATACCTTTGATTTAATGCTATTGGAAATCCAACCACCTCTATGTGTAAGATAAGGAAGAAAGGGTGGATTCAGGGAAACACTCACCTGGTTCACTGAGGGAAGTTCAGTATTCTGTTTACGAAATGTCTCAGTGTAATGGAATTAATTATTTACTTTCCCTGTTCTGTAGTTATTCTTCTAGACCTGTTGGAACGGGTCCAGCGGATGGCCATGAAGATGATCGGAGGGCTGGAGCACCTCTGCTATGAGGACAGGCTGAGAGAGTTGGGGTTGTCCAGCCTGGAGAAGAGAAGGCTCCAGGCAGACCTTATAGCAGCCTTCCAGTACCTAAAGGGGGCCTACAGGAGAGATGGGGAGGGACTCTTTATCAGGGAGTGAAGTGGTAGGATGAGGGGTAACGGTTTCGAACTGAACGAGGGGGAATTTAAATTAGATATTAGGAAGAAATTCTTTACTGTGAGGGTGGTGAGGCACTGGAACAGGTTGCCCAGGGAAGCTGTGGATGCCCCATCCCTGGAAGTGTTCAAGGCCAGGTTGGATGGGGCTTTGAGCAGCCTGGTCTAGTGGGAGGTGTCCCTGCCACTAGGTGATCTTTAAGGTCCCTTCCAACCCAAACCATTCTATGATTCGATGATGATTCTATGATGATTCTATGATTCCATGATTCTACGATTCTGTTCGGTCATGATAACAGTTTGAAAGTTAAAATGTGAGTATTTTCTGATTGCCATATTATCTAATTGGAATGGTATTAAGAAATTGCGTTACCTTATCTATACCATCTTTTAGGCAAAAAGTGAACTGTGCTTCATTAGGGAAGCAGGATAGTGCTTGTGGTGCTTGTTATAAAAACAGAAAAAATCATTCTGAGACAAAATTATGTCATTGTCAGTCTCAGTTTCTCAAAAGAAAGATGAGATGTGCTGCCAGTGCCTATACAGCTACATGTCAGGATTGCATTGCCATAGCACGGAGTTACAAAAAGGTCTTTGAGAACACGTAACTGATACCTGTGCAGAGACGGAGATACGGAGGATGGGAGCCCTCCATGAGAAGAGGAGCCCAGCAGATGTAAACCTAGCAATTAGTTTGTCAGCAGGAAAAATAAATGGTCTTTGGCTTTCAACAGCCTACGAGGCCCAAAGGGAATGTTTCACAAATTAATTTGGATCTAGTTAGAGTAAACGAGTGTAAATGAATACGTTTGTGCTCGCTGCCTGTTCATCTGCTCCCATTCCCCCAGGCTCCGGTCGGGCTGGCGCTCGCCTGTGCTGTCCATTTCGTGTGTGTGCGCTATTGCGAATCAGTCACAGTGAGTGGAAAGACAAAAACTGACCCCAGGGAAAAACTCACGTTTGATTTGGTGAGGTTTTGTATCAAGCCAACAGCCAAGGATTTATGTTGTGATTTCAGAAAGAGAAAGGAATTCCTCCCTTCAGCGTGTTACTCAGAGTTAAGTGGCAAAGCCGCTCAGAGCGCACCGCTTAGAGAGACCTACCCATTGACTGGTATTTCTTAGCGTTCATTTTTCAGGTAGAACTTTCTTCTCCTCTCTGAGTTTTTTCTTTTATTGTACAAATTTAATTTGGAAGAGTCATTTGACTGTCGAATACAAGCTAATATTCATATATGAATAATGATAAATACTGATTTTTATAATAAGGAATAACAGAGAATGTGTACGTTTAATCATACAAAAGCAATATTCAAATGGCAAGATTTAGCTGCGTATCTTAATACTCACGAAGGTTTAAATGTCACTTACAGCATGTGCTGGGAGCAGACCAGTAGCGAAGGTTGATTCCTCACCACTATGTCCGTACAAAGCTATCCATTGGGAAGAGAGTACCCGCATCCTCCACTGCTGGGTGTGATGCCGTAAGGCACAGAGCCGTGGCTACACAGACCTCTCGCTTCTTTTATAAACGGGAGGTCAGAAAGAAACTAGCAATTTAAATAGCAAATGCTGTCGTATCAATAGTTTCATAAGAATTGGGGGAAAGGGATGCTAAGAGTGCCCTTTTGAGGCAAAACAGGGCAGCCTTGAATGTTTGACCCCTAGAATTTGTGCTGAAGCTCCGGTTTGCACATGCTGATAGGTGGTTGTGAAACGCTCCGAGGGTGGTTTCAGCTGGCTCTGACTGCAAGCTGGCTGCAAGCAAAGCCATGAACAAACGCAGCTGGACTAGCAGTTTTTTGTATACAGCTCATGAAAAATGGGTCCAATGTCCTTCTGGCTGTGAGGAAAATCCTGCACCACTCTTATGGGAGCAGAGCGAATTTCAAGGAGAGCTGTTTGTAAGGGCACTGTTTCCACAAAATTCAGTGAAGTTTTGAAATACATCAAACTGCTTTGTTTTCCAGTTTGCTAGAAAACAGCATGACTTATTTTCTTAACATATATTCAAAGAAATGCTCCATGGGGTTGCACATCCATCAGCATTTTCCCTTCTTTGATGATTTTTGTCCTTCAGCGAGGATTGATTGCCCTTCACCAAACACTGAACTAGAGGGACTCTTGGAATAAAATGGCACTTAGCATGCATGGGATTTCTTCTTGAGCCTGAGTGTGAAATGGAGATTTTTAATGCGTGGCTTTGTAGACTTCTTCCAGCTACTTGAATTTCAGACCTGTATTTACAAGAAGCGGAGATATGAATGGAGTGGTGAATGGAGTTAAATCCAGTTGGCACCAGGTCATGAGTGCTGTTCCCCAGGGCTCGGTATTGGGGCCAGTTCTGTTTAATATCTTTATCAATGATCTGAACACGGGGATTGAGTGCACCTTCAGTAAGGTTGCAGACAACACCAACTTGGGTGGGAGTTTTGATCTGCTTGAGGGTAGGAAGGCTCTGCAGAGGGATCTGGACAGGCTGGATCGATGGGCCAAGGCCAATGGTATGAGGCTCAACAAGGCCAAGTGCCAGGTCCTGCACTTGGGTCACAACAACCCCATGCAGCGCTACAGGCTTGGGGAAGAGTGGCTGGAGAGCTGTCTGGCAGAAAAGGACCTGGGGGTGTTGGTCAACAGCTGGCTGAATATGAGCCAGCAGTGTGCCCAGGCGGCCAAGAAGGCCAACAGCATCCTGGTCCAGAGAAGGGCAATGAAGCTGGTGAGGGGTCTGGAGAACAAGTCTTATGAGGAGTAGGTGAGGGAGCTGGGGTTGTTCAGCCTGGAGAAAGGGAGGCTGAGGGGAGACCTTATCGCTGTCTACAACTACCTGAAAGGAGGGTGTAGAGAGGTGGGGGTCAGTCTCTTCTCCCAAGTAACAGGTGATAGGACAAGAGGAAACGGCCTCAGGTTGCACCAGGGGTGGCTTAGACTGGATATTCAGAAAAATGTTTACACTGAAAGGGTTACCAAGCATTGGAACAGGCTGCCCAAGGAAGTGGTTGAGGCACCATCCCTGGAGGTATTTAAAAGATGGGTAGACATAGTGCTTAAAGATACGGTTTAGTGATGGTTTTTGTCAGAGTTGGGTTGATGGTTGGACTAGATGATCTGAAAAGTCCCTTCCAACCTAGGCGATTCTGTGATTCTGTGATTCTACATGTAAGATGCAGAATCATCCAGCAACTTTTTGTCCTTTGTCTATGAGTAAAATGTAGCCTAACATGCAAATGTCAAGAGCTCATACTTGCATGTGGATATAGGACAGCTTTGTGCAGAAACTGAACTTACTTTTTTACAATACTTCATTAAATAGAGCTATAAATTTGCCCTAAATTAGATGTTTGATCTGTTTAGCTTAAGTCTAGATGATGACTACTGTTACATTATTAATATACTGCCCAAGGCCTCCATAAGGATCCAACACCTCTGTGTTGGCACAACAAACAGAGATGTTTTCCAAACGAAAACTTTAAAAAGCCTTTGTAATTTAAAACATTGTGAAAGCCTTTCTTTGCATTCATGATGTGTTTAAATTTTAACATCAGGTCTTGCACTAATTTTTCCAATATTGTAACAGTACATACTTTCCATATGAAGCCATGGTTGCTTGTTCTTGGTCGGCTTTAACAGATAATACTCCGAAGGAACACAATGGAAGCATTTTTTTGCAGCCCAGGGAGAAAGTGGTGAGACTGGAGAATCCTCACTGCCACTCTGATGTTACTGAAGTACCCAAATTAAAACTGGCACTACCAGTGGAAATGGTTTACCATTGCCTTGTTCTTCACTCCAACAGCTGCCTCAGTGAAGACCGTGGCCGTTTCCATGTAGCGCAGACGAGTTCTTTATGTGTGCGTTGCTCCCGTGCGTACCAGCAGCAACCGGTCAGCTTTACACCCAGCTGTGTTGCTGTGGAGCTTGTATTTTCATTTTAAACTTTACTTAAAAACTTAATGGGGTGCAATCTGTCTACTGAGTTCTTCTACAGTAATACAGAAAGTATTTCTGTGCAGTTAAAAACAAATTACTGGAATTACCGCTATAATACAAAGATGACAGACCAAGAAGCGCAGAGCTTTCCACACCACCTTATAACCACAAAAACAGATTTTCCGATATTACTCAGCAGTGTCATTTCAAACCCATGCAATAATGGAAAGATGTAATTGTGCCATTTCAAGCATATGGGGTAGTGGAAATAGGGAATTGCATAACCAGGCAATTTAACCGAGTGGGCAGTGCCTGTGTCTGATCCGTATCATACAGAAGTTTATGGAGTAGCATGAAGTTGCACTGTGTAATTCTGTAAACCAGAAACATTTCTTGCATTTGCTTTTTGTTTTCCTTTTTTAGGAAGAAAAGTTAATTACATCATCTCCCCCCTATCAAAATCTGTATCCGTGCATAGTAAAGGGTAATTACAGAAGTCTGATCAATTTTTAAAGTCTGAATATAGCTTCAATTGCTGAAAGAGACATCATACTTCTCTAAACTGTCCTTTACAAAACAAAAGCTATTAAAAATAAGGCTTTGAGAGCAAAAAAAATTAAATATAATTTTTTTAACAATATGCAGGTATTATTTATATTACAACAAATAAAAACATATTAAGTAATAACCTGACCTTATGTTTTAATCTGATTTTAGTATCTGAATAGTGTATTATAAAGAAAACTGTTAGATTGGGATTAATGCAATCTTATTTAATGATCAGTAGAAGTGAGGTACGTGTTTAATAGTGTGCCCCGGTGCACTGTATGAACAGTGCTTACTGTGTCTGCGTATAGCTTTAGCTTTCAAATTTCTTCTTAGAAAAGTTACGGTCCAGCCCCTCTGCAGAGCACTGCCTCGGGAGAGCACTGCCCTACCAACTCATCGCACTTACTGCCATCAAACGTGCCGTGACAACTGTCCGGACAGTGGTCGCTAACTGTATCCTCAGGTGCTTATTGCCACGTCCACCCTGTTATCAATCCCATCCCCGCACATACGCAGAGCAAAGGAAAGTGTCATTTCCAGCTGCCACCTCTCCTGTAACCTGCTGATGAGTTTCTGGAACAGACCTTCCTCTGCCAGCCGGCTCCTGGCCGTGCCGGTGCAGGTCAGTAAACAGGCAGTGTGGGTAGCCTTCCCACAGGCCTGGGCTTTGCTCCATTTCTTAGGCCTGGTAGGTCTGTGTCGGCATCCTGCCTGGCTTGCTGCCCTGTTTCTGTAGCAAAGGGGTTCTGGTTGTAATGTTTAAATAGGCCAGTCTGACCAGTCCAGCTCATAGGAAGCCCAGACACAGCCTGTTGCAGAGCTAGAAACGGATGTTAATAGTTCATCCTCATTAACCTGTCTTGCAGGCTAACAAACTTGGACTATTCACCTGTAAAATCAATTTTTTCCTTCCAAGATAATTTACCTGCAAAAGCTAAGTGAGGTCCCTCTGCCCTAGCACTACGCTGCTCCAGGCCCTCTCTTCCATGATCTCTGATGCAGTTTTTCTGATTTTCCCTAACGCAGGTTACCACCAGCTGCCACCCATCCGATGGCCTTACTTCAGTGTGAGGAAAGCTTGAGAACTTGCCATGAGACAAATATTCATCTTAGCAGCAGCATATGGCTCTTTTGCCAAGGTGTGTGTCGTTGTAGGACCTTCTTCAGGTGGTCATGTCAAAGGCTCAGCAGCCTGTATTATCATAATTAAAAGGCAGAGGTGATCACCACTGGATGTTAGAGCCTACAAGAAGGGCTTGAATATGACCATGGTCATGATTTATGAGTAATATGGCATAAACAACAGAGATAATTTGGAAGCTACCTAATTAAGGCAGTGTTGAGAGACTTCCAGAACAATACATGATCACGTTGCTTATAGTAGGAAAGCACAAAGACCAGAACTGAATAAAGCTCAGCTACAATGGGAAGACTGTTTTGTTTATCATTAAGTCCATAGCTTTTCTTACTTTTGGTGACACTCAGTGAGCTTATTATTAATGGTGGCACTAGAACTGCATTACTCTGGTTGCTTCTCATAACTCCTCCTTCTTGGGTACATTTCCTGTAGAATTTTCTCTGAGGGAAGCAAGACTTTGTATTTCCCAGCCTTTTTTAACACATGATCCTCTGCATGATTTCCAAGCTCATGTCACCATATGGTTATATATTACACTTTGTTGTATTTATTCTTTTTCCCTTTTTTTTTTAAACCTTCTTTGAATTGTCCATTTGCCATTTACTATCCAGCTCTGTTTCCACATTAGTCTCTTCTGATGACCCTTTTCTTTATTATTGACGTTTCTCAGCTGCTCAGAGGATCATCTTTAATTTCAGAACTACCCATGTGCATTGTTACCCAGACGTTGTACCAACCTCCCACTCCAGCCTTTTCGGGCAAACTGAGTTTGTGGCAACTACTGATTTTTTTCCACTCAAGAGATGGGATTCAGGTGCCAAACTCTGGCCAGCTGGACCCTGCTTGACCATGGTTGATGTCCCAAGAGCCTGTTTTGGTCGTTCCCCAGCAGGACACTGCAGTTCCCCAGGCACAGCCCAGCTGCCCGTTGGCAGCAGCTTCTCTGACTCACGTTCCTCCCGGGAGAGCGCCGCGTGTGGAGAGCCATGCTGTGCGTGGGGCACCAAACGCAGCCTTTTCCTAATCCTTGCTGTTGACAGTTATGTTTGGCTTCTCCGATTTAATCTCATGACATGTTCCAAGATGAAGCTGCTCCCTGTTTTATGGCTGAGTCAGTATTTTTCTGTTGACTTGGTGCCTGCTGAGATCATTGGATCACCGCTCTGTGAGCCTTAAAACAAAGTTATGGGCAGAAGGCCTTTTTATACCACAGGGGTTTTATATTCGGACCTAGAAGGCACAGAGCAGTAGAAGCCAGACCCTGGTGGCAAGCATGGTCCTTGTAATGGGCGACATTATAGCCCCTTTTTAGGCTCCCAGGGCAGTTCTTCCACCCCCCGGCTCCTGTTATTTGCCTTTTCAACCCCTTACATCCTCCCTGAGCAGCAGAGACCCCATCTGTGTGGTGGATGTAGCAGACCGCGGCACGCTGCCCTCGCTTTTATCCCTCTTACTGGTGCAGCTTCTCTGAGCCCCTTTTCCTTCCAGCTCTCACTTCATACTCTTTCTTTATATTCTCCACCCATGAGATATTTGCTCGTTTCCAGGCCTCTTCGGCAAATATCGTCCTTCCAAACATGGTTTTCTCAGGGAGTCCTTACTCTTTTTGTTACTTGAACTATTATTTTCACCATGCTTTTTGTGGTGTATACTACAATTTCTCCTGGAGAAAACTATTTGTAGCAAATCCGTGACACCAGTTCCTCTTTTTTATTCCTTTTGTGGGGAAACTACAAAATGCTTAATACATTCCTCTACTTTTGTGAGTCTTTTTTTCCATCTGGATATGGAACCAGCCACAGTCGCACAAACTCCATCCCCAGCTCGCATAATTAGGAAAACCACAGTAGCTGGGTGGAGAAAGTATAGTCTCCACACCTAAATTGCAAGCTGACTTAATTAAAGCAGATTTATTAGGGAGAATTTTACGACAGTACGTTTTCACCTTTGGCAACAATCTAGTAGGCAGCACAGCAGAGAGCGTGGGGCTGGATAACAGCCCGAGCGCGGCCCGGGACAGAGGGAGCCTGCGCTGGGCCATCCTCAGGTCCATGTCAGCATCTCCCTTCACTGCCCAGGAAGGTGGCCAACAGTCCTGGCCCACTCTCATCGTTTCTCTCTGCCATTTATCCATACACAGTGTGCTTTCTCCTAGCAAACCTTTTTTTTTTCTTTTTTTCATTTGTGGCCTCATCTAGTTCCTGCCCTACTACCCTATCTTTCTCTTTTTTTTTTATTTTTTTAATCCATGCCTGTTTGGGTGTCCCTTACATCCTCCCTAATTTTTCAGCCACCCACTCACTGCTCAACTGCATCTTTCCCTTCCTGTTCCCCCCCATCCCGGTGCAGCTCTCGGTGGAGGCTGGTGGCTGCCTGGGTCATCTGCCCTCCCAGGGGAAGCAGGCTGGGGACGGCAGAGGGAACTGCTGCGAGGGCTGCACAGGAGCCTGATCCGAGGGTGACACCCCGGCAGAGGCTGTTAACTCAAGCCACGGTCTCAGCCCTGAGCGTGGCAGGTTAGAAAAGCCTGACTGGGGACCCCGATAGGCCAAGGAGCTTGATGACCTGCTGCTTGTACTTCCACATCTCCTCCTTCTAATGCCAGTGATTTTGGCTGACAGTTATTTTAACTCTCCACTTGGTCATGAGCTTTTGTTGAGGGATATTAGTTTTTTTAGTGTAAATAAGTAAATTTTTATTAGAATACATTACTTAGGATTATAATATGGTGTGATTTGTGCTGTTTGCCTAGCTTTACTTAGCATGAGTAACAAAATTTGCTGAAGCCTGTAGGCCGCAATAGAGTTATTTCTCTTAGTAATTTTCCTAGTGGCTGGTACAGTGCTGTGTTTAGTCTTTTAGTATGAGGAAGATGTTGATATCACACTGCTGTTTTGGTAGTGTTTTTCCGAAGTCTGGGACTCTTCGGTTCTCCATGTTCTGCCAACAAGGACAGATGCACAAGGAGTGTAAATCAGAAGATACAGAGGCTCCAACCCTCAGCTGAAACTGCAAATCAACAAGATAAGAGCCTGCCTGCCTGGACACAGAAGAAGAATCCAATAAGATGTTAGAAGACCCCAGACCAAAAATCACCACTGGACTAAAAGATGCGTGGGCTGCAGGAAACCTTGGGTCGAGCCTGAAGAAGGAAGGAGCATGCCTGAGAGTGAGACACCACGAATGGTGTGTGAATGCTCCAGCAGTGGCTTCTCCTTTAACACTTTGTTCCTTTTTGTGGGCATGGAGACCATCTTCACATACTTACCTACACTCTTGGGCTCACTGCTTATGAAATAGGTTTAAAAATATTTTTCAAGCTTTTACAAGATTGTACAAAGTTCATCCTAGGTGAAAATACAAGCATTAAGAGGGTTTGATCCTGTCCAGCCTAGATTTTTTTTAAAATGTCTTCCAGTGTGTAAGTTAAGCAACCGAAAAAGCTATTTAGAGCAGTTGCAAAAGTCTCTGAGTTCTTTTAGGGAAGGTTAGATACACATCTTTTGGAGATGATGCAGATATGGTTAGTACAAATCAGAAATCCTTCATCCCTATAAGCATGCAAATTAAAAACAATTAAAATAGACAACATTGCCTAATGCTTAATATAAGCATACACCCAATGCTCACGCAGCCAACAATTAGTTTATCTAACAAAGGGACCAAGAGGAAGACCAAGAAAAAGGTGGGGTGACACTTGATCACAATAAGGAAAGGCTAGCTCTGAGAAGGTGGTTTCCAAAGAGATATTTTGGTAGCATTTCAGGTGATCGTAAGAGAAAAAAAAGCTCACTGTAAACCACAGGATAAATATCCAAGGAAGCGATCCAAGATAGCACGGTGGTGGGCTTTGCAGAAAGGTGTAAGCAAACATGGTAAAGCTATGCAAGCAATACAATAAAATAATTTCCAGAAAGGTATGAATAAGCCAGGGCTGCTGAGACACCACATTGCACAAAGTAATGAAGACATCGCCAAGAGTGGATACTCATACTTTTTAGAAAGGGGAAGTCATGAAGGAAATGGGAAATAAAGTCAAGACAGAGGAATGTAGGCCAATAACACTAGTCATAAGGGAACAAACGCTGTGAAGGTGCATGGAGTGTGGAAGGAGCACTTGGATGAAGGACCAAACTGCATGGTCCATGCCAACACGACCACTGGCGTGTTGAAATAACCAGGGAGCCTGTCGGGAGGGATCGGGGTCAACACTGAGGCTGTGACAGATGAGGGCACAGAAAAGGGAAATGGCTCCAGAGCAGGACATGGCTGGACAGCTAGTGGGAAAAGGCTACTGAAACATCAGAAAAGATATCTAAAAACAGGCAGAGTACAGAGAGGTACCGACTGGCAGGTTTTACTGCTCTTTCCTGATTTTGTGGAGGGTCACCTCAATGCTTCCTTAGGGATGTGACGGGAGTCAGTATGCAAAGAAGCCTTGGTGAAAGTGGATTCACATCAGTTTAAAAGCAGCAGCGAGCAAGGAAGAGCCAGTCACCCCCAACAGCCAGGCAGGGAGCTGGAGATGCCATGGGCTGGTCATGACCACTCCTTGCAGGAGGGATCTGCTTCAGCATGCAGCAGCTTACAGGGAAAGCAATAAATCATGCAGACGCTCAAATGACAACACTGTCATTAAAAAAAAAAAAAATGTAATTGCCTTTTTCCAAGAATTGGCAAACCTTTAGGCCACTATTTGAGGTCAAGTGCTAATGGCAGCCAAGGAATTGTGGAGGTCCTGTGCTTGTCATTTTCATGAGCAAAGATTTTGGGGCTGGGAGAGGTATCCCCGTGGAAGATCTGAATGCTGTTCCTTGGTCACTGCAGGTAACACAGTATAAATAGCAAGCACATTTAAATTAGTGATCTACCAGGACTTGTGCAAAGCATTTGCCACTGTCCTGCACAACATCCTCATCTCTAAATTGGAGAGACACAGATTTGACAGATGGACCACTTGGTGGATAAGGAATTGGCTGGATGGCTGCACTCAAAGAGTTGTAGTCAACGGCTTGATGTCCAAGTGGCTACCAGTGACAAGTTGCATTCCTCAGGGGTTGGTACTGAGACCAGTGCTGTTTAACATCTTTGTTGGTGACGTGGACAGTGGGATTGAGTGCATCCTCAGCAAGTTTGCTGACAACACCAAACTGAGCAGTGTGGTGAACATGCTGGAAGGAAGGGATGCGATTCAGAGGGACCTGGACAGGCTTGAGAGGTGGGCCCATGCAAACCTCATGAAGTTCAACAAAGCCAAGTACAAGGTCCTGCATGTGGGTTGGGGAATCCCAAGCAAAAATACAGGTTGGGTGGAGAATGGATTGAGAGCAGCCCTATGGAGAAGGACTTGGGGGTACTGGTGGATGGAAAGCTGGACATGAGCCAGCAATGTGTGCTTGCAGCCCAGAAAGTCAACCGTATCCTGGGCTGCATCAAAAGAATTGTGGCCAGCAGATCAAGGGAGGTAATTCTGCCCCTCTACCCCACTCTTGTGAGACCCCACCTGGAGTACGGTGCGCAGCTCTGGAGCCCTCAGCGCAGGAAAGACACGGACCTGTTGGAACAGGGCCAGAGGAGGGCCACAAAGATGATCAAAGGGATGGAGCACCTCTGCTGTAAGGACAGGCTGAGAGAGTTGGGGTTTTTCAGCCTGGAGAAGAGAAGGCTCCAGGGAGACTTTATAGCCCCTTCCAGTACCTAAAGGGGGCCTACAGGAAAGATGGGGAGGGACTCTTCATCAGGGATTGTAGTGATAGGATGAGGGGTAATGGTTTCAAACCGAAAGAGGGTGGATTTAGCTTAGATATTAAGAAGAGTTTCTTTACAGTGAGGGTGGTGAGGCACTGGAACAGGTTGCCCAGGGAAGCTGTGGATGCCCCATCCCTGGAAGTGTTCAAGGCCAGGCTGGATGGGGCTTTGAGCAGCCTGGTCTAGTGGGAGGTGTCCCTGCCCAGAGCAGGGGGGTTGGACTAGATGATCTTTAAGGTCCCTTCCAACTCTAACCATTCTGTGATTCTAGTGATAACACTCTCCATCACCCTGCAAACATCATTTTTGCTAGCTTGGATTTGCAGCCTCTCGTCTTCATCTAAGGCAAAGGGCAAAATGTTACCATGCAGCAGCAGGAGTTAATAAAGAACAGGTCCTTCTCTCTCCTGCCATGTTCGCAGGACCTGGATTCTGCACCACTGACTCCTCCATGGAAATGGAGATGTGGCTTAGCCACCCGTGTTGAACAGACACTGGTACATGGAACCATTCTTTGAACTTTTCTTTGGTGTTGAAGTGCAAATGTGTCCGATCCTGTGTGCGACGGGTCCCCTGGGTGGCATTCCATGGAGTGAGGATGGCTGCAGCAGGCAGCTGGGTAAAGGCTGGGTAAATTAGAGACGTAAATTTGAAAAAGCCCCGCAGATTAAAAGCATTGGTTGTAAGACAAATAAAGAGAGTATGCCGTGAGATAAAGGTACATAGTGGGCTACAGCTGAAAAGATTATAGTGGTGATATGTAAAGAATGTCCTGAATTAATCACTTCCTTTTGTGTAAGTATTCATGTTTTGCGAATCGTTATCACTTAGCAACGTACGCTGTCCTTTTTATTTTTTACAGACTTAAACTATTTCCTGAGGGTATTATCTCTGTCTGGCTCAGCAAAATTAAAACAGTATCTCATTTAACATTGTCTATAAGCAGACAGAAATAGCTGGCTCCAGATGTGTTATAAATTGCGCTCAGAGAACTAACATGGTTTAGCTCACAGAAAATGGGGCATACTTGGTGTTCAACACTTTCTTATAGAGCAGTAATCTCTGTTTAGCTTTATGGAGCTTATCAAATGCTTGGTCAAGCCAAGTTACGACTCTCGCCAAGCATACCTAATGCCACGTTTCAGGCGATGAAATGTAAACCAGGAAGGGACCTGGCGGGATCACTGGGTCCCCCCTCTGCACTGTGGCACCCCCTGCCTGCCAGGGAGCCCTGACAGACCCCCGCCCCCAGGCATCCTCGGCGCAGGGAAGCATCGCGGGGAGTTTTGTCAAAGGGCTCCTGAAAAATCTCTCTCAAAGGGACTCTCCAGCCTCTCCCCACGCTCCACACCTTGTACATCTTGGAAACGTTCCCTAGTAGTCAGTCAAAACACTCTTTGTTGCAGAAGGAAAACTGATTTCTTCATGTCTTTGTCTCTGCAGAGAATATAAAATGATCATCTCCTCAAGAAGGTTTTATGTGCTAGAGGATTGTTTCTATCTTTGTTCCTAATATTCTTTTCTTGGACTAAATGAGCCAAGTTCCCCAGTTTTTCCTTTTGAATCCGTTGGTCTATATTTCTCCTGATTCTTGCGCTCCTTGAATGCTCCCCACTTTGTCCAGATCTGCAAGAACCATGCCCAGACCAGCACCCAGCACTCCAGTTAATTCGTTCAAAGTTCTTAACGTATATTAAATCACACCAAATTGAAGCTGTGTTAGAGGAACGAAGACAACACTTGTCTTCTCCCAGTCCTCAGACCCATTTGTTGCCATGCCGGGGTGACCCACACTGAGCTCGATGGAGACTCCAGCTGGACTCTGGCACACACCGACCTCCCGCCCAGGCCACCTGCACCTATTGCCCTTGCTCTTGCACGCTGCTGTTTTCAGTCCTGTCTAGATGAGCAGAGAGCGAATGGGTGGAGGGCAGGGAGTGGATGATAAGTGGCTTTGTCCTCCTCCCTGAAATCTGCTGCTCGGCACTTGTGGTCGGCATGGAGGGAAGCCTGGGCTGGGCTGTGAGTCACCCTCTGGGTGCTGCGCGTTTCCTGACAGCTGCAAACTACGGCCGAGGCCTCGGCCCCACACTCTGTGGGAGAAAAGTTTTCCCTCCCTGCACGCATCCACTGCCATTGCACAAACTCGGCCCCATTTGGAGCAATGCTCTCTTCCCATTCTACTGGCGGGTGAGCCCCGCACCCCTCTGTGTCACCAACGTCAGCAGACACATGCTGCAACCCTGCTGCACAGCCCAAGCAATGGCCTTGTGGAGAAGAATTACAGCATTAAAAATGGGTCAAGAAGTTGGAAGAAAATGAGCAATCATCCCATGACGTTGTAATACCTGATGGAGAGCTGAGACAGTGCAGGTCTGCAGTGTGGGCACTTCTAAACCCACAAAAAGCCACCGTTCCTGTCCTGATTAATAGCAAGGAACACTTAAACATGCCATTTTACTGACAGCTGCATTAATGCTAGAGACAAAGGTAGAGACGAGTGGAGGAATTAAATTTTAGATAGCTTTTAAGTGTTAAATACGTCTATGGCCGCAGCATTCCACCCTTTAATGCCTGAACCTCTCAAACCTCAAGCCATCCACTGAAGGATGCTCTCCACCAGTGCCTCTCCACGCTCCAGCTGTGCATGGGGCAGGATGGACCCTGCCTGGGCTGCACTGGAGGATCCGTGCGATCAGAAAGCGGGTGCAGACACCCTGGCACCGCTCCGGTACTGCCAGCTTGGGGGCATCAAATAATCTGGAGCCTGACCTAGAGATCATGCGTGTTTTTATTGTAAAGAACACTTTTTATTGGCTGTTATTAGTGGGATTTTTTAAATCAGTTCTTTTTATTAGACCAGCTGACTACTTTAAGATGACTTTTTGTATCTTTTATCTACAATCTGCAGGGTTATAACTGCACTATGGGAGCTGGTTTTGATTTGACAATTTCTGGTTGCCTGTGTTCTTTGCAGAGATTTTTCCCATACTCCAGGTGACCCAAGCAGCCCGGACTTTTCAAAGAGGGCATCCATCATCAGCCAACACTTGTGAAATCCTGCATACCCATGAAGAGCATTGCATGGCCATGCCTTGGGCTTTGCTTGGCATTTATAAATAATTTTGAGATGGTTCTGTATGAAGGTGCTGGTTCTCATGCTGCAGCAGTATTTTCTGGTTATTTCTTCCCTATGTGAAACCTAAGGCCTCCCCACCTGTGAAGGGGAGGGGAGACTCCTGCTTAGCATCCCTGAGGAAGGGGAAGCTTTTCTCACCCTACTCCAGGGAGAAGTGGCCCTTCTCTCTGCGGGGATGCACAGGGCTGGCAGGTAGGGAAGCTGCCCTGGCGCTAACTAGGCCAGTCTGGGGCTATTAGTCATCCGCTCGTCCCGTGCCTCATTGCCTGCGCCCTGAACAGACGTGTTCGACTGCCTTTATGGAAAACCCCCCTGAAGGGCTGGCTGTTGCTGGGGGGCGGCCACCTCCCACACTGCCTGCCACCACATGCCACCCCAGCACCCATCAGGGACCTTGTGCTTTGATTGACTTTGAAGCCTGCCAAGAAAAGGCAGAGGTGCAGGAGGACCTGCTGCAAGGTGCCAAGGTGCCAGCCCCGAGCCAAAAAACCCACCTGGAGCAAAATCTCCAGTCCAGGCTGGTAGGGCTGGCCCTCTCCTCCCACCCTCCCAGCTGGGGAGGCACTGTTGGGATAGAGGGTCATCATAAATTCTTGTGTCGGGGGGGCTCAGCAGCCTCCTGGCCCCCCAGCCCACAGGCTCTGCCCCATCTCAATCTAACAGTCCTGGTGTTTTTTTAACAACCATGAGGGATTCAGTTTGGTCTAATCCGGCAGCTGGCAAGCAAGTTCTTACCTTGACTTAACCTACAGGTAGAACAACTCTGGTCATATTGCTGGCATATTTCAGGGTTTTTTTGTCCACACCCCTGTGGCGTATGCGCTCCAGTATCCCTCAGGTAGTCTTTCATCATCGGTTACACTTCAAGCCTCTGCAATCAGATACGGTTATCTGAGCAACAGGGAGAAATATTTACCAAAATGAAATTTAGAGGGGAAAATGGGGACAAAGGAAAGGAAAAGGAGGAAAGGAAGGAAGAAAGGAGAGGAGGAAAAAAGAATTGAAAATGGAAACTCCACATTATTTGAAATATGCACTAGTGTTTGTTAAAAAATTAACTGGTTTTGCTTTTGCACATTGGCAGTTCTATATGCAAAGATTTATCTCATGCAATATATCCTTTGCCTTCTGGTTTGCACAGTAACTTGATTTTTAAGATACTTGTTTCTTTCCTCTCTCACACTTTAACTCCTGCTAATGCTGAGAGAAGTTGTTGGTGAGGACTTCAAGAGAACTTGGATTGTGACAAGCCCTGAGAATGTTTGAAATCCAATTCTGTGTAACATTTCTACATTTTTACTGTTCTTCAGTAAACATCCACTAATTCTTTCCCAGAATTTCCTCTTATGGGATGTTGTCTTGGCCATGATCCACAGGTGATAGCTGAGATCTGGGTACAGATTGCTGAGCGTAGGTGCTACCACACACTGAGATACCCCTGTGTGCAGGTGACCAACCCCAAATACCATTCATGCGCAGAAGCAGCGCATTAGGCTGAAGAACAGGCCTTCCTCAGGACCCTTTGGCCAGGAGCTTTTAGTCCTTGTATGAGAAAGCAAGACCTTGGCTATTCCTGAGGCCATGACTTTGGGTAGAGCAGCTCAGTGACCTCTTTGGGGATGGCTGACGACATTATCTGTCCACTTGGGGTCCTGATGGGAGCTGGGGGGGGCAACGGAGAAGCTGCTATAAATAACAGTTTAGTAGACCATCACCATCTCTGTCTGTGAGCATGCTGCTCTGAGGAAAGCTGCTCCTGGGGGGTGGCAGATGCTTTGTGCTTGCCTCTCCCCCTGGCTGGTCCCCTCCGCACCCTGCTGCATCGCTTCCCGATGCCTGATTTTCAGGAGGTGTTGTGTTGTACCTGGCAGTCAGGTGGGATAAACTCTGCTGTGCTCTCCTGCAACCACACAGCTCAGGGTAGGACAGACAGTGACACAATGCATGATCACATTTTTCTTGTAGCTAGGGAACAAAGAAAGAGAAAGACTGACAAAGCCTCAATGGTCTTGTGGAGAAGGTGGCCTTAGGAGACAGGTTTTCGGGTGGTCACAGGCCTGTCTCCTGGTCCTGTGCTTGATGTTAGGCCACTCGGATTGCCTTCTCCATGCTTTGGCATTCCTCACCTCTAAAATGGAATTTCTGCTTCCCCGATTACAGATTTGGCTGGTTAATCACCATGGGCTTCTTTGAGTACTGGAAATGGGAAGTTGCTCCAAAACTTGGTGGTGTTGCTGCTGGTACTGTCCACAGCCCTGCGGAATTCAAATGGGATTTCTGCTCTCTGCAAAAGTTGCTCATCTGGCTCTTCTGGATGCACCCTGACTTGTGACTGCCATCTCAGCACTTAATGAAGGGGTTAATGGCCATCTCCTCCTCCCTGCTCAGTGCGGTGGTAATGGCAGCCTGGGCCCTTCAGGGAGGGAGAGCATGAATGAATCTCATCAGGGATCTCCTTTACAACACTAAAATGCATTCCTGAAATCATGCTGTTGCCTTGTGAATATCTGATGTGGCATGGGTTATAGAGACGTCTTTGAGGACATGGAAAGTGTTAAAAAGTACCTACTGTGTTGCAAAGGCCATGCATTGCAAACTTGGGAAAGTATGTTAGGCAGCATGAATTTTGCCCTTAAGCAATAAGTAATATGTGAATTACTTCTTAAAATTAGTGTCCCATGCTTGTTAGGATTTGTTTTTTTCATTAAGTTCCTTTGCTACCTCCTCATACCTGTGTATGTCTGACATGTATTATTATTCTTTCAATTACTGCACAATTTATACCAGGCCCACAGGATCTGGGTGCTCCGTACTGGGTTTTTCTACCCTGGGTGATTGCGATCTGCAAGGACAAGAGCTGTCGAAGAGAACCGTGAGTGCTCCGCAGCAGTCTGAAAGCAGGTAGGTACACGCTCAGAGCCCCCAGCCAGCCAATGCCAAGGTGAAAGCGTTGTCCTGACTTTGCAAAGGGGGAAGGGGTCAAATCAAGGTGAGACTGAAGTAGCTCGTGTGAAGTTTTCCTTCTTAAGACTCCTGCCTTATGCCAGTGGGTCTCCCCAGGAAAAGCCCCATGGAATACTTGTTCTCTGGAGTTAGGCTAGGCAGGGAAGCCAAGCAGATGTGTGATTTCCCACAATGGTTTGGAAGACCTTCTACCCATTCACAACGGTGTCGATGGGTGGGAGGTGATATGTGTCTTGACAAAGCCACAGAGGTATGCAAAACACAAGCTGGTCTGATTCCCTCTCCTCCATGAGCTTTACTATATGCTGATGAGATGGACTCGGAGGCCCAGTGCTTAGCACAGACTGGGCCTGAGAGCCTTCAGAGATGGGGGAAATTCTGATGGTTCAGAGTTTGGGCTTAATTTGGATTGTATCCGCTTCAGACAGGCTGTCTTCAGGGCAAATATTTATAAACATGATAAGAAAAGGAAAATAGAATGGGCTTCTTGAGGGAATAGCAGAAGTGGAAGGGTAGGTCTTGGACACCATTTGACAGAGCAAGACGCCAAGCAAGATGAGAAAATACTTTCTACCCCTGCTCAGCCTGTGGAACGGTCCAGAAGTCATACAGGCTTTGGAGACACTAATTTCAGTCCTGTCACTAACCCAGCGATTGCCTGTGTAAGCCGTGGCTCTGTGTCCCAGGAGGAGGTAGGGTTTCTGCTGGAGGTGAGACCCTCAAGCAGTCGCAGCAGCCTGGGTCTGGGGCAGCCGGGTAAGGCTGGTCCTGGGAGGGTATGAGCCATGCTGGGAAACACCACAGAAGCACCTGGACAAACCAAAACCCTCTGGACATCTGTGCCTCACAGCTCTTCTTCCTGCTTGCATTTGGGATGCGGATTTTATGCATGGGACTCATCTCTCATAAAGGCAGGGAAAGAGCAGTTATTTACCTCTGCCTAGTTCATAGAATCATAGGATGTGTTGGGTTGGAAGGGACCTTTAAAGGTCATGTAGTCCAATCCCCCTGCAGTACGCAGGGACATCTTCAACTAGATCAGGTTGCTCAGAGCCTCATCAAGCCTGGCCTTGAATGTCTCCAGGGATGGGGCCTCCACCACCTCTCTGAGCAACCTGGGCCAGTGTTTCACCACCCTCATTGTAAAGAACTTCTTCCTAATGTCTAGTTCTCTGCTTTTGTTAATTTACTATATAATTTTGTTTTACAGGTAGGCAGTGACTTTTATTTCCTTATTGGTGCAGTTATTTTATGGCTAAAGAAGGGGCAGAGTTGTATATGAAGTACCAGGTAAAGGAGGAGTCCCTGATGCTCAAAGCCCTGGTGATGGAAAACATACAGGAAGAGAGAACTACTCTGCTCATGTAGAATACAGAGGCTTTAACAAGAAAGTCTCAGGTTTCCCTTTTAAAAATTCAGAATCTACTAGAGTCTCTTGAACCAAGAAAAATGCATTCATGGGAAGGGAGTGCCAGTAATAACAGGTCTGCGGTCACATCCAGTGGTAAAAGCAGCAGTTTCCCCTGAGGAAAGGGGGATTCTGGATGGTAAACAAGAAATGTTTATGGCTGTGAAGAGTTAAAAGGCTTCTCAGGCACCCTGGCTTCCCTTTCATATCCTGAGCACCTGAGGTAATGCATCAGCCCTGTGGCACAGGGAAACAGCCCATCAAAGAGCTAGCTTTCTGCAGCTCCGTCTTCTGCAGGGAGACTGAGGAAACACCAGAACAGGGAGGTGGGTAAGAGTGGACTCCAAAACTGCCGGTGGGGATTATTTATATGTTCTTTCTGTGCAGGAGACCGCTGGTTTCTCAAGAGCTGAAGCCTTGGCCTGCTCCAGTTGAAAACAACTACTGTTATGGGATTTGCTTTGTTGAATTTAAGGCAACACACAAAACTGAAGCAGGCCGAGTTCAATGTGAGTCACCCTTTACACATCGATCAACCTCCCATTCTCATTTCTGCATTTGAATTATTCTGTTAAATTTGCATTTAAGACCTTTCAGCAATGCGACTTTTGGCTTGACACCAAATATGAATAATTATCCTGCTCTAATAACATCTATATTCTATGAGCGCTCCTCCTGCAAATGTGCCATGTAATCTACACACGCATCGATCCTAAATTAAAAGACAACATCAAAATCTGAGTCACTTCTTCTACACATTATTAAGTGTCCGTTTTGGTTAAGCTGGAGACAGTTGGCAATCCCATTTCATACCCGCCCTTCCCTTTTTTCTAATCTTCCTCTCCTCCTGGCAGAGGACCACATAGGTGACCAGAGCACAGTCTAACATGTCTTTGTGTCTGCCTTTCACTTGTTTTTCATATGGATTTTCTCTCACGTCTTATATCAGGGACGCTCCTGTGGCCCCATTCCACTGATGGTCTCCCCTCTTGCACATCTCTCCAGTCCGGGCCGAGATGAGTGGCTGAAAATCTTGTATGGAGAAGCTGAACTCAGTAGTCCAAAGCAAATTTCCTGGCTCTGTTTTCACTGGGTGGAGAAAAACCTACAACCAAAGCAAATCTGGTTTCATGGCTAAGAGGCAAATCTTTCCTCTCCTGCAGCCACAGGAGATCCCAAACGTGGTGGAAGGAAAATAGTTTTGTTGCATGGGGTGAGGAAAGGAAAAGCAGAAAGCAGTTTCTAAAAGGCCATCTCACAAGGTAGGAAGACCCTGTGCTGGGAGGACACCTGGGAGGCTGGGTGTTTGCAACATCAGGAGATCATGGCCGTGCCCTGTTATCTCCAACCACGGAAACTGCTGAGTGCCAGAATTTCAGAGATGTTAGCCAGGGCATACTACAAAGGGGATGACTGGCAGGACAAAGTAAGCCGGAGTCCATTCATTGCTGGGCTGAAGGTTGGGATAAATGGGAAGAGCCCTTCCTTGGGAGGCAAACCGGTTTGCTGGATGACGAAGAAAGAGGTTCTCCTGTAACCTAAACATGTCTAGCACAGACTCAATGGGGACCTTTAAGTGTCATGAGACAAGTTGTCTCCCCACAACCTGAGTCAGCTCTGCATTCCCCACGCTGCAGTTTACCACACAGACATGCACCCAAAACAGCAGAAAAAATCAGAGATTGCAACCCTCAGAGGCCATGGGTGCTCCACAGGCCTTCCTGCTGCTCCAGAAAATATCATCATCATGCCAAACCAGGAAAAGCAGAGGGTGTGACCATCCTGCATTGCCCAACCTCTGTGCACTTAGCCGGCGTCTGCTTGGCCGAGGAGAGGAGAGGAGAGGAGAGGAGAGGAGAGGAGAGGAGAGGAGAGGAGAGGAGAGGAGAGGAGAGGAGAGGAGAGGAGAGGAGAGGAGAGGAGAGGAGAGGAGAGGAGAGGAGAGGAGAGGAGAGGAGAGGGCTGGCTGGGCATTGGGACAGGGGAACATGTTGGTGTGTTATCCCATGGTTAGTTAGGAGTGTCTGTGACCTGGGGTGGTTTTTGATGGGATGGGCTGTCCCCAGGTGTAATCCCTTTCTACTGAGCAGGTGTTAGATGAGAGGTACTCACTGGCCACTAAAAATCAATAGTGTTGGCTGAATTAAAACTCTTAGATCATATTAATCGGCTCAGTAGACAGGTCAGAAAGATACTAATAGTCGCTGGCTGATGTCAGCACCCTCTTTCTGCCAGTGGCCCACATGCTTCAGGGGATGAAGGACACCCCATGGGATTTCTGTAATGACCTCCTACAGGGCAAGGAGGTCATTTCTTACCTCTTCAACTAGGATCTCATACAGGCTATGAAGTATGAGTTGTACCTGACCAAGTTAAAGAGAGGCTATGATTTTAACTGGGACTGTTTTGTCAAGACTGGTTTGACTACCCTGGCCCATCCACCTGGGGAACCTGGCACTGGAGGAGAGATTATCTCAGTGGCTTTGATTGATGGGGACTGAGGATCATTGCAGAGACATGACAGCCGGGAAGATTCCTTCCTCCTTTCTCTTCCTGCAGGGCCTGGCAGTGCAACTTAGTCATTCTCTCCCACGAGGAAGAGGGGAGATCTCTCAAGACCTTCATTAGTCACTGCATCTGCGTACCTTAAGTCTTTCTAAAGTTAGGCAAGTGTTGGGGCTGGGGACAACACTGCTTGAGCTGGAAAATGCTGCTAGCTTTCTGCTCAGCCCATACCTACGTTGCAGAGTCCAGTTTACTCAGCTTGTGTAAGGAGTGTTTTCTTAAAGCATTTCGCTTTTGAGATGCTTCTGTAAGCACGTGCTGGGAAGGGCTCCTGTTCAAATCCAGTAGCTGACATAGGAAAATCTTGCACCCGATTATTGCAAATCATTAATTCAAAGTCACAATCCATTTGGAGTAACTCATGGAAACCCATTATTATTTTGCCACTGCTTGTTGAGCGGCTTAGTTAATCAAAATACTTGTGAGAACAGGCAAAAACTCTTGCTCTTGGCCTAAAAGGTATAAAGAGCAGTGACACGTCCTAAGCAAGAAGCAGCAAGATGTGTGGGAGGAGAGAAAGAGGATGGGGGAGGATAACAGCCATGAGACCCCCCTGGAGCCTCAGTCACACTGACTTTATTACTGAACACAACACTTAGTTGAAAGGCTCTTACCTGCTCTCTCATTTCATTGGTAAGATGCAAGGGAGGTAAGGGAGGAATGTAACATGAATTACTTTTTTTTTAATAGTTAGTAAGGCAAAAGGCCTTGCCATGTTTTGGAAGCCCAGCTCTCCTTCAGATAGAGACAACATAGGAGGCCTGGCCCAGCTGTCCGGTGAGAGCTGGGAAGCTCCAGGAGAGCCTGCTGATTTTTCATCCTGGAAGTTTGGCAACGGACAACAGATTAATGGGGAAAGTTTCCTTTAAGTCATGAGGAAAAATCTGAATTACTGCTGCGGTTTCCATTCTGCACCAGTAAGGAGCCATGTTTTTACTCTAGCCAAAGTTATTGAGGAATATTTGGCATATGAAGATAGCGGTGACTTTATGCATTTCTATCACGTGGCTTGAGAGTGATGACATTTACTGATTTAGGACTTGATTCTGCAAACATGTAAGTAGGTAAATACCTGCTTATCCAAATGGTTCCTATGAATGATTTTGTGGACATAAGTAAACATCCACGTCAGACCCTCAGAGCCCCAGGGGCATCAGGGAAAATGTCCATCTGAAGCTCTGAAGATTTACTTTAGTTGTGACACTTCCAATAGGAAGCTAAATAATGACATTTCTTAGATACAATTATTTACAAAGTGAAAATGTCAATGTAATAGCTTATATTTGAAACTATTTTCTTATGACTAATTATACATCTGGAAGTGAATATGCAGCTGCAGTTACCAACTGATGGGGCAAAGTCAACGGCTCAAAAATATACTCTAACCATAATCATCATTTTTGCCAACACAAAGCATGATCTCTCATGGCTGAAACATATATAACAGTATAAAATATATATGAAAGCAGTGACACTGTAATTCTGCAGTTTCTGTACAAAGCTACGGAAAAAGACAGCAAAGCATTTGAAGGAGCTAAGTCATTCGAGAACTTTGCTGCTAATTCATTGTGGCTCGCTCTTTGCATTTCATAAGCTCCTGCACACATTGTGTCTCTAAGGCTAAATTCTGCAGGCCCTTCTCAGCTCACATTTACGGGTTAATTTATAGAACCTCTGTCCTGCAGAATATGGAATGGTTATTTGCACTGCTGCATAAAACACCATAAACATTTAATAGCAAATAATGTTGGACTATGAAAAAAAGGCAAATCTTCAGAGGAAGACCAAGTTTTTGTGGTATGCTTGAATTCTGTGAAAGTGAAGTAGCTGAATTAGAGGGTTATACGTATTTACTCTGTCTGACAGAGACAGTAAGGAAAATGGGCAGTTTGTGTATTTATATAGCTCTCTATTTATATATTCTTTCCCAAATTCATGTCTCTGACTGGCTGTCAAATGGAGCACATACAAATTGTTAAACTCCTTTGCCTGAACTCTGTTATCTATATCCAGCAGCATTCATTCAGCTCTTCCAGATGTAGACTGCTGTTGCTTCTTGGCTTTTGCTATCAAGAAGTGTGTGTGTGTGTGTGTGTGTGTGTAAGGAATGTGAGATCAAACTAATTTCATTTTCTACAACCTCCATAGAACCCCTCGACCTAAGCCCTGAAACGTTGCCTCCATGAGATGCCCCCAGCGAGGCCCCTCCTGCTCCTTAGAAGTTGGCCTTCTTTCAGAAGAGTCTAATACTTTCCAAATTAGGGGTATTCAACGACCCCTGCCCGGAGTCAGAGACGATAATTACAAGCATGATTTAACTGAAAAATTTCCAACTCTTGAACATACTGTGGTGACATTCACAGATGGTATTGTTAGTATGCATGGGAGGAACCAGGCTTTTTGTTAGTTTGTATATCGAAGGTAACGTGTGTAGGATTTGGCCTTTTCAGATTGCTGTACTAATGTTAACTAAGGGTTGGCACATTAGTAGGTGTGTTGTGTTTATAAAAACCATCTGGCACAGACATTACTAAGGAAAGACAGGAGGATGCTGTGGTGGAAAGGGAAGTTGGTGAAAACTGCTGCTGCTGTCACTGCTTAGCATGAGGGGAGCACCCACAGCTCTGGAGACACGGGGTGAAGCCACACACCCACCCAGAGATCGTGACTCCCATCAGGGCAATGCAGAGAAGCGTCTTGTCCTTCACCACAGTCTTGTCATCTGAAATGGAGAGGAAGGAAAACCACAGGATGAAGACAGAGGAAGAGAGAAAAGTCTTCAGGCTTCCTTATGTGGGGAAAAAAGACCTCAGCTACCTCCCAGTGCATGACCAGTACTGCCTTTCATGACTGCATCAGGATGAGCATCTCACAATGCACCGTGCAGGAACCCAGCACCCTGTGCACGGGTCCATGCTCCAGGTACTGTGCCTGCACACTGTGGAAGGTGGCACTACTATTCCAGGTGACGGGGTGACCTCTCCAAGCTACACACCACCCATGTGAAAGGGAAGAACCATGTCCCTATCCAGAAGGCAACAACTCCTCCCCGCATGCAAGTGCATCAAAACAGTTACAACCGATTTTTCGTTTGTTTCTCAGTTTGAGATAAAACTATTTGCACAAGTAACCTTGTAAAACTTTTGGCGTTTTTATCTCTGTCCTTCTCTTTATTCGAGCATATTGACACCACGATAATTACATCAATGCAATGATACCAATGAAAACCTCTGATAAGCCTGCAGTGAAGTGACTTGCACAGATTTAGCTTCATTTGCAATTTCTGAAGGAAGTGTAGAGTGCTTGATATCAGTGTTTTCCCAAACTGCAGAAGTCTCTGAAGTGCAGGGTCAGTCTGCAAAAGGGAACAACTTTAGGCTGTCATTAACATTTTAGAAAAGGACAAAGTAATTCACACCAAATAAAGGTAAAAGGCCATAAATACTTTCTTTATGTTAGCCATCTATGCAGCTATTGTTCTTGCCACTGGGGTGCTTTGCAACTACAAATGGAAAGGCTGGTTGTACATTGAAGGGCAGCTGTCCCCATTTCTCTCTTTCTTAACGTGTGCTTGACACTATGAAAAGCCTTGAGCATCCATATCTAGCATGTATCAACTCAGTGAATGGAACCACTATCAGAAAGATGCCTTACTAAATGCAGAAGATGAAAGATATCAAGAAGAGTCTGACACCCGCTAATTCTAGAGCTAGTTTTAATGTTATTTTAATTACCATCATGGAGAATGGAATGAAGCGTCTGTGGCCCAGTCCTTGTTCTCATAACATTTTATGAGAGTTTTGGCACCAGCTTTCATGAGAACAGGGCTGAGTGTCATACCTTCATATACTAGTAATGCGAGAGGGATTGCCAGTATCTGTATCATCTGTAACGTCAGATGGCCTTTGTAACCAAGCAAATGAGCTGAAGCCAACAGCAGGAGGATCTGCAAAGATGAATTCAAAGGGGGTCACTTATACAGGGGAGAGAACAGATGTTAGAGCAGTGGGAATATGAGCGTGTCGCATTAACTAGTGTATACAGAAGCTTTGTATCCTGCCCTGCCTACCATGCTGGGTCTCCCTTAGGGAACTGCACTCGCGTTCAGGAGCCTGTAAGAAAAAGAAACAAACTCAAATCAATTTGTAGCTGAAGGAAACAGTTTTTGGTGAAAACTTGTGTGGCTGATTTTAAAAAACTCAAAGACCCAGATCTCCCGAAGCATCTTCCAAGGTTCTTAGGTATTTGAAATCAATGGAGTCTGGCATCTGAAAACCAGAGGGGGACTGACCAAAAATGCCCTAGGAATACAATGGCTTTTACATGCATGAAAAGCAATGCAGAAACAGGATAATTCACTGCAAGTGAAATTGAAGAGCATCAGCCATGCAGTGTGGGATGAGTAAAGGTCCCTTAAAGGCTGGAAGGGAAGAGAGAGGTGTCTTTGTAGACAATGAGATCCTCTCTTCAAGAAAACTTTGACACTAGTGAACATTAGCGAAAAGAGAGAACAAGAGGAAGGAGGGGCAACACACCCTGAAGCTGTTCCCAGGAATACAGAAGCCAGCTGTCACTTGGCCACTGAGTGATGGGGATTACTCTGGACAGATGAGCAATCCTTTCTGGACTTTCTTTCAAGGCACTTGACAACACAAGACAAAGAAAAAATGTGTAAATACAGAGAGCGAGGATGGGCCAGAAAGAATGATGTGGCCATCAGGGCCTGGTCAATGCAAAGCCAGCAGGGATATATGCTCACAGAAGATGTTGCGCATACTGGACTGACAGCACAGGTAGAGCTGACTTCACCTGACGCACCGAACTGAAGTGGCCAAGGAAAAACCTGGGCTTATGCTGATCATTAACATAAATGCAGACTTACAGACTGACACACCTACTTTGAAAATCAGTAATTCTCTGCTTGCAGAAGTGCGTGTCCACTCCTAGCATTGACATCAGATGGCTAGTGGAGCAGAGCAGCAGAGAAAAGAGGGCAAGATATACCTAGACCTCATTTTTCTGCTGAATGGAGACAACGGGACATGCAGAGGGATAAGCCAAAGAGATCTGGGAGGACTGGGGAATGAAGTGAGAATCAGAGAGTAGAGGGCCAGGAAGAAACCTGAACCATTATCAGATCATTTTAGGTGAAAACAAAAGGCTAGAGTATGAGCTAAGGAGCAATTAGAGAATCCTTATCGTGGACATAGAAATCTCAAAGGAATTGAATGGATCCGGAGCAGGGAAGGAAGAAAAAAGAGCCAAGAGCCTAGATGATGCTAGGTAACATGCAGCAAGGGGAGGGGCTTCTGCATGATACCTTAAAGGAAGAGAAAACTGGGAACAGGCAAGTAGCGGAAGTGAAGGAAAAGGGAGAGCACCAGACAAGTGCTGCTGCCTGCATAGGATTTTCAGGCAGAACAGGATGAAAAAAATCCCACTACAGGAAGGGCAATCTGGGACACAGGAAGCAAGTGAAATGCAAAGCCTTTCGGGGAGCTCAGGAGCAGTTTTAGAGGAATCACAGCAGGGTGGGTTACCATGGGACACAGTGGCGACAGCTCTGGCAGGAAAGTTGGAGTCAGGCCCAGGGCTAAAGACAGGGAAAAACAGAGGAGAAGGAAGAGGAGAATTAGAGGATGAGTGAGAAAAAGCTCCTTGTAACAGAATGGAGAAGCAGGAAAAGAACAGAGGACCAGAGAGCAGGTTGGTACAGGGAAAGGGACAGAGACAGATAGCATGGATTAGGAACCATGAACCATGCTGGCAGTCGGCAGCAGGAGCTTGCTTATTCAGCAAGTCAGGCGGCAATTAATTAAATCAAGTCAGGCAGCAATCAGTCAGTTAAATCGGGTAACAATGACTCAATTAAGTTGAACTGGGGAACAATGAACTTATTCCATCAAACCAGGGAACAACAAACTAATTAAATCAGCTGGAAGCCTCCATGAATCCATCAGGAGCATGGGCTAGGTGCCACCAGAGCTGGGGACTCTCGCTGCAGCTGCCTGCTCCAGGAGAAACATCACAACAGCAACTGCGCATCACTGCTGACAGCCTTTCTTGTCCCCCTTTGCCCAGAGCAAAGAAGGACACAGCAGACTACAGCTGGTCTTTTGAAATATTTGTAATAAACCAAAGGGGTGGGGAGATGGAAACTGTCAGCTTCCAAATTAGCAATAGCGTTGCAGAAATTACTGGTCTGCCTAAGGATGGAGAAAGCTCTGCCTTTCAAATCAAGCTGATCCTGGATATCCGGAGCTGTCAGCTTAAGAAATTAACTGACAGGCTTTGATCCGTGTCTGACGATGATTTAGTCTACCCTACCTAGCAGGCAGGAGAGGTACACTTTCCAATGGCGTCCTGGAGGAGCATGGCTATGTACTACAACAACTGCCTATGTCCATTTAGAGGTATAAAGTGTAAATCATATGGATTGGCGTGAGCCAGGCTGGTCAGGTAGTGGCAGTGCTAGGAACCATTTTCATCCCTTTGTTGGAGATGTGCCTCCCCCATATCATTTGGGGTTGGGGTGGGTTTTTTTGCTCTCTTCTGTTCCTTCTTCTATTTCCACAAGCAGAGAGCATCACTGAGCTCGCCAAGTTACCTCGGCAGGAAAGCACCCAGTATGTTTCTCTTGGGATATTTCATGAATATCAGTTAACTGAAAATAAAAAAGGGAAGGTCTCACTGATAAGGAGGTCAAAAAGATAAGGGAGACAGAGGTCTTCCCCATTATTCAAAGAAAGTGCAATCTTAATTGTTCTGCAAGAGCACCTGTAAAAGGCCCTTGCAGGTGGGAAAAAGTACTGCTTGTCATAGCAGTACAAGTGCTTGGGGAGCTGTAATGGTTAACAAACAGTGATATTACATAGGCAACCTTTGTGATACCACACATTGTCATTAAAGTAATTGTATTGAAAAGGAAGTGACTCTTTGGGTGTCATTTCTGGCTAGGTGAGGTCTTGGGACTTGCCAAGAATGCGTAAATCAGGAATGTTGGCCAGTAAATTAAACTGAACAGAAAAGCTGAAGAAGAGCAGCTTCCTGAGCAGCATACAACAAGGATGGGGCTTGATCCAAGACTTCGTATATAGTATCTGTACCACATGTATGCCTGTTGTTCCCTAATAAATGTGCCACAGGAGAGCGTGTGCTTTGAGACACACCTGCACAACAGTTTTGTACTGAGGGACTGGACTTAATTTTCTTTTTTCCCCCCTCTGAACTGCTAAATAGTCAGAAGGCAAAAAGAGTCTAATTAGAGATGTGAAGGTTTGGAAAGGAACCAGAAATTTTCAGGAAGAAAAACGTCCCACTTCCAGTCTTCACCACAATGTTGGAAACAGAAAAGAAACTTCCTGCTGGTTTTTTTTTCTCCTTTTTTATCCCTTCTGAATAAAAAGATGACTTAGAAGTTGGATTTGTTTGGTACAAATCTTTAATCTAATGAAATACATGAAAACGCGGTTAAAATTTCAGTCAAAAGTGGTAGTCATCTCAGACTCTGGTTTGATTAGAGTAGTCAAGAGGAAAACTTGTATTTTAAAAAACATGCACATGATTTAAATGATTTAAATGGTCAGACTTGCCTGTGATTATGAACTTACAGATGATGATATGCATTACCAAAGAGACTGGCCTTATCCTAAAACTAGGCTTTATACCTAAAGCTACTCTTGGCCATCAATGTTATGTTGTGACAACTCACTCTCTTTGTTTTCCAAAAAATGTACTTATGAAGATGTTTCTTTTGTACTTGCATTATCGTGCGAGGCATCTGGTGACACAGAATTTCTGAACCCTGTAACTTTAATTTTCCTCTTTGTTTCTGTGTCAGTAATAGATGTTTTCTATGTTTATCTGTCTCATCTCCCTTTTTACTTAACAATGATGTCAACAAACAAAATATACTCATGCACATTACAGTGCACAGCTGCAGCTATTACAGGAGGAGGGGCTGTCATCAAGCAAAAGTAATCAATTTACATGTATTCATTTCACAGGTTTATCAAACAGTACTTCTTATATGCTGGCTAAATAATACACAAAACATTCCTCATCTGTAAAGGATTAAGTACAATTTAGCTCTGATTACTAAGTAGTCAATTACTAAATATATTTTATTTTTTCCCCATAATTAAAGAAAAAACCCTGGGATTAAAACTAGGAAACTCTTTTTCTGTTCCTGAAGTTTACAGCACTGACACATCTCTCATTCTTTCCATCTAGTGTCCCTAACATCATCACTTATAATCAAAGAGCACGATGATGTTACAAGGTCAGAGAAGTAGCATTCAACAGACGAGAGATGAAAAAATTACCCAGCAGAGGAGAACCTGGCCCGGTGCTCCCCACCATGGTTCCAGCTAAAGAATGCCTAGTTCAATATTGTCTCATTTTTGAAACACAGAACATCCCTAAAGATTTCTTCTTTGCTGTCAGAACTGGGTGGTTTTGCCTTGGGAAAAACAACAGGTATTGGCCTCTAACTGTAACACCCTCCCAAAGCCAGTGCAGTGAAGACCTGATCCAAGGCAGCTCAGAGAGGTCCACGCTGTACCTCTGCCTGTGGATCTTCTCCTTTAGTAATTTCATAGGATCTTTTCTCCACCAGCTTTTCATAATTCTTTTCTTACTGCAAAAAGCCTCTTTTTGGCAGCAAATGCATCCTTGAAAAGCAACACAAAACTCAAAATCCTCCACTGCAGCTAAATATACCTGATGTTTAAAGTATTTTGACCTTGGAAAGACAGAGATGGGACATGTTTTACTTTTTCAAGGTCACTGAATCAAGCTGGAAGGTGACTGGAGAGGGAACAATACACAAGTTCCAGATGTCTCATCCAAAGCTTTTCTTACATTAGGAGATAGGCTTCCCCTTTTTCAAAGTGCAGACACGTGGCCAGGTCCAGAGCCACCTCCCTTCCTCATACAAGACGTACACATGAACCTTAAACGTCATCTGAACACACAACTCCCACAGAAGTCATCGAATACAGGAAGACTCATGCCTCTGGTATTTATTGCTTGTCTAGCTCAGCGTACCATCGTACACCTTGGGACTGGTCCTACCGTTACCACAGTGAACTCACTCCAGCTGCAGAAAGTGATGGGTCCCCCATGGATGGGGCGTAACTATTGAATGGTCCAAAATAAGAGCTGACCCTGCTTTGCCCAGGAGGTTGAATAAGAGGCCTCCTGAGATCCCTTCTGAGATGAATTTTCCTATGGTCCTAACACACAGGTTGTACAGATCTAAGTGCAAGGGTAAGGGGTGGTGGAGGAAAGATGAGCACCACTGAGACAGAGGCTAATGTTTAAACCACAGCTCATGGCAATTTGTTGTCCTTCAAGTATAAGATTGAGTACATCAATATACCCAATTGAATATATCCTTCAAGTATAAGAGTTGCTTGTGCTAGAAATTTCTGCCTTTTCCTCCTGAGCATGAGATGAATTAAACCATTGACTTTTGGCTTCCCTAAGTTTATTTTTATTCTAGGAAGTAGAGATAAAGGACAGAAGAATTTAGCTGGAAATCATTTATCATTTGAGCCCTTATACTGGTACCCTAAACAAGTGTAAAGACAAGGCATTTTTCATCCAAAGCCTGAGCAAATGTATTGTTGTTGTTGCAGTTGTGCTGTACGTTTTCTTTGGAAATTTAGTTAAGAGGATTCAAGACCATTTATTTAGTTGGATGTGCATGTGTGCAACATGAAGAAGTTCAGTTTCGGGCACAGATTTTTGAACCCAAAGTAAATTGTTGCCTCAGCAACTGCATTCCTTGGAAATAGAAAACTTTCCAAAACAGGTCTTTGCACTGACAAGTATCTGCAGCTTGGTGAAAGCCTGCGAGCTCGCCGGGCACTGCTGTAGCATTTTAATCGCACTCGAAAACAGACCTGAAAAAAGCCAGAAACTTCTGGCTCTTCCTTCTGCGTTTGGCCGGCAATTCCTTAATGATTTCCAGGAGAAAAGGCCTGTTTGGGTGAGGTGGGTTTTTTTTTTTGGTGCCAAGGCCCTTTTGAATACCTGGATTTGACAAGATGGAAATACGACCCTGTTACCTTAAACAGATATGCACTTCTGGAAAAGAAAAAACCCCACAAATCTATTGTTATTTTGATGTGCCTTTCCCTAATCAGCCCCTGGGCGGCGGGAAGCGGCCGGGGGGCGGCGGGGGGCGTCCGCCCCCCGCCGCCCCCCGGTCGCATCCCACCGCCCCCTGAGGGCCACAAGCCTTCCCGCTCCCTCTCCCAACTTTAGTTCAGCCATCCCACCCTTCATTTTGGCCGTTTTTCCCTCACCGATCAAAGCCCCCGCTCTCCATGCGCCCCCTCCCCCGAGCACGGCGCTAGGGACTAGTACCCAGCCCCGCCCCGACCCCCCCACCGCCTCCGCGGGCGGCCGGAGAAGCCGGAGGCGGGCGAGGGGCGGGTTAAAAGCGGCGGCAGGTGAACGGGGAGGGACCTTAAAGCTGCGGGGCGGCGAGGCTGGGACCGGCCGCTCCTCAGGCACTGCCGGAGCCGTACTGAGCCTCAGCCGGGACCTCCAAGCGGTGGGGCTGACCTCCCCCTGCGACTGCGGGCACCGCTGAGGTGAGGGGCGCGGCGGGAGGGGGCGAGCCGGCAGCGGGACTGGGCTGGGCCAGGCCGGCAGCGGGGGAGGCCGTTTCTGTGAGTCGAGGGCCCAGTGTGTGTGGGGGGACGTGGTGGGGCTGGCCGGGCTCCTGTGCTGCTGCCGCCACACTTGTCGCGCCCCAAGGCGGGTCCGGGACCCTCTGCAGTGGAGCCGGGAGCTCTGCCCGCCGCAGGGAGGGAGCGGGGCCGCCTCTGGGGGCGGGCTGGGCCGGCGGAGGAGCGCGGTGTGCGCTCCCCCCTCCGCCTGACAGGATTTACCCCCGTAGTTCTGGGTTTCGCATCCCAAGCTTGAGTATGAGGGGGGGAGTGACTGAACCCCGCGAGCGGTTTTAATTGGGAACAGTCTTGTCGCTGCTAATTACCCATTTAACCCCTAACAATCCCCCCCTTTTTTTTTTAATTCATATTCTCCCAACAGCGCTTTGTAAGTACGTTATGTGAAGTACCCGACCAGCTAAAACACGAAGCGAAATACAGGCTTCTGCAATTACAGGTAATTTGCGACACGCCTACAGATGTTAAGAGAGCTGCATGGAGGTAAACAGCTTGCATCAGTAAAACTGACAGGTCCAGTGAGCGTCTGATCACGCACTGGAAACATTCCTCAGAATTACAGGGGGAATAGGAAATGCGAGGTGTGAGTCAGAAATGAACGTATTTTTGAGTATCAGGCCTGGATAAGATAGCACTAGGCGTGAGCGCTCAAGCCCTTAAATAAAAGGCGAGGGATGTGTTGGAGTAAGGGCAGGAGTGCTCGCTGAGCTGACAGCAGTAGCCGGTAGCTGACTGCGTTCCTGTGGTGTGTATTTCCTGTCATTGGGCTTTCCTAGATTGGGTGTTAGTTTTCCAGGCTCTTGTGTTGAAGAATATCTTCCCCCTTCCCCCCTCAATGGATGAATTAATTTCTTTGTCTTGTGCTCCATTAGTTTTTTCAAATGTAGCCTGGAAATACTCTAAAGAGAACAGGTAAGGGGTTGAAAGAAGGAAGTGGCCTTTTTGTCTTAAGAATGCTCTTTCAAACCCACTTTTTGTGACTTTAGTCACTAATGAGACTTTGTTGGCTGTGGCCTGTGTGAAGTGATACGAGGGTTTGGGCCCAGATTCTGTATGGGATTACCACAATGTACGTGTGTGTATTGAGTTGAGAGTAGAATAAAATATATTTTCATCCTTAATTTTGTTAAAGAAGTTATACATAGTTTCTAGTATCTCTTCCTGGAAACCCTGCTTGCCAGATGCTTACCTTGAAGAGCCCCAGAGGAAAGGCAGCAGGATGTGCGTGTGGTTATGTTAGGTTTAACTTAGAGGACAAGGCAACGGTGGGCTAAGCCTCAGCCTGGAAGAAGGAGGCTTTGTGTCAACCAGGCATTGCAATGTAATTTTCCAGGTGGGATTTCCAATGCCCAGAGGTGCAGAGCCAGGAGGTTGCACCTCTACTGCAAGTGTCAGAGTTTCTGGGAGACTTCAGTCCCTGGAACTGTTAGTCTTATAATTGGTGGAAGGGCTACATATCACAGAGCTTAAAGATGGAACAATAAAGAGCCATGAATTAAAATATTTCTCTGGAGGAATTAATTCTGTTCTGACAGGGCTAGCTTGCTCAACTTTCTGAAGCTTGGGCCTCTGACTGTTTTGCATCCCTTGGAGCATAACCCAAATAGATTACCTGGGCAACCTCATTTAATTTGTGCAAAAAGTTATTGTATGGTGAAAAAGGTATAGCAGGCTATCTCAGTAGCTGGAAAAACAGCAGCACTTTGAGATATAAGTACAAGTTATTAATAACAGTCGTTGCATAAGCTCAGTTGGTACCTGTGAGTACAAGTTGATTCTTTCTGTTATTCATAGTTCCAATGAAATCAGTGATCCCAGAAAGTGTACCAAACAGGAGCATGGGTGGAATAATTGTTTTTTTCTTTTGATGTTTTTCCTTGTTCTTTTCCTCACTGCTTTTAGTTGTTATTTAATGATGACTGATGAATTATCTGAAAGGAGGAGATATGTGACTCTTGCCTGGCTAAACACCAGTTTCTGTAAGGAAAAACTTGAAGTGATGATGTATGAGGAGAGATAATGTGCTGTCAAAACAGAAGGAATGTGGAAAAAGAGAAACACATCTCCTATTAGTTGATAAAAGTTGAAAACTAATTCTATTCCTTATCTGATACAAATGTTTCTTCCTGTAAATTTTTAAAAGGAAAAAGCGGCTTTTGTCTTTACCTTTGAAAGAAGTGATAACAAAATACACACTCAAGGAAAGGCTGCATTGCAGTATAAAATCTTAATGTTTATAAACTTAATTGGCATTTCCAAAAGGGTGCAAGTTCTGTCTTTGTGTGAGAGAGACAGTGACTTTCCAGTTTTGAAGTGGGAGTGGGCAGATTTGCAGAGGGGATGTAGATATTTGCTTAAGTCTGGGGGGAAGGAAATAAGAATTAAATAACAGGTTAAAAAAAAAAACAAACCATAAAAATGTCATAACTAAAAAGTTGATGTTTTCATGATTGGGAGCAGGGCACAGTGTGTATAAAACTTCCTCTTAAAATATGGGAAATAGGACACTTAGATCAGTGAAGACACAGTCCTCAGGAATTTGCCTTCCTTTCAAAGTGAGAAATCTAAAGCACATTCTGAAGGAAAGTTTTAAGGGGGAAAATGGCTGACAGGAGCCAAATTCTAATAGGACGTGTGCTGTCTTGTTACGCCTTCAAGTGTAACTGTCACTTCTGATTTTCTGTTTTCCACAAGTCGGGGTAATTTTGTGCAGAGATGTTTTGGAGGATGGTAATCCTCCATTTACAGTTGTAGGCTGGTAAAGTAGCCATGAGTATTTTCAAACATACATGGAAAATGACTTAACTCATGTAGGGGCATGGATATGGGGCATTCATAAGGGGGTCACTTCTCAGTAGAACTGAACCCTTAATGCTGTTGATATTTAACTAGCATATTTTTTTAACATTTAACTGCATACATATTGGGTCCTAATCTGTTGTGTTAAGGGCCATATCTGGATTTCACACTGGGTTTAATTAGAGCACAGAATGCCTCCTGTTTTCATAAACTTGAGTAGAAGAAAAGTACAATGCTTGCAGTGTTCAGACCTGCAACTGTCAGAGGTTTCCTGTTGCTGATTAGTCTTTGCCTGTTCTTGTGTCAAATCAGATATACTGTAATACCTCTGTCATGGCTCTTCTGTTCTCCAGTTTCCACTCTGATGTGGAGATAGGTGTTCAGAACAAAGTTTAAGAGCTACTAGAGAGAATTGCACAGGCTTTTGTGATTGTTAGGCAGCTCTTTTGATCTTTATTCAACTCTTTAGGAACGAAGTAGAGTTGGTGTTCCAGCTGCATGCTCTTTGGAGTTTAACATACAGCTGCAAAATTAAATAGCTGGAAGCTGCTTATAGGAGTGAAATTCAAGAATTCTGTTTGCCAAAGTCTGAGTTCAAAGCTGCGTCTTCTTACAGTTTGAACTATGCATTAAAGCTATAGCAATGTAGGGAGCTGTATTCTTTTTCAGGTAGCAAGAACATCCTCGATGATTGAACTCAAGCTTTGTACTTCCACCTTTGAACTGGTACTTATCTGTCTTAGTCCACTGATAACAAAGTCTGTGAAGCCTGTAATCGTAGTGGAGCATTTCAGAACAGCCCTGTGAGATGATGAGATATTGTTATCCCCAGTTAGCGTCTGGGAAACTGAGGCATGGGGCAGGCTGACAAATTAGGTAGGAAGTCTGAGAGAGTTGGCAAGTAATTGCTGTAGCCTGTATGCCAGTCTTGGTGAAATAAAAGGATGCTGTCTTTGGAAGACATTAATCAATATTTATTAGAAGCTTCCTTGGTTCAGTGCTGGCAATGCTACTGTTCTTGTGGTACAGCACCAAAACTAACTCAACAATAGGAGTAACAAAATCGACTTGCTAGCAATTAAGTGCTTGCTGTTTTGTTTAGCAATAAACTAGACCCCAGCTTGTCAGGGTGACAATACAAAACTGCTGAAATCCATATTTGTGTGTTCTTCAAATCTGGGTCTGAAATAGCATATATGGTATACATCTAAGCCCATATGTGAGCCAGCGCTCCCAGCATAACTGCTTAGATCAGGACCCGAAGGGGAAGTTGTATCAGCAGCACCTTTGAATGCATACTGGACCTCAACATACAGTAATACTTCTTGTGTGAAGTTGGGTCATAAGATAATTTTGGTAATGATCTTGGGTCTGATGCAGCTTAGATGTTCTGAAGCTTTTCTATGGCAAAAGTTCTGCATTAGAGCTGCCACTCTGAGGCATCTTGAGTTGTTTTGTCCCTGGCCTAGGGGGTGGGGAGGGGCACTCGGGACCAGTGATTTTTGTGTTTAAAAATTATCTTGGTTAATGCATTCCCAATTGGGATAAAGTGACTTTTGTGTTGGCAGACTGCTGATCATGTATCAGTATCTGGAGGCACTGCTGAAAGTGGTGGACTGTCACACAAAACTGTTAACTCTTGGTACACCCTGCACTAAAATTCTGATAGGAGTGGAGGCATCGTGAACACCCTGTACATTTCTGTGTAATACCCGTAGAATAAGTAAACGGGTATCAAGTTTGTAGCTGTGGGGAGAAGGGTATAATCTTAGTCTGAATTTATGCATATGTTGTCATACTGTGGGACCTCTTCTTGACTGGGACTCCTAGATGTTCCTATGGCATAAGCACATATCATAACACTTGCTAATGGCTACTTTTTTGCTTGATAATAGCAAGCACCATACTGTGTATGTGAAAGGAATGTATCTTCTGTTGTTTTTACCTTCGTTGTATTCTAGTTGTCATTTGCTGAAGCTGTGGATTTAACCATTGACTAATGATTTCCCAGTATAACAGTCTTTAACAGAGTAGGCGGGGGAAAAAAAGCATCTGCCAACTAGCTGTACTCTTAAACACAGGAGCTCAATGATGATTGTCCTCAGTGTTGTGAATTGTGGGGATTTTCACTGGGTGTATGCATCGCACTGTGATTGCGGTTTGATGTAAGCTTACAGGAGCTAGCTTTTAAGGAGAAGGCAGTCTAGCTGTGGCAGCACAGAGTTCAAAACAACACTGCCCAGAAGCTGGGGAACTACAGATAAAGTTAAGCTGTAGTTCTCTTGCTGCTGTCTAGCCTACTAGTGTGTAGGGGGGGGAACCCACAACCCCTAAAAAACCAAACCCAAAACAAACCATCTGCTTATGTGCCTCTGTGTGATCATATAGAACCATTTCCCTCATAACTAACTCTTCAGTGGAGCATGGTGATCTTTTATGATTGTTTTTAACTGCTATTGTAACAGCCATATACTATTGTAATCCTCTGATTTTGAAATGGAACAGAAGGTTCAGCTGGTAGGAGAACAGAGATCTATGCTGAGACTTGGAAAGGCTTATTTTCATGCACAGTTGCAAGTTTTTTGAGGAAAATTCAACATCTAAAGATAATACACTCCAATGTTAGAATGGATTCTAAATGTTCAGTTATTCAGTCTCATTGACTTCAGCTATCTTCTGTTCTTCCCAGCTTCTTCCTTTATAACCAGTCCCTCGTTCCTGCTTTACTTTTTCCCCCCAAAATTCACTTGAGTCTTTAACTTATTCTTGTACGATGCTGTACTTGCTTCTGAGACTAGCAAAGCAGGTAAGTCCTTAACTGTCTACATGCTATTATTTCTGCAGGCATTTAGCTGGATTTGCTCACATAAAAATAATATCTGGACTGGCCCTATGAATATAAGGGTTACCACCCTGTAACGGGAAGTAGCTTTCCTGCTTGCTTCTCCTTTGGTCAGCAAGACAGTTAATATTTTACTTGCAAGTAAAAAGGTATTAAAAGCAAGTATCTGGAAGAAAGATAGCCTGCACTCATGAGTCAACATCCTAGCTTTTGAGTAAGTTGTGAGTAAATGAGCCATCACATCAGTACAGATAGCCCAAACTTGATGTTTAGCTGGAGTGATCTGCACCGATGGCTTAATATGGCTCTTCACAAGAGCCATACATGGTTAACTTAAATTCTGCTTGGCTCACTCTGTTTATTGGAGAGAGGTGGGCGCTTCTGCAGTCTCTGAATTGCCTTTGTTAGATCCTCTACATTACATTTACAAGAGCTGTTTAAAGCCAGCTAGTAGGAAACACTGGCCAAAGTATTTGGATGGAATTCAAACCTGAATATGGCCCTACAATCTTAACTGTGCTACCCTTCAGGCATAAGATAGTGAGACTTTACTGGTATCTGATTAGTACCTGTATCAGTCTCTGGAGTGACCCAGGAGTCATATGACTTTCCACCAGCATAAAAACACGCCTGAGAGGCCAGGAGGATACAGCAAGAAGGGGCAAAGGTGGTGACTAGATCTGCAAGGAGCAGGAAGAATACAGGGAGCTGAAGAGATCAGTGGAGAATTTGGAAAGGTAGGGGGGAGGGTTTGGGCAGATATGAAAGACGAAGGGATTTTTGGGAAGGGAAGGAGACAAAATGTCACTAGGAGAATTGGGGCAAAAGGCTGCTTCTCCAAAGCGTGGTGGCTTTTTCTGCATTGATCCCGGTACAGACATGCTTTTGCTAGTACTGAAGCACCATGTTTTGGCTTAGCAAGCACAATACACTCCCAAAGGAGATGGAGCAAGTCAGCTGAAGAGTAGAGTTTCATGATGTATTGTCCTCAGCAGTAAAGCTTTGCCAGTCCCTCTTCCACTCTGCTTTGCTTTCCCATGCTTTGCAATGTGCAGCCTGTTTTTTTAAACAAAGTGCTTTTCAGATGCTTTGTGGGTCTCTGCTCTAAAGCAGATTGGTGAAATGGATTTGGATTTAAAAAAACAAGCAAACAAAAAACCAAACAAAACAGAGCATACTAGTACTGGGAATAACTTTTGACCAAGCCCCCTGGTTTATAATGCACCCCCACAATGTTGCAGGAGATGGACTGCAGTGTGACCTCAGGAGCAAACAGTGGTGGGGAAGCACCTTGAGCTAACTTTGTCGCTGAAGGCAAGGTACCCTTTAACTACACCCCGAGGCACTAGTGTATTTTGAATCCCCTTCTGCCCTGGGAGACAGGAAGGAGTGATTGCATGTGGAAGCAAATCCTTGTGAAGCTGTGGTAACAGAAAGGCAGCAGTATTGGTGTACAGTGAGAGGTGAAGTCTAAGAAGTGAGGCGTATCAGGAGGTGATACACAGGGTCCACTTCTCAGCCTTTCACACTGGAAGGAGATGGCTGACAGGCAGAGAGAAGAAGGAACAATCACTGAGAATGACTGACAATTCCACCACTGACTGGTGGAATTAAAGAATGGGTGAATGATGTGTATAATACCACAATTTACATGGTGTCAGTCTTCTACAGGATTTATATTCAGCTGTGCATAAGTATTTCTAGTCATAATACTTATAGTGTCATTTCATAAGTACTGTAATTGCAATGTGTGTGTAATAGTAACAGAGAACACTAATAAAAACACCAATAAAGTTGTAACTGTTCTTCTTTTTAACATACAATGATCTCCAGATCCTGAAAGAAAGACTGGTCTGATGAAAAATCAGATAGCAAAAAAAGGGGTGGAAACAAATATTTGAAAAGCTGGCTAGTATGTTTTGTAAGCATCTGTGGTGTTAAGGGTCTTTCCTGTGCCCTCATAGGGCTGTTAACCTACAGAGACTTTCTCTATATCTGTATGCTAATAAAAAATAAACTGTTGTCTTGGAAAAATAATCTAGGAGGATAGGAAGGTAACTCTGCTTCCAGGGCATCCATCTTCAGAGAGATTCAGAGGTAACAGCCCACATAGGTTTTGCATCCTGAAGGAGGCTCAGGAAAGGTTCTCTCCAAGCCAAAGAAAGTCTTGGGTCCCCTCTTTTTTTTTTTATCTCCTGAAGGGTAACCCGGCACAATCAACCAGCATGATCTGAGGGAACCGTTGAAGGGAGATTACACTTCCATTCCAGTAACTAAAGAAAAAATAAATAACCTTGTATTCACATAATAATGTCCTTATTTTCCCTGAGCTGTTGTGTGCTTTGACTGATGCTCTGTATTATTGTATGTGACTTACTGATTATATATAATTCTGCTGTAAAGTAGAAAGGTTTTTGACATTACTCAGAATGGGAGTGTGACATGGAAAACAACTGCAAAGGAATGTCTTCATTTTCTTCCTCATGCAATGTGACCCAGCTTGGAGTTTGGGAAATCTTAAATTCTGTCCATGATGGATATGATGACCTTTGCACTAGTGGCTGCTCTTATCTAGAAACCTTGAAAATGTCTTTTTTTTTTTTTTGCTTATTGGTGCCCTGTGCTGTAAAAGCTGAACAAAGATGGCTTCTGAGGTACAAACGAATTAACAAAGTTGAAGAATAAAAACCTTCATGAAGAATTTCAGAGCAAAGATATTTGTGAGCGCTTTTAGAGGTCCTGGCAGATAGGCACAAGAAACGGTGGTTTCTTGAATTCAGAGTAGCTTGCAAACTAACTTTCTGTAAATCTATCTGAAGTGGAGGGGTGGGGGGGCTGAAATGCTTCTGAATGCTCTCTCTGAAAGGCTGTTGTTTGTGGAAGCTGAGCAAACACAGACAATTGTGTTCCTGGGGAGGTATGTGGGAGACAAAGGTGAAATCCTTCAATCCATTACAGTCATGGTACTTTGAAATTCAGCTACTGGAAACTGTATGCTTCTGTTGAAAAGTCTCTGAGCTACTGCTGGCCTGTCTGAACTCTTCAAATGTTGACTTTAGCACTCTCCCAGTCTCTGAAACGTCTCTAGGAGTTATGCAGTGTTGGGGGAGGGACCAAACACCTGCCAGGCATTGACAATGAAGGAGTCTTTGACTAGTTACCCAAGGCTCTCTTTGTAGTTGATGAAGAGAAATGCAATTTTGGGATGAGTCTTTAAGCACTTACTTTTTTAAACATCCAACTAGAGATGGATAATGACCAAGACTTCACTTTCATTGCCTCAAGTTATTGTGGAATTTGCTTCAACTAATAATACTGAGCACTACAGTCACTTTTTTAAAATTTGTCAATGCTGATTATCCAGACCTGCTCATGGAAGGTACAGAGCATCAGCAGCAGTTCCTCAAGGTCTCTCTTTATTACTGGAATGTACTCCTGAAAACTTTGTTTACACTTCAAAGTGAAGGATGGGCCAACTTGGCTTAATTTATATAGGAATTCTAGCTAACACTTTATTTTTTTAACATAACATTTACCTTACTTTTGGCTGATGTCATCTTCTAATCCTCTGTTACTGAACTACCGGAAGTTGTAGCTTTTAATTTAAGGCTGTTTTCATCAATTTCCCCTGTCTGCTTTTCCTACTTAATGTGGCCAATAGCTGTTTTCAGTTGACAAATACACCTAGAAGTTGAATGAATGTGATACCATGGGTGTAATCAAGTAATGAAATATTACCTGCTGATATGTGATTGTTTATGACTGCCTGTAGGTAAGCCCACTGCATCAACAAAATGTTACCACAGCCAATGAATATGCTGCAATTATATGATATTGCCTTTTTTTATACCACATGCTTGATGGTATTTGTTTCCGGTCTTGATTAATCTTTGTTTTGTTTATTTTTCTTGTCTTAGGTCAGACGGTTAAAACAAGACAATGGATTGGGGAGCTCTGCATACCATTTTAGGAGGCGTAAATAAGCACTCCACCAGTATCGGGAAGATATGGCTCACAGTCCTGTTCATCTTCCGTATCATGATCCTGGTTGTGGCTGCAGAGAGAGTCTGGGGAGATGAACAAGACGATTTTGTCTGCAACACACTTCAGCCTGGGTGCAAGAATGTTTGCTATGATCACTTCTTCCCCATCTCTCACATCAGACTCTGGGCCCTGCAGCTGATCTTTGTTTCCACACCTGCGCTGCTGGTGGCCATGCACGTAGCTTACAGGAGGCATGAGAAGAAAAGGCAGTTCAGAAAGGGAGACCAGAAATGCGAATACAAGGACATTGAAGAAATCAGAAAACAGAGGTTTCATATTGAGGGCACCTTGTGGTGGACATACACTAGCAGCATCTTCTTCAGACTGGTCTTTGAAGCAGTCTTCATGTATGCGTTTTATTTCATGTACGATGGGTTTCGAATGCCTCGCTTAATGAAGTGTAATGCTTGGCCCTGCCCCAACACTGTAGACTGCTTTGTTTCTCGACCTACTGAAAAGACGGTGTTCACTATTTTCATGATTGCTGTGTCCAGCATTTGCATTCTTTTAAATGTGGCTGAATTATGTTACTTACTGACAAAATTTTTCCTCAGAAGGTCTAAAAAAGCTGGAAATCCAAAACATCACCCCAACCACGAGAATAAGGAAGAAACCAAGCAAAATGAAATGAATGAGTTAATATCTGATAGTTGTCAGAACACAGTTATAGGATTTTCAAGTAGCTAAGGTGGTATCAATGCTGACGTTCACTCTTTTTGGAGTGAATGTTCTTTGTTTAAAGGCTGCAAATGAAATTTGTTACATGAAACAATTTAGGTTGGGCGAGACTTTGATGCATAGTGTCAGGTGTCAATTATGCATGTGTCTGAAAAAAGGGCAGCCTAAACATGTGAAAATTGTGTGAGGATTAAATAGGAAAGTGTATCTTCCTATGAGTATCCTTACAAGCTGACCATGACCAGTGGGAAATCTACTAATACCTTTGAAAACTACACGCAAGAGCAATAAGAACAAAATTCTTTCCAAGCTAGATATTCTAGTGTTATAAGATGTTTTGTAATAGTGATAGTTTTTACTTGTGAACTGACAATTAAAATATTTTTCTAAAATGTAAGATTCCACGTTACTTAAGGTGTTATAGTACACAACTGACTGTGGTTTTTGTTTCTTAACCAGGCATATGCAGATGAACCCTGTAATACCACATCCATAGGGAGGAGACAGCGATAGGCTACATCTTTACAGCTTTGCAAGCACTGCTTGAGTGTGGACAGGTAGCTTGAGACACTTGTGCACACACTGCTGGCCGTGGGGGAAGCTTTGTGAAAACTCAACATCATGTAGCGTGGATAATTGAGGTAGCAGCTTCTGAGTGCAAAGTCATGCCTAAAACCAGCATGAGAATATAGATACAGCCTGAGTAGACTCGCTTTAAACATCTAGCAGATCTGGTAATCATACCAATCTTTTGATTGCATACTGCCAGTTTTATAGCAACATACATAACTTTATGTAAATGTTTGTCTCTAAAGTATTAGCTGTATTTGTTTCTTTATGCTATATCACATCATGGAACTTTTTTGGTTTTGATTTGTTTGCTTTTTTGTGGTAGACTGATGGTGCTGTTATGGAACTAGGGGCTCTTTGGTTTGAAGGACATGGAAGAGTAAAAACACTGGAAACAGAACAAGTCTTCTGAATAAAAGGCAAACACTTTAACATTTCTCAATGCAGTGAGAGTCTGTATGTGAATGCTAGTGAAGTCTTAAGCAGGACAAGTGCTTATGAATTACTGTTTTCAAGCAGGAAATCTACATCCACAGTGCATGTAGCCCATACGCACCCCTCATTCCCAGCCTGAGCATTGATGCCTTGAATCTTTTGTCCATACTCCAACAGAGGTACATGTGTAATTCAAGTGTGTTGGGAGTATGTGCACGTGGGAGGGGTGTGCTGTTGAAAGCAGGGGATCCTGAAGGTGAAAGAGGTGTCTGTAGTACAAGACCCTAGCTATAGCTGGCTTGTGTGTTTCCTATTTTGGATCTCTCCACACCATGATAAAAATGTTACAGACGCACTGACCTCAGCAGAGTTGCTTTTTTCATTTTAACACTGGTGCAAGTGGATTAGCTCCATTGTTTTTTGTATCACAGAGCTACTCTTTCAAGGGGCCAGTGCTGGTAACAAAGAGCAGGTATCGCTAGGAGCAGGGATTGCACTTTTTTCCTTCTGCTGTTGTATATACTTCTTCTTACAGGTGCTGGCACAGCTTGGTGTGTGTCCATGCTCTAAGTGGGTTGGTTGTTTTCTGTGTGACCAGCAGAACTGTAACAGGGTGCAGGCACAAGCAACAGGAGAGAGAAAATACCTAGAGTCAGCTCTGTCCCTGTATGAGGGCCTGAGCTGAGCTCTCTCATTTATCTATTCTCTTCACTGGCGAACTCCTGATCTTTCCTGCCTTCGCAGCACATTTTCTTTTCTAATTGTTCTTTTGAAAAGAAATTGCTGCTAGTCTTCTGAACGTGTCTACCTACAAGCTCGAGGAAAAAATATACACAAAACTGTATATTAGTGTGCTTGTATTGTTCTCTCTGCAGACTGAAAATGCAAGCGGAAGTGAAAAGTGCTACAAAAGTTTGCTTTTGTATGTGTTGTTCCTGGTGGCCTCATCATGGCTCCCTCTCCAGGCTCCATGTCTTTACTTAGTGAACCGTAGGGTCAGGAAGGTGGGTGCTGAGGCTGTACCTTACTTCATCACCCTGTGTCTGCCCAGGGGCTAACTGTGGGGGCTCAGATCTCGTGTTGTGCTGGTCCCAGGGCGTGGAGACACAGTTACTTCTGTTCCAGAACTGTGTTTCACGGAGCACCTCGAGCCATGGACTTTCATCCAAGACATGCTGCGAATCACATACCACATAAGGAATGTGAATGGAGATCAGTTAATGATTATGCCTGATCATGCATCATCACTTTTAGTGATCAGATCGAAATAGCCCTATGATGAATGATAATAAACCTGGAAGACACCTTAAGGTGGGTATGTTTTCCTCAAATGGAGGAGGGGTAGTTTTTCTTGGTCTGTGATAAAACACAGGCCTGCTAAACCCCCCATGAGGATACCACAATACTCTCTAGATGGCACTTCCATTTCTTGCTTACAAGTTTTCAAACAGTGGTTTTTTTTATTCCAGCAGTTGGATTTTTCTAGCAGATCAGTTCCACGTCTATTGTTATTGTAAGCCTGGATAAACAGCCAAAACTTAAATGAAGGAATTGGGCGTATGTGGTCCTTTGTGTGCCAGCACAGCTGTGTGCGTGGCTGCACTGTAGAGGGGTTTGGGTTAGTTGGACGTTTCCTGCATGGCAGCAGGACCTGGTGAGGTGCAGACACGAAGCACTACCCCGCTGCTGGGATGTCTTGGCAGCCAGGCAGGTCAGGAACAAATGTGCCGGTCCCTGTCCAACCTATGCCGAGGGCGGCTGTAAATCAAAAGAGCCAGAGCTTATCCCAGGTACACCAGTGCTGATTCATTGACTCAGCAGGGAGGACCAGTTGTGACTGAGATGTGTTTGGCTGGGAGTTTCCCATCACACTACTGTGCGACTCAAATTATGGGCACTCTCCTTTATCTGAACCATCCCGACTTACGTTACTGACAAGGGAAAGTCCCTGATAATTTCAGTGCCCCCTTTGAACAATTCCTCATCTCCCATTGCGTTAGGCTGAAGTAGACGGCATCATGAAGAAATGGCAGCTTTCAGCGTCTTGTTTCTCCAAGTCACCTTCCCAGCTCTGCCCCATCCTGTGGCCTGAGCAGAGGCGGGGCTGTTTGGCGGGGTGGCAGTTAACCCTTTCTGCAGGGAAAAGCCGAGCTGCTTCTCTTGGTTTCAGACCTTCCCCTGCATCTTTGCAGGCTGGCTGGGGCTGCTCTGAGCTCCCAGCCCTTCTCTGTGCCTGCCCTTGCTCCTGCCCCGTAGCCACCCCCTGGGCAGAGGGTCTCTCCCCCAACTCTCTGACCCACTGGTGACCTGCAGTTTGTACTATACTGGCACCACCATCACCCTGTGGTAGTTCAGCCAGTTCCTCTGATGGCAGCTGGCTTAATTGTCCCTGCCCATCCCTGTTGCATCTCCCCACCCTGTGATTTCCCCTTTATTATGCCTGGGGCAGAGATTGCTTAAATTGGCTGTGGTGCCAATTTTTTTGTGGAGTAATCAGAGCCTCTGGAAAAGCTCTCTTGAAAATTTCCCGAACCCCCCTACCGCCCCCCTTTCTTGCTTTCCCAGACTCTGCTCCCATGACACACAACAGCCTTTGACTCCAGCCCCACAGCATGTTCTCCTCCATCCCTCTCTCTCCTTCTCAGCCCAGTCCCCCTGCAGCTTTGACTGTTTTTCCATTGACCCAAGCCCTTCCCGGCAACACTGCATGCCAAAGCGCTAAGAAGCAAATGAGACCAGTTGCGGGATGGTCTGAACCCGCTCTCCTTTTGCATAGTTACGCTGACTACCCTACCCCACACGCTGCAGCCATGAGCTCTTTGCTGCCAGGTCGGAGTGAGTTCGGCTCCCCCAGGCCCTCTGCCGTGCCGGCCCAGCACCTCACCCGCCCTCACCCTGCGATGCCGTGCTGGAAAGCACCGCCACAGCCAACACAAGGCAGACCTCTGCTCCAAATTGCTTGGTATGTTTTTCTATTACCACTACTTCCCTTACTGAAGCAAGGTTTTATTACACTGCTACTGAAATAAATCTATTTCATAGAATCATAGAATAGTTTGGGTTGGAAGGAACCTTTAAAGGTCATCTAGTCCAACCCCCTGCAATGAGCAGGGACACCTTCAACTAGATCATGTCGCTCAGAGCCCTGTCCAACCTGATCTTGAATGCTTCCAGGGATGGGGCAACTACCACCTCTCTGGGCAACCTGTGCCAGTGTTTCACCACTCTCATTGTAAAAAATTTCTTCCTTATATCTAGTCTGAATCTCCCCTCCTTTAGTTTAAAATTATTACTGCTTGTCCTGTTGCAACAGGCCCTGCTCAAATGCTTGCCCCCATCTTTCTTATAAGCCCCCTTTAAGTATTGAAAGGCCACAATAAGGTTTCACCAGAACCTTTTCCGGGCTGAACAACCATAACTCTCTCAGCCTGTCCTCATAGGAGGGGTGTTCCATCCCTCTGATCATTTTTGTGGTCCTCCTCTGGACCCACTTCAACAGCTCATGTCCAGCTTTTAATCCACCAGTACCCCCAAGTCCTTCTGGGCAGGGCTCTTCTCAGTCCCTTCATCCCCCAGCTTGTATTGATCCCACGGGTTGCCCCAACCCAGGTGCAGAACCTTGCATTTGGCCTTGATGAGGCTCACATGGGCCCACTTCTTGAGCTTGTCCAGGTCCCTCCCATCTCTCAGGTGTGTCAACCACACCACTCAGCTTGGTGTCATCTGCAAACTTGCTGAGGGTGCGCTCAGTCCCACTGTCTATGTCATTGATGAAGATACTGAACAGTACTGGTCCCAGTACTGAGCCCTCAGGGACACCAGTTGCCACCAGTCTCCATCTGAATATTCACCACTATCCTCTGGATGCGACCATCCAGCCAATTCCTCATCCACTGAACAGTCCATTCATGAAATCCATATCTCTCCAATTTAGAGAGAAAAATGTTACGGGAGACCATGTCAAAGGCCTTACAGAAGTTCAGATAGACAACATCCGTAGTTCTTCCCTTGTCTACTGCTGTCATCACTTCATCATAGAAGGCCACTACGTTGGTCAGGCAGGACTTGCCCTTGGTGAAGCCATGCTGGCTGTCTGAGATCCTACACCATACTGGCCACTGCTGTCCCCTCAGGTGGGTCCGTGGGCAGAGACCATCTCCACCTCAGCAAACTTCCTCGTAGGGACTTTGCACCACTGACTGCAGTGAGAGCACTGACGTTGTAGCAGCCTTTCCCCTGCCAGAGTCAGCGCGTATACCCATCTCCCTGCCCAGCCCTGTATTGTCAGGCTGGTATTTCTCAGGTTAGGCATGTAAAGGTGAATGGCCTCCCTTTCAACTTCCACAGAAACCAAAAACTGGCCAGTTTCACCAAAAAAGATGGGGGTGGGATGCAAACAACACGTGCAACTTCTCACCTACTTGGCCCTGCACCCTTGATGCTAGCTGTGGAGTGTGACTGCTTCTTCAGCGTGCAGGCACAGCTGGGTGGCTCGGGGGTGTTTCTCTGCAGACAAGCACCCAACATGTCCTCTGACACACAGAGCAATGGGCAGGTGGGTCCGTGGGAGGACACAGGGAGAGGTTCTTGCAGAGCCCTGACTCAGCTGTCAAGTCCTAGCAAGGGTGCCAGTCAGCACCCTGCTTCATCCCTGCCAAGAGGCATACGGACAGGAGTGCCGCTCCCTGCATCTTGTCACCACCCGGCTACCACCTGCCTGTGCCACTGGGTCACCTGCCTATGCCAGAATTTCTACTTCAGCCTCCCCCCACCCATTGATGCTGTGAAAAATCACGTCGGCACTTTCTGCAAGCTTGCAGATGTCTCAGGGCCGGATCCAAAGCTGCTCACTGTCACTCAGCAAATCCCTGTTGATTCCAGCGGGCTTGGGCCAGGCCCATAGGAAGGGTGTAACTCCCTGATACCACCCAGCCGCTCTCTGCGTAGCCCTTTTGCAACATCAGGTCCCATTTCACACAGCGGGTGCAACCTCCTCGCAGCAGATCTGCAAACAGGGTAAATAATTCCCAGCTGGGGCCATGCCCACCCACCGCAGGCAGCAGTGCTGTCCCGGTGCCCTGCGGACCAAAGCGCCCACGCTGACACATGGTCATGCTCTCACAACCGTTTTATCCTGTTTCCAGTGATTTGCTGGTGGCCACGGAAAAGAGTTTATTACTTAGAGAAGTATGGGCGGGTAGAGGTCCCTAAAATGGTTTGGCTTTTAACAAATCTGGGGACGTTCTTCTCTGCTGGCTTGGATGTTGGGTAGCCGTTAACTTGCGTACAAGCCCATGGATCAGAGGAGCTTGGAGCAGCAAGATCAGTAAAGCAGGAAGGCTTTACATCCTGCTGGCTCCTGACCTGCCATGACTCCCGATCTGTGGGAATCAGGCTGTTTTACTTCCCTCAGACCCGGGCAGGGCTGGTTATGCTCTTAACTCTCCAGAGCAGCGTGGTGCAACCTTTCTGGATTGTGAAAAGCATAGTGGAATCCTGGCTAATCTAATTTCTCCTGGTATCTTACACGCACACACACACACCTTTCTTATCTTTTACATGATGCACTTCTCAGACCAGGGGCCCGTCTCAGTGATGTCTCGGGGGCTTCTGGGAAATTTAGGCAATTATTAAGTAACAGTGACAATGATGACAACATCATATAAAGCATGACGATGACTTTGGGAAAGAATTGGACTGTGTCTTTTGATGCCGCTTACCACATATGAAAAGCCAGGAAAGAAAAGCAAGTGGTGAACCCTCCGTTCCGGGTAAAATTCCCTGTATGTCCCTGGGGCTGAAGTTCACAACAGTGAAACCTGGACCGACTCTTGCAGTTTTCGGCTGGACCTGGGTGACACAAGAGGGAGAATTTAATCCTGTTATTAGAGCTGGTGGCTTGGGTTTAATCAAAACATCTCCCGGGTAGGCACACAGTATGTGTTCAGTTGGGGATAATAAAAAACAGTTTAAAAGCATCCAACAGAACTTTAATAGGCTGTCTGAAAAAAGTGTCCCATTCACGGTTTCTGAGTTTCCGGTTTCTTATCTAGTAAAAATTTAACTAATTTGTCAGTCCCTGCAAAGTTTCCCGGTGCAGATAAGGCTTGAGCAGCGAGGAGGAGTGCTCATGTCTCGCACACCGCAGCCGCCCGGATGGGACTGAAGCCAGCTCCGGCACTGTGGTTCCTTGGCCAAAGGGATGAATAATAATAATACTAATAGTTTGTATTAACACAGAAAAAAAGCAGCAAGAATTAGAATTCCCAGCAAATGCTTTAAACTCTGGGTTGAATATTCAGTTTTATTTTGGCATCTCTAGTAATTATTTATGTTTAAAGGGATATTTTCACCAGAAGAGACTGATAGAAGAAAAAATCATCAGATGATGAGAGAGAATTAGTTGAGATCAGAGAATAATAAAGGAACTTTGGGAAAAGATCATTTCAGCAGCCATCACATGTAAGTGATACATGGCAAATAAAATGCACTTTAAGGAATTATCATCCAACTCCCTGGTTTCCAGTGCCCTGAACTTCAGGAGCGAGAGCTGGCGAGGCTGGCACTTCAGTCAGCTCTGCCCTGTGCCCAGAGTGGATAGAGAAAAAAACCCCAATTATTTAGATGTATAAAGAAAGAAATTAATAATGACATTGCTGATTATGTCACCCAATCGTTTTGGCAGGTTCAGCTACCCATGGAGGGGTCAGGGGCATGACGAGTTGTCTCTCAAAGACACATTTGCCTTCTGGCACTGAGCTGGAAGGTGTGCCCACACCCAGCAGAGGTGAGGGGGGATGGCCAGAGACACCTTTCTATTTCTTGGTCGCTGTAAGGAAAAAAAAGAGACATCGATAAGAGTAACGTTTTCACTTGTCACAGACATATGAAACTGGTAACCTGGAACCATGCAGACTGTGTGATATTTCCCAAGAATTAGGGATGAAAGCGGAATACTGCATAACTCAGGTTTCCCTCCTCACAGCCAAGGGACCTTGGTCCCAAGATTATTTTTGTGTTTGTCCACTGCTTATTGCAAAACATCAAGTCATGCTGGGGCTTCCTCTGGAGGGAGAGCCTGACCTGCCAAACTGATGCCCACGCTTCCTCCCCTATTTCCCCTCTTCTTCCAACACCGAGGTGTGGTTGAGGTGGAGGGGATGCCCCTTCTCCACCCCCTTGGCTCCTCTAGCGACACAGAGAAGAGGAGCTGTGGGTGAATTTGCAGGTCATAGAAGGCACCTGGTGAATTTAGGTGCCCGGAGGGCTGGGTGGCAGCTGGGTGGGGGTTTTCTTTATCGCAGCTCTGAACGTAGGTGTCTGACATTTATTTAAATCCTACCAAGCACCTCAATAGTCTCTTGGAACTTGTCCCAAAACCTATCCAACCCCTTTATCACTGTGTAGGAAAACCTTGACTAGCCATCAAAGGTTTTGGCAGTCAAAGACATCGTACCAGCTACTCATGAACCTAAGGGAGATCTTCAGGCTTGCTGCTGCCTCCAGAGCAGGACTGACACGAAGGATGACACAGCCATGCGTCCCTGGGCCTGAACGGTCTTGCAACATCTGCTGGTTCACACATGATTCACCAGCTTCATTTACTCCTCAGCAAGCTAGCTCTCGCTCTTGGCTTTCTTTTAGCAGTTCTGGTATTATACAGCCTCCTTCTCCAAAGAGCTGGGAGGCATTATTCAATTGACCACTGAAAAATTAATGACGGAGGAATAACCACCTATTAAACATGATTAAAAAACAGCAGCAAGTGCATTTTTTCCTAATGGATCTGTTAGGAAGAAATGTTACTTTTTTACACACACACACAAACCAAGCAAAAAGAAGTAAATATCAGAAATGAGAGGTCACACAGCCCAATCTGCAAAACTGGAGCAGAATCAAATTCCCCTGGGTCATACCTGAGGTGTATTTGTCTGACATGGTGTTGTGGTTTAACCCCAGCCAGCAATGAAGCACCAGACAGATGCTCGCTCGCTCCCCCCTGGTGGGATGGGAGGAGAGAATTGGAAGAGTAAAAGTGAGAAAAGTTGTGGGTTGAGATAAGGACAGTTTAACAAGTAAAGCAAAAGTCGTGCATGCAAGCACAGCAAATCAAGGTATTCGTTCACCACTTCCCATGGGCAGGCAGGTGTTCAGCCACCTCCAGGAAAGCAGGGTTCCATTACGTTTAATGGTTACTTGGGAAGACAAAATGCCATAACTCTGAACATCCCCCCTTCCTTCTTCTTCCTCCAGCTTTATACGCTGAGGATGATGTCACATGGTATGGAATAGCCCTTTGGTCAGTTGGGGTCAGCTGTCCCAGCTGTGTCCCCTTCCAGCTTCTTGTGCCCCCCCAGCCTGCTCGCTGGTGGTGCGGCGTGAGGAGCAGAAAAAGCCTTGACACTGTGTAAGCGCTGCTCAGCAATAATGAAAACATCCCTGAGTTATCAATGCTGTTTTCAGCACAAATCCAAAACATGCTGGAAGATAAGGGCTATCCGGGTTTGCTTGGGCTTTTTCTATAGCAGAAAGGCTGTTTGGATTAACTAAATTAATTTTATATTTATCTTGATAAATTCCTGGAAAATTCCTGTGGGTGATATGCTTCAATTAGTCTAAAGCTTATATATATTATTTTAGCTGAATTTGGTAAGCCATCAGTGCTGCTAAACCAATTTGAACATTGGATAAACTCTCAGCACTAGCCAAGCCCAGCAACACTGTCAGCAAAAACCTGGATACATGTTATTTTGGGGATTAACTATCACTTTTGGAGGGAACCTCTTATATTCTCAATTCCTGAAAACAAACCATGCTCAGGAGGTCACTTTTCCACTTGTGTGGACACACATAACATGGTTCCTCAGGACACACTTCAGTGAGGCAGCTCTGAGAGCTTTCCCCCTCAGCCCCTGGCACAGCTGCAGGGTGCCCTCAGGACATCTGGTCCCTTCTGCACGATAAAACCCTGCTCATGAAGAAGGAGCCACGGATGTCCCTGAAGGATTTCATCAGAGTGCTGCAGACATGTCTGTGTGTGCTTGGGCACAATCTGGCACCTCACAAAACTCCTCCTTTCCTAATGGAACTGGCTGGATAGTTGTCTATCCCTCTGGGTATGTCTGTGTCCCAACAAGGAGGAGACCCAGACCTGTATTTCCTTTCGACTGCAGGGTTCAATCCCACATCTCCATCAGTCCCATGTCTCCATCAGTTCCACATTTCTCCTTCCTGAGGCTGGTGGCCAGGTATGGAGGCAGGGAAGGAGGAAGGGACACTCTTCACTCCTGTGGGACACTGCAGAAGGACAGGGAACACGCAGGACAGCTCCTGACTCATCTGGTGGTTAAGATCGACACCTAGGAAGGAGTAACTCTACTTCTTAGTCTTCTGAGTCCTATTTGCTACCTTTTACTCAGTGTTTAATGTAAAATGCATAAACAGTCCTGGGAGCAGAGACGCCAGAGCTTCCTTCCCTTTCCCAGATGAATCCCCACATCCTTAGGGAAAGTTCTCCCACAAATTATCTCATTCTCTCCCCTGCCCTTTTGTCCTGCTGACTTTTGTTCCTCTCTGCCCAGCTGAACAAATTCTGCAGGAGAGGTGGAGACCAACACTAGCCCCGGCTAACCTACAGCCTGGTGGCTATGGCATTGTGTGGGGAGTAGGAGATAGTGTCCTCTCAGGTCAAGCAAAGCAAAAATCTCCAAATCTTGGGTGAGTTTTGGAAAATCTAAGGATGTTTCTACACTAGCATTTTAACCAGGGATAGGAATATGTGGCTGAAGTGAATCCCCTGATTACCTCCACTCCGGGGTTTTGGTTTGCACTGAAGGAGTCAGCCTGGGTCTCTTTTGGATTGACCTGAACTGGAAAACCCTCCCCTGGAGCACAGCACCTATGCTCCCGCTGCCCCGGCAGTCAGTCCATGGGGACTGGCCCCAGGCAAACCCTCTGGACAGGTATGTGGTGTGACCGCTGGGTCCTCAGCACAAGCTGTTTCTGCAGAATGCTCTTGCTGGGGTGCAGTGGTTGCTCATGTCTGTAGCTGTAGCCTGTGTCTGCAAATGTCATACTGCAACGTTGTGTGCTGTAATTACCATAACGTAATGCGATGGAGGCATAGCCAAAAGTCATTCTGTAAATGAAGCATGTGTGAAAAAAGAGAGAATACTTGATGCAGGATTCCGCATTTTGCATCAAAACATCAGGGCCAGCAGCTACTTTTAGAAGAAAGCAAGCTGCTCAGCTTTTGGTAGGGAAAGTTGTGGGAGTGTCTTCCATACCAAAGGAGCGGCTTCTGGGCTCCACATCCAACGGGATGGTCTAATCCCAGGAGAGAGAGGTGAGAGTACACCCCCCCCATCGGCACAGCTCGCAAGGCCTCCCGAGCTGTCCTGGGGTGTGGTATAGAAATGTAACGCTTACCAGGAAGTGCTGGATTGCAGAAATCTGGTCAGTAGCTTCTAGGACTTGCTGGAGAGTGTTTAGGTGACTTTCCCCATATCTTCCTTTGCTCTCTGGAATTTCAAAGGAAGTACAAGCTGTTTTATTCCTGAAGCCAGACTGTCGCCGCAACTCTGTCATAGCACATATCAAATGAGCAAAAGGAAAAAGAAAAAAATAATTCAGCTGGTTTTAGTGATCTTGTTGTGATTTTCAGGTCAGCAGGCAGTGCCATTATATTAGTGGGCAGTGCTGGAAGTGTTCTGAGTGTCACAGAAAAGAAAACAGAGATGCAAATCCAATTAAGCAGGCCAACCGGAGCTGTGCACAGCTAAACGGGCATGAACAATCTTGCTTTTTATGCCAACATTTCATGTCTCTGAAGTTATAGACATGCATGTGTATTTTGCTGATTTACAGGCAAAATTCCTGTTCCCAGGATGTACAATAGGCTACACAGCAATGCAACATGTCTTGACACAAGGAAGAATGACCTCACCTGAGACTGTGGGTTGCAGTTTGGAAATAAAGTGTTTCAACAGCAATCGCAATCCCTGATGGGAACTGGAAACTCTGCACATTCTGATCTTGCCTGGAATTTCCTTGTAGCTTCACATAAATGCTGTCAATCGGAATAATTTCCATTAGATTCTATCTCTTTTGAAATAATAGAAACTACTGCAATTGATTTATGAGCACCTTTGCCTGACACTCTACTTATAACAATAAAATACCTAGCAGTAAAACATCTTGTGTGGTTTAGGCCTGATTTATTTTACATTTTTTCCACAGGCTAGACACGTACAGAGTTGCTGTAAAGTTGTTTTAATGCCATTTTTCTGTTGTCCAAACAATGCCCTTTGTACAACTTAGGCCATTTGCCAGCCTGTATCGTGCAAATGCCAGCAGGGCCACTGTGTTCCCCATGCCAGTCCTAAGAGGTGGGTCCCACCACGGACCAGGGTCCTTTGGCAGTGCCTGTTCTCATTTTGCTTTTGAACCAAGACCTGAAATTTGCCTCTTTTCCCCTCCTCTCCATTTTCTCTGATAGTCCAGCATATTTGGGAAATGGCCTTTTCCTGCTTTTCACTTTTGCAAAAAAGCCGGCATCACTATGTGCCAAGACAGCCCAACACGCAGTTCCCCTGTGCTGCCTTGACCAGGAGAGACATCCCAGTCCTTCACAGTGCCGTACTGGGAAGGGGCTGCACACACAGGTGGGGACAAGAGGGAAATCAAGGTGTACGTGGCAGAGGGACTGCGAGCCCGGGGCTGCTGCTGGGACCAGACAGAGCAGCATGGGACAGAAGTGAGCCTGCCTAAAGGGTTGGGAGTTACTCTGGGGCTCTCTTGGAGGGCATCCCATAGAATCATAGAATCACAGAATGGTTTGGGTTGGAAGGGACCTTTAAGATCACCTAGTTCCAACCCCCTGCCATGGGCAGAGACACCCCCCACTAGACCAGGCTGCTCAAAGCCCCATCCAGCCTGGCCTTGAACACTTCCAGGGCTGCATTCCTGGTCTTGAACACTTCCAGGGATCCCAGCACAGCTGTAATCTCCCTCTCAGCAGCTGTGGACAGCCTGTGTGACACACCAGAGTGTACGTGACCGTGCTGGGCAGCAGGGACACGGGAGGGTGCAGGACAGAGCTGCAGGCAAGTACTGCTGTGGGCTGAGCCAAGAGAGGGGTCTCGCTGGGGAAGTCCCAGCTAACACAACGCTGCGTGCACTCACCCCTTGAGGATGCCCCAAATCGCTCTAACCTCTTTCAAAATGTTACCCGTTTATGTAGTCAGATAACAAAGGAATAGATTTATTTTTTTTCCATCGTCAATTTATTCTGCTACCCACCATTTACTCATAAAAAAAGTGAGTTCATACAGGAACCACTTAGCAGTAGGCACATTTTGGTGCTGAGAAAGAATCTCAAATAAGAGGGAGCAGCAATCTGTCAGAAATGCATTTCTTAAGAAAAGAAATGATCTACAGACCCATTAAAATATGCTAGCAAGTCACCAAGTACCTGCTTAGCTGGAGCCCTTGACTTTTAGCAGTAAGTACTGAGAGTACAGGGGTAATACAAACATTGCAAAAGACAGTGGTTTTCTTGGACATCCACCTTTCTCTGCCTGAAGCAAACCCCTTTATGGTGTATGTGAATACTTAACCTTAATACTTAACCACTTAAAGTGGTGAGCAGAGGCAGAAACATTCCTGACCCAAGGGGGTTCGGTTTTCCTTCTCTTGGGGTGCTAGTTGAAAGGGATATTTCTTGTCTCTGGCTGGAGTTTTTGTAAACCTGAATGCATACATTGCTTAGGAACAATCTCAGTGGCATTTCTAAGGATATGCTGTGTGGCTCTTTGGCATTTCTTGGCATGATGGCTCTGTTTCTTCTCTGTCTAGAAGATCCCTTCCCATATATCTCTGCAATGGGCTCTGCTGGGACTTCTGTGATTAGCAGCGTAGTGACAAGCAAGGTGGAAAGACATTGGTACCTGGAACATTACCTGCCCTGTGGCTCCACCACTCTTTGGAGCCAGAAATCAAGGACTCCTTCCTTATATTAATTTAGCAGTAACTACTGCTCCAGTCCTGAACGATCTGGTCCCATTGGCTTTGTCCAAGTCCAGCCAATTCAGTCTAAGTGTGGACTTGATAACCTCCTGAGCTCCCTTCCCTGGTTCTGTGCAGCTCAGACACACCTGTAGCTGCACAGAAAGCCTGGAGAGATCTTTCAGGGAAGTTCAGAGCTTATCTTCTCCTTTCAAATCAGCCAATACAACTGTCTCCCCAAAGAGCTTGGAAGTGACCTTCTGCTGTCTGAGTCAGTCCCAGGGAACAGCCTTTCTTCTCTCTGGGAGTATTCTGCACACCAGGGACTTCCTGGTCCTCAACAAAAAGAAACGCAGAAGTGAGACAAGTTCTCAGTTTTTCCAGCCTGTGGCAGCTGCTGACAAAAAGATTAGGGAGAGTGACAGGGCAGAAAAGATACTGTCCTTCAGGCAAGGAAAAGGGGCTATTAGGAAAATCAGGATTGGGAAGCACAAATATAAAGTTAATAAGGATGTCAGGGAGAGCCTAAAATAGCAGACAGACAATTCAGACTACCAGGGGGATGAGTTCCAGGGATTTCTTCACCGGCAGCCTTTGTACCCCAAGGATACTGCCATGTTCAAAGTGTTCCCCACCCCTTATTGCACAAAGCCAGGGGAGAGCCAACGTCTTTATTCCTTTACAACCTGTTACAGACAAGGGCTATGAAACTTCGATGAATACAAAACAACCACTTCACCCTTCCCATGGCTGTTTGCAATGATTTATACTGTCATAAATTATTGAGTCTTTTCATGAATCACTGGTTCAGCCCCTAGGTGTTATCTCCAGTTGTAGACCAAATTTATCATTGAGGCTCATAAACCACAAGCATTGATCATTACCTAGCCCTTAAATATTAAAAGTCCATCTATTTTACTGAACATTTGTTTATCACCTGTAGAAATGCAGCAAAGGAACATAGCAAAACCATAAAAATTTGGGCATGAAAAGGGTCACACTTACTGGCCCATGAACATTTTAGTCAACTGCAGAAGAGTTATTTTAGTAAAAAGTTCTTTTTTTCTTTTCTTCTTACTTAGGTTAGCAAGGTATCTAATATTTCCCCTGTTTTTACTCGTGTGTCTATTTATCAGTTTTTACATATCAGATACACTACTGAGACTTGTGCTTCTAGCGTGGGGTTGAGTCCTTCCAAGCAGCAATACCACACTGCAGTCCAGCCCCACCTCCCCCAAACCCCAGGGAAGCAGGATCTGCCTTCCTCTGACAAAGGAAGCTGCCCTTAGCTCAACAGCATTTTTGTGTACTTTGCTATTTGTTTTGGTGTCTGGTTGTTTCAGGTCAGCAGAATCATTCCAGCAAGCTGACTTGACTCCCCACTCTGCTGGTAACATCTCCCTCTTAGGTATGAAGTAGCATATAGATCATCGCTGGTATCTCTTCTTTTGTGGAACATCAATGAGCAGACTGTATCTGAATCCTTCCTTAATGCTGTTTGGTGTCCAGCATAGACATTGATGAACCATGGCCGTCACTCAAAAAGCACTACTCCCAAAGAGGAGGAGTGAATCTGGGCAGATACTACCACCTCACCTATTTTGTGTTCTTTGAAGTGCGCATGGCTTGTACTTTCCCAGTGCAACCTCTGTTACTTTATGTGTCAGGCTTCCGTTGACCTTCCCAGTACACGTATAATCTGGGAATATACCTTTTTTCATTATATACTCAGTGGCCTTTAGCCAAAAAGGTCTTCCTGAAGCCTACTTCAGCTTCCTTTATTATGTCCTGTAAAATGCAGAGCCTCACAGTCTTGCATAATTTCTGTTGACTTTCCAGCTCCAAATTGTTGCCCATTGACTAACAGCAGTCAAGCTCAAGCACGCAGCTGCTTGGTTGGTTTTCTGTCATGAGAGGAGCTCTCCTGATGTTGTTTCTGCACAGGGGCACTGGTGCCAGCCTTGCTTTGGGTGCTTCAGCACTCAAGAGCTCTGTGGGCACTGTAGATTTTCCCCAACCAGCATCACCATCTCATCCTGTCACGCTGTACTCTTTTTTAATCTGCTCCACTGAATATAAATGGCCACCAAAAGTCAGCAGATTTTGAGCATTCTCGAAATTATGTGCATAACCCCCGTGCAGAGTACTAAATTGTCTTCACTACTCAGTAGCAATGGAGCCCTTGTTCTTGAATACCCACAAATAAAGAAAGAACAGCTTGGCTTCGACATGTGAAGGAGCCATCTGATGGGATGAGTGACAAGCGCTGTTTGACAAGTAGTTCAATTGCCAGGAAAAAAAAAGTCTAAAAATGGGCAATGTGGAAAAACTAGGGAATGAAAAAACAAACAGTGGGCATTTGAAAATTTGACCTGTCCTTGTTTCCTGGGACATTGGCCAGATACATCCCATAGGGCTTCACAAGCCTGTTCCCAGGCATTGCTCCAGGGAGTAGCACTGGACGTGTGGATGCCACCCAAAGTGCCCTGGGATTGCAGCTGACTGAGAGCATCACACAGACACGTGATCTCCAGGTCACCCGTAATCCAGCACAGATCTGCTGGTGGAACATGTTGGTGTGGGCTTGACTGTAGCTTCTGCCTGGAAAGCTCTTTGTAATAGACACTGCTTTTATTTTTTTTTTTTTTAACAGTTTGAAATTTTAACTGCAGCCTCTTAGTTCCTCATGACTCTTCCTTCCTAAACCCAGTTCAACTCCTTTGTCTCTGATTAGCTTAGCAAGAGGAAATGTTTCCCATTATATATTTGCATTCAAGAAGTGACTTGGATAATATGATGCAAACATAGGTGCAACCAGGCCGTTACTGAATCATCCTATTCTTGTTGATCTGATTCAGGACTTGCACTTCAGACCTCAGCAAACTCTGCTGGACTAGTCACGTAGTCAGTGTTTTGAATATTGACAAAAGGAACAAGATAATGTACTTTATTTGGGTCGAATTAAAACCATGCAAAACGTGAATCCAGCCCACTTTCCATGGAGGAATCGTACATCATTCTCAGATGCTGCCTGCTCTCCCCTCCATTCTCCTTGAACTGTCGCTGAGTCCAATGACTCACAGCAGAAATTTTAACTCCAATTAAGTCTTCCTCTTCCCCTTCTGTGGGGTGTAGAGGATCAGTCCTTCTCCCGCTGTTGGCACCCAGCCTCTCCTCAGGCTTCACTGGCACTACCCTTTGTACTTTGCAGCCTTTATGGCTGCTCCATCAATAGGTCTTTAGCAGTTTCTCTCCCCAGGCTCCAGCGTTTGCCACCTATTTTATTTCTTCCCATTCTTATCTGTGAATAAGTAAACTAATGTGGGTTTCTTCTTCTATACTCTGTGTGCTCCAAGAGATACAGAAGAACAAAACCTCCTCAGATAAGCATCAAAGGGTAAAGTGTTCTTGGCAAACCCGAGAAAACGTTGCCTGAACTCTAATAGCGCATTTACAGACATGGAATATGCATGACAAAAGGTGGGAATTAGTCAAAAGTAAGGTCTGCCCCTAGCCTGTACCCTACACCCCTCTCCTTTGGGGACAGATTATTTCTGAGGGACAGTGGAAAGCACCTTCCCAGAAGCAAAAAAAAATCATGACCCTCCTTTATAATCCCTCCTCTGTCTGTCAGTGCCTGGCCCTATGGTGCATCTTCATGATACAGCTCTGGCGAAATGGGACCCTCTCTGTGAAAAGGTATCATGCCACATCTCTCACAAGAGACTCCGCTACCCTCTCCTAAAACGTTTTTTTTTTTTGAGTGACAGGAAATATGGGTCCCAGACAGGCAATACGGGTTCTACCCACCAACTCTGTTTTACCCGTGAAGGGGTTTGAGCCTTTGTGCACAAGCAGAGCTGGTGGCTGCAGAGCTTGGGGCAGTGGAGACCCTATGAGCTGCAAGTCCAGCCAGGTGCCCCTCATGAGGGAACAGCCATCAGCCCTGGGAAGATGTCTCTGCAGCTGCAGCACTTGGACAAAGGACCTGGGAAGTTGAGGGAACCGTACTGACCTGTGCGAATTAGGGAGAAAAGGCAAACAGCCCCTAACCAAGTAAATTCTGGTTGCCACAGGGGAGTGAAACAAGGGAGGGGACAGCTACTGAACAGTGTCACACTGCTGGTATCATTGATTTTTTTTTTTTTTTTACAGCTGGATGAAATGGTGAAACCTGTTGAACCTCCTTGCTATCCTGCACAGCCAAGATTTCACCAACAGAAAAGACAGAGCCCACGCTGGTTTATGGAGGAGTGACTTTGGACAATAATTTTGAGGAACAGTCTGGTAGAAGACAGCTCTAACTCATGGATGTAAACTACATGCTCTCCAGAAGCCTCCTGAGTTTTTGAACTGGGCAGTGAACATAAGAAAAGGTTGATGTCTTCTGCACTGGTTTCTTTTTTCAGTGGTCTTAAGCTTTATCTGACAGAGAAGCTTTTGGAGACTGTAAGGATTACGGGGTCGATGCCCATGGCCAGACAAGTGAGAGTGACCTGAAGCAACACTGATATAAACTAGGATCTTTGCAGCCCTTGCATTAAGTTGGGTCTAAAAACGCACACTGAGTGCTGTTTCACACTCAGACCAGCCTCACATTCTCTCATCTTCCTCCTAGAGCGTTTAACCACAGTGGTATTTTTATCAGATTAACATTTCACTGTTAAAAAAACTGAAAGATGATAAGGTAGCAAATGAAGTATTTCTGTCAAACAATAGAAGTTTGTTCTTTGTAAATAAAATGTTCCTTGAAAATGACACATGAACCCATTTCTTCTGTGCCGGAGGGAGGAGGCAGAGTGTACTGAACACGGTGGCTGTGTAAGCTTTAAGAATTCAGTATTTTATAGCAAACATGGAACCTATGGCTTCATGGATTTGAGCTCCTAAGATGATGTATTTGTATTAGCCAGACCTTTCCAACAACACTACAGGCGTTGTTCTATACAATGCAAAGGCCTATTTTTAAAAGGCTGGGAGGGCAATTAAAGTGAATCACAGAATCACGGAATTTTTCAGAGTTGGAAGGGACGTCTGGAGATCATCTAGTCCAACTCCCCTGCTAAAGCAGGATTGCCTAGGGCACATTACTCAGGACTGCATCCAGGCAGGTCTTGAAAGTCTCCAGAGAAGGAGACTCCACCACCTCCCTGGGCAGCCTGTTCCAGTGCTCCGTCACCCTCCCCATAAGGAAGTTTTTCTCATATTTGTTCGGAACTTCCTATGTTCCAGCTTGTGCCTGTTACCCCTCATCCTGTTACTGGGAACCACTGAAAAGAGTCTGGCTTCATCCTCCTTAAACCCACCCTTTAGATACTTGTAAACATTAACAAGGTCTCCCCTCAGCCTTCTCTTCTCCAGGCTAAAGAGTCCCAGCTCTTGCAGCCTTTCCTCATAAGGGAGATGCTCCGATCCCTCAATCACCTTTGTTGCCCTTCGCTGGACTCGCTCCAGTAGTTCCCTGTCTCTCTTGAACTGGGGAGCCCAGAACTGGACACAGTATTCCAGTTGTGGCCTCACCAGTGCAGAGTAGAGGGGGAGAATGACCTTCCTTGACCTGCTGGCCACACTCTTCCCTATGCAGCCCAGAATTCCCTTGGCCTTCTTGGGAACAAGGGCACATTGCTTGCTCATGGATAATTTACTGTCTGCCAAGACCCCTAGATCCTTTTCTTCAGAACTGCTTTCCAGCAGGTCCACCCCTAACCTATACTGGTGCCTGACATTCTTCCTCCCCAGGTGCAGGACCCTACACTTGTCCTTGTTGAACCTCATTAGGTTCTTCTCTGCGCAGCTCTCCAGCCTGTCTAGGTCATGCTGGATGGTAGCACGTCCCTGTGGGGTGTCAGTCACCCCACCCAGTTTGGTATCATCAGCGAACTTGCTGAGGATACAGTCTGTCCCCTTGTCCTGGTCGTTGATGAATACGTTAAACAATACTGGTCCAAGTATTGACCCGTGGGGGACATCACTGGTTACAGGCCTCCAACTTGACCCTGCTCCATTAATCACAACCCTCTGAGTCCTGTCACACAGCCAGCTCTCAATCCACCTCACTGTCCCCTTGTCTAGCCCACACTTCCTCAGTTTCCTAAGGAGGATGTTATGGGAGACAGTGTCAAAAGCCTTGCTGAAGTCAAGGTAGATGACATCTGCTGCTCTGCCCTCATCCAGCCAACCAGTTATAACATCATAGAAGGCAATGAGATTGGTGAAGCATGATTTACCCTTGGTGAATCCATGTTGACCACTTCCAGTAACTTCCTGCTCTTGAACGTGCTTGGATATGACATCCAGAACGAGTCGCTCCAACATGAAAATAATGGCTGGGTACCTATTTCAGACACTAATGTGCATGTGAAGATACTGAAGAAGACAAAGTGGTTTGCTCAAAGGCTAAGCAAGTATGGTATTTTTGTCTTAGTATGACTAAATCGAGTGTTTGGAAAGTAAATGCAGAGGCAAACTGGTTACACGTGTTGAGTTAAACTGGGAAGGTGTTTTTATTGCTGATGTTAGTGCAAAAATGTCAGGTGTAACACATGTTTAGCTCAGCCTCAAAGAAATGAAAGCTCGTTCCAAAGTACAGCTGAGTCTATAGCTGCATTTCCAGATGATTAACAACAATCATGCATGACAAATAGCAAGTAAGCTGGTAGGTGTTGAAAGAGCCACATTTTAAGCAAAAATGATGAATAAGGAGGTTGCTACACCAGTGAATTAGCAAAAATCAAAATGCTTGCAAATAGCACATTATAAAAGGGATGCTTCATGGTAATCAAAACTAAACCTGACCATGAGGAACAGCAAAAGATCTTATCCAGTGTGAGTAACTGGCCAATGAAATGGCAAATGAACCTCAGTGTCTGCTGCTGCAAACTAATACACAGTGAGAAAATCAATCCAAAGTACACCTATTCAAGTATATAGGCATATATGTACTCCAGGAGGTATTGTTATAGTTTCTAGAAACTCTTAGGAAAGAATCCTGGAGTAACTATGAAAAAGTCAACCAATTGCTTCGAGGTGTCTGAAAAATGAAAACAATTAAATAGGAATTACTAGAAAATGATAGAATATGCAACAGACAGCATTGCTCTGTGCATATACAAACTGTGCAGGTACTGGGACTGCTCTTGTAAAAAAGGCACAAAAAGTTGTTATGAGAATCATAAAGATACGTAACAGCTCCTGCATGGCACAGGTTCAACAAATTAGGCTTTTCATCACAGAATAAAAAGGATGGAGAGAGGATATGACAGAAGTTTGTACATTCATGGAGGAGATGAAGAGGAAAGACAATTAGCTATTACTGGCAGTGGTGAGGAGTCAAGAATGTCGCATGAAATTATATAAGCACAGGTTTTCAGTAAATGAAACCTTTTTTTTTTTCACCACACATGATTAAGCTATTGAGTTAATGCCTTCAGGATCCTGTGGATTTTGAGATATATATGAGATAAATATTAAATATTTATATAATCCCAGTACAGGTGACATCAAAACATGGTTAGACAAAGCAGAGAGTGAAGCAAGGGCTGTTAAAAATATAGATCCAGGCAGAGCCTCTGGAGGTGCCTGAAGGCTGTTCAATGAAGAGATGCAGACACAGTCTTTGGGAAGCCGTAAGACATTACTGGAAGATGATACCAAGATTTCTGCTATCTTGAAATAATCTAAAACCTGTTTCTGTGTTGAGAAAGTTGCAACAGTATTTATTTTCCTATTTTTATGAAGCTTTTATTTTTGCATTATTTTACAACTCCACAATAATCAATGTTTTATACATATATACACACCGTAACATTCATCACCTTCAGTGCTACCAGAATAACCCTTCCTTACAAACGCCAGAGTTGTTAAGACTTCACTCTCGCACCTCCTGCCAACTAGCCAGGCGTTAAGCAAAGCATAGGCAATAAGTCTGCACCCCTGGGTTTGTGCTCTGTCAGAATTCCTTGCCAGGAATTCCTTACAAACGCCAGAGTTGTTAAGACTTGGCTCTCGCACCTCCTGCCAACTAGCCAGGCGTTAAGCAAAGCATAGGCAATAAGTCTGCACCCCTGGATTTGTGCTCTGTCAGAATTCCTTGCCAGGATTCCCCTCTCCTTCCCAAATAACGCTTTACATACTTCCCCACACATACAAGCAAGCAAGCAAACAAATGAAGGAAAGCAGCGGTAGCACTCAGTTTTACCGGAGATTTTGTTTGGTTGTAAATGAAAACCGTTGTGGCAGCATTGAGCAACACGAGCTGTGGATTTCTTTCAAGCATTTACATTTACCACTACCAAACTTGGGTATTATTTTATAAAACATAGTTGATTCTTACAGACATTTCTTCTTAGATTATTTAAAGATCTTACATATCTGACTTAATTTTCTAAACCTCTGAGAGCAAAACCAAACTCACTTTGCCATTTTGCATATATACATGCAAGTTCTAGTTTCCTCTAATTGTTATCTATACTAATGACTAGATCAAGCTTAAATTTTATTTAAATTGCTTGTGATGAAAGCATTTCTACTTCCAGACACGCCTCATAAAACCAAGCTCAGTACTAAGTGCAACATACAGGACAGATCTTTACTTCAATATACAGAAACAAAACCACCATTTTCGGTAGTACTTTATATTTATATACTTAGACAAGTTTTTATTATCTCACAAGTCATATGCATAGCATTTCACCACCTTCTAGCTTTTCTACATACCCTCTTTAACACAGCATTCTTTTCTGGTAGAATTTTTGGTCACAGTGTTTTAATAAGCAAAGACTTTACTGTGTTGTAATCAAGCGTCATTTAATAGAAGTCACTCTTGGTTGGATGTTCTGGGTGAAATGCAGAGCGTGTGAGGCAGATCTGAGCCTGACAGCAATACTGGACGTACTTTACAAACAAAGCCCAAGGTAAGGGCTGCAGCACTGATCCAACTAATTCATGCCTGGTTGGCCATAGCCTCCATCCTCAGCAGCTTTCCTTAAAGGTGGGGTTTAAAGGACACTATAACTGGAAGAGGCATTTTTTATTTTTTTTTATTGCCAACAACAGACCTCAAGCTCCATAAAAATAACACCTAGTGACTTTTCAAATGGCAAGCAACTCTCCTTTGATTCACTCTTTATACTTTCTGCTAGATTATCTTCTCTCACGAAAACAACTTTAGCTCCCTCCGTCTTTGCACAGCAGCAGTGAAATCAAGGTTCTGCATACTAGCGGGGATACCAGAAAGGTTTCTTACAGCTGTAAGAGAGCCCACAAGATTTCAAAGGCAAAACCTGCCCCGAGTTGCCTGCTTCCCTTGTTATCCCTACATCTGGTTTACAAGACCAGATTGTTAGCATCAAATTGGCAGTTAGTTTATCTGTTCCATGTCTTCCAAACTCAAGCCATCTAAGAAGGTCTCTGAGGTTGTCCCTCCTGGACATGTTTTCTGATAACACGTGGGAATCAATCCCGGCGCAGGGCCGCGCTTGCAGGGTACCGAGCCCACTCTGCCGGATGCTCGTCCCTTGGCAGGGCTCTGGGCAAGAACGAACGAACAAACGAACCGGGCTCAACCCCTCGGTCCTGCCCCGCGGCGGCGATGGCCACCCCTCACGCGGCCCCCGCCCCGCCCCGGGCTCCCCACCGCCTCCGCGGGTGGTCGGAGGAGCCGGAGGCGGGCGAGGGGCGGGTTAAAAGCGGCGGCAGGTGAACGGGGAGGGACCTTAAAGCTGCGGGGCGGCGAGGTTGGGACCGGCCGCTCCTCGGGCACCGCCGGACCCGGCAGCGGAGGAGCGCGGAGCAGCGTGTCCTGGGCGCCCTGCTGAGCCGTGCCAGGTGAGGGTCCGGAGCGGCTCCCTTCTGTGGCATCGGGATTAGGCGGTGCGTCCCCTCGAGCGGGTCGGGAGCGGTGAAGTGCGGCGGAGGAGACCCGGGCCGGGGGCGTCCCCGGCGGGGCTGGGACGGGGGCGGCCGCAGGCAGCGGAGCGGGATGCGGCGAGGCCGGGATAGTCACCGACCTGCCGGCGGGACAGCCGCGCTTGGGTGAGTGCCGGCTGCCCCCAGCCCCGGGACCGGCCGGGGCGGCGGGTCGGGGCAGGTAGCGGGCCCGCCGGGGCGGTGGGACTGCCGGGGCTCTGCCGCAGCGCAGCCCGTTCCGGGAGGAACACGTCGGGCCTCAAAGCCGAAACCGGCGTTTGCCAGCGGGTGTCTGCTGACACGAGCCGATGGCAGTCGGCCGTGGCGGTTCCCGCTGCAAAAGGCCGGCTGCGGGCTCCGCGGCCGCCCCGGCGCTCCTGAATCCAGCGGGAGCAAAGCTCGGGGCGGAGAGGGAACAGGCTGGGAGCTGCCTCAAGGCGTCCAGCTTGTGACAAAGTGAGGATTTCGAGAGGTTTCCAATAAATGGTGTCTCGGTTGGCAGGGTGAGTGTCCCGGTAGATTCACTCAGTCCCTACAGCCAATTTCGGTGTTTCCGTAGTTGCGGATGAGCGGGGAGAAATGTTTTTTCCCGCAAAACTTGCAGCGCTGGTTCAGAGCTGCAATGTGAGACCGCACTTGGAGCCCAGGTTGTTCATCCCACTGGGCTATACACTTCAAATACTTTCCTTCAGTCCTGATTAGCCCCTTTGAAGGTTTCAGTGACTTTGTTTTAATGACTATGCAACAGACATGAGAAAATTCTTAACAGAAAAATGCATAAAGTTGCATAAAATGCTGCCAGTTTCAGCAGAGACAAAACATGAGAAGTCTAAGGAATTCCAGCCACCTTCTCAAAGCTTTTTTTTTTTTTTTTTTTTTTCTTACCCAATTTCACCTTTCCTTGCGGCAGTAAATCTGACCTCTCCCTCTTGCCTCAAGGCTTGTCTGTACAAGCTGGGCCCTTATACCAAGGGTATGTGCTGGGGCACGTTGGTCCTTTAGTTGTGTTGTAATGACACGAGGGTAGAGAAGTTCTTTTTTTTCTCTATTATGCGAGAATGAGAGATTTTGAAAACCTTGAGCAGTGTGGTGTTGCGAGGCACCATGCTCTCCCCACAGCACCACAGCCTGTGCCAAGAGGAGACAGAGCTCTTATCCATGGCTAGTGTGGCTCTGCCACACAGCAAAGCTGAGCCCTAGCCTTAAAAGATGATGGAGCAGCTATGCAAGTTCCCAGCTCTGGTTTCAAAGTGTTTTGTCCGATTCGGTGATAGTTTCCAAATCAGTGAAAGCTGAGCCCTGAGACTGAATTCTGACTTCAGCAAAACTTACCTTTAACTTTCAAAGAGGCAAAGAGTGTGGATTTTAACTTTCAAGAGCAGGAGGAAAGGAGAAAAGCTAAATGGAGCTTCTGTGAAGTTTGACGTCCTGTTTATTCTGCTGGGGTGTCATAGCATCTAGAAAATCTACATAAACTCTTTAGCTGAGGGCTTTTTCCTCCCAACTCTATGGCTCTGCTTGTCTCCTTTTTTGGATGAGATAGCAATGAATGTGGAAGGGCAGGCTCTGCGGTATCTTCCTTTGCCATTTGGTTTGTGCTATATGCATGCAGCCCTGACAGGGCTGGCTTGAGGCTTTTCAGCAGTGTTGGCAAAATCAAATGCTGTACTTCTGAGATGAAGGACCTGCCTAGAAAGGGACATGTCTGAGCTGCAGCAGAAAGCCTTAGAGGCCTGCTGGAGGTGTCTGGGAGGAGTGAGGGCTTCTGCCAAGTCATATTTACCTCCAAGGCAAATAAAGCAGCAGCCCAGTTTTGTAGGGCTCTGGCGTTAGCAAAGAATTCCTGTGAAAACTAAAGTCTCTACTTTGTCTAGATGTGGCCTTAACTTGTCCAGTGATAGTAATTTCTATTGCTTTTGGGAAATACACTGAGAGGCAAAACACTGACAAGAGGCAACCACAGAAAGGGAAATATCTCAAGAAAGGGAAGGAAGGTGAAGAAGATGCACAGAGGAAATGTATTTGAAGATGTAACTTATTTCCTGCCCAAGGCCTTGCTGAGAAATATATCAAAGTATGCGTGTCCCATCATAAATACATGGAGAGAGTTCAATAAGCTGTTTAATGTCACCCATAAACATATGGGTGACATTAATGAAAGTGACTTGCACTTGCCTATGACTCTTGAGTGAGCGCTAGGAAGCCTTCTCATTCATAGAAGGTCTAGAGCTGATTTTTCACCTTTTGAAAAGTGACCATTTGATGTATTATGTCATCCTGCAGGTAAAAGGACACAGAAAAGAAGATGGATTGGGGGAGTCTGCAGGCCGTTTTAGGAGGTGTAAATAAACACTCCACCAGTATTGGGAAGATATGGCTCACAGTCCTGTTCATCTTCCGTATCATGATCCTGGTTGTGGCTGCAGAGAGAGTCTGGGGAGATGAACAACAAGATTTTGTCTGCAACACACTTCAGCCTGGGTGCAGAAATGTTTGCTATGATCACTTCTTCCCCATCTCTCACATCAGACTCTGGGCCCTGCAGCTGATCTTTGTTTCCACACCTGCGCTGCTGGTGGCCATGCATGTAGCTTACACCAGGCACGAGAAGAAAAGACGGTTCAGAAATGGTGAGAAAATTGATATTGAGGAGCTGAAAAATGAAAAGATTCACATTCGGGGCCCCCTGTGGTGGACATACACCAGCAGCATCTTCTTCAGGATCGTCTTTGAAGCAGTCTTCATGTACGTGTTCTATTACATGTACGATGGGTACCAGATGCCTCGCCTGGTGAAGTGTGATGCGTGGCCCTGCCCCAACACAGTGGACTGTTTTGTGTCTCGGCCCACTGAGAAAACCACATTTACTATTTTCATGCTTGCTGTGTCTGGGATCTGCATGATGTTGAATCTGGCTGAGTTTTGTTACCTAGTGATAAAAATTTGCATGAAAGAACCCAGGAAAACAACGGTTTTAAAATAATTCCCCAGTTGCAGGATTTCCTAGCTGCCCATTTCCCTCAAACTTTCTTAGGTGTCAGAAAACAATCATCAATATTTTCACACTCAAGGAAAACGATAAAAATGAAAGTTCATTCACGTTTTAGAAATGATAGCCTCCCTGGGAAGCTGCCACTGGGGCAGGTTTTAAAGATCGTGAGCTAATTCAGTATTCCTGCATCCACAACTAGAGAAAGCAGCCTTCTGGCAGCAGCTTTTCCAAATATGCCTACTGCTGGGATCCTGTTGTTGGGACAGTCACTTTTCGAAAAGTGGGAGTGGAAAGGCCCAGAGAAGGCTCTAGTACCCAAAGGAGAGCCAGGAATCACAAATGCACTGTGTCATCTTCAGAGGCGAGCCGATAACGGAGGGTTTCAGTCACGGTGGGGTGAAGGGTTTTTGCGGGGAACTTACGGCTTGTGAAAGGGAAGAAGACAGGGAGGTGACTGTAGCAGGTGTCCTGTTCTCTCTCAAGTACTCTGGAGAACAAGGAAAGGGCCTAAGAACAGAGGCGCTCTATGGCAATGCATGCTATCAGCTCTGCTGGACACCAGCAATGCTTTTTATCTTTTTATCTACTCAACTGCACTGGGGAGCCTCTCCTCCAGGGCTGGGGGGGGGGGCAGTCTCAACTGCTTGTGTGTGTCATTAGGTCAGTGGTGCTTCCCTCCACTCACAGGGGCTGCAGCAGTGGGAGGAGTTAAGTTTGGTTTTGCATTCTCTTGGTCGGGTGGAACAATGGATTGTCACCTTTGAGAAGGTGGGGGCAGTGCAACTGTCTTCCTCCTCTTGTCCCCCAACGCTTTGTGAAGATTCTCAGTATAGTAGATTTTATTTGATGAAGAGACTTTTTACCACCTGACTGTGCCTCCTTCAGCTGTGTACCTTTAAAAGTGGCATTTTTTTCAGTAAAAGCCAAGAAAAATTGTCTTGTTTCATTCTGTTTATTATCCAAAAGAAGTACTTCAACACTTACAGCATGATATGCAGTAGATTGCACCTACCAGTGCTCCTTCCATCAGTCACTTCTTGCTTTCTCACCTGCACAGCTTTTCTTCATAAAATCTTTTCCCTATCTGAGGTACCTCTCAAGTGAGTCCATCAAACCACTCCCAGTCTCTCTGACATTCCACACTGTAAGGCTGAATCACCCTTCCTTGTCTTACAGTAGGCCTAGCAAGAATTACAGATGGCCTGCAGAGCTAAAATAGCAAAGGGACCCAATCAGAAATGAGGAGGAACTTGATATTTTTCTTAAGGCTCACGTTGCTGAGCTGTGAATTGTGTATTACTAACTTGAAGAACTATGTGAGTCAGTCTGGTCTTGTCTCTCCAAAGTAGTCTCAAAACGTGTTTTATGCCTGTTACAGGCAGCTACACCAGCACATACAGCAACAGTTTATCTCCTAAGTGCCTGCCTATTGACTCAGTTTCTAGAAAACTGGCTATTTTTCCTCCTTAGCTTTAATATGTGGCTTTTCCCCAGAATGAATGAGCGCTATCTCAGCTTTTCTATTTGCATCCATCTCTTACTGTACATTTAAGTTAATCACTGTTGGAGTAAACAAAGCTGCATTAACTAAGACCCATGATCCCTCACTGTGCACTGGAAGCAAAGCAGAAGCAGGATCCCAGTGCTTGTGAGCTACATCCAGTGTTACAACTTGACTGCAGATGGAAATCTGTCATCTAAGAGGGGAGCAAGAAAAAATAAAAACACCATCCTCAGAAGCATGAACAAAAAGATGGAAAGTCAATAATAATGAGCTGAACTGGAAACTTGGACTGTGAAAACATCCTTAATCCAACTGTAAAGAACAAAGCCTGGCACATATCAGGTTTGTGCTTGGTAAAGTTCCTGCATTGTTCCGTGTACAAGTATGAAGAGAACAAATTATCGACACTCCCAGTGCTCTAGTATTACATGTCTTGTAACAACAGGATTTTTTTTTTCTGAAATTATAATTAAAACACTCTTGTGGTGTCTGTTTTCTGTATTACTTGTATGTCCTGTGTATTACTTAATCTGTCTAATGAAAATCTGTTTACCATAATGGAAAAGGTATGCACCAGTAGTACATTTAATAGCCAAGGGCTACTATAAGGATTTAAGTCTACTGCTGCAGGTTGGTTTTTCAATTGGCTACATTGCCTGTTATGCTGAAGACTTCATGAGCTGATAGAGGAAGGTCACATGTGACCCCTACTAGAAATCAAACGTGCTGCCTAAGTCAGCCTTGTACTAGCAGAATTGCAGCTGGAGAAGGCTGGTGATAAATGACTTAACCAGCTCCACAGGGGAGAGAGTTTGTTTTCCCAGTCTGCCTTTGAGTTTAACTGGAACTTGGAGCAAGACACACCGCATACCGAAGCTGGTAACAATCATACAATGAGGTTTTCTTCAACTAGCTGTTTGGCAACTAGATTATCACACAGGGAAAAAAGATAGAAATAGAGAAGGTGTTTGAAGTGTCCAAGAGAGGGCTTTGATCCAGAACTGCATCAGGTGCCAATAGCTCTACCAGGACCTATTTACTGTCTGACATTCCCTTTCTGTGTATATTAAATTTGACTAAATAGCTGTTTTGTAGGGGAAAAAAGTTCAGATACTTCATAGGAACATAGGAATGGCACCTATTTCTACATCTGCTACATTGCATGGTTGACCTCCTATAAATGGATTTCATACAGATTAAAATACAATGCTGTGTTGGAATTGTGTGTGTTCTTTCCTGAAATACACTACAAGTGTCTGCATTTTTGGCACTTTGTTACTAGACTCTTGTCAGAATGAAGGCTGCAAGAATGTTGAAAACTGAAGCAGCAAATCTGAAGTCGTGACAGTCCTCACTGTCTGGTGTCCAGTGTAGCCAGGATATAAAGCATCAAATAACGTGGTATCAGAACTGGGAAGTGTGGGAGTGGGACTGGCTAGAATTATACCGTGATTGAAATCACCAGGAGAAATCATCATTGACTTCATCAAGCTTAACTTTCATCCAAAACTGTGAAACCAAAACTACAAATATGTTTGTCAGAAAGGGGGCAGGGGGGAGGGGAAGCAAACTTCACTCTTGATTCATAGACCCAGCTTGAGAAAAAAGCCCTAACTCTCATGGGAGAAAGACTAATTTAAAAGAAAATCAGAAGTATAAATCTGTATGATTTCTGGATATAGAAGTACCTTTATTAAAGGTTTTCTTAGACAAAAAAATCCTTCAGATGTTTTACAGTTATCATGAGCCAATGTACTGTGTTATTTCCTATCTGACAGCAAGAATATAAAACAAAAATTATATGGTACATACAGACAAGAGCATTCCTGTACAATGGACATTCAATTCAAAATAGCTACACTGTTAGAAGTTGCTTTATTTCATAAAAAGTGTGTTGCAGCAAATAAGCAAGAGCTAAGAGCACTTTACTACAAACTGAACTTGGTGAAAATGAATCTCTTTTTTTCCCTAATTGTAATTCCCTCCCCTGCAACTTAGGCTAATGTGTTTTACCAGGCAACAAAATCACACTCAAAGAATTGCACTGTATTTTGTCATCACCTGTTCTGATATTCAGGACAGCCACTACCCTGAGTGTTAATTACAAGTTTCTTTGGATTTTCACCATCCCATTAGCTCTACAGTCATTTGAACCTGTTTGTAGACAGTGGCAAAAGTAATGGTAACTATCTGAGGCTTAATGAGCTAAGACTAATGGTAATGATCTTCAAGATAAGTTCAGGAGGTACATATACTTTTTTCCCCATCTGACCAACCCAGCTTGTCATTGTCATTTTCTTTTACAGAATGTATTTCTCTTCTGTAAAGTTGGCCGAGCTCTGATCTGGATATTTTCTCTATAAACCATCCTAGCCATCAAAAAAAGTCTTTATAACCTAGGTTTGGAAATGTATTTAGCTTTAATCAGCAGGCCCAGATGAGGTAACAAGTCACATCTCTGACTTTCCACCTTGGAGAACATAGCTTGCCCCTGCTATGATTGGTCCCTCAGTACTACCATAGAATTGAACCTCAGAATTAGCCACATAATTGTGCGTACCTTCTCAGTTTTCTGCCCATTAAATCACTGACACTAACTCAGTGATTTTACATCGGCCTGCTCTATGCTCTATGTGTTTGAATAAGCCATCTACTGAAAAATATCCTCTCCAAGAATACCACCAGGTAGACAGAGGTTTGCATAAGCCTTTCTGGTAAAAGAGTGATAAGGTATCAATATGACATACAGTTTAGGGAAATAGGTTTTGACTGAAATGATAGAGAACTTATGCGGTTCAGCTATGAATCAGCACAGGTTGTGGATGAATGTTTCAAACAGCAGTGTATATTCTGCATGCTGCTAAGAACGAGCATTTCACTCATAGCCCAACACAGTACCGAGGATAATAAATACTGTAGTGCGTGAATGCAGTCACACTGGTCTGAAGCAGGTAGCATTTTTCAGTGGAAAATCTGTGCTGGGCAGGCTTACTTCCTTAGGCAAGGTGGTTTTTTTCTGTTGTCTTGGCAATTATGGTCTTTCCCAGGCTTATCAGCCGGGAAAGACAATAGCAGTCCTAAAACTGTTTAAGTCAGGATCATGAAATTTGGTTTAAAAGTGTTTTGCACATCATTTTCTATGGAGGTTCAATCTTTAAGATAACACATACAAATCCCTCTCACATCTCCAAGTGATCCACACATTAGCAGGAGTGCTGCACCTTCTTTTGATGGTGTGACTGGAAAACTTGCTATCTGTTTGTTATCCAACTATCAACATTTCTTTTGTCACAAGACTTCTTTCACTTGATTTGAAAGTATTATAGCAGTCCTAGTACAGAGAGTTAACCCTGAATGTCACCGTTTCTGAGTTTCCCCAACTGAAAGATAAAGGTGCCAACTGTGTCATGTTCACAGGGAGCAGAACAGTTTAATCAAGTGTTGTTTGTTAAGATCATTGCAACAGGTGCCAGAAAAAAATGTGTGGTAAAGATTTCAAACCTATTGTATGTTGCATCATCAGTGTCATGTCTGCTTATGGTTAGTCATGTCCCCGCCCTAGTCCTTTCCAAGGACTGAGTGTTTAATATCCAGTTTAAAAAGCTTCTACAGTCTCTCCAGCACAAATAAACAAAAACAACCTATACGCATACCCACACATTCGTGCACACAGACACAGAGGAACAAACTGAATAAATGATTATCACATTGTTATCTGATAGAAGGCTGAGACATTGCAACACAGATTTGTCAGGAATAATTTCCGCCTCTGCCGTGATAAAAACTTTTGTGTATAGCAGTAAAATAGTTATTAATGACACATTGTCAGAGTGTAAGGAACCACCAAATGGGACAAACTATGCAACTGGGAGGAGTCGCAGGTACATGGGAAGATACACTCGGAATTCAATAAGATCTTTATCACTAGGAGAAATGGTTTAACAAAAGCATTTTGAGAAGTTAGGAAGGACTAAATGCTGCTATTGTGAAACACTAAGCACTTGCAGAACTGTAGGATGGAGACCTGTTCTGAAGCAAAGAACTGTTTAATAGAGAAGAGCTGGAGTTTGTAGTAGATCATCAGTGTAATGTGAGTCGATAACATTGTTGACTTGGAAAAATACCATACTGGTATGCATTAAAGGTTTGTCAAAAATAGAAAAATAATGTTTCCACTCTTAGCATCTGAAGGTCCTTATCTGGACTCTACTTTAGGACGCCATCTGCCCAAAAAGCCCATTTATCAGCTGGGGAAATCCAGGGGTCAGGAACAGTATATGACCAAATATCTAAACCACAGAACTTGTGAGGAAAGCCTGAAAGAAATTATTTGGCCTGGAAAAGTCTGAGGAAAGACCAAACAGCACTCTTCAAATATGTAAGAGATTGTGGCAAAGAAGATGAAGATGTTGCTCTTTACATCCACTGGCAACAGGACATGAAATAATAGGCTTATGTTGCAATGAGAGGTAGGCTAGTCACAGCAAAACCTCCTTGTGAAGGCAGGTAAGCATTGAGTTGGATAACAAACTTTCCATTACTGAAGATTGTCAAATGGCAACCCAGCCCATCATCTGTTGAGGACGGTCTAGGTATAACATTCTGCTGTAGAACAGAGGGAACTTCTAAAATCTGTGAGGAAGGAGACCCCAACTGAAAGAGTCAGCTGTACAGATTTCTTTTGCTGTACCAAAGCTCAGCTAGTGAATCAAAAAGTTTTTCATATAAATTCAAGTCTACTTTTCAATGCAGGGTCTAGCCGGCATGATCTCTGTCACCATGGTTCCTTTGTGCTTTTAGCAATTGTAATAATACATTCTTGCGTTATGAAAAATTCCACCTGACAAAGCATATGAGGTGGCATTGTGAGTAAATACAATTGTAATTAATATAAATTAAGTTGGTGATAGATTCTTTTTTTCTCCTCAGCACAATGGGTAAAAAGCTCCTTCTGCCTCAGTTTTGTGTCTCACAAAATAGGGGTTCCTTCCAACAGGAGGAAGGCCAAAATCCAGATCAATTTTCAGTTTTGCTGCCCAGTTGACTATACATGCAAACATTGGCAGAGTTCACTGAAGCCTGGTCTGTGTCCAGGAGAAGTTTCATAGCAATAGCATGCCATTTTGAGTTACTGGTTTCTTTCATTTCAAAGGCAGACCATCGTATTGTGCAGCAGTTTGAATTTTGTAGAGAATTTTTCCTACATGTGAGCTTTTTTTTTTCTATTTCAAAGCGGGATATCTATTGCTGTCCTTTTCTGTGGAAGGTAGCCAGTATTTGAGGCCTTTACAAATTCATCATGCATGTCAGCAACATAAAACTGGTAAAACATACTGTATTTGCTTTTATCCTGAATACAATGAAAAAGAACATCCTTGTTAAGGAGCTTTGGTTGTGGTTTGGCCCTATGAATTGTTCACTGGTAGTACTAGTTTAAGGCATTAGCACTGATGTCATCCCTTCCTGCTCATTATTACCCTGTCTGTATCTCTGTCCCACCCCATTCAACACAGTGCCTCCACTCCAGGACCTTGACTGTGCCAGCACAGTTGTTTGCACAGCTGCGCTCAGCGCTGGATTGGCTGATGGTTTTAGCTGATGAAGAAACAAATATTTTGTTTTGCTGGATTGTTTTTTAGCTGGATCAATTCCTTGATCTAGCTTACACGGAAGCCACATGAACTTTTGCGCTGATGTGACTGTGGGGCGGTAGGCCATGGTGTTGGGCAAGAAGAGCTGCAGGGAGCGAGTGGAACGGGTGGAGGGAATGGGAACATGTTAAGTTGTATTTGCTGCTGTACACATTGTAATTTCAAACCACAGCCTCTGGCTGCATTTTCGTTAAGTGATTGCTACTAGAAAGGCAAAAGTCTTGCCACCTTTTCCCTCTTTCACTGCTGTACCCTTCCCTGCTCTCTACTCCTCTCTATTGGCCCTGCTTCTCATCTACTGGCCATCTTCTCCCTTGCTCTAACACAATCTCTCAACCTTTGTATGAGTTGAATTAACTCACTAACTCAGCAGAGAACTATTTGAACTCTGCATTTTGATTTGTTTTCAGCTCAGTTAGCTTTCTGCCAGGCTTGTGGCACGCATGAATGTATTTCTATCAATATTTTTACTTCTTCATGTTTCCGCCAGTAGTGTGGAAAAAAAAGCATCACACCATGACAGAATGATAAAAAGCATCATTCCCCTTAGGATCCTGCACATCCCGTGTCTCTCTTTTTTGATTCTTCCTCCAAACAGATGCCTGGCTTGTAAAAGTATAGTTTTTCTTCTGCTACAACTCACACGGAGCTTTTGCTCCACCTGAAAGCATCTCACTGCTACATATCCTGGAGCAATCTGATTTTTTTGGTTGTACTAGGAGACTTCCCACAGTTTCCAAAGGACTTTCAAGAGGAAGCCTGTTCTGATGGGTAAAACTCCAGCCTAGGATCTCAGAGCCATTCTCAGAACTGTATAACCTAGGACGAGTCATTAAGTCTTCCTGTGCCTCCATTCCTACAAGCTGGAAATCACAATAACTCTTCCTACAAACTAGAAATAAGAATAATTCTTCCTGTCACCAGTTCTTATCTGTTAATACACTGTGTTCTCTGATGTGCTTGTCAGTAGTGTCTAACAGAACACTAATGACTAATTGGGACAATAGTAATAATTGCTATATAATATGAGATTAAACTACTACTTCAATCTTTTTATTACCATTTTATTTATAAGTTAGTTAGTTCTAAAGTCTTTCAACTGATCCATGTAGAAAAAAACTAGAAAAGATTTAAATCCTTTTTGCTTCAAACTGCGCCTCGGGAGGTAGCAGTAACCTTTCTCAGCATTCAAGTATCTTTAGCGCCACTTTCTGTAGCGCAGCGGGATGTCAAGCGCAATTCTTTTTACTGGCGTACCATGCAGTGCCACAAGAAGCTGAAGTCATTAGTAGCTCTTTTTTTAGGCTGTGTATAGACAGAACTGCTATCAGCACTGCTGAGCCATGTATCATTTAGGTGTGGCTTGTTTACGACGAATGACATGTACAGCAGTTTAGGGGTCCTTCCATTAAACTGTGTTTCCATGTACAGTTATGCTAAGAGTGATCCTCCTCCGTACTTAAAAGCAGATGCTTAAATTAGGAATAGCATGGGCTAAACATTGTTTTGGATCAAAACTGATCTGAAAAAGGTCCATGTTTCTTGTTGAGCAGCAGCTCAGCTTCAGACTAAGATCAAGATATATGTCCTTAACTTACGAGATCTTTTTATCATTTCGTAAAGCTTGGTGTCTATTTTTTATCTTCTTTCTTTGTATCTTGCCACGCAAAACGGATTATCCTGATCTTAAAAATACCTGCCTGACTGTTCCGTCTACACAATTCTTGAATTCACTTTGTTTTTGTGCCAGCCAAATCATATACTGCTAAAGGTCTGTCTACACATGGAACATGGGTTATCACCTGTGTGGAGGCTTCCATCCAGAAGATGAAAAGTGGTACTAAAGAAGATAATTAAAGGAAGGCTTAAAACTATGTAAATATGCATTTTAATGTAAATATTTATATGTCACCTTAAGTTTTATGTTGCTGTCTAGCATTAATGACAATGGAGGGAGCTCTTTAAACATAATAAGTACCTTGGAGCACGCTAAAGTGGCATCTGGCCATTGGCAGAGCTGTGCACCTTTAAAGATAAGTGACGGTGAGGAAGCTAGCAGGATGTCTCTTTCATGGGAATCCTTCTGTCAGAATGTCTGTATGAATAGATGCTCTTTAACATCATTGTTTAAATCCAAGCATATCTTCCTTAGGAATAAATTCCTCAGGGAGACAAGTCCTGCTTTTTCTATTTCTCCCTTATTTGGCTTTAGATTCTCCTATTCTAGTACGCGACTAACAAATACTCCTCCATACCTCCTCAACATGCTTTCATGCTTGGGCTTTCACCAGTACATAATTGGTCCTTTATTTTAAATGCTGCTCCCTTCAAGTTTCCCTCAGGGATTTTGCATCCTTGCCTGTCTCACTTTCTACAAATGTACCAGGGGTTTTTCTTGACAGCCCAAACCTATTCCTGTAAGAACCCAGAAGGGCTCTTGGAAAGGAAATTGTTAGCTGATGGCTGTAGTCCCATGGTAGTCACTGCATCAGATTATGCCTGTTCAAAATGTATTGAATTCTATCTTAAAAACCTTCTGTGGTGAAAATTTTTCTTACAAAAAGGTGCCTAGGCCAGTTTATACAGATGGTGCGAAATGCCACTTGAAACCTTCCAGATACTGAAACATCCGATTAGGGAAACACCCAATGCTTCATGCTATTAAACCTTCTGGAGAGATGGTTGGAAGTGAGAGATCTCTCCCTACCTCTCCGTAAAATCAAACCTTCCGCCATTCAGCTGACCTGATGAGCTAAGGGACTTCACTGCACAAAGGAAGTTATAATGTCAGGAGTTGCTGGGACTGCCAGGATTTCCTAACATGCCCTAACATGGCCCCTCACGCCCCACTGCTTCAGGATCCACTCTGCTATAGTACTACATTTACAATCATGGCAGCACTGTGTTTCAGATACATCACTCATCTCTGAGTAGAGTAGTTTGTCCGTGTGCCACCACTAGTGCTTAGGTTAACAGAGATCTTCTTCCCTAGTGTTTTCAGCTGAAAGATTTGTCGGGAGCAGCCAAGCCTTGCAAGGATACAACAACATGGGGATGGTCTGTTTCAGTTTGTCACCAGTCCTCTGCTACGCAGAGCTCCTCAAAGCATCTCAAAACTTTTCTTGGATGGTATTTTTATTGCATAGAGCAACAGAGAGCCTTGGGAATGACCTGGTGTGGTTGAGTTTTCAGCTCTCTGAGTGTAGAGTAGCTATCAACAGATACTGGTACATTATTGCTGAAGAGTCACCGTGCTAGTTTAAGTCATTCTGTCTAATATTCTCCTTTCTCTTTAGTGTTACTAAGGAACACACAAAAGCCTAACCAAAATATAGGTGATGGTAATATTTTTGAGTACTGATGCTGAAGAGAGCCACCTTTAAAACATCATTTTGAAAATAGTTGCCACTGATCTGGTTTTCTAAATGGTCTGTGCTAATCTTGACTGAAGAGAGTGTGGGAAAAAAAACTTTTCAAAAAAATTATCCATGTCTTCTTTTCCTAATAGAGGCTCAGTCCAAGTTACAGGCTCTCTAACTTTGAAGACCCAGGGTTGTGATTTATAAAATTTGACAAGCGTCTTGAAATATTGCAAGGAGTTGATGTGTTTGATGCTGCCTTTGCTCTGAAAACCAAAGGATCTGTCTTGACCGAAGAGCAGCAGCCTCTGCCTGTGAAGCCCCCAGGGTTGGCGGGGCTGCCAGACCTTTGGGGTTCTTCATACGGGACACACAGGCGGTGGCAGCAAAGTTTACCTCCTCTCAGGAAAAACAACATCCTTTCTGTGTGTCCTGGTTTGAATGATACAGGGCTAATTTCTCTTTCAGTAATTTTAGTTTTCAGTAAGGTCTCTTGTAATGCTTGGGAAAATTGTGGTTTAAAAGACTCTAGTGTCTGTATTTGTGAAAATATTTACTTTATAGGCAGCTATGGTATGTGGGTTTCAAGGTCTCAGTGTTTTGAGCTAGCCAGGTGTGGGGATGAGGAGGAGCAAGACTCGGGCACTCGAACCAAGCTATCCCACGGGATTATTTCATACCACAAATGTCACATTCAATATAAATTAGAAACTTTGCTGAGGAGTTTTCTCCTCTTCTGTGATGGCTGCAATCCTGAGAACTCCTTGCCCTGGTGCCGGACCCCTGAGCCCTTCCCTTCCTCCCGAAGCCGCAGCGCTCGCAGTGTCCAGGACCAGCTTCCTACTGCTGAAATGGGCTGAGTATAATCCTTGTATATTTTATATTGGTATTGGGATCAATATTTTTTTTTTAGTATTATTAATGTTAATTATCTAGTCTTGTTCCACTAAATCTGTTTATATTTCAGCCCTCGGGTTTCTTTCTTTTTTCCGATTTCCCTTCCCGGGTGGGAGGGGTCATCAGGTGAGACAATAATTGCCTGAACGACAATAAATTGTTGTGGGTTCCTCAAACCACAACTGTTGTGGTTTTTTTTTTAAATTTTTGCTTTAAGACATATCTAATACCTCATGGATGAAGCCGGGATATTCTCTCCTTTGGGATTTACGGGCTGCGCTGATCCGTTACCCGCCCGCCAACGGGCGGTGCGCGCGGCCGCCAGCGGGCGGCGCTGCTCCGCCCCCTGAGGGAGCGGGCGGGCGAGCGGGCCAGCGCCGGCGGGACACGCGTTCTCCTCACGGCAACGCCGCGCTGGCCTGGGGGACACCGCGGCCATGAGTTCTCTCCCCCAGCCGTCAGGCTGCGGCAGACGGTGCCGGCAGCCGTGTCCCGGCTACCAAGCGCCCCCCGGGACCGCCGTTCCTGAGGGGGAGCAGGAGGCGTGGGCCGGCGCGCCGCCTTCGAGCGGAGCCCTCTGGGGCGGGCGGGAACCCCAGCGGGGAGGGAAGAGTTTCTTACGCTTTTCTTTCTCCTCTCGGAGGAAGAAACTGTTTATTTCTGAGGAAATCCCACCCTAGCCCGCGAAGGAGGATGGATTGTCTGCAGTGACAACGTCTTAAAATCCAGGGAGAGAAGGGCGAACGCCCAGGCCGCTCCGCTCCGGGCTTCCCAGGCGAGGAGACGTGGCTACCGGCCCGGCCCGCAGCCCCTCAGAAGGGAGGCGGGCAAGGGGAGGAGAGAGAGGGAGGGACGGGTGCCCGCTGCCGGCAGGGGAGGCAGTCAGAGGTCCCGTGCCGCAGGCGGGCTGTGGGCAGCCGGCCGCCCGAGGGGCGCGTTGCCAGCCGAGGCAGCAGGTAGGGCGCTGAGCACCGGCCTCCCGGCGCGTCCCGCCCCTGCACCCCCTTCCGCCGCTTTTTCCATAGCCCGAGCAAAGCCTGGGGGCTTCTTCCCCCCCCCCCCCCCCCCCCAATTCAATGAGCTAAGCGCCAGCACTGTCTGGACTCCTCTGAACGAGTTAAGCTTTTGCTACTTAAAATAGCCTTGCTCCCGCGAAGCGTAAGTAGAGCGACCCTGGGCTGTGCCGCTCGGCAGACGGCCTCAGGCGAGGGGGGCTCCGCCAGAGGGGACGCGGCCGCGGGCAGAGCTGGAGCCTGCGCTGGGGGCGGGAGGCGGGGGCCTGCCTGGGGCCTCTGCCCGTTTGCCGTGCCCCCCGGCCCTGAGCTGGGCGCCAGGGAAGGGCAGGGCGAGGCCGAGTTGTGCGCATCGTGCTGAGGAGGACTGGTACAGGGGATCTTATTGCTTTAAATACCTGCCTGAGGGACCCTGCTGTGAGTGTCCGCTGTTCCTGCCCCACCGAGGGAGCCGTCTGCAGGCAGCGGTGCTCGCTGATCACTGAGCCTTGCGTGGCAGGGAAAAGTGTCCAAACCTCAACAAAATACAGTGGAGGGAGAAGCACCAAATATCATTTGTATCCGGGATTGTTGTGGCCATCACCAACCTAAGCGTGCATGTGTAGGGGCATGTAATTTCTTCCTTAAGGGTTACCACTAACATTTGAACACTGCTGTTCATTTCAAGCTAGTTTTACACTCGAAGTGAAGTTAAATCATAAATCCCGGCACCACCTTGTAAGTGGTGCCACACAGAAAGTTGGAGTTCATGTGTAACCCAAGATCGTTCTAGGGTTTCTTGAGGTGAGCTCTGAGTTACCTGGCCCTTACAAACACTTTCTCCAGATAGTGGGGAAAATGGCTGGGTGGCCTCCCTGCATGGACCAGGCTTTTACCTCACTCTGGTCGCATCTTCGGTCAGAGTTACCAAAAACATGCTAGTTACTTGTTCACTTAGGACTCACAAGGGATGCAAACTATTTGAGATGAATAAATATTCTTTGGAAGATATTTATAGCTTGATTATGCAAAAGTTTGCCAATGTTATAAGCAAGAAAAGTTGTTTCCTTTGGGGTTTTTTGTTTTTTTGTTGTTTTTCCTGTAGGCAAAAGGAGTATCAGAAACGTATTTGTGTTCATCCCTGACTCGCTGAAGAAATCACATAAGCTGAGGATGTTACTAGGTATCCAGAGTGTGTGTTAGGTCTTTAAGACACTGACATAGATGTGAAGAAGGAATTGAACTGAGAAGCTAGATCTACTAGAGTTTCCCTTTAAGGGAAATTTAAAGGGAAAATCGCACTGGAACATTTTAGAGTTAAAATAGAAAAAGATTTAATGGTTTCTGTAGGACAAAAATGTACTTTAAGACGTTTGAACGGGGTGGATATCACTGTCTCCCTTGCAGTTACTGTAATTTGCCTGAAGTCCCATCAGAGTGATACCTGTCTGTTGTGGTACCTGCTGCTCTGCAGTGAAATAGGGTCTTGAGTCTCTGAATGCCAGAAAGGCTCTTCTTTCCTTTGTGTATCTGTGGCGGGGGCGGGACACCCCTTACTGTGCAGTTTTTAGATCTGTGTGGCTGATTGTATGTGGGCACCTGACAGATCTGTTTCATTCATGCTTCACTCACTTGGGATGTAGGGACTGTTGCCCTCATGTTCGACGGCTATTCCATAGTCCCCTGGTAGCTCCACACCCTTCACACCTTTCAGAGTTCTATTGGTAAGTCACTGTCTTTTAATTGCAATGCAGAGCTCTAAGATGGCATTTGAGTATAAAAGGGGTTACTTTTTTGTTCCTGTTTTTCTCCTGCAAGTTGTGAATCAGAGCAAGGGTTTCTTATGCCAGGGAACGGAGGAGCTTAACAGGTGGGGTGTAGCTCTCCTTCTGGGCTCAGCCCTGCACACCTCACGCTTTTCCTTTACTCAGGCCAAACTCACTCAGAGGTCAAGTGAAGTCAAGAAGAAGTCAAGAGGAGTTTTGCCTGGGATTTAAGGAAGAGGCTCCATAGCAGTAATAAGTTTAAGTTTAAGGTAATAACAAGATCAGCTAAGGGATTATTTTTAACAAGTGTTTAAAATACAATAGAAGTGGCGATAGATGTGTCTGAAAGTATGCCGCTGTGAGCAGGAAGAAAGATATTTTTCAAGACTTCATTTAAACAAGTTTATAATGCGAATTATGAAACCTTAGTCATTGTGTTTCGTATATATGTGTTTCATATATATATATGACCAAATACCATAAGTTCCACTGAAAATTATAGTAGCTCATTCTGTCCCTCCATATCTGCCAGTTTGTCTGGAATGACATGGTCACACTGCAGACGTCGTGCAGGGTGACTACTTTTGCTGGATTTAAAATAGCAGAGTTAAAAATCTGGTAGTAATGGAGTTGCCTGTTTGTTTAGTGTAAAAACAAAGGTAATGTAAGTTGTTTTTTAACAGCATTTTTTTTGTCAGACTGGTTTGTAAAATTTAGATAATTTTGAAGATAAAAGCCAAAATCCCAAGATTTTAGACCGTCACAAAAAATGAGAGAAAATGTGGATTGAATTTAAGAAATTGTATTTGGCCAAGGACAGGTTAGGATTCTAAATAATTGCTAGGGGACATTTTTTAGATATACCAGTATAATAAAATCATAAATACACCAGGTGTCATAATCTCATAATGTATGTAACATAGCTGTTTAGTTATTTATGTGTGTGTATGTGTGCATATGTATATATAAATACATAAACATATACATGTGTGAGTAAAATTATAAATAAAACATATTATTCTATGAAAATTATAAATAATTAAAATATCATATTTCACACACTTAATACATAGTGATGAACCCCTTCGTTGATGTCATCAGAAAGAGAAATAGAGCTAATAACTGGCAAGTTTATAGGTGCCAGATGATAATGATTTCTCTACTGTAGAGGGATTTGTATGACATCACAGCTTTTAAAATTTGGTCTCTTGCTCATTCTCTTTGTCGCACACATACAAGAGTTGCCTAGCTCTGTATTTCAGCAGTGCTGAAAGTAGTACTGTACAGCTGAAGTTTATGTAATATTACAAAAGCAATGTTGGAATTGTTCTCAGCTAAAATATGGAGTTGTGGCTGTTAAAATTTAGGTTTAGGTATTTTATTTTTGAACTTAATGGTGACAACTTGAATATTCTGTGAGCTCTGTGAGCCCTTCAGTTTTGTTTGATATCATTTACTCATTATTTCTGTCACGCAGTCAAAGTTACTTGATGATGTGATTTTTGGATGAGTTACATTGGCTTTAAGAATTACTCACTGGATAATATATTGACACTGAAAAGAGATATGAGACCTGGATTTCTGACAACCCTCCAGACAGTGGAGATACGTATCTTTGCATTGCCCTTGGAAATTATTCCCATATTTATGTGTTATGGGCAATATACATTTGTAGTTAAGGCAATGATTGCTGCAATTTATACTAAGATGAACACTGAGGTTTTCACCTCTGCACAGTTAAGACACTGTGAAATATCTGCTCACTGTTTAAACACTTTTTCTTTGTGTACAGGATGAATTTCAGACTCTGATATACAGAAATAAATCTTTTAATTAATGTAAGCATTAGAATAGCTTTTTTAAGTGTATCCTTTGAGAAATGCATCGTGTCACGTCTTTGGTGTCCTGAATTATCTCAGCCGGGGCATCATTGGCCTGTAGTAAAAAGAAAAAAAACATCTTCCGTAGCATTAGTGAATGGTGAATGATTGAGGATAAGTTACATAGTATTATTTGTCATCTTTTCTTTACTTTTTGCAAGTTGTTATTTTTCTTGTTCCACTAATCACTAGATAATTCTTCAGAAAAGAACAAACTCTACATTGCCTCTTGATTTCAGTAAGAGATACGCTGCAGTGTGCCTATAGGGGAAAAAAAAAAGATTGCTACCTCTGTTCACCTTATAGTGCAGGGGTTATAATTTTTCATGAGGGCAGATCAACTTCATTTTTTGAAAAAATAGGAGGTAGTATCTGTCTTTATGAAGAACAGTGTGCAGCCTCTGTGCCGTTGGAAGCAAGGATAGTGGCAGCCATGCTGAAAATGGACCATAATTAATTAATTAAAGAAGATTTAATGTGCTAACTTTTGCTGATTAATACACTTTCTATTACAAATATTAGTAACAAAAGAACAAACCATAACTTTGACTGCTTATTATCTGAGCTGCCTATTTTGCTTGGTCTGGATAGAAAACAAAGAGTGAGGCAAAGAGAACTGAACTGGGAGGCAGAATAATGCAAAGGACAGCAGGCAAATGAAGTACTGGATTTAGAGTTATGCTAAACTTCTTTAATTCATCAAGCATCACATTCATTTTGCTGTTCCTACATAACAATCTTCACTACTCAAAATTAGAACATTCCCAAACAACTGTTTAGTTCTGTCCAAAGATGGAACTAAACTGAATATATCTTCAAATGGTTTTCAGTAAAAAAAAATGCAAAATAAATTCATTATTCCCTGAAAAATTAATACTTCTCAAAGTTAAAATTATTTCACCATCCAAAATATTGTAAACCTCATAAAATTAAGATTGAGGATTAAGTTTTAAAATCATACAAACCTATTAAACTGGGATCATAAAAATACGGTATTCTAAAAAAATCTGTTCAGTTTTGGGTTACCGTTTTAAGAGGGGAAAAAATACACTTGTAAAACAAATCTGAATATATTTTAAAAAATGATTAAAAATACTTTGTTTTAGGACCAGGCATGTTACTACACAAAATCGGTATTTCATTGTTAATATTGTCATTTGCAGTTTATTGTGCTATGCTGGAAAAAGAATTCAATTATATTAAAGGGAATGTGTTTTTGTAAAATATTGAAGATGTATTTTTTTATAGGGGGAGTTTTTGTTGAATTAACTTTGTGATGATAAAAAGTGAGTTAGTATTCTAGGATTTACAAGAATGCAAAATACTAATGGGTGTGTTGTTGCTTTCTGTGTGAAAGTATACTGTTCTGCAGTTACAGGTATTTCATTGCCTCATAGTAAAATCAAGTTATAAAAAAAGTAACAGAAATAACTTTAATTTATTTGGTTACCTTAAGTAAAAGCCTGAAAGAAGTTTAGTACAGACTTTGGAAATGCTTCCTTTGGAAAAACAGTGACATCATTGTTGGAAATCACAGTAAATATAATATCGAGAAACATAAATTTTCTCAGTGGTAAATTTCTACCTGTAATGAGGAACACCTTTTCTTCTTGGGAATTGTAAGATAGGCGGATATTTGGACTAGAAGTACAAGTATAAAAATAAAAAGGGTAAAGTGTAATTCAGTTATATTTATAAAATATTCTGAGATTTTTAAACAAGAGGATAATCAGTCTTTTCTGATAGTGTTTTTTTGCATGCAAATTGTTATATCTGAATTATAATTATGATCTAAGTATTTCTGAAAGTGTTGAAGTTAGCCGAAAGTAAAATTTTGTATTTTGCTTTCAGTTGAACGTTGATATAGAAAATATAGAAGTGTGTTAATCAGGAGAATGAAAGGTACTTCTTACATATATTCCAATATTCTTACATATTTTCCAATTAAGAACAGGCCAAGGATAATAGAAGTGATACCAGCAGATAATAGCTTGTTTCTCAATTGAAGGCACCTTGTGAGGAATATCATCTTAAAAAAAAATCTTGTCCTTTAAGCCTTTCCAAATCAGAAGTTATGTTACTGCCTAGAACTGGGCATGGGAAGCCCATCATGAATTGCTGGAAACTACTGAGAATGTGTACCAGTTGTTTATCATAGAAGTAAGGTCATAAGATACAATTCTTTTTTTTTTTTTTCCAAGAAAAATCTCTGTGCACAGTTGCTGAAGTGCCCTTGAGTTTTTTTGGTTTTTGTCTTTGTTTTTTTTTTTTTTTTAAATAATGTTGCAGTACATGTGGTTCAGTAACGTCAACTGGAAGGACAGTAGGGGAAACGGCACAGAAACCTTTCCACCATTGCTTTCAGAATTTCCAATTCTTCCCAATATTTCAAGTTATTAAAATAATACTCTTTTTAGAAATAAGCAAACTCAAACATGATCAGGCTTTGAGAACATGCTGCTTGTTGGTGTACGTATACCAAAATTAAACTGTAAATTCCATAGGTTTTGAGTAATTATGTTTCTATGTTTGTACAGTATGAAAATAGCAGAGACCTGGGTCATTACTAATCTCCGGAATGCTGGAGTAAATAAGTCCTAACAGTAAAATGATCAGTTAGGCATACTTTGTATCACATTCTGATACAAGTGCAGTCACATTAATACTAGGAATATTTAGTTTAATTGAACTGATTTCCATCTGTTCTTTTCTAAAAATAGGCAAGAACAGTTAGAGGCATCTCAGGTGGAGGAAACAGAGAAATCATGTTTTTTAAATATTTAAATCTTGTAGAACTTCTGGTTATGTGTCGTTCTTGCCTGTCAATTTGCATAAACACTTAAACCTGTATCGGCTAGGTGAAAGCACTAACCATCCCAGTTCTGCGCTCACCAAAACCCATGGCTGCATGGTCACAGGGTTGCATAGTTCTTAACACAAGTGTGCAATATTCTGCAGAAGGAAGTGCACTTAAGAAATGTCATTTGTTGACGATCAATCTGTTCTGCCCTGGCATTGTGTAATTACAAGATTCTTTAACATTGCTCTAATTGCTCTAATGTTCTTATTGTAGGTTAGACATCTGAAGCAATGGGTGACTGGAGCTTTCTGGGGAGACTGTTAGAGAATGCGCAGGAGCACTCCACGGTTATTGGCAAGGTTTGGCTGACGGTACTGTTTATCTTCAGGATACTGGTGCTGGGGGCTGCTGCTGAGGAGGTCTGGGGAGACGAGCAGTCGGACTTTACATGCAACACTCAGCAACCTGGTTGTGAGAATGTTTGCTATGACAAAGCCTTCCCCATTTCTCACATCCGCTTCTGGGTGCTGCAGATCATTTTTGTTTCCACTCCAACCCTCATCTACTTGGGCCACGTGCTGCACATTGTACGCATGGAGGAGAAGAGGAAAGAGAAAGAAGAGCTGAAAAAGAAGGGAAGCATCAAAGACAGCAACTACCCAGGAGCAGCATCGTCTGGCAGTGGTAGTGGAGGAGGCAGCAGTAACATCCCTCTTGGCAAAAAGGGGAAGGAGAGACTCCCGATCCGTGATGGACATGGTAGAATCCGTATGGGGGGTGCCCTGCTCCGTACCTACATCTTCAACATAATTTTCAAGACACTGTTTGAGGTGGGCTTCATTGTGGGCCAGTACTTCCTGTATGGCTTTGAGCTAAAGCCAGTCTACCAGTGCAGCCGCTCACCTTGCCCACACACTGTGGACTGCTTCATCTCAAGGCCAACTGAGAAGACCATCTTCATCATCTTCATGTTGGTGGTGGCCTCTGTCTCCCTGCTGCTGAACATGCTTGAGATATATCACTTGGGATGGAAGAAGCTTAAGCAGGGCATGACAAGCCGATATAGCCTTGAGATGCCTGTTGCAACAATGACACCAGTCATGGTATCAGGGGAGTCTAAACCTGTTGCCCTGCCACCACCATCACCACCCGTGGTGGTAACAACTGCCGCGCCCCTCCCTGTTCTGGCTGACACCCGTGCTGTCACACCACTGCTGACCCCGGTGACCATGGCACAGTACTATGCTGCGGCTGCTCCAAGACCACGGCCCCCCTCCAACACGGCCTCCATGGCCAGCTACCCCGTTGCTCCACCAGTTCCTGAGGAGAGGCACCGTGCTGTGAGTCCCACGGCCATCTCCACTCCTGTCACCATCCCGACCCCCATCCCCACGCCCACACCAGCTGTCATCAACTACTTCAACAGCAACAGACATGCCCTGGCGGCTGAGCAGAACTGGGTCAACATGGCAGCTGAGCAGCAGGGGAAGGTGCTCTCCAGCTCAGCAGCCTCTTCTACCCCTAGCAGTGTCCGGCATCCCCTTCCCGAGCAGGAAGAGCCACTGGAGCAGCTACTCCCACCTCCAGCTGGGCCACCTGTCGCTGTGGCCAACAGTGGCAGCAGCACCAGCCTTAGCGGGGCAAGCGGCAGCAAGTGGGATGTGGAGGGTGAAGAGGAGCTGTCAGAGGAACGGCCCATCTCAGCTACCTGCACCACCGTGGAGATGCATGAGCCACCGCTGCTCGTAGACGCACGGCGCTTGAGCAGGGCCAGTAAGTCGAGCAGCTGCAGAGCCAGGTCAGACGACCTGGCCGTGTAGTGCGGTCACCTCTGCTCAGAGGAGCAGGTGATGGAAGGCAGAGTGGGCAGGGGAGCTGCCTGGGGAGGCCAGGCCTAGTGTGGGTGGGAAGGCCTGGGTTTCAAACTTTGACGTTTGCTGTTTTTGCACTCTGTGAGTTGTAGTGGGGAAAAATAGCAACATTTTCTAATAGGTCAGGGGTGGCCGAAGCGCAGCCCGTGGGTCAAGGGACCAATCCTGCTTTCCGTCATGTCCATGGCAGATCTCCCAAGGGCAGCCATAGGGGAGGCCTGCACAGGTAACAGGTGGTGATGGTAGCTGGTCATGTGCCCCGAGGCTGACTTTCAACTGAGAAAAATGTTAATATCCCTAGTGCCCATGTGCCTGGCTGTTATCTCCCTCTTGCCCTTGCCTTCACTTCCTCTCTTTTTCACATAAGCTCTACATGAGCGGAGGTGATGACTTACTGTCTTCCTCTTAGATCTTACATAGCCCTATGGCAAACATCAGGGTGGCGTATCGCCTATTGGCACCTGTCATCTCTGCGGACCAACTTGCCATATTAAAGGTGGCTCAGTCTCTTCCATATAAACATGAATTAATGAAGCCTTTGTGCTCATGGCAAATTGCCAATGTGGTCCTCAGCCGGGCAAAGTTTAGGTAACCCCTGTAATAGGTTTTTGAGATTCATCTTTCTATAATTTTTTTCACTCTTGACCTGTTAGGAAGTGTTGGGTTTGACCTTCTATCCAGTGTTTGCCGACCATGATCACACCATGTTTTTAAGCCCACAAATATGTTTGAGCATGTTTGATTATAATTTTAGATGACTTCTGAAATTGCTTAGAGGAGGACAGGAATTTAAACCACACCTCAGAAATTATTACACAGGACAATTTCTCTTCAGAAAGCAAGGATTATGATTTCAATACATTGTGGCCCCATACGTTGCCCATGGACAAACAATAGGATAAAGTACAGCTCTGCATTTTAGACTATTAGATATCAGCTTAAGTTTGTTGGAAAAAGGCTTTTTAGAAGTAAACTTGAGTGCACATTTTTAAGTATTTGAACATTTTGAGAATAATTTTGATCTGTAGGTTTAAAGTTACTTGACTGTGTACTTAATCATTTTAGTTTGATTTTTAATCTTACAAGAAATGTAAGGGGAAAGAAACTTACTAATGGTAAAATTCCCAAAGCAACATTATTTCCTGTTGTGTTCTGCCCTTTCCTTTAACAACAATCTGTAGTGTCTTACAGGTCAGTGAAAACAGATTTAGACAATATTGTATTGCAGAAAAGGTGGCTAAAATACCTGGGCAACATGCTAGTGGCTGAAGGGTCTATTCTGATCCCACTAAAGTCACTTGCAGAATTTCCATTCAGTTTAACAAGGAGCAAGATTTGGGGATGGATCTTGCAGGCCTTATTCAAGCAAAACTAACATTCACGTGGAGTTTTGGGAGCCAGAAGGAATGTAGATTTGGGGCCTTAGACAAAGGCATTAAAATCCTGCTTTTGAAAATTGTGTGTTTCCCTTAAATATGGGTGGAGGAAACTACTGGGTATTTTTTTCTAAGGTGCAGCTTTCCTTACAGCTGGCTCTGTCCTTTATTCCTTTGTAACAAGAACTCTCACAGTCAGAATTTTGAATACCTGATAAGGCTCAGGAGAGTTTAGGTACAAAAGGAATGCCAGATTAGGCCCAACTTCTGTTCTAAGCAAAAGGCAAAAGAACTGAAGCTCAGAGTCAGTCCAATTGCTGCTGTAAATCGAAAGTACTGTAATTGGAGCCGAGCAATCAAACACTGGGATAGCCCATTGCATCTTCAAAGTATTTGGCCTGGCAGTGCAGTCCTTACTCAGGCAAAGCAGGGTCACCCTGTAGCAAATAGTTACAATTGCCAGTTATCTCTGCTGTTAAATGTTTTTCGGAATGTGTTTACTTTATTCAACAGTTAAAATATATTCCCACGACTCAAGATTAAACATTTGTTTTTACTGCTTTCTGAGTAGACACAGAGAGTTTCTCCTGATCAGAGGCACTGTTCTGCAAGCTTTGGGCATGTTGTCTTACGACTTCTTGACCTGCTTGTGGTGAACTGGGTGAGGAGAAGTCTTTCTGCTGCCACTGATCTTGGGGGCAGACACTGTATTAAAAGTCAATGTACAGTAGTACAATAAAGATATTTACTATTAGGTGTTCAGCTTCAGGTATGCTCTTGTGAATTCTCTATGTTATAAGCCATAAAAACCCATTCTGCAAGAAAGCTAAGAGCTAAATTCTGCTTTCTATTGTATCCATGCAACTATGCTGAACTTGGACTAAAGTTGATAAAGTTGCCTAGATGTAAACAAAGCCAGAGTTTAACACTCAAAATTTTTAGATTTGCTATCATCTATAGTAGCCGTTTTGTAAATTCTGCTAGGTGCCAAGTGATTATATTGCTCAAACAATGCTATATGCATCTCTGTGTTTTAGTACATAAAAATTCATGGGCTATATTTTACTTTCTTTTGTGCTTATGAAGAATGAAGTCAAAGTCTCTCTGGAGTATATTTATATAAGCCAGACCACCTGAAATACGTGCTTTTTTTATATCAACGCCTGAGAGCAAAAACGGCTTGTTGTTTGATGGAGCTCTGAATCTTTCAGTCCTTACTTTAGTACAAACCTCACAGAGTGTGTCCTGCGGGATTACTTCCATATTGTATATAAAAAATAATAACAGAGATAGGTTTAACTTAGGATCAACTGATACTAGTCTGCCCTTTTCAAGTTAATATGTGTGTGGTTAGACCTGCAGGGAGTTCAGGTGCTTTTGTGGAATATATGGTATTTTCAGGCAGAGTAACTACTGGAAAGCTGTAAAAGATCATTTTTCCTGTTGGGTGAAGCTCGGGGGGGAGATACGTAACCCTTTTGCAACCCCTAAGAGAAATCTGACAGAGCAGCTTCCGCATCCAAGCAGTGCTGGTCTGAGAAAGCAAAGCTACAACTTGCAGGTTGTATTTTTAAGATCAGCTTAAGTTTCTTCACATAACCATACAACATCAAGCTTCTTGGTTACCTACAATTTCATTTGGAGTCCAGTAATTGTTTCTTCATTTAAGCCCAGGTAACATTTGGCAGAACTCCCCCATTAGTGCTAATAACTGCTTTTAATTGCCACATCACATCTGGAATCAGATTTGTTGAAAAAAAATCTTACTGGTGTGGCTGATTTTGAGTACTTTAATTAGTCTTTACACCTGAATGATCACTGAATTTGACATGCTGTGGGTAAAGCATAATTATGCAGACTTCCATAGTTCTAGAAAATATGTACAAACACCGACTAGCTTGCAGAACAGAGTCTCTTGGCAAAAATAATCTGCTAATTTCCAAGTCATTTACTCTTTCACATCAATTAATTCCAAAGAGGGAACTGGTAGCAAATAATACTTTGATTTAGCCTGGTCATACGGCTGTTCGAGCCACAATCCTGAAAGACCTTATACACTCACCTAACATGAAACCAGTAGGTAAGTTACTACAAAAGCAGAAGTCAGAATGGAATCATGCCTGATATTAAGCAAACCAAAAAAAAAAAAAAAACCAACCCACCCTCATTTTTTCTCTTTGAGTAGAATGACTGTGAGAAAACTGTTCTCTTACTTGAAGTTGAAAAAATGCTAAGGTAAGCTATGGAAAAGAGAAGGAGAAGCTGAAAAAAAGATACTCCTCGAACAAGTTAGCAGGTGTATGATATGCTGCTCTTTTTGCAGTAAGTCAACTCACTGGTGCTAGTTGACCCTGCTTGGAGCATAGGGGGTTGGGCTAGATGATTTCCAGAGGTCCCTTCCAACTGCAATGATTATATGAAACATAGTTTCCAAATCACTGATTTCATTAGTACATTTTTCTTAATAGCTTAACAAAGAGATATTAAAAATATATCTGCATTGCATGTAAATACATAGTTTCTTGGCCATGGTCACAGTTGATCTGTTTCCTATCACTGAGCTTTTTTAATTAGTGCAGCTGTCAGTTAATACAAAAGAAAATGAAGCATAGATAATTTAAAACCCCACATTTCTTCCCATTGTATTTTGATTAAATGAAGACAGCCTGCTAGAACCTTCCCTTTAATAAAGTGGTATATTTTACCTGTGAAAATCAATCTCTTGTTTTTTTCGTAGATAAAAAAGTGCTCCTTGAATTTGGTGGCATTGAAAAATCATAGTTTCTTGAAAATAGGTAGCATGCACTGAAAAAGCAGATGAACTGTGTTGTTTTCTGGTGTAATTTGGAAGCCGATTATGTGCAAAGTGGTACCAGGGATTGATTTGGCTCAGTATATTTGTTGTTCATAAAGGCACTTAGAGCTAATTAAATGTCTGACATTTTGCAGCTCTTGAGGTTATTTTCTAGTATGAATACGTAAGTGTAGGATCAGTAAAATAATAAGGCAAGCTTTAAAAACCAGATCAGTACCTAGGTCCTTTTTTGTTAGTCATAGGACCACCTCCTCAGCTGATACAAACTGTTGTATTCCACTGAGTTCATGTGGGTGACAACAGTCTGCAGAAGCAGAGCGTTGAGCCCCAAGGTCTTTTTGTTTAATACAGACACTAACACCATGGATTTGAACAGGCTGGGTTTTTTTAATTCCAAATGTTTTTGTTTCATTTACTTTGATTTTTCTTGTGAAAAGTGTGCTCTTGTAATTTTGATTTTCTGAAGTTTACATTCAGTTTTTGATTTCAGATTGCACATTTGGATGAAATAAACTGTTTTCTAAGTTTACGTTTGTATAAGAAGTAAAAGAATGACTCTGCCAATATGTTAAACCTAAGAGAGAAATGTCTTACTATAACACAGGAACTCTTCAGGCATAAGGCAGTACCATTAAAGACAATTTAACCTGATCACTGATCTATAGTATCAGTTTTCTCTGATACTTAAAATATGGGAGCTGGATATATACAAGGAGCACACTGTGGAAAAAGATACTTTTCATCATGAACTCCATTACTGCCAAATAAATTAAGGTTCATTACTATTGATGTGCCTTCTTATGTGTTTAGAGGTTCAGTGACAAAAACTAGCTGTGACATATGTCCTTTAAGAGCTAAATTTACAGCCTGGTTTAAAATTCCAAACAAAATACTTGTGGAAAAACACTGCACTGTTACACTGTAGAAGATAATACAGAAGATAAATGTTTTTATTTCTAGCCAAAAATACGGTTCTGAGCCTGCAAATACAATTTCATGCAAGTTATTTTTACTCTTGCAAATAAGACCATTAAAGGTAATGGGACAATTTGCATAAGCAAAAACCACTGATGTGAAAAAGAAATTATAGATTTGCATTTTAAGTTTGTTGTAAGATGCCAATCAAATTCCAGAAGTTTCAGTCCTTGAAGAGTTATGCAAGATATGTGAACATATTTTAAGGTGGAGAATATATTCCTATTCCCATTGACACTGTTTCTCACAGTTAAAAGGTTGTAAAGCATAAGAAAGCTTTACTCAGAGCTTTCTTGTTGCTTACCAGATGTTTGTCTTTTACATGACAGAATCTGACAACAAACACAATGAGTTTTCTGGGCTGTCAGGAACTTGTAATAACAATAAAAGCAGCGAACAGTTAAAAGTGCTGTCTTCAAAGAAGTGCCTTGTGTATTAAATTCTGTAAAAAACAAGTTGATGTAAACGGTAATTTACCTCATATGTTTACAAAATCATGACTAAATAAACTTTTTGTACCACAGCATTGTCTCTTTTAGATTAAATTTTCGTGGTTGTTTTCGTGGTCTTTTAAAATACTAACACGGCAGAACAGTTAACTGAAGTCAGTTAGCTCTCTCCCTTTATTCACTTACGCTGCTGCTTCCCTTCTTCATATGAAGTGCTCACTGAATTGCGTCTGTTGGAAAACTGGATGTTGAAACCCATCTCCATGCAGAACTCCCAGTGGCTTCAAAGGAAGTTCACAATCCAGAAGATATGTATGAGCAAGATCTACTCTAGCAGGTGCAAGGGGTGAAGTGCTGAACCCCTTGAAATCAGCATGAGGTCTACCTCTGGCTTCTGCCTTGGCTCTTGTTTTGACACACGAGTCACTGTTCGTCTCATTCTGTGCCATGTGGTGTTTAATAGTGACTCCCATCTTTTCCTGCAGTGCTGACTCACTAACTTTGATTTGTCCGTCTATCTGATGTGTCTAATGAGACTGCTACCTGTAAATGTATGAAGGATTTTAGTGCAGGGAAGATGTCCTTACTGGGGATAATGTGGAGCACCCACTGCATTTGAAATTTGCTGATTTGCCCCATATAGGCAAAGTTCACCGTTTAGTACACAGAAGTGTAACACAGTTTTGTACTGAAAATGTACAATATGCTAATGGCAAGTTAGTCTTGTATAGTCCCGTGAAGAGGCCAGGTCTAGGTTTCCAAGAAGTTTAACTTGTGTAAAACAGCAATGTGGGCAGGACTGAGTGACTTTTGCAGAAGTCTTAAAATAAGTATGAAGGTTTTATAAAACTTTATTTCATATGCAGCACTTAGGTGCACCTGGCAGGGCAGGACAGTTTCCATCTTGTAGTACTGAATGTTTGTCTCTCTTATGTTAGTACAGTTGAGTGTATTTTTTTGGTGCCTCCTGTGCTCAGGCAATGCTGTTTCTGCTTTACGTGATGTATTGCTATGGTAAACCAGATTATTCAGTGTCTTTGAAAACTGGGCAGGGGTAAAGCAGGCTGACAGGAGTATAATATGAATAGTACTAAGATGATGCTTTGCAGTAATAAGCTAAGGAAGAAAGTGAATAAAGTGATATGGTAATACCAACTGTATTGTTAAAGATAACTCACTTGCCTCTGACCAAGAGCACTTTTTACTACAAATATATGTGGCCAGAATATGTTGCATACTTTCTATTTGAATGCATGTTTCAACGCAAAGTTCCACCGTTTTGTCACTTGAAGAACGGACAGTCAGAGTACTCCCAAGAGAGCCGAGAGCATCAGCTGGTGCAGATGCAGCTGGGCTCTTCCTCCCTCGGGATGCAGCTGCACTGCCGTCACCTAGCGTCCACTCTCTCCTAAAGAATTTCTGGCTGGAGTATGAAATAGGAATGTTGCTACTCTTGGTCTCTAAAGGCCTGATGTGGGTACTTTTTGCTGCCACATTGGGCAAAACAGCTTGATGTCAGCATGTGGAGGGAAGGTGTGCCTGACTCATCCACAGCTGCACAGTGAAGATCCCGATGGTAATGGGAAGAGGTATACTGGGGGGGCGATCTCTAACCTCCTCTGCTAAATCTCTCTACAATTGTGCTGAAAGCCAAATGAGAAGCATCCCTGTACTGCTGCTGTTGTCACCAGGGAAGTGGCACAGGAACAGTCATCTGGGCTTTAGCAAGCATTTTCACTGTGACTGCACAAAGAATGGGATTTAACTAACTTCATCAGTGCTTTCCCACTGTAGCGGGAGTAGAAACGAAGGCAGTACACATTGTCTTCCAAGGAAACAGATGTCAGTAGGCCTCAGTAGGGCTGACATTTTGATAACTTTTGGCAACTGGATGTACACCAGGTCTAACCGTCTTTGTGTCTTTTCAGCTGACAATAGAATAAGCAGATGCTTATCCAAAATCACAAAACTGAAGAGAGAGCCTTGTCATAAAGTCGGCCTAGGAAGAATGTGTTATTCTTGGAGTGTCGTAGTCCAGGAAAACAGGGTGTTTGAGGAAATACACTTTTTAGCACTTACAGGTATGTGATATTATGCCAGAATTACAAGCAACAAGTACTGCTACTACATTAGTAGAACAGTTGGATTGCACCAGCTGTTCTTCATTGTATAAGTTTTTTTCATTTATAGAAAGAAATCAGTGGTACATAGAAACAAAATATCCTTCATGGGTAGTTACCTCCTTTTCTTTTTCTCACGGTAGATGATCTGTGTATCCGTGTGTCACCAGCAGTAGTACAGAGTCTATCAAAACTATTTTTAGTATCTAGAGAAGGATCTTCAACGTGTGGGCTTTTGCCATACCCAGTTTTTAAGGATGACCCTCAGCATTTACGGCAGCGGCTACAGATGTGGTTAAAATGCCTGGTGCTGCACAGAGCGGGGATGAGCAAACTAACGCCGAGGTCACAAAGAGCTGCCCAGGCTCACTGTGTTTGCCTGCATCACTAACATGATGCCAACCAAGCCAACTCCACCCTATGTGTGGTGGGTGCCTTGTGTCAACCAGATCTTTGTCATTTTAGAGGTTGTCTCCTGAGAAAAAAAACAACAACCAAATGATTACCTGCCATTCTTCATCCTCATTATTTATTTGTCCCAAGAAAGCACGATAAAAATATACTGAAATGTCCAGACTTCTGCATTTCTAAATAGTGCGAGACATGGCTTTTTAAAGAGTTCCCATGCTATCTAGAGAATATTTTTGAAAATGCAAAGGGCTTAACAAGTTCAAACTCTCAAAAAGACATTTTTCTGTGAGATACATTTTTCCTGTGTTTGCACAAGATCTACCAAAGTCAGTGAACTGGTAGAGGAAAATGAAATATAACCTTACTTTCCACACGAGAATATGGGTTGTATTTCTATACTCCTCAATTAAATGAAAACTAAAAAATAGGAGCAAATGGTTATCAGCTATCATACATCTCACTTCCCAGTTTGAGAAGATTAAGCTTTCTAAAGATTCTGACTTTAAGAAATGTTGTGGTCTTCTGAGCAGAGACTAAGGGATAATTATGGTTGAACTATCCAGCCCCACAGAGGAACCTACTGTTTGCTTTGCCTGGCTTATGTAGTGGGGTTTGCTATGTAAATTCTGCACAAAATGCAGAAGTAAGCAGCTGAGGATGGTTTGCCTAAGCAAACTCATTCATGTTAGGATTATGGATACTCTGGGGGAAAAGTACCTTCTTCATTATGAGCAGTGGAAGACAAGGAAAAGCGGAGTCATCGAGTTAAGAGTAGTTACATTTCTTTCTAGTTCTCTGTTGAGGTATTTAATGCTGAATTGTACCAGGTCTCTAAAACAGATGTAGCTTTCATACCCCCATGCACCATCCCTCCTTTCTGACTCTGCTCTGTAAGAGGGATTTAAATTTTTCTTTAAGTCATAAAGTTGCTTCTGTCTTTCGGACTGCCAGTTACATACTTTAGGACCTGATACATGTCTCTAAATAGTCCTGTGACTGAAATTTGAATACAGTAAAAACAACAAAATCAGACAACAGAATGAGCAGTCAGGAGTGATAGCATCTGTTATATTTATTTATATTAACTACACTTAAGTGTGGCTGAAGTTTTGTCATAAATAGCTGCTGCGATGCTGAACATGATTTGTCCTAATTTATTTGTGACCGTGAGGCTTTACTTATCACTGTCACATGTAACAAGTGCTCACGTGTGTTTTTTTCAAAGAAAACACTGGGGTTTTGTAAACCACACCAACTATTTTCTTGAGAAGACAGTCACCATTGGCATGGCCTGGACAGAACTGAGAAAAACCTTGCAGCAAAGCCAGCCTGGCCGGGGTACCCGAAACACACATGGCTGACTCTGGATTTCAATATCCTGGAGTCTTTTCAACTCCCTACGCAATTGAAGTAGTACAGCCCAATGCTTTGAGTGCTAAATTCTTAGGCAAGATTCTACAAAATTATGCCTGCATTTACATTTGTCTGCAAATGTGGCTGTATGAGTGACTGCAGTGGTTTGGGATTTTACAGCCCAGAGAAGGATGCAGTCTGCACCAGCCTCTTGCTGTGGTCTGCATGAGGATTACGAGTCTAACTTTTGGTTAAAAGCTCTGGTCTTTATTCGTCGCTCGTGAGTGGACCCTTTTTTCAGCATATCTGTCACTGAGGTGGAGTTGCAAGTGCCCACCTGTTGGCCACCTCCATGGAATTCTCGCAGCAAGCAAAGCTAATCCTTCAAAGCAGCCTGGTGGTACAGTCTGCTCCTGATTCATCTGAGCTGTGTAGCTTAATTAAGGTTCATAACTTAATTAAGACTAGGAAGAAATTCTTGTCTTCCTCTGTAAGATAAAACCATAAAATGTGCCTCAACGATTCTTGCATTGTCCAACTTTTTGTGCCACTTCGCTGCTATGGAAACCCAAACATCCGGAGGTCTCAGTTAGCACAATCCCCTGTAGTGTGCTGTAGTCACAGCTTCTGGCCACAGTGTACCCAACATTTCTTCAGAAGAAAAATATCTGATAAGTCCCAGCAAAACTAGAAATGTCATAGTTTTGATCCTCTAGGGTTGAAAAATAACAAACAAGATTGCTGTCCACTCATCACACAGTTTTTATCAAGTGGGATCAAAAAAAGCTCCTGTTTGTCATTCATGTGTTTATAGAACAACTAAAATAGCAAGCAAATATTTCCAAGCCTGTAAAAAATCTTTTTAATTAAAAGATTTTTAAATTACTTTTTAAAAGCTTCTTTCTCTTACAGAGAGATTATAGGCCTTAGAAAAAGTTCAGGAAGAGGACTGTACCTGCTTCTGTTGGCCTGGTCTGTGAAATAAGAGCTCATCACTGCAAAGTGATAGTTGTAAGTAAGGTCAGCTGACATTCAGAATTTCTATTTCCCAAGGGATCCTGAGATTTCAAATCGGAATTCAATATATCTTCACACATTCTTCATGAAACCAAGTCTGAGAAATTTCCTCTAAAACATTTTGCATTAGAAAAACATCCAGATGATAATTTTGGAAGAAAAGCATCATTCTAGAATTTAGTTCTTTTTTCTATTTTATATTATTTTAGAATTATCTTGCAATACATGAAGGTTAGCTGCACCTCATGCAGTGTCAAGCCACACAAAGCAGAGTTGGTAATGATGAGATGATGTCTGGGCTCTTCACTTTAGGCACCTAAATCCCATTCATAGTTGTGTTTTAGACACCTAATTGTTATTTTGAATCTTATTCCTTCATCCTTGAGTTCAAAGCTTTCATACCCAGAGTGCTGAAGTGGCATCTCCGTAGATGATCCAGATGGGAAAATAATCCATTGCTGCCCCATAAAATGAGAGAGTATGGACTGCTTGCCATCAGCAACATATTTGCTTAGATGCTGAAATCTATTACAGCTAAAGCCATGACCTAACTTTCTAACAAAGTTTTGTGTATCACTCTGAATTCCTTTTCCCTACAGCTGCTATAGCAAGTCATGCATGACACTGAAATGTGCATTACAAGTTTTTTGGTGTATAGGAGAAGTGCAATGATCTGCATGTAATTTGGGCAGCTGTCTTTATTTTCAGCTGAAAGAATTCTCTCAGTTGCAACAACGTAAATCCAGTATAACTCCATCACACTGGTGTAACACAGATAAGACTTGCTTTGTGTTTAAATGGCTGCAGTGAAAAGATCAGTTGCAGAAAGAATAGTTCTTTTTTAAAGAAAGATCTACAAGTTTAGTACATAATGGGCCAAATTAATCTCCGCTCTAAGTACATTCATTTCAGTGGTGTTGCAGCAGGAATGAATTTAGCCCGAAGCAACTTTACAATAACTTACATATAAGCATGCACAACTAAATGTATTACACTTTAAACAAACTCAGCATTGTCTGGAGCACAGTTGGTCTGCTGAACCTCTGAAGCTAGGAACTAGCCATTGTGTTGAGTTTGTTTAGACAGTACCATTTTTGTTCAATTGGCTACACCCGTGGTATTTTAGTGATAGCAGAAATGTTCCCCCTAGCTACAAAGTGGCATTATAGCTGTCAGATGCGATTTTTATTCCAGGATGTGTATGCTGTAACTGTTTTGTGCACTTTGAAATAAAATTATAATCAAATATATAAAAATAGTTTCACCACTTCTAAAATGTTTAACACTTTGAGTTACCTCTTTAATTCAAAAGGGGTTGAAATGCTCTTACAGAAGAGCCCTCAAAAGTAATAGAAGTTGGAGAGTGTGAAGACCAAAACAAATCAGATCCAGAAAGAAATAACTCAGCTTTAGATAAGGTAATGCAAAATTTTTTCTCCAGTTTCAGGCTTGATTTCTGTATAGTTTTCAGTTATAGATGTTATAAGTGATATCAGACGTTGCTACACCCGCTGAGTCCCTCAGCCTACAGTCAGTGTGGTTCTTTTGGAGGTCATTGTCTGTCCAGACTCCACCAGCGGAACACATGGGCTGTGTATTTTAGGTGATCACTATCTGTCAGAGTTGCATAAATGCCTTTTGCTTCTTCATGTTTTTGTGTAAGGATGGGAGATAAAAAGTATCATGGAATCATAGAAATGCTGGTTGAAGGGGACCTCTGAAGATCCCTAATCCAACCTCCCACTCAAAGTGGGACTATTCCAAAAACTAGATCTAGTCAGCCAGGTCTACGTTTAGCCAAGTCTTGAATACCTCCAAGGAGGGCGATCCCACAAGCACTATCATCTCTAGTTTTCTTAATGTCCACTCTGAATGTCCCAAGCCACAGCCTCTGGCTGTTGCCACTTTTTACTCTATTATCTGCTATGACCAAGAAGAGTATGGCTTTATTGTGTTTGTAACTCTCTTACAAGCAGTTTTAGGCTCCTGTTACATCCTCCCTTAGCCTTCACTTCACCAGAATAAATAAACCCATCTCCCACTACCTCTTTTTGGGGCTCCAGGACCCTGACCATCTTGACTGACCATTGTTGGACCCTCTCTAGTTTCTCCACATCCTTCTTGAACTGAGGGCCATGAAACTGGACACAGTACTCCAGGTGTGGCCTTGCGGGTGCTGAGTAAAATCAAGAAAGTTGCCCTCATTTTCCTGCTTAAGAAGATGATTCCCAGGACAGCCACAGTGTGACAGTGAGTATTCAGAGAGGTATGCAGTTAGCTCTCTGCTGGGACAGGAGGTGAGATTTCTGATTCACAGGTAGATTTGAAGTAGCCCTTTAAAAAACTTCAGCAGGAAGAAGTTTGATGATATCAAACACAAGTGAACCCAGAAGAGAGTAAATTGAAAACATTGCAAAGTATATTCTGGTAAGAAATACTTCTGTGCAAGACCAAGTGACGTTTTATATATGTTTGGTATCATGGCTATGGCCAGATTTGAACCTATTTGAGCTATTCCTAGCAAGAATCTTTGCAGTTAGAAGAATATAATCTTCTGTGTTGTCTTTTCCTGCATTGTCCATCAAATGTTCTGTATCTCCTCTTGGGTTTATTGACTGTGTGTGGTGGTCAGATACCCAGTTGTCACCTCATCAGTTACAGAGATTCAGGCCTGGCTGAAGAGCTGACTATGACGATGTGAGGTTAAGTCCAGACCTGGCAATTCTGCTTTTGGCTTGATGGGGTGGGGACAGAGGAGGTAGTTGAAGAGGTTTTAGCGGGCCAAAGGTGATTTCCATTTTTTCTTAGTTGGCCACTCTAGGAAGAGTAAGGGCACGCTTATCGCTTTGGATATTTATAGGGTTTCCTACAGCAACATGGTTTATAAATAACTAGGGTTCTCAGGTCAGCTTTCAATAGGAGAGAGAAAAGAAGTTTTGCCTTTCTCAGAGTTAAAAAAGCTGCTGTTTGTGATGCTTTTCCTATGACTACAGCTCCAGCCACGGTGTCTGTGGTTCGTCAGAGCTGTCCAGGCAACTTGCTCCCACACCCTTTTTGGTTTTTTTAACACAATTAATTTTCAGGTCCTTTTCAGCATCCTGAGACAATCTTGCCCAAGGGGCAGTATTGTCTTGCAATTTCCAACCCTGCTTGCAGCAAGGTTAATGGCCCCACTGAATTGTTTGAACTGAGCTGCATCCAGCCTCTGGCATGTCTGCAGCTAGATAGACTTCCTCCTGTACGGCTACCATGACAGCCTCGAGTTTAGGCAGGAATTAAAGTGCTGATGATTCTTGGGAGATCACAGCAATATTCTTCCACACATTTCGAGCTTGGCTGGGCAGTGGCCAGGGTTCTCTAAAGAGGGTTGGTACTTTGGGAATACTCCCACTGGCAGTGACAGAGACAAGATGCCACAGAGCTTGGGGGACTTCTCTTAATGACTGCAGTTTCTAGTCAGGTAGAAATCCATTAAGGAATCCAGACAGGAGATATCTTGGTGTCCAGAGATAGCTCTGGAAGCTCTGATATTGCTGGCTGTGGGGCTCAGGGTTAGTTGGTTGTTCATCTAAGGAAATGTCAGAGCCTTCTGAAGACTGGATTTATGGACTCTTTAGCCTTGGTGCTGGCTCTGGGTGCTGGCATTGGCAATCTAGGCATTGAGACCATTGAGAAAGCACGGTGTCCTCCATTTGTAAGGAGAGCAAGACATCCTGGGGTGCCAGGCACTGTGACTGGCATGGCAGAGTATTGCCTTTGCATTGCTAATCCTTTTTCCCATAGTGTCTTTACTCCTTGGCATCCTGGAGTGAGATGGAAAACCCTGTCCTCATCCTAACCAGCTACTGTCAGCACTGTGGCTGAGGGATCTTTGCCTCTCATGCTGGGGGCAGGTCAGTGCCCTGCAGGAACTATCTCCATGACAGGTCTCAGGTAAATTCCAGCAGAAGCAGGGAGGTTCTGTTGCAGAGAGTGTACAGTCTGGTGGCAGTGATCAGGACACATGTTTTGAACAGCAGGGCCAAAGAGTGATGAGCTCCTCCTGATCCTCTGCTTGGTGCTGCCTTGGTATCTATTGATACTGTGCTGCTGGAGGGGCCCTGGGAACCAGATGCTGGAGGTCAGTATTTTGTTGGCACTGGTGTCTGCAGTGCCTTTCTGCTCGATAGAAGTCCTTTGTGAAAAGCCTCAGGTGGAGTGCAAAGAGGTGGTTTGAACCACCGTGCTGAGTAGTACTAGGGATGAAAGCCCTTCTAGGCAAGAGAAGGAGGATATTGAAGGTTGGCTGGAACCAACTTCCAGAAGGACTGGAGTTCAGTATCTTGGTACAAAGTACCTCATCCCCAGTTAGGGAGTTTGTAGGCAGTCCCTGGAGCACTGACTGTGCTACTATGTTGATATAGATCTACAGAAGTGCTTAACAAGTCATTATTAAACATTATTCAAAATAAGGGAGCTTATTTCTCAGTCTTCACCTCTAAACTCATCAATGCTAACTTTAACCAGACCACATGCCGTACAGCTGATCTTCATTTTTATATCTGTACAAGTACTTTTTAAATGACAGTACTGCTTGCTGCAGTACAGAGGGGCTCTTACTGGTTTGTTTTTGGCACTGTATCATGTGTTAAGAGGTTAAAACAAAGGGTCATTTAAGGGAATTAATCCTTACTGTAGCTGGACTGAGATTCTGGGTGAGGCTGCTGGGGAGCTCTTAGAGGATCACATCTGAGGATGTTCCCAGCATACTCAGTCCCTCCAGAGGCAGAGGTCACTGCCTTCTGGCCGCCTGAGAACATCTGAAAATGTCACACTGGCAGATTTCCTTAGAAACCTTATCTAGGTTATTCTCTTTGACTCCTGCTGTAACTCTGTGCTTTTTTCTCCTCCCTTTCCTGTCCACGCATGCTCTGCAGTCACGTCGCTTTACAATTCCTCCATTGCCTCCTGCTTTTCTCCCTTTACCTGAACAGCACAGAGCTGGTCCCACATGCCCATTCTTCGCTATTTATGGTGGCAACCACCATAGCCATTCCCCTGTTTCTGTTCTTTCTGCCTGATACTTATTCTCGCCATTTTGTGATGTGTCCATCTCTTCCCTCCTTTCTCCTGCTGTCTCTAAAAATCTCTAAAGATGTCACAGTCACTGCACCATTTCCCCATGCTGTTTTTTGTAAACTCCTCATTCTTCCAAATAAACATCTCACTTTTTCATGAGTCTTTTAACTCACTTCTCAAACTATCCTTTCATCAGCCTTCTTTTTTTTTGCAAAGGATCTTACCAGTCCCTGCAGAAAATAGCCTAACTTCCTTCATTCCCCAGCTCACATTTCTTCTTTCCCTACTTCAACAACTTTCAGAGATGTAGTTCACCTTCTGCTCTCTCCTTCTAGTAACTCCATTTGCCCAAATGATCCCCTATCCTCTCTTGTCCAATTTCTTATTCTTCCTCACACCTACTCGCATCTCGGCCCGTTCTTTCTTACTCTGTTTGCCTGTCCTCAAGCTCTTTCCCTGCACACAACAGGCTTTAGTGCATTCCAGCCTATAAAAAAAAAGGAAAATCTTTGGGCCTCCACTTGGGTATCTGTCACCCACCTGCCTGTATCCTGAAGTTCAGTCACTGTAGTTTAGAATTTGTGCCCGTAATTCTTTTTTTTCCATTCCACTCTTGCCTCCATCTGCTCTGCCTTTCCTCCCTACTGCTAACTCACCACACACACCAAGCTTCATTTGATGCCTTCTGCCTGGCCAAAGCTCAGAGCTGATGCTTCACACTTACACTCCTCAGCCCCTCAGGAGACTTTGACACAACCAGCCATGCTCTTCTTGACATTTTGTCCTCCTTTCTTTCTGAAGATCTTTTGTCTTCTCCTTACCCTCTGCTTACCTCGCTAATCAGTCTTCCACGTATCCTTTCAAGGAGTCATCTAATTTCTCTTGCAGCCTTTGTAGGAGTTTCATGGGTCCCTTTTCTTAGTATCCCACTCTTCTCTTCACAGACCATGGGTTTCAGGGGAACTTCTTATGAACTTAACTACCATCTCCTTGAGGCCAGCACACATTTGTGTGTTTTGCAAAAAACAAGTAGACGGGGAAGGAGACTGGCCTGGCTAAATAGGGACCTTTGGCTGGACCTCAAGAACAAAAGGAGAGTCTATGACCTTTGGAAGAGGGGGCAGGTGGCTCATGAAGACTATAGAGATGTAGTGAAGCTATGCAGGGAGAAAATTAGGAGAGCCAAAGCACAGCTAGAGCTCAACCTAGCTACAGCTGTTAAGGATAACAAAAAATGTTTCTATAAATTCATTAACAACAAAAGGAGGATTAGGGAAAATCTCCCTCCCTTATTGAATGCAGAGGGAAACATAGTCACAAAGGATGAGGAAAAGGCTGAGGTGCTCAACGCCTACTTTGCCTCAGTCTTTAGCAGTGGAACTAGCTGTTCCCTGGGCACCCAGCCTCATGAGCCAGGAGGCAGGGAGGGGAAGCTGAACGAGGTCATCACAATTAAAGAGGAAGTGGTCAGTGACCTGCTATGCCTCTTGGATGCACACAAGTCTATGGGACCGGATGGGCTACATCCAAGAGTGCTGAAAGAGTTGGCAGACGTGCTCGCCAAGCCACTTTCCGTAATTTACCTGAAGTCATGGCTAACTGGGGAGGTCCCAATGGACTGGGGGGTAGCAAATGTAGCACCCATCTACAAGAAAGGCAGAAAGGAGGATCCGGGAAACTATAGACCTGTCAGTCTGACCTCGATACCAGGGAAGGTCATGGAGCAGATCATCTTGAGTGCCATTACAAGTCATATAATGGACAACCAGGGGATCAGGCCTAGTCAGCATGGGTTTATGAAAGGCAGGTCCTGCCTGACAAACCTGATCTCCTTCTATGACAAGATGACCCAATTATTGGACGAGGGAAAGGCTGTGGATATTGTCTACCTAGACTTTCAAAAAGCATTTGGCACTGTTCCCCATAGAATTCTCATGGAAAAACTGGCTGTTCATGGCCTGGATGAGCATACGATCTGCTGGATCAAGCACTGGCTGGATGGACGGTCCCAAAGAGTGGTGGTCAATGGAGTTAAATCCAGCTGGCGGACGGTCACAAGTGGTGTTCCTCAGGGCTCAGTGTTGGGACCACTTCTGTTTAACGCCTTTATTGATGATCTTAATAAGGACATAGAGTGTATCATCAGTAAGTTTGCAGACAACACCAAGTTAAGCGGGAGTGTTGATCTGCATGAGGATAGGGAGGCTCTACAGAGAGACTTGGATAGATTGGATCGATGGGCCAACGCTAACGATATGAGCTTCAACAAGGCCAAGTGCCTTGTCCTGCACTTGGGCCACAACAACCCCATGCATCGCTACAGGCTTGGGGAAGTGTGGCTGGAGAGCTGCCTGGCAGAAAAGGACCTGGGGGTTCTAATTGACAAGCGGCTGAACATGAGCCAGCAGTGTGCCCAGGTGGCCAAGAAAGCCAATGGCATCCTGGCTTGTATTAGGAATAGTGTGACCAGAAGAAGTAGGGAGGTGATTGTCCCCCTGTACTCAGCACTGGTGAGGCCACACCTTGAGTATTGTGTCCAGTTTTGGGCACCTCAATACAAGAGAGGTATCGAGGTGCTGGAGCGAGTGCAGAGGAGGGCAACGAAGTTGGTGAAGGGCCTGCAGAATAAATCTTATGAGGAGCGATTGAAGGAGCTGGGACTGTTTAGTTTGAGGAAGAGGAGGCTGAGGGGAGACCTCATCACTCTCTACAACTACTTGAAAGGACATTGTAGAGAGGTCGGTGCTGGTCTCTTCTCACAGGTAATTAGCGATAGAACAAGAGGGAATGGCTTCAAGCTGCAGCAGGGTAGGTTTAGGCTGGACATTAGGAAAAAATTTTTCACAGAAAGACACTGGAATAGGCTGCCCAGGGAGATGGTGGAGTCACCATCCCTGAATGTGTTTAAGAGTCATTTAGATGTGGTGTAGGTAGATGTAGATGGTGTAGGGGAGAACTTTGTAGAGTGGGGTTGATGGTTGGACTCGATGATCCCAAGGGTCTTTTTCAACCTAAATGATTCTATGATTCTATGATTTCCAGAAGAATTTCCAAGCTAAAACCTCAGCCTGTCTGACACACCCTTACCCTCAGAGTCTGCTTGAATGTTTTGCCTGGCTTCTGGCAGCTGACATTGTTGAGCCATGTCATGTCCTGGCACCAGCCAGCCCACGTCCTCTGCAGTCCTGGGCACCTCCCCAGGCACTGTCAGACAACGTGTGGAGCAGATTAACCACCTGGGTAAGAACGAACCGAATCACAGGAGTGATCACCAGAGGTGGTCTTCTCAAGACCTTGAAGGCCATCAGTGGGACATAACTATTCTGCAGAAAGGACTCTGAAGGCATCACTACCTATGCCAGATGCTGATGTCTATACATTATAATCATTATAGCTACCTGACACACAGGACTGCTGTGCCAGGTTCCTGGGGCTTGCTCACCAGGGTAGGTTGGCAGCATCAGCCCTGTAGCAAAGGCTAAACAACTGCTGACTGAGGAGCCAAAAGTTAGACTCTGTGAAGGCCCAGCAAGGAGTTTTCAGGATAATGAGGGTTTACAGGTTCTGATGAAAGTCAATGTTGATTTCTGCTCCTGAATCATTTACAACTTCTTGAAATCCCTGCTTTAAAATCTGCTTATCAACGCCTAAATATGAGTAAGTGAGTTACAAAATTGAGAGTCCAGTTTCACTCAGGGCCAGGTGCTACTCAGCTTTTTTCTAAAACTAGCCCTCATGCAAATGTGCCCACATATTGATTTAGCCTAACTATACCATGAACCTTCCCTTAGCTTAATTTTAAGCAGAGTTTCATAGGTGATTTCCTGAGATAGGCTTAAAATATAGCTTTAAAGATAACAGTCTTAAAAGATGCAATTTTGAAAGGTGCTTTGGTTGCACTCTATACAGTCACTCATGAAAAATGAAGCAGGCCCATGCATATTAAATGTCTCACAGATAAACACACACCATGAAGGGATCCAGACACAGAAACTTGGCTGGTTCTGGGACAGCTTCCAAGGACAAACAGAGAGCTCTGCCTGTAAAAATATTTTTTCCTGTTAGGTTGGCTAGTATCACCCAGACATGGCAGGCTGAAAGTGTATTTTGCCATGTTCATGGCTCAGAAATATTTTTTTTTCTGTGAACGAAATGTTCCTTCAAGCACTGACTGAGACCTTGAGTTGACTCTTGTTCTGGTTCTGGTCCCCAGGTTGTTTCATTTAATGCTCTCAGGCATCTCTACACTCTGCTGCAGGCAACAGTGTTGACACATCCCCACACACTGGAATCTGCTCACTTCAGGATGCTTATCTGCCTGCGGCAGGAGCCCAGTTGCACTGAGACCCTGCACAGGAGAGTCTCTGGCCAGATTTTCTGATGGGTCTTTCTGCATTTTTTCTCCCAGAGCAGTTGATCATGGAGCAAGTCAGTTGGTATCTTACTGCCTCCCTGAACCAAAAAGGGCATTCTCACAGAATACATCCATGCTTGACTTGTTTATAAATATTTTGTACTAGAAAAGTAACAAATGAATACCTGTGATATGCAAAGGGAACTTGCTTATGCTTAACTGTTTCCAGCTACTGGCCCAGAATGATAACTTTTGGCTGCAGGGACTCCCAGCCAGGTTCCTCACCAGGAATGTTCCTCTTCGACGTTGCAGACAGAGTCCTTTATCGTGCATCATCCCCAACACTTGGCTAGCTGGCTAGTCTTTTGGACAGCAGTGGTCAATTGAATTTTTCGAGTTCTGCTTTTCAGGCTAAGATGCCTAATTTTTACATTTAAGAAACTAAGGCAAAATTCTGTCTATTGGTGTTAAAACTGCAATTTGATGGCTGCCCTTAGGTACGCACGAACCATGGATAACCCTGAAGAGGAGAGCTAAAGGGTTAAATCTAAAATGTAGAGTAGTCACCAAGCAACTATTTTCCCTTCTGTATACAACGCTGTGTTATCACTGTGCTGCCCAGAGATAGGTGTGAATGACACAGTAAAGTGGGCCCAGGAACCGTAATCAGCTTCACGTCCCTTACTGTGGGAAGCTTGGCTGGTCTGTTTAGAAGAGTAACTGCAAAGTACAGAACACCAAGCCAGAAAAGCACATTCTGAGTATCAAAACTCAAACTGATCTGTTGACTTGACTGAACATTTGTCTATCTCTGACTTCATGTCAGAAAGGCAAGGAATTGCTGCATATGTCAGCCCGGCATTTTTGACGACGGCTTGTTGGCCGGAGTAACCTTTTCTAAAAGTTATCTCCTACCAAGACTGGATTCACAGAACAGGCAAGCTTTGGCACTCATTGCTAAGTGTAGTAGCTTACATTTATACTTCTCCAAGATGTTCCCCCAGTATTTTAGTGCATTCTCTTTATGCTCAGTTTTAACCCAACAGCTATGAAACCTCTCTTCTCTTAGCAAAGCCTTTGCATTAACCTTGAGAAAGTCCTGTCACTGCCCAGTACCTTCCTTTCCCCATCTGCAAAGGGGGCCATGACTTTCATCTGCTTTAAGAACTGCTTTCACCTCTGCAGATGAGAAGATTTATGCTGTATGGAGCTCCTTTCAGCCACTGGAAAGGAGGCAAATTTTTAAGAACAGATTATGGTAATTTCTATAAGTTTTTGCTTATACACAAATACACAATAATAGTTAAAAATCAGCAAGTGTGATTTAGCAAATTGTATATGATGGGTAAAACACAAGTCTTGCAGAATATAAGGATAACAAAATTATTTATTTCTAATCGTAACACCGCTGATTCTCTACATCACTTCATTCCTTGCTACAGCTCTAAAAATCCCTGCTGTGTTTCTATAGTTTCACTAACTAGCTAAGGACATTTCAAACTGTCCCATATAGTTCCATGACAATTACCATTGTCTTCTTTCATCTGAATGATGTTCCACCAAGTCCCTAAAATATAAGCCAGAGTCATTTTAGAAGGAAGCCCCAAACTGAGGAAGAATTTGAAGACCTGCCATGAGCAGTGGGAATTCGGTACAATTTGGAAAGCACCAAAGCATGACTGATGGGATTGTAAACAGTGTGACACAGGGAAATGAGCTGAGTGGCAAACTGTACATCTTCAGGCTTGTTTTATCCATCATGAGAAGGCAACTGCAGTGTGTTACTGATTATCAGTGTTAACTGGTTTTCCACACACTGGAAAACAGTAAGAAACTTCCCATATTTTGAAACATTACATTTTGTGGGAGCCTCCAAGCAGTGAGATTTTATTTTTGAGAAAGCCCCTTGTCTGTGGTTAAAACCAAGTGCAATGTCTTCATGAAACTGCGACAACTGACAGAGGCAAGAGGAGCTTATGGTCTTGTCTTGGGAGGCTACTGCTGAATGTGTATGGCAGATTTCTGCTGCACTATGGTAATATCAAGAAAACAGATTTTATAGCACCATTTTATTGATTTTGCATTCCTAAGTTGTTTTTTAGATCTTACTAACTCTGCCCCAGAAGCCTTCAGTGGAAATTGTGTATCTATGGTTGGTTTCAGAAGGCAATTATAGATCATAGAATTGTCTAGATTGGAAGGGGCCTTTAAGATCATCAAGTCCAACCATCAACGTAACACTGCCAAAACCATCCCTAAACCATGTCCCTAAGCACCACATCAACCCATCTTTTAAATACCTCCAGGGATGGTGATGCCACCACTTCCCTGGGCAGCCTGTTCCAATGCTTGATAACCCTTTTGGTGAAGAAGTTTTTCCTACTAGCCAAGCTAAACCTCCCCTGGCGCAACTTGAGGCTGTTTCCTCTCGTCTTATCACTTGTTACTTGGGAGAAGAGACCGAGACCCACCTCACTACAACCTCCTTTCAGGTAGTTGTAGAGAGCGGAAGGATCTCCCCTCAGCCTTCCTTTCTCCAGACTAAAGAGCCCCAGTTCCCTCAGCCGGTCCTCATAAGACTTGTTCTCCAGACCCCTCACCAGCTTCGTTGCTCTTCTTTGGACATGCTCCAGCACCTCCATGTCTTTCTTGTAGTGAGGGCCCCAAAACTGAACAGGGTATTCAAGGTGCAGCCTCACCAGTGCTGAGTAGAGGGGGACAATCACTTCCCTACTCCTGCTGGCCACGCTATTCCTGATACAAGCCAGGATGCTGTTGGCCTTCTTGGCCACCTGGGCACACTGCTGGCTCATATTCAGCCGACTGTTGACCAATACTTCCAGGTCCTGGGAGCCACTCTTCCCCAAGCCTGTAGCATTGCTTGGGGTTGTTGTGACCCAAATGCAAGACCCGGCACTTGGCCTTGTTGAACCTCACACCATTGGCCTTGGCCCATCGATCCAGCCTGTCCAGATCCCTCTGTAGAGCCTTCCTACCCTCAAGCAGATCAACACTCCCACCTAGTGTGGTGTCATCTGCGAACTTACTGAGGGTTAACTCAATCCCCTCGTCCAGATCATTGATAAAGATATTAAAAAGAACTGGCCCCAATACTGAGCCCTGGGGAACACCACTTGTGACCAGCCACCAACTGGATTTAACTCCATTCACCACAACCCTTTGGGCCTGGCCATTCAGACTGTTTTTTTACCCAGCGAAGGGTATGCCCATCCAAGCCATGAGCAATGCACTCTGGGAATGGCAATGCACTTTCTTATGGCCCGGCAGCAATGGACAAACCTATCTTACAGCACAAACATATAAAAGGTTAGTCCTCAGGTCACGTCTCTTCCTCCCATGCTCCATTTCCCTGTGTGAAGGGCAGAACACATCTCATCCAGTGCTGGCTGTCCAAGTGCTGCACAGCTGGTCCATCGCATTCAAGCAGGCTCAGCCAGTAGGCAATGGGGAGACTGATTTACAGTGATTTACCCCTCAGTTCTCTGATTCTCCAGTGCATGACAAGCTCTCTGTTTCTCCCATGTTTTCCTTTGGCAAGTGCTTTCCTAACCCAGGGCGGAGATGTCAGGGATGCTCCGGAGTGATCCATGGGCAGGAAACCCACAGAGCTACACAGCTCCCAGCACAAGCGTATGGGACCTCAGTGAGAAATAAAACAATTTTCTGAGCAGTCCTTTTCTAAGGGTACATTTGTCTAATAAATAATTCACTTTTCTGACATGCTTGTTTGCTTATTTTCATACAGTGACCACAGTTTTAGTGCTTTGCTTTAATTATGAGGCTTTACAGGCATCCTTCCTGCCATTTAAGTTCTTCATGCTGCTTTTGTTAGTTGCTGTTTTATCAAGGTCAAAGTTTGAAAAGACTCTGATATCACATAGTGTCCACACCCAATGTCAGCAGAATAGAGCTGCCAAGAGCAAACCAGCTGGATGTGGAGGCTATGGTCGCTGTATGGACATACTGGTGAAGTTACCTACAGAGCAATGACAGGTGTGTGCTGATGCAAGAAGATGCCAACGCTGAATAATCAAGTCAAACCTTTCTGGTTTCCCAAGGAGTATCCGGGTTTGTAAATTTCTACTCATATGAAAAACATCATTCTTGCTCTTGAGGAGGTAACAAGGATAAATAGCCAGGTGTCTTCTGACACAGACCAACAGCATCCTGGCCTGTATCAGGAACAGTGTGGTGAGCAGGACTAGGGACATGATTGTCCCCTTGTACTTGGCACTGGTGAGGTCCCACCTCGAGTACTGTGTCCAGTTCTGGGCCCCTCTGTACAAGAGGGACATTGAGGTGCTGGAGCGTGTCCAGAGGAGAGCTACCAAGCTGGTGAGGGGTCTGGAGACCAAGTCATATGAGGAGAGGCTGAGGGAACTGGGCATGTTTAGTTTGGAGAAGAGGAGGCTGAGGGGAGACCTCATTGCCCTCTACAGCTACCTGAAAGGAGGGTGTAGAGAGGTGGGTGTTGGCCTCTTCTCCCAGGTGAGTAATGACAGGACCAGAGGAAATGGTCTGAAGCTGCGGCAGGGGAGGTTTAGATTAGATATTAGGAAGAATTACTTGACTGAAAGAGTGGTCAGGCACTGGAACAGGCTGCCCAGGGAGGTGGTTGAGTCACCATCCCTAGAGGTATTTAAGAAACGTGTAGATTTGGCACTTCAGGGCATGCTCTAGTAGCAGAGATTGTAGGGGTTTTTTTGTGTGTGTAGGGTTGGACTCGATGATCTCAAAGGTCCTTTCCAACCATGAAGATTCTATGATTCTATGATTTCTCCTCCTCCAGCTTCCGAGAGCAACACCTTGCCTTGAACATTAATTCTCCTGGGAGTTTTGAAGAAAGACAGTGTTGTATGCTGATTACCCAGTGAAGAACAAACTGCTGTTGTACTCTGAAGGAACTTGGAGTTGCTTAGGGATTTTTTTCTGTTGCTGACAATTGGTCCTTTTAGGGCTGTGCTGCAGTCCCCGCCTGAAGACTTTCCAGCATGATTTTCCTCGCCTGATCTTCCCTTTAGCTCTTTTAGTGCTTTTCAACTTTGTACTTTTAAAACATAAAAAATTTCCACGTTGGTCATTTAGACAGGGCACTGTATTGCATTGTCTTTAGTTCAGCAGTAAATCACGTAGCTCCAGGATATGGGAAACCACAGACATGGTTTCTGATAACACACAGTGGTATTCCTTTCTTGTTGACCTTAATTTCCCTTTCCTTTTAGCAGAGCTGTGTGAAAATGTTTCTAATCCAAAGGCCACATTTTGACCTCTCATTGCTGTCGTCACTATAAGGGAGACAGAAATCAATCAAGCAGAGAAAGTACTGTGGACACAGCCATCAGCAGCCGCCGCCTTCATTTCACCTACACTTTTTGCAGTCTTGTCCCTTCAGTGCAGAACATTGCGTCATGCTCTTGCCAGGTATTAGGAGACTGAAATAATGTCAGAAAGAACTGTCTTTTTCACATCAAGAAAAAGCCTGTATGAAAAAGGCAAGCGACACACATCTGCTGTGTGAATCTTATTTCCTGCCTGCAGTCAACTGTCAGGGCTACAAAAATTGACTTTCTGGCATGCAGCCAGGTCCCTGTCCATCTTCGCCAGTAACTCCTATTTCACTGTGGATGTCAGGGAATGTCTCCAGGGAAGACAGTATTTGCCTTGTATTTCAGAGATTTCATATGCTAACCTGATACAATGATTTCCTCTGTGAATTTTGGCACATGTGGATGTTAATGAGATGCAAACTTCGTAAATATACACTTAAAAGAGTTTGACTGTAGTCAGCATAAGAGACATCCTGCATCAAGAACGTAGGGGAGATTTTTCCATATATAAAGAACATAAGAGTGATTTTATGGTTGAGGAGCTAGAGAAAGACTAAGACACGGGTTTAGGCTCCAGCTTTGCTGCAGACTTCCCGTCCGACTTGGGCTGAGTCGTTCGCTCACTTTCACTGCTTGTAGTTTGGAAATGTGCAGAATTAATGCTTTTTTGTTTCTTTCTCACTCTCCTGTTTTGTCCTGATTTCTCAGATTGGAAAAACCTTGATGTTATAATTCTCTTATTATGCATTTCTAAAGCTTGAACATGACTGCACACTGAAGTGCAGCTGTATTACTCATCATTACTTTGTCACTCTTACACTTCACTTGACAAGGAAGTCGGTGCTGCAGAACGCCCAGTTGTACACTGGTTTAATTTGGTTTATTTATAGCTGTTCACCAGGCCTGGAATAGTAGGAGTCAGCAGAAACACGTAAGTAAGAAAAAAGAGATCTGAGGATGTCAGTCCACCTTGTCTGCTACAAGAAAAAGATCTGAGCTTCAAAGGGAAGTCATGCTTGACCAACTTGATAAACTTCTATGATGAATTAAAGTGTCTTACCAGAAGTGAGCGCAGAGCAGTGGATATTGTCTAGCCAGACTTCAGTAAGGTTTTTGACATTGTTGCTCATGAGCATGGGCTGGATGAGCAGACCCGTGAGGTGGATTGAAAACCGGCTCAATGGCTGGGTCCGCAGCTGATGATCGGTGGGACAAAGTTGGAGGCCAGTAACTGGTGGTGTAACCCAGAAGTCAATAGTGAGGCCTATCTTGTTTAACATCATTAATGATCTGAATGATGGAGCAGACTACCCTCAGCAAGTTTGCAGAGGACAGAAAACTGGGAGGAGTGGCTGATATAACAGAGGGTCTTGCTGCCATCCAGAGGGACCTCGACAAACTGGAGAAATAGGCTGACAGGAACCTCATGAAGTTCAACAAGAAGTGCAAAGTCCTTCACCTGAGGAAGAACAACCCCAGGCACCAGTACATGCTAGGGGCCAGCCAGATGGAAAGCAGGCTGGCAGAAAAGGACCTGGGGAATCCTGGTGGACACCAGGTTGAACATGACCCAGCAGTGTGTCCTTGCGAGAAAGAAGGTAAACGGCATCCTGGTCTGCATTAGACAAAGTATTGACAGCTGGTCAAAGGAGTTGATCCTTCTCCTCTACTCAGCACTGGTGAGGCCACACTTGGAGTGCTGTGTCCAGTGCTGAGCTCCTTAGTGCTAAAGAGACATGGACATACTGGAGAGTCCAACAAAGAGCCACGAAGATGATGAAGGGACTGGAGAATCTTTCCCATAAGTAAAGGCTGAGAGAGCTGGGACAGTTCAGCCTGGAGAAGAGAAGGCTCAGGGGGATTTTATCAACATATATAAATACCTGAGAAGAAGGTGCAAAGAGGATGGAGCCAGAGTCTTCCCAGTGGTGCCTCGGAACAGGATAAGAGGCAATGGGCACAAACTGAAACACAAGAGGTTCCCTCTGAACACAGGAAATACTTTTTTGCTGTGAGGGTGACCGAGCACTCAGTGGCACAGGTTGCCCAGGGAGGTTGTGGAGTCTCCATCACTGGAGATATTCAAAACCCGTCTGGACATGGTTTTGGGCAACCAACTCTAGATGGCCCAGCTTGAAGAGGGGGTTGAACTGGGTGACCTCTGGAGGTCCTTTCCAATCTCAACCTTTCTGTGGCTCTGTGAAAGACTGAGAGGCAGAGCAAACTCTGGCAATGTTTATATCATCTGTCAGCAAAGGTCCTGTGACAGCAAAGCCAGACAATTGTAGGCAGAGCTTTCCTTCAAAAACTAAAAATGTGGTCACATGCTAAGAAAGGGCCTGTAGAGGAATGGTGACGTGCTCTAATTAATGAGCCTGCAGTTCTGGAAATGGAAGCAACTCTTACACTCTGTCACTGCAGTGTTATTCCCCATAGGACATTCTGCCATGGTATACCTCTTCCAAATTTACATTTCCCAGTTCATATACTTTCTAAAACATTTCTTGGAAAACTATTTTAGAACCCAAGTCATGAAGATTTTTTGCCACGTTTTTTGTCTAAATCAATGCATTTCAAACCTATGAAACCAAAAATGTCCCATTGCTGAGGTTCCAATGATACACAGGGCCATGGGGAGACAACCAGTCTCCAGGACATCAGTGACACACAGTTTTAAAATAATGTTCAGTTAAAATTTGGTGATTAGGCAGCAGGGTGATGAGATGAGTAGTGCAGCTTTGTGCTCCAGAAAGTGGAGGAATCGGGGCTGTTGTGCAGCACGGAGGGGAGGCATGGCAGTCTGGTTTGGGGTGGCAGAAGGCAGTGGAAACCATGGCAATTCCTTTGTGCTTCCAACCAGGACTTCAAAGTGGTTTAAAAGGCCAACCAGAGAGACTGTGTGTCCAATTTTATTATCACAAAACAAGTTTACCTGGCTGCTGGCAACTTGAGTTAGGTGAGTGTTTCCCACTGATATTCTCACTACCCCCTAACAGGAATTCCTGCCCTTTCCTAGTTCTGTGGATGCAACTAGATAATAAATGAATTAAATTAGTCATATAAGGCAGAATATATTCAACAAGTCAGATCTAAGATCTGGAGCAAAAGGGGTGGCTGGGCAGACTGGCCCCACATTAGTGTCAGTGTTGGAACCACAGTTTCTGAGTGATGATATGGCACTGGAATATCTCACCACACACTTTCTCTTCAGGCACACTACTTTTTGACTATCTTGAACACTAGAATTATTTTGTGATATTTGTAACTAGAAGATTGGACGGAGCTGAAGAGGTGTCAAAATTGACAGTAGAATTGTAGACTTTTCCTCCTACATTTTGTCATAAAACAAAGTCTAGAGCTTAAGAAAATTTTAATTAAATAACCACTAGGAATAATTTTAGAACGGAATTGGAGTTGAACTTTATATATTTACATTTTTAATAATACATCTTGAATTCACTATTTAAAACTTTGCAAACTTTTTTAGCATAATAACCAAGTTTAATTTTCACTTGAACTCAGAGATGAAGGTGGATACTGATTGCACATCCCCTTTTCAGGGGATGAGTCCTCATGCCCTGAAAAGACACTTGTTCTAACTGAAACCAGCTGGAAATACTTGCACTTATTTTAACTTCAGTTTTTCCTAGTTGTCTAAAAAGATCGCACTGTACTTGCTTAAACAAAACATTTAAAAATGCAGTTGTCATCCATTCTATTTCTCCTGTAGCTGAACACTTTGTTGTTTTATAATAAATGGTGACATTAGTTCATATCATGTGATTAAAAAGGATTCATCACACATTAGAGCCCATAATCGCAGCCTATAGTCTCATTTTAACATTTCTCACTGGCATATCCTACTTGACCCTGCTTACTGCAGCACTTCTATTATGCTGTCTAAAAGGACAAGAGGACTGAACAGAAACAAAAATGCAGGGGTGAACATTGCTTTTACACTCACAGCTATGTGTCCAGTGCTGTTATAGCTCTAGATGAATAGAAGAAATCTGGAGTCTGGCCAACACCGCTTGATAGAAATCTCCATTTTCCAAAAAAAAAGTCCTGATGTGTTTAAAATGAACTGAACAACTAAACCAGTGAGCAAGAACCTTCTTTCATAGAAATCTAGGACGCCACTCAAGACAACCTGATTTATTATGGTATCAGCTTCATACTTTATGCACTATCACTGTTTAGTGATGTTTATTTTCGTTCTTGGCACGCTGGTAACATATGATGAGGATAAATATCAAAAGGTTGAAGGCTACTGATCAGATCTTTCTGTCTAGGTTTGCGATAGGTAATGCAGTGTTGCTTAGGAAAGAAATCAAGCTATAATAGAGCAAAACCGCACCTTCATGGTTCAAATTTGTTAGACATGGTTTGCTGACAACATCATGAAAATAGCTTTTGTGTCTGTATTGAGTGACACAAACAGATCTTTCATCTGTTAGCTCTTTCTTTTTTCCTCTCTTTCTTTGGAGAGAGCTGCATATCAAAACGATGTGAAAATAAAAGCTAGCGAGGTGCTGCCTGAGGCTGAGCAAAACAAGTTTTGCTGTAGCTGAGCCGCTGGTAGGTCTATGCCACAGGCTCTCAGGGCTGGCGGAGGGGCAGGGGGGCTGCCACTGGTGTTGGGGTCTGGGGGGACGGGAGGAGAGCAGACCTCTCCCACTCCAAGAGTCACCACAGCATTGTGTTCTGGTATAAAGAGCCGCAATGATTTTTCTGTGTATCTTCAAGTCACAGAAGCTATCCGTTATCCAAGTAACTGCCATCTGAGCCCACAGGAAGCCTGGAGCAGGCAAGGCTGGACCCATAGGATGGCTGCCAGCAGGCAGCAGAGCACCAGCTTTTAGAGTAATTTCTTCCTTTCAGTCCTTTGGAATGATTTTCTTTAGATTTGTTTCTTCAGCTTTCAGTGCTATGGTCACCAGTGCCACGAGTGCTGGGTAGACACCCCCAGTCATGCCTTCAGCTCAGAGACCCCCAGAGCTCCCTCCCCGGCCTCCTCCACATTCTTATTTCCTGGTCAGTGGTTTGGGTGGCCCCAGGCCACACTGTTACTTGCTGCCCCTGCTGTGGGTTGCCCAGGGCTCTCATCTTCAGTTTGGAGTTGGAGACTCTGTCATCATATTTTCCTGTACCCTTTTGCCTGAAAGATCCTATTCCTCAGTTGTGTTGGATGTCTGTGGGACTCAAGCAGAGATGACTGAAGGCCACAAACACCACACAGCTCCAAGAGTGATCCCAGCAGCATGCACCTTCTTTTTATTGTGATAAAGTTCCTCTTTCCTGATGAAAAGCATTCCCAGCCAAGACATACTCTCCATAAAACATAGAAGGAAACGTGGCTAAGGCTTCCTCTGGCCTGCAGACTTTACCTGCGGTGGGCTCCAGGCCATGGGCATGGCCAGTTTAGGCTGGCGATTTCTGTTTGCAAGAGTACAATCACTTTGTATGTGAGGGAGGACATGGTGATGCTGTGTATGGTCATCCCAACTCACCCCTGAACATTTCCCAAAACTGCCACAAACAAAAACTGCGATCACCGCCCAAACCTGTCCACAGTGTGGTGCTCCCATTTATACTACTGTGTGCATGTTGCTTCCATCTTTGTGGTGCGTGGTCCTCAGCAAGGTCCTCCTGTGTACATGGTGCATGGTCCTCAGTGTGGTGCTCCTTGTGTACATGATGTTTGGTGCGTGGTCCTCATCATGGTGTTCTTGTGCAACTGGTCCATCATCCTTACCATGGTGCTCCTGCATATGTGGCACATGGTCCTCAGCATGGTGCTCCCGTATATGTGATGCATGGTGCATGGTCCTCAGTGTGGTGCTCTTGTGTAACTGGTCCATTGTCCTTGTCATGGTACTCCTGCATACGGTGCTCAGTGTGGTGCTCTTGTATATGTGGCACATGGTCCTCAGCATGGTGCCATGGTGCCACATCTCTGCAAGTGAAGAGAGCTCAGCCCTGTGTGGCCACTGACGAAGGAGGTGTCACGAAAATTGCAGTGACTTTCACAGGAGGCAGCAGAGCACGCACATTAGGCCACAACCTTTCCCGATCCAGACTCATCCGCCTCTCCCCAGCCACCAGGACTTGGTGCTGTCTCCCAACACCTCTCCTTCCATGCTGAGGGAGTCGGCTGTCAAATCATCGCTGCCTGGGTCAGTCCTCCTCCTGGACGGGTACCCACACGCTGGGGTGGACAGGCTGGGGGGGGCTGTGGGTCTTCTGCAGCAGGCTGCTGCCTCGCTTCATTTCTCTCTCGTCTGTCAAATAGGAAAGAAAAATGCACTGTGTAAAATTTATCCCCTCACACCCCGACTGCTTTTTAATCTCATAATTTTGTTTGAATTTGTCTGGTTAACATTGGCTCTGTCTTGTCCTGCTTTATTGCAGCACATCTGTACGCCTGGAAACCAGCAGCACTGACACGGAGTTCAGGAAAAGCTGAAGTTAGATTACTGTTTCCCCCTCATTCTTAAACAAAATTGATTTATTTTGAAATCTTTTGCTTGTTAACAGTACTATGTAATTAACGTATCTCATTTCACTTTAATATGAAACTCTCTGAGACCTGCACTGTTCATGTTCCTCAGTTTTCACAGAGTTAACAAAAACGTGGTCGCATCAAGCGTTCATTGTATGTAGTGTCAATTGCGCGCTGTGGGCTTTGTTAGGCACTGGCTGCGCCCGCGCCCACGTGACCATCTCAGACACCTCACACAATGGCATAAAAAAAGGTCTCATCTTGTCAGCAACACCAAATTTGGTGAAAAAAAAAAAAGAAAGAAAAAATTTCAAACAATTGTCTTCTGTTGCTAGAGCATATATTTGAGTAGATAGCTCTGCTTCATCATTTATCTTTTAATGCAATTAATACAATATTAATTTAGGTGCTGACAGCATTACATATTATTTAAGGAACTGCTTTTAGTTGCCTAAATTCTTTAAAATAAATTTATCACCAGTTGCCATGGACTTGCACAATTCTGAAATTTTCCCAACCTGTTCTTGGCCATGACTTTTTGCCTCACTAAGAAATGCGTAACGGCTGCACTGCGGTCTGCCTTCCCTCGGATATCACAGGCCATTTTGCCTGGCACTGCCAGTGAGATTCCTGTTTAGCCACAATATCTTTTACAACACTTGGAAGATTGAACAGCTGAAAAGTATCTTGAAAATGAGTATAAGTTATGGAGTAGCATTATATCTAAGGAACTTGCCTGCTGACACATATTGTTTCCTCTGTGAAGAGGATTGTTGAACTTCTTCTGACCCAAGATATATGGAAGTAAAATCCGGCAGAGACTACAGCATTGTGTAGTAAATGGAGTTAATGTTCCCATTTGCAGAAAAAATCTGTTTTATGTCTTATTGTGACATAATCACCATAATTTGTCCATTGAGCTGTGTCCAAGCTCATGGAAACCAACATCATCCTTTCCTGCAGCCACCACTGGATCAGGACCTCCTGGTGGCCAGTGGTACAGCTGCTATAAGATGAGCTTCTTACAAAGGTTAAAATACACATAATAATTTTGTATTAAATAAGAACCGTTTGATACTGGGGGATTTATAATTATTATGCAAAATGCTTAGTACCAAAAGAACGTTTTCTGTTAAAAGAAAAAAGCTATTTGTCTCAGGTGTGCTATACGTGCTCAGAGATCACTAGTGAACACGATCCCAGTGGGAAAAACTGCTTGTATGGCAATTTCCCGTTGTGCCTTTCACTGGGTTCATGTGTTCAGGCATCTCCAGGTTCTCTTGTAACCAGCAAACGAGCAGTACCATGGCAGGAATAGACCTCTATTCCCTCTGGCTTGGAAATAATTCCTAGCTTGCCAAATAAGCAAAAGTAATTTGGGGAATTTGCACTATAGTTCAAGTAAAAGCTCCCTGCTCCTCCCTTGTGAAATGCTGTCTTTTGCCGGGCTTCCAGTGCTTGTGTCACACATTTGGTAACCAGCAGGAGGGAGGGACCTGTTTTATATTCCCAGCGTTCATGGTTCTCACAATCAGGGCCGAAGGAGGGCTGTCTCTTGTGCTATTCCCAATAGCAGAGGTGAGGATTTGCCCTTACAAACCCACAGTGCTGAAGCTGGGAGGTGGGTGACATGGAGTTTGGCCCCCAGGAAAAGCCGTTTGGTGGTGGCCTGTGCTCGTAGCAACATGCTGCGAGTAACATGGAACCTCCTGAAACCATTGACTTGGTGCAGAAGGGCTTGTGGTTTGATGGGTGGGTTTGGCAAGTCGGTCCGGGCAGGTTTAGAGGAATTTCATATGCCTGGAAGAACATGTGCAAAGAAACCAGAGCAGCCCTGCAAATTGCCAAGCAGTCACAAAAGGGGAGACTATTTGGCAGAATATTTCTGGCTAGAAACTGCTTCATAGAACCCTTTTCTCCATGAGCTCAGTGTGACGTCTTAGAGTTGAGAGAACATGCTCAGGTCCCTGCTCTGTGCTAGTGACCTTGGCCTGGAAAAGGTGCTGAGCGTTTCTGTCCTACCTCCTTTCCACTTTGGCCACCCAGGGTTACGCCACGCAGTAAAATTGGTGGCAAAAATCCCCATTGCACCAGTCAGCAACTGGTCTAGTCCTAAAGGGCACATCCAGGTGCACCTCCGTTTGGGCAGTAGTCACCAGCCAGTCAATTCACTTTCAGGCCACATGGGTCTGCTGCAAAGATGGACCTTCTCCAGCAGATAGGGCTCCACTCAAAATCTGCCAAAGCTGTAATGTTTTGGCACAGAACAGGCAAAAAGTCTCTAGGCCAGATAGAGAAAGCGCAAAATGAGCACAACTGGTGGTCAAAGCACTAACATAAAGGAGGGGAAACCTGTGCTTTCTTCCCTATTGCGGCCACCACTTACGTGTTATATTCAGTAATGGTTTCACATAGAAATTCCGTAAGCCTTAAATCAGTTGTGTAATAATTTAGAAAACTTTAGGTATTTTTTTTGGTTTGTTGACTATTTATTGGATCACACCACTGAAAAGTCATGTAGATGCCTTCTCACAGAAGCTGTTTCTGACCAGCAGAGTTCCAGGGAGTGATGTACACGTAAAAGCTTAACCTACCATGGAAACAACTCTAAAATGGGATTCCCTCCCTCACTTGATGAAGGATGCACTTGTACTTCCCTCTGAGCTTCATGTATCGAACATCAGGCAGCTGAAGTAGAATTTCCTTTTTTTCTATGATGTCATAAATTATCTGCGGGGGGGAGGGGGGGGCGGGGGGGGGGAAGAGTTCCTCTTTCAAAATCAGCATTCCTTAGCCAGGCTTCCTCCCATTGACATCAGACATACTTCAGCTTGGGATGAGTCTAAGGGGCTGCCTTGTAAAAACATCATAAACATGATTATTTTTTTAACCAATGCCACATATCAGCTAAAGAAATCTGCTGCCTCTTATCCCTGCTAGAGGTATAGCTTAAGATAAATTGCTGCAAGATAGCAGCACCTCTGGGGTTTCTATTGAAGAGGAGGAGGCGGGGAGTTTAGGTGGCCTGGTGGGCAGCAGAACTTCGTGCAGGGGGCAAAATAGCAATTGCGACAATGTTCAATGAGCTTTGACCCTTGAAGCAGACAGAACAGCCCAAGTTCTCCATTGGAAAGATCTGCTGTGTGCTGGCCAGAAAAACGCCAAGAGCCGTAACTGTTTCTGACGTGGCCTCCTGTTGCATGGTCCTTGCTCTGACCACAGAAGTTTCCTTCTGATGAAGTCAACTCTTAGCGAGACTCTGATAGCAAACACGCATGCATGTGTGTCTGCCGCTGGGTGACATGTGCCCTCACAATGATATTTATCACCTGGTACGTCCGTAGGAAATCAGCTTTCACTCAGGGTCTCTGTATAACCAAACCCAGTTGTCCATGGGTTGAAAATGATTGATGAAAAGATGGGTTTCCTGTGCTTGATCTCCCTTCTTGTACCAAAGAAAGGTTTTTCTCAGAATTTGAAATAGCACGCTGATGACAACATTGGATTTTCTTGAATTTGACTCAACTAGTCTGGTACCTTGCTGGGTATCCTGGGGCAGGCCCTCCCTTTTAACCCTGACAATTTTTGCATTGCCTTTCTTAACCACAGACAGAGAAACAGACATTTTATAGAGTCCAAACTAGGACTTGTCACAGTCATGATCTCAATTTGCAGAGCCAGTAAATCTGAAGGCCTTCTCTGCTGTGTTAGTTACATTCCTGAAACAAGAAGCTTGGATCTATTGATTCCTCTAGCAACAGTTCAGCAAAGTGATTGTCATGAACTAGAAATGATGGGCTCTAACTGCTCATCCTCAAAATCTTTTCAGAGGAAAAGCTCTGCAAGGCAGTCTAAGTCCTTAAGGGATTCCTGGCACTCTCCTTGGTACCTGCAATTTCAGTAAGATACAGTTTCATAGAATTGTTGGAGTTGGAAAGAATCATGAAGATCATCTAGTTCCTACCCCCCTGCCATGGGCAGGGACACCTCCCACTAGACCAGGCTGCTCAAAGCCCCATCCAGCCTGGCCTTGAACACTTCCAGGGATGGGGCATCCACAGCTTCTCTGGGCAACCTGTTCCAGTGTCTCACCACCCTCACGGTAAAGAATTTCTTCCTAATATCTAATCTAAATCTCCCCTCTTTCAGTTTAAAACCGTTACCCCTCATCCTATCGCTCCACTCCCTGATGAAGAGTCCCTCTCCATCATTCCTGTAGGCTCCCTTCAGGTACCGGAAGGCTGCAATAAGGTCTCCCTGGAGCCTTCTCTTCTCCAGGCTGAAGTTGAATGCTGTTTGGGAAGTTGAATGCTGATTTCCCCCATAAGTTGAGTGAGAATCATACAAAATCATACAAAAATAGGTTGTAGCAGTGCTTCCAGAGCTGCACTCAAACAAGGAGCTTATGTTGAATTCCCTGTCCCTCACATGCACTCCAAGGGTCTGCCAGGAACACTGGGGCTGGGGGAGCTGTGTTAAAGGACTATCCCTCAACACTGGCAGGCTTCTGTTGGATATGTAAAGACCAGAAAAGTTTTCAGGCATGGCTGGTGCATGTGGCTACACACTGTGGGACACCTTCATAAAAAAATGTTTTGCTTCTATTATTTTGGTCTTTCAACGTTAGGATACACATCTAATGTTTACCATGATGCGAGTGAGGAACCAGAGCAGGTTCTGGATGTATATACATTCAGGCTCTGCTGTCATAAAACATCAAAACCCTGCCAGGGCCAATATGCCCCAGGACTGCAAAGTTAAGGCAGGTCACCTTCTGCAATTGATACATATAGGAGAGCAACACATCTATGCTATAGCTCGCTGCCTTCAGCTCCCAACCTCAAGCTGGGGCATCTTGACATGAATCTGGACTAGTGCCCAAATGTAATCCCGGGGATTTTAGAAGAAGGTCTCACACCACTCACCCCCCCGGTCCTGTGGGCTCATGTAATTCCCACCACAAGTCCTGAGAGATCTGTGATGAGGTGAGTCTCCTGGTGGTTGCTTCCACCATGGGAACTCTGTGGGCAGGACATGGCAGTCACCCTCTGGCACCAGAGTGGAGCTGCCATTGCTTTGCCTCTTCCAAGTGGGGACCTTTTCCAGCAGGACATGGGAATTACTCCGTTAGTGAGAAGGAACTAATGGACAGAAGCAGCCAAACACAAGAGCAGGCTGGAAAGGTGTTTCCCAGGACAGGTACCTTCATGGCCACCAGCGGCACAGCACCCTCAGCTCCCCCACCAGACCAAACGCTGCCCCCATCGGTGCACCTCTAGCCCACGGTGGCAGCAAGGATGCCACTGGCACTGAGAAATCTTTTTCCTCCTGGTAACAATGATCTCAGAAGAAGATAGCAGCATCAGACAGCTCCCCCTTTACTCAGGAACCTCCTTCCCTGTGCTGGGAACGGCTGAGCCTTTGGGAAGGCAGAGCATAAAACAACCGGTGTGACTTCTCTGAGGCTCTTTTGCTCGCCTGTTTCTCCCTGCACTGCAGAAATCTCTCCCAGGAGGACAGATTGGAGGAGCAGGATGAGCTGGGATACCTGCTTAAAAATACAGGGGAGAGCTTTCACTTTCTTGCATTTAAGGAAAAAAATCTGTACCTTGTTTCTGTGACTACTCTCCTGATGTAAAAACACATCCACCCTTATCTAGAAGACCTACCACTGCTCCTGGCTGAAATCACATCCCAACAGCTTTCTGTAGAGTAAGAAAATGTGCTCTGAAGGGGGCATTGCTCTTGTCTTGTTAAGTTTGAATCCTTTTGCTCATAGTAACGCCCCTTGTTATTCACTTCCTCCCTACTGATCTTAAGAATCCAAATCATTCAGTCTTTCTCCCAGAAAATCCTTTCCCACATATTTGCTAGGCTCTGATCCTTAGAAAGCTCAATAATGGCAGCACAAAGGCAGTTCCTTGTTAAACTGCCTGCGGAGCTACCAAGGAATTTTGTAGGATTCTCTCTTATCCTGGCAACATACTGAAACTTAACTCACCTAAGCTATTGCCTGCGGTTCTGGGGATTTAGTTGATGCGAGGAGTTACTTGCTGCTCTGAACCTCCTGCTCTCTTCCTTTGTGGGATTCTCCAGTTGAAGCTGGAGGAGAAATGACATTATTTCATGATGAGACACCAATGACACAGACAAGAACGTCCTCCCTTGGGGGTGAGCACACTTTTTTTTCTCTATGTGAAAATAGACGTTTGACATCGCTTCTGGGGATGAGGTGGGATTTTATGACAAGAAATACTTTTTGCCTGAAGGTCAGCAGACATGATCGCTTCACTGTAATGCGGTCATCTCTCTGAATGGACAGTCACACACACATAAATACATACTGCAATCTATAGATACTTCTTTGAAGTACAGCACTTCAAGTACCTGGGCTAGAGGAGCTGTCTGAGATACAAGAACACGCGTACGAACAAGCCTGTACACTGCAAAAGATGCCTGGGCTCCTATCCCCCAACCAACCCGAACTGAATGGACATGCTGGTAGAGAACTCAAATTATTTCCTTCTCCGTTCCCTCAGCTGACATGAAGCCCATCAAAACCTGCTCTTCCTCTTGTTCTCTTTCAAAACTTGTCTTTTTAAAACTTTCACCTTTAATTCCGATAAGGTCACTGATACAGCCAGAACGCACCAGAGCCGGGGCGGGGTGGGGGGGGGAATCTTTATTGCTCAAGTTAATGGAAATCAGACTGTAAATCTTTCAGTATTTTTTTTTTTTTATTACTGCCATAGACTTATTTTGTACTAATGTGGATGTCATGTCTGGGGCTAGAGAAAAGACAAACATAAACTGTTTTTACATGTAACGAGGAGGAGAGACTCTTGGAATCATTTTTTTCCAGAGGTACTGAGGCTGATGATTTTGCAATGATGGTGGGCCCCTTCCTTTGCCTTAGTAACACAGTTTTATTCTGTGCTGAAAAGCTTCCTCTTCACTTCCAAGTAGGATATTAAAAAAAAAAAATTATTAAAGACTAGAAATCACACTTATATTGCCCTGCATAATGCACGCTGAAACCAGAAATCATCATCTTCATGACTGTAGGAAGCATATTGCTTACTCAGCAAACATACTAAGAAAATAATATTTCATATTTTAAACCAGTAAAGCAGTTTTAGTGGTTTGGCACAAATGAAATGTCAGCAGTTTAAATTACACAGGTGACACGGATGTTCCTGTTCATTTCCCAGAAAGGACACAGAGTTTTCATGTACATGCACATTTCCCTCCCCTTTGACTGTGAACCAGGAACAATTCTTTAAATAAATAAATCAATACATACATAAATAAAGGAAAAAGATGCTACCAACTTTCCTTGTACTGGCAAGGAGACCCATCCTTGAGGAGCTCTTCTGAGAGAAACCAAAAGAGCCCTGCTTGTGTTTGGGAAGAACCAGCCACCAAAGCATTTTTTAAATTTTCTTTTTGAAGTGTACAAACTCTAAGTCAGGAAACAGCCACAGCTTGAAGAGGGAGCTGCTTCAGTGCTAGGTTTTGTTCTTTCCAGGCCTCTCAAGTCGCACCTGTCAGCTCCCCTGCTCAGCACTTTACTTTCTCCAAAGCTTTCACCCCTTACACAGCTGTAAGCACCAGGTGACTGAGGGACACGCATTTTCAGTATCTGCCGTTCTGTCAAACTCTCACCATTTTGGGTCAAGGTGGGTAAAACCAGTACAATAAAGATTTAAACTTGGGGAACAATTCTGGGAAGCTTTCGGCACTCACGTCAGGAGGGAAGACAGCAGCTTTGCTGCTGCCTTGACATCACCCCCTGCCCCAAGGCAGGATGGGAGCCAGAAATGGCGCTCACCAAGTGCCACACGTCGCTTCTCTGAGAAACGCCACATGGCAGAGAAGGCAGAACTCAGATGATGGTCAAGCCCCGTTTATACTCACATCCTTGGAGTCTGAAAAATTACTTGAGCGAGAAATCAAAGTTGAGCTTGATCCTCTCATTTTCTTTCTCTGTTTGCTTTCTGTGAACATCTGCAGGAAATGGTTCTGCTCAGAAGTGTTTCCAGGGCTGACACCAGCACTGGTTTGACGGGTAAAACCACACTTCATGAGGGGAGCAGAGTCTGGACAGCTTTTCCCAGCTATGAACAAACAAGAGGGCTACCCTGTGGCTCCTTGCCTGCAGCCAGCTCTCACGTTCTCCTGCCAGCAACTGAGAAAACAACTGACGGTGTCCTTGAATTTTTCAAGGACTTGGCTATCTTCAGAGATTTTCTCCTTTCACAGAATCACAGAATGGTAGGGTTGGAAGGGACCTCTGGAGATCATCTAGTCCAGCCCCCCTGCCAGAGCAGGGTCACCCAGAGCAGGTTGCACAGGAACGCGTCCAGGTGGTCTTTGAATGTCTCCAGGGATGGAGACTCCAGAACCTCTCTGGGCAGCCTGTTCCAGTGCTCTGCCACCCTCAAAGTAAAGAAGTTCCTCCTCATGTTTAGGTGGAACTTCCTATGCTCGAGTTTGTGCCTGTTACCTCTTGTCCTGTCCCCGGGCACCACTGAAAAGAGCCTGGCCCCATCCTCCTGACACCCACCCTTTAAGTATTTATAAGCGTTGGCAAGATCCCCCCTCAGGTGTCTTTTTTGCAGACTCTTCAGAGTCCCAAATCCCTCAGCCTTTCTTCATAAGAGAGGTGTTCCATCCCCTAATCATCTTTGTAGCCCTATGCTGTACCCTCTCCAGCAGTTCCCTGTCCCTCTTGAACCTGGGAGCCCAGAACTGGACACAGTACTCCAGGTGCGGCCTCACCAAGGCAGAGTAGAGGGGGAGGACGACCTCCCTCGACCTGCTGGCCACACTCTTCTTGATGCACCCCAGGATGCCATTGGCCTTCCTGGCCACAAGGGCACATTTCACGAATCAAAATCACATTTCACAAAATCAATCACTTTCATCTCACAAAAAAGAAAACAAAAAAAAGGACACTGGAGGTAGAAAAACATTTGATTAAGCAATTAGTTAAGTGCTGCAATGCCTCACTGGTACCTGGCACACAATACAGTGATTTAACTGCAGCCTTCCCTACTCACATTATGCACTTGCAAGTGTGCCGTGACTGCTACATCAGTGGCTGTACTCCGTAAAGACAACTAGTGCTTGGGTGAGGAAATAAAAATATTTCCCAGATATATGTATTTGGAAACACCAGCATACTGATATCCTGAAAATACAACTAGCCAGACTAAGCCCTTAGTTAGTAACGTTAGTTACTATCAAAACAGATACAATCAGTCTTTTCTGCCCCTTCTCCTCGTGCATTTGCTCCCTCCCCTTGCTTCTCGTCACCATCACATCTCTCTCGCTCTGAAACTCTTTACCACAGTAGTGCCTCACTCAAATCCCTTCCAGTATTTTGCCTGGGAGAAGTGGGCTGGGGAGAGGGGAGACTTTTGTGAAAGAAACACTTAGGGTGCTGTTATTAAGGGATAAGGAAGAGGTGAAATCATCATTTCAGCCCCTTCCCTGCCCAAGACTTATTTCGCACCCAATCATGAACTTGGCTCATGTTGCACATTTCCCATCACAGACCAACGGCAAGAAAAACCCTGAAGTGACCAGGACCTCCCCGATAGGGAAGGAAAGAGCCGGAGCGCTGCCCCCGTGGGGGTGCAGGCCCTGCCCCGCCGCCAGCTGGGGCCCTGCCAAGGCAGAGCCGCTCGCCAGAGGCTGCCAGCCCCCACACAAGGAGCAGGCACTGATCCCCACCTCATCTCTGTACGGCTGTTGGATGCCTGCTGTGCTCCTGGGTGTCCCAAAGCAACAGCTAATTAGTGTTACAGACACTAACACTGGCCTAACTTTTGAAGCACGTGCCCCATTACACGCTGGTTTCAAGCATCCATGCCGTGGCTCGTGTGCTGAGGCTTTCAGGTTTCAACATGTCAAATGAAAAAGCCGCTAGAGGAAAGATTTATTTCTGACTTGAGAAACTGGAAATTGCCACACTGACCCAAGCCCCTGGGGACAGCGTGTCACAGAATCACAGAATGGTAGAGTTGGAAGGGACCTCTGGAGATCATTTAGTCCAACCCCTCTGCCAGAGCAGGGTCACCCAGGGCAGGCTGCACAGGAACGCGGCCAGGTGGGCTTTGAATGTCTCCAGTGAAGGAGACTCCACCACCTCTCTGGGCAGCCTGTGCCAGTGCTCTGCCACCCTCAAAGTAAAGAAGTTCCTCCTCATGTTTAGGTGGAACTTCCTGCGCTCAAGTTTGTGCCTGTTACCTCTGGTCCTGTTGCCAGGCACCACTGAAAAGAGCCTGGCCCCATCCTCCTGACACCCACCCTTGAAGTATTTATAAGTGTTGATAAGGTCCCCCTTCAGTCATCTTCCCCCCCCGCCCCCGCAGCCACCGTCGCACCCTCAGGAGACACACACAAACCCCACGGCTTCGCTCTAACCCTAAACAGAGGGTAGCTCAAACCTCAACACTTCCAAAACATTGTTAGCATTTGCTGTTATAACCCAGAGACTCTTGAACGCAAACTTAGTTCCATCTAAACATGAGGAGGAGCTTCTTTACTTCGAGGGTGGCAGAGCACTGGAACAGGCTGCCCAGAGAGGTTCTGGAGTCTCCGTCTCTGGAGACATTCAAAACCCGCCTGGACGCGTTCCTGTGCAACCTGCTCTGGGTGACCCTGCTCTGGCAGGGGGTTGGACTAGATGATCTCCAGAGCTCCCTTCCAACCCCTATCATTCTGTTACACATATGATGATCTAACACCCTCTTAAATCTCAGTAACTTCTTAGCCTTAGGCTCTTCAAATTTCAGTTTCACTGAGAGTCCCCACAGTCCTCTGTGCAAGAGGAATCAAAACGCTCCCACTCCACTTACTCAGCATCAGACTCGGTCCTACAGGTAATGTGTATCATGTAAGGCACAACGGGAGCATAATGAACCGAAAAGTGGATACTTACAAAGATGGAAATGAAAATATTTTACTGCCTTTCCTAACAGCAACAGACAATAACATGAAAGTGAGTATTAGAACAGAAAGAAACTTTTATATCCTAAAAAAGGTCAGTGAAAATGGAAATGAGGTCAGTGCCTACCACCACTCCTGCCTTTTCTCTTCCATCCCAACTTGGGGATGGAAGCTGTCCTGTTTTCCCACCTATTCACACAGCCTCCCACAGGACAAAGTCACAGATACTAAAAAACCCAAATTTTGCTGCATTATTGTCACACTGTGAGCATTTTAAAAACAATTAACATTGTACATGTTGAAATTAGTCCACAGCCACAATGTTTTGTTCAATAAAAACGAACTATCATCATTTATGCTTAGTTCAGTAATTACGAAAAGCTGCATGTTCCTCATACTCCCATAATGACCGCACGCAATTATTGACAGAAAAAATGTGACTAGCAAAGCAAATTTATTTTCTGAAAATTGCATGAATTTTCCGCTATTTCTCACACTGAGCTGCATTTTCTCCGTCATTTGCTGCCATCTAATTTCCTTAGTGTCTTAAGGCTACTACTTCACCTGCGAGTCGTTCAAAACCAGATCTCAAACTGAGGAGATGCCGAGCACACGCTTGGCATGACTTGAGGAGTTAGGAAAACCCCTCTGGGACAGTCCCCATGGCGCATTTCCCAGCTGAGCTGTGCCAGAGCTCACAGGCATGGCCAGAACAGCCAGGCTGCCACCTCACACCCTCTGGAGGTGGAAAGCGAGGACAGGTTCCCGATACGTCTCATTAACTTGGAAGCTCTGTGTAGAACATACGTTTTCCTGCACAGCAACCCACAGGTAGCTCCTTGACACCAACCTGATTCTAGGCCAGCTGCTGGCAGTTCTTACAAAGAAAAAAAAAAATTAAAAAAAAATTGCCCTGAACTCCTAGTTATTACAAAATTGCATTATCTTTGTATTTTTCAGAACTAAGGCCTTTTATTGCATTTTGCATCACCATTCAAATTTAGGAATAAACCGCATACATTGAGCCATGATGCATTCTTGACTGCAGTATCTCAGCAGTCTACAACATTCGATCTGAACGCACTAAACACTTGGAAAACATTATTGCTGATGATGGAGTAGCTCCATCTTCTGGAATAAAAGTTATTTTCTTGACAACCATCTTTGTATTTCCAACCTGGATCTATGCGTAAAAATTTCTATTTCATAACCTAACTTGAATGTTTTTACTAATATGGAAGGTGAATCTTGGGAAGAAAATGGGAGAAATTAGGTTGATAATGTGAGTTCTGATGAACTTCAGGGTGCATTCCTTATTTTCTAATGACATTGGAAACATGTTGTACAGCATGCCATATTAAAAACTGACCTTATTATTTAAGAAATAGCTGTAATCTGACTTTGTGAACAAGAATTCAAACTGTTTAAGACAAAACACTGAACACACACACACACACACACACACACACGTAACATAACTTTAGTCCTCCTGATTTAGGGTATTTTAAACTTCACGTTAGAAGTCTGTAGTGTTACAAGAGTGTGCTTGTGGTTAAACACTGTCCTAAACAGGGAGTGATTAAAGCCCCTGCTGAAGTACTTGAAGTCTGAACTATAGAGAAGGAGCTAACAAGTGATCCGTATTGCTATTTATCAAAAAACTGAAATGGATGTTTAAAAGAAATATTTCAAGTTAAGCACATCATGCATTTTAGTCAGGTAATCAGTAACGATGATTCCCATACGTAAAACTTAACGTCAAGTCAGGTGTTCAACTGGAGAGGCCAGAACAAAACCATGATTACAATTTCTGATTTCATCACTTTTATGTATTTTGGGCATATTATAAGGCTGTTGCTTGAAAAAAACAAGCATTAATGAACTAAGTTCTCATGTACTTACAAAAGGAAAAGAGCATCGAAGCTGTTAGTGATCTATTGACTGGTGCTGCGTAGTATTTCTTGATTTCATAAGAAGAGTAGAGCCACCAGAGGAAAAATGAAAAAAATTAAACATGTACATCTCCATCTACGTTTGAAATAGTGGTGTATCTAAAGTTAATACATACTCACGGACACACAGGAATAGCAGAAATTTAAATAAACTTGCTTAACAAAACAAAGCAACTGAAGCTTTATTTCTCTATATAGAAAGAGGTGTCCCCCTGTGCATTCTTTTAACCTAAGGAAAATGAAAAAGCCATGCAGCCCTTGTAAGAGATAAATCCTAAGGTGGCAATATATATACACAGGAAGTTTCCCCATTAGTAGATGATTCCTCTCAACAGATTCTTAATGTCATTTAGGACAGCCAAACTTTTGACTGCTTTATAGTAGAATATTCTACTACATTTTTTTCAGTACAATAGCAAAACCGTTGCAAGAACCACCATATTGCTCACATCAGTTAAACAAGAGCAAGTAACAAAACTTAAGCGGCTAAATGTATACCTGGAAGTCAGACTCCTTACGTAAAGTAAGCACAATGAAAGGATATAACAACAAATGAAAGGACTTTTCTTCAAAAAAATTATCTTTCAACTTCTTGCAACTTCACGTCTCATATGGCTTTTGAATGGAGGCATTAAGTTAAAAGAATTTCCCCACCCATAGTCAAGTATTGACTGTATTTAAATACAGCAATGCAAGGACAAACAGAAGCTAAAAATTTAGCATCCCGTATTACTTTATGTAACATGGCAATAAAATCCCTTTTGCTAAGGCTACAAAGGACAGATTTACAGAAATATGAGGTACCGGCATTTATGGTCAGAAAAGTAAAGGAGGAAAAGAATTATATAGCATTGTCATCAGACATTTCTTTTCTCTTTTTCTTTTTTTCCTTTTTTTTTTTTTTTTTTGAGGGGTTTTTGGTTCTGTTCTTGGTTTTTTACAAAATACATGTCTTGATGACCACATGCTTTAAGCTTATATTCATTTATTTTTTTTTAATATATATATATATATTATTTGTAGGGGCAATTGAGAGAGAGTCACAAATAAGGAAAGGACACTAAGGTTTTAATAAGGGCAACAAAAAAATTGTTTTCACCAGAATAGATTCACATTACAGTACACCAATATTGACAGCATTCTCTTTTGTCTATTTTTGGTACATAAGATGGAATCTCTCTACATAACCTTATAAGGCTTCAGTAACTAAAAAGTAAAAAACCTATTAGTTTACAATTTATTTAAAAATTCTGAAAGACACAGCAAGTTCTAAACTTTAGTAGTGCTACCCATACACAACCATCCGGTTTAAGAGCCCATTAAAAGAGCCACCTTTCAAGGGAGCTTCCAACAGCAGGTTGTGCAATATGGATTTCTCTTACTACAAGGCGGGGGGGGAAAAAAAAAAAATTACACGTGGCACATTCTCATTCATATTTTGCAATGTAAAAAGTTACAAACATACCTAATCAAATAAATAATAAAAAATGAATCTGAAATGTGTTATGTATCCTAAAACCACTATGCAGAATAATGGAAACTTTCACTCACAGACTATTTACATGGTAATACCCACGTGAGGGTACACATTGCTACAAAACTCATAAAACAAAGGGTAAACTTGAAATGTTTTCCATAGTAAAGGTCTAGCAGCATGACTATATCTAATGCTGTTTGTTTTCTTGATGGGTTTTGGCAGTTTGTTTTAATCTATGTCTTCATCCAGTTCATAATTGTCTTTATCATAAATATCTTTTACTAAAAGAACCCGTACGAGCATATTTTCCAAAGTGTTGCGGTCCAGTGACGTGGCAGTGTACCAGATGGGACTCTCCGCGGAGACAGAGCACTCTGGTTGCAGATAGAACATGTCTGTCCTCTGATTCAGATTCTGTGGGCTACAAGGGGGGAAAGCAAAGGGGGTTAGAAAAGCAGCCTCGCAGGACAAAACAGTATGTTGGCACTTCTGACATCCTCTGTAAACAAAACTCTAACCATACTTAGGCAAATTACAAAATGAAGATTATTGGCCCAAGCCCAGCCAGTCCTGCGCCCTCAGATCAGCCAAAAGCAGATGCCTGGGACCAAGCAAGCACACGGGAGACCACAGACTCTTCCAGCTTTCAATTTGCAGCTCCAGGACTTGCTAAACCAGAAAGTACTTTCTACCTATTTAGAAACGCCTGACTGAAATATTTACAAATAGGCCCAACACTGACATCAGCAGTTGTACCACAGCCTGATGCAGAGATCTCTGGATATAGAGCCTGGCATTGCCTTGAAAGTCAAGGACGATAATGCTGAGAGATGCACAGAAATACAAGCTAAAATTCCTCCTCCTCCTCTTTAAGTAAAAGGGTTGGTCACTGTAAGTCTTAAAATCCTTTAATTCCTGACCTGCTATACTTTGGAGTTTGTATACGTGCTTGATCCAGCTCAGATATATCCTTCAAGCCACTTACAGAAGACCCCTCAAGGAAATTCTAACATTTTGTCCATTTAGACAAGTCTCAGAACGTAGTTTCCAATTCTGCATGCACAAGTGCTCACTCATGCTCCCTCCTTCGTAAGTACTGTCCTTCATAAGTACTGTAGACTTCACGTCAACTGCATTTCCTATTTGTTTGGTAAAAATAAGAATTTTTACCAGCTCATCTTCCCAAACTAGCTGATAAAGTTTCAGCTGTTGCTCTTCACTGCTGGGGTGAACGCTGTTCTACTCTCACATAAATCAGATTAAGAGTCAGATGAGAAGCCAAAATACGATAATTTAAATATTTCAACCGCCTTCCTACTGTTTTGACAAGCCAGTATTTTTATAGGAACAAGCAACCTGATATAGCGCTCTTTAGCTGTGAATGAGAGGATCCTGAAACTTCAGCTGCAACCGATTGCCAAGTGTATTTCAAACAGCTGGCATTACCTTAAATTTTACAATAGCTTTTAAAGTGTTAAATATTTTATTAAAATGATTTCATCAAAGACACGAGGTATACGTTATTGGAAGTGGAACCAGGAGAAGCAGTCTGCTGCTCTAGTCAGCAATGGTGACCAGTATCTGTAAATGCATTCTTTTCCCCAAAAGTTGAGACGTTTCTAAAGAAAATACATTATTTGTTCTCTCCCCTCTACTGGCTGTGTAGCTGAGTTAAAAAAAATCTAGCTTCAACTTTTAACAATATACCCTCTCCAAACCATGACAGTGGACAGCGTGAAGGCAAAGGCAAATCCTCCACCCCCAACAATCAGAATTAACTGACTTTATGAAAAAAAGGTGCTTGCATTGACAGACCACAAGTCACTCTTTACGTGTCTCTCTCTATAACACCACATACTTGCTTTTCTGCCTACATTATGCATAAGGTCTTTCTTCACTTTTAAGAAAAAGAAATTGTTTCCTAATACACGTTGGGTCTCATACTTGATTTATTGTGTTGCATATACAATGTGATTTTATTTCTTTCTCATCACTTGCCTATATTTGACTTAAGAGTTACTTAAGTCTCCATTAAAACCAGCCACTTGAATGGCTGTTCCAATTAAAGAAAAGGATTTCCCATGAAATCCTGTTTTCAAACACTTCCAAAACATTTAGCTGCTAAATCGGTTTTTTGTTGGTTTGGTTTTTTTTTTTTGGTTGGTTGGTTGTTTTTAATGTATTAATTTCTGTGCAGATGAGAAGGAAACAAGCTGCTATTAAATGCTGGGTTACTGTCAGTAGTATTTTTTTCTGCTACAAAATACTTTAAACATGCTTTCAAACTGCGTATCTCAAAAGCACCATTTCCAATTCCTGACAACTTAACATTAAGCAAATACATTGCCTAAATCTAATTCTTACTGAAGAGACAAGAACCTCACAAATGAAACCCTCAGCAGCAAAACCTACCAGATCCCTTGCTGGTATTTCTCCACAGAGATACTTGGTTGCTTCCTGGTAAGAAAATTGAATCATACTGTCATTCCCAGATGGAGTTCTTAACAATTAAAAGTGAAGTACTCTGCTGCCCCCACACTTTCTGCACGTCTTGTCCAGATACAGAACTGGAGATTTCAATGCTTTCATTTAGCTATTTGTCAGAGGATCTCAATCCATTCCCTTTGCTTGAGCATATTTCATGTTGCATCAAAACATCTCCCTTGTGTACCTGGTCTACTCTAGAACACTTCTGTATTACCCTGTATCACACTTACCTTTTAGACAGATAGCACTCAAACATCTTCACAGGGCACCTAGCTGGATCAGACGTGTTTTCAATTTGTTCAAATACTGGTTCATCATCTTCATGTTTCCTTTTTCCAGTAGTAATTTTATCTTTAAGAAGAAAACCAACAACATCTAAGCCACAATTTGAAGTTATTCAAGGTTTTTCAGTAAACACCCCAGAGTGGGCAGCCCACCAAGCACTGCAATGCAGTCACCGCAGCTACGCATATCTGCACACTGGAAACGCAACTTACAGCCACGACAAAGTCGCAGCATTTAGCGTGGAGACCAGTGGGCTCAAAGGGATCGTTTAATGCAGAGACCCGGTAGCCTCCACGGACCACACACTCCGATTAAAGATCCGGGAGCCGAGAGCTGCTAAACTTTACGCAAAGGCAGACCCCTGGCTCCTGGCAAGGTGCCCAGATGTCCCTCAGAGGAGCGCAGCATGGACGCTCCTGAAATACTTGTTTTGGAACTGCCATGGTACCTTCACTATCAGCTCTGCACAGGGAAGACACTTGATATCGAAGACAGGCTTTGCTTTCCATTGTTAGAGGATTTTTTTTCCACTGTCTAAAAACAGTGCCAAAAGAAAGTCTTAAGTGTTGCTCCACTGTTTTCAGGCCAAAGTATTTAGTGTTAAAGTAGAACAGAGTATTCAGAAGAGCAACCGGTGAATGTGATCCTAGCTGTTTAATCCTCCAAAGGTAGTCTTCTTCAACTCGAGAGAATATTGATCCTTCAAAAAAGAATATTAGAGAAAATACAAGGGATTAGCCCATAAACTGTCCAGTTGCAAAACAATCAAGTTTCTGTTTACCATAAAATTTAACAAAATCCTCATGACAGAAGCCTCTAATAACCATATTTAATTATATGTCCACACCCCCAAAACCACCTCTTAAAGACACAAACACTCACTGTTTCAGAAAGAGATAGTCAATATCAGTATAGGCAACTTCACACAGAACAGATTTCTGTTTAATTACAATAACAACATTGCTTATATGCAGCTCCCTCATGTCATTACATAAAAACAAACGTTCGAGGGGCTAATCTTAATCCCTTCATAAAAAGCATATTTTGGAGTTTATTTCATTCTTCTCGGGCAAGGCCTCCAAATAGCTATACCTTCTTCTTTCTTGGTGTTCATGCATACCCCACTTAGAAAGCACTCCTGGACCATACCAGGGTATAGGGAGGGCCCTATACAGAGGCTCTCCAGAGCTATCCAGAGAAAAGCCAGCACCAAGAAGAGAGCGGAAAGGGGCTGGTAAGGACAAGCCCTCACTCAAGAGAGGTTTGGGAGAAAGATGGGAGAAGGCTGGATTCTGCAGCTCATCAGCAACATTGACCTGCTGAGCAAAATTCCTGTTTTCTCCATGAACTGATGATCCTCCTGAGCCCATAGCAGAGAGCCCTCTCAATCCAGCTGAGAAAGACTAAAATACATGGCTTGTCAGCCCTACCCACACACAGACCAGTGACTGCCTGACTGCTTCCCATCTGGGGAAAAAAATGGGCAAAAAAATAAATTCAGCTCAGGCAGAAAGTATACGTCGAAGAGGAACTGCTTATTCTAACTGTCTCTCCTAAAAATGGACAGTCAATTGAAGATTAACAGGCAGTGGCAAAATCAACTCTTGCAGCATCGATTACCAAGAAACAAGACAATAAGAACAGGTACAGTCTTAACTGAATGCTTAACTCTTGGATGAGATCTTTATGATTTTTAATCCATCACCATAGCAATGCATAAAATGTTTGTATGTATCTACATGCTTAAGAACACTGAACTATTAAGAGATGAAAAACATACATGACCAAAAAGAAAATTACCATCTGGAAGTATGCTTGGTTGCCAACTTCTAAGTATTTTATTTAACTCCTGTTCAAACGTCTGGTAGATTGGATCAGTAAATATGTTGTCTTTCCGATTACTTCCATATAAATACTACAGAAAAGAGAGAGAGAGACAATGTTTGCAATTCCAGATTAGAACAAATCCTGTGCTATAGGGTTCTTTTTCATTACAACGCTTGCACTTTTATAAAAAAAAAAGTATCTAAACATAAAGCAATGACACTTTTCCAATATTTAGCATTTAAAAGTTACCTCCAATATAACGTATGTTGTAATTTGCTAACTGGATATGAATCATAGACTAACTACAACTCTAACATTTTTCTCTAAAATTTCTTGTGTGCAACATTGTACCAGTGAATGGGGAGTAGTTTAAAAAAAAAACAAATCAAAACAACACAACAACTCATTTATCTTTTCCTCCACCTAGGTATTCAAAGAGAAAAAAAAAAAAAAAAAAAAAATTTAGCAAGAACCTGCCATTTTAAATGTGAACTCCGGACACTGACAAAAGCACCTTCAACACAGAAGTGGGAGCAAAAAACCAAAAAAAACCCACCCACCATATATTTGTGATAATGATATGCAGCAGTGCAAGGAAAATGACAGGATGGTGCAAGGCGCCTGCCTATTCTGCAATCTAATTATCTTAAGCCTCTTGACCTTACAGACAGAAACCCTTTTGAACCTTTACCAAGAATTAATGGCCGAGGGCTATACTAGTATTTGACATTATCCTCTCTGTAGGCATTTCTAAGAAACAGAGGATTGGCTTCTTAAATTTTCCACTTCAGTGCTATCTTTGCGTGAACAAGCCTGTTGTTAGTGAATACTATAAAAGTGACAGACACAAAAAAATGTACTCACTTCTGGAATGGTATCTATTTCTGTACACATGCTTGAAATAACATTAAACACAGCACTCATTTATACTTGGTGGTTCAGCATATCTTGACCTCCTTATCTTTGCACTTAGTTTTATTATAAGGAAACATGGATGAATAAACTTCCCAGAAGCGTCCAACACATCATCTTCATTCAGATAACTATTTTATACAATATGTTTAACTAATTCTTTAAAGCACAATATTCCCCAAAATGTGCTTGTTTCTATATATATCAGTTTTCACTTTATAAATCAATTCTAAACCATACACAATGCAGCTTACTATAAGCTTCATGGGGTTTGCCGCTCTGTTCCCTGGCACATTTTTCCTCTCTGAATTTTCTTTTTCTCTGGTTTGCATTAAACACTCACACTGAACTCCGGCAGTGAAACTGGAATCAGACTAAAAACTGGTTCAAACCAATTCCCACACAGGCCTGTAAAAACTCAACTAAAAATATTTCTGTTTCCTGTTTCAGAATAAGTGTTTGGGTAAACCCTGGCAACCCCAGCAGAAACCTGTGAGGGACACTGGACCATTAGCACCTCAGGGTCTATAGAAGAATGATGTTGTGTTGCAATCTCCCCTGCTACACAATACCCAACGTACATCTGCAAACCTTCATTTCCTATAATGCTGTGCTCTGCTACTACAAACTCTAGAGGGGGCAGGATTAGCATAAGCAGTTTCCACCTGAGACGAGCTCTACCAAAACCACAGGAGGGAATTGGACATAAAACCATAGAATCGCCTAGGTTGGAAGGGACCTTTCAGATCATCTAGTCCAACCATCAACCTAACTCTGACAAAAACCACCACTAAAATATATCTCTAAGCACTACGTCTACCCGTCTTTTAAATACCTCCAGGGATGGTGCCTCAACCACTTCCCTGGGCAGCCTCTTCCAATGCTTGATAACCCTTTCAGCGTACAATTTTTTCCTAATATCCAATCTAAACTTCCCCTGGCGCAACTTGAGGCCATTTCCTCTTGTCCTATTGCCTGTTACTTGGGAGAAGAGACCAACCCCCACCTCTCTACACCCTCCTTTCAGGTAGTTGTAGAGGGCAATGAGGTCTCCCCTCAGCCTCCTTTTCTCCAGGCTGAACAATCCCAGCTCCCTCAGCAGGTCCTCATAAGACTTGTTCTCCAGACCCCTCAACCAGCTTCACTGCCCTTCTCTGGACCCGCTCCAGTACCTCAAGGTCTTTCCTGTAATGAGGGGGCCAAAACTCAACACAGTACTCGAGGTGGGGCCTCACCAGTGCCGAGTACAGAGGCACGATCATGTCCTTAGTCCTGCTGGCCACACTATTCCTGATACAGGCCAGGATGCTGTTGGCCTTCTTGGCCACCTGGGCACACTGCTGGCTCATATTCAGCCAGCTGTTGAGCAACATCCCCAGGGCCTTTTCTGCCAGGCAGCTCTCCAGCCACTCTTCCCCAAGCCTGTAGCGTTGCATGGGGTTGTTGTGACCCAAGTGCAGGACCCAGCCCTTGGTCTTGTTGAACCTCACACCATTGGCCTCAGCCCATTGATCCAGCCTGTCCAGATCCCTCTGCAGAGCCTTCCTACCCTCAAGCAGGTTGACACTCCCACCCAACTTGGTGTCGACTGCAAGCTTACTGACATGCCTCTGAGTCCCACAGTGGAATCACTGCCCACAGCACCTTCAGACAAACGTCTGCCAAGCTCCATCAGCCTGAATTTTGCCCAAACCACCCCATTATTACACGTGCAAAACCAAAAACACCCTAAAAACACCCAGTCCGTACTGGGACAAAGAATGAAGGCCACGATGCAGCAGGGGAGAGCGGAATGCTAACACCTTCTTCTAGATGAACCCTCTCCACTAAACGCCCATCTGACCATGCAACAACCTTTACTTTTAAGTCTGCAAACCCATTTTCTACACAGACAGCTTTCTACAACGTGATTTACACAGCAGCCTCTCTGTGTTCCAGATCATAGCCATTATATTAAGAATAGCTCCTAGCCAATAAATCCACATTATCTCATTTCTTCCACTGAAATGGGTTACAGTCAAATCAGCAGCTCCGCTTCCCATCGCTACAGCCTCTACTAACCTCCTGAATCCCAAGACACAGATAATAGATGCTGTCAGGTGCATAGTTCTCTCCATTTGGCCTTCGAATTTCATTGACAAAATGTGTCAACCCATAGTTTAACTCAGCTGAAGTATGTGATAATAGATCTTCCTTTAATTTCACAGTCTTTGCTGTAAATAGAGAAAAAATGCTGCATTATACAACAGAATTATTACATGGTGAGGGTGGGTTGGGGTATTTTTGGACTGGAAAGTGTGAAACTGGGCTTTGTACCCTCTCCACTAACCAATGAATGAATCTAAACGTACTAAGTAGTTCAAATGTTAGTTCTGTATTAAAATAAACAAGGCTACCAGAGCGAAGTCTCATTAACCAAATGCAGTATCACCCACTGATGAATGTACTGTCATGCACGGCTGAGGATGGCATAGAAGTGGCCCAAGATGCTGAAGTGAAGACAGTGCTCCACAGAGGGAGACCTTCAGGGGAAATGGCAGTTTCCAAAGATCCAACTGCATAACACGAGGGTGCTAAGACACACGTGGGAGCTGAAGAACAGCAGGAGTAGCAGCAATCCCCCTTTTCCCTCACAGTATAAATGTACACACAGGGGAGCGTTGCAGAAAGAGCGGCGAGGCTCCACAGGAGCGAAGGCCACCTCGTGTCAGAGCTCCACAGCCAGGTAATGCCAGCCTCAGAGGAAGATCTCTTTCCAGGACAAAGGGTAGGATGCCCCTCCCTTGCAATTTGGAAGTCCAGAAAAGGTGTGAACTCCAAGGTGAGTTAGAATATGAGGAAAACCAGGATGCAAACAAAAAAATCAAACTGGTCACGGAAAGTCAGAAGAGCCAGGAAGGTGCTGTCCTGGCTCACACGAGAAGTGTGAGACCCAACGTTTTGAACAAAGAAGTGAAAACTAGGAAAAAAAGAGTTTGTGGCAACTCTGTGGTAAAATAGTCCCAGTCACTGTGGGAACATTAGGGGCATGTGAAAACTTCTGTGAAAAATTCCAGCTGAAAATCAGATGACTACAGCATTTCTCCCTGCCAAATAAGAATCTGGATGCCAGATTTTTGGAAATACTTACTTGATTTCAGTTCCTCTAATTCTGGAAGCTCTTCATTTAAATACCGAGACTTTACCCAGTGCTTCCACGCGTTTACACCATATGCGTATTTGAACGGAAAACTACACTCTGAGTTTTCAGAGCTGTCATCGTGAGACTGGTACTCTGACACTGCTTTCCTCTTCACCCCCTGCCATGGAAACACAGTTGTTAACGCCGCCAACAGCCGCTAATGGCAGCAACACAGAAGCCGGGCAGAATAAGCAAGCTGCAGGCCAGATTACAAATGGAAGGATCAGTGTAAAGAAACACATGCTTCATTCAGCGGTAGCTTCTGTGTCGAACATACTTCTAAGGACGGTATTTACTTAAGCTGACAGATGTTTCTAATTTGCCTTTCAAACCGGTTCCTAACAAAGAGTAAGTTTTGATAATGAAGTTGTTGTATTGGCTATATCCCACTAAGCAACAAACACATGATGCACCATATAATTTTGTGTATTTATAGGATTTCACCGTGTTAACGTGCAGGAAGTTAAAGATGCGACAAATTATGTCAGAAGGCTCAACTGAACTCATCAATGGAAAAGCCAGTGTTGGTCCCAAATTAAAGCATGTCCAGCGGTAGATATGTGGACCTTGTCCAACAGATAATACTGACAGTTTAGACTCTAAATTTAAAACTAGGAAGACACATTTATTCTTAGAAAGTTTTATTAGAAGTTGGCTGCTTTTTTCAAAGCTGCAGTATCTACTGCGGTTATTACAACAAAACCATTTCAGTTTTGTGCCAGGCATCAGAAACTCTATGTCCTGTTAGTTTCCTTCTAAAGAAAGGAATACGGCTAATTTATTTGCAATGTCTAAACTAAGATTTTTTGAATGAAAATAAAATCTGGGAGAATTACAAGCAAATAAAATTTTTTTTTAAACTATTTTATATAGGAGATGCTATAGCTCCCATTATAAGCCATGGCAATGCCTACATACTTGCATTTTACTATCAAATTAAAGCTCTGTTCACAGTAGAAGGTACAAAAGCATTACCAAGAGTACAGTAATTAATACACACTAGCACATCACATCAACAGGTCTACCAACAGGAAGCAAAAATGGGATCAGAATTTAGAAGTCTCACTCTTGTTGAGTCCAACAGCTAATTGCAACAGACATAGGACTGAAACAATTTTATTATTTGAAATATATCAATTTACATCATAAAGATAGGGTATTAGGTAGGAATAGGCAGTAACTTGTTTTAAAGCAGTATAAGAACTGAAAAAAAACCCCAACAAATAAAAACCCTGACATATTTTTGCCCACTTAAATTCTGTGCTTTTTGATTATTTTTTTTTCATAGCATGACAAAATTACCTTCTTTTTGGACCGAGGCCTTGGTTGTTCCTCATATTCTTCCCCAAAAACAGGAGGTAATAAAAACTCATTTTCTGTATCAAGCTCCTCAGTTGCTGAGAATACAGTAACAGAAACTTACTTCTAAACATATTTTGAATAATAATGGTTTGAAAAAACAAATGCACTATATCAGTGTGCATTATCATAACGGGTCCACAAAAGCACACATATAAACATGACTGGATTTCAGTCAGACTAGATATAAGGAAGAAATTTTTTACAATGAGGGTGGTGAAACACTGGCACAGGTTGCCCAGAGAGGTGGTAGATGCCCCATCCCTGGAGACATTCAAGGCCAGGGTTGATGAGGCTCTCAGCAACCTGATGTAGTTGAAGATGTCCCTGCTCACTGCAGGGGGGTTGGACTAGATGACCTTTAAAGGTTCCTTCCAACCCAAACCATGCTATGATTCTATGAAATAAACCTATTCTTATTTTGGAAGTAAGGCAAAGCTATAAAAATGTTTATTTCTAAATAAATGGTAAAGGATACAATGCTCCACATTTTCAAGCACTATCTCAAGACACTAAGGCAGCATTTCTTACTATGGACTCTTACACAGTTTTTCCTGCCTAGGCAGTCTTTAGTATTAAGAAGTTTAAGTTACGGTGAGAATGAACGAGTGGAAAAAATACAAATTAACTTAGTACATGCACTTTTGTTCGTGTATTTCTATAATTTCTATTCATGTTTTATATTTCATATAGCACATTATACTTGGTTAAAAACATTAAGAATCAGAATGCAAACTCTTTCAGAGAAACTGGTTTTAGTCTATATTTATACAAGTGGTGGAGATCTAGCTCATGATGGATATTACAATAATTTTGGTAAACAGATATATGGTAATACGTCACAATACTATTTATTTAACATTTCAGGGGTAAGATGAAGGACTATTTCAGACAACACAATGGAATGAGACAACATGTGTATGGATTTAATGTTGTAAGTTCCACCTTTATTTACTTTACTGAAGATGGTTCATCCCTCATTTAGCCATCAAGTAATGTCTTCATTCAAAACTGAATGCTCTTCTGATAGCCTGATTTCATCACTTTCTACTCAACACACCATTCAAACTGGTCCAGATGAAATAGCACTCATATGCAAAGATTTAAGAACTGTGCCCCAGACTAAAAACCAGTCCTTGCCCTGCTGCCACAAAGAACCTCATCTGAGAAGCACTTCAGTGTAATCTATATCCATTACAAACTGCTATTATTTACTATTCCGCTTTGATTTTTTTCTTCCATGTTTTTTTCCTTTCTCATGTACCAAGCCTCACTTACAAAGAGGGTTAAAAATCTAGTATGCATCTGGTTAATAAACTTCCTAAGACTAAGGTCAGACTTGATCTTTAAATTAGACATACAGTCTGGGCACCCAGTGCGCATAATCTATGGCACAGGGCAAAAGGAGACTTTCAGCATCAGATATAGAAGGTAGCCAGGGGAGGTATGAGTTATGTGTCCAAGGAAAGCTATGTCAAGGGAGATGCTAGCTATGGCCAGGAGCTTTCGTGGATCTTGGATTGATTAGAACGTGGTATAAGGAGACAAACACTGTTGCCTGCATTTTGTAGAGTAGTAGAAATTGTAATACATAGAAGGTCTTAAAGTAGTGATTTTTCTGCTAATTCAAATAACGTAACCTTTTTCAAATACAGGTATGGACATTAACAAGATACTGAAAGGTAACACAACAAATATGCAGCATATCAGCTTGCAATTTTCTAACAAACTTGAGTGGGAAATATGCCCTTTTGTCATTCCTGCTTTAAACTACCATTTCCCATGGCAATACTTGGTGACTGAAGAATGTATTCATTATTGCTTTCACGAAGTTCAACAAGACCAAGTGCAAGGGTCCTTCATCTGCGTTGGGGCAATCCCAAGCACCGATATAGGCTGGGCAGTGACTGGCTTGAGAGCAGCCCTGAAGAAAAGGGCTTGGGGGTGCTGGTAGACCAGAGGCTCAACATGAGCCGTCAGTGTGCACTAGCAGCCCAGAAAGCCAATCGTATCCTGGGCTGCATCAGGAGAAGCGTGGCCAGCAGGTCGAGGGAGGTGATTCTCCCCCTCTACTCCACTCTCGTGAGACCCCACCTGGAGCACTGTGTCCAATTCTGGAGCCCCTACTACAAGAGAGATATGGACGTGCTGGAACATGTCCAGAGAAGGGCCACAAGGATGATCAGAGGGCTGGAGCACCTCTCCTATGAGGACAGACTGACAGAGCTGGCGTTGTTCAGTCTGGAGAAAAGAAGGCTCCGAGGAGATCTTATAGTGGCCTACCAGTATCTTAAGGGCGCCTACAAGAAAGCTGGTGAGGGACTTTTTAGGATGTCGGGTAATGGTAGGACTAGAGGGAATGGATTAAAACTAGAGATGGGTCGATTCAGACTGGACGTTAGGAAGAAGTTCTTCACCATGAAGGTGGTGAGACACTGGAACAGGTTGCCCAGAGAGGTGGTAGAAGCCCATCCCTGGAAGTTTTTAAGGCCAGGCTGGACGGGGCTCTGAGCAACCTGATCTAGTCAGAAATGTCCCTGCCCATGGCAGGGGGGTTGGAACTAGATGATCTTTAAGATCCCTTCCAACCCTAACAATTCTATGATTCTATGACACATGCCATCTGAGACTTTGAGCCTTCAAAACAGCTTTCCTAAATCCATGTCCAAAACCAAGTTGTCCAAACAGCCAAGTTCTTTTGTGAAAGCTTAACTCCCCCTTTTCTTTGCATTCTGTTTCAAATACCATATTTAGAAAGATGGAGGAACTCATTTAGAAGTCACCAGTCTTGCAAGCGCATGGCAAAGTTTTACCTAACAGTCAGTCAAGTGGATCTTGCAATCAAACAAAGCTCCTCTGAAAGGATGATGAAACGAAGTACGGTGGTTGCCCACAATGTCTATTTCACAATATTTATTAAAATGAACGAAAAAAATACCTCTTGGAAAGTCTATTTCAATATCAAGGTCTGGTTCATATGGAACATCAGGCAAGCTTGTCCGTGCCTCTGTTTCTGAGTTTAGTAGATTTGACTCAACTATCACACCTGTTGGAAAAAAAAAGAAAAAAAAAAAAGAAAGACTCTTATTTTAACTAACACGCAGATTAGTTACAACAGGACAGGCTTAGAACATTAGAAGCTGAGTGGTTCTAAAGCTGCTTGTTCTGCTCATCACCATCCAAGGTTTTGTTGTTCTTGGGATCTCAGATTTACTTCTCCCATCTGATTTCCTTCAAACAGAAGAGATGCTTACTAGCCCATCTGTCCTGCATTAAGATGTGTCAGCAAAGCACAAGTATAGAAAATCAAATACTGGGGAACCTGGATCATATCAACTAATCACAGAACTCAAGCCTGACAAACCAAACTATCTGTTTTTCTACACAATTCTGCCCACAACAGAACAGACCTTCAAATCTGTGAAAGAGACGCTAGAAAAGCAAACAAGGACGGCAAGCTGAGAGAAAGAAAAGCTTGACCTCTTTACAACTTCTGACAAAGACGGATTTCTCCAAACTCAGTTCTCTGCAAATGAGCATGCTCTGATCCCATGTATCTACTCATTCAACCAGCTGTATTTAGAAAAAGGGAGCAAGGAACTGCAAATGACAACCTGCAGCACTACCAGAAATGTCCAGCTTTAGTGGGGGAATGGCAACAGCTTGGAAAACAATAAGCCTCCTGGGACTGCGGCACCACTGGCATCCTATATACCAGGCCCAGAGCATACGTATCAACATCCTTTGAGGCATCCGTTGAAAGAGCTTGAAAAAAATCCACCAAAATTTCACCTGAGTCATGGAAAAACCTTAAAATCTAGGTTTTGGAAGAGAAGGAAAATTATCCTGGGAAGATATAGCAGAGATGAGGATTTTGGTCGGCAGGGCCGGGAAAGAGGGGCAAAGAGGTAAGTGCACTGCAAAAAATGTCATTAGAGAATATGCAAGATTTTTTTGATCTTCAGCTGTAAAGTTGTCCCAGACAATTTTCACCTTTGAGGTGAGCTAGTGGGATGACAAGCCATTTCAGCATCACAACCCCAATGATCTATCAGCTGACACATTGCTATCTTCAAAGATGACACTTGCAGGCCAGGATCAATCAAGAGCAAAAGCATCATTAGGTTACCTGTTTTTTTTTTACCACAGTTCCACTTGTGAAACTTATGTTTCTCTTAGTTTTAACAGTCTGCACTTCCCCACACACAACTTCCCTTAAACTTTTGACTTGAGTTTTTCTGGGAAAAAGAATGGATTGATTTTGGCTTGGTTTGGGTTATGCTGAGAAGAAAACATGTGTGTGCAATCCTGGATGACTGCTTGCCATCAGCCAAGGAGCTGGTGCAAGCAAAGTGAATGACTGTGTTTGTAAAGACAAAGGTCTGGTACAGGACGACAGCGAGGTCACTCAACAGACTTCAGGAAGTTTTCTGTATTTCGAATGAGCTAAAGTGATCTTCAAAAATATTTAAGTAATTAAGATTTCAACTTAAGAGCTCAAGAATAGCACTATTATACTCAAAGAACCTTTCCCTAAAATAAAAAAAAACCAACCCAAAAACACCAAAACCACAACCCTTCTCATGATTCACACACACCCACACATACACCCCAGTGCTCCGAAGAGTCAAAAACTTGGCAGGAAACTCACTGGCCACATCAGAAGCTTCATCTTTTCCATCATGTTCAGGTACCATCCCTGACAAGTTCAGTAGCTCGGTTTCCAGAGGATTTGAGGGTACTTTTCCCCTCAGATCTTCTATTGCTGCAAGGATTTTCTCACTGCTATCCAGAGTCGTGGGCAAGAAAACTGGAACTGGCACCTATGCAGGCATAGAGGAAGAGATAATTAGCAAAGAAAAAAAAAGCTGCAACAAAGCATCAACAGCAGTCAACACAGAAACAAACTCTCCATTCTTTGTCTAAAATTTAATTAAAAAAGTTAATACAGATTAGAAACATATCACTTTAGTGTGGGCTAACAAAAAATATTGACAGGTTAAAAAATTCAATATAAATGACTGAGAACAGAAGGGAAAGCACGAAAATACACAGAAAAAAAATTCAGTATGACAAAATATAGTGGGTCAAAGTAAGAACAGAGGGACTTTGGAGCTTCAAACCTGTCTTGACTATAACTTCAGACTAACAGTTTGGACAAATCAGCATCGTGTTTTAGCGGCCTGCTTGTGAAATACAGAATTTTAGGAATTCAGTTTTTTTTTTCCCCCCTATTTGCATGAGATTTGGTACCTAAGTGGTAACAAATTTAACTTAAGAGTTATTTTCTTTTGCTGGCACAAAGTTCCTTTTTTTTTTTTTCCCTTTCTTTTCTTCCTTCTGTTTATCCCACTCCGCCATCCCTCCCCAACACAATCTTTCCATTTCCCGTTACCCTTTACTTATTCAGCAAACTCAAAAATATCATTCAGAATTGTTCCAAAAAGTTCAGCATCCAGCAGCACAAGATTTTCACACCGAAAGCAGGCAGATAGATGTTAAAGAACAATCAGGAAATTAAGTGCCACTGTGAGATTTCTAATGCTTTTCCAATGAATAGCGCTGCAGCGTCCTGCAGTCCTTTAGCTGGACCAGAACAAGAACAGCCAACAACCCAAAGTGGTCCCACCCACGGATGTGAATAGATGCCAATCTAAAAATGAAGCTGAAGTCCCACTTACAGGAACAGGAACTGTTGTAGGAACGGGAACATTTTGACTATACATGTTCATAGGCACCGGAACATAGACAGGTACAGGAATAGGCACTGGAACATACTCTTTTTTCCAATCATCTTCTATTAAAAGAAAAAACAAAAAGGCAAACACTGCCAGGTATTTAAATATATTTTACACCTGCAGTTTAGGAAAAGAATCAGAATGTTTGCAATATGTTCCAAGACAGTAACAGTTTAAAAAAATCTGCAATGAAGAAATGAGTAGTTCCAGTATAGTTGAAGAGTTACCTGTCTGACAAGATTTTGTCTGCATATGAGGTTTACAGTATGTGGCTTTCGTCATTGTCAAAGGCTTGCAAAGAACTGCCTTGTTCTTCATTTCTCTGTTAGGTGTTGGAGAAGGTGGCGGTGCTGAGCCCTGCAGAGAAGCAAATAAAAGAGAACGTGCTGTTATGCCAAAGTGATTTCAACACACAGTTCTTGATTTAATCTATCAGTTCATACTTCTCATATATGAGATACTGAAGAGCAAGCTCACAACAACACAACAGCATGAACTATGATTCTTTAATTGCAAGCTATTCTACATTTCTAGTAATGAGCTGCCACTGCCAGGAACATAACATAGTTGTGTTTGGCTCAGTCAGGGCTAGCACTTTTATTAACAGCTTCTGGCTCCTTTTCCTTTTCTTTTCTTTTTTTTTTTTAATTTAAGATACTCTTGAGATATTCTTTTTTATATTCTTGTTTAAATGAAAGTGCAATTTAAGGGATTTTGTAACTTAAAAAAGAATTTTAGCTGTAAAAAGAATTCACTACAAGCTAACAAACTTTACTTAACAAACAAAGATTTCACTATAGGATAACAAACTTTTGGCTCAAGGTCTAACCTATAACCTGCTATAATCCAAAGATCATGTTTTTTTAAAAATTTATTTATAAATAAAATATCTCCAAACAATGTTTTAATACCTAAAGTATGAACTTCGAGCGCCCCCTGCTGGCTCCACAATAGTGACAACAAATACTTGGGAACATCACATAATGCTCAAACTGCATCCTTACAGTCAACAGGTAAAAAACCTCTTGTTCCAGACACGGGTTTTGTCCCCTAGAACCTGTTTTAGAACCTGATTTAAGAAACAGACTGTCACTTTTATTTGGTCATATGTAGCGAGACTAGACCCACATAACCTGTTCAATTCAGAAAGTCAAGTCATAAGAACAGCAGCAGACCTTATTTAACAGGCATACACTTTCTAAAATAATTTTCAAAATACTGTATCACTGATAGCTTTTATATGATCTTTAAAAATTTACGGCCTGAATTAACATCATTGGAAGCTATTAAACATAAAATACTAGATGTTTTTAACCTGACAGTTTAGCATGTCTGATGTCTCTAGGTACCTAAGCAATCTTATTTTCTGTGCTTTGCATTAATATATTTTATTATGCCATCAAAATACTTTCACCTAAATCAAAGATTTACCTACAGAAACCTATCTGCATTAAGAAGGTGAGTTAATTTTTTTCATGGAAAAATAGGCACTTCTGAGATCTTCCAAAAGACAAACAAATCAAAACAAAACCAAATTTCAAACAGAATACACTAAGTGAAAAAAATTATTATTAGTAATACTTTTGACAAGCTGACAAAAACTAAAACTCAGAGTGAAGGCTGCTGCTCCACGCCTGATCCCCATCCTCCCTGACAGTGATCCTGCAAAAGTTACGCTTCCCCACTCTGTCAATCAGACCTTGAGAACCTATTATTCTACTCCTAGGGATTATAATTTAAGAGCTGAAGCTTTATTTTCAGCCTTTCAATGCTGAGATACAACCTTAATATTCTAAATGATCAGTGAAATTATCTTCCCTTTCTATACTCAATAAATACACCTAATCAGACTAAACATGTCAAGCACTATAGATGTAAAGAATAGCTGATGATTTGGTTTTCCAGAAGACATTGAAATGATAAATTATGAAGATAAAAAAAATTTAATTTCAACTACTGATATGAAAAAGACTGAAAAACTTCCTGAATTTATCTTACTATCATTCAAAGATAGTAATTTTTTAGCTTTTTAATAGCATCCCTTTAAGCCACCAGGATCTCACATTTTAAATACATCTAATTATGTTATATATATATTAAATATATGTACTTACTGTTATTTTTGTTCGGGGGGTTTGACAGCCCTGATCTAGAAACGTAAGAAAACACTTTTAGAATTTTTTTTCCCCTTTTTCAGAATCAAAGCAAATTTCAGTAAGCAACTCAGACAAAAGGTATCATGAGGGAAACATGAAATGAACAGCACTGATTAATACTGTATCCCAGGCTGAGAACTACACGCAAGACTTCTCACTCGCAGGCACCTCACCGCTCCGGCACTGAACCTTACACAAAGGCAAACACTAAATCAGTGCTCCATCCAGATGTGAATATCATCTCTTTCAGAAAAGTAAATGTTCAAATATGAAAACGACCATATAAAGAAGTTGTGTTGATATAACTACATTAATTAAAAAGCCCATTTATTTGAACTTTGCCTGACATGCCACTTAAACCACGTAAACATGCATTCAGCCCCCACAAGGAAATTTATATGGTACCTATTGCCAACAGACAAAAAGCGCACAATGTATTCCTCTTATCTAGACGCTTTCATCCCATTCTCATTTAGTTTCCATTTCACTTATTTCCTTTTAATTCCATTTATTTCTTTTTTCATTCCTAGTGCATTTATCTGCTCTCTGTGACCAAAACACATTTTGAAAAGAAGTGTTTCCACAGAGCACACAATGACAAACCAGAGCACGACAGGGAAGCATTTTCTGTCCCCATCATGATAAAACACTAAACTTATGCTTAACCTAAAAAGATTTGTTTTTTAAAAAGTGATTACGAAGCTGTTTGATTACCTGATGTTTCAGCTTTTGAAAAACCAATAAAATAAAGAGCTAAGATAAAAATAGCAAGCAGCGCCATGATGATAAAATAAAAAAGGGTAATCTCTCACACAGTTTATTACAACAAATAAATAATTCATGCACTTTATATTTTCCTTTTAAAGGAAGCATCTTGTTTGCCATTTAGCAGCCATAAAGCAGCACATACCGTAGTGTAAGTTCTCCGGTCCTTTTTGGGTTGCCAGGTTTGGTTCGTTCTGTTGACAGTAGAAGCGGAGCAGACAGTGCTGATCACAGAAGTGTTTCATTTCGCCGCGCCACTGCACTTTCTCTTTGAGAGTTCCTTGAGACTTACAACAGTCACATCGTGCAGCCTTAATGCAAAGGAAGATTTTTGACATTTTTAAACAAGCCTTGGGAAAAAAAAAAGTATTTCTACATTTTAAAAGGTCACATTTTTAAGAGTACTGAAGAATCATTACCACTACAGAGTTAAGTCTTGTGCTCGTGTAGGCTCCATGATAGATACACTATTTCTGCATATACAGGCACATTTGTCACTTTACTTTCAACTGTTTGCTGGGGGTTAGCACCCAGAATTAACATGCTTTGTTTCGCTAAAGACAGTCAGCAAAAAAAATAAATGTTATGCATCAGTTTTAATGAATTCCACTGAAACATTCTGCAAAACAAGAGCAGAAAGCGACTGAGACTTCTTAATGACTCTCTTGAACCAAGGACAAGTAGAGATTTCCCTTCGTTTCCCCAAAGTTTGGTGCTTTTTTGTTTGAAGTCACAAACAAAATCTCTTCCCCAGGTATCACATCAGACCCCTTTAGTGTAAATAACTTTTATATTTTCATTATTTTAGTAGTTTGACAATTTAAAATTCCAATTACTAATTAGTTCTTCAAAGTCTATGATTTATAAACAACAATAGCTCTTCAAATAAAGAAGATAAATCTACTTAGCACGTAACTTGAAACTCAAAACTTTATTCTTCTGTATCCCTAGCTAGATATGTAGTAATATAACTTTCACCAGCCTACATGGTAATTTCATGAGGCATCACTAAGACAGGCATTGTTTTTCTCCAATATAGGTTCCACTGAGTTTAATCAGCCATGCTATTATTATCTTAACAGTGGTAACCCCAATTTCAGATCTTCAAGTAAGCAAAAACTTGTTTGCACTACTGCTCCCCTTGATATTGTTTGCAACCTCCTTAAAAAAAAAAAAAATACTCCTTTATATATGCTCAGGGATCCAGAATAAGTCAACCTAATAATAAAGCCAGGAGAGTAAGACGGAAGTTATGATAATATGCAACATAAAACATTAGTACATAAATCCATACACAACACTGCAGTTACGCACAAGGCTCTGATGGCTAAAAAAACCCCAAAAATAGAAAATGGTCCAACTATAGTTCTCCCAACCAAAAAAGTATGAAAAGGCCAATTAGTTCAAATTTTAAAAGTAATTAGATGTTGAGTTCTGTCTCTGTATTTAAACAGTCCAGCACCACCCTTCGGCAACGCAGGAAATTCAGCTCTCAGTTGTAATTTTCAAATGTTTAAGATGGTATATACAGAGATTCAATTCTAACAGTATATCCAGCTTTAAACTGGCAGCAATTAAAGCTGTGGCTTCAGGATCACCTCACACCAAGGAAGGGCAGGTACTTCTTTTCCCCCCTGCTCTGTGCAGGTGTCAGTGGTAGGGCTCAGGCACCTGCAGGGTACACAAGGTCAGAGACCTTACAGCGCTCTATTGCCCCCTCCTCCCTCAATTTTTATTACATCCGTCACTTTGACTTTCTGCTGATGCTGATCCAGAGCTCTTGTTGCAGTAGAGATGTCCTCAGTGGGACAAAAGAGCAAGGAAGTTGTGTTCTTGGAAGGGAGTGTGGAAGATAAAGTGTGGAGCGTTGCCAAAATAGCCTAAATTTATCAGTTCAGCGAAACTGTGAATTCACACCTTTAATGCAAATGCATCCTCCAAAGCCACCAAAAGGCTGGAATACCATTAGAAAAAAAATAAAAATGTGTAATTCACTGATTTTAAATCTCAAGCCCACTTAACACTGATTGTTAAGAATGACAGCTGACCCACATACAGAAAAGCCCACCTATTCTGACCTGCTGCACACTGCTTGACTACCAAAGCACCACTTTCTGCTCAATTTTCTCTCTCCTTCAAAGAAAAGTGATAAATCTTGTCAAATGCAGTAACTACAGCCTTTCCATAACTGTTTTGTTCCTCTCCTGGTTCTGGTCTTTCATTTAGGCCTTTGAGTGAGTGCATTGTTGTCTCTCCTGGGTTGCTACTAGGGTATTTAGGTGAAAAAAAATTTATTTGTTTCCACATGGAAATTATTATTCCTTAGCAAGGCCAAGAATACTTTATAAGGATGCTTCACTTCTCATCCCTACATTTGCTACACTGCTATTTCCATAATCATGCTTGCAGTCAATACTATACACCCTTCCATGCACTGGAGTTTCCTATGGTTTCCTACTGCTTGCTCTTCCCACTTCCCTGGATCATGAAATTAACGGAAAGAAAAAGTGTGAATTCATGATTTTCTGCTTTTTCCTTCCTTCATTCTTTCCCCTTTCCATTTGTTTTCATTTGGGATACTGGCACTATTCATTGATTGAATCTCCAAAAACCCTGCCTTCAAGTCTGCTTTATCTCTGTGTTTCCAAAAAGTCCATCTATACTCTGTGCTCCAACTGCACATAACTCATGACCGCTTTTTGGTCTAATTCTTTTCCCAGATCCAACTTCAACATGTTCAAATAGGCATAGTGATTAGTATAAATCACTAATGCTTGCCCAAAACTTGGTTTAAAAACAAAGTTTTGACATGTGGGGCTTTTATTTACATTGTTAATCCTCCAATGACCCATTCCTAATGTTCTCCAATGATTTGGACTGGTTATTAATTTCACCCAATCTTAGTTGTCTATTCTGAGTTCAATCCACAGTAAGTAGGAAGCAAGAGATGTTTCCAGAGAGTGAGTGATTACAAGAGAAAGGAGATCAACTATTCTGCAACAGTACCTACTTGAAATTGAGATGCGTAACTATGCAATGGCTAAACTTGTACAAGAGAAACTCCACGAGGCTGATTTGCTGCCTTTACCATTTAGATTAAAGCTGGCTCCACTGTTTCAAACTTTACCACCGCTGACAATCATTGCTACCTGAGCTCACCAGTCACAATAATTTCTCTGCCTCAGACTGTATTTCCCCACACCTGACCTCCGCTGAACACAGCCTTCACTGCACATGCTTAATCCAAGCAATACTCCGCTGTAGCCCTGAATAACCTGTAGGCGCACCTCAGCTGTAGTATTTTCAGCAATGTTCCATAATGTATATTTAAAGAAACATATTTCTCTGCTGTTCTCAGAACTGTAAAGTCTTTTTCAAGGTACTTTTAATGCTCCAGTATAAGTAACATCAAATGATTGAAACTGTCATTATATTGAAGTTTCCCAGGCATTTTTCAGATGAACATCTAAACCATAGCATGCTATTGAAGTTTACAGGAGAAGCTCTAATAACTTAGGGAACTAACCTCAAGACAGCAAAAATTTTACTTCTCTTCTTAGAGATGCATGGACACCATACAGTAGAAATTTCTCAGAACTTGGCACCAGCCGATAACTGTAGCTGTCACCCAACACATGATTAGTACTGAACTATTCTTTTACATTTCATTCCTTCATATTAGGTTTGAAGAACACTTCTAGGTAATACTTCTAGATAACAGTCTGTTGTGCTTCTACCACTGCTACCTCCTTCTGCTTTTTGAGAAGAGAATTTTGACAGTCAGGGAGGCTCTCCCATAATACTTCATTATTTTTAAAAGTTAAGATGTTTCTTCAGATAATACTACATGAGAAAGATGTGTCCATAAAAAAAGTAGACAAAGAAGATGGAGACAAACACTTGTTTAATGAACATAATGCTGGTGTTAAAACATTACTAGGTTATTACTACTTACTTCTCTTCATGTATACATTCATTGAAACTCCAAAATAACACGGGACATTGCATAAATGAGACAAAGCTCATACATACGTAACTATTCTTTTAAGAAGCTAACAGACAAAACAGCAAATGAAGTACAAATTCGGGGAGGGGTCCATGTCTATTCTGTCTTCCTATATTTTGATCATTATCTATATTATCTATTTATGGCTAGGTAAGAACGTCAGCTAACAATGAGTGGCCAAATCTAAGATATCTGGAATGACTTTTATAAAAAGAGGGAGAAGTTATCAGCAAGGATGTAAAGGGGGGGAAAAAAAAAAAAGACAATTTTAGCAAAACACACAATTTTGCCAAAACCTATTACATGTCTTCCCTGTGTAATAAATCCCAAACTTTTCCCAGAACTGGATTAGACAGAAGCTTTAAGAAATATTTGGAAAAAAAAAGAAAGACAATCATGTAACATCATGCAACACTAGTTCCACTAGCAAGCATAAGGTTCAGAAAGTAAAAGTATCTAACACTTCAGTATTGTCAGAAGTATCAAAAGTCCCTAGTTAGCAGTAAGGCTGCTTAAAATAAATTGCCTTTTCATGGCATCATGTCTAATTTTCCTGCACCACAGAAGCAACAGCATTTCTTAAGCAGACTTAATGGGCCAATTAAGTTATTGCCTTGTCCTACGGATCAGATGGATAACCTGAAATCAGAGTTTTCAAGTGGTTCTCAAACCTGAATCAGAGTACAAGTTCCATAGAAGTTTATGTATATGAAGCTAGTTTGGTACGCACACCCCAAGGACTATATTCTTTGCCGAATGACCAAGAGATTTCTAAAGCATACCAAAGCTTTATTAGGTACTCTATCAGAAGGCACTTTTTATGTAGGGATAAATTTCACCCAATACCCCAAGTTTTAAGGCATATAGATTAAATATTATTGTATGAAGTTAACATTTTAGTAAGTTTAAGAACTTTGCAGCCAAGCTTCGTCACCCTATTTTCACATGAGACAGAAGAAACACATTCTGGTCTTCAGTAGTTCTCTTTCAGGAATGTGTAACAGGACCCTACATATATTATCAAAAATAAAGACTTTACAATGTTTGGCTATAACATTTCTGGAAACAGCCTTTCCAAAATATCAGATATGTCTTCAGATTCAGTTCTGTTATGGTAGGTAGATCATCTTGAATTACAGGAGTTGTATCTAGACCTCTAATATTTCAAGCTTTTTATGGCCTTCCAGGCTGTGTACAGAGTTTTGGTAAGGTGATGAGTTTTGTACTGTCTTTTTTTTGCAATTGCATCCACAAGTGTAGTTCTTGTTTTGGCATTATCAGAGTAGCTTTTCCAGGATGGTCACACCAGAGATTTTATCCATGATACTAATCGCAGGTTAAACCCAGTCCAATTTCACCTTTATTTCTTTCAAAAAAATTAAAAGAAAAAACCTCTTAAGGTGAACTTTTTGCTGGTTGTGCTTCACAAGGTAGTTAAGCTTCCAGAGATTTAGAAATAGATGCCATCTGTTTGATTAAAACTTTTATTAGAAATCCATTTGGGCTTGCTTTTCACTTTGGCATCCTTTCCACTGGGAAATACTGAACAATCAAAGCTTTTGCAGTTCAAACTGTGGGAGAAGGGAAAAGGCAAAAAAGGAGGCAAAAAACAGGAACAAGAAAAACTCTGCTAACCTAGTTTATTGTCAGTCAACTTAAGGAATCATCCAGCTGCTATTAACAGTGTTTTCAACATTCTGAATACACATTTAAGAAGTTCTGACAAGAAAAATACGGTATCAATTGAGGAGAAAAAATTCGAATTGTAAATTAACAAGTATACATAGTAGTTTCTTGGTTTTCTGTAACTCAAGACTTCCTTGCCAAATGAATTAATAAAATCAGATGGTAGAAATGCTGCTGCAAGATCTAAGAAAACTCAAATGATGAAATTAATACATTTGCTTATTGTGTAGCAAATGCTTTGCTGAAGTAAGCCATATTTGCTGCACAGTCCTTGAGATATCCTCACACGTGCATTTTTGGTTTTTTTAACTGTGGAGCTCTCGTCAAAAATTCTGAGTTACTTGCCTTGTAGTACCAGTCCTGAAATTTTTTACAGCACTCTTCACTGCAGAAATCTCTCACTACACCATCAAGTTCCTTAGTTGCTCCCTTTTTGCACAGCTGTGAGCAGTAATTACAAGTAACACATCTCAGTCCTAACCGTCTTGCAAAGTCTTGTTTATATAGCAGCTTGCAGCCTGGAAACAGATTTTAAACATTAGGAACAAAGTAATTTTTACAGAGAGATATCACAGTTAAGAGTTAAATCTTGAAAATTAAATTAATACAACAGCTAACAATTGGGGCTTCAGACAAATTCAGGTTGCATAATAGACTATATTTCAAGACGTTTTTACCTGAATACTTTTCCTGCACAACTCTATGGTTTCATGTGATGTCTGCATCTTTTTCAAAACACTACGCTTGAATCTGTGCTTATCAAATCCCTGAATAAACAGTCAGAAAAAATACATAATTTTCTTTTCACATAGACCCAGGCAAAAGCATTGACTTGGAATTACATTGCTCAGATACATATCCTCAGAATGCTAGATATCCACGCAATGACAAGCGGAGATTTTAAGCTAGACAACACTAAACACTAAGACAATACCTATCTTCAAGGATCAACTTACTTCTATTACTACTATCATTCATATTAATACAACAAACAACTTAAAATATATCAATTTTTTAGAGCACTAATAGGTACAAGATGACCTAAGAACTGAGAAGCTTCTTAAAAATATAACCATAAAGTAAGCAATGATCAGTACTGAGAATAATTATGCAATGACAGGAGTTTACACATGAAATCTGTATAGGATTTGTATGCAATGAATCTTTTATTTTTTTCTTTTCACATTAGGTGGGTTGTTGTTTTTTTGTGGGGTTTTTTTGTTGGGTTTTTTTTTTTTGCATTCACTATACAGTCATAATTTCAAGGTTGCCATAAGGACAGCTATATTCTTCAATAATCTGATCCTCCCTCAAGCAAATTAGAAGACATGCTAACATATTAAATGCATTAAAAGATGAATACTGTAGCTATTACATAGGCTATTTTGAGAATATAATGTATTTAAACTACCTCAAATCTAGTGTCTATTCAGCTGATGCCTAAATCATATACCATATATCTCTGTAATTGTGCTAATTTTACAGAAGAGAACAGTATGAGAAGATGAAGTAACTGTCTATGTTAAACGCTGGAGGGACGAGGTAGCATCTACACAGAGCTTTAACCTAAGGTACTGCACCAGTTTTTATGATCTCCCAAATATCACAGTACCACAAGCCTTCCAAGTGCCCCCTCTGCTATGGCATACAGTCTAACACATGCCGAGTTCTCTACTTCTGGTAAGTTACAAAACTCAGTATGTAAAATACATGCTGCACTTCCTCTGGCATACAGGATATAAAAATACTATAATTATAATGTATTCAGTAATTTCAATTACGTGACTTGCACTGTTGTCTATTAGGGTAGAATTTCCTAAGTGTGAAACTGACATACTATTTTAAAATCATAAAAACACAAGAATGCAAGTGGAAGCCGCAGCAGACAGCATCTTCCAAAAACAAGAGATTATTGAGGAATTTTAACTTGCAATGCTACAAGCTTTGCTAACAAATTAAATTTGCCAGCAATGTCAAAACAAGTCAGTTGTAGAATACTGTACAAATAAGACACTGTAGGTAATAACTGTGCTTTAAACTGGCTTTTTTTTTTTTTAGTTATAGATCTGATTCTTTAACAACAGAATAAAGAAAATTACTGACACACAAAACAGGCAGTGCAGAAGGAAAGTGCCAAATCAAGCAATCATCCTTACAGCGCAACTAATCTGGATGTTAAATACACTGCTCTGAAGAAAATAATAATCCTGAAGATAGCAGCGTGTGCAAGCTATTTGTTAAAAGTACTCATTAAAAGCAGTCAGTATTTTTTTCCTGCTGGCTGTATCTCTCATTATTGTATGGGACATCAGACTCTTTCTATTTCTTTACAATTCCAGAGAGAGCTCAACACCACAGTGTATCCTCCTCCTCCGATGTGCCTTAGAAGAGCCATTCAATGCTGCATCAACCCATCAAGATTATAGATTAGTATTCTACTGTACTCTACTACTGATCAGGTAAGCTATGTGCACCTGGCTAAATAAAGGAATGGAAGAAGTTGACATTTTTCTGAACTATAGAGAGTAAAATAGAAGAAGATACTGCTGTTACATTAAAAGCGCTACCAGGTAAGAAATTTTCCATTCTACAGTCAAACATCTCCCACATCTCTGTGACTCAGGGAAAATAACGAGCAGTGAACATTAAGTAAGGGGAAACAAAAAGTCCAAATTTCCAGTCCTTTAGACTAAATGCCTGAAAACCATGTTTTTTTTTATAGATCACTGACTGCAGGGCTTCTTGTTGAAGGAGGTCTCTACAGAAAACAGAAAAATCCATCTTTCTAAAACTTCAGATGTTGACAGAAGATTGTTACAACCCTGAAGACTTCTAAAATGGAAGTACAGGCTTTTTTTTCTGCAACATCTTAAGCAAAATTCTTCAAATTTGTCTGATACTTTTTTATGTCTTTGTAATATGTAACTTAATTGACCTGACCAAGCAACATTTGGTTGCTTTAAGATCTTGTCACTTCAAACAAAGGGAAAACAAAGTGCCTTTCTTTTTATAGGATGTATTTTAATTAGGTCCTTGGTACTCTGTGCATATTTAGGATATAACTTTTTATTATAATGCTATGGTTTTTATTGGAATAGTAAGACTTTCTCTGAAGTATGGAAAGAGGTATTGGCCTTTGGCAAAACAGATTGAGCTCAAACAACTTGGTCTTCACGGTGCACAATGTAAATCCTGAATCAACAGAGAGGCAGCCTCCATGCTGGCTTTGTCGATGTGACCCAAGAAGTGGGTTTTAACTGACAGTACATTGTGGATGAATAATACAGAGAGCATTAGTTGTCTTATCTTTCCAGTATCAACACTAAAATCCTGAGGCTTTGGCCAGCCTAACTCCCCTGGGGACTCGGAAGTTCATGAGTATAAGCACTGTCTAAGACAAACGGCTGACAGCCCCAACATTTTGAACAAAAGTATACAAGTAAAATACTAATCTACTCTGGATTTCTGCTCTAACACCAGATATACAAGTTACAGCATGACCAGATGGAAATCTTCAGTGCCTTAAAGCGATTCTAAGAAAAAAACAGCTCTTAATAATTTCAAAGAAAAATGTAAGTGCAAGTCATTTGGTTCAAGCTACACAGGTAATCAATTATGTTCTTTAGCAAAGTTCTAACAGAAGACCACCCCACAAGTCAACTGTCTCAGAAAACCATTAGAGAGCATTTTCAGACAAAGTATCTGCAACTCAAAATTTGAACCAGTCAAAACAAAGTAGCCGAGTATCTGCTAAATCAATGTAACATATCCTTAATTATGCTATTAGAATTCTGGCTTCCAGGCAAAACCCAACACAAAACCTATCTCTTTCAACAGCCCTGAACTTTGGTTTTCCGCATAAACTGTAGAGAGAGGATAAGCATCTGAACAAATCCAACAAAGGCTTGCTGGCAGGACAACACACAAGCAGTTCCTCCAGACCTTCACTTCAGGCATGTTCCAGGTCAAGAGAGCTTCCTTTCTCTTGGCAGTCCCAAGAACTGCCAGGCCCAGCCCTACAGAGCTACCCACGATAGGAACATGCTTCACTTGGCTGTCTGCAGACTCAGTGCAAGCAAGCTACTAAGAACCTGATCCTGTTACACCAGCAGCACTCACCTGAATTACGGCAAGTTCAGTACATCGACACGTCAAGCAGCTGTCTCAAGTCCTCAACACTAGTCTTGTTTTACCACAGAAAATAACATCATTTATAGAATGTAATTGTTCTATCCTAAAAGCAATTCGTTTTTTACCTCTGAAAGGCTGTACTTACTAGACTACCTTTCTCCTCCTTCAAGCTACGTACAAGACTTGCTGTTCTCTCATCTTGTAATAACCTCAACTTTTATCCTTTAACAACTTCATCTAGAGAAGAATAACAACAGGCCTGTCATATCACAAGCCTGTAGTATCAAGAAGCCTGTATCATCACAAGCTAGGTCTTGAAGATTTCTGGAGCAATCTTCCATCCACAGCTTTCTGCTGCCTTCTGCTGCCTCCCTCTGTATCAATTTGAATGCAATAGCCAACTCTTCCATACCCACATTCCTATCATATACTGTCTCTGGCCTCACAATAAACATTACTATCCTTAGGAAAACAGATGCAATGCATCCCATTTTGGGTCCTGCTTGGATTACCATTAAAATAGACCCCATCCTCTTCGAGTAACAGAGAGGCTGCGTCTCCCACCTTCTTCCTTGTCTTCTGCTTAAGAACCTTTTAGTATTTTGTTATTCAACTTTTATACATCCTCAGTTTATCTTGGTATTTTCTGATATTAGATAATAGCTCCTTCCTTTCTCCTGCCTCCTATTCCCATTCAGTTACTCAGTTTCTGCTTGTTCTTTGATCTTTTGAAGTTGATTATTCTTTCAGGTTAGTAAGAAGCATATTTGTAAGCTTTCTTCTTATGCTCACAATCTCAGCACCTTCAATTGTCATCACCACTTATCTCCAATAGCCAATGCTGTCTTCTCTTAAAGAACCATCTCAAACATCTTCAAAGACACAACAGTGTAATTAACACTAAAGAACACAAATTTAACAAGGACTACTGCAGTTGAACAATGCACAGGATTTCACTTTATATTCTTTACCATGTTAGAAATTAGCTTTCCATGAAAGAAAAAGATTTCAACATTCAGCACAACCTGTATTCAAACTAAAATTTAAGTGACGTTACTTTAACAGTATCAATATTCTCCCTCTAGAGAGAGAGGGGGAAGATAAACTTATAATCTCTTCCTCAGCATAGTTCTACCTTTTGACTTTTTCAACTACAAGAGCACTGCCAGAAGTATCAAAATCCAGGTTAACAAGTTAAAATTTTCAAGTCATTCCAGAAGATATGCATCCAACAAGCACTAACTGGAAACTACATTTACACAATCAGACTCTCCCACTTGTGGAATACCACAAGAATTGCCTCCCCAGCTCTTCCATATGCATTTGTGTGGAAGGCGCGAATCTTGCTTTCCTTCAAGCATAGCTAAGAGCCTTCACTTGGTGCTTCTGCAGCGAGGGAGCCTGTTAAGTATTTGAGAAGGGACTCTTCTGATTTGAATATGGACTCCATCTACCTGGACTTGTGCAAAGCATCTGACACTGTACCGCAAGACATCCTTGTCTCTAACTTGGAGGGACACGGATTTGATGGATAGACCACTCGGTGGATAAGCAGTTAGCTGGATGGCCACAACCAAAGAGTTGCAGTCAATGGCTTAATGTCCAAGTGGCAACCAGTGATGAGTGGCATTCCTCAGGGGGCAGTACTGGGACTGGCGCTGCTTACCATCTTTGTCAGCAACATGGACAGTGGGATTGAGTGCACCCTCAGCAAGTTTACTGACAACACCAACCTATGTAGTGTGGTTGACAGGCCTGAGGGACAGGATGCCATCCAGAGGGACCTGGACTGGCTTCAGAGGTGGGCCTGTGTGAGCCTCATGAAGTTCAACCAGGCCAAGTGCAAGGTCCTGCACCTGGGTCAGGGCAATCCCATGCACAAATACAGGCTGGGCATAAAATGGATTGAGAGCAGCCTTGAGAAGAAAGACTTTGGGGTGTTGGTGGATGAGAAGCTCAACATGAGCCATCAATGTGTGGTCAGAGCCCAGAAAGCCAACCGCATCCTGGGCTGCGCCAAAAGAAGCGTAGCCAGCAGGTTGAGGGAGGTGATTCTGCCCCTCTACTCTGCTCTCGTCAGACCCCACCTGGAGTATTGTGTGCAGCTCTGGGGCCCCCAACATAAGGAGGACATGGACCTGTTGGAACAAGTCCAGAGGAGGGCCACGAAGATGATCAGACGGCTGGAGAACCTCTCCTATGAAGACAGGCTGAGAGAGTTGGGGTTGTTCAGCCTGGAGAAGAGAAGGCTCCGGGGAGACATTATTGCAGCTTTCAGTATCACACTTCCTTAGTTGATTCCTGATGAGTTTTGCTGCCCTTATATCTTCATCCTTCACGTTCCTATCTGCAATTCTTTAATGGACAAGTTTATGAGACTGTACAGTTTCATGTTCACTTTCTTGAGCTCTTGCTGGAGCCCCTCTCCTATGAAGACAGGCTGAGAGAGTTGGGGTTGTTCAGCCTGGACAAGAGAAGCCTCCACGGAGACCATACTGCAGCCTTCCATACCTAAAGGGGGCCTACAGGAGAGATGGGGAGGGACTCTTCACCAGGGAGTGTAGTGATAGGATGAGGGGTAACGGTTTTAAACTGAAAGAGGGGAGATTTAGATTAGATATTAGGAAGTTATTCTTTACTGTGAGGGTGGTGAGGCACTGGAACGGGTTGCCCAGGGAAGTTGTGGATGCCCCATCCCTGGAAGTGTTCATCCAGGCTGGATGGGGGCTTTGAGCAGCCTGGTCTAGTGGGAGGTGTCCATGCCCATGGCAGGGGGTTGGAACAAGATGATCTTCAAGGTCCCTTCCAACTCTAACTATTTTATGATTCTTTGATATGCTGTCTTTTGTACCTTAACTCATTTTTTATCAGCAGAAAAGTATCTTTGAGCTTCTACAGGAACAAAATTTGTTTGGAATAGTCATCTGCAGCTCAAAGATTTAATACCAGACTACTAAATAAGACATCAACACTGTGCCAGAGCTCTTTAACAAAAACTGCTGTGGATCAAATTGATGACAGGGACACCCCACTGTAACAGTCAAAGCAGATCATATTCTCTCAAAATAACTCAGGCACCTCAAAATCCCTCCAAAGTTGATTTCCACTTTTCTTCTAATCTGATTTGTGGGAAAGGAATACCTTCTGTCAGTTACAACACAACTCTTGCAATTGTGAAAGGGCATTTTTATGGATCATATGTTTTAGAGTATTTAAGACATGCTTTGCTTTTCATTTGTCCCCTTTTGCCAGGATACTCCAACTCATCACCAAATAAACCTTCAAAAGAAGGCCACAAGAAAGCTGATGTATCATGTTAGATTTTATCTTCGGGGTTCACTGCCAAAGGAAGTGGTCAGAACCAAAACCAAACTGTCCAACATGTAGGATAAAGTTGAAAAGCCACCACAGCATGCACAAATTATTTTAACATGGTGGGCCACTGTGAGAGCTGCAGAGAAGGAGATAACAGCTCCTTGAAGCACAAACCCGAGAGCTTATAACAGTAGAATCTTATTACGCAGAACAGTTAAGTGCGGTATGAAATTTAACACATACTAAACATCAATTTTTTTCCCCTAGAACTATATTCTATACTACTTCTACACTACTATATTCTATACTACTCTACATTTCTTGATAGCATTATGAGGTCCTGTTGTAAAGTAGCAGGCAGTCAGAAATTTGTAATTATGCCGTAACATTTTTTATAAAAATGGATACTTTACTACATTCAAAAATTTCTGTACGCTAGCCCAAATTCTGTAAGTTATATTTTCAAAGGAGTATCAGTGTTTCTAAAAATAGGTAGATGATTACATGTAGACTATAAAAAAAGCTATGCGTAAACATTTCCCATAGATCTCACATTCAACAATAACAAAACCAAGTGTCAGGAATTAGGAGGTTCGAGCAGGCTTGACGGCAACCCCCTCGGCCTAGGGGAAGGCAGTAGCTCAGCTCGGCAGAGCCAGCGTTACCAACTTTTCCTCAGTGCAGTTCTCCACCTACCAGAGAAGCCCAGCAACTATAACTTAGCCTTAGCAACACTTCATATCAAACATCTGTTTTGAAACCAGTTTGTTAATGTTTCTAGTAACAACAGGAATTGCTATAAATTTCAATTAATACTCAAATTGGCTGTGAAACATTCATATGTAAGCACCTGTATAAAGTTTAACACACTCGTGTTCTCAATATCTGTAATGTTTTCATGTAAATCTAAAAATTGATCAACTAAACATTCAATAGTACATTTTACTGCACAATCAACTGTGCAGCAGTGGCTGGAAAAATGCCACTCTAAAATCTACAATGCTTTAACTGAATATACATCTTTCCTAGACATATTCAGTTCTCAGATCACTTAATTTCCTAAATTTCTTTTTCCACTTGCCAGCTCTCCAGTATTTCAAAAGCGGTTATCTCTACTTAGATAAAACACCAGAACTGTTTACATCGAGTTTAATTTGCAGAATCTGTAATTCCCAGAAACTCATTAACATACCGTCAAGATGATAGTACAGTTGCTGGTGTCATAGCTGTCCTTTATCTGTATTATCCATTTGAAAGGAACTCCCAAGTATCAGATAACTGAGTTACTCCACAGCTTACTGACCTTCTCCTTCCAAGAAGCAGACTACTGATATGAATCAGTGTTATGAAAATTCACATTATAAAATTACTACAAAGCCTGTGTTATTTAAATCATAACACTTAGTTCTATTGAAAAGATGAATTAAATGCAAAATAAGTCTACAAATAAGAAAAGTTATGGTGATACTCATCATAAAATAATTCTATTGCTGGACTGCCAAAGACTGATTTGTTCTCCTAGATCCTCAGAAGAGATAGATACTAAAAAACCCCAAAACTCAGTAACTTGAAGATTTCATCAGGATTAAAAATTTGCACAGCCTATCCTCAATTGTCATTTATGCAACTACACATACATAAAAATCTACAAGTAACTTTGATCTTCTTGCTTTAGTATATACAATAGACATCTTATTCAATTTAGATACTGATATTTTGGAATGAGGCATTCTAATGGAAAAACACCGGGACACTTTAATTTCCAAAGTCTCAGCACCAGGGGAACAGATTAAACCCTTTCAACCAGTCCATTCAGGTTGCTCATCCTCCAGATAGCATCTGAGTTTCGGACAGAAACAGAAAAAGCATACTGTACTCCATAAAAGAAATTAATAACCATCTTTAGCACAAATGATAGGTCAGTTCTAATCACACCTTATTGCAATGGCAATTTCAGCTGGTCACTGCATGTATTTTTAACTATCTCAAGAGAAACATACAAAGAAACAGAGTTGGGATGAAACTGCAGAGAAATACTGATCCCAGAGACTTTAATATGGGTGCCAGGGTTTGTGTGTAAACATATACATATGTGCATGTGGAAAAAAAACCACCTCACGTATGAAGAACGTGAGCAGAGGAACAAAGACATCTTCAGTACTCTGTCTAGGCAGGCATAAGCAGTCAAGGGCTATTTGTGGTTAATCTTATATATGCTTTCCCATCACTCTGCTTGAAGACTAACAAATGAGCACTCTTGCAGAAATTCCAACACCTGTTTAACTTCTGTTGATTTTGTCTAGGAGGCTTCTTTTATAAATGCACACTTGGAAATTTTCCAGTATTTTCCTTGAGAATTTAATTTCTTCCAGAAATGTCAATAACTTTTGTGACTGAGCACCTCGGGTTATTCTCAAATCGTAATACATTGTCCTCTGGTGAAGAGTAATGCATGCTCAACAAAATAGTCTATGTTGGTGAAGTTTCATGAACTTTGCAGTATCAAAACCAGCATGGCGTCCATATCCAACAAGCTTATTTGGTTCATTTACTAATTTTACTACTTTACAAACAGTTGGACATATTTCTGGAAAAAGGCTACAACATCAAGGAAAAACTGGTGTTGTCCGGGTGCCTGGAAAATGGGGAAGAGAAATCTGTCCCCTGATGATGGAACTTCTATTTTTGACCTCCACTCAGTCCATCTAAAGACCCGGCCCTCTCTTCCCCACATCAAATCTGAACACTGTTAACTCTTGGATTCCACTATTTCTGCAGCAATGACAATTGTCGTTTCTCCTTTAAAATACAGGGACTGGGTTGTTTCTACAGAGCTGCTGTCCAGGGCAGAGGTTTGTTTTCATCAGGTAACACAGACAGCTTTTTTCATATGCATCACAAAGTAGATCTAAGATACAGGTAGCAGATGTGTGCCATATTTATTCAAGTACTTTCTACTTAATGGTGCTTTTGACTACCCTTCCATTACTCAGTGGTTCAGATCACCACAGTAAGCCGATAAACTTGGTTTCAATGGTACCATTTGGTGTATTTGTCCTCATAGAAATCACCTTTGCTCTCAAGCTGGCAGTTCAACACATGCAAACTCAGGACCCACACTAAGACATCCAGCGGTGGACTGCCCCCTTTTGGTAACTGTATTAATGCAAGAGACAGTGTTTTTATTTATTTCCTTCCTCAGATTTTCCAATAGGAAATGCAAGTCGTCCCTTATTTCAAGCCTCCTCGTACAGAAATATATCTACAGAAGCAGTAACATGGCATAGCTCACATTATGAATCTTACTGACTTCGTTGTGACAGCCACCAGTATTTAAAATGAGGGAGTCTTAAGTAATCACAGTAACAACACCACATACTGTGATCTCCAGGCCAAAACCAGTTTGCTCTTGTCTTTGAATATGTTCTATGGAATTGTTTATTCACAGAAACAATTTCTAGATAGATGTTATTGAGCGCTGCAATGATATGCTGTAAAACCGGGCCTTGCTTTGTCCTTTCTTCCTCTCCAGCTAACACTTTGCAGTCCAGAACGCAAGAAGAAAGTAATGATGGCAAAGGGATCTAAGCCACCACACTACATTCATTAGAAAGAAAAGCTTGCAGAGTCCAGAGCTACAAGGGAAGGGCATGGAGGGAAAGCTACCTCCAGCCCCACACCACCCCTGTCCAGGTTAACAGCATCCTGCTGCAAGTCAATTGACACACCTGTTGTTTAATCTGCTTGAAAGCCGAGAATCTTTTCAGCAAGGTTTATCAAATGATAGAGAAAGCATTATTACTATAACTAAAGAAAAAAATATTCACTATATCCTCCAGAGCCAGGTCATCCCAACTTGTAGTTAAGCTTCTAAGATCAGTATTAAACACAAGTATCACAGAAGTGGAAAGGATAGGTTCTTATTAAGACTGTACTTTGCTGTTTCTGTTAAAACAGTCAATATTCTAATGCAACTTAAAGGAATCCTATGCCCATATACCTCCTTTTTAGTTTGTTTTCTTTTGGAAAATCCAAATCATTAGTCAGGAAAATTATAATGACAGTAATCACCATACATCAGCAGGCATCATTCAAGTTATTGCTTGAATAACCATTCTAAGCCAACACAGAAAGAACTTCCACTGTCGTATTAACCTTGAAAATACTAATCAAAGAGAAAGCTTGGTATTCCTCAATGCAGTTAGTGTTGGCATAGACTCTGCTGCATAAATTTCGAAAAAAGAATTTATGCTTAATTTTGTGTGCATGTGTATGTATATGCATTTATACACACACACTTAAGAATGTTGCCCACTCTTCCTTAACCTGGAGTAAGTGGTGAAAAACTCAACAAAAGACCATAAAAGCAGCTCAGATAAATTAACACGTACATGCACTTAATAACAGGTACACGCACTTAATTAATAATAATGAAGAAACTTCTGCTTCAGCCTCAAGTACAACAGAATGAGTTGTTACCTTAAATATTAACACAGTAAATCAAGTGCAGTAAAACTACAATGACTGATAGCTTAGAAAAAAACCCAAATACATACATACCTTCACTACAAAATGGTCTTTTGATGCCAGAGAAATTCACCGTCTCATGCAGTGTTTTTTCCTCTTGACAGTATTCACAGTACGTAACTATGCAGTGCAGTTTCTTATAATCATCAGAACATGCTCTGCTGCAGAACTGAAACACTTTGTTCTAAATGCAAAATTGCAAAGGATCACGAATAGGGTTAATGGATAAAGTCTTAAGATCTGGAGAGTGCAACTTTAAATAATAGTTTGCCATTAAGACACAACTTTAACATGCAAAGTAAACAGAACTGCAAACACCCAAAACTCACTCAAGGTGACTAAGTGCTGAAAATACTCATCATTTCATATGAAAATGATAAACAAAATACGCCAATAAACTTAGCATATCCTCTTCAGATATTTCTCTCAGTTCATAGAGAAGTGTAACAATGGTCTATCAGTAACTGAAGATCATAATACAATAACTGAAGATTAAAGCAGATTTCAAACTTACAGCTGACATGAGAAAGTACATTTTTTTTTAATTCCATAGATGCTTTTTTATTTGTTATTTATGAACAAGGATTTCTGCTTGTATCCATACTAAAGTTAAATGATACTCTTCAGAACAAGGTAGATTTTATTACTTTTTTAAGCTTCAATACCTTACAAAATAGTTATCTAGAAAAACTGTACTGTAGTTACAGGTTTGAACTTTTAAAGACTTCATAATTCTAAGAGTAACATAAAGAAACCCCTTACCTCCCATTCCAGTACTTCTGGCTTTGAACAAAAAGAACTTTTGCAATAATTGCATTTCAACTGAATATCACTGGGAGAGACAAACTGACCATTTGTTGAAGACTGCACACTAAGAGTCTGAAAAACATAAATAGATATACACATAACTAAAAAAAAGAAAGTTACTTTTAAAAGGTGTTTTTCAATTAAGCCTATAGTGTTTGAGAATTTAGGAGTTATAAATAAACTCACAAGTATTTCTGGCAAAACCACAGCAGGTTAGTCTTTTCCCTTAATTCCTTCTCCCTTGTCATCTTAGGTTTTCCAATCTCAAATCTTTACCCTTGCTTCCAGCATCTCTACTTTAGGTTGTATTTCTTTTACCTTACCTTTCTAATGCCTGTTATTTAAGGGTAATGTATAAATTCCAAAAAAAGAAAAAGTCTCCCAAAACAGAACACCTGTTAATCACAAAACATGTATTTTCAGATACACATGTTTCACAGCTTGTCTTATTTTGGTCACAGAAGTTCAGACAGAGACTTACAAATCATTTTCAAATGCAAACCTCACCAAGGCAGATCACCAACACGTCACTGAAGCATACCACTCGAAAATACAAATACTAAATAAAGTAAAAGGCCTTCAGCAAGAAATGCTGCATCTACTCAGATTAAGAGAAAACTAGCTAATAGTCCTAGCTGGCCTCAATTACCACGGCAGGAAGATCATTCAAACATTCAATCATTCAAACAGCCAGCCCCTAAACAATTAAAGAGTTTTCAGACTGAGAAAAATACTATAGGTTGGATGTGTAGGTATGAGAATTTAATTCTGTAACTGAATAATTCACTTAATGCATTTCTGAGGCAATCAGTAGACAGAGAACTCAATTTTACAGCACCTGTAGCCTTCCAGTCGGTATTACAAGACAGAACATAATCCTATGCACACCTCCTAGGTCAAGCAACTATTGGTGTATTACACATGTGATGTTCAAGACAAAATTTAAATTAATAATGATCACAGTCACTTGAAGAATCCAGAGAACAAATTTTTTTACATCTGTCTTCTCAACAAACCTTCCCACACTGTTTGCAACAACAACAAAAAAAAAAGTATTCAAAGTTCTCTTCAGACAGATTTGTTACTACTTCTCCACCTCGTAACAGTGGAAGTGTAAAACACTTCTGTTACACGATACTTTTGCTTTGGACTGTCATGTTACTAAGGGTTCACCTACACTAAAAAGAACCCACTAAAAAAATAATTGTAACAACACTGGTCACTGATATAAGCCTTCACATAAGCGAACTGGTACTGCTGAGTGCTAGCTAGCAATGCAAACAGAATCCTTTTATGCAGATGCACTAATTCTGTATGAGGAGCTTGCAGACATGAAGTAGTCATGCACAAGTCCCAGTCACAGGCAGGACCCGAGAACAAAACGCCACATACCGCAGAAAAGATGCCACCTTAATCCCAACGGATAAACCTTTATCCCCATTGTCCCATAACAACTTTAACGCAGTTTGATGCCCACATACAGCAGTCATATCTCTCCCATTATATACAGCAAATGTCCCTGTCGTTGAGAGAGGTTTGCTAGACTTTGGCTGCTCTAAACAAGTAGCTGAAGACTTGTACTAACATGGGAGCCACAAAGGCATTTTAAGTTCAAGGTCTAATCTGTGCATTTCTGCATTTGCAGGTTTCCTCACAAAGCCAGCACTGCACTCAACATGTCCTGCCACATGGGTTATGAATACACAATGGGTTATGTATACACAACCAGAGGTTCCAGTTGAAAACAGTAAGAAATCAAGAAACAAGCACACCCACCACCTCCGGTTCACGAATGAAGGAAATGTTAAAGAACTAGCAAGATGTGACAACCTGTATAGAAACACTGAAGACAGAGGGAGGAATGCAGATGAAATATATTAAGTGCTCATCAAATAAAAAGCAACTGTATTTTTTGATATCTGTAATTAGTTTTAAATATAGGACCAAACCCCCTATTGTGAGGGCCACAAGTTAAAAGTAATACACGTTTTCTGTTGTTTTCTGACGTATGGCACTGTTAGCTTCTTTTATTTCTTTCCCCTACTGTTTGCTGTGGTAGAAATTAAGGCCCTACATAGTTTAGGGGGCTGGTAATTGAACAATAACAAAAGCTAGCGATAGGAGAACAGAGTTTGAGACTGTTTAAAATTAAAACTTGTTTTGAAGAATAGTTACATCTAACTGTAGATAAAAAAAATCTAAACAATTAAACATTACTGCTTCTAAAACAAAACCAACATTTTTTATCATAAACTCCTATGGTTTTCCCACAGAAATCAGTGAAGAACCAAGCAGAAGATGGTTGTAAAACCAACACAGTTTTGTATGCCTCCTTGAAGTTTCTATTATCCTGCTTAAAATTAAGGACTGCTTCTGTATACTATTTCCATGAGTCGAGATGATATGCACATAGTATTCTCATCATCTTGCTTTGCCTCTAACTTACAAGATGCTTAGAATAAATAATATCTTCAGGAATTATTTGGGAGCATTATTACACACAAAGAATAATGCAGCAAAAAGATCATAAATTCATTAAAATCTTTCACAGGTCACCCTCAACAGCAAGGTTTTACCAACGTTGTGCTTCATCAAAGGTATCTTCGAAATCATGTATATGTATACATACACCTACACACACACATATATATATACGCACAGTCTTTCAAATATCTTAAATTCAATCAAAAAATAGTTATGTTTAATCTGACCTTTCTTGAGCCTGCCCTGAACAACCAGAGCATGGGAAGTGCCAAGCAAAACGAAAAATCACTGTAAAGCCCTTTTCAGCCTCCAGACTGCTCTGAATTGCCAAATTATTAATGAACAGTAGGCAAACACAACCTAGGACTCTTCTGAGAAGACCATATAGTAGCACAACTGCTGGCCTGCCCCTGCCACCACAGCATAAGCAATAGAGAGGTTGTCCCTGCTCACAGCAACATAAAATCAAGTTGTAGAAACATTTCTGTACACAGAATGTGTACGTGGAAGGGCTAGTCACAGACAGACTGTGGTCAGTTTTTTCCTAGATGACAAAAAAAAATAACTGTGCAAGAAAGAAATGTAAGGTATATAACAAAGAACACTTACAGACACCATAATGATGGTGAAAGAGCACACATTAGTGAATAACCAGCATGAGTAACCTGCTAAAAAACACTAGAATTATAATTCTTACACATATTGGTTCTACAACTCTCCAGATACACCCATAAATAGAAAAAAAAAAAAAAATCAAAGCTTTAGCACAAGTTTTCTGAAAATTTTGCATAGATTCATGTTTTGCAAGGTAGCTTACACTTCAAGATACTTACACGTTTGCTAATGTTGGGAAGACACTTGTGCTAAAGTCTCCATGTTCACAATAAATAAATTAGCAGTTTATTTTTCCTTAAGAGAGAAGTTCAGAGCAAGATCTTCAGCTGACCCAGTAAAGGTACTGATAGCAAAACTGGCTTAAAACAATACAACTTTGGAACAGTTCTGTCCTTAACTCTGCAATAAATCCTCCAAGACACAGCATGAAAGAAGACAAGATACAGTCACACTACTTTATCACCAACTACCAAACAAAAAAAAAAAAATCACATCAAGCAGACTATTCTCCCTCTTTTACCCTCTTTCTTACAAGGATGAATGCTCTTACTATTTGTCTGCACAAAGGAGAATATAGATATGGACATAAGTTGCACAACGAGCAGCTCAACCGGATCTTTCAAATATTTTAATACATTAAAATCATATTTAGCTAGAAACAAAAGCTTATTCATAAGATAAAATTACTATCAACTCTAAAGTACTGTAAACAAATTGTGAATTTAAATATTCCAACCATTCATAAACCAAGTAGTAAAATTTTTTCAGAAGGCAGACAGACCTGAAACAGCAGTTATTCTGTTCTGAGAAGGGTAACCGCTAACAAAGAAAAATGTAATGGAATAACAGGCACAGCAAGAAAAAGTGATGAATATAATGACAGAAAACTAAAACAAGTGTTATCCGCATTAGTCAACAGTGAAAAATATTACCACCATCATAAATCAGCCATTTTTTCAGAAGATCACTGCAGAAAGAATTGCAAATTACCAAACAGATTAAACCATTTTCTCCACTTAGGTTCAATGCCTTATGTGTCACTTAAGTATGAAAAAGCCTCAAGGGAACACTTACAGTCCAATGCTCACACTGTGCTGTACCGTCCTTTCCATCTAAATACTAAATGAACAGAATAAACAAGTTGTTCTCATACAATCAACTCTTATCTAACATGAGTACATTTTATTTTTTAGACAGTGAATATAGGAAAACTATCAAAAAAAAAAGTCAGAATCTGACAGAGATGCTTGAGCAAACTAACTGTAAGCAAGTGACCGCCTACCTACCCGTTCTTGGTCTTCACTGAGAACGCACAGTCTGTATGGCTGCTCTAATGGAACTCCACTACAACATTAAAGACAGATCTACTGGAACTACAACAAAAGCATCAGCAAGGTCTCAGTAAGATCAGAAACCCTTAACCAGCATCGACTGATCCGGCAGTTATATTGAATAACGTTGCTTGATATTGACTTATCTGCATATCCAAGAAGGCCCAGACTGTATTTGTCACTCACTAACTTATTTTTTCTCAGTCAAATGGCACAAAGGTTTTGTTCTGAGAGCTCTTGGGGCTGCAACCAATTGTAAGACCACGTAGAATAAAATAGATGCCAAATGAGTTTGCAAGAAGTATTACAGGTTTGTCATTACATACCAGTAATCTGCATCTCTTTCGTTGATCAGTTCCATTGACAGAGATATACTACGTTGGTTAGGATGGAAGCACAGAACAGGGCTACATGATGGAGGTCCTACCCAGGGTATATTAAGGAAGCAATTAAATGATTGATTTGCTTTCCAGTTGACAGGGAACAGCAAAGCTTAATGACAAATGGGAAAAACGCTGCATGGGTGTAACTGTTCAACAACACGTGAGAAGGCAATTATCAATTATACAGTGGGGATCTGGGAAAACTGTTTTTACATTAAAAAAACTGAAACATTTTCTTTGAAAACGTTCTTTGATCACCTAGAGATTAATCACTACAACATCTTTTACAAATGCTTTAACCTTAAGTCATATTAAAAATGTGACATTTTCAAAAAGCGTAGCAGCTTCTTCCAGTGTGCCTATCATTAGGCTTGCAACACTCCAGTTTCTGGACATAATTTAAACAGCTAGTTTTGTCCATAAATGTTCTAACGGCTTAGGCTCTAACCTTTCATTTCAGAGACAATCACTTTTCCCCATGACACACCTTTGTTTGTACATGAGAATTTTGTTACTGTATTTAGTATAAAAGAGATGAAATTTGTTGATCTTCAATGCTAAACAACAAGGCTCATCGCCATAAAGAGGGTGGGGTGACAAAAATAAGATGAGCAGTGATATTGCTTTGCATTTTCTTACAGTATCAAGGAGAAATGGGTTGTTATTATCCAATTTTCTAAGTTTAAGATAGCAGCTAGTGCTATCATTATGAAACAGTACTTTGATCAAAGAAGTTGTTATGAGCTAGAAGCGTTTGGTATGTTAATTATAACTCAAACATATATATACAAGCAACTCAGTTTAATACATAAATACTTAACACAAACACAGGTACACAAATATTTAGGGAGGAAAAGAGTTAACACAACAGCTAACCTGAAATTTAGCTACACAACTGGAACTGCAAAAGTTGTACAGTTTTCCATCAGGCATTGTGGCTTGATACTGAGGTAAAGAGTTTCGTTTACAAAAGTGGCAAATAATTCCCATACCTAAAAGAAAAATGTAGTTTACAACCAAAATAAACACAAAATAGTAGCGCAAAAAAAGCCCACCTGGATGACAGGTCAGCTCTTTCCACCATTTCAATGTAAAAAGCTAAGATTTGCCTGTTTTCCAGTCAGCTTCCAGAAATCACATAAAACAAAAGAAATGGCAAAGATTTTGCTGAATTCTTCCATTAAAAATCATCATTAAATACGAAAGAGCACCTTCTTCTATAAAATTCACTAGAGCATTTTCAACTTTGAGTTCACTGAATTGAGATCTATGCCTGCGTTGCATATTGAAGAACACACGTTTTGAGTTATTTACCAGTTCCTTTCACCCAGATTAAAAATTTCACCTAGAAAATACCCATAGACATTATAACTACCTCTATCCTCCAAACATCGCTTGAGGAGATAAAATGAGCTGGGGGCCTGGATCACAGAGAATAGAATATTAATTCATATGCATGAAGACTGCACTATCATTCTCTGACACATCAGAGCACATTATGTCTCAACATTTTTTTCCCCAGAAGCCTTAAGACATCAAGCAAAAAGGCCAGCGGGGAAAATGATCCCTCATGGATCCCTTTACTAGTGTTGAATATAAGATATCTTTTTCTTTTCTTCTTATGTAAGTTTAAAAACCTATAAAGTCACATCTGCATAGATTAAGTCTAAAACAAAACCCACCCCCGGTGTTCAGACTTCAAAAAAAAAAATATGTCTACTCTTATCAGTGATGAAATTCCATCATCCTTTTCACTTACTTTGTGATTTTGCATATTTTGATTTGTGTGTGTTCATGCATGCAGTTGAGCAGTATGGCTCCATATATCCATTAGGTCCTATGCACTGAGTCATGTCAAAAAACCTGCACTGAGCTCTGCAGCCAGTACAAGTTGTTAATTTGCCACATTTCTAAAACATAAAACAAAAGCAAAACAATGCATTAGTTAAAACTATGTTTGGCTTTTGGTTTTAAATTACGGTATAAAAAACACAGCAGAAAACTTACTTATTTACTTCTGCAATTCGCTCCCCCATCAGAACCTTCCTATATTAACTATCACGATCATCCTCTCAAGAGCATTCAGCGCTATGGTTGGGTCTCTTACTTCTGGGGCAAGCTGGCTATAACTAAACTTCTGTGTAAAGACAAAAACCAAAACACACACCCCTCAAAAAAACCCAACCAACCAAACACAAAAAAACATCCCAAACCCCACCACCTGCAAACTGTGAGCTGTGGTAAGACTATACAGCAAGTTGTGCTGAGTTGGAGAGTTTGAAACAACTCTGCTCCTCTCTCGTTATTGATGGGACAACAGTTTTAAGAAAAGAAACAGGAATCTGGCACGGCAAAGATGAAGGATAAATAATGGTGCTAAAATTTGGGGGAAAAAAGAAATCGTACCCTCCAAATTATAACATCCTTAATAGTATCAAGTATGAGTTAGATGTAGCAGTTTCTTGGTAACAGCACTGTTGGGAGAACCTCTTCTCAGCTCTTCCAGTTCCAGTCCTCCAGGCAGGGGAAACAACTGCAGGAGTTTCTATGCTCCTCATTGGATCCAATGAGGAACTGTGACTCCAGGAACCTGATAACTTAGGTTGTTGTTGTTATTATACAACCAAGGTTGCTTTGAGTAACCTGGACTAGTGGAAGGTGTCCCTGCCCACGGCCCGGGGTGGGGGGGTGGGGGGGGCGGGTTAGAACTAGATCATCTTTAAGGTCCCTTCCAACTCTAATCATTCTATGTTTCTGTGATTCTACAACACACTCAATTTTGACATCTCTCAACACACCAGTCCATGAACCAACAGTTTTCCACAGAAGGGAATGTTCTATAAGAAGCACTGGAAAGCAGCATCCAGCAGAAATACCAATGACCCAGTCAACACACAAAATCAATAGTTCTGATCTGCTACATGTATTACATACTTCAGTGTTAGGCAAATATCTGAAGCACCATAAAGCAAGTTTCAAAAAAAAAAAAAAAATGTCTAAACACCTTCTCTGCCCATAGAAATAGTACCATGGTTTTGAGAGTGATGACAGTGAACTCCTCATCTGAAGAGCACTAAGACTCCTACTAGACAGACTCTTTCCTTACTGAGTTATTAGAAAATACCCTCTTGACACTTAGGCATGTCACACTTCTTCCCTTCTGTTGAGGAATGATTTTGGCATTACCTCTCCCTTTTTCCCCTCTTCTCAAGGGCTGAAGGGGGAAGGAAATACAAAGCCTGTTTCATAGCTGCCTCACTTTGTTCAGAGTAACAGAAACTTCAATAGATATCTTTGCTGGATATCTTTAACGTTTGATAACTAGCTAAATCCCACCTTGGAGATAGCCAGAGAAGAAGCTTAGATTTTTATAACATGTATCATCTTCCCTATATTAAAAACACATACATAAAAATGTACAAATACACATGCCTCTGCCACAGATTGGGTTTAGCACCTTGCAGAGACCAGCAAAATTTCAAAATACCACACAATTCTACAATTTTCACATGATGCTTTGATGAAACCTTTGCTGTGGATTTCCTCCAAAAAGGACGTGTCCAGATATCAAGCTCCTACCTAGAGAAGGGTATTTTATACAACTCCAGGATCCTTCTTTCCCATCCTATTACATTTTTTTCTGTTTGCTTTAAATACGTTACCCAGCACCTAATAATCCTCCTCATCAGCCATAATATTGACAAAATTCATACTAAGAACCAAGACCAAAATGTAGCAATCGTACTGTTCTATGAGTTGCAGCTATTCTGCCAATACACATTCATCTCCTCTGACAGGCTAATAGACAAAAGCAGGGCATCAAGAACACTTTCAGTTATATTACCAGTGAGAATACAGGAGGTCACAATTTACAAAGGACTTCCTGGAACAAGCCTAATGGACAATAACCATCAAAAAAAATCTGCGTGCACAAATAGCCTTGGTACCTCTAGAATAAACCTAAATGTAAATCTGGAAGCACCGATGCAACTATGCAGACTAACAGCTTAAAGAGCATTCAGGAATATAACCAGAAAATACGGCACAGGTAAGCAAAGCTTTCACAAGTTCTAGGTCTGAAAGAAAAAAACCCATCAAACTGAGGCCACAATGACTTCAAGAGACAGCGAGATGAAAATACATATTATAATAAATGAATTTATAGTAAGCTGATCAGAGCATAATCAGAAAAGATTCATTGTGTCAACAGACTACATGTTTCTACTTGGAAGTAGAAATAGCTTTTGGTAACCAGCATCTCAAATACCTCATCATTTAACTGATGTCAAGAAAGGATCACACACACAAAGTGCAGTGCAGCAGCATGTCTGTCACTCCTGAATTGCAAACGTCCTTATAATACTGGCATCGTTTACTGATCTCACCCAACATCTTTCAGACTTAAAAGCAACATGAAGAATCTTTCCTAATATCTAGTAATAATCTAGCAAACCTAGATCCAAATTATCAAGACTACAAAGAACAAGAATCTCCAAAAAAACATTATCAAGGATGCAGAAGATTCTGTGGGTAGAAACAAAAGCACGACGGCAAAGCTCTCACTTTATTCTCGTCACAGCAACTAAGAAGAGCGTTTGAGCATTTCTGCATTACTGGAAGTTTAAACATGTTACAGAAGTGTCTCAGTTTTTTAATAGTCTATCTAACTCAAAGGCTTCCTCCACTGACAACATCAACAGAGAACCTTGCACTGTAATATCCCTTATATTTTTAGGCAGCCATAGTGCAAACAAAGAATCTTCTCTTGTTCTTAAGTGTCAGATTTCCAGGTGAGACTCTTCTCAAGGTTCTCAGGTAACTTGCATTTCTACTCTCACATTCATCACATTTTATCTTTCATCTCTCAGAATCTGCAGTAGTAATTTCATTCTGTCAAAAAAGTAACATTTCAGAACCCTTTCCCTAGAAGTTCCCTTCTAGCTGGAATAAATAAATGGAAGATGCACTAAAACTAAGTAGAACTAGAACTATGGTAATACACAGGGTCAAAGAGCATTCTTATGAGGTAAGGATTTTTGGCCTGGAAACAAGATAACTTAAGAGGATTATGACAGAACCAAAAATGGAATAGTGTGGGGCACTATGGATCAACTGTTCATTGTCTTTTCTAATATTAACAACTATAGGAAATCACATGAATATCAACAGAAGTTTCAAAACAAACAATAGGAGGCAGCTCTTCACATAACAAACAGCACATCAGCAGAACTTCATGGATGGAAAAACTGCTTGTATGTATTCACAAGGAGACTGGACAAGACTAATCAAAGAGGTTTGCTAAAAATAGCGTATAGGAACACTGCATAAAGTTCAAGAGATTCTCTGACTTCTAGAGAGCTGGAAGCTAAGAGAATGCTCAGGGGAAAATATCCTAAGTACCTGCCCTGTCCTTACTATTCCCTGGCATGCCCACTTACATACACTGCAGGAGTCTCAGCCTCTGATCTGAACTAGAACAGCTGTTCTCATGTTCTTACTACAGAACATTTTTCTTTTTAATTGAATATTTTAACCACCCTCAAGGAAAAGCGGGTGTTTAGAAAAGAAATTAGGAAAGATGTAAAGCTGTGTCAATATTGTTGATATTTCATGGTCAGGAGACAAAAAAAAGAACTTCACTGGTAGGGAGAAAAACAGCAAAGACCAAAATCTTCGTTATTAAGTAAAGAGGGAACAAAAAAAAAAAAACCAACCCAAAACTTCCCGACCCTCTATATTAAACGTCACTGCTTCATTCTTTGTTTCAGAAGTATAGAATCACAGGATCACGTAGATCGGAGAGGACATCCAGAGGTCAAGTGCAACCTCCTGCTCAAAGCAGGTCCAGACCCAGTTGCTCAGAATCTTTTCCACTCAAATCTGAGCATCTGCAAAGATGAGCATTACAAAACCTGTCTGCAGGATTTCACCACCCTCACAGAAAAAAAAAGCTTTTCCTTCTATCTGTATCAAGTTTCCCCTTGTTTTCAAGTTTTATCTGTTGCCTCTCATCCTTCCACTGCGCACTTCTTAGAAGAGCCCAACTTTGTCCTCTCTATATGCTCCCTTCCTTTGCAAGGTTGAACAAACTACGGTCTCCCAAGCCTGTCCTCCTATGTCATATGCTCCAGCCCTCTAAACACCTTAGTAGCTCTCTCCTGAACTTGCATCAGTATGTCAGCACCTTTCATCCTGTAGAATCCAAAATCTGACACAGTGCTCCAGATGCAGTCTCAGAAGTGCAGAAGAATAAGGGGAGGGGGAGAGTCTGGGGACAGAGGCAGGGCACAGAAATCACTTCCCTTAACCTGCTGGCTACACTCTTGCTATTATAGCAATAGGTTGCCCAGAGAGGCTGTAAAGTCCCCATCCTTGGAGATATTCAGAACTCAAATGGACATGGTCCTGGACGACCAGCTCCAGGTGACTCTGCTTGAGCAGGAAGGGGGACATGATGACCTCCACAGGCCCCTTCCAACCTCAAGCATTCTGTGATACAGATGCAGTTGGACATCTTTGCAGCAAAGGCACACACAGCTATCTCCTGTTCAACTTGTTGTTCACCAGGACACACAAGTCTTTTTCTCCAGGGCTGCTATCTTAGCAGTTCTCTTTCATCCCAGATGAAGTACTGGCTTCATCTTGTGCTCCCTGTAATACTTCAATGGTAGCAAAAAGTGATTATAGACAAAAACCTGCACATTCAAACTAGTCTTGGTTTCAACTTTCCTTCAGAGATGGAATTAACTCAGAACCAATCCACAAGAGAAACGAGCATTATCCTTCCATGCACCACTTCTGGAAAATTCAAATCTAGAGAGTCATATGAAAATATATGCAAGTTTAAGGACTGCAATTTTAAGGAAAATTTTAAGTAAAAACACTGCTATCAAACTGGTAAGAAAAATGGTATCAATTAGACTATTAAGTACCAAAAACTTAAGTTAATCTAGAGGCAAAATTTCTAGGGAATACTGTACCAGTGCCCTCTGAGGGGAAGCCTGATGCAAAGGGGCCTGGCTAGATCTCTTCCTCATTACTCCACCTAGATTCTGCACGGAGATGACCCAATTTTAGCTACATCCCATTGCGTATTTGACCTCTTCCAAAGCATGAGGTCTGAACTAAACACAGAGGCCTGAATATTCTTCTGTTCTTACTACATTTGATTCTAAACCCACTCATTCTTTCATGACTTGTTTGTATACCCTATTAGAGACTTAATCCTAGAAATGAGGTCTACTTCATGATAGGTATCTCATGACAGTTACTGAGAAAAGATACACTATGAAACACTTCACGCGATTTGAAAATTCTTATAAGTTACTAGTTCTATATACATTTCATATCTCCATTCTGTGCACTAGGACAATGCTGAACTTAAATTGGCAACTACAAGAGTGGCTAGCAAGATGCAAGATGAATGGAATATTTTCCAGAAATACAAGTATTGTTGCAACAGAAATACAAATTCCTGGAATAAGAGAAAATTCACTTGGAGGGTTTCTGAGGCATTTTTATTCTTGCCATTACCAGCAAAAATCATTTTAGAAGTAGTCTTGATCTTCCTTTGTATCTTACTGAAAGGATCATGAAAACTGAAGTCTAGAGCTCTTCTTGCATACATCCTACTAAGAAGAAAGATGAAGCCCCAAAATAAGTATCAGACCCATACTGTAGTTTCATGATATTTTAGAAGTAAGCCTCACTTCTGTTTGCAACTGAGACTAATCGAAGTCTGTCTTCTTGAACTTTCTGGCTGCAAAAGTATTCCAATAAAGCTATTAGTGCCTTACATCCAGATATCTGTGCTACAGACTTCTATTCTTGTCTGAAAAAAGCAGTATGATCTGCTTCATGTGCCTTCAAAAGGGTAGAGAACAGGATGAAGAACATGCCTGCAGCGTAACAGAGCGTTCTTGCTACAACTTCTCCCGTGCAAGGGCCAGTTGATCAAGGATTGCTACAATGCCACATAGCAGCCCAAAGATGTGGTTTCAGTTGAAGGAAATGCTTTGCAGTTAAATACATATGGTTCATGGTAAAACAGATTGGTACATACTTCTCAGTCCAGGCAAACTTCTCTCTGGTAGCTTTACAGAGTAACAGTTTCAGATTAGAAATAAGATAAATACTGGGAAAGCTTATAGAAAAGAATGTTCTGGGACAGAAGCACAGTCAACCTGTGTTCAAATAAGAAAGGTAAAGGAGAAAGAAGATAGACATTTTCTTTAAGTAGAAAAGCTGACATATTCACTACATGGAATTCTATAACAGGGATCTACTAGTAAGGCAATCAAGAAAATGGCAGCTAAACTACTTCAGATATTTTTGAAAGAAGGATGGTCCAGGTGGATCCAGAAGCAACACGCACGTCTAAGAAAAGAACCAGATGTCAGCAGAATCTGTAACAGCAAAGAAAGAAGAAACCGTATTATTTATTCAGTCTTTTGAAATAATGCACCCAAATCATCACTCCCCCAAGAACTGTAAACTCTTTCCTAAGATTAGTAACACCTCAAAAGCATTTGCCCAAGTCTTATGGGCAAAAGCTGAAGTAATTGCTTTTGTAGCCCTTGAATGACAAGTGATTTGTGTTTATGTTCCATCAGCTGAACTCTGCAAACCACTAAATCAATAACTCATCCAGTAACTTTTCTTTGGCATCTCCAACTGCCAGAGCTCCCTCTTTTTGCCAGTTGTGTTTCTGCTCTCAAGACACTTGCCTCCATGCCTTCAAGAAAAGCAGAGTTGAAAATCCCTTCTTCCCGTGCCTCAAAAAGCAAGTTACTCTTAACTGAACATTTCAGCTGTTTGTTTTGCCTTTTGTCCTCCTCCTCAACCCTGTCCAACTACTCCAGGTACAGCAGTGCACAGATGTGGTTATATCCATCCTAACTCCAATATCTAGTCATAGCACCTCCTTGTTTCCTCTTCCTAAGAATTTCCTGTGCTCCCACACAGATCACTCCTCACAATTTTGGCTGCAGTTAAGTACTTTTCTTCAGAACTACAAAGCAGTAGCAACATCTCTGATGTACCTATCTCACTTTATTGTCTATTGACAAAATAACAACCTGAACATTTACTATGAGTGATATTCAGGTGCGTAAGGAAGCTGATTATATAGTTTTTATTGAAGAGCAGCAAATTCTACATATGAAGATAGACACTTGAAGCAGAAATGGCAAAATAAACGGTTCCAGAAACAGGAGTAAATAAAAGGTAGAAGCAAAGGTAGAAGAACAGGATTGTTTCTAGAAGGACTTGATTTGCATCAGAGACGCAAGAAACTGGAGGCATTAACACCTAGAGGCCTCAAAAAAAACCCCACACCACTAAGCAGGAAGAAAGGGGAATTGATTATTTTTTGTCTGATAAAGATTTCTGTCATTTAACCATGGTAGATGGGGTAAAAAGCATGTAGCTATCTCCATTTGTAGAAGCATACATAGTATCAGACTTCAGTATTACCAGAGATTACTTAATACCAAGCCAAGTATTACTCAAAGTGAGACTGAAGTGGTTTATCATTTGAGGAAGAGATTCCACTATTAAACCACAGTTTGAACTGGCTGAAACCACAGAACTTGTCTATAAAAGTTACCAGAAATGAGGAGGCAGGGGAGAGTGATAAATTGAAAAGTCAGTATTTCTAGTATTTCAACATATAGGAGCTGTTCAACTCTCACTGGTTTTGTCAACAGTATTTACAAAGCAGTAACAACTGCAGGAAACAGCAGATTTTGTTGTTAATTGTACTATAAAAAGGAGGACAGGTTTGTCTTAATAGCAAAGCAGAACAGAAAAGGAACCGACGCTGCATGGGACAAGACAAAGTTGAAAACCCTAGATGCTTCCACTGAAGCATGATGTGACAAGATATTCTATCATAGCATTCAATGAGATTTAAAGCAGTAGATAACAATACATTCTGTGAGACTAAATACAAACTCTACACAAAAAACAATCCAAAATTGCAGAACTGATATGCATATTGTTGTATACAGTGAAGGCTCCTAAATCCCTGCACACAGATAAAGCAGATGAAATGAGTTTTAGGAAAGTTTCACAAAAGCAGCTGTTTGGCAAGGAGCAGAACTTGAAACAAGGAAGCACAACTGGCCAGCCTGGGTTTTTTCTACCACTTGTAAGTGAATAGCTCAAAGGGATGGCATAACCTGGTTAGTCTTGAAGCACGTTCAGTAATAAGCCTTCTTCTAATCAAGCAAGTCAACCAAATGCACTTCTATTCAGTACTGAAGCAGAACTTTCACTAGATGAAAAGGCACTGCAAGTATCCTCTCCAACTAGGAAAATACTCATTTGGCTTAACATTTATCAGGTACTCACTTCATTCTGGAGCTATTAAGAAGCCTATGAAGAAATAGCTAGAGCTCCTTCCCCCCCCCTTTTTGACAGCACACGAAGACCATCACTTTTAAGAAGCACCCAAAGCAAGCTAATCCCAGGTCACGTTCTAACAAGAATAATTTTAGTTAAGGAAACAAAGCAAAAAAAAAAAAAATCAAGGAACATTTTAAATTAGTAAATCACTAAACGCTTTCATGGCAGAATCAAGAGCACTGCAGACTGATCAGGCCAGTAAGCAAAGCAGTTAAAGACTGTATTTTTAAAAGTAGACATATAGACTCAGCTTTATCTTAGTTGAACAGCTAGAAATTAAAAGGTATGGTTGGTTGCACAAGCCAAGTCACAGAATTCACTTGTTCCTTAGAAAAAAAAGGTTGTGAAGTCTGTACCCAAGTCGAGCAAGCCAGGACACAAACAACATTGCAACTGCCTTGAAAAGGAAACTGACTAATTTTGTAGAGACAGAAAACATACAATAGTATCAGAAATTCTGGACTAGGTGATCTCTGAAGGTCCCTTCCAACCCCTACCATTCTGTCATCAAAAGCAGAAACATCGAAACATATTTATGTGCTTTTGGTTAATACATCTTCATGGCAGGCACATTTAGGGTCTGTCTGAATTTGTTGCATAGATACTAATTTTTAAATGAATCACTGAAGTAATTTTTAAAATGGTTAAGTTCTCATTTTAATTATATGAAACGCCTACTCAAATAAAATATTTCAGCATTTGCACAATTACATAGACAGTTTAGCCACCTCCTTGTCAGATATGATCTCATTCTCTTCTAGCGTCATTTTTCGTTTTATTCATTTTGTTTAGCATCATTCTTTAAGTCCTCTTGTCCCCCTACACATGTACAGTTTGAACCTCAGTGCAACAGGTAAAAAGAACTTACAATCTAGAAATAGTAGTCTTCTTCAGGTTTAAAAAAAAAAAAAAAAAACACCAAAAAACCAAAACCAACCACCAAACTAGTTTCCAATAAGGGTTTTGACATTTTATCTAAATTGTCACAGTGATTTCATTTTTGGAGGAAGGATTTTATCCCTGTTTTTTCTTTTTTAAAAAAGCTTGACTTGTACTTAGCTGTACTTAGCTGTTGTTGTGCCACCAGGAAATTAGCATGCTCTTGCATATAACCACGGTGAGTATTAGTTAGGCTATATCTATTTAAATTTTTTTAAAAGAGTCTCACACAATTTATTAACCTATTTATTTTTCATAGCTTTTTTAATATGAAAAAAACCCTAAGCTCTGTAATGACATCAGTTTTACAACCACTGCCTCTCAGAAAAGCAAAACACAGGATGCAATATTCAAGATTATTTGTGTGTCTGTTTTAAAACAGATTCTGAAACTGATATGTAGAAAGCTAAGTGCATCCATCACCTTGAAAGGTGACTTAGACACTTCAGAAAAAAACCTACCCCCCATCCCAGGAATAACACTGTTTCTCACTTCCCTGCCTCCCACCAACAGTCAGTGGCCATTCCAAGAGCCACAGTAATTTTTATTGCCCACAATTTTAATTTTTTCATTCCAGGAAGAAAAAATATCCGTGATAACTTACTGAAAATTAATTGTTCAAATCAGTGTAATATTTATTCAAAAAAATAGGGATGAAGTATATAGATAAGTACAAATAATAAGAATCAGTTTTCATTTATTACTACCACAAACGTATAGCATATTGATAGGTGTATGACATTTATAACAGAAACTGCTTAATACAAAGCTCAAACCAATAAGACCTATTTATTTTACAACTGTTTGTAAAAAAAACATTTGCTAAAACTGTTATGTGACACATGATAATCAGTTGTACAACACAATGCTATTATAATTAAATGACATCAACTTTTCCTATATTGAGTCCATTGAGATAATTTCAGTATGTAACAGCAACTCTCCTGTAGTCTCTCCTTCATTGATTCTCCTTTAAAAGTAAGATCTAATAAAGTTTCGGAAAAAACATTGTTACTGCTGAATAAAGCAACCTACAATTTATCAATTGTGGCCCAATGAGTTGTCAAGTGATACTTTCCAATGTCTAAATTCCTTTTTAAAAAACAGAATTCCTTGAATACATTCAGTTCAGAAAACCTTAAGGCAAATGGAAATTCAACCCTAAATAAATCCTTCTAAACAACTACGTATTCTCAAATAATTGTGTCCTGAGCAACTCTGACACCTACAGCAACATAAACTAAAAAACTTCTAATTTTATGTTTTAAGGTTCTTTTAATATAAAAAATACCCCACAGCCCCCACACTCCAGGAACATTTGAAACCTACCAGTGAGGAATTACATTTAACCACCACTCCAAACCAGATGCAAATGAACACTAAAATTAAGCTTCTCACAGACTATTACAGTTCCTCAGTACCAAATATTTCCACAAAAGAATTAAGAACCTGCTTGAATAAAGTCTGCTGTCAGAACTAAATGCACCAAAACAATGCATCTCAATTTTAAAGGTTCTCTTAAGGATCCTCACAATAACGCACAATTACCCAACACTACTTGTGAAGATTCCTGGTACTGCAAATTGCTGCTCCTCCCCAAATCTAACCAGAACATACAACTTGCTACCCATATCCTTCTCATTCTCAAATACATATATCTAAGCACAAAAAAAAATACAAAAATATCTGAACAAATAGAGTACAGTCTGTAATGAGTGTTAAACACAGATTTATCATTCGACCTCTCAAAATTCCACGTTCGTTTCATAATTCCATGTGCAGTGCATGTTATACTGGTTGTGTGGGAATGTCAAGTTCAAAGTTAATCTCATGCCTTTTGTTTCTTCGAGAGACAGTATTCAACGTTTCTTCAAGTCTTTCCATGGCTTCTGGGCATGCCTACGTTTTTAGTATCTTGGAAACCTATCCTGTCCCTTTTGGTATAGCTGCGACAAAAGAATAACGCTTATGTTACGTCTTCAGTTATGCTGTTCACATACGCACCTTCCAAATTTGCTGTTTGCACATTGCATATATAAACGAAAAACCATCCCCAAAAGCATCAAAACTGAATGTCCAAAGAGAAAATACAAACATACATGATGCAACATTAAAGAACTTCTAAACATTCAGCACTGTACACCCTTTTCTCTCGGACCATTGTTTTCTTAAAAATGGAAAGAGATGAAGAAAGAACCCAAAGCGATGTGCAGCACGGGGGCCACTCACATATTCAAGTATGAACTTCAGAAATAAGATAAATTTCTTGCCAGTAAAATTGTACTTTCATATTTTGTAACACTATTCCTACAAACTCAGGATCAAAATGTACCAAGCAAAAGGAAAAAAATTACCCAAATTGCATATCCTTCCCCAAAATATTTAGTATTTCAGAGATATCCTATTTACCTTAAATACTGTAGTAACCTTTAACAGTGGTTAAACCTAAATGACAAACCTTTAAACCATTAGCAATGGTTCAGAGCTAAGCTGGCTCTGTAATATGTAAAAGACATCAGCATCAGATTTCTTGATTTATAATTATTTTTAACCACAACAATTATTACTATCTTAACAGTCTTAACAAATGAAAAACAAACCAAGTAAAGAAAATGAAAGCACAAAATTTATGATGTGGAAGGATCAAAGTAACAATAAATTTTGAAATCCTGTGGTGTACGGTGAAGGAGATTAGACATAGTATAGGTACGCAGCCAACGTGTAATCAGTTAAGAGCATTCTCACAGCTATGTCTGATCTGTATGCTCCGCACATTTTTGAGTGTTTTGATTGCATACAAACAAACTTTTGTATCTAAAAAAGAACATCACTTAAAGACCAGTAAGCCTGTGGGTCTGGCTTGCTATTAACATACTCACAAGTGATAAATCCATTAGAAAGAAATAGAAATTTTTAACAGAAAGTTTAATTTCAATTATACTTTCATTAATAACAAATAGCTATTGCTGTTAAAACAACATCAAAAAAAGCCAGTAGTAAACGGTCCAGTCCAGCTAGTTTGGCCTCACTGGCATTAATTTCATTTTGTTACTTAAGACTTCTAATAAGAAGTAAAACCATATTATGAATAACAGGATAAAATTTAAGACGTATTAATGTTTATGTAATTTTAATTTAGAAGTCAAGAAGTAATTACCTGCTTGTATTCACCAACGCAGTTCTGACAGCAGAATCTTTTCTGCTGACCATCAATAATAAGAATATTGTTTCCAGCTCCTTTACTAGGCAAATACTCCCCACAATGCTCACAGCAGTTCATTATTAAACCATTCGCCATCCTGTATCTATTGAAGCAATGGTCACTGCACAGCTTATGAGTCATATTTTTAAAGCTAACTTCATGACGAATCTAAAAAATAAAAATAAAAAAAGAAATATTCTATCACCACACAGTTACCTGAAACTACTAGACAAGCCAAAGTCTTACATTCAAATACAATAACTAAAAACAGATTATACTAGCTCACTATTCAAGAACAGAGATGCTTGAAGTGACTGTGAAATACAGAAACAGAAATGGGGTGTTTCTGTTGCCTTCAAAGTTCTAGAAAAAAATCTTGGACCCATTTGCTCTTGTAGCCTAGAAGCAAAGATCACAGGGAAGCATGTAATAATTGCATATTAGAGTAGGTCAATTTATGCAATTTTATAAAATCCTCAATTTGCAGGCTAACAACATGGCATATAAAGTAGTAGCCTGAACTATGGTGGGTCCAGTAACAGCATCAAAAGTAAATTAGTACATTCATGAGAATTTCAAATCATGTATGTTCAACATATCCCTAAAAATATTTGCAAAATCTTTCAAAATATACAGCAAAAAAGTAAGTAATAGTAAATCTTGACTTCTTTCAAGATTAATTCTTCTATGTGGGAGATCAGGGTTATAATTACAAGATTCTACACCTAATAAAATTGTTAACAGTAGCTACAAGGTACCAGCAAAAGGCACTTCAAGTTTCTGAAACAAAAATCAATATTAACCTCTTTGAATTCTTTCTTACTTCAGTTGCTCTTCATGAATATTAAGGCTGCATATCTTAGTATCTCACTGCATATGAAAATACCGAATCAGATTTTAAATTTCCCTATTTCCAGTTCTCTTATTTCAGAATGCAAGCTATTAATAGGGTCACTATTGAGAAAGAAAAGAGAAAAAGCAGTCAGCCAGACCTCGGTTAGTTTACCACAGATAGTGCATCTTGATTTATTCAAAACTCCTTTCGAGGGATTCTGTTTATCTTCATAGAAGGATAAACATGATGTACTGCAAAACTCCTGGAAAGACTCACTTGAATCAACTTGAGCAACAATGGTACCTTTCATTGTTGTTATATCTCTGAAAGACAAAAAAAAAAACGCCTCTAGTGTGCTTGTGGATAAATACATGTACATATTTAAATAAGAACACATTACATTTGTAACATTTGTTCTTCCTTTCAATGTATACATTTCAAACCGGTTTTGTAGATGTACAGTTGTTAGTCACATGTAAACACTAAGTTTAATAATATGTTTACAACTACTCTAAGTACTGCAAACACAATGTCTTTCCTGTGCAAAACCTTATTTTTTTTTTGTTTGGATTTGGGTTATTTTTTCCCCATTACATTATTCTAGAACTAAGTGACTTTAATGCACCATTACGTACCAGCTGTGTCAAACCCAATCTTACACGAAAAATTAACAGAGCAAATTTAAACTAGCCCTTTTGCAACCTTACACAAAAGCTATGCTTAAGTTCCATATGAAAAAAATCAGCTTTGTTCTAAAAGGCAAAGTTTATAGTAAAAGATATTTATTTGTATATAACTTCACCATCCCAGTATTAATCCCAGGACAGGATGAGGGGAGAAGAGAGGGTTGTTTTCTCATACTTTAATAAACATAACCAAAAAGCTTAAAACGCTACCACAAACTTGCCTTGAAGTTTTATCATATAAAAGTTTTTTAAAAGTTAATTCTGTCATTAAAGTTCCAAAGCACCTGAACAGTTCACGCAGCTGCCCATGAAACTGCATCAATTTAGTGCATTAAATCAGACAAGCATCCGTTAATAAAACTAATTTGAAATAGAACAAACCTTCTTCTAACTAAACTGACTTACACTGTTTTTCACTGAAGTTAATTCTAGACTTGCTTCATTTTCATTGTATGTTGCACATGCTGCAAACTTCGCAAAGTTGCTAACACCATGCTTGTCAGAGCACCTTTGTCACCAGGTCTACCAAACTTCTGGGGTCGTTTCTAAAGTAGTTTTCACTCTTAATCCCAAACTACCACAAACCATAAACTAGAAGAAGCAAGAAGAAATAAAAGCCTCCCCCCACTTGCCATCTAAGGAAAAAAAAAACTATTATTGACATACAGGAAATGCTATTGGGCAGAATAAATTAAAAATTGATCAGGCACGTCTGGATCTCTATTGACATCACAATGGGTCACCAGTTGGAAGAGACATGCACCAGATACTCATATCTAGAAGTCCTAAAACTAGGATGAGTGGGATACATTGGAAAAATGGTTGTATGCTTCCCCAGACTCCCTCCCTTGAAAATCAACTGGATTATTAACACTTGCAAGCCTGCCTTCTTCCATCAAAGGGAAGTCAGCGTATTTTGGCTTGCCCTTTGGCAAGCTAGTAAGGATTTGTGCTGGGGAGTGTTATCGCTTCTCTTCTGCAAAACAAAGCCAGAGCTCCTGCCCTGAGGAGCTTGCAATTTCTGGCTGGATTCCACCAGGACTTACAAATACTATTAACTTGTATGAAAGCACATATTAACCTGTATCAAAGGACACAAGTGCAAAGTCAAAAAGAGTAACACAAGTCAATAAAAATTACAAACACTAAGGAGAATGCCAGATATTTCCTCTACTTTCCTTCTTACGATAATTTCTATGCTATTATGTAGTTACAAAGGTTAAGAAGAGTGCTAGAAAAGTGGTTTACAACAAAATATGTAACAACTCTGACTTTTCAGATGGGGTTATACAATTTTTTTTTAAAAGTTACTGTAGGCTTCACTTTTTTCACTTAAAGTAATCTACGTATTTAAAGATAAATCTGAGCATTACCTCTGAAAGTCTGACCTATGACATATCAACTATTATCTATCCAAGCTACGCTATCCTTTCACTGAATTGCAATCTAACAATATTATGTCTGCTTTAGTACGAAAAGAACACAGAAGCAAGCGTGGAGCAAAGAGTACCTAGTTTGCTACCACCAGGTTGCAAAAGTTTGGCAAAAAAAAGGCTGGATAAGATTGGGCTTCACAACAAAGCCAGGCTACAGAGGAACAATTTCATGCGTATACTGCCTTGTATTTAACTGTGATTGGGTAAGCAACCCCATACTAGTGGAAGAACAAAAACCAACATCACCTCAAAAAATGTGAAAAGTTACTTCTCGGAGGTTCTCTAGAAATCAAATACACTAAAACTATTTTAAGCCAGAAAAAATAAGTTATTTTCCCCATCATTCAGAAATAAAGCCTTTTCATTTAGGGCAGTGCACGTAGCCTCTTACAATACACAGACAAGTATCTCCAAAGCAGCAAGACAGCACAGATTTAGCCATGAGTTTTCAAGATTTCAGTCAGAAATAAAAAAATGAGTCTAATCTTCATCTTTACATATAATGCAGCTACCTGAAGATGGTAGTCATCAGATTACTTTAAAAAAGTGTATAAGCATGTACAAACCAATAGAAAGAGTACAGAGTGCTTTTAATTAGCTCCGTAGAAGTGAGGGTTGACAGTTTTTACATGTATTTTTAAAAACCTAAAATATGTTAAATCTGCAAGGTTTTCAGTCTACCAACGTATGAATACACAAGATATCAATACTTCCTATAGTTTATTTTTACTGATCTCAAGGGGAATAAAAAAAGAAAAACAGAGTTATTCAGCCCAGTAGCTTACGTCTGAATACAAGCCACTAAGTAAAACTTTTTCACTAGTTTAAATCTGCAACTGAGCAAAGACCATGCTCTCCAAAACATGCATTAATGAAGGTAGTCTTTACTGCAAGCCTTTAGGTCAGCAAGGATTCATCATTTAACCAGTGTCACTGCAGGGTGTACTGGATAGAAAGTTTACTGAAAAAACATGAAAAAGTGCAAGTATCTCAGTAATCAGTATGCTCAAAGAAAAAGATAGTACAGTTATTTTGTTATTACAGTAATTTGTACTGTAATAGTACAACTATGGAAGACTTCTCTTTGACAATTTTAAGTTGGGGAAATAACGAAAAATTACAAGTCAAACCTAATCAATAATTTAGAGAAAGACACTTCTAGGTTTGCTTGTCACTCCCTCTATACTGCCCACTTAAGGTATCTTCAGCTTCAAAAGTTGTCATAGTTGCCCCTAACTGTGGGGAAACTAAGGCTTCTCTTCTCCCCACATTGCCAACAGTGGAAGAGCTCCCAAATTTCTTCCAGCTTCTTGCAAGTATCAGTTTCTACTCCTTTTAAAGCCTCTTGATTTTATATCTTAAATCTATCAAAAAGAATGCTTTCTATACAACACAAGGTCCACTTTTTTCCACAAAAGTCTTTAAATCTAAAGAACTGTCACAGGATATATTGTAACTTGGACACCCTACCTTTTTTTTAGTTTATTGGCTTTCATAGAAACAATTTGCCAAATTCAAAAGCTGGTATACTTTTTATTTTGTAGCCGATATGGTGAATTCAACATTTCCAAACAACATTAAAGAGACACTACATAAAGTACTTCTATAGTCAAGATTTTATACCATTAATGGAGCAATTCCCACACATGCATGAGAATCTCACATATTACTGGATTTAGCTCCTAATATGAAAAAAAATTTAAAAATCCCTTACTTTCTGCACATAACACAAAGTTTCTTTGGAGTGGGTTTGTGTGAGAATGATGAGAGGCAGGTAGTAGAACAAAAAAGGTGAGCTGATCCTTTTCGCTGATACGCAGTCTGTCCCTTTTGTAAAGGCTTTTTGCAGTTTGCGCATGTGACTTTAACCTGTTTAGAAGGCTGCTGCTGGGCGGAAGGCTGGAAAATCTGTTTAGGAAGTGATGCTACAGGTGACAAGGAATCCACACCTGGTTGCTTCTGATTTCTAGGGAAGGAAGCTGACTGGGATATCCAAGAATCTTCAAGACAAAAAAAAAACAACATAAAAGTGAACAGACGTACATATATATATAAAATAATATTCACAGATACATGATCATAAAATAATTTTTCTGCTGGAAATGAGAATTAACAGGAGGAAGATGATATTTTAGAAATTCAGATTTAAAGTAAAACGCTGTTTGATGGTACCACTCTCCACTGTTACAAAGCTTCAGAATATGAACAAATTTCAGGATGGTCCCATTCTGCATCTAGTGACAAGTTCTGCAGACCTCAATTCACTTGCACTGGGTTTGCAAGCTGGCAGTTTTATCTTCAGACAAACAAAACTGCAATTACCAACTGCAATTAAAAAAAAAAAAGATACCAACAGAGAACATGAATTTCTAGACTAAGGTTTGAGATAGAAACTCTACAAATTTATAAGAAATGGAAATCTTAGATTTTCATTAGTTATTTTGTTATAAATCTTTAACAAGCATCATTTATCTGGCTTCGGTGATAAACCCTAGAGTTTGGGGGTCTCCGTACAAGGTTTCCTAGTCCAGCCCTTCAGCCAGAGAACTATACTGCAGTTAGGGCTCCACATCTGGGATCTTCATTTACATCACTGATTCCTGTAAGAGTTCTAGTTTTTCTCAATAACCTTTTCAATGCAATGAAAACCACTTAATGTGCAAACTGGCAGTCATGAGAGTTCCAAGTCTTCCTCAGTAGAAATCAATGTACCTAGAAAATAACATTTCATAAAGTTCTGGCAGTACACAAATCCATGACCCTGTGTTCCACACTCCACTAGTCCTCCATCTGCATTTCTGTACAATGGACTACTAAGGAATGAAGTCACCTTTGCCCAATCTTTTGTAGCGTAACACGCTACAGAGAAACTTGAATACAAGAACTTGGGTAAAACTTTTTCTCCAACAGAAATGTATCTAGAAAGATAACATGCTTTTGTTAAATTACATGCTCAGTGTCTTGGTTTGGAGCAGACTATACAGTTCTGGGGGAGAAAAAAAAATATCTCCCAATAAGATGTAATTTCTAGGCTTTTCTCTGGAATTTAAGCTTTCATTTTAAATGATTATCACCAGAATTTAGGAACATTGAGTTTCTGAAGAATGCCAAGAATTATACGTTACTTAAGCATGAATTAAAACCTGAACAGAAGTTTCTTTCCATTATAAAAAAACCCCAAACATTTACACACATTTTCAATAGTAAATGTCAGCTAGCCCAAATAGTGTCCCAACACTTGGGACTTACCTTTCAATCTTTCTATTCCCAGCATCTGGAACAGTACTTCACTGGCTTATTGAATAGTAAACACCTGCATAAATATTACTATATTTGGCAGTACTTGTGCTACTACTTTTAAGTAAAGAGTAAACACAGCATTTACTGTAACTAAATAAAAATACTAAAGCCTTGAATGCCTTACTGCAGTAACTCAGTATGTTCCTGGAGTGGTATTACAACTACTATTAACAAGGAAATATAAAACAGATTATTTTAAATTCTATATCTTTAGATAAAAAAACCTTAATCCATAGACTTCAGCAACTGCCATACCTTAATTTTAAGGGACATTATCTTGGTCCATAAGAATTTATTAAACAGAAGGCACCCTTTTCCTCATACTATTTTCTGAAGTCCTCTGTTTTATTAACAACATATTCTTCTGCATAGTTTTAAAATTCATTTCAGGGCAAAGTTCCAAGAACCCTTGTTACAGCAACAAACACACATTCCTTAGCAAATAGAAGATCATTTTCCGGTGTGACTTTGTAGCTGTCAAGGATGTTCTATTTCTCAGACACTCTGGAAATTTACCCATTGTAGTGCTTGAGGATAAATAGAAGAGCTGGAACAAAGAGGTTAGGGAAAGGAAGCAGAACAAAACACATTCCCCTTTAAACCATTAAAGAAGTTTACCTTTGAAGGCATGAGTATCCATATCGACAAACTAAAATATGTTACCACAGTGCTTAAAGTTAAAGTTCACTTGACTGCCCTGTTCCAACTTTTCTACACTATTATGTCTACTACCTCAGATATATTTATATCCTGGTAGCACCTTAACACCTTCAAATATTTTGAGATTCTCCTCTTTTCTTATAGGTTTCAAGTGGGACCACATTGTATCTCTTATCAGGATTAGGTAGCACGTGTAGTAGTTACATGTGCTTTTAATTCAGTAGGGCTAAATGTCTCTAACAAAAACTTCAATTTTCTAGGCTCATTTGGGTTTAAAACTTTTACCATGACTTCCCAGTACCTCATTAAGTCTACTTCAGTATTTCCTTAGTATCTTAAGGCTTCAGAGAGCCTCCCATAATTGACATTTTGTTGCATTTCTCCTTCTACAAATATACCAGAACACCACTAAAAGATTTTCTTGCCTTTTTTCTTTTACTTCTTCCCTATCACATCTTCATAGACATTATTTTTTACATTGTGACTTTTCTTCACATCTCACTTTTTAACCATGTTACCTCCTCCACTTTATATTCTCTGCAAAGGATCTGTAAAATCTGTTTTTCATGTCCTCGGACTGAGAAGGTGTATCACACTTCCTTAGTTGATTCCTGACGAGTTTCACTCTTCTTACGTCTTCATCCTTCACATTCCTATCTGCAGTTCTTTAATGGACAAGCTTATGAGACTGTACAGTTGCATGTTCACTTTCTTAAGCTCTTGCTGGAGCCCCTCTCCTATGAAGACAGGCTGAGAGAGTTGGGGTTGTTCAGCCTGGAGAAGGCTCCACGGAGACCATACTGCAGCCTTCCATACCTACAGGGGGCCTACAAGGAGAGATGGGGAGGGACTCTTCACCAGGGAGTGTAGCGATAGGACAAGGGGTAACGATTTTAAACTGAAAGAGGGGAGATTTAGATTAGGTAAGAGGAAGAAATTCTTTACTCTGAGGGTGGTGAGACATTGGAACAGCTTGCCCAGGGAAACTGTGGATGCCCCATCCCTGAAAGTGTCCAAGGCCAGGTTGGATGTGGTTCTGAGCAACCTGGTCTTAGTAGGAGGGTCCCTGCCCATGGCAGGGGGTTGGAACTAGATGATCTTTAAGGTCCCTTCCAATTCTAACCCTTCTATGATTCTTCTTACTATAATGGCTGTTTTGGGCGTTCCCATTCTTTCTCACTCATTCCTGCTCTAAAATGCTATAAAATTATTCTTTACCCTCATTTGTACCAATACATTTATTTGTGGAGCAATCTTGAAAAAATGGCTCAATGAAATAATGACTTTTTAAAAAAGCTGAAAAAACTGTATCAGCACAACCCGGGGCAGAGGTGGAGAGGAAAACAGTAATAAAGTTTTACAGCAGTAGGTAGCTCTTGAAATGTATTCAGCTACATCTGCATTAATGACCTGGTTCAGATGAGGGTAATTCGGAACTTCATCCTCAATTTGCTAGGTGTCGGTTCTATTTTTGGAGCAGTTTTAATGCACAAAATCCAGATTCTTTCTCCAAAACCTTTGATACAGTCCCCCACATAATTTTTGCTGCTAAATTGGAGACAGATGGATGACAACCTGATCTAGTGAAAGATGTCCCTGCACATGGAGGGGGGGAGTTGGACTAGATGGTCTTTAAAGGTCCCTTCGAACCCAAACCATTCTATCAAATACACTTCAGTGCTTACTGGGACACTAGGTTCTGAATTAATGTGCTGGACAGAAGTTTCTCTGACGTGCACCTACCGCTTCCCATACAGTGGAGTCACTTAGCCGAGGGGAATACACTAACACTGATCTAGAAGAAATCTTCCAAACCACATATAGAATCATTTAAGTTGGAAAAGATGTTTAAGAGCATGAAGTCCAACCCTTAACCTAACAGCACCAACTTCAGCACTAAACCATGTCCGTCCGCACCACATCTACACATCTTTTAAATACCTCCAGGGATGGCGACTCAACCACTTTCCTGGGCAGCTCTTCCAATGCTTGACAACCCTTTCAATGAAGAAATTTTTCCTAATATCCAATCTGAACATCCCCTGATGCAACTTGAGGCCATTTCTTCTCATCACTTGTTACTTGGGAGAAGAAGACACCCACCTCACTACAACCTCCTTTCAGGTAGCTGTAGAGAGCAATAAGGTCTCCCCTCACCCTCCTTTTCTACTGGCTAAACATCGCCATTTCCCTCAGCTGCTCCTTGTAAGACTTGTGCTCCAGACACTTCACCAGCTTTGTTGCCCTTATTTGGACATGCTCCAGCACCAACATGTCTTTCTTATAGTGAGGGGCCCAAACCCAAACACAGTATTCAAGGTGCGGCTTCACCAGTGCTGAGTACTGGGAGATGATCACTTTCCTAGTCCTGCTGGCCACACTATTTCTGATACATATAACATATTTGCCAGAGCCTTACTCTTGAGCTACTATTTTTCTAACAACATGTAGATGTCACATGTCCTAATTCCTTTATCTCTAGGTGAAAAAGAAGTACTATCAGGGAACAATACATGTTTGCATCTTCAAGGCTTGAAATCCTCCGTTCAGGAAGCAAACATGAATAATAGGTCTTGTTCAAGATGTAAGCTAGAATGTCCTAGCAAGGTAACATACTAGTTCTGAGATTTGCAAAACTGCTCTGTAACTTGATGTATTTAGTCCTTAGACAAAGTTTTGACATTCAACAAATTCTATCTAGAAAATCCCTAAAGAAAGTTACTATCTGAAAACAAAGTTTGCTATCCAATTTCTTACATCCTATTTCTGAACTATAAGCAGTATTTCTCAATCCATGATCTTCAAATTATATAAATCAAAGCATTTTTATCATCAGTAGGCTTGGAAATGTTTCCAAAACCTGGAAATCAGAACAGATGGAACACCACTGATCCAGAAAAGATGAATCTATCCTTAGCAAACTTAGACTGGAATTGTCTAGAATACATTAAACATATGTAAGATCAAATGCTTCCTGTCATATTATCAAAGTATCCAACAGGCAGGGTTAACTTCTACTAATAAGATTTTCTAGAAGAAAAGGAGGCAACTTCCAGGGAAAAAGAACAAAATTGAAACTTACAACTTGAAAACCTTTCCTTTACATCTTGATAAGTACAAAAACCCTTAAGTGATCCGCACCTACCGTGTTTCAGGCTTTTTCTTGTGTAAAAGCCATTTCCACTATAGTTGTCTTCCCTCTTGTTTTACTCTTGTTTGTTCTTCTCATGTTCTTTGTCATTTTTCTAATTTCTCGTTTGGTATTTTTCTCCTTCTCTTTTACCTGTGGCAGCACTTTCTGCTTTCTTTTGAACCTACTGCTCTTTATTTTTCAAATATACAGACCACAGACATAAAAAAAATCCTATACATGTACACCTTGAAATACATCTCTCATATCCACTTATGAGTCAGTCATCTTCATTAAATCCCTTAAAGGATTCCCAGCCACTACTGTCTCTCTGAACTCAATCAATTTCAATATCGCTATGGTCCAAGCCTACAAGACTTCACACCGGCAAAATTCTGCTGTGTCTCTGTTAATCACAACAAAAAATAAAAGTTCAGTAGCTTAAGGCACATGCCGATTTTCTTAAGATGCACTTTTTCCAAGAAAAACAAAGGCACTACTTTAAGGTAACAAATGCTTTAAATTCTCATCCATGACTACTTAACCATCCGAGTTACAACAATCATACCCCATGTCTAAGGGATCAACTGGCAATGGTGGGAATTTTGGTTTTAAAAGATTAGGAACTGAATTCCTAAATTATTCAGTGGGACATACAAAGTATAAAAACTTCCCAGCTTTCAAATTCAGAAGTAAAATTTTGACATCAGTTTCAAGATGTGGGACAAAAATCCCACAACCTAACATCTGCCTTTAAGCTTAGCTTCATATTGCCATTTCCACAATACAATATGAAAGGTATTAAGACTTTTGCAAAAGTACATTTGGTGATATATGACCAAATTGAAGAACTGCACTATTTAAATATTTGCTGAAAAACAGCTTAAAAAAAAAATCCATGCATTTTAATCAGCATATAAGCAAATTAAGAAATCATGCATCAAAAAAGATCTACTGCACCTAGAATCTACCCATTTAAAATTTTCCTTTTAAAATGATGCTAACTAGTTTGAAGTTAAACCTGTAGCAAAAGAGGTAACTTGGCCTTTCTTTCCCCCCACTTCTAGCCTAACAGGGCAGCAGAGTACCAGTATATGTTGGAACTTGGAAGGTTTTAAATTGCTTATGTGAAAGCTTAAATTCTGTAGAATAGCAATTCCAGAAAACCATTCATGGCTGCTCCATTTGGCTTTTAGCAATACCTCTTTACTTGCTAAATCAGGAAACAATACACTGCTATTTACATAGAGATATAGAACAAAACCAGCCAATTCAAACTAATTAATACTGTATGATACAAATACTTATTATCGCAGGTGACTAAACAGCAATTATAAAGTGTGTATAACTTACTGCAGGAATATGCGAGTCCACAAGTAACCTGGACCCTGTTTTGTTAAGCATCGTAAATACCGAGAATTGCTCAGTATGCAATGAATTATGACAGCTAGCTACTTACAGCTTAAGATCAGACTTTCAAATTCAGGTTTTTTGCACGTCAAATTATATTCGGATGGCAAGACAACAGATCAGTAAACTAATATTAAAATAACTTTGATGCATTATACTAGACATAGAACTGCACAAAAAGGTACAAGACTTACATAGATACACTCACCTATAGTCGTGTCAGTTAAAGGGGTATGCTTAAGTCATAAAGAGCTTCAGCTAGAAATACTTGTGTCTCAAAACATCTGAAGGTATCGCTAACTGCTAAACTGGGATATTTTACCTACCTAGCACATTATGTCATTGAGTATATTTTATTCCGGAGTCACAGATAAGGTTCTGATGGGGATAAAGGGAATGGAGATCTTCCATATGAATTAAGCTAAAAAACTAAGCAGTGCCACTGTGAAAAATAATTTTAATCAAACATTCTATTATTTATTGTCAGCTTTTAAGGAAATGGTCAGAATTGCAACTTACCAGGATTATGATGAGTCACAGATTCTCCATTTTGAAATACATCTCCAGCCACGTTCATTCTACCAGGATTGAAAGGTCCTACACCAGTCTTGGTCTGTGAAGTCAAAGATGGGGTGTATGTTTGCATATTAACACCAAAATTACTTGACTGCAGTCCGTTAGATACATCTCCCAAGTTGGCATTCTGCAGTGATGTTACATGTGTAATCATTAAGTTCATGTCACGCCCTTCAGCATTTTCTAAATGACCATCACTCACAGAGCTCATAGCACCTGTTTCTAATGTAGTAACATTAGCAATCTGAATTTCAGAGTCTGGTTCTGTGGTTATACCACTATTACCTATTCCTGAATTTACCTTACTTCTTGAAAAACTGGAAGCTGAGAATTCCATATCGTTGGTTCTATTTTTACACTCTGGAAGTCTTCGTTCATTAAAACTGGAAGCATTCTTCTCTTGTCCTTGATTTGTTTCAATGTCTTCTTCATCATCAATAATAATAGTTTCACTTATACTCCCCTTTTGAGAATTTACGTCTTTTGGAGGAGGAAGCATTTTGCAGTCATTCCCTTGCAGTTCTTCATTTTTTGATGATGTAAATGCAGCGTTCCTTTGATCTGCTATTAGTGATGTAGAATTTTGCGGAGGTTGTATAGGTTCAATAAAAACTACATCATCATCGTCTTCTACAGGTGAGTTTTGGAATTTATTAGGTCTAGAAACTAAAGAACTTGGTGGACCTCCAAATGTATTTCCTACATTTGCAAGACCTGCTGCCATGGTGGTATTCCCTAGTAGACCAGGAGTATGTTCAGACAGTTCTAATCCTCCCAGAGGACTCGTGTCCATTCCAGATCTGCTGTTTAAAGAAAAACATAAAGCAAGAAAAGAAAAACACACCCAACTTCAGAGTAAGATATAACTTCCCAGTAACAGTTCTTCAACAATAACTACGGAATTAATAGTCCCAACTTTTACTTTGTTTTCTTCCTGAGATCATAGAAAGAAAAAACAAAAGTTTCTCTGTGCTCTTCTTTGGATGTCTTAACATTCATTTACTTTCTAATCCTATACTACCAAAAAGATACTGCCAGTACCAACATTTTCCACACAACCGCTACACATCAATATGTTTAGCAATACATACATACATAGGAAATAGAATCTTTGATATTTATTAAAAAATCCTTATTTCTCAGTCCCTTTCCCACCCACATATGCACACAATGATCCTATAACACTGCTTTTCTTAGACTGCAAAGCAAGATCAAAAGTTAGACATGCAAAAAGAAAATCTGAATTCCTATTAAATTTCATTCCTATTAGAAGTGTTACAGAGTTTCAATATCAGTAACTTATACAACAAAAGACTGAAGTGCATATCCAAGTGTCTAGCAAAAAAACACAACTGACATTAATTTCAAAGTTGTTAATAGGCAAAGTTAAGTGATTTTCCCCCCAATCCCACACTGCCAAAGCTCCTTATGTGGCCCCAATATAACTGGAGCACAGAAGTAAGCAAAAGAGATATGGAGCTGCTGTACATGACAAGAACAGACATACTAATGAGCAATGGAAGGTGTACAGCAACCTCTCATTTCTAGTCACTACCAGAGGCAGCTTATTTGAGGTCCTAACTTACTACCTCATGTTCCACTGCAGCTTTCAAGAAACTTATCTCTTTTTTTTTTTTTTTTTAAAACAGCAAGTGATGCTTCTTCAAGCTTCTTCCCAACCGTTTCTTTGCCTGGGGGTTTCTGTTTGCTTTTAGTAATTGTTCAGTTTGGGGAATCTGTTGTTTATAATTGTCAATTCCACCATGAATTAAAAAAATTATAAAAAGCAACCTGGACATTCAATTTCTGTACCTGTAATTCCAAACCGGTACATAATCAGTGCTAAAGGACCTAGTATCTTGCTAAAAAACACCTGTACTAAAAATCAGTAAGTTCAATTGATCTTCATATACACAACCAGAAAAATAGATATATGATAATTTGGGCATGCCTTGGAGCATACACTAATGTGTGATATCACTGAGCTTTTGTGAAAGATTAGAAAGTAGCTTTATGTGCTTTTTTATAAATCCTTTATAAAGGAAGGTAAATAGAGGAAGTAGAAGTATCCTGCTCATCAATACTTACCCATCTAGAAATCCACTGCAATCTGTTTACCTTAATAAGTTGCTCCAAGAGGTTTGTTTTTTTTTTTTCTTTCCTGTGGGGAACCTGCTCTTCTTGTATCAACTTGCTGCCCTCCACAAAAGCAGTGTTTTCTGAAACAAGATTAAAACAAACATTACATATTCTAAAAAGTTTCTTCATCTCAAACCTCTTCTACCAACTGTGTTCATTAAACTGACTTCCTCCTAAATTTACAGGTTAAGTTCAAACCTGACTTTTAGCACTATCATCCTACAATGTCAGGGGGAGAATGTCAGTCTATACAATCACTACTGCAAGTAAAGCGGCAGCAGTACTGTTTATTCTAGATTTTCCACTCTGTCACATGATATTTCCAGAATCCTTTGTTTGATGCTTTATAGACAGATGGAAAAAAAATACTGTGTTTGGTAAGGGACAGACAGACATAACTGCAATTAAGTAATCGAAGACTAAAATTGAGAAGTATATTTGTAATAGAATATTAAGGAAATAAATGGTTCAGGTAAACTAAGCTATTGAGAAAAGAAACCTTAGCAGTTACATTTCTTTTGCTTTTTATCTTGTCTATCTCCTTGATGCTTGTAGCAGAATATACTATGCTAAATTAGGATATAGCAAAAGGAAAATTACAGAACATACGTTCTAAGTTAGGCTTACAGTGCAATATAAACCTTACATTGCTAGTAATTTTCAAATTGTATATATGCATTGCAGTGATTCTTAGCACAGGTTCAGGCATCCATGGCTTATATTAACACATGTGAACATTCACAAGAGATTGAAAATGTTCAAAGTTCAAGCCTATATTTATTCTTCAGGTTTTATAACAGTCATCAGGTTTCCCACACTTGGCAGCATTTTTGAAATAGAGAGTATCAACTTATGTTGTTATCTACTGTTTGAGGACAGCCCTTAAAATCCCCAGACAGTAAACAGGCCCAGAGGAATAAAGCTCAAATATTCTTCTACACATTCACAACATTATTCAAGCACTCTTGTCCATTAACTAAGTGGCAGAAGGGGAGGACAGGGGGGAGGGCAAGGGGCAGGACAGACCAAACAGCAAAGCTGTGAACCAGATTAATCCTAGAAGAGAGGCAACCACCTTTTAATTCCTTCATATGTTAGCCTTACAGCCAAATGCCATTATGTAATAGCATTTGAACCACAATAAAGGTAACATTCAATTGGAATGAAAGAGGTTTTCTTACAAAAAAAAAAGTATTATCAATGCAGTTGGCTTGTACCTCCCTGGAAATCAAGTCAGTTACACTGAAGATTAATTTAATCAAATATTCTCTTTTACCTATCTTATTTTTCCCTCTAGGGCTGAATAATTCAAAGGTAGATGTCCCTACAACTCAACTTTTGCTGAAAAGCATTCATTCAGTTCAATGATTCTTAAAGTTTCCCAGGTTTATTCCATGTATTTTCTTTCTCGACAAGGACAAAAGCATCACAAGCACATAAAGCTTTTAATAAAGTTTTAAATATACCTGAACAGATGGGAGCAAAGAATAAATGAGACTATGCCAAGATGACACCTCAGGCCTGACTCAAATTTTTGCTATTCCTATTTTTACAGATCCTTACTAGAAAGATAGACTTGGGCTGTATTACAGTACATGCACAGAATATGTAGCAAAGGTAAGACCCAAAACATATATGTTTTTGTCTAAATACATTTATATTTTTCCACAAAGTCTCTTAAAATGGTATTGTTAGATATGACATAAAAATAAGCACAGTTTATGTGCTTAACTGTTAATGCATAGTCATAAGTAAAATCCGCATATATTTCCTCACAAATATCATCTCCTACCTCTGCAAGACTCAGCAACAAAATTACCCCCAAAAAACCCAGAATTTTTGCAAAACGAGGTAGCTTGTTTTCTAAAAATGCTAGTACCAAGGACAAAGAACTACACAGGCAATGTCACAGTCAGTATTTCTGAATGAACAACTACCAAAAAAGGAATGATCTGCAGAGTGAAAAGAGTAGGTTTAGAATGGGAAACAAGGAAAAACCTCACATCTCAACTGGTAACAGCAAAAGATGCTCAACAATAGAAATACAATTGCTAGAAACCTGTAAGATTGATTAGACTGATCCCTGGATGAATTGTTGAGACTTTGAAAAAAAACAACAAAACACAAACCAATGAGACCTAGCCTGCAGAAAATGTGTGTTCAATACAGCTACAGAACGATCTCAAAGCTTCGTGGTAGCACACAAGCACCAAAATTACACCTGGACGGAAACAGAGGTACTACCAATATACATCAGCCTTTCCTGAACCAGGCTTTGCGTGTCCTCCTTTTAAATTAGACTAAATCACTCATCTATAAAAGTCTTCATGCTGAAATAAATTACAATCCCATAGCTACATTCAAGGCTGGAAGAAATAAAAGACAAAATGCAGGCACTTCTCTAGAAGGATGGCAAATACTACAGCTTTTAAGACAGCCAGCTAGGTAACGCTCCGTAGGCCAAGTCTTAACTCCATAGCTGAATGATAAAATAGATTTTTAAATTTATCATGAATTGCAGAAATTGAGGTGGGGTGTGTATATCCAAAAAAATTATCAACTCTGCTTTAACAAAAGCGGAAATTAGAATTTAAAAGCTTTTACTAAGTGCCATTAACAACAGCTGGGATGAAGGTGAGAGAAGAGCACAGTCATGGTTCTATACACTTGAAGCAAAATCACAAAAATCAAAAGGAGTCACTGAAATCTGGTCAAAACTACAGTTCCACCAACGCAGGGCACTTGAAATGGACATCAAAAGTAGGACCAGCATGTGCAAATGCTTACATATAAAGGCTAGAAGCATAAAAAAGGAAAGCCTGAAAGACTGCTTTTGAGAGAATACATAACTGAGACATCTTCAAAAGTGAACGCATGAACAAAATTCAGGAGCCAGTATTATACTACGGTACAAACACGGGAACAAGAAGAGAGCGATCGATTTGCCCCAGTGAAGGAATACTACTTTCTGCTAGGAAAGCACAGTATCCTAACTGAATTATTTACCTCAACAGGTACTGTGCTACATTTAAATTCCATATCCAAACTAGAAGATAGTGTATTAATGGCATACTATCAATCACTTCCACTCAACGGTGACAGCACATATGAGATAAGGGGAACAACAGAGACTGCAAAGTAATAACTGAAGACTTCAACTACTGTTGTGCACACTAGGGGAAGAGGGCAGACTGAAAAAAAACAACCAAAAAAGCCCACAAACCCCCAATACCCAAACCAACCCCACAAAAAAAAAAAAACAAACCCACAGCCAACTGCAACCAGCTAGAATACTAACAGGAGGAAAAACAATTCCTGATCTAATTCTGAGCAATGCAACATAGTTCAAGATATGATTATCTAGATAACGCTCCAGAAAAGTGTATTTAAACTCCCAGGGGAATAAAAAAATAATAAAAAAAATTTCAATACTTCAACATTTGACTTCATAAAGAAGAACAATATAAGTGTGAGAAACCCATTTAAGAGGGGAAAAAAATGGAGCAGCTAGAAGAACAAGAAGCTTCTTTAGAGCATGAAGGCCACTTAAAACCTCACCATATTAAGCATACAACCAATCTAGAAAGACCATAGAAAATCATAAAGACTACTATCAGGAAGTCTCTGAGCTTAAAAGATGCTGGAATTGTACTAGGGGGAAGTTTCATATACATTTGCCCTATTATTTACTTTTTGCTAGGCACAGTTCAAGGCAGGCTACTGAGCTATGTCAGAGCAGATTTGTCTAAAATGACAATTCTTGCCAATTTTACAAACAGTAAAATTTTTCTAAAGAAAAAGTGTATCCAAGAAGCCTGAACCACAGCAGAAAACACAGAATAAATTCTCTGCATTGATGTTCAGTAAGGAAAAGATGAGGGAAGATCACATCTAAGCTCTCTTTCTTGGGGTCAAGTCAGAGCAAAAATGTGGTATCAAAGTGCTAATAGAAGAGGATTTTAGAACAAACCACTAGGGCCACATGGCACTAATTTAAGATTTCTAAAGATAGTCAGAAATTTTATGTTTCAGTATCCATAACCAATTACTTAAGCAGAAGGTGGTAACAATTACCCAAATAATAATAGACTACAGTCCTATCTCATCACTGAATAGACTGATAGAAACTACAGCAGAATAAACATAAAAAAAGAAAAAATAATATATGGGGAAAGAATTAACATGGATTTTGCAAAGAAAAGGAAATGCCTCACAGAACTACTGGAGAGATCTTTTAAAGGGTTGACCACTTGTTAACCAACCCCAATTAAACTGGTATATAGCACTTAAGACTTCCAAAAGGCATTCAAACACGTTCCTCACTAAAGACTGCAGTGGAAATTATCTATAATAAAGATTTGAGAAAGGGTTCCCTGGGGGATTTGTAATTATTTAAAGAGAAAAACAGTACACGTTTGCTGTTATCACAGTTATCGGGGGGTTCCACAGCAGCTGAAAACAGAAATTGGCTGTAAAGAACTACAGAAGGATATCACAGTCCTGAATGCTCAGACAGTAAGGTAGGCAAAATCACTAGTGATAAGTTCAAGGTAACCAACAGGGAGAAAAGGGTAACTACACATACCTATGTGTATTCCTCTGAAGTGGAAGTCTAAGATCCAAGTTGCAACTCTTTCAAATCAAATCTACTCAATGACCAAAGAGGAAAAAGAATATAAAAGAAGAATCAAGACCAACACAGAACACATTCGTCACTACATATGCAAGATGCTGGTGAACTATGTTTTTTATCATGAGATGTTCAGGTGATCCCCTTTTCATGGAAAGGAAAAAACAGATGAGTTACACGAACAATTTATATTACAGGAACAGTCGTCTTGTTGGAAAAGACAGACAACTCATGGAAGATGATAAATCTGCAAGGAAAAAAACACATAGAAGATAAATAGAAAGCCATGCCCAGTGTCTTACGATACACAAACAAAAAGGCACTCAGTGAAATAATTAAGTAGCTTTAATACCCTACTGTGCAGGAAAACACCTTTTCTTCTAAGTTGTGAGAGTCACTGCTGTAGAAAGCTACAGGGGCCAGAAATACAACCAGTTCAACCAGGGATTGGGTAAACATGAAAATAAATGCACTGATGACTGTTAAACACAGTGGTCCAAAGGCAACTCTGGACAAGTCCTTAGCTAGCCAGCTGCTGAAAACCAGCATACACCTGCAGAAAAATCATGCTGTACCTGCCAAGTTTCTATTCCTAGACAGTAACCTGTTTGCAACAGTGGTGAACTGTCTACTAACCTAGTACAGCAATTAATCTAACCTAGTAGCAGAGTAATAATATTCTTACATGCAAAAGGAATGTCACTGGCCTCATGGAAGCTTTACCCACTTACTCAAAATCTGAATTGTGGCCTATTGCTGTGAGACTGACTTTGTTGGGTGATGGGTGTCAACATTTAGGCAAAATAATCAGGTAAGAGACAAATCTGAACTCGTCTCAATGTTCTGTGAGGCTATATAGTTCTAATGATTAATTCCTGACCCTGACATTTCTTTGACCATAATATCATTTAATTCCTTAATTCAGCTACTTCCAAGAGTTCTTATCCTTCATTATTACAGAGAGTCACTTTTTATCACTTGGCTTTTGTTAAGTCTGATGATCAAAAACTCAGTCTATTGTAAAGATTGTGTGGAGCTATCAAGAAGGTCTGTAGCTTAACAGCATGCTGTAACGTCTTGCTACAACTCCAGAACGTTCATTCCCTACACAACTAGATGCAACCTACATACCAAGGCCTTCTTGGGGTATGAATCATCAACTGAACCCCAGTGGCTGACCAAATCTATGCCACAGTTCACCCCAAAAGCAAAGTAAGCCACTACAATTAAAATTACCTTTAAGTAGCTGTTTTACACTGCAACTGAGGCAGTCTAATAGCCCAACTGTACCCACTCATAAGGACCGAAAAATAGCAGAAATAACTCAACATTTTTAAAGGGTTGCAATTCAGGACAGCTTTAAGCTAAATCTGAATGCTGCTACTGCAGTCCAGTCTTAATTTGCGTAATGAATAATATATACTGTGAAAGAAAAAAAAAAAAGAGTTGTTGTAGGGTCCTTGTGGGTCATCAGATATAAAATTCTTACCACAGGCAGCCACACAATAAAACCATTTTTGTTGAACATTCTTACTATAAACATTTAGCATTTTTGGTTTGGTGGGGGTTTTTTTGTTTTATTTTGGGGTTTTTTCCTCCTTATATCCTTTCTGAGGGTTATCTATTCATCAACCCTAGCATTTTATGCTCAGATATGCGGTGGCGCTGATTTACTGTCAACTTTTACATCTCTAACAAAAGTTTTTAACATTTCTGAAGGCCTACCTAGTTATCAGGTCCACAGACTCATGTTGTTACACTATCATGTGGCACAGCTGTTCCTGCAACCACACACACAGCCAGACAAAAGTTGATCCAGCTGACAGAGACTTATCTGCTGGAGTCCTTTCCAGCCAGACCAGTTCCCCAAAACAAAAGTCTCTGTGCAACAACACTAACAGCTGTGCCTGAACAAAACAAGGTTGGTGCCACAGCTCTGAACTTCAGTGTAGAGATCATTTTAGGATAGTAGCGACAAGCTGATAGCCACAGACTGAACTGCACTACCCTGACAGCAAAATACTGTGTCAAACACTCCAAAATGCACAGACTTAATATTAAAGCATGTGTATATCCACTGGTCACCATCAGGAAGGTATGTGAAACTTGTAAGACTTTAAGCAAACCTAACATACTACATTAAGGCCACAATGACACAACTATTTCACCAGTCTACCAGCTTCATACACAAATCACGCTAGCGAGTTCAACATAATTGCTTGCACACTTCGGGCTAAACTCAAGTGCAAGTATTCACACCACCAAAGTAAAACAAGGGTCTTAAAATACTATAAAGTTAATTATAAATATTAACCAAGAGTTTGAATAACATTTAACACTAACCCATCAATATATTTATATTGCTGTTTTTTCAGAACACAAGTAAGAGCTTTCAGGAACAGGATAATAAGTTTCGGTCCACAAATCTAATCTATCCATTGTCTGGATACCATCATTACAAAAGCCTGAGATGTCATTATTACTTCAGCCTAGAGACACTACCCCAGAAGTCATTTTCCAGTACGTTTGCAGCTGCTTCAAGTTTCATTCTTTGCCCAGATTTTCAAAGCAGTTGTACAGATTAAAGAAATTAGCTTACTAAAAGTCATTATGTAACACCAAAATGCGTTTGTCACAGAGATTTCAGGAAATTTAAGAGAAAAGCATATGCACACAAAGACCTGTAACTAAGAACAGTAAAAAGGCAAGATCTACATAGTAAAAGAAATAGTTTTGAAGCAGTTAAGTCAGTAAGTCTTGGTTTTATTTAAAAGAAAAACTATTTACACGCTACCTAAAGCTTACTGAAAACATGCAAACTTCAGTATCTCCTGAGCATCTTAACTGCACTGCAGCCACCAGAGTTAGGTGTGAATGCTGACACCTGATTTCCAACTGATGTTTCCAGGAACATTTGAATACCTTTACTTAACACAACCTCTTCCTTGGGTCTTCCTACTCAACCAGTGCGAAGAATTGCTCCCCCTGTATGCATGAACAGAATGAAAATTCGGGGTCGATCTCAAACTTTGTTCTATTCAGGGTCAATCTTGAATGCAAGTGTATACACATCATTTTCAAGATTACTCATGGTGGATAAGCAGCACTTGACACAGCAAGTCATGGCAAATCATCATGTTGACTATATGTAAGCTTTAAGGCAGTCATACTGACATGTATCTCCCTAACACCCTTATACACACACTTTCAATGTATTTCATGGCTGTTTAATCATAAAAAGGTGCTGATCAGCAAGCACCACTTCTAGCCTTAAAAGCCATTCTGTGTAACATGGTAAACAGTAAATTTTATCTCCCTACTACTCAAGCAGCAACATGTTGCTTAAGGATATCCTTTACCATAAATGGAATAGGGAGGTGAAACAAGAAAAAGAACCAAAAGACCCACAGAATAAGTCATATCTAAATGCTTATCTATTACTTATAGCCAAATGCATATCTATTTCCAGGAAAGTAGGTAACACTAGACCACAGCAACAGACTTGAAAGATGACCTAAGTGGAAAGGGAGCAGTACAGTAACAGTAGAGAAACACTATGCTAAAGACATGAGAATAGGAAAAGGGCAAGTAAAACACTGTAAAGTAAAAATAAATAGCAGAAAGGGCATGCAAAGAGGCCAAGTTGTCATTTGACATATCTTAATTTTAAAAAAAATGTAATGCTTAGTAAGAAAAAAAAACACATACAGAATGGCTGTATCAGAAACAGACCTGAGAATAGTAGAATTATTTAGATGTCTGGACTGGGCAATGGAATACAGACCGGTAATAAATGTCAGTGGGTCACAGCACACATTTCAAAAACATGCCTTCCTCTTCTTCCACAGGGACCAATGAAGATTAATTGAGAATTCAAATCTATGAAGTCCCTATGTTTTGCTAGCATTCAAGAAGTTAAATTGAGACAGCAATACACAAAATGTATTTAAAACAGCATTTAATTATTACAGGTTCTAGGAAGCAGGATTGGAATTTAACAGATGTATTACAGCAAATGCTACAAATTTAGCATAGATACTCATGAGAAAAGGCTCTATAACTAAGCAAATATTCTACTTCTCTTTCACAAGAGGTATAGTTGCATTAGCCATACTTTTGATACAACTATATCAAGATTAGTGACTATACTAACATGTGAGCACCTAATATACATAAGTAGCATGCAATCTTTCAAATTTGTGAAGTTAAAAGAAATTAGGGTACAGCCAATAATATAGAAACCAATCAAATTGAAAAAACAAGCAGAGACAGAAAAGAGGAAGAGAAATCTCAAATGCAAGAGGATAAGCTCTACTAGATCTAATGCATCCTGTAGAACTACATGTTCAAAACCAGACCAATTTATTAACTACAGTAATGTTGATTCTGTCAAGAAGTTAACCTTCTCTTTAAAAATACACTTTTAAAAAAATAAAAAGAGTCCTGTCTATTTAAGGTAATATTAAGAAGCTGTTTTTAAACAGTGTGCCATGCATTTACATTTTATTAATAATTTTACCCAAACAGCAAAAATTCTTATTTTTGTGTTATGGGGGAAAAAAAGTGTTCAAATTAACTTACAGTAAAGCACAGAATCTTCCTGGTGACTACATGATGTCAGACTTAAGTTAAACACTGAAAGTTTAACAGAACAGCTGACGTTGGAAGGGGACCTCTGGACATCACCTTATCAAATCCACCCCAGCTCAAGGCAGTGACAAATTACAAATGAGATCCATCTTTGAAGTTAAATCAGGTTGTTAGCGTCATATCCAACAGTTTTGAATATGTATAAGAATGCAGATTTCCCCACCTCTCTGGACACCCTCTTCCAGTGTTTGACTACCTTAGCTATTCAGAATTTTCCTTGTTGTAACTTATGCCCATTACCTGCCAGACTATCAATGTGCATCTCTGAGAAGAGCCTGGCTTTATCTTCTCTATACTTTCTCATTAATTACTTGAAGACAACAATAACGTGTCTCCAGAGCCTCTTTAGACTGAACACACCCACCCCTCTCAGCTTTTCCTTTGTTATGTACTCCAGCCCTCGAAGCATTCTGGTGGCCCTCCACTGGGCTCACTCCAGTATATCAGTATCTTTATTATAGCAGGGTCTACCCAAAACTGGACTAAACACTGTAGATGTCATCTCCCAAGTATCAAACAGCAGGGAAGGATCACTTCCCTCAAACTGCTGGCTACAGTCTTGCTTAATTCAGCCCAGTATGCTGTTTGCATTCATCCTTGCAAGGGTGCATTGCTCATGTTCAACTCCATCCCATACTATTCCCACACATTTTGGAAATTAAGATGCTTCACTAATTCCCAACAATTAGTTTTAATGTTATTCTTCATTACTGTTTCCTTTTGGGTTTTTTTGTTTTTGTTTTTTTTTTTTTTTTTTTTTAATTTTTATTTTAAACTAGTATTTAGTCTACAGTCATATACGTACAGCTCAGGAAAAAAGTAACTCTGCATGGATAACTGGTAACCTAATGGCACACCCAGTTTCCCAGTGCCTGACTGAACAAGTCTTTTTTACTAATGCTTTTAAAATCCTTTCTTTTTACTATTGCATGTGCTTAGAAAGACAAAAAACTGTCACGTCAGTTTGTAAATCAAAAAGTTTGTAGACAGACCATTTTCCTTGTCTTTAACAATAACCAACATCAGCTAGTAGTCTCAACCAGATTTTTCATCCCTGAGAAATACCCGAGTATCAGCTAACAACCTGGTATTTTTGGCCCAGTACGGAAAAGCTTCTTCAACACAATTTACCTGCAGTGATTAGCACTCAATGCGTGTCATAATTCAGAACAAAGAAAGACGAATTTAAGAGAGTACATGAATACTATGCTACATATAGGGGGGAAAGCCACGTAGGCTATGACAAAGTAAACAGCCAGTGAAGCTACAGTGTAACAAAGGAAAGAAAATCTTAACACCACAACCAAAAATGAGATAAAAAAGGAAGGGGAAGAAAAGAAAAAACAACCACAAAATAGTTCAAATTCTATGCTGAGGTAAAGTTGACAGGAAGTGGGATCCAAGGCAAGAATGGGTATGGTCAGCAAGACAAGCCTGATAGCTTTTCACAGCTGCACTCGCTCACTGGCTGTAAGTTACATTAAGCAATCAAGACTTCAGTTTATGGATCTAGCTTTAAAAAGTAAAAGGTAGCTTTATTTTTAACCAACATGACATGGTTTTGAATTCCCATTCCTTTCCCCCATTTTTTCCAGCACAACTCTCTCTTACTTTCTCACTAGCTGCTCACAAGCCCCAACAGCCAGTCCACCATGGCAAATAACGCGGTAGAAAGCTGAAATACAAAAAAACAGAGCAAGCATCCAACACCTACACAGCTCCCCTGAAAAAAAGTTTCTTCATTGCGATGATTCATGGAGCTAAACTGACTCAAAAAAAAAAAAAAAAAAACAAAACAAAAAAACAAAAAAAACAAAAAACCCCCCAACAAACCAGAACAGGCAGTGTTGGTAGAAAGAAGAGAGGACAATGACAACCCTATGTTAGGCTGGTTTAAATGGTCATGCAACCAACCATATATGCTTATTTGAACTTAACCCCATTACAAATACACTATGTAACATTTGTTCTAAGCCAATATTTAATCTTTTGAGTCCAAATGTGCAACTGGAATAAAGACCTGCAGCACAAAGTATATTCCAAGCCTAAAAAAAAAACCAAAACCAAAAAACCATCAAAAAAAACCCCACCAAAAAACACATTTAACTTTGCTAGCATGGAGCTTTTCAAATCCTCTTCAAACTTTTGCCTAAAAAGAAGCAAGTGATGCCTCAGTAAGTTATTCCAACTCTTAGTTAACCCAACTCTCAGTTACCCTACACACTGTTCTCTGTCTGAATTTGTATTGCTCAGGCAATAATCAGCACCCCAAAATTAAGCTTTTAACGCTGGCGGTTGGGGGAGCACCCTATTACCTAATATGTTACTGGGTGCATAGTCTTTCCTTGACCAGAATTAAGTCGCACCCTAAACTAGGCTCTTTTAATTGAGGAATAGACTAAGTTTCTAAAGTCTGTTAATAAAAAGCATGTTTTCCACTCCTTCTTGAGTTACTCTTATAGATCTTCTCCAAACTCTGGATCCAATTCTTTTTAATTATTAAAAAAATGCTGGACTTAGCATTTATGATCTGGACTGTACTATACACAATATTAGTCAGAACATCTCAGTAATTCTATTAATTCTTTGGACAGAAGTATACACAATCATGGCCAAACACAGTGACAGTGGCAACAATTCCAAGATATATCCAACATTTGTGTCCAATAAGAAACAAACAAAGAACCTTTATTGCACTCTCCATTTTCTGACATTTCTGAATTACAATTTTTTTTATTATTATAAATATCATAGAGAACTTCTTACCTGGCCTTTCTAGATACTACTTGGCTTCTCTAATGAGGCACCATCTACCAAAATAAAACCTCACACAACCACAAGCAAAACAAAATAAACAAAACCACCCAAAACCCATGAACACAAAAATACTAGATATTAACTCAAAAGATGGCTGGTAAATTCTTCCAGCTTAGTAAGGGTTCTTAAACATACATAGGTTGGTATATTAATCATCAATTCTTGCTCAAATAAAATCATTAAATAATTTCAGGTATAACAGAACACTAGGACTTCTTTCCCTTTCCACACACACATAAAAAAAACCCAATAAAATAAAAAAAGACACTGATACCACACCCATATATTGCAACTCTTATCACAGGCTCCTAGGAGCCAAAGCTGCAGACCACATTATGCTAGCCACCGTACAAACACAGAATAAGACTGTTCAAAGAGCAAACAAGCTAAACATAAGGGACAACAGATGGAGAGAGACAAAAAGGAGAATACAAGGAAACAGCACCACCATAAACAACAGTTAGAATTAGTTCTTGTTCTAAGGATAGTGTGTTTGAGTCCCAGAGTGACAAGAAAGATGGTGGTATGGTTTTAGTAGGCTTTGTTTCATAAAGTTAGCTTCTTTTGCATTACCAGCTTGCAACTGTTTTAAAGGGTGCAAGCAATGAACTTCTCCAAGCATGAGGAGCATCACAGGAGAATGAACAAAAGTGTTAAACTGCCCATGATGTCACCTTCTGAACAACACTTAAAATCTCATTAACAACAAGAAAAGAGATAGATAATACCCTTCACAGCTAAAATCCAACTTTAAATTAATGGCAAGTAACCTGTTACTTTTATAGCCATAGAACATAAGATGCAAGAATGCCAAACAGTCAGAGCAGAAGATGAGTCCTCCATTTAGAATCCTCTCATTTGGGATTCTAAGTCCATATCAACAGAGCAGGATCACTTTTACCACAACTGTAAGGAAAACTGTTACCACAAGACACAGAGACCAAAGGCAAGGCATGAGATTTAGTCATGTGATTTATTAACACAACTGTATAATGAACACTTAATTGCTTATTAACAATTAAGAGACAGCTTACTAGGTGGAAGAGATCTGCAGCCTGTTAGAAGAGTAGCATGTGCTTTGTTTAAAACAAGGGCCAGATTACAGACTTAAAGCAAAGATCTCATGACAGTGCTGTCCACAAGTCACAGACAGCACAGAGAGTTTCCAAAGGATCACCTTTGCGATAGCAGCCTGAGCTAAAGGTCAGACATCCACAAGGAGAAGTCAGAAGCACAAGCTAAGATTTAGCTGATATAGAAGGCAGCAAGTCTGGAAGAGAGAGACTTGAAGGTCATCCATACAGAGATGATAGCTGAGTCTATAAATGACATTAACAAAACTACTTTTAGAGAAATTTGACTCAGTACTAGGGGTAAATGCCAAACTGGAGAGGTCTTACAGGGATCTAAAGAAAAGGAACTCCAGAAAGAAGTAAGGTTTTGACCAAGGTTAAACTTTCAAGGAGAGAGGGGGGGGAAAAAAAAAAGAAAAACGCATAGTTGCATCATGAGTGTGCTTTTGTTTAAAGTTCAGTACGGCTATATTGCACAGAGGAGGCTAAAGGAATACAAGATGCCAATATGCTTCCAACAAAAGTCTGCAGGAGGAAAAAAAAACAGGTACATGTTTCTAAGAGTGACTATGAGCTTTAACAGGCCTAAGTTAGAAAATCACGTGCATAGTTATTCTATGGGTTATGCCCAATTTTACGATCTTCTTCCAACACCATCTTTCACAACAAAAGAACTGAGGAAACTTCATGTAGAAACTGATACAAACTCTTCCATAATGCCACTGTCCTCACCTAATGATGAATCCCTGCGACCCCCATCAGACTATTCTCCAGTGACTGACAGTAAAAAGGGCAGAGAAGAAAGTTAAGGTGAAGGTAGCTCCAAAAAGCTTGAGAAACACTGAGGAAGATGGAGTGCTTAAGCATTAGGACAAACTTACAAAGCGTAAATACCATCCCAATACAGAATACTTTGAAAAATATAGTGGTTACAATCAAGTCACTGGAGACTCCCAGTTGACCAGAAAACTGAATCTTTGTTAATTTTATTTATGTTGGATTAGTAAAATATGAATTTGTTGTCTGTATTATAACCATTGATTGAAATAATTTTGTTCTGATAGCAAACTGGAGTAAGAAAACAACGTTCATCATTGACATGTCCAATCCATAAGATACTCCAGGTGAAGGCATAAGAATCCCTCGATGGACACTTATGATCCAACCTGTCTATAAAGCACAGTTGTTGATCTCATCTATTGCAACTGTTGATGTCTTCATCCATACAGACATACAATCAGATTTTTTGTGTGTGTGAATCCTATTGAACTCTAGTGGCACAGAGTTTCACAGGATAAATATAAGTTTCGTCTTAAAATTCCTGATTTCTGGAAGCTCACAGAAGACAAAAGACTATAATTGCCAAAATAATTTAAGTATAAATAAGTGATGTTGAAATCATAGAATCGTTTAGGTTGAAGAGATCCTTAAGATCATCAAGTCCAACCCTTAACCTAACAATGCCAACTCCACCACTGAACCATGTCTCTCAGCACCACACATGCACACCTTTTAAATACCTCCAGGGATGGTGACTCAATCACTTCCCTGGGCAGCCTCTTCTAATGCTTGGCAGCCCTTTCAGTGAAGAAATTTTTCCTAATATCCAATCTAAATCTCCCCTGACACAACTTGAGGCAGTTTCCTCTTCTCCTATCACTTGTTACTTGGGAGAAGAGACTGACACACACCTCACTACAACCTCCTTTCAGGTAGTTGTAGAGAGCGATAAGGTCTCCCCTCAGCCTCCTGTTCTTCAGGCTGAAGAACCCCAGCTCTCTCGGCCGCTCCTCATAGGAATTGTTCTCTAAACTCTTCACCATCTTCGTTGCTCTTTTTTGGACCTGCTCCAGCACCTCAAAGTCTTTCTTGTAGTGAGGACCGCAAAACTGAACACAGTATACAAGGTACGGCCTCACCAGTGCTGAGTAGAGTGGGACAATCGCTTCCCTAGTCCTACTGGCCACACTATCTCTGATACAGGCCAGGACGCTATTGGCCTTCTTGGCCATGCTGACAACTCATATTCAGCCAAGCCAACCAGAGCAGCAGTGAATGCTCCTTAGCCATCTCAGTGGGGGTAAAGGATGAAGATACACACAGCAACAAAGATGCAAGGCTTGTTGATACAGTAGAAACCACAGAAGCACTTGAGAGAAAAGGAAGTAGGGCTTCTCACCCAAGAAAGGCAACATGATCAATGACCCAACTGAAGTGCAACTACATCAACACACGCAGCACGGGCAACAAACAGGAGGAGCTGGAAGCCATTGTACTGCTGGAAAACTATGATTTAAAATCAATATAGTCAAACCGTTAACTGAAGAGGACATACCATGCAACCTCATTCCAGAAGTCTCACACCGCTCCTTTTTACCTAAAATTTCTCTTAGAAGTACAAAACACTACCTGACAAACTTGCAAATCTTGGTCTAAAATTAAGAATTTTAATACTAGCATCTAAACGGAGCAGATCATTCATACACTAATTTAACATCTACTGACAGTCATATTTGCCAGCAGCACGTACGGTAGGCTACAAGCATGGAAGAAAAGCTAAGTTTCCTCTGAACTCTAACCTCTCAGAAACCCAGTTATCCTCCTGGAGCGTTCACCTAGTAAGATTAAATCACTGAAACAAAGTTAAAAAGAAGTTGCAAAAAAAGCACTTTCAACCCTTGAGTTAAACTCAACAATTTCAGCAGACAATAAAACTCCTGTAGCATACAGGGCTTTAAGAGCCTCATGAGGCAAGCATTACCTCAAACTTCTCAGAAGGGACAGCTTGCCAGTCTTTTGAACTCTTCTGAACTTCAAATTTCAATCCCTTTCCACAGTTAAGTTCATTGTTACTGGTGATTTACATGTTTTCTGGAAAAAAGAAATAGTTGTCCACGAACAGTGGATTTTCCATTAGTAACAATACTTGATATAAATTCTTCACAGAACACCTCAGTCTGCTTTTGCTGCAGAGTGCATCAATCGGTTGCAAACTCCAACACAAGACAACACAACTTCAGTAATTCTGCATTTAGTCCTCAAAAGCAAAATGAAAGCTACTATAACAATGCAAGACTGTTCATGATGCTGCTGAACAAAAACAAAAAAAAGAAAAAGGAAAGAAAAGAAAGCCAGCAAAAATCTGAAAGAGGCTGTACCAGTTTTGATCCCACATCCCTCTATATGCTTGAACAAGCTCTGCAGAAGACAAACTTGCTTTCACTTTTTCACTGGCATTTGTACATTCTTGCTGATGCAAATCCCTCTTAATATTATTCTAGGGTAAGCAACAGTAGAATGCAATCATATATCTGGGGTCAAAGAGGATTACTAACTATAAAACAATACAATAAATTTATTAGATACTCTACTTAAGACAGTCTTTCATTAAAACAAGTTATTTAACTACCTAATTATGTCCCACCATCACCTTCATTTCACAAATTGTGGCTGAGGAGTTTAGTTCCTAGAGCTGACTTTGCAGCACTAAGCACCAAATACATTCTGTCATGCAACAGCATGGCCTATCACGTGCCACAGGATACGCTTTTTACCTCCAGTCACGTGCTAGAAAAAAGGCTGTACTACCACACTCAGAGGACAACGTGCCATCTACTAGGATGTTTTTGTCCAAGATGTTAGTGTAATTCATAAACCAGCTGTCAAGTCCTTATTGAGGTTTACTGAATCTTAGCTATACAGCTGTTCTTGGCAGTAGTGTCACCTTTTCATAGGCAGCCACACAAACCTGCAATAATTTTTTCAAACCAGCTTCAAAACACAACATCCTTTTTCACTCCCTTCCAACACAACAGCCTCCCTCCTTCCAAAGCGTTGTTTGCCTTGACCACTCTTAGAAGTAACTTTTTTAATATGAAGAAGCATCAGAAAAAGCAGAACAGTTGTTAAGACTGGAACGTGTAATGCATCAGTAGTACAATTAGATGGTAGCCTTACATCCAAGACACAGTAAGAGTTTAAAAATTCTAATTGAAATTTTAAAATTACAGTACTAAGTCAAGGTTTAAAGCAGGCCACTTTATTAATGTTAAGAGGCCATAATAAACTCTTAGCATCTTTCATGAGGCTGGTAATTTCAGAAGCTCAGAATAAATCTGAATCTGATGCCTTCCTCCTAAGCAGTGAGGTTTTACAGGGAACCATGGACTCTTTGTATACGCAAGCCACCAAAAAGTGACAAAGAAAGTTGCAAGCTAGGCAAATCTGGGAAATTTACCATGTAGAATGGCAAGGAAGGGCGGGGGGGAGGGGAGAAGAAAAAAATATTTGGATACAGACGGTGGGGAAGAAGACTTACCCCACCTGAACCCACACACACACCGGAGCGCGGCCCCGGAGCGCAGGGCGGGCACTGCCTTTGTGTTCTGCTCCGCGGCCGCCCGTCGCCCCCCGCACCCGGCGGCGCGTCCCGCGCGGCCCCTAGCGGCGGACGCAGCCCGGCTCCGGCCTCCCGCACCTCTCCCACGCCGAGCCCGCACCGCCCTCCTCCGCCGCACCACTCGGGCACTTCCGAATCGCCCGCGCAGCACAAAACAGTTATCCCCATTACTAAAAGGGGCACAAACCAGAGTCGAATTACCCCCCAATCCTACCGACAGGGACATCAGCCTCTCCTCAGCCGACCGAACACCCAACAGAGATCACAATCTGCTATGAAAAGCCCACGCAACCAAAAACTCGCTATTAAGAAACTGTGGGTCTCCCCAGTTACCTCCAGCTTCCTGGGGAAGGGGCAAAGCAGACGGCTCAGAAGCCCCGCCAAGGCGCACAAACTGCCAACGGCGCCCAACAAAACCACCCAAACAAACCCGTCGGTGTTCAGAACCAGTCCGAAGGCACAAAGGAGAGACACTGGAGCATGCTCTCCAAACCGCTGGGTTATTTTATTCCTCTTCTTAGCTTCAAGATACGCAGGACACGAGACCGGGGTGGAAAAAATAATTTAAAGATGGCTAAAGGTGTCTCGTCACGGATTTCAATACACGCTCCAAAACTCTAGAGGGCACCCGAAATCTGCCCTCTCCCTCCCTCCCGAGACGGGTAAGGCCAGCAGCGACAGCAGCCCGTCGTCTGCTTGCCGGAGTTGGTATTGCAGGAGCGATGTCTGCAGCAGCAGCGCCCACCCCGAGGAGGAGCCACCTCACAGCCATTACTGGGGCTTCGCCCCAGGGCAGCAGCTGCTGGACCCAGGAATTTCCCCACCCAACCATGGAGGCCCCTCCTTCTACCCCTGCCCCCCGAGAATATAGGGGGGTAGGGGGTGCGTCAAGCCCTCCTTGAGCAGGTCTGAAATAGATACGTAAATAGCACTCACAATGGAGCTCCCTCTCCTTGTTGGTCTCTGCCAAGGCTGCACCAAACTGGGCTGGAGCCCTAAGGGAAAGACACGGGGTTAACGTGGGGCAGCGAGGAGCAGGCAGCGCCCCCAGGCAGCAGTTCCTCCGCCTGGCCAGGGCTGGTACCGCCTGCATCACCCACCACTTCCCTTTAATCCCAACCCTTTAAAAAAATAAATAAATAAATATTTATTGCCCTCCCCGGGGGCGGTGGGGTACACCCCCAGCACATCCACGCCGCCTGCCCCCGCTGAAGGAAAGGGGGGGACAAGGAGCCGCCCCGGGCGCTGCTGCACCGGGGGAAGCTTCTTCGCCCGAGTGCTGGGGGTGGGGAGGTAAGGGGAGAAAAGCAGCAGCAGCACCCACGGTGGGGAGCAAATATTACCTGCTAACTTGCCTAAGCAGCCCTGAACCGGCGCCCCGGGGGGTCGCGGGGCCCTCAGCGGCGGCGCCTCAGCGCCGGGCCAGCGCCTCGGGCCCCCGCACGCTGCCGCGGCAGTTGCCCCCGGTCTCGGGTTTGCCCCCCTGCAGCCGGCCGGCAGCACTGCCGCCTCCTGTCCGTGTCCGCCATTAGAGAGCCCCAGCCAAACAATACGGGAGGGGAGCAGCGACGGCGGCAGGATCCGCGCCGGGCAGGGGAGGGAGGCACCCGCGGGGAGGGGGGGGGGCGGCGAGGGCGGTGGGTGGGGGGAGGCACCGGGGCAGAACAACAGCCGAGGGCCCGGCGGGGAAGGGAGGGAGGGAGTGAGTTAAAATAGGAGGCGCTAAAACAGACCCAGCCCTTCCCCCAAATGCCCCTGCCCCCCCTCAGGGCTGCCCCTGGGCGCCCCCCATTTACCCCCCCGTCGCCCACCTCCGAGCCACGATGGTTATCCGTGGGGCTACCCCCGCTGCTGCCCGCGCCCCCCTCCGCCGCCGCCAGAGGTGGCGGCGCAGCGGCGACACCGTGGGGTACTTAAGCCCGGGTAGCCGGGAGGCACGGCGGCTGCTCTCCCATCCCCACCCCGGGGGGGCAGTTCCGCGCCGCCAACCGCCCGCCAGCCCGCCCCTGAGGCGCAGCACCCCGCACCCCCACCTTACCCGGCTCCCCACCGCTCGCAAGCACGGACACCACCCCCCGCCTTTCCCTCCCCCGAGGACGCACGCACTCTGCGCTACTCCTCCGGCGTCTCAACTCTAACTCGGTCCAGTCCCGGGCGAAGCGCAGCTGCTGGCGAAGGGGAGGAGGAACCGGGCCAAGCGAGCTCGGGGGAGATCCGCCTCCCCGCCCCGCCATTGGCTCCCCCAGAGGGCGGGCTCTGGCGCTGGGCTCGCGGAGTGGCTGGACAGCCCATCCGTCAGAGCCGCCCGCAGCCGGTTGACCCTATAAACTGCCAATCTTCCTCCTGGCCATGCCCGGGGTTCTTCCCACTTTGATCCATCAGGTTTGAGGAACCCGGATCGTTCGTTGCCCACCGGCTCGTTACCCGCGCCTAAGGGCTGCGCTCCCGCCCGGCTCTTTGACAGCAGCAACTTGGAGAAGTTTGCGCTGCCGCCGGGTCCCGGCTGCGCCGGCTGCGCTCTTGCGACCGGCCGCCGGCCCGGAGGTTGCGCTGCCCATCCCAGCCTTGCGCCCGGTGCCCGGTGGGCGCCACAGCCCTGGCCGTGGGGAGCGGGTTCACTGTCCTTCGCCCCCAGCCGCCAAGCGGTAGGGTTTGGCGGGACCCCGCCGAGAGGTGCCACCCCGCTCCTTTTCTCCCAGCAGGGCTTTGAACCTGGGGCCATTTCCATGAGGGACGGAGCGTGGATAATGGCAGCGCTCCCCCAGGGGACAGGGAGGGAGCGCACGTATCCCCGGGAGGGCGCCTCCCCCGCAGCCTGCCCCGCCGAGCGGCGCCTCCTCGCCGCCCTCGCCCCGGGACGCCCTCCTGCTTCCACCCGCTGCGGGGGAGGGCGCCATGTCAGCCGCCGACATGGCTCCTGGAGGAGCTGCTGGTGGTGGTGGTGGTGGTTAGCAGTGGTGGCGTCCTCCATTTTGTCGAGAGCTGCTGCGGGGAGCTTGGGACCAATTCGAACCAACGTGAGGCGCAACGGGGCTTCTCTTTGAGGCGCCTCTGCCCGGCTCCCCGCGGGAAGAAGAGCCGGCTGCCCCGGGGCAGTGCCGCGGGGTGGGGAGGAGCGCTTGCGGGCGGCGACGGCGGCTGGGCGCCAGGAGCCAAGCTCTCCGCCCGCCTTCCGCCAAAATGGAGGATGCGCACTTCCCTTGCGCGGCTCCTTCCCCCCGCACTGGCCATGGCACTCACGCTCGCTCCTTCGAGGACCTGGCCAGCCCAGCCTCCCGCCTTGCGCGCTGGTCGCGCTCTGCCCCATGTACTCGTCCTCCTCTGCCCAGAAGAGGGAGAGAGAGCGAGCGAACACCCGCCCTGCCTCCTCCAGTCAACCAGGCGGAGCGGTCTCCCCTGGAGCGAGCCATGCGCAAGGAGACGGGTTCAAGCCGCTGGCGCCATTTCCAGCCCGGAGCTGGCAGCTGCCCGCGGGATCAGCCGTCACGTAAGGGCTGGCTCCTTCCTCCACCACCCTTGGTGTGTTTGGTTAATAATTTTCATGTGTGGGAGAGACCAGGCATTTTCTATCTTCTATTGTCACAACAATACATCTAATTTCTTCCTAATGGTCCCACCCGGACACACAGCCTTCAGTCAACAACTCAAGCCAAAAGCTTCTCCAACTAAGTTGTTGATGGGAATTAACAAGGGTTTTTTTCACACCATCCTAGCCACTAGGTGAAGCTTGGAAGGGCTACTTGGTGTGGGGGGAGAGAGTTACCTCAGGGCTGGTAGTAGCTTGCGCCGCCGTTGCTCGTGCCTGACAGAAGGAGGTGAGCTGATGGCGGAACAGCTCCGACAGAACCGCTGCCAAGGAAGAGAGCGACATGGAGATGAATCACCACCCGTTTTCAAGGTGTCCTCAAAGTTGCCCTGTAAATTCATAAACTTTATTCTACAGCGTCACACCATCCAGCTAAATATGTTCATAGTAACCAGACGGCTGTTGAAATTTCAACACTGAATCTCATATGCTCCATCACATCAGCTGGCTCCTGACCATTTCCATTATTAGCTTTGAATATCTTCTCAGTTGGTAAAAGTCAAAACCACATTAAGTCATCCTCCACATTATATATTTTCCAACCTTTCCAGGTTGGAAAACCCCTCCAGATGTCTCAGGAAGACATCTTTTGTTCTACAACGGTGCTTCTCCATAAACATTTAAGTTCTGATGAAGTTCAGAAAGAAATTCTAGAGGACTTAAGCACCTGTTTTTGAGAGCTTTGATGCATTCAGAGATGGATGGTAGAAAATGGGTGGTTTTCTAATTTAGAACATGTTAAGTGAAACCTATCACCCTTATTAGTCATTAAAAAAGTAACCGACGAGCACCTTCCTCTTACCACTGTCCTAGCAATAGATGTTACCTAACAGGGTTATCTAGGACTTTTATGTAGCAATAGACCATTTTCATTAATGTTTTAGATTATACAGTTCAAACAGAAATTTTAATGGGTTTGCTTGCAATTTTGGAACTGTACTAAAATGTATTTATATATAAAAGTCTCTAACTCCAGAGAACCTTTGTCCCCCTGTAGACATGTAAGCCTATTTTTGAATTCATATCTTCAAATGTAGACAAAAATAATTAAATACACCATGATTTTTCCATTATTTTTTCAACTGACATCAGGAGAAAGGAGAAAAATGTTCAGACACCTATGTAAATTTATCTGTAAAACCATGTATAATTCAGATTTTTTTTAAGAATAATCCAGATCAAGTAATTCTTTTTCATGGTTTGAAAGAGTTAGCATTAGCTCAAACACTAAGCAGTAAAATCTCTTCATGAACACCAGAGATCTGAAACGGATGTATTTATAGGCTCCACACAACTGCTTTCACGGACAGGCCTGATGTCAGCAACTTCACTAAAAAATGTCAAATGTATTGACTGGCAGTAGATAAATTCAACAAAGCTGAACCAACGGTATGCTCAATGACTTAGAAGAAGACTGACATCCTTCTATCTGTCATGGAGTAAAATTGTCTCAAAAAGCAGTCAACTGTATTTGAACTGAGAAGGAGTAATCTGATATATTTTAAAGAATTTATGTTTGAGTAGGAATCTGAAGAACACTACCAAGCCAACCTTCAAGTGATGCACAGTATATCATAGGAACAGAATGAACGTAGTTTAAAGCTACCTCCTGCTATCAGCAGTATTTATCTATGATAACGAATAGTGGCATTTGTTCCAGAATTGGAAGGAAACATATTCCTTTGGCTGAAGGACTTCTTCAGCCCGAACGCTGTTTAGGTTTATATCAATCTAATTGTTCAGGTGTCTAGAATAGGGTTCTGAGGAACGAAGAGGAAATACTTGATACTTTGTATATGTAACACTTGGAAAGTAGAGGTTCATGATAGGACACAGTTTATTACAACTGATTCTGTGGTTGGCTTGGAAAAAAATTGTGTTTGGAATGCAGACAAAACTTATGTTTATAGATATGTCGGTGTGTGTCCACTACCTGAGGAGGTTAAAATGGAGTGTAATCCTTTGTAGAGTATGTGACCCCAAAATTTCTTTCATGTCAGTGTTGGCTTCTATACTGACTTGCCCCACAAGCCTTGTAATCTCTGCTTTACACAGTTTATATATCCTCTTTATCTTATTCTTTTCTCTGCTTTCTTCCCCTACCATTTCTGCCAATATTTCTCTTTGTTTTCTGCCCTTAATGTTACTTCTTTGTCTGTTTAGCCTCAACAATCCCTTGGGCATCACAAAGAAGAAAGATGTGGACGAGCTGTATTGGTTAATGGAACATGTCATGTTTTCATGGTCATGGCATAATGGAATTCTGGTCTACTAGTTGGTTGCCCAACACAACTTCAAGAAATAGTAGCAGAAGGAAAAAAATTAAAAAACCAAAACCAAATGAAAAAAGTAGAATCTTAAGACATCTGTAATCCGGAACACCTTGATCATTGTGGTTTTCTTATATAGTATTCCCTCTATTGGTGTTCTGATTTTTGAGCTTCATTAGGCATTGCAGCTATTCTTTAAAGCTCTTAATGAAAAGATACCATATATGTATATGTGTTTGTACTGTACATAACAGAACCCATACTATAAAAAAATTGGGAAAAAATTGCTTTCTACAAAACATTACCTGTGGTTTTCATTATGGTTGTTGAATGACACATACTTTTCATAATGTTTGTAAAGTAATCAATATGTATCTATAAATAAATTGCATTCAGCTCTAATTTGCAGCTTATTTAACAAAAAGAGATCTTTATAAAGGTCAAATAATGAGACAATATACACTATCCTATAAGATTACTATTCATTGCATGATATAGTATGTCTTTAAATGACCTTTATGCCACATCCCGTATTTCAGTTTTGAAAAAGTAAAGAATAACTTATGTTCTAAACTGGGCAACCTCCCTGCAGAAGACATTCCAATACAGTAAAGACTAAGAATGTAATACCCAATAAAGTATTATTCTGAAATCACTTGTAGTGAGTTTACAATAATCAACATAATTTTTACTTGTAAAATAATTTTTAATAGTTTTGAAACATTTGAGGGTTTTAGTTGGATAAATATCTTTTGTCCTTGTGGAGAAGAAATGACAGTGCAAAACAGAACATAGGACCTTAAGACTGGAAGAGACTCCCTAGGTCACTGAGTCCAGTTTCTTGCTATTAGAGGAAACTGTCATATAATCCCTTCCAGAAACTTTTCAAGCTCCATCTTGATAGTAGTTTGATATGTTTACCCCCTACTCCTGTTGCAAATCTGTTCCAGAACTTCATTGTTTTGGTGGTTAGAAACCTTCTTCTAATTTCCAGGCTAAATTTATTCAAGAATCCATTTGCTTTTGTGCCAGTATTCGTCCTTTGGCTTAAATAGCTCTTCTCCCTCCCTGGTGTTTACCCCTGATATATTTATAGACAGTAACATTATTCCCTCTCAGCCTTCCTTTTGCTAGACTAAACAAAGATCTTTTAGTCTCTTCTTGCTCAACAGATCTTCATTCCACTGATCATTCTAGTAGCCTTTATTACCACCTGTCCCAGTCTGAACTCATCTATCTTGAAAGTGGGTTCAAATTCCCATAATATTCCATTTTTAATGGAATTGCTACATTGTACAGTACTTTAATATTTCCATATCTCCATGAAATATCACAGTCTTGGGTGTGCAGTTGCCTTTTTGCACAACTACATTAGATAACCACCTTCTATTCTAGTAGTACCTATGTTCTTTTCTACACCACTCATTTACTGGGAAAGTGCGCTGTTAACAGCAACATTTTTATTAGCCTCCAAGTGCATCACCGTGCATTTTGTATTATAGCAGTCTGGTTTATTTCCATTAGTTCAATCATCAAGGTCATTCACTGTTTTTCCATATGACATCCCACTGCAGCTGTGTTGATGACGCTGCCTAATTTTGTGAAACCAGCCAATGCAATAAGGTTATTTTCTCTTCTTTGCCAAACAATAAGATCAATCCCAAGAATAACTCCCAAAGAAATCTACTAGCAGGCACTCTCCAATTTGACACTCTCCTGTTTGGTAGTACCTGCTGCCATTTCCCTCATTCTTCTCTGGAAAATATCATCTTACCTCTGTGTTTCTCAATGTGGAGCAAAGGTTTTTCTTTCCCTGAAAGCTCTCTACTTAGTTATCCATTCTATGTACTGTGTTAGCACCTGCCTCTTGAAGAAACAGCAAAGCATTTCCATTTCAAACTCCTGACCTCCTCAGTTCAGTTGACTTGATTAGTTAGATTTACCAAAATTTGCCTTATGAAATCAAGAGGCTTAGATACAGACCTGCTTTTGTTTTCTTTCACCAAATCAACTTTAGTATAATTTTCTACAACTAGCTTTTCTGTACTGTCCTCAAACTGTAAGTCCAAGTCTAAAATAGCATAATTTCGTGTTGCTTTAGTGACATTTTGCTGAGAAAAGCTGTCAGCTATGACATTCAGCTATATTTGGGGCCCTGCCACCATTAATAACATTTGTTCTCCAACCTACTAAACCAATTAAGGAAAAAAAAAAGCAAATAGCTTTTTGCCACCTTAGTGAGTTGAAGTGACTTATATGTCAGACAGGTACCGAAGCCCCCACAAAGACAGCAGAGAAGAGCGTGCAGCCAGAAGGAGGATGGAATGACTCCATTTCTGCAGGAGGGAGTTGTCGCATGAACCTAGCTTCTCATCTTACCGTAACCTATCTTTGGAGTGGCATCTGCGTATGTATTTGTATATATAAAGAAAATTCCTTATTCTTTCAAAATCCAGTTTCTTTCTAGGTTTTCATTAGTGGATCTCAAAGGCTATTTGATCACAGATATTAATCAAGTACTGGGTTTGATAAATCAAACCTTTTCTAGTCTCCTCCTAAACAAGATCTTTCTACTTACAGGTTGAAGATCTCCTCCTATGGGGTCTGTAAGAACAGTGTTGAAAGAAAGGGCTTCAGGATACAGGAACCTTTGACTCTGTTTCTTTCCATTAAATCTGGCATATGGTATTCCTTTATTTTCCTGGTATTTCTTATACTCAGGAGCTTGAACAAGATCAGGCTCCATGAGGTTTAGTGTGTGGTTTCGCCACAGGCAAGTTGTCTGCATGATAAAGCTGCTGCCAAAAGTAGCGGTCCTGTCCTCTCCTCAATGACTGGCTATAAATTCCTGTCACCTTTCTGCGCTGACACGAGCATTCATGTGGCTAAAAATTGGCCAATTTTCAGTTGGACCAACATGTTGATCTTGCTGCATGTGAAATCAGATGAGTGATAGTGCCAGATAAAGGGGTGCAGTGGGAAGCACGGGGGAACAATGTATATCCCATTTATGAAACTGCTCTGCTAGCCTGCATAAATCAAAATGATGCTACATATATGAAAAGGAATGAGTAGTTTTTGACTGGTGACCTGGCTTCTGCTTTATCTCAGTAAAATCCACAATGTAGTTTTTAATTGGTTATTAGCATTGTTTAGACCTGGCTGAGAGAAAAAAGCTGCAAAATATGAAATTGTGAAGTGTATTCTATTTCATAAGGCTTAAAATTTGTCAGTTTTTAAAACATTCTTTAAGAAATTTCTTGTAGGAAATTGAATTAAAAAATAAAATTATTATAAATTATAATAAGATTCTCTTACTGCAGATCACTGTGATGATAGTTTTGGCAATATTTTGACACATATGTCGTAGACAAAAACTGGAGAAAATGGTAATTTTTTGCAAACCTTTTAATTTTCAAAACAAAGCCATTTTTCTTCAGTTTCATTCAAAGTGTCTGAATCTATTCTAGCAATGAACAAAGTTGCTTTTTTAGGCAACTTGTCCTTTCCTGTTGGATGAAGACTGTGCCATGGTCATCAGTATCTTCAGATTGGATTAATGCATTGCTGGTTTATATGCCAAAAGGCCATTTGGAAAAATGAGTTAGGGCAGGACATGGTCAGGAAATTGACTACAGGATCTTTCCACCAGGGCATCATTGAACTATAAGGTGGATGGGAGAGTATGCTAAACACCATAGTCCCTCCCTTGCCATGAGACTCCAAATACGTGTCACATAAAGCCTTGCAAATGGGAAGGATCCAATCCTACTTTCCGTGAAGACAAGATCGTGTGATGAGACTCGTATAAGACTCCTGACTGACCTTACCTTTTCTTTCTTTACAATGACTGCAAAATGAGACTTTCACTCGGTGTCCAGAAAACTAAATGCTTGTTCTTTAAACATCTGTCATCATGTTGCAGCCTCTTTTCCACATACCCAATTTTTTTCTTTCTTCTTAGTTGCATTAACCAGTGCTCGATCCTCAAGTTCAGTCACCTCACTGGTGCACGCCCACACCCAATTATGAATCTGTTGTGGTCTTCTCTTTACTTCCTCTCCAACATTTCATCATTCCCTTTTAACTTTCTAGTGTCTCTTAAGGTACCTTCCCTTCAGTCTCTTGCTCTTACCCTAAAACTATAATCTTCTTTAACAAACATTTCTTCAGTTTGTTCTAAACCATTCCTGTGTTCTCCATTATAAATAAATCTGTTATACACAAAAAAGTAATAGAAGCAATTGTAAGTGTGCAAAGTCAAATGCCTGCAGGTTAGGAAATGCAATGTTCCCTACGTGCCCATGCAACTTCAGTTCAGTTCTAAAAAGCCAACTGTGAAAATCACAGCCAATTGACGACATGGCTTTTGAGAAATACCTCCCATACTCTCCACTCCCTGGAGCTGCTGTCGCCTGTCCCTGAATCTCACTGCCTATGTGCAGCTCAACATGCAGCTCCTCCTCCCACTTTGTCAGCTTATGCTGAGTCAGACTCAAAAATCCCCACCCTGTGATCCCACCTTCAGACCTGCTCCTATGCTTTCGACCCCTTGAACTGGTTAATAATTGGCAATGCACGTTTGAGCGTATGCATTATGTCATATTCCCAAATTGCAATAATACTCCTTTTTCATATCACATCTCATATCACCGCGTATAAGGCGAATGACACTCATGAATACCCTTCAACATTTTGTTTTATCCCTGTGTTAGGGTATTCAGTTCATGCATTTTTTAAGAAACACCATTTCATGCTCTAAGTAATTTTCCTTGGGGTGGTGTAATCCTGGATGTATGTATATGCTGGGGGACAAGAGCCTGAGTGCAAGCACAGACCTGCAGAAAAGGAACTGGGGGTTTTGGTTGAAGGTAAGCTCAGTATGAGTCCATACTGTGCCCTGGCAGCCAAAAGGGCCAGCCGTATCCTGGGGAGCATTAGGCACAGTATAGCTAACTGGTCAAAAGAAGTGATTGTCCCACTACACTCACCACTGGTGTGGCATCACCCTGAGTACTGTGTGCAGTTTTGGGCTCCACAACAGAAGAAGGATATAAAAATATTAGAATGTGTCCAAAGAAGGGCAACAAAGACAGTGAAGGGACTTGAGGGAATGACTTATGAGGAGCGGGTGAGGAGACTAGGTTTGTTCAGCTTAGAGAAGAGGAGACTGAGGGGTGATCTCATTGCTGTCTACAACTTCGTCATGAGGGGGAGGTGCTGATCTCTTCCGCTCTCTGGCGTCTGGTGATAACACGTAAAGGGAATGGCTTAAAGCTGCGTCAGGTTAAGTTCAGATTGGATATTAGGAAAAAGTTCTTCACTGGGAGGGTGGTCAAGCACTGGGCCAGGCTCCCTTGGAATGTGCTCGTGGCCCCAAGCCTGTTGGTGTTCAAGAAGCATTTGGACAACCCTCTTAGATATATGGTTTAACTTTTAGGTTGCCCGGTGTGGAGTCAGGAGTTGGACTCAGTGATTCTCATGGGTCCCTTCCAACTCAGAATATTCTATGATTCTGTGATTCTTTTGACACCTATCAATGGCAGATGACAGCTTCACAAACATTAGTCCATTTATCCCCATTATCCCCAACACAGAGAACTAAAGTACAGTCATATTAGTGTAAAAAATACGTGTTGTCTGCCTGTTTTGGATGGCTATGTTTGTCAAGGATATAGCATGTATTTTTACACTTCATTTGGCAATCACATCTGACATCAACTTTGCTTGCAGTTGAGAAGTCTCCAGAGCATGAAGCTGGGTACCTAGGAAGTGAAAAATAAATCTCTCTCATTGCTTATCCCAAATCTGAATGAAATGAGTTTCAGCCTCATGCAGGATTCATTGAAGTGGGACAAGGAGAGAATCCAGTTGTTCAGGAGATGGTCTTCTGTCCAAAACACACAACCAACTTTTTCTTCTTGAAATCTTCTGCCTCAGTCACTGCACTGTGTAGCTTTTGTACTGGATGAGGAAAGGGTCATACAAACAACAGGCTGCTTCATGACTTCATACTCTGAACACTAGGTATCCTGTGTGCTGAAGGAAGGAATGGCCTGCGGTAGAAATAGTATGTGATCTCATAAATAAAAGACTGTATCATAGTACATATATTCCAGGAGCTTGAATTAAGTTTTCACAAGTAGCTTGAGCTCGAGTGCTCTCTGCTTTTTGAATGTTTGTCTCTGTAATCTTAACACTCTCCAAATTACTTTTTGGAGGTAACTTCCTAAAAGGCAATCTAGAAAAACAACCATCAGAAATTTTATCTTGTTGAAGCAAATTTACATCCCTGGGGCTCATCCAAAAAGTTTGAAACTTGGGATTTTATGGAACAAATGCTGGTGACATGAGCTAATAGCAAATAAAAGCAGGAGAAAACTATAATCTGTGAATTCTGTGTAGCTTAATCATTAGGGAGAGATAAACTAATAGTTTATATTGTCTCTTTACCAGCTAAGTCAGGAATCCTGGATCCTAATCTGCATTCAAAAGGACCATGCATTCCCTTCTTTTCTCCATCACTACCTGCCCTGCAGCCTGTGTCTCAGTCTTCCATTTTCTCACAGATGTCCTAACTTCCAGTCTGAAGATGTGCATTCCGGCATATCTGAGGCTTATATCCTAGTCCCCTATCTCTCTGAAACCTTGCTCTAGCTCCCATCCTTTCCTTATCTCAGTAATCGTTCAATCCCCTCAAGCGTGTCTTCTCACATTTCCATATTCCAGCACTGCTTCCTTGCTCTCAGTTCTTGGTATTATAGCAAGCTGCTCAGGAACGATCACAGAGTTTGCACTTCAGACTGGAGTGTATCAGTATGGATGGAATCTAAGAATTTAACAGTCACAAGCTAACTTGTACAAACAGAGAATTTTCAGTCTTACAGGAACATAACAACATAAAAGCAGTCAAACCAAAGGTCTGTTGAGCACAGGATCCCATCTCTCACAGTGGCCAGTGGTGGACGTCTAGAGAACAGCAGAAGACAGCAATAGAGTGATACCTCCCCAAATGTTCTCTCAGCGTCCAGCTTATAACATTTGTGAACGTAGGTTAATGAATAGAAATCAGGAAGGAGAGAGGTAGAAAACAACAGATTGCATATATTACCATGGATCATAGTTATTAAATACATAGGAGATATTTAAGGATTTCCATGGGCTCTGCCCCATGGCTTTTCAATAATGTTACCCATGTGTCACATTTTAAAGATTCAGGATTTCAAGATACCTAACATTGACCATATTATCAAAACAACCCCAACCAGCCTGAAGTCATTGTTCTGCTAGACAGTAGATGACCCACTGAGGTAAGTGGCTTGTGTCTCTACTCAGATAGAAGTGAGATACCAGTTAATTCCTAGGCACGGAAGAGGTAGACCTTTGATATAACACGTGAGGAAGCTACAACCAGATAACCTGCAGGAGAAAGCTTCATCTGAACTTAAAATATACTGTGTTATAAATCCCTTTACAACAAAGCCAAATGCCATAAATTTCAACTCTGCAGTTTATAGACCTTTAATGTAATGGGAAAGTGTCAACAGATACATTTTACTGATTGAAAAAATAGAGTATTTGACTCTATTTCTAGTTATGTTGGTAAAACAGAAGTAAAAGTACAGAACAGAAGTAAAACTATGAAGACAGCTGTGAGGAAAGATCCTGGGCTGGAAATTTTGCTCTACAAAGTCACTTTTCAACACACACAATTTAAAATGACTAGAGATAATTAACGGAAAATCCCCATTATTAAGAGCTCTCCACCAGCAGATGACTAGGGAATCGGCGGGAATTCATGTAATCATGTAATTCATGCAATCTGGGAATGGGAAAGAAATGAGTATCAGAGTTTTCTTACACTATACCTGATGGGTCACTGATAATAGCAGCAAAATTTATGATGGCATAATTTCAAGAAACTCTTGCTTCAACTTCTGTGGGGACACAAAAGTAAGATATGAGAAGTCACTTTCCAGTGTATGCCAGAGCAGCACGTAACACAACGTGATCCAGTAAGTCATTTATAAAATGTATTTGGAGGTCTTCCTTGTTTTCTGACTATAAACCAGTTAATTAATACGGTTAATCTATAAGGGCATGTCACTCACTTAGAATGATGTAAGCATTTAGTAAGAGAATGCAAGGAAGAAACAGACATTGAAATATTTCTACATGCAAGCTCATCAGGTGGGAAGAAATTTAACCATCTTCAAGAGTCCAGTTAACTCTATCCTGGCCAGTGCTAACAGGGTCACAGTGCAATATGATCCTTCATCACTGTCATGTAGGCAAGAGGGACATTATAATCCTTAAATGTGTAAAGAACAAAATATTAAGAGGTTGTAGGGAAGTTATATTACAACTGTGCTTGTCAAAGTTGTGGAACAGTACTGAAGTACATGGTGCAAAACCATGAAAAAATAGACAAAATGAATGAGAAAATTACAGAGAGTAACTAGATACTGAAAAAAAATGGACTTAGAGTGTAGTTTTCATCTCACAAGCCGCACTACTCTGTAGATGGTACAGTATTTCTGCACATACTTTCCTCTCACCATTGACTGTTTAGCATAGTCTTGATGCTTACATATTCTAAATGCCCAACTTTTGGATGTTTGAAGAGAGCAAAGCCACCCTGTAGTCAGAGACACCATTGTACTGAGAAGTTCAGGTGACTTCAACTTTGTACAAATCTTAACTTTATTTAAGATTTTTCCCATGAGAAACTTATATTTGGTAGTACTAGAGCTCCTTGCTTATTGCCTACATGTTGAAGACAGACATAACAGAACAAAAGAAAGGCACAGGCTGCACTGGAACTCCTTATCAAGCTTTGGTACGGATTCTTCATCACTCAAATGTTTTAATCACAGGTTGTGTTTTTTTTTCCTAAAAGTTATAATATAACTCACATGGGAATTAATTCTGAGAAAGTCTTTTGTTCTATGTTGATTAGGCAGCCAAGGGCGTCTGTGCTAGAATCAGCCAGGATTGATTCTAGAATCAATCCCTAGAATCAGCCCTTCCTGGCTTTCTGATGAGTGAAGCCATCCTGGATATCCTTTTGTCACGAGTAGGGCCCAGGTAGTTTACCTAGAATCAAGAATTAGGAAGAAAAATGGAAAAAAAGTCCTGTGACACTTAAGCTACATGTGGTCTAATCAGTTTGTCAGAGGAAGACTGATAAGTTTCATGTTACTGTTTATTAGATGTGATTATGCATAAGTAGACGGCACATCAGGGAACTGGAGAGAAAGTTGTAGAACTGCTAGAGAAAAGTTACCATCACTTTCTTGTTCTTCTGCTATAAAAGAAATAAAATTGTTTGTATATTCCTCAGAATATATGTCTTTTTCTTTCTTTGGAAATAAATGGGATTGCGTCAAGAAATAACTGACTTTATCATGAGTTTTTCTTCTGGAGGAAACAAATCATCACCCAAAGTTGTTTGGAAAGGCACTGGAACTAAACAGAGATATTGTATTTTCCACTAAATAGCTTTTTGTTGTTGGTTGTGGGTTTTGTTGCTTGTAGCAATTACTCATTTTGGTAAGAGATCTTTTCAAGGGTGATTAAATTCTAAGATAGGCATAGCAGGAAAAACTTGTGTTTTATTTACAAAGAACAGTTAATAATAGTTGACCAGTCATTTTTCCTAAATTGTGCTGCATTTTTAAAATCTGATTTTCCTCCAGCAACTGACAGCAGGGGGCTTAATTTTCTTCACATTTACCTAGAAGCAAACTCAGATATATATTTTCAATTAATAATTACATTGTTGTCAGCTTCTATATTTGCTAGAGAAAATAACCTGATTCAGACATTTTTGTGTGGATTAATGGGTACATTCAGAATTTGTTGCAGTTCTATGTCAAGTCTGTCACTGCTGGGAATATAATCATCACAATAAATGTATAAATCCAATATGATGCTTTCAGAATTAAAATGAAACTATTTTACTAGAAGTAGAAGCAGTGAGGTAAACAGGAATTTGGATAGTACAAATGAAATTAAAAGCATAACCTTAATTTGTATATTGTAAGATGTACACTTTTGTAGTAAACATTTCTCAGTATATGGAGTAAAAGTCAGAAATGTTTTAATTTTCTTTCTTTCACTGACTCAGCAGAGGATTCAAAAGCTTCACAGAATTCCTACCTCTCCCAGCTCCCTCAGTTCTCGAAACTCTAAAGCAGGTGTTTCATGAACATTGCTCACTTTTAAATTTCAGACTAAATGGGAATCATATAAATAAAAAAAATACAGAGATGCTGGAGCATTTTCCTGTTTCAGTATTCTTACTTTCTAGTTGTCACTTAGAAGTTGATGTATTGAATGTTCCTAGGTATATACCAGCTGAGGTAGTGGTTGTCTCATACATTTGGCATTGGCCCAGGGAACCATGATTACACTTCTTTGCTATGAAATGAAGGAATCGTGTACTGTTTGATAGCAAGTGATTGAGGAACATTCGACTATGTTCATCATTTAAAAAAAGACTCCAGAGAAAAACAGAATTAGCTAACCTTTTAGAAAAAAAAATCTATTAATTTTTCTACATAGTACAGGAGTTTTAAACACAGGAGTGCAATATTGCTTGAATATGGAGCAAAGCTAATCCAGTATATTTTGCATTATAGATAAAGAAACATAAAAGTTACGTGCTCAGAGAGTTCTCATTTTATATGCAAGGTTAATAATACTGTCTTGAGATCAATCCTCTTTGCCTAAAATACTGCGTGTATTTTCCTTATTATCTGTTGACAAGCATTATTCCAAGATGAGTCTAGCCCAAGCCAATGGATACTGAAAGTGTACTATTTTGAAATTAAAACACTTAAAACCATCTATATATTAATAGCTGAGAATATTTGCACTTACTATTTCTCAACAAGAAATACACCATGCAAAATAAGCCACAGCAAAACCCACAGGTTTCCATTGTAAACAAAGAAGATGCTGAACTCAGGAGGCCGGAACTGTCAAAGGATTTACCAAATTAAGTAGTCAGTCAGGAGTATGTCCACTGACAAAGCTAAAAAGGACCAAAGAAAGTTCCAGTGTATGCAGAGGGTGGGGGTGATCTGGTCGAAAACAAGTCCCACTACTGGAGTGTGAGGGGAATCAATAGAGGATCAGAAAGCAGATCTCAAGAATACCAGTAAGGACTCAAGAGCAACAGTCAGGAGCATGATTACAACTGAAATGCAAAAAACCAGCAAATAATTCCAGTGCATATGAAATATATGGGGTAGATCTCCTTTAAATGCAGGGAGCAAAAGCTCTGGGGTCAGCTTCTGGCTTGTCCGCTTGTCAGGACTTGCCTTGATCACCTACAGAGCTATTAGCCCAGAAAGTGACTCCCAGAGCAATCTGGCTGCAGGACACAACAGGATGTGATCCTTAACACATTGATGCTATTTGGATTTCTCAGTGGCCCAGGTGAGAAACAGAAGCTCTCAGCTCCAACATACATTTTGCCGCTGAGTATGGTCTTAAAGCAAAGAGAGCAAAGGGTTTAAAAAAAAATAAAAATAGAAGTTCCACTGTGGAGTGTGGCAATACCACTGATAAAGATTAATTCCATCAATGAAAAGCTGTCTTTAGACATTTTAACTATATAGTAGGATCTGTTTAGGTTTGGTTCTAGGAATTTTAGTCATTGCAGCAGCTCCATTACCTAACACTGGGACAGAACAGCTAAATTCAAATGAAAGATTATACAGTAGAGAAAAACTGGTCTCAGCAGACCAAAGTTTCCAGTTATCATAAAATTTTTGTCATCTGAAATGATCCTTTCGTATCATAGTACATATTTGCGTACAACTTGTCATCCTCCTCTGCAGACAAGATAAGCAGTGTTTTTAAAAACCTTAAGCTGATACTGAAGACTTTTATATTTTTAACTCTAAACCTCTTACCTCTGTAGAACACAACCATGTTTGCATTGATAACTGGAAAAATATCACCAGTATCGATATGGAAAGCAACTTCCTATAGGTAACATCCACAGATTTTAGTTTTCAGGGTTGGAGACAGCTCCTACGTTTAGTGGCAGCTGGATCCAGGTGCCTTCTTTTATCCACCACACAATAGAAAGAGCGCATCTCAGCAGGGGTGCTAATGTGAGACTGGGAGGGAAGCTAGGAGGGATGCGACTTGGACCTCCTACCCTGATTGGTAATCAAAAATAAGGAATACCTGGAATGGCAGGTGTCCAATTAGAGAAATGTTTTTGGACACTTGCTGATGAAGATACAGAGATAAAAAGTAACGACTGTCAGAGTAATGGACTTCTCACGTGTGCCATCAGTGACGGCAGGTGAGACTATCAAGGTACACAACTAGAAGCAGCTCATCTGTTGTGTAGGGTACAGACTGAATCCTGTGGAAACAAAGAGATGCAACATGAACCCCAAAGTGTGCTAGTGCTGGCTAACATATATGGTATTATAATGAGAAAAAGGACTTGCTTAAGTGAGCAACTTATTCCATCTTTATTTGCTTAAAATTACAGGTTAGAATATACCAAAGATAGTGTGAAGCACCAGAAGTTATTCCTGAATCTTACTTTATTCCTGGGAAACTTACCACTGGGAGTGGCAAAAATGACAGTCATCATTACAGACATAGTGTAACACCTTCCACAAATAAAAAGAAATGACAAAGTCAAAGAGAATGACAACTGCAACACGTGCAAAAGAAACAGTCTTGCACCTTTGGGAGCGGCTAATTACTCCATAGCAGTCTGTGCACACCGAGTGATCAGAGGGGTCAGCATGTGACAGTATGCCACAGCAGCTCTTGTTAGAACATCAAACAAATATTCTGGCACTTTTCAGATACTGACTGGAGAATGAATAATTAATTCCAACTACTGCACTGCATCTTTAGGTGCAAAAGGTGTCTAAAATAGTCTTCAGTATTCTATGCAAAGAACTGTAAATAGTGGAAGTAATAAGGCTCATGAACAAGAATTCCCTGAGCAGACCATAAATGACAATAGCTCAGTTCACATATGAAGAGGTCCAGCTGCTTTTCAAGGAAATGGTATCAAAGTGACACATCAGCCTCTTACCCTCCTGCCATGAATGGATTAGTGAAATGATTCATGCAGCCATTTGAGAAAAGCAATCTGTGCTTCATTCCTGCATGGTATTAAGCTAGCTAGCTCAAGCTAGTTAACAACACAATAATCTTCTGTCTGTAGAAACACACTCTAGCGCTATTGTTTATAGGACTTAATTTAAGATCTCATCAGGATGTCCTAATCCTCAGTCTACAGAAGGGTATTGAAAATAAATATTATGACTGAATAGTCACAGCTAAAAACATCTGAGCAAGCAGTTTTCACGTTAAAAAAAAAAAGATATTTCTGAGGCAATTTGGAAAGGTGGAGTAATTGGGACAGAGACTGGTCCTCTGCTTCACTAGGCTGAAATCTCATAGAACTAATTACATTGTGGAGAAGACACAGAATGCTAAGGCTGAAAGGGATCCCTCAGGGTCAAGTAGCCCATTGCTTTAGCCCAATGCAAAATGAATTATATCCTTATGATTCCTGACCTGCTCTTTAAAACTTTGGTTAGCTTGTTTTTAAACAACCTCTACAACGTCATGAATTTTATTCCAACACTTGAACACCTTCAACATTCAGAGGTTTTCCCTAACATCCAGTTTGAATCTTTCTTGCTTTTCCAGAACAAATATACCCAGACTATATGCCTAATTTCTTTCAGACCATATTTTCTACAGCTCTAATCATGCTTTTGGTTTTCTCTGGACACTTGCTAGTTGATGCATGACTTTCTGAGTACCCAGAATTGAACATAGTATTAGAGTTGGAGAGTCTTCAGTGCCATATAATGTGGGATTATTTCCTGTGTCTTGTAGACTGTATCCCCGTTTATCCACCCCAGTTTTGGTGGGTTTTTTGTAACGCCATTGTAGGTTGGTAATACATCAGGAGTCCCACATCCTTCTTTGTAGAACAGTCACCTGACCACTTCGTTGTTCTCCATCCATTTGATTATTTTTGCCCAGAGGTAGCATCTTGCACTTTTCCCTGTTGAGTCATATCCTTTTTCTTTTTTTTCTGATGCTGATTTCTCTGACTTACTTTTTGAATTCTAATCCTGACTAAACATATTTAAAATCTCTCCTATTTTTGCGTCGTCTGCAAAGTTGGATTTTCTATTTAACTACTCAGGTACCTTTTGAAATAGCGAACAATACGGCACCGTGCCCCTGCAGGATTCCAGTCAATACACTCTCCGCTCTCCCACTTGGATGGAGAACAGTCAATAACTACTCTATTAGTACAGTTTTGCATTACAGTAGTTTTCCCTAGGGTCGTGTTTCTCCAGGTTATTTGCTAGACTTTCACATACAGGAGTATGAAAACCATTACTAAAGTCAGTATACAAAATGTGGACTGGTTCTTAATCTATTAGACCCATTAACCTGTTATTTGCTTTATGCTGGCTGTAACTTTTGTTCTTTCTGATTCTTCTAAATAGTTTGTTCCAACATTTTTACAGGAAAAGACATTAGGCTGATTGGCTTAGAATTCCCTGATTTCTCTTTTCCCCTTTCTTAAATATATGTATGATGTTTTCCCTTTTCTAATCTCTCATTACTTTTCACAGTTCAAGATAGCTGCTAACTGCTTCACCCAGTGCTTTAAGTATCCTAGTGTGAGGTTCCCCAGGTTCAGACAATTTGAAAGTACACAATTCAAAGTATTTTCTAATCTGTTCTTTCTTATTGTTGGCTGAGTACTTACTCCTTTAACTATGGCATTGTGCTACCATCTGATCGCAACTGACCTTGGTGGTGGAAGCTGATGCAAAAAAGGCACTAAACTGTTAGATCTGTTGATAACTTTCTTATGTATTGATCAGTGGACTAATTTTTTTCTTGATATTTGTGTTATTGCTAATGTAGTTAAATATATGTGTACTATTCCTTGATGGTCTTAGCTCACTGCCTCCTTTTTTGTTTTTATTTCATGTGTGTCTTGACCTCTCCAATTTTTGTACCTTTATATTTATGCTATATATTTTTATTTCTTCCTTGGTAATTTGACCGATTTTGCACTTTGTCTGTGTTTCCTTGTTTAAGAATGAAGAACTCATGGTTTAACCAGGTTGGTCTTTTTGTACATTTATGGTCTTTCCTACACAACGAAACAGTTCACATTTGTTTATGTAAATTATTTATTTCAGAAACTGGCAGCTTGTCTCCAATGTCTGCTTGCTCTTATTTCCTAACAATCTTAAATTCCTATTTCCTAGTCTCTCCTTCCTAGGTGATCTCCTAACTTCCCATTTTCAACCAGTTCCTCAGTTGGTTAAAAATGTGTCTTGTAAAGCTTCCTTCAAGGTGCTTTCCCCTTTGTAGGATCTTACTGGACAGTCTGTGTCCCACTGTGTTCTTTTCCCAACAAATAATAAGCCTAATTAATAATCTACATTACTATTAAAGAGTTGCTCTGGATCACTTGTCTACTTTCTCAGAAGTAGTTACAACTTTCTGTTTGCTGATCTGTAATAGCTTCCCACAGTGGTAATACCCATAAGGATTTCCTTTATTCTTTGTTCAAAGATCTTCAGCAGATGTCTCTCTACCATCTGCAGCTCATAGCAAAGGTAAGTCTTTGCTTATTTCCTTATCTGTTCTTCTACAACAGGTTTTACCCCATTAGTATTCTAGTTCTGTGAAAAATAATACAATCTGTTACACCAGTTTGATCATAACTTGAATCATGTATTAAGACTTAAAGGTCTTTAAACACAGTCATTTGGAACAGCTGTATTTAAGCGGAGGGGTGAGGAAAGGGGGTGTTCATCTTCTAAGCATCAGGTGGACTGAAGATTCATGATTGCTCATACTAACCATGAATGCTCAGGGCTTCTGGTTATTTTAAGATATCCTCATCATCCGCTAAGTTTCTATACTTCAAAGACCCAGAGGGTTCTGTACTCCTTTTTATTCTACAATGGGGATCAGCAAATTCTCAACCTAAAAGACCTGTCTGACAAATCCCAGTGTACTATCCATACATTTTGGGGGCATCTTCTCCTAGCCCTTGAAGTAGTCTATGGAGTCAGGTATATCACATGGGTTCTCATTAGCTTTGCTGTGGCTACTCAAGTAGCTGTGGCTGTGGCTACTGGAGTAGTGGTGGCAGGAGCTGCCTTCCCCACCATCCTGGCAAGAACAATGGCACAGACTCTGTTATCTACTTCCAGACAGGCCTCAGGGTATGACTCCTCTCAGGAACAATGAAGTGACTACAGGAATCCCTACCTCCCTTCAGAGAAGAAGCAGGAGCAGGAAGAGGTATGCAGAGATAGTACTTCTCTGTAGCCAAACTATGCATGTGTCTGTGTGTGAAAGAAGCAATCTGTGACTTCTTTTGTCTCTTCACAGAGTTCTTTCACTAAGTGGTAGTTGCCGCTCACACCTCTTATCTAGGCTAGGAGATCAAACACCCTTAATGAGTCATACCTAATTTATGATTGCATTATTTCCTTCACAACCTCAAGACCGGAAATTTGCTTTTTAAGTTTTAAATACAAGTGAGAGATTTTTATTTAAGTACATTGTTCCAGGAGGTAGACAGCAGGCACTGGGATATAATATCTATGCTTTAATCCTACCCTAGATAAAGTTAGCTCTCAATGTCCTAGAAAACCTCTAGAATGCATTATTCAGGTCCGGTACATTTTCTATCATGTTATTTGGTAGGCTAAGAATAAAATAGTAAGATAGACATTGAATAAGGAACTGTGCTTTCAAAAGTGACGCCTGGTAGTTCCTAATGAACTTACTAGTAGCTGTTGATTGCTATTGCCCAAAACCAAACTATGTATTTAGAAAATGAAATGTGGACAGAAGATACTAATTTTAGATTTCCTTCAGAAAACTGACAAATTTTAAGGATCTATAATGTAACTGTACAATCAGTTTACAGCACGCCAAAAAACTTCTCCTGCACCCTGAAATTAAACAATGGACTTTCCACGTGACACATTTTATTATGAGAATGAAAATTTACTTGTAAATGTCCCTATTTAAGTAATTTTCACAGTGCACTAGCTCAGAATCATTGTTGTTAATAATCTTTATACAATGCAGCTGAAATTGTTATTCAGGTGCTTTAATTTAAAAAAAAATAAAAATAAATCCTGTAGTTGGTTTGTGAAGACACCTTTCCTCTGCTTGCTTGACCGTAAGGCCATAGTTTCACAGGGCTGTCAATCTCTTTTAGGAAAACATAGAATCATAGAATCTTCACGGTTGGAGAGGACCTTTGAGATCATCGAGTCCAACCAATGTGGTAGTATTGGATCCAAATGTAGTAGTATTGGATCAAAAACATTGCAACCACATGATGCAAAGTCCTGAGCTCATACAAACTCACCATGCAAGTGTATGTAAAAAATGTGAAGGTTAACTTTGTCCTAGAGGATTTGATATTGGATCAGGTATTATCTCACCAAGCTACTTTTGACTCCTTGCTGAATCAAGCATCTTTTGTCCTCCTATAGACAGTATGAAAAAGGATAGCCACCATAAAAGAGGCATAAACACTGTATCAAGTGCTCTGGAAGTGTGATGCAAATGCAGTGCTGTATTCATGCTTGATCTAGATTAAATCTTTACTGAAAGGTGATCCAGCGTGTACAAATTTGGAACCAGGTCATAAGGCTTCTCCTGATCAGGAGAAGTATTCCAGTAAATGACCAGAATGCACTCACAGTTATATATAGTTTTACTTAATTACAACCTCTGTTCAAGTAAAACATCCCATTTATTATTTTTCCAGGAGTTTTAAGAGTGGAAGTCAAGGTAAGATAGAAATAGATCCTTCTGAACTAGTGGATCCTATGATCCAGATCCTACAAGGTATTTGGTTATCAGACTATAGTGACTGTAGTTCTATATAACTTGAATATTTTGGGTTGAAGCAATTTTAAAACACATGTGAATGTTGCACAGCACCAGGATTTTTTTCTCCATCATCTGGAATTCAGAACTAGTCTGTCCAACTTTTCAAGTTGAACAAACTTACTAAAATAAAACAATACAGGACTAAAGACAGAATTTAGATGGAAGCTTAAATGTGCTGACAACAGTTCTACAACTGTAGCAGTACAGTTTCTAGAGGTAAGATTGAATTAATTGAGTTGCATATTTAACTACAGTAAAAACCATTGAATCTCCATGCTTTATTGGATGCGGGGGCAAACATAGTGACAAAGGATGAGGAAAAGGCTGAGGTACTTAATGCCTTCATTGCCTCAGGCTTTAATAATAAGACCAGTTGTTCTCTGGGTACCCAGCCCCCTGAGCTGGAAGGCAGGGACAGAGAGCAGAATGAAGCCCCCATAATCCCCCCAAAAGGGGAAATGGTTAATGACCTGCTACACCACTTAGACACAAACAGGTCTATGGGTCCACCCAAGGGTACTGAGGGAGCTGGTGGAAGTGCTCACCAGCCACTTTCCATCATTTACCAGCAGTCCTGGCTAACCAGGGAGATCCCCGTTGATTGGAGGTTAGCAAATGTGATGCCCCATCTACAAGAAGGGCTGGAAGGAGGATCTGGAGAACTTCAGGCCTGTCGGCCTGACCTCAGTGCCAGGGAAGGTTATGGAGCAGATCATCTTGAGCGCCATCACATGGCACGTACAGGACAACAGGACAACAACAGGTGATCAGGCCTAGTCAGCATGGGATTATGAAAGGCAGATTCTGCTTGACAAACCTGATCTCCTTCTATGACAAGGTGACCTGCTTAGTTGATGAGGGAAAGGCTGTGGATGTTGTCTACCTAGACTTTAATAAAACCTTTGACACCATTTCCCACAGCATTCTACTGGAGAAACTGGCTGCCCATGGCTTGGACAGGTGTACTCTTTGCTGGGTAAAAAACTAGTTGAATGGCCAGGCCCAAAGAGTCGTGGTGAATGGAGTTAAATCCAGTTGGTGGCTGGTCACAAGTGGTGTTCCCCAGGGCTCAATATTGGGGCCTTTATCTTTTCTTTATCTTTCTTTTAATATCTTTATCAATGGTCTGGATGAAGGGATCAAGTGCACCTTCAGTAAGTTTGCAGATGACAGCAACTTGGGCGGGAGCGTTGATCTGCTTGAGGGTAGGAAGGCTCTACAGAGGGATCTGGACAGGCTGGATCGATGGGTCGTGGCCAATGGTATGAGGTTCAACAAGGCCAAGTGCCAGGTCCTGTACTTGGTCTCAACAACCCCATGCAGCGCTACGGACTTGGGGAAGAGTGGCTGGAGAGCTGCCTGGCGGAGAAGGACCTGGGGGTGTTGGTCAGCTGCTGCTGTATATGAGCTGTCAGTGTTCCCAGGTGGCCAAGAAGGCCAACAGCATCCTGGCTTGTATCAGAAATAGTGTGGCCAGCAGGACTAGGGAAGTGATCAGCCACGTGTACTCAGCCCCACCTTGAGTACTGTGTTCAGTTTTGGGCCCCTCACCATAAGAAAGACATTGAGGTACTGGAGCATGTACGAAGAAGGGCAACGAAGTTGATGAAGGGTCTGGAGAACAAGTGTTATGAGGAGCAGCTGAGGGAAATGGGGATGTTTAGCCTGGAGAAAGGGAGGCTCAGGGGAAACCATATCACTCTCTACAACTACCTGAAAGGAGGGTGTAGAGAGGTGGGTGTCAGTCTCTTCTCTTGAGTAACAAGTGACAAGACAAGAGGAAATGGCCTCAGGTTGCATCAGGGGATGTTCAGATTGGATATTAGGAAAAATTTCTTCACTGAAAAGGCTGTCAAGCATTGGAAGAGCTGCCCAGGGAAGTGGTTGAGTCACCATCCCTGGAGGTATTTAAAAGATGTGTAGATGTGGTGTTGAGGGACATGGTTTAGCAGTGAAGTTGGCATTGTTAGGTTAAAGGTTGGACTTAATGATCTTAATGGTCCCTTCCAACCTAAATGATTTTATGATTCTATGTATTCTAGTGAAATAATGGGGAAATTGGGAGACATGTCCCAGCTTCAGCTGAGTAAATGGAGATTTAGTATTCTTCCACGTAACAGTCATTTAAGTAACCACAGTTACTTTTTACTTTACAGTTACTTCCAGTCAGTCTCTGGGAGGTAAGTAGAAATGGATTTGTAATTGGAACTAAGAGGAAATGTGTAACTTCAGAAACCACATTTTCTGCAACACCTCTTATTTGAGATACTTGGTACATGTACCAGAGCATCTTTGTAGGTAGACAGTTTTGTGACCAGTTCCCAAACAGATCCAACATAGATCTTTCAACCTGCTGAATGGAGACAAATGCAAAGGCAGAGCTCATACTCCTATAAAAACGTCAAGTGGCAGCAGCTTTGGTCTCCAAGAGCAGCAGCATCCAAGGCTGATGGATATTCTTCCTCCATCATTACTTCACTGTGTAGCACAGCTAGCTGACTGTGTAGTGATGATCTCTGAACCACTTTTCACTGTAATTCCTGTCATTCTCCATCAAATAACTTTGCATATCAAGAAGACCTATGTAATCTGTGAAGGTGTTTCTTCACTGAGACTTCATTCAAGCTTGATCTCTCTGTGCCATTCATCCATTCATTTAAGCTACCTGGAGAGCAAGTTTTGCAATTCTGTCTCTTTCCACAAGTTCAGAAAAAGAATATTAGTTGCCTTTGATGGCCTTACTGCACTCCTCTGTGTGATGTGAGCCTTTTCCACACTTCTGCAATGTGTTTGGGTTTCCTTTTTATACTGTTTGCTCCTCTGATCCTCAAACATTTCTGTTGGGAAAAGTAAGAGGTTCATACCAGAATTTATATTTTTAATTCTTGATTAACAAAAACTTTTATCACACTCTCAAAATGATTTGCATCTGAGGATGCTGGGATAGGCTTCCCCGAACTGAGTTTGAAATACAAAAAGCATGTTTTATAACAGCAAATACAGTGCTTCTCACAGGCAGCTGTTCTCTAGGTTAAACATTCACACTGTCTGGATGGACTGCAGTCTGTGTTCACAGATTTATGTGTATTTTTCAAATACAGTATCACCCATTTTGCACAGTATGGTCTTCTGAAAGTTCACTTGGCAAGAAACAGTTCTTGCTAAATATAAAGTGTGAAATCTGGCAATAAAATTTTAAATTAAACCCTGCATTTTTCAGCCTACATCCTGGCAACTGCTGTCTTACTAAAACGTAGCAATTTCTAGCAAGTATTAAGTGTAGCAGTGTAAGAGGGTGTAACTGAATGCTCATCCTTCTGCTTTTATTAAAATAAAATTTTGTTTAGTAAGTTATAAGATCTTATAATGCAATCTTCAGTACTTGTATTTGTAACAGATAATCCCAATGGTACAAGGATTTACTTAATGTAATGTTTTACATTGCAGTATCACTTAAGAGTATCACTTAGTCCCACTGTGTTAATGACTTTATAAACATCTTAATACCTGTTCCAAAGTATTTACATTTCAAGTATGTTCAGTTTAACTTTATACAGTCTTAATGTACTAATTAATATTGGGCTTCAAATTAGTTCCATGAGATCAATCAGTATCTGAGCAAACCTTATGAAGTTCAACAAGGCCAAGTGCAAGGTCCTACACTTGGGTCAGGACAATCCTCATTACCAAAACAGGCTGGGGGATGATGTGATAGAGAGCAGCCCCACGGAAAAGGACTTGGGGGTACTGGTGGATGAAAAGCTGGACATGAGCCAACAATGTGCACTTGCAGCCCAAAAGGCCAATTTCATCCTGGGCTGCATCAAAAGGAGCATGGCCAGCAGATCCAGAGAGGTGATTCTCCCCCTCTACTCTGCTCTCGTGAGACCCCATCTCGAATGCTGTGTCCAGCTTTGGAGCCCTCAGCACAAGGAGGACATGGACCTGTTGGAACGGGTCCAGAGGAGGGCCATGAGGATGCTCTGAGGGCTGGAGCACCTCTGCTATGAAGACAGGATAAGGGAGTTGAGGTTCAGCCTGGAGAAGAGAAGGCTGCGGGGAGGCCTTATAGCTGCCTTCCAGTACCTGAAGGCGGCCTACAAGAAAGCTGGGGATGGGCTGTTTGCAAGGGCATGTAGTGACAGGACGAGGGGCAATGGTTTTAAACTAGAGCAGGGAAGGTTTAGACATTAGGAAGAACTTTACAATGAGGGTCGTGGAACAGGTTTCCCAGAGGGGTGGTGTGGGCCCCATCCCTGGAGACATTCAAGGCCAGGCTTGATGAGGCTCTGAGCAACCTGATCTAGTTGTTAAAGATGTCCCTGCTCACTGCAGGGGGGTTGGACTAGATGACCTTTAAAGGTCCCTTCCAATCCAACACATTCTATGATTCTATGATCTGCTGTAAAATATATTGTAATTATAGTTTTAAATGAAATTAAATTATAGAAATTGTATAAAAGAAAGTGTGTATATTCACATCATATCTTACTCAGAATTCAGAAAGAAGCAATTAGTTGAGGATATATGTATCTCTCTCTCTATCCAAAATGTTCCACTTAGCATCCCCAACATACACATTGCTTTTCTCCTCCACTCTCAGAATTAGCTTGAGGCAGTCTTAAAAAAAAGAATAGCATAAAGTTCCCATTAGCTATTTGGATAAATATTTCTAAGGAACATTTCATATATTTCTTTTTCAGACTTTTTAAAAATCAGTTTGTGCTATAATATTTTTTCTAAGATAGCTAATATTTTTTTAATCTATCTCTTACTTCAAAACATCACCCCAAATAGTCTCATTAGCTAAAAACTAATTAAATAGTAAACATCTAGCACGTTAGAATTTATATTGTCTTTGAAACTTCAGAAATTTGAACAGTTTGTATTATCTTCTACTTTTAAATTAAATCACTGCACAATTTATGCAAGTATTTCGACATAAGACTATGAATACAAGCCCTTCTGCTGGGTCAGATCAGTCAGTGGAACCTAAAAACTGTAGCAGTTGAAAGTCCAGATTGCAGGTGCCTTTATTTATTAAAGCTTGATAATATGCTTTCCTTTAAAAGTTGTTCTGATGAGTCCCACTTTAAAACAATAGTGGACTTCCAAGAAGTATGATTAAATGAATAAAAACAAATTATTCCAGATCTGACTTGCAAGATGCGTTGAATATATCTACAACTGCATCGTGAAAGCTAGTCCAAAACTGCTGGCAAAATCCCATTCCCTCATGGAGATGATGCCACGATTGAAGCTGTGCCTGAACCATTTTTGCCATCCACCCCAGACCCACCAGGCGTATCCGAGCTGGCTGCCCCGACACCACCTCTTTTTCAGAGCAACGTATCCACAGCTACTGAGATACCAGGTATGATGAGGCAACCATGGATGGGCAAGGATGACTGCAACACCTCCGTTGAGGACATGCTGAACATTCTCCATAAGAAAGGTTACACAGAAAAAGAAACCGTAAAATGACATTATTGTCTTTCAAATGTATTGCCCGTTGGAGAAGTATCTTGTAAGAGTAAATATACGTTGGAGAATCCCAGCCAAGCCACCATCAAGGTAAGTGATGCTCGGTCCTGTGGGCAGAGAGGATCCTGACTTGGGAGACAGCACTTGGCCCTGGCGTTTCCATGCATGAACAGACGTATCAGTGTAGAGTCAACTTCTTTACTATGTATAGAAATAGAGAATATTCTTCTGAAGATTTCAGTGCTCTCTTTTTGAGTACAAAGTCAGTTATAAGATTGTGTAAATCAATTACTTAGCCTAGAAGTTAAAATTGATTGTATCTCAAGTTTTGTATCCTGTGTATAGGCTTACTCTCCTAAATTTTGTCCTAATATGGGAACCAGGTGGATCTTTCAGATTCCTACACTGTTGAAAACCACCGGGACCTCAAGCACAGTGTTCCACTCAGGGCTGTTCTTGGTTGATGACCATTTATTTCCCTGTGTTCTCAAACATGAAGGTTCACCCTCCGCAGAGGCTGAATCCGCCAGGCACGCCACAACCAGCGCCCTCTTTAAAATTGGCGGCTGATGCACATAGTTCTCAATGGGAGTGAAGCTGCCATGGCCCTCAGGCCTCCGTTTTGAGAGGCAGCGGCAGCTTTGTGGCCGGCGGGTGGGCTGGGCCTCCTGGGGCGGTGAGCTCAGCCCTTCGGGAACAATGGCCGGGGCTGAAAAATGGCAGAAAAAAAGCACATCAGCCTGTGATCTCAGCCCCATTGGGAAGAATGGGAGGCACTGGCATTGTGGAAGGGATCAATTATTCATGAGGCTCCTCACAGGCGATGTTATGCGCCAGCCTCTGCTGACAGATAAGCCTCCAGTTATAGGGGAAAAAAGGTAATAATTAAAAAAGGAATTAGACCATCGGTGCTAAGGAAGTATTTTAAAAGACAACCCATGGTAGCACATTTACTAAAAAGATGGTAAGAGATTAGAATAAGAAATGCGCAATGTTATGCAAGGCTATATGGTTGTACAATAAAGGAGAGAATTACCATATGCACACACAAAAAATGTGTTTTGTAGCATACACAGAGTAACTGCATGAAAGTAATTTGCACTTCGAACACCAAACTTGCCACTTATTGCAAGTGCAGCTAAATCTATTGCGGTTTGCGTAGCCCAGCTCCTTCTCCAAGGTCTTTCTGCTGCCCACTCTTAATACCTCCACTTTTTGTGCTGATTGCAGGATATTTTCCTTTTAATACTGTTAATCCTTCTGTCTTTTATGGGACCATTCACTGCTTTCTGTGGTGGATGGTACTAGCGTACAGCCTATGCTAGAGAAAATAGCTTCAGCCCTCAGTGGATTTTGGTATTTTGACCAACTGTCTCCTCATCCTCCAAACACTCTCTTGGGCATCTCCCACTAACAGCAGAAACACGAAGAAGCGAGGGTGATGTTGCCATGCTGTTAGAGGAAGGCTTTCATCCTTTTCAGTGCACTTGCTCTGCAGGTTGGCACATGCTGGTTCCCTGCATTGGTCATGCACCTTCTTTCCTTCCACATCAGGGCAGAGTATGTTGCATGTTCTAGATTTGGCTTTATCTGTCCTGATAAGGGGACTGGATGCCACCATTCTCCAATTATTTTCCATTCGGTACCTATTATTGACCTGTATCTACAGCTTCCTCCTATGATTCATATGGCCATGCAGCTTGGAAGATGCCTTTTGCTACTCTTCAATGTAACAAAGTGGTGGTTGGACTCATCAAATGCTAACTGTGTGTAATACCATCAGGTCTTTGTCTCTGATTACAGCAGAGAGTCTCTTTTGCCTTACCTTCTCTTAATTCAAACATATTCTTCATGGTTCTTTTGCTGTTTTTATTGAAAGCAGAGAATCCATTCTGTAGTCAGTCCATGGATTACCAAATCAAAGCTAATGTTTAGTTCCTGAAAGGATGCATCTTTAGGGTTCAGAATTGCCTGACAGCACTCCAGTTCTCTACTTAGATTTTGATACTCAGTCTTGCAGCTGCCTTTATGTCCAGTTTTGCCTGTGCTCAAATTCTGTTCACTGCAAACCCATTTAAATTCTGCTGCAATGCATGGTAGTACCTTGCCTGAGTGTGGCCACCAGCCAGGTTTAGGTGACCTAGTCCTGGCCCAGATCACATAAGGATTCCACCTGGTCATGTAAAAAAGCAAAAGTAAAAATAAACACACGGAGGTGATTATTTCTTAATTTCTTTTGAGCCATGACAAATAATGAGAACGAAAACATTTTTGCCAAGTTATTGGTAGTCAAATAAAGCAACCTCCTCTCACCAGACCTATTTTCCATAGAGGGGCTCAGAGATGGCAGTATCCCTTCACACCTGGACCTCAGCCAGTCTGTTCTCCCTTCCCAACAAGTTGGTCTCTCCATTGTAGGGCTTCACTGAAGTCTGACATGTCATAGAAAGTGTGTGCACGTCTGAGGAGGCTCTCCTCACAGCATTCTGCATCCCATCATACTCAGCATAGCGTGTCAGGATTGGGCTAATGTCCTGGTTTGAGCGACACAGGACTAATTTATCTTCTAATGCTTGGGAAAACTGCACTTTTAGAAGACTCTAGTGTCTGAATTTGTGAAAATATTTACTTTATAGCCAGCTATGCTACGTGGGATTCAAGGTCTTGGTGTTTTTGAGCCTTGCCAGGTGCAGGGATGAGGAGCAGCAAGACATGGGCACTTGACCCAAGCTGGCCAACAGGATTATTTCATACTATGAACATCACATTAATATAAATTAGAAAGTTTGCTGCATAGCTCACTCTCTCCCTTGATGGCAGTGTTCCAGAGAACTTCTTGCCCCGGTGCTGGACCCCTGAGTCCTTCCGTTCTTCCTGAAGCTGCAGTGCTCTTGTCCCCTGCTGGGAGTGCACAGCATCCTGCTGGTAGAATTCTCTGAGTATAATCCTTGTATATTTTATATTGGTATCAGGATCAATACTGGTTCTTTAGTATTATTAATCATAATTATTTAATCTTATCCTGTTAAATGTATTTATATTTCAACCCTCATGTTTCATTGTTTTTCAACAATTCCCCTTCCCGGGTTGGGGGTGTGTGTGTCATCAGGTGATAGAATAATTGTCTAAATGACAATAAGTTGTTGTGGGTGTCTCAAGCCATAACAGCTAGCTTGAGAAAAAGTATCTCCAATGTTCTGGTCACAGTTCTCCCTTGAGTATCCACCAAATAAATTAATCTGCAAAAAGCTGAATTAGTGACTTCTTGTGACCATATAGTTCCATTTGGTTTCACTGTGTCCAAAGGAATTGGACACAGGAGGTTGGACACTGCAGGACCCTGGCACATCACTGGGCTCCAGAGGTGCTTCTGGATCATGACATTTTTTTCAAACTTCACGCTATTTCCCATACACACTAAATGAAGCATTCATCCCTAGCTAGGCTCAGGCTCGTGTGCATCCCACTGTGCAAATGCTGTGGGGTTGATGGGTTTGCATGTGGGCTGCTTTGTACATTTTACATGGCAATGCAGGTTACATCGAGGATGCCTCTTTGTAAGGCATCAGATGACATGAGCTGATTTGCAGAGTTGTATAGGGGTATATGGCTTTGATTTTTTCTGTTCTTTCCAATCCTGTTCCTACAAGAAGTACATTCAGTCCTTTGCCTGATAAAAAAAATGACCACAGTGTCCCAATTTTTCTCAGAATTGGAACACCTAATGAACATCACTTGCTTTGGGGATTTGTCCTGCTCGCATTTCTGCCATAGGATAACTGGGATTCTGTGTGTGGTAATGCACTATTAATCTTGGGAATTTATACTTGAAGATTTCCTTTCATTTGAGGATTCAGAGTGCTTAAAAGTTAATTCATATTACATTACATTACCCTTGTGAAGCAAGTAAACATTTCCCCCACTGCAGAAACTGAGATATTAAGAAGATCAAGACTTTGTAGACTGTGCGTCCCATAGACACCTATATAAAAATGGCCTTATTTTTGCAGGTATTAAGTACTTACGGCTTCCACTGATTTCAGCCTCTAGCTTTTGTCACCTGCTTTTGAAGATACTGTTAAATTGCGCTGGGTCACAGGCTAATGTGTTAAATGTGTTCACAGGAAGTATCTGCTTTGCTTAGTCTGACATTCAAACAGAAATCCTACTTTAGCTCTCCTTACAGTCTTTAATACTAGGAAAAAACATACCAGAAAAAAACAAACCAAACCAAAAGGAGCCCATATACGTAGCCGTATCTAGAAGCTGACAAAATGCAATGTTATGTCTTAAATTTTTATGTGAGACAGTACAGTTCCTAACAGGTTTCTTCATTTCTGGGCAACAGAGCAATCTTGCTATACTACAGATTTAACCAGTGACTTGCAGCAACTGTCGTATGGTGTAAGTAGCACCATGAGGACCTGTGGGAGCAGCTTACACAGCCCTGTAACTAATCAGTCCACTGGCGCGGGGAAGTGCCCATGGCAACACTTCTCTGCTAGTAGGCTTAATGGGATCCCAACAGAAGTAGGAACTGGCTGGCTACGGGAAGGTTGTCTGTACATGCAAGAGGTTTTCTTTGAGAGCAGGCTATCACTGCGAGGCTGCCTGACCTGCAGGCATGTAGAGCGGTTTATTGTATTTGTTTGTTGAATGAGCTAAACTGCCCTTTCATTTATTTTGGGATTAAAGCTTGCTTGAGAGATTAACTGGGCAGCCTGTGACCTTCTTTATTCTGGTCTGGAAAGAGAGAACTATACTGGACCATTACATGGACTGTAACTTTGGGGAAAAAAAGTGGGTCTACATTTAATGTTTTCACTAGGCTAAAAGTTCATGGTTAATTTTACTATCACGATTCAGTGTGTTACATTTCTCAGCTGCTTGGCTGGTAGCTGAGCTACCTCCTTGCCAAGATAAAGTTATCTTGATCCCACGAAGAGCTGGGAGCAAGAAATATGTGCTCATGTCTCATTTACTCCAGTTCAGCCTACTATTTTAGCTCAAGTCCACTTTGATGAGCAGTGTACCGGAAAGCTGGCAAGACTTGGAAGAGAGATGGCTGACACAGGGATAGAAAAGTTTTAAACTGCAGCAGGATCCGCTAGGCTTCCTCCTCAAATTCCTTAAGTGCGGTTGTTACAGGGACAGACTCTTTGTCATGCTCACATAGATGGATACCTCCAAGTTCCGGATATCTAAGGAGGTAGTACTTTAGGGAGTGTCCCTTCCCTACCCCCAGGGAAGATGAAGCCTCTAAGAGGTGCTGTTTGAGACTAGGATGAAATGTGATTCTACATTTATTTGCTATCAACGCTGCCTTAAACAACGCTTCACTTGCTCCTCTTCTCCCTCTCCCTTTATTCTTTTAGCTGGATTAGTTCCCCCATCCGGATCACATGTGGTTGTATAAGCAGCTGAGTAATGCGTTAAAAAAACCCCTGCAGTAAGAAGTAAGACAGGGACAGTAAGGAATGTCGGGGAAAGAATGGAGAAGAAGCTCTACAGACCAGTGTAAGTGGTGCTTCCAGGCATACCCACACTCACAAGACAGATTCTCAGAGTTTTGCAAAACTAATAAAAACATATAAAATGCTTAAAATCTGATGTATGTGGGGTATAATTTTAGACATACACCTGAACTAAAAAATATTCAATAGCAACTACAGGAAGTTGAAAAAGCTTAATATCACATTACACAACATGAAATGAAACTTAATTTTCTGACATCAGTTTTAATTTAGCAACTTTGAGGTGCTACATCTTGCATTATTTTTGCTGATTTTTTTTTTACAGTAAAACTGTACATCTGCTACCTACATCTACTTCCTAAACAGGTCAGCACTTTTCTCTTAAACATTTGGCATCAACTACCCATCAAAGATAGTACAATGAACCAGGCGGGCTTTGAGGTTTCTCTGTTATGGCAGTTCCTGAATTCCTGTATGCTACACTACAGACAAACCACATCCTACCTTAAAAATAATTAAATAAAATAAAATTGAAATTAAATATTAAAAAGTTTGTCAAAACAATGTTTCAATTCACCTAATTTGTTCATTATTTCATAATTTTGATTAGGTAAAATGTTTAACTTATTGAATTTCCAGGATGGTAAAATATTTTGACCTGTGGAAAATGCTCAAAGATTATAAATACTATTTCTTGTCTAGCTGTAAGAGTGGTTGACAGATATGAGTGAAATCAAAGAGGTTTAGGTAAAACTGTTAGATAAACTACTGAAAATTTAATTCACACGTTCCTAATTCAGTTTAAACTCCTTCCCTTGACAAACAAAAAAAACCCCAGTCCTAGACCTAGAAAGCAAAAATAAAGACCGCAGAGAAATGTCTAACACTTTTCCAGATCATAGTCACTGTCTATTGCAAGAGTTCTTAAATTGTTCAGATTACATCAGATTACAGAACATTTTCAGCCCCAGTGACATTGTGGAAGAGTAAGTTAATTGACAGATAAATATTCTTATGCTCCAATTTGAAAGGAAAATCAAAAGAAGAAATACTATACAAAGAAGAATGATGTATGAAAATTTACAGAAGACATTAACTTAATAAGAGAAGATACAAATAATCAAATGCAATAAATATATTTTACTGTGGATTGTAAGAGATGACTTGGAATAAAAGACAAACAACCATTGGCCATCTACCACATCCTACTAGACATGAAGTGAATTGTGCCTCGAAGCCAGATAGTTCTCTCGGTAGCGTTATTGGCTCTTTAGACTTTTAAATTATTCTGTTAAAAGCCTTTAATGGAATAGGTACATTCTTTCATCTCTTCCACAATGGCTGAATATTGAGAAGTTGTTTTATAAGTATCTATACATTTCACTACAGGTTTTATTAGTTAAAACTAGTATTTCACTGCACTTACTTTAGTAAGATGCTTAGCAGAGAATATCTGATTTGTACAACACTAACTTTTCCACTTACATATTTCACAGTGAAAATATCTGCTTTAGAGACAGTGTTAAATATGTGCTCTTCTGAATTTTGTCATACTAATAGGTTGGCATGAAAAACATATATCACTACCAAAACTTTACAGGTCATTTCACTTCTAATTGGTGCATGTTTAGGCAACCAAACCCTTACCGAGTGCTTAGTTATGCAACCCTGTAGGAGACAATGATATATGTAATAAATATTCAAAGACGTGCAATTACTTATACAGAACTATTTTTCAAGGATTCTCTGTCTAGGTTCTCTTACAAGACTCAAGATGTCAGTATCATAATCTAGAACATTCTAGATACTGGAGCTTTCGGGGGATTGTGTGAACGGTATCTCCTGTCAGTGAACTTTCAGAGGTCAAGGCTCTATCAGGGAGAGGTAAACTGAAGAAGTTTAGTCTGGGGTTACACCTGAAATAGAATTCTTTACTTTTTACACAGGTTTTGAACTCAGCAACTGTTTTAGATAACCTTAATAACGATTATAAAATACAGTATTGTTGCCAAATAATTTTCATACAAAAAAAAGATTATTTTCTTCACTATCCTCAAATTCAAAAAGCATCACTATGAAGAAGTCATAAACAAAGAAATTCCTAGCTATGCTTGAAAGGGAACTTTCCCAGGTTGTTTCTTCACCTGATGATACTTCCCTGGTTTCCAGGTGATAGCAAGGCATGCTTGTCCCCTGCTCTGGCAGGATGTGGTCCTTCCTCAGTATCTAAGCCATCCAGGCTTCAGCCTCCAGTACTTGTTCTAAACGAAAAATGACAAAATGTAAGGTCTGTAACGGTTGAAACTGAAACACATCAACTCTTTTGTCATTTCACCTTCTCCCTGCTGTTGGCCACTTACATGTTGCTCACCTTTGTGTTGGGTCAGATGCTTGTCAAACCTTGGAGCTGATTCAATTCACTAACACAGCAGAAAATTAACTCAGTAGAAAAGTGTCAAGTTTTCTGTTGGTTAGTGAGCTAACTGGATCATGGAAGGGTCTGCTGGGCACGCAAGCCAGCATAAGGATGGGGACACTCTGTGGCCAAGGGTAAGAGGAAAGTAAGGAAGAGAGAAGCAGTAGAGGCAGGAAGGAAGTGTTTACTGCCCAGTTTTGGTGACAATGAACTATTAAATCAGCTCAGTTGCTTGTGCACTGTATGTGCAGACTATGAACCCCTCACTTTAATAAGGGAAACAGTTCAAAGGGAGCGCATTCAAACTCCAGCTTCTTTCTTGCCTGGTAATGAAGTGAAAACTCCTGCTCAAAATAATTACGCAATAGAGAAGCACTCAAAAGAATTGCCCACTATCCCCCAAAAAGTCTCACAGAAAGAAACTGAGATAGCCAGTGCTTGGAACCCCATCACCTCCACAGTGACCTATTGCCAGGGCGTGTGTCCTGCTTATCTAGCACTTGAGAATTAGCTGTTAACAGCATCTTCAGCCTGTCCAGTGTTTCCAGCTTTTCTAAGTTTCACACATTTACTGTGGTACTGTCATGTCTTTTGGACCTATGGCTCTTTATCACATCTTCTCAGTGTGATGCCACAGCCTTCTCCTACTCTGTGAACCCATGCTCCAGATGTGGCGGGTCAACACTTCCCTACTACCTGTACATAAATTCACCATGGAGCAGAGGAGAGGTGTTAGCTCTGCATCAGATCTGTGCTACTTAACAGGGTTCATCCTCAAGAGTTGGTAGCCTACTCATCTTCAACCCAGTGCTCTTCCTTTACTCATGTGATCCCAACAACAAGTTCTTCCTGCATCGTAAATGGTGTCACAAGTACTGAGGAAGAAAATACCTGATGGGTGTGGGGTTTAGTATTTTTAAGTACCTAGTACTGTATCAATGACATGGCTCAATTTTGAGTGATTGCACTGCAAAGATTGTTTCCATGACCTTAGTGTGTGGTTATTTGGATGGTAGCTGCTGTGTAGAGGCCATAACCACAGACACACTGGTGGTGGATGCTTTTGATGGTGCACAAAGTATGGGATGAAGAATAGCAGGCAGTTCTGTGATTTGGTGGTGCAGTTTTCATCAGCTCATAGCAGGGTCAAACCATGAGAGACTAGTTAAAGTTTGTCTGCAGGCCATGTGTCATGGAAGGAGTTCCGAGGAAGAGAGAGGCTTCCTGGGCCCAGAGAAAGACAAATACGCCCAGTGGGAAGTGCCAAGGCCTCTGGGGCCTGTGGGCTATTTTGGTTGGGCTAATTGCCCAGTTTGGTGGCAAATTGCAACTGCCCAAGTTTGTGTTAGACAATTGGGAAGAAAACGGCCTGAATAAAATACGTTTGTGGCACTGCTTTCTTTTGGGGCTAGGAGCTCAGCTCTTCTGGGTCACTTCAGCTGTTCCACACAAACTGCTGCTTCTTCCTGACGTAATGCCAGGGACTGTCTGTCAGGAAGCTTTACTTGCCTGATGTGCTGACAGCACACCTAATGATTGTTTAGAGATAAATTAGGGGCTGAATGTATTTGGGGAATGCTTTCTTAAGGCTTAAATTCCCACTTGCCTTAGTAGTTAACTGTCACTCTTCTACCTAGCAGGCAAAGACAGTATGCTGAAAAATATTCAAAATGAAGAGCATTGGTTATATTAGTGGGGAAAGTAGCTTTGGAAAAGCAAGGTAACTTTTGCCAAGCCTAAATGTCCATCTGACAAGTACATTTCACAGATAACTATATTTTCCTATATTTTCAGTCCTTCTTTCCTTGAGACCAGTGTTGTTTTAAAGAATGATACTGACTTCTCATACTTGTATAATTCTGAAATACTGGTTTTTATTCACGGAAAAAATCTATTAATATTGTATGCGTAAAGGTGACTACTAACCATATTAGGTTAGGTTTTACAGATTAATTTATAAATGTGATTCATATACGTTTCTCTCCATGTAAGAACAGTGAATGTATCTTGTTGAATTATGGTACTATTGAGGAGAACAGAGAAAGGAGGCCTGCCCACCAGGTATAAAAATAGAAAATCCAAGTCATCCTGTCCATCTGGGACCAGAGAGATAATTTTATTGTAGGTTTTCCATCTTTATTTTCACTTGATTTATTCTATTAAAGTTCTCGTGGTAATTCCAATATTTGTCACCAGATGGCACTGCAATGACATTATCTTGTAACCACTCTTAATGCCCGAGTAGTAGCATAATGAGGTCATCCTCAGATAATTACAAAAGTATGCATCACTTCTTCAGATTGCATTAAGCACTTCTTTTTCCACACCGTATGTTTACACCAGCAGGCTTGCTGGCACAGCTATGACAGATAGTGTTTTTAATACTCTTAGCCAATTTAATTTTGTAAGAAAAGCTCAGTAGCGGAGACCAAAACCTCCCCTAAGCTTAATTTGTCAAGATACTGCCATGAGTAATACTGCAGGTAAACGCTGTCTTTAATGGCAAGAGAGGAAGAGCAGCAGCAGCTCCCACCTGTGTCAGGTCACGCACAGAGGCGTGCCTCAGTTCCCTGGCCCTGCACTTCTGAGCAGGATCCCAACCTCAGGCTGTCAGCCACTGCCTACTGCATTCCCTACTTTTATCAGTCCAGAATTTCATCCTTTCCCTTCTTTCTCTCCTTCTCCCAAATGGAGCATCCACCTCCATGCCCCTCTCAGTCCTAGTGCTCCCTGATTGATTCTGTCATGACCTACCGCTGTAGTTTGAGTTACAAGTACTGATCCTAACTGTGACTTGTTGCAAATTCCAGGAAGTACAAAGAAAGAAACCTGGGAGTCCAGAAACCTGTTGAACTGTAAGACACAGTTGCCTCTGTTGAGAAGCCAACTTTAGCACTAATACAGCTATCACCACTGGAGCACTGTTATCCGAGAAATCACTTCGAAGTTGTTCAAGGGTAAATACAAATAGTTTGGGATTTTTATTTGCAGATTGAGATGTGTAGCATTTACAAGTTTGCAACGTAAAAACCTCTCATGACTTTCTTTTAGAGGTCTGATGCCTCCCTGATTTTCAGTGGGATCATGATATTTGGTAGGGAAATACCCTACTGTGATACAGAAAATTAAAAGCTAGAACAGTTGTTTCTGACTGTGCCTCATATGGCACATGGCTGGATGGTGTATTTTGGAAATACACCCAAATCTCTTAATAGCATTAACGCTTTAGCATACACCAAACAGAAGCTTTCTCTGTAGCAGACAAAATGAAAAATTCTGGTGATTTTCACAATCTGCTCCTGTCTTCTGCCACGAAAATGTTCTTGTCCTTAGGGAAGTAGTGATTGTACTACAGACAGTCATGCATATGCAGAATATTGTATTTATGCTAATAAATGTAAATACACAACCATTTGCAAGATCATAATCCAAGGCTATACATGAGTCAGAAAAGGGAGTCTGGTAGTACATGTAAAGGCAGTACATTACTGCTACAAGAAGTTCTGACATTTTTAAGGTCTTAAAATAAATTTCAGGCCAAAACAAACATTGTTAGTATGAAATTAGGGTTGTCTGTTGTGGCGTGTTGAGTGCTAAGTTGAATAAATTCAGGCTTCCAAAAAAAGACTCTCAAGAATTACAGTGTGACAACAAATTATTTTGGGATCATAACTATTACTCCCCCGCTATTCTGAAATTACTTTCATGTAGTTCAGCTGCATCCACAGTACTAAATACCAAACTTATGGAGAGTGGTTGGAACAGTCTAGTAGAACTTCTTCCATGATATGAGCTGCAATTAATAAATCACAGAAATGTAAGTGGATGTTTATAACAAAAGGAAAGCATTGGAACAAAAACTTCAAGGGACTCATTTTGCCTCCTTTCAAAATATTTTTTATGTTAACTTGTGTCACTGGCAAGGTGTAGCGATCATCGAGCCACAAAGGCTCTGGGCAGTCAGGTAGGAGATGAACTGTGGTTGTTCTGATGAATGAGTAAAATGTGAAATGATATATTGTAAATGAAGGTGAGGAAGTGATTGAGCATAGCAGATATCAGGTTCTTTTTGTACCCTAAAATGTTTGACTGTATGGCATGTGCAAACAGCTCCTGCTCCACAAAGTTTAAGAACAGTACAAGTATGTGCATTAGGGTTATACCATGAAACTGATTAATGAAGGTAAACTATGGATGCATGATCATATTAAATACTTTTTTTTTTTTTTTTTTGCAGATACATTCATCATTTTCTTGTTTCTCAAAGTTGGAATTTAACTGATCTATTTTCCTGGACCATCATTTACTACTCAGAGGTTGATACAGCTAAGGAAAGGTAAGAATAGCATGGAATTTGTAAACACTCCTTGCTCCTATTGACTTTTTCATAGTACAGAGGAAATCATTGTTGTCCATCTAAATAGTTGTAGTTTTTATTACCAACCTGATTTAGAAATCTGTGTCTGAAAACCATGGCAATTTTATTACACCATGGCAATAACTTAACAAGCAGACTACTACACATCTCCCTCTTCCTATCTACTGAGCTCTCTACAACATATAGTCAACGTCATTTCTAACGTTTCACTCCTTTTATGTGCTTAACAGTTTTTAAAAGCTATTGGTTTGCTCTAAGTCATTCCTTTTTTGTCTTAACACTTGTTATTGAATCCTAAATATACTACAAACCATAGCTCTTTGGACAGTCAAGGTGATTAAGCTTTAGGGATCCCATACTGCTACTCTAATACCTCCCTCATGTTCCTACACTGCCTGGCTTCCTGCCTTTGCTGTCAGTAGATACCCTTCCTCTACCATCTCTATTTTCTGCTTTACAGAGATTTAAACCTGCTCTCAGTTCAGTGCCCAACACCCACAGGTCTGCTTCAGGAACAGGTGGGCTGATAAAGTAATACATGCTGTCCAGGAACTCATGTTTTCTCCACATCCTGGTACAACCTCAGAGATTGGAGGAAAGGGACTGAGATCTTTCTTGTGCCTCAAATGGAAAAACGAGACAGAGGAACTTAAAATATTCATCAACAGACAGGAAAATCCCTGAGCAACGGATTCATGCCTGTTGTAGAATTAACTTTTTCTTGAGTATCATGCTTGACGTTGCTTTTTCAAAAGAACAGTACATGCCATGCACTAGCTGAAGTAACTATTAACCACATGGGATTGTCTGGACTTTTTAACTGCTATAGTTGTATCAATAAAACAAGTATTACTTCTCCTGAAGCCTTGCTCTGTTGTCCAGGAGTTCCCCTGTGTGATGCAAAGCTACGTGGGCACCTGAAACACTCAGACCACTATGGAAATGAGAGCCAAGAACTGATTATCAGGCTTTCTATGAGGCCTCAGGCAGACCGATAAGCTCTTTGCCTGAGATACCATGTGCCAGTTGAATTACTGGTCGAAGCACACAGATCAAACCCAGCAACTGGGCATCTAGCAGGCGAGGAGAGAAAACTGTAGTCTTGTGCTGTGTGTGAGACACACGTAGTCCTAGCTACAAGATGGTGTGCCCAAGGAAGGAAACGTTTCACTTCACACCTCTCGTAAGAAAGTCATCACCTTTATACTGAAAGCTGTTGCGCTGTAAGAAATTGTCTGTGAACAGCAGATGCAACAAGGCCTCTCTCCACTCAGATTTGTCTCCCACATCTAACTCCGTGAACACTTCCCGTGCTGTCTCCCTCTCACCTCCTGTACCATCCCACAGCGTTCCTCCCCCGGGACGCTCCCCTGCAGCCGCCTCAGCATCTCTGGCCTCATGCCCCCCTCCCTCTCCCGCAGTGACACCCCACGGGAGCACCCCGCCTGCCTGCCTGTCCCTCAGGGGAGACCCCAGCAAGGGCTTCTCCTGCCTGCGGACGGACCGCCGCAGAGTTTGCAGGACCTGGACGCTTCTGAGACCCCTACTCTAATCCAACATGGTTGCTCTCCCTGCAGGCGGGTCAGGCACCGAGGGAGCCGAGCTAGCAGAGAAGCTTCTGCGCAGGTTTTCCTCTCGGGCGGTGCAGCCCGCTGGAACGTATCTGTCCCCGCAGCTGCGAAGGCCGACCCCTCGCGGTTTGAGGCGAGTTCGCGTCTACACCGGAGCTGAGGGAACAACGGCACCTGAAGAAGGCAGGACGGCTCGAGCGACCCCGCCGCCCCCACGGCCGCGCAGGACGGCGCATGCGCGGACCAATCACCGCGCCCAGCAACGCGCAGGCGCAGTGGCGGGGGAGGTGGTGCGGGCGGGTGTGGGCGGGGCTTTCCTCAGGGACGTTACAACTCGTCGAGGTTGGTGGCGGCGCCATTTTGAATTGGCGGAGGGTTGGAGGCGGCGGTAGCCGAACCGGGCTTCGCGTCCCCCCGAGAAAAAACAGCGAGAAAGGAGCGAGGTCTGAATATGGCAGCGAATAGGAACTTGAAGCAAGTGCGGATCGAGAATAGCTCCCCAGCGGCGCCGCTGGGCATGGTGGGGGGTGGTGGCGGCGGCGGCAATCTGAAGGGATTGCGGGGCCTAGAAACGGAGAGTGAGGCGGCGGCGGCCATGGCGCTGGTGCCGAGCAAGGAAGGCGGAGATGAAGAGCAGGAGGTTGGGTTCACCATCGATATCAAAAGCTTTCTCAAGCCTGGCGAGAAGAGCTACACGCAGCGCTGCCGGCTGTTCGTCGGGAACCTGCCTACTGATATCACCGAGGAAGATTTCAAGCGCCTTTTCGAGCGCTATGGGGAGCCGAGCGAGGTCTTCATCAATCGGGACCGTGGCTTTGGCTTCATCCGCCTGGTGAGGACCCGCGCGAGCCTCTGTGGCTGCCCCGTAATCCGGGGGCGTCTGTCCCTTGCTCCCCCTCCCCGCCTTTGCTTGTCGGGCGGGTGTAAAAAAAGACAGTAGCTGCCCCTTGTTCTGTCTTTCCCCTTGATACTAGCGCTCTTTCCTCCGCTTCCTCTTCCTTCTTCCCCCTCCCCTGTTTGCCTCCGTACACCCGAGCGGGAGGCCTGCCTTGTGAGCTGCCTTCCCAGCCCCTCGCGTTGAGGTTCCCCCCTCTCGACGCGGTATCCGCGGCTTTCGGGGCCCTTCCACCAGTCACCGTTTACGTGCTGCTGCCACGGGGACTCCGGCAGCCAGTTCTTCAAGGGAACGGAGGAGGATGTGGTTGCGCGATCTGCTTTGTTCGTGTAATACCTGCATAAAGGCTCGCCTGATTTAACAGGGAGAATTTATCCTACATAAAGACTAGAAAAAAATCCTTCTTTGTGTAGAGGCAAATTTCAACTTGTGCAGTTCATTGAGAGTATAAGTTTCGTTTATGAAAACACAGTTAAAGACTGGATAGGATTGTTTCGAAATACCACTGCTCTCCGATCGTGAAAACAGACCACATAATGCAAAAATTGCAAAGAAGTGGGACCTTGGGTTGTTTAAATTACTTGTGTGCAGATAAGACTAGATTTTTAGGGATAATACAATATTCGATTAAATATGCTCAAGTTGAGCACGCTTAAAAGGAATAATCTGAAAAGCTTATGATACTGTATTTAAATGTCAGTTTAACGTGCAGGATTAGTTCTCATGACTGCCATGCCTAGAACGAATTGATTTGTATCAGTCTGGGAATGGCTTTAGTATCTCTGCATGTGTCTCTAGTTATGATTTTTCCATATATTTTACTGTTTAGGATCTTTTTGGTTGTCGTCTTAAAGATAAGTGCTTTGGCATTCTGCCATACATCTTTCACCCTGAGAATCCTCTAGCCTGAAATAGCAATTTTCTGGAGGAAGTGCGATATATTTACCTGTCATTACTCAGTTTTGCATGTAATGTAGATGAGATATAGCTTTTATCTGAACTTCCCTTTTCCGTTACGTTTAGGGAATATGTTATTTTTGTAACAATTGGCCTAGTCAGTTGAACTGTGGAGAAAATGGCCATGAGAATAATTGCCTTAAATGTAAGGGATTGTAGGTATCAAACTTGGTGAAAATATCTGAAATGAGAAAAAAGGCAGTTAGTTCTGCAGACCCATGGACATGGGTGCAGAAATCCCATAAATGTGAGAAGAATGAATGCATGAGCAAAGAAGGTAATTTCATCATTTATTGATGAAATTCAAATTGGACATCAATTTAGAGCTCATCATGGTAATGAGCAAGTGGGATATTTTCGCTTATTTCAAAACAAAAACCCAAATGAAAACCAAAACGCTTTAGATCTTGTACAGTAATCTTTGAAAATACTGTTTCCTAGTATGTGGAGCTAGGGGTGCGGAATATAGGCATTTGTGTAGGTAAATATGAAAAAGCATCAAGTTTTCAGCTGTACTGAAAGCCTTTGCAGAGCAGCACAAATGTATCTATCATAATGAAAATTTATTAACTTCTCTAACGTCCAACAAAAATTTGCACCGATGTGGTTTTTTTAGAATAAATTACAGGCGATGACAAATGCGTATATTTTTTCAATCAGTGGACAGGAACTTTGGTGTTTTGTTGTGGGTGGTGGGGGGGAGAGTTAAATGACCCTGATGCTAATGTGCTCAAGTTAAGGAAAAAACATTGCTACTTTTCTCGGGTGGTGGTGGGGGAACACAAAAGCAATATTTGTTGTCTTTGAAAATAAAATATATAAAATATTTTATATCTTGAAAAAGGAATCTAGGACACTGGCTGAAATAGCAAAGGCAGAACTTGATGGTACTATTTTGAAGAGTAGACCGCTTCGAATTCGATTTGCTACACATGGAGCTGCCCTAACGGTCAAGAATCTTTCACCTGTGGTTTCTAATGAGCTGCTGGAACAAGCATTCTCTCAATTTGGGCCAGTGGAAAGAGCTGTTGTTGTAGTAGATGATCGTGGCAGAGCAACAGGAAAAGGTTTCGTAGAGTTTGCAGCAAAACCTCCAGCACGGAAAGCTCTAGAAAGATGCAGTGATGGGGCGTTCTTGCTAACAACGTAAGTTCCCAGGCTTTTGTTTGAATTTGTGTGAGTATATCTTTCTGATGTGAAAGAAAACTACATTCATGGGTATTCCGTAGTTCATATTTTATTTTCAAATTATGGAAGCTGTGAGGTGAGAAATTAAAGTGTTTTACATGAATACACCAATTATGCTGATTTTTTAGTTTTTATTTTTGGTCAGGAAAACCATCTTTTTCTACTTACTGTTTATAAGACTTGTAATTACCATATGAGAGTCTGATAGCAACATTTTGCTTTTCCTTGTATATATACAATATTACTTTTTCTTCTCTGTATAGTAGGGCTTTTTGTAGTGAGACTTCATTTTCACTGAGTGTACTCTTCGTGATCCCAGTAACAATGTGACAAAATAATATTCCTCTGTTTCCTAGCAAAACAGTGCACTACATTGCTGATACTTCTGTAAACTCATGAAAGTGTTCCTGAGTTTATTTCTATCTTAAAAGCCTTATTTGTGGCTTGAAAGGCCAGAAGTAGTACTTTTTTTTTTTTTTAAATGAAAATTTAGAATTTGCAGAAATTTATGGCAACAAGCTCTGGAAAACTTTCTATTTCAAGGACAAGCAAACTTGCAAATTACATCACTTGTCTCTTATTTCTGTACTTACTGAAGACACTTGTTAACTGCTGTGCTTTAACACATTCACTAGTGACATTTTCAAGTGCTTTCTTAAAGACTGTGTGAAATAATAGATATTCAGGATTATTTTTTTTTTTTAATTTTCCTGATTTTCATTTGAGAAAACAAGGCATGGAAGCTTGCTGACATCAAATTGGGGAATTTGTAGTTCTGTTTCTCTTCCTGCCCTGGCTGTACTGTTGGTCTTTTATCTGCTTGAAGATTTTGATACTTCCATAAGCCGCTTGTGCTTGCTAAAAGAACAGAAGAGCGTTCAGCTGTGTTTGTTGTGTTCATTTTTGGCTGTTAAAACACGTGAAGGTGCTTGCTATCATGGGTGCTGTGAACATCAGATGCAGCAGAGGAGAAAATGTTGCCAGGAGGAGATTGCAGGTGGGGAAAGGGTCCTGAACTCCTCTTTCTCCTCATAATGTCATAAATCTTACGTGCCACTGAGCTGACCTGGTGGCTACACAGTATGTTCAATCTGAATGCGTCTTTATTGTTATCAGTAGGTGCCAGCAGTTTGTTCTCTTCCCCTGGGTTTTCTTGGCATTTGTATTTGAATGGAAGCATGGTGAGCCAAACTAGGGAACTAATCTAGTTCCGTGTTACATGAGAGCTATTCTTGGCATGAGAGATAGTGACAGGGAAAAAGTAGTTGGGATATGAGGGAGGGTATTTTTGTTTTACCAGGTGGATAGATTAGCTGGATTGAAATGGCCATCTAACTGTGGCCTGAGTGAATATAAAAAGCACTTGATCTTTGTCTTGCTTAGGTGGCCGACATGTTCCCTAATGCACAGTTGCAAAGATAATTAGCATCAGTCTGCTGCTATAATACTTCTATGCTTTGCTTCAGAATCTAAAATTTTACACTTTTAGCTGAAAACTCTTTGCCCAATAAGAAGAAAATCTTTAAATTAATGGGCTAAATATATCAAAACTAGGCATTTGAAGCATTAATGAGAGATTTAAATTTGTTGTTTTAAATCATAACTTGTTAACACCAGAGTTCAGTTGCATTTAAATAACAGAACTGCCAGGAATTGACATGCAGATAACATCAGGAGAAAGAGTTGTTGAGTTTTGAAGTCTGAAATCTCAGAGCACCTTTTCAATGTGCACTTGCTGCCCAAAGTTTTCTTTTTCAGCTGTTGCTGTTGTTAAACTATATTGATTTTTTTCTGTGAAAAGATCTGCAAAGTGAAACAAAGGTGTGGAACACAATAAATAATTGCTGGCATTTTGAAAATAGTGTCACTAGCTCTTTTCTTACCTTTTTAAGGTGTGTACTATGCTCCCAAGACTGATGCAGAGAGCTTTTTAGACAATTCAGGATCCTCATAATGCTATTCTTGGCAGTACTGGCTAATACTTGCCTCTGATTATTACAGATAATGAGAATTCAAGGAATGTGTTTTCAAAGATAAATTAGGATTCTGATTGTTCAAAGAATGGGTTTTAAATAACTTAAGGAGAAATTGTTTTTGTAATTATCACTGGAATATTAATGCCAAATTCCCAAGCTGTTTTCAGTTGTAGAGTAACTTTCAAAAGAAATGTTTAATATTCTCTGGAGATATGAATGGGTTGCATTTGTTCTCTTTTGGGTTTGTTTGGTGCTTTCCCAATATAATCATGGCCCCTGTGTTGCCTCACTGAAAACAAAAAGCTAGTTCCTTCCTAAATATTTTGTAGCTGTTTGATTGTAATTGTTTTGATATATTTTTTTAATCTTTAAATACTTCATAGCAAACAATTACATCAAGTAAGTTGTGGTTTCTATGTGGAATAGCTGGTTTCAAGTATAGAAACAATTATTTTCAAAGATAATTCTTAAAATCAGGATTCATTGGAATGCTATGATTTAAGAAGAGTTTGCAAGACACAGGAATTATAGATGACATGTTAGCTTTTTGGAATGTTTCCTCAAATACTAAAGTAACTTTAACTACTTCGTTTATGATTCAGTTATTAAACTGAAACTGTCTTCCAGAACACCTCGACCTGTTGTTGTAGAACCAATGGAGCAATTTGATGATGAAGATGGGCTCCCAGAGAAGCTGATGCAAAAAACACAACAGTATCACAAGTAAGTTGTGTTTAGCTTTATTTTATAAAACATGATTTAGGTACTTAGCTTGGTAAATATACACTAATTTTTATTTTTGCGCTTCAGTGACAGGAAGTATTGATATGTTGTGCTGTTTCATGCCAAAGGATTAAATAGGACCATGCCAAGATTTCATAATTGTAGTAAAATTCAGACTTACCTTGTTGGTTTAACATTCAGTGCATTTACTAAAGAAGACAGATTCCTGGCCTACACTGAAATCAGTTGGAGCTTGTTGCCAGCCAAGGTATAGTCTTTTATGGATTAGGGGTGTGGTCTAATCCTGCAGTGATTTGTGTAACCACATATTTTTCTTCCTGAATAGCCCCTTAACTGTTTGTAAAGTCAGTGGAGTGTAAATCTTTGCAGCTTCCACGGTTCAGCTAAAACTTTGAGCATGACATGAGAAAGTGAGTCTGGATCATGAGGTGGAAGAGAAGACACCTCTGATAATATTAATTTTTAATATTGACATTTGTCATTTAGAAATCATGTTGCTTGAAGCTAAAATGCTTATTCTGGTAAGGCTTTAGAATACCACTTTTAGAAAGTTACAATATTAGTGTTAGAATGTGAAATAAAATGTTGGTACCTTTTAATGTTTAGAGATTCTGGATAATATTCTGAGTTGTCTAGTAAGCTTTGATATTTGTTTAAATAAATTGCTTGTTTTAGAAGGTCGGACACAGTTAATTTAGTGTTGCAGCTGAGTATTTTATATTGATATAAACAGTAATTTTTATCTTAAAATTATATAAATTGAACAGATCTTTATTTGGACAATTTCTCTGATCACATTACTTGTCTTAGCAGCTGAGTTAAGCTTTCACTCGTTTAAACTGTAGTCATCTGACAGGTCGATTTAAAGTCAGATCTACACTTGAAGTGATTGTTTATAAATTCTTTGGCTGTTACAGCTGTTGATCTAAATGTGTCCTTCTCTATATTTTAACTGCAAAATTTTTATTAGGGAAAGAGAACAGCCTCCACGTTTTGCTCAGCCTGGAACATTTGAGTTTGAGTATGCTTCACGGTGGAAGGCTCTTGATGAGATGGAAAAGCAACAGCGTGAACAGGTTGACAGGAACATTAGAGAAGCCAAAGAGAAACTAGAGGCAGAAATGGAAGCAGCTAGACATGAGCATCAGCTAATGCTGATGAGGCAAGGTAAAATCAGATAATCTACTAGTATTAAATTTGTTTTGTCACAGATTTTCTTTGTGTAGCATGTAGCTGTATGTTAAACTTCGAGATTTTGCCAGACGCTATTTAAATTAAATGCATTGAACTGAGAAAAAGGAAGTAATCTTTTTCCTTACACATTTTCCTTGATGATTTGCAGGGATTAAGAAAATGAGAAAGGGGTGATTGTCTAGGTCTGTTTTCTTCACTTCTTAAATTTGTCTAGTGTAAGTAGTTTATGTAAGAAAATTGAATGGTAGCTTCAAATTCATGAGTAAAATTATTTTCCATTTTTGGTGTTGCTTATGGTACTAGATAGGACTAAGTACTGTTTGTGGGCAACGTGCAGGAAAAAGTAAAAAATGGTAGCGTGTGCTTCTTTTGGCTGTTCTGTGCACCTCTGGTATGATTTTAAATGTTCCAGCAGCTAACGTTACTTTTTTTTTCTTTTGAAATCCAGCTGAGAAGTCTGGTGCGTGCATAGTATTATATGTATGTAACAACTCAAAATAACTCACAGTTGCCATGAATTTCAGTCATTCTTGAAATTTTAAGATCATATATCCCTCTTTCGTAATTGTTTGGACATCTTCTTCTGCTAGTGTTGGGGGAATAGAGTCCTCAAGCAATTGCTTTCAATGGAGCTGGGTGGAGAGGACAGTAGCAGGGCAAGTGTCTGGTACTTTCTGCTTGTTAGCCTTCTCCCCAAAACAGGTTTTCCCAAAATGCTGTGGACGTGCAATCACTGCTTTCCAGTTCAGAACTATTGAACTACTATTTGATTTTAGTTTCCTCTGCATGACTGCTAAATTGCAAGACTTGAGTGGATCAAATTTAAATATATTACAGATCTGTTGGAAAGGAATCTCAAGGTTTGTTGCATGAATGAAACACTGAAGTATTTTTTTTAAAAAATCTTAGTTTAAGGGAGATCATGGCTACATAAAAAAAGCTGTTATCCCTAAGAGTGTTAGATCATAAGACAGTACAATAACTAGCTTGATAGGCCCAGGAAGAGTGTCTTGGCATTTTAAAGGAATGTGAACTTCTTGAGATTCTAAGTAGTGGGTGCATTTCTAAACTTAAACCCAGGTAACTCATACAAGCTGTCTTCTGCAATTTTTTGGCTTTACTTAGTGCTTACTCCTAAGGACATTTTTGTTGGTAGTATGACTTCCCTGTGTGAGACTGCTTTATCTTAATTTTTTCTGCTGACTTGAATGATGTGTTGAAAATACTTATGTGAGCTGAATTAGAGTATTCACTAGATTGGCGGAATTAAAGCACCTAAATGCTTGGATATATTGAGTGTAAACACATAGTCTTTTAAAATATGTTTTAAAACATTTTCATAACTGGAAAAGAAATTAAAAGGAGTCTATTTAATTTTTATATAGTATTCTTAGATCTACTGCAACTGAAAATTGTCATTAGGAAAAAGTTTTCTTAGCCTGTTTTTTCTAAATAGGCATGCTTGCTTTTAGTGTGAAACCATACTGTTTATATAAGATCTTGTGCTGAAATATAGAGCATAATAAAATAATTGTTTTGAAATGCCAAAGAGTTATTGCAGTGTCTGAAATGACAACTGTCAAGTTGTTTCTTGGTTTATTCTCTAGCAAAAAATGTTAAAGCATTTGGTTTGCATGTAAGCATAGGCATAACTTACAGATGAGGAATGTGAATGTTAATGTGATATAACAATGCCTATAATACACAGTACAGCGCCCTCTTTTCAGTTAGACACACATTTTTAATGTTGTGTATATGTGTGACTGATATTGGTGAAGATGGTTCAGTGCTGAAAATACAAATTGGATAGAAAAGGTTTTGATGATAAAACATGGGAGAACTGCTTAGGCATGTTTTGGATATTAAGGTTTCTTTTAAGGATTCTGTGAAGGAAAAAAAATATTCCTTTTTTTTAATATTTATTAAGCTCCACTTTTATATGGAAGAGAGTTACCCCTTCTGTTAAAGAGCAACTAGAATGTGAAGGCTTTTGGTGCTCATATTCCAGTGAGGAAACATGTTTTTTGTTAGTCTGGGAGGAAGGTTTTTTCTTTTGCCATTTGTCGCTTTGGTACCAAATAACTTGGAATTTTGTTCAGATAATTAGATTTCTGCTTATTCACCTGCAGGTGTTTAATTTGCCAAGCTCTAGCGGTTAGTAAACAAAATGTTACTTCTGTTTTAATCTTCGTGACTCTCTAGTTTCATTGTGTATGAAAATAAGGTGTTTTTTTTTCCTCTTGTATTTATTTTCAGACATTGGCTGCTTTGAAATCTTGCTGGTCTGAACAGTGTCTCTGGGTGTAAGTTCAGACCATGCCAAGAACATTAATTATATTAATGAGATTGCATCACAGGGTTTTTAAGAAAGATGCAGTGAAACTTCTGAGGCATTAGAACCTAGAGTTAGTGGTTTTGTATACCTGTTGCACAAACAACAGATTTAAAAGTGTATTGAAGTAGTTATTCTGAAATATGAAACAATATATTAATCTTAAAAAGAAGATTGGAAGGGTGAGCTTACTACAGTCCATATACTCTTGCAGGTGAAGGTTTTATAGAAATTGCTTCATGACAGCTAGTAGGACTTGAACATGTGGGCTTAAGTACTCAGGTTTTCATGGTGTGGTATTAATACTGAAGGTAGACTTCATTCTTTTGATATGTGTAATTTTTCACTTTTAAGTGTCGTGTTTTGACAGATTGAGTCAGAAGTAATTTGTAAAGCAGAATATGTGTTTCCACGTGTAAGTAAATTGGCATGATGTTTCTGATCTACATATTGGTGGTATGCTTCAGACTTCTGTAAATATTCTTTCATAATGGTGGTTAAATAGTTGATGAAAATAATGGAAAATGTGACTGAATTTAACCAGAAGCTTAATTCTTTATCAGTTGTATGGAAGATGGGCATTTGTTTTACATTTTTAAAACTGGAAAAAATAAGCAGCTAAAACAACCTAAAAATCTTTTTGGACTTGGTAGTACACTTTCACTTTCTGCCCTCTGCTCTGCAGAACGTTGAGGATAAAATGAAGAAGTTGCTCATTTTTAAGCACAAGAAAATGCAGAAGCTAATAATAATGCTTTCTGTCTTTTTATTTCACAGCTGCTTTAGTGCAGGTTTCTTCTGTTCAGAGAAGGGGCCTGTGCTCAATGTATACGAGTCCAGAATTACCATCATTGCAGATCTTTTAATATGAATGGCTCTGTGCACAGCCCAAACCTGTAGATCTGTATTTCGTCTCTCTAGTAAGGCTTTGTGCCAAGATTCTGCCATTGTGAAATGGTACTGGATCATAAATTGATACGTTGAATTTCAAAATACTAACACTTTCAGGAAAGGCAATAATCAGCTCTGTGCTGTGGAAACAAATTAAGAGACAAGCAAATGCAAGACTCTACACCTTAAGAATAAAGGGGAGTAAATGATAATTTTCTAGCAATTAGTGGTAGAGAGAAAATAGGAAATCCTGTGCCAGTGTATTAACAAAAGAAAAAGGGAATGCTACATAAATTTGAAAGAACAAAGAACTGAAAAGGAAACATCTTTTCCCACAGTGGACAAAATTGAGCTCCCCGCGCGCTCCCCAAGTATCAGGGTAACAGTGGCCAAGCCTTCTATGGCAAGCACAGTTGGAAAGAAGCAACCCTCAGACTTTGTGATTTGAGCGAATCTTCAATATAATAATATTTTATTGAAGTGTGAAATGTGTGAATTTTGCAGAAGAGGTTGGAAAAGCAAGCCTGCAAAATGTGCTTGAGAAAGGACTTCTAATGTCAATAAGGATGCTGTGAGAGTAAAAATCTGATAATCTTTTTTGTTAGAAAACAAATAAATGATGTTTTTTTGAAATGTATTAGACATCGTAGTTGTTTTTGCACATTTAAGTAAAAGATTAAGTTGTAATAATATATGCTGATGTAAGTGTGAGGAAAGTGGTTTGCATAGCTAAAAAGATGATTTAATTAGTATAGTGAAGAAATGCATAGAGGAATGTGTGGAGTAGTTGAACTGACACATAAAACGCATGTAATAGGTGGCATAGTGGAATGTTCCTATAAATAATGTCATGTGGCCAATATCCTAAGAAGACAGAAAAGATGAACAACTGCTTTCTAACAAAAAGTAGAATTAATTTTTATTGAAGAAAGCATAAATTTCCAAGCAGACATCAATAATGTGACTGGTCATAAACTAGTACAGCAAACGTAATTACTACTAGTTGTGCCCAGCTTTTTAAGAGCATTTTAAGTGCTTTTTAAGAGGATATGGCTGTTCCTTTCTGGTAGTGTTAAAAGATTAGTCATTTGTCTATAAGCAGAGGCATGTAATAAATCTCTGTGGAGGGTCGGGTTACATGCACATGAAGTTCATACAGTTTTTTTCTGATGTGTGCCATGCAGTGGTCTGCAGTAGGTAGTGGAGGGTATAAGACCATACATACTGTACTAGTTGCTGGTGTGACTTTATCAGTACACAGCATTGTGAGAAAATTGATGCGTTGCCCTGGATGTAAAACCAGGGTGTGATTTAAGAGATTGAGAGTTTTTTTTCCTTTTCTTTGTTTGAGGATGTCAGATTTCTGCTTGCATAACCTGCTTCAGAGGCTTTGCTAGTCTTATACCTTTCCATGTTTCTGTGTGCCGTGCATCCAGTGTGTTTTTTCATATACTAGACTTAGCTTTGTGGGAAGAAACTACTTAAATGCATTGAGAAATTTCTGTAAAAATTTAATGTTAGAACTGTAATCTGACAGTAATAGCAATTTCTTGTGTTACCGCATTTTTGATTGGCAGCTTCTATATTTATTATGTTTTTACTCCTGTTAGATCTCATGCGACGCCAAGAAGAATTGAGGCGTTTGGAAGAACTTCGAAATCAAGAACTTCAAAAACGCAAGCAGATACAATTGAGGTATTTTTTTTTCTACTGTGCAAATGTGTGGCATGCAGCTGCTGTAGGCATGCGTGAATTTAGATACTCTAGGTTATAGAGCTTGCTTTTTATATGAAGTAAAAATGTTTCTGCTACTAAAAAGTTGCTTTTTAAAAACATAATGTGTGATGCTTCTGTTAATGTTCTTGAACAGAAAAAAATCACCAGTTATACAAATATAAAAGAATGGTTTCAAATATTTCTTGAATTTTTTCATTTATTTCAACTCTAGTTCTTGTGTAAATTTCTGAGCTTTCTAAATAGTGTAGAAATGTCTTAATGTAAATTTTTTCATATTATTTATTTTAGCGTTGTGATTGAAGCATAGCTGTAATAGATGTGAATGTGCTTCTAAGATTTACGAACAGGTGGTCTGTATGACAGTAGCATTGCAAATTTATAGTCTGACATGAGATTTTGGGGGGTATTTTCACTTAATATTCTGGTATGTAGCAAACAATTTTTCCTTTAAGGTCTGTTTCGTACAAATGCTTGTTTTCATGCTTCTGCTAAAATTTAGGAAAATAGACATAGTATCATCATGTTGATTGAGTTTATACTTTTAATGTTAAATATCACAAGAAATGTAAATGAGGCAAAAGAACAAAACACAGACACCTTATAGAGTTAAAAATCTGTCTTTTGGCCATATTGAAATGTTTTAATCCATAGTGAATTGTTTAAAACTGGAGTATTTTAACCTGCTTAGCAACGTATAGACAGAAGAACAGGTACAGAATATGCTGGTATTGTAATTACCTATATTCCAGTTAAAAATATGAATAAATACTTCAGTAATATTCAAATCCATCAGGTGGAGTAGATTAGTGCCTTATACTATATAAAAAAAATAAATAATGGCCAGTTTTGTTTATATGCTTGATCTTATCTCCTGAGACTGAGTACAAGCCTGAATGGGTCAAGAGTCTTACGTTGACGTAGTTTTTGAAAAATATTCTAGACATGAAGAAGAACATCGACGTCGTGAAGAAGAGATGCTGCGCCAGAGGGAGCAGGAGGAGTTACGACGACAGCAGGAGGGAGGATTTAAGCCAAATTTCATGGACAATGTAAGTAAAATTCTATGACAGAAGTCTGAATTCTAAAAGATTTTTTTTTTAATTGACATATTTTTATATTCTAACTGCTGAGCTGCTGCCTTCTTGTTTACTGTTTTTCCTTCAGTATTCCATTGTTCTCATGAGTGGAGTGGTACAAATCAAGTAATGTAGTTATTCTCTTGTGCGATGGCATCACTGTTGTTTTTCCTACAAGCTGGTGATGTAACGCTTCAGTTAAGTGAAGGTGTTCTGGTAATGATTCGACTTTTTATTCAGGAAATGAATTTTTCCAATAAAATAATAGAATTTTTCTAAGTGGGAGGTCATGGAAATAAATGATGTTTCCATGAGGAGGTGCCCTAGTTTGACTGAAGATTTAAATTTTAAACCAGTTCAGGCTGTTAAGCTTGTTTGAATTGCTTGCTTTAGTTTATGCTTAACTTATTAAGAATAATGCTCCTGAGAAACAAAATGGGCAGTATTAACTTCATGTGGAGCCTAAAATCACTCTCCTCTTTGAGTTGTTGTAAAACTAGATGAGGAGAACTTCAAAATCTTTACTAAAGGAGACTGAAAGATTATAAAGGTGGGGAAAAAAAAATTGTCCTCTGCTATAATTTCTACATTGTTTATATTAGTAATTTAGGTGTATTCTGCCTCTGAAGACTATCCTGCAGGACTAGCAAAATGGTGGTGTCAGAGGACTCACTTCTAAATTTTCGTGATGATCTGTTTCAGTCAAGGGTATGATTTTTTTTCTACCAACCAAAGCAGTTAAATGAATGCAACCTGTATTGTAAATGCTTTAGTTTCATGTGAGAAGGATACCTTTTACTGTTACAGCTATTCTTAGTGAGGAAGCAATGAATAAGTGATCCACACAATTCTCTTTTACATTATTCCCACAACTGTAGTCTGCAGGAGGGAATTTTGTTCCCTTTCACAGGTACAACTTGATTCATAAATCAAAAGTGAACTGATGGTTTCTTAGATACTTTCTGATTTTGTGTTTTGTGGGAGAAATACCTATTCTACATTCTATACCATAACATTTTCTGTAGGGTTGAGAAGAATATGTTATATGTGTTCTGACACATCCTAAAGAGAAGTTAGAAAATACAGGATTTCCTGTTTTCAGCAGGACATCTTTTTTCCCCACTATCCTCTGCCCCTCAGTGTTTTTAGTAAAGGTGGGGAGGAAAAAACTGTTATTAACAGCTATCAGTAGATTTTGCTGAGTGTGTTTTGAGAAACATGCGGCAGAAAACAATCAATCATTTATTTACATATGTGCTCACGCTGTAAAAGAGAACTACTTTCAGCATGTCTTTTCTTTGGGGTAATGAAGATCAAGAATTCAAAACTTAAAATATCCTTTAGTGTGTTCCCACATATTATTAAACATACTTTGTGAAATAGCATGTTACAATGTCTGATGTAATTTAGAAGTAGCACTTACTGATTGTAACTTCTGTAGTGCCACATATGAAATTTCATTCCACCTTAATATCTTCACATAGCATCTTTTGGTGTGGCTTGACTTTCTGACCCTATAAGCTACCTGCCAAAATCATCCTGTGGCTGATCTGTTAAACCCATGCTAGTTGCTGCAGAGCGCTGCAGGAAGGGGAAGCTGGGGAGCCAACCCATGGGCTTGAGATGGCCATAGCTCCCTCAGATTCCATTGCTGTTAGGAAATTGTGGCCTATATCCTGCAGCTTGGGGTGCTGGGGAAAACTTGATAGTGTTGACCCACAGCAACTGGTTTTCTTCTTGCAGCTGTCTTGAGGTAATGTTACTTAGCCTTTGTGCTTGAATTGCTTGCCACAGTTTGGCCATCCTTGTGCTTATCTGCATCTTTAAATTCCAAACTCTAGTGAATAGAAACTGTTCAAGTTGGTGTGCTGGATGTGGCAAAGATGTAGTGTAAGAAGGGGAGAGGAATGGTTCAAATGGAAGGCACTTCAATCACTATGCATAATTTTTGCAACTTTTATAGGTTGAAATCTTTTGGGGGGAAAGGTAAAGGTGGAAGAATGCTTTGGAAGAGTGTAGCTTTCCCACTGAGTTGCATTACTGGAACTGTGTACTCATCTGGAACTAATTAATACACTGCAAGAATATATAGATGTAGCTGTACAGCAACAACCTCTCCACAAGTGCTATAAGTTATATAAAGGAATATGTAGTACAGGTGTTTGGTTTTTTTTTAATGTCATGTGAAGTTGAAGTGGCAAAATACAATAATTTAAAACAATTGTTGTCTCTAATCTTCACACTAGTTTTTAGTAATCTGGTCATGTGTTGACTTACGGTTTACTTCTAATGTCCTTTGAATTTAAGAAGAATTAAAACAATTGAAAGTGATGTATTTAATTTACTTTCTTCAGCAACTGTTTCTAATAAGGGCAGCTATGTAACTCTAAACATGGCCTGTCATTTTATAGGTGTTCATTATTACACGTCTTTAGATAACTGTACTTAAGTTCTATAGTGTGAATGGGAATTGGAAGAGCCTTTGCGTTTTGCATCAGAATTGTAAACCATTTCTGGAGCTTGCAAAATGATACATCAAATCTTTTTTCAATTTACTAGAATTTCTTATACATCTAAACTTTTTAATTTATTCTTACTAATACTTGTTCATGGTGAACAAACTCCATCTGGTAATTACTTCTAGTTTCAGATTATCATTGTACATATACTGAAAAAAGTTATTCTCTGTTTTAAAAGTTGCCTCTTGGTGAAAATTGCATTTTATGGTATTGGTGGATGGTTTCTACCATATCAGGTCTTGATAAACTCTTTTGGCATAATCCCTGTAACATATTACAAGTCTTCTGCCAACTATGCATTTAGAAGAAAAATAATAATTGTCTCTAATCCTTGTTTTTGTTTCTTAAAAGCTTTGAAAAGTAAATTTCCTTCACTTATTTCCTATCCCTTTTTACTGTTCAGTATAAAAGAAGGACATAAATGGTAAGTGCAATGACTGCAGTGACAACCAGAATTGAAACCTCTCATATAAGGCTGCAGTATTAGGCTTTCCTCTTTAAAGTTTCTTTCTCTGTCTTTTCCCTAACTTGTTAAACTTTGATTTTTCAATATAACTACTTTTGAAAAACATCCTGTAATTGAGTTTAATCAGTTACCAGTTACTCAGTTTAATTACAGATGATAAAAATATTTTCTGTGTGGGAATTTCTCTTCCTGAAGCATTCTTGTCCATAGTGATGTTGTACATTCAAAATTTGATTGCATTGTTTGTTAATCTAATGGGCAGCCTAGTAATGCCTGAACAATGTATTGTGTGATTTCTAGTAGATAAGTTTTACTGATGAACACTTTTGTGTTGGTTAGGGTGTTTCCCTTGCTTTGTAAAAGTTGGTTAGTAAATCTGCTGTTACAGCTCAATATATATGCATTCTAATTTCATATAGCTTAATCAGGAAACTTGTTTTCCCATAATATTTTGCTGATTTTTATTTTGCTTACATATTTCTTGATGATGGTGATTGGAAGCAATATTTTATTTTTCAGCAGCACAAATATTTTTAAAAAAGAATTATTACTTCTAAGTGCTAGCGATACATCAGTTATTCAAACTGTGCAATGATTACTATCCAATTGTGAATGTCTTACAAAGATTTACATTGTTAAATCTCAATCAGACCCTTTTTACCAAATAATTCCAGTTTCTGGAAATACTTTTATTCATGTCACCAGCTTAAAAGAGTGAAAATAGAATGATTTGAATTTAGTGTATTAAAATAATTTTCATGTGTCTACAAAAGAGACCAAAATACGTGGAGTTGTGGTCTTAGTTTTATGGGGCACAGATTTAATTCTGTAGTAACGCTGCAAAATAGTGTCAGATGGGTATTGTACTTAATAGCTGTGATAATGACCTACAGCTTGCAACTCTTCTTACTGGTGGTGTAAAGAGGGAGTTGAGTTTTTTGGATGTCCTTGTCCTCTTCCCTCCACAGAAAACTCCCCTTTTTTAAAGTGTAACTTGCGTATGTAAGGAACTGTTTCTTGTGAGTTTCAACTTCTGAATGCTTACTGTTTTTTCCTGTAAGACTTTGTATATTAAATACTTAACTTTTTTTGTCTCCTAGTCTTTTCAAGAATTATTTCTAGATGTTGTTTTGCTTTCCTTTAATTTTTCTTGCACAGAAACACTGCTGCTCTCAAGTATGTTGTGTAAGTATCAGCATAAAGTGGCATCTGCTAAAGCAGTGGAGATTGCCTCAACAGCAAAGGTTGCAGTGGACTTGGATCAAAAGCTGTAAGACAGATGAGAGCAAGGGAGTTAAAAAAATATGTCTCAAAACAACAAAAAAGTTCATAGATTCAGGAATGCCAGGAACTTGATTGAAAAAAACCCATCCCATATTTAGTCTTTGTTCTAAGAGTTTTGTCCTTCTTTGGAGTGGTTTATAAATGTAGCTTCCCGTTTCTTTATTATTTTGAGCCTACTGAGGTATATCTTATCCCTCACTTCTACATTCACTTGCAAGTTAAATAGTAGACATTTGTGAAATGTTAGGTTTCTTTGGACTTCTGTAAATCAGGGATAGGTTTTTGCACTTCTTGTCTCTTAAGTGAAGTGAGCTGCATATTTTTTTTCTGTCTTCTGATTCTGTTATGCTCAAAAGCCCCAGTTACATTAGAAGTTTGAATTTTCACTGAATGCAGAATTGTTTCCTACCTTATTGAAAACTAAACTAAACTAAGCTAAGGCAGATTTCCATTAATAAATAAATCAATAAAAATTTCCAAGGATCTTTTCAAATTTGATCTGTTTTCTACTAGTAATAAATTTTTGGTTATTTTATCTTGACAGCCTAGTGCACTTAATGAAGCTGATGGTGGTGAAGTTTTGTGAGGTTGTATGAATAAAGTCTCTGTTTATTAACCAACTGCTATAAAGCTAAGCCGCTTTATAAAAGCGCTTTTGTAGAGCTTGGTTGGGAGAGATGAATTACCTCCTTATTGCAATCCAGCATACATACTAGTGGAAGAAGTAGTTCATGTTTGACACCTTAAAAGCCTTTTAAGGTAAAACTAGCTTGAATAAAGGCAGATCGTTAAATATAGAACTAAAAAAACCCCAACCTGATAAAATATTCCTGCTTTCAAGGCAGTGATTTTACTTCAGTGATCAAGTTTCTTCCTCTGCATAAAACAACTTAGGCTAGGCCTTTGAGCAAACATTTATAAATATGCAGTTTGTGTTTTTTGTGAGTGGTCTTAGTTTTGACCATAACACTAAACTTTTTTTATTTTTTGCAGGATTACAGGGATATGTATCAGTAGACAGATACTTAAATCTTGCATTTCTTATGTTCTTCAATGTTTTAGATACTAAATTTGGTGCTTTAGGCAAGAATAATAATTCCTTAACAGGCCTTAGAATATTCACGTTGTATTATTTTCAGAAACTAAATAAATTATTTTCAGCCTTTAATTGCATTGCCAGGTATAAAAACTATTTTAATTGCCATAACTGCTCTTAGTATGAAAAGGCATTGCATAAAAATCAAGGCAGAACTTCAGCCATTTTTTTGTAGCATATTATGTGTTTGTATACATAAAGAAAGCTATTTGTGGAATAAGATATTTTTTGGTTGTACCTATTTATTTCATGACCATTTTCAGATGGTTCATAATTGACTTTCTAGGTTATGTTTTAATCTGTATCAAGGACTCTACCGAAGGTAATTTTTCAGTAATGGAGAAGTAATCGTAACAATGTTACGTTTAATTTATAACTTTGTATTTCAGTTTGTGTGAACTGTGACTATTTAGTGTAATGTGATAAGTTTTCCTTGTATTAAGTTATGTTATAGATATTTAGGAGACTAAAATCTTTTACTCTGTTGCCATCATCTTCTAATATTTGCACAAAATGCTGTAGAACATACTAATATTTACTTCATGTGAACTTGCAAACAGAAGAATTTTCATAAGTAATTTTGCCCCTTAATGTGGTGTCAAAAGTGCATAAATCTCCAGTATGAGTACGTGTTGCAGTATTGCTTGTAAGCGTTCCCAGGTTTGGTCTCTTCTACAGTAATTGATAAGGAATTGTTTTTGTTTGTGATCTTCAGATTGTCTGTTTTTATTTATAACTTAATTTTCTTTCAGTAAGACTGATGGATCAAGAAACTAAAAGAAACTTCTCAGATGCTTCCTATGCAATGGCAAAATGACATCAGTCTTAGTGTTTCATGAGACCTCAGATTTACCAGATGCCGGTTTTGTTCAATTATTAATGGAAAGACTTCAAATGCATCTGGTGTGCTTGTTTATAGAATACTCCATTTGCATACTTAGCTTCTCCTATTTCATGGATTTTACACTTAGATTTAGAGAGAAAAATCTATTAAAGACCAGTCTGTATTCCATATTTTTAATATAATTTCTGAAAATTGTTACTGCTCACAAGTTAAAAAACAAATCTTACTTAAGTTCCTCAAATACCGAACTCTTCAGTTTTTCATGACAAGTAAGAATGAGGCTTTTATAAATAATTTAGAAAAAATTGTTGTTAATGTGTTTGATATATTCCCTACAGATTTTGAGGAAGCTAAAATTAATGTTTGCCTTAATAATTTTCATTTTTTCTTCCTCAGCTACTGGAGTTAAGTTTGACTTGCAGTTTGTACATGTATTTACCCAGACTAAGAAGAAATTAACTTTCAGTTTCAATTGTCTACTTGGTACCTATTTTGGACTCATCCACCTGTCTAAATTTTGAGATCTTACTTGGTGTCATTGAGACGTGCACCCAAAATAAGTTTCTCTGCTTAGAAAAGTTTGCTTTTATTCAAAGGGTCTGTGTTCAAACAACGAGTAAAACACCCAAAAAAGCAATAAGTGAAATTTCTGTAGAAATAGTGTTTTTTTCATGTGAGGAAACCTGCTAATGGATCTGTTGCTTAGTGTGAGGAAAACTTATTTATAGATCTGGTTTCTTTCTCAAGAGGCAGTGCCTTCTGAGTAGTTTTTTTTTGTAGCGTGAGCCGTAAGCCTCTGACCTGTTGCTTCGCCTCTAACCTTTTGCTTCAGTAGCTCTCAACGGAGTGAAAAATTTTAATAGTGGTAATCCAGTAAACTGAGACATAGATGTTAACTTGCCTTAGTGAGGTTGCCTGTCTTTTGATACCAGGCTAAATGCTATTTTGAAATGAAAACATCCAGGGGTTTTCTCATGAACATTTCACAAGCCTCCTTTCTGTAGCATAGGCATCAAGTAGGTTTATCTCATTACCAGAGGTCATGCTTGTTTTGGGTTACCAAATCTTCCATGAGAAACATGGAGTTTTAAGTCTGATATTTCTGTCTTCCATCAAGTCTGTCTTTAGGTTCCACTTTTAATTTTCCAGAAATTAGGTGTTATTGTTAGATGAATTAGCATTTTTAATAGGTACTGTTTTGGGGGAAAAAAAAAAGAGAAGAGTTTCCATAGAGCTGTTTTCTAACTTCAGATGGCGAGTTTAATATCTTGGTTAATAGAAAATAACATTTAAAGAGTCAATTAAATATACTTACAGTTTACCATTTAAAGATGTTTTTCCCAGACATCGTCGTAGAATCATAGAATAGTTTGGGATGGCAGGGACCTTTAAAGGTCATCTAGTCCAACCCTCCTGCAATGAGCGGGAACATCTTCACATCTTCAACTAGATCAGGTTGCTCAGAGTCCCATCCAACCTGACCTGGAATGTTTCCAGGATGGAGCATCTACCCACTGTCTGGGCAATCCGTTCCAGTGTTTCACCACCTTCATTTGCAAAAAATGCCTTCCTTATATCTAGTCTGATTCTACCCTCTTTTAGTTTAAAGCCATTTCCCCTTGTCGTAATGTTACAGGCCCTATTAAATAGTCTGTCCCCACTATGATTACCTACAGTGGCTAATGGCTCACTAATTTGGGCTTAGCATTGTGTAGGATGAAAGAGTATTTGTATTAGTTTTGTACATGACATGAAGCACACTGCTTTTACTAGTGTTGCTGAATGCAGTTTTGTTGATATGCTTGTGTCAGGTTAGCTGGTAAGTGTCTCTTCTCAATGTATTATAAATACAAAAGATCTGAAAAAGATAAGGTTGAAATTAGGTTCTTCAGGCTTTGTTTCTCTTCTGTATATAGTGCAGGGTTTTATAATCCTTGATTTACTTTTGGAGTCTTTGTGTTCGTCTGTCCCTGCCCTTTCTGAATTATTAAACATTTGTTTATCTATAGGGGAGCTTGTATGTTTTTCAGGTAAGAACCAGCTATTCTTGTTTGTTCCTACTCATTGTGATGCCCATTCTGTCTCTAACTTGATTCTCTAGTACCCCCTCTCTTTGGGTCTCTAGTACATAAATAAAATAGAAGATTTTGTTAGATATCTTTTGCTGAAAGCAGACACTGTAGCCTAAGAGTTACTGTGTCTTGACTTGGGTCAGGGGATTTAACTAGAGAGCAATTTTTCTTAATCCATTTGGATTTGTTTGGATGACCAGTTTCCTAAACTTTTGATTGAAATACTAGTATTTCCTGGTACAGTGTATATTGTTTTCCTCAGAACTCCGTTTATTCAAATGATAAGTGAAGTGTCTGTCTTAATTCAAATCTACCTCATCTTGCTCCTGTTTTACAGTAAGTGGCCTCCAGGTTGTATAAAACTACTATCTGGAAAACTGTGGAGCCTGGTTCAATGCCAGAAAGTTTCAATGATGCTTCTTTGTTCATGTTTTGTATGTTTAAGTGCTGTAGGTGTGGGCAGGCCGGAACTTTGTTGGGGAAATCTTAAATGTTGAACTATTCGGATCATAAGCAACATTCATAACATGTATTAAAGACTGCATATGTTTGTTAGAGGTTTCTCCTACAGGACCTCTTTGCAACAATGAAAAACTTTGGCTTTCGGCTTTCTTTTGGCAAATACTTGCATGTTCTAATCACTTGGTAACTCCCAATCAGTTATGGGATAGCAACTACAATTGGAGTCCTTTTTTTTTTTTTTATTACAGTTTAGTCAGCTTGTATAATATCTATTTGGTGAGGTAAATTGTTAATGCAAAACTGGCAAAGGGTCATATTTAGTGCACTGTGGCTGTGACTAGTGCTGCTTTTGAAGTGTTCTGATAGTGTAATGTTATATTCAACATTACAATTAAGAAGTAGTTAGATTTTTGCATAGATACTTCATGATGAAGGACATTCTTGGCTGGTTGATTTTTCTTTGAAGGAAACATTGTTGACTTTTACTTCATCTGATCCTTGATCTTGTAGTTGGGGAAAATTGTTGTTGGGGAATATTGCACCATAACACCAGCTTTCAGAAAGTAGTTTTGCAGGTAAGTAAACAGTTAAGTGGTTTAAATTAATGCAGATATTTTTTTCACATGTAATCATGTTCAGCTCTTGAGCCGTACTCAATTTATGTTTTTAATTTCATTACTGTCAAAAAAATGAATATATATATATATAATGAATAATAATAATGAATATATATATATGTATAGGTTCCATGGAGCTAACTCTGGCCGCACCAAATTAATTGACAGAATGTTGTAATGAGGAAGTTGCTATTAAGAGAGTTAATGTATAGATACCTTCTTTTTTTCTTATAGGATTTCCAGATCTGTTAAAGTGGTTACCTTCTCTAAGCACCTTTGTCTTGTGAAAAATTATTTCTGAACTTTAAAATATTTGAGAAGCAGAATTTTACCTTCCTTGTTAGTTGTTAGATCAAGGGTAGATTCTGACAGAATACTTATGTTCCTGTTTGCTCTCAGGTGGTCAACAGCGATGGCATTTGGGGGGAAAAAAATATCTGTCTTTGCAGTTGTACTCACAGAGAGTGCTTCATCTGTATAGCCATAGACAGTGAAGGGACATGGTAGGATTTTCTTTTACCTGAAAAGATGACATAAAGATGATTGAATAGAGGCATGGAATTAAAATATTTGGATATTAGCTGCTGTTTACCTGCATTTTATTTGTTGTCAGATTTGCCTTCTATATACATACAATTTTTGGCTGGTGAATAACATTTTCCACAGGTTGTGAGAAAATGAGGAACCTTTTTAGTTAATTTTATTCTACAGATGTTGTATATACAGTATTTTACTGAATTATAATGAATGGAAGTGGGAGAGGTGAGAAGAAAACCTCGGAAATAATGATATATTAATGCGGTGTTTTAAATGCAGTATTAAAATTCAGAGAAGCAGCAAGTAAATACAAAACAAAATAACGAAGCAGAAAAGACATAAATCTCAATATGGAGCAAAGTTATGTAACCAACAGAGCAGGTTCTATGGAAATCTTGGCTTATTTTAGACTATGTTCGTTTTCGTTAACAGATTGTCATTTGAATTTCTGGCCTATAATATAGCATTCTGAAGGTATGAATTCTGTGTAAAACAAAGCTGCAGTAGCTTGTGTGATAAAAGGTCTTTAAAAAACACATAACCTTTTTTATGAAAACATTGATTCATGCTTTTATTCAAGTTACTGACTTTTGGATATTTTCTGTAAAAGATTGCAGTTCTCAAGTTTAGTGTCTAAGGTCACTAGATAAAGACATTCAGAAAAATCTGGATGTAGACAACTTGTGTAGTATTGATGGCCAGTTTTTAATATTGAAGATGGGTGAATATCTCTGCATGCAAATCAGTGACTGGTGAAGTGTCTGTTCATGAAGGTTTATACTAATACCTTTTCTGTCTCAAATAGTAAGTATTCTTTTGTTTACTTGTTCTGAGATGAAAATCAGTAATGATTATTCACCTTTTTTTTTTCCACATAATTTTGGATTTTGTTTGTCTTTTCTAGTTCATTTGCCTTATTCCTATAGTTGATAGCAGTGGTTATTTTCTGCTTCTCATGACATAGGAGTGAGAAAATGTCTCCATTGTATAACAGTTGCAAGTATTTTGGACTGTCTTCCTAATCTAGTTTACTTTCTACCCCAAATAAATTTTGAAAAAAAATCAGATTTTGACAGTATTTTAACAGATTCCTGAGAGTGCCTGTTTACTGCAGACAGATTTCACTCTAAGGTATTAGCCATTTCCAGTTGATTTTTTCTTGCAAGAACTTCAGCCTGCTCTTATCTTGCCTTCTTGCATCAGTATTTTTCTACAAGATCTTTTGGTTTTCCCTTTGCTAATTTTGAAGTAGCTCAAACATATTTCCAGGCTGTAACAAGCCCAGTGTGCCATATGGAGGTTGATGAGTAGCAGAATTTTTTGGGAGTCTTTTGCGTTGTGAAAAATGAAGTTACTTTCCTCTTTCAATGGTGGTGTTTTGGCTCACGTTTTGCTAAAAAAAAAAAAAAAAAACCAAAACAAACAAAAAAAAAACCCAAACAAACATTTTTTGATCCACTTTTACTTTTTGATTGTGTAAGTATATACTCATCTTCTACAGGATGTCACAAGTTTTTTTTCTTAGAGGTGGAATTAGAACATTTTGGATTTAAAAAAAAACAAGAAAAGGACAGCTAAAATGTAAGTAAAATCTGGTAAATAAGATAATGGTTCTTCTGCGTTACAAAAGAAAGAAGACGGTGTAGACTGCTGCCTGTTATAAACGGCAGTCATATTTGGAAAGTATGATATACAACTTTTCTTGGCCAAGATGCAAGAAACACAAATATATTAATGCACTCTGCTGTCATGTTGAAATCTCTTTGAGAACAGTTTCTTCTAAATCTGTAAGATAGAAGTTTTGAGTGTGTGTGTTCTCTCTTGTACGCACAAAACTGCAATCCGTTTCTATCTTTTCCAGTGTTAATGTGTGTTAGGTGATGCACTGAGATGCTTCTCAGTACTTAGGTAATGAAGTTGTATAATGGAGTACTATTGTACCCAATTCTTTATTAATTCTGTGTAAAATATACTAGTATATTTAACAATGTGTATTAAGACTAATGTTTTTAACATGCTGTGGTAGCTATCTTGCACATTAATATAAATTTAATATTATTTATTATAATACATCCGTGTTTTTAAAACATTGCTTGAGGCAAAATATTTTTTTCTGTATTTTTAAAGAGTAACTTCAGCTTAGAGTAGTAAATGTTTTTCACCTGTTATAACTGCATTTTTTTTTTTCTGTGGGATTTAGATGCTGAGGACTACCCTCAGCAATTGAGTGCTCTCCAAAAGATGTAAAAGGGAAATGAGGGAAGGCCCCACAAAAGTTGAAGATCTTTCTTGTTTGCTCCCAAAACAAAAAGCAGAGAACAGAGATGTAGTGCATGGAGGTTTTTCCGAAATATATTCCTATACTTTTGCTGTTGGTTTTAAAAGAATTGTCCCTATTTTAATATTGATACTTCCTTTACAATCTTATTGAAATTGTGGAAATATTTAAGAAATGCACTGGACTAATAATAGATCTTTTTTTCCATAAGGGACATGGGAATTTTTTTTTGTCAGCAGCTGTAACTATCATTGCTACTACCATTAGGAATATTTTTCCAATTTGTAGTGTTTACTGGAATTTATGTATCTGCATATATGTTTAATGCAGTACATATTCCTGTTTTTACTGTTGTGATAGGTTTTATAATGTTTAGGTTATTTTAATGATGCAACCTAGTGAGACATCTCCGTCAATGCTATTCTTGACTTGACTCACCAAGGAGGAAATCAGCTTTACCTATCTGCTCTGTCCCTGTTAGAATAGTTTTCTCAAAGACTGAGTCCTGTTGACAGCTATTAAACCTAATGCAAATTCTTCTCATTATACTAAAAACACATCTGGGTAGTTTCCTGGACGCTGCATGTTTTATAGCTATGTTTGCTTTAGTTGTTATCTAGTTTAATATATTTGCTTGTGTTATTTTGTGTGAGGTAAAAGAGCTTTGTGAGAGGTAAAAATGATATCTCCTGGGTGGGAGCTGTCATTCAGTTTGTAGAATTCTTGAGTAGCTGAGGGTGGAAGAGATCTCTGGAATCATCTAGCTATGACGTCCAGCTCAGAGGAGGGATTAGCTCTGGATTTACGTTGCAGTGCTCGGGAACACACAGAAATCTTGTATTTTGAAAGAAGATCAGTATTTTTCATTTAAAATTATATATATGTGTGATGGAATAAACAAACTATTTTGGAATATTGTTAATTTTTGGATCTTACAAATAGATCTTAATTGATGGATAAACCAAAGAGGGAAAGGTGACAAGAGGGGTGGCTGGAAGAGAAGGGTTTCATTACTTTGACTCCTTGCTGGCAGCTTATCTTCCAGTGAGCTAGTCACTGGAGTGAAATAGAATATTCTGAGGAAAAGACAAAAAAAATGCACAATCAAAAGTAGCCCCCACATTTTAGTTTTGAGTGCCAAATTAGCAATTTTAACCACTTGTATGATTTATGTCTTTAAAATACAGGAAGCTACAATTTTGTGTAAGGTTTAAGGGTCTTATGCCTCCTGGAGAGGCCTTTGGAAATATTTTTTCTTCTCTAGAAAGAACTTAATGAAATAAACCACTCCAGAAGTGAGTAATGAATTCTAGTAAGAGGTACAGAAATATCATACCTATTTTGACAAAGTCTGCTAAAGAATAGAATTCAGTCTCCATGTTAATGAAAACAGGTGAGAATCAACAGCACTGTGAATTACATTTTGCTCCACACACAGAACCTAGATAAAGTGCTAAATAAGTTACTGATTTTAATGTACAAGTTTAAGTTTATGGGGTAAGTGGTGTTCTTTTTTTGATAAGGTATTTTTTTGATGCTGTATCTTAGAGTTATTTTGGTCACCATTCTCTAGCTGAAAGGTGAGTGAATAGTCCTGTGTTAATTGTGAAGTGCATCTCCTGGCCACAAACACTTGAAGAAAACTGTATGATCTGTCATCTTATATTTCTGTTGCTATCTTGTTTTTTGCAGTTCTAAAATATTCCATGCCATATTTATTCCATACCATAATTTTTTGACAGTTTTGTTACCATGAATATTGCATCATTTGGAGACAAGATTTTCAATTTTCTTTGGGCTGCTGCAATTGCAAGGCCTGTTTCCGTGGAAAAATGTAGTATGGGTTTGTCAGTTAAAAAAAAACGTTTTATAACTACTTGTATTTTTATTTTCAGTGTGAGAAGGTAATTGCATCTGATACATTCTCCTGTATCAATTCTTAGAGGTCTTTTCAAAACAGTTAGTTTAATGGCTTTATACAGTGAATTTAAAAATATACTAATATATTTAAAAAAGCAGAAGAATCATCTGGGCAGTTCTCTGTATACTTAGACTACTGATACCAGTGATGACTGAGGTGTAAGAACATTATACATGATATACCTCAAATGCTCAAGGAACCTTGTTTCTAATACTTAAACATACTATATTAAATGTACAATATAGATGTAATTGGAAAACTGGGTGTATTCAATATTGTCTGTGTAAGTCTGCTTTTTACAGTTGACATTAAAATGAGTTGGAATTGTGAGGAAATCTCATCTTTAATGCTTGTACCTAAAGTAATTAGGAAGTATAATGCTATAGTTGCCATCATAGTAGTTTTTCTAAAAGCAAATTATTCAGATGAATCAGACCATTTTGCGGGTTTTTTTGCAGTAGTGTGTTCTGCATTATTTTAGAAGAATCCTGCAACAGAAGTAATTTGGAAAGCTTTCTTTTGAGTCCTGTAAACAATTATCCTTTTACAATAGGATATTGTTCTTTGTTTGCTTCTCTTTGGTTTTCTTTGTTTTGTTTTGTTTTTTTTTTAATTCTTCCTAAAGGTTAAATTACGCTTTACTACACACTTCTCTATCTTACAGCTTTCTTTTCCCCCTATAATTGCATATCATCCATTTTTCTTGTTCTCTTCCAGTTTAAGTTGTTTTCCCAGGTACCAGGTGACTTCAGAGGTTCTTAATCACCTCCCTACATATTTCTCTAGTAAAAGTTTAGCCCTTCTCTCTTGCTGCTCAATTTTAACTCCCTGTTACGGGTAGTTCTTGGTGGCTTCAGGGAAGGGGCTGAAGCAGACTGCTACTCAACAGAAGAATGGGCAGTCGCATAGTGAGGAAAAGAAGCTCTGAGAAGATAAATCTATTGTTATGTTCTGCAAAGGGTTTGAGTATCCAAGAAAAGCTCTCAGGTGGGCTGGAAAATCAACCAGCCCTGTTTCAGGGGGCTGTCACCTCTGACTGTTGGTATTCCTCTGTATTTTGGGCAAAACCCATGGAAGAGTTGACCTAATTTACCTGCAATAACTTGTTTATGCTTACATAGTAAATAGCTGTCTAGGACATGACTTGTGTGGGATAGCACTGAGTTTTTGTTATCATCTGGACTCCTGCAGATACAGGTTTTGGCAAATTATCCAAGTACATGGTTTTTATAGTTAGTATGTCAAACATTCAGTTACATTAATGATATATGCTGTTAGTTAACGTTTGAAATTGAGTATTTTCTCTGACAGGGGGTTTGTCTTAAATCTGCTAATTCTGTGTTAACAGTATAGAAGAATTTTCCTGTGATGAAAATTCAAAAGAACACAATAAGTTGTGAACACGCAACAGTAGGAATAATAATAATTCTTGTAAGCACGTTGATTGACAGGCAGCAGCAATCATAAGGAACATTTATGGATCTTAAGTCTACAGCTGAAATGGCTTTTATATGGTGATAATTCAGCACCAAGATTAGGGCTACAAGATGGCAAATAATTGCTTCATGTTTTTTTGTTAGAAAGGTTAGACATAACTAAAAAAATAAAAATTACAAATCCTGCCCCTCTTGTACTTAACTGAAGACTGGTAGCATTTCAAGCTGACAAAAAATGGTTTATTGCTAGGAGGAAGCGTGGTGTGCTTTTTAAAAACGTGTATGTTATAGCTTGCCAGTGCTTCTGTCCTTTGCAAAGAAAATGAGTTAAGTACTAGTAACTAGTACAGTTTTATAGCTCTGTACTTAACGTTCTTATCTGGCTGGTATTTTACTTAACCCTGCCTTATATGGCACATTTCACATTAAAAAAAGAAACAACCAAACACCAACTTGTTGAACCTGAGACGTATCAAGAAAGTTACGTGCAGTAATTCAAAATCTGGTACTTTCCCTTGTAGCTAGAGAGTATCTCACAGCTGTTTGTGGCATGTCCTGTTTTCACACATGCAGAGTCTGATTAATGTAGGCTGGTACCCGCGGTGGTGTTCTGCCATGTTGGGCCCAGGGACTGACAGTAGGGATGATATACCACTTTTCCTTCTGCTGCTTTATGCCAGGGCCAAGGTGTAAAAGCAGACTAATATCAACAAGGTTGTGTGCTGATTTTGTGACTAACTCATTGGTATAAATTTGTGGGTATGATTGATTCTAATAGGGCTGCTGATTTTACTTAAAATTTTACTTGACATTACTGTGAAAAGTCTGACAAAGTAGTTGCGTGTTCTGTTATAAAGTTTTAATGTGGCTTCTAGGGTCTGAAGAAGAGGTCCTTCTTAGTGTTCATCAATGGCCGTTCATAGCTGGACCTTAAAACCTGCCTGTGTCTTTTAGTTATGAGGCTGTACTTTTCCTCTCCATACTAAGCCATATTCTTTTGAAAATAGTGTATAATCTTCTTATGTTAAGTACATTTTCTAGGATAATATGAGTTACTAGAAACAAAGTTACTGACCTGAGAGCCTTTTGTCATGACAAATGACAGTTTCCCATACCAGATATTTTTACAAAACTATTGACTCTGTTTTGTCAAATATTGGTGTCTGCTGCTTCAAGCGTGTGAAGATAGAAGACTTGTGTTTGGCACCCCAAACATAATTGAATGAAAAGGAGTTTTGTGAAACCATAAAAATACTTTGAATGTATTTTGATTTGATTAATATTTCCGTTTAAAGGTTGCTTTTAGCAAGACTGATTCAGTTGCCTAGTATATGGAATTGTTTTCAAAGTGCATCTGAATTTACACTCTTAAATCATAAGTGGAATGATTTTCAGAATCAGGTAAATTTTTTTGCATATGCTTATTCCCAGCACACGTGTGTTCACTCAAGAGTGGAATATACATTAACATTCTTGCAGAAAATTCACGAGAAAAAAAATTACGGTATAGGTTTCATTAGTTTTCATTTTGAACTGTGAATTTGCTTCTATTTCATCCTTTTGATGTCAACAGTAATACTAAAATCCCTTGTAATTATCTGTGATAGGTGTACTTTTGTCTTCTCCTAAGTGATGATTTTTGCCACTCTGGATACTATCTTTTGAGTACTGTTTCACAGCAGGCCGTGGTTCATGATCAGTAATGTCGGAACTCTTGCTGTTGAATGACTAAGCATCAATTGCATCTGGACCAATTTGGCATGTTATTTGTCTGTTGAGTATAAATGCATGTTATGTAGTTTATGTTGATACACAGAATCACACAGAATCGTAGGGTTGGAAGGGACCTTTGGAGATCATCTAGTCCAACCCCCCTGCCAGAGCAGGGTCACCCAGAGCAGGTTGCACAGGAATGCGTCCAGGTGGGTTTTGAATGTCTCCAGAGCTGGAGACTCCACCACCTCTCTGGGCAGCCTGTGCCAGTGCTCTGCCACCCTCAAAGTAAAGAAGTTCCTCCTCAGTAAAGAAGTTCCTCCTCAAATGGGGGAACTGCATATTTACACTGATTTCAAAAGGATGGTCAGTATCTGAACTAACATATCAATAGCATGATTTATCAAAAAATATGCTACCACCAAGTTAAGTCAAAACTATTGAAGCAAAGATGACATGGCAAATTGAGTTTATATACCACAATATAACACATCAGAGCTTGGTTTCCAATCAACACAAGCATTTTTGAGTCACGAAACCAGATGGACTGTATTATTGAACCACGGCCTTCAGGCAATACTGCAATAAGACATCTTTATTTGCAGTTAAAATGTAAATATACTTCTTAATGAAAACCACTGCATAAAGATGGATTCATTTGCAGTTGATAACATAACTATTTGGGAGATTTAGACTGCTGCATCTTGATAAATGAAACTTGTTATGTATTCTTAACCTTTAGCATTATGCAAAAATGTACAGCATGCTATATTGAACTTGCTATTCCATTTAATTTTATAAAAATGGGAGTATAGTTAACTTTATTCCTTGTATCTTTTTTTAATCAATGGAAACTTTTGAAACTTGAAAATTTTTATTAATGGGAATGTTTTAAGTTCTAAGAATGATAGGTTGACCATGAAAACTATGTTTACTTTCAGAGAGAACAGGAATTGAGAATGGGTGATATGGGTCCTCGTGGAGCAATAAACATGGGAGGTAGGGATCCAAAGGAAAAAGGCTTTTGTAATGTAATATTTCTTTTTCTTTGGGACTGTACATGATACTCAAGCACTATTAATTAGTGACAACTACTGGTAAAAAGGAGTAAACAGTATTAGGAAATAAAAAACCTCACATATTTTGCTTCTCAGCAGCTGTTTTTTTTCCCAAGGTGTATCTTGATTTTATTGATTGCCTGTGGGAGAAAAAGACCATGTGCAAATTAGGAGAAACTAAAAGGCAGGGAAAGGTGATCTAGAAATTACCTGATACAAAAGAGGAATTTTCTGTTCAAAAAGTATTTGGCATTCTTTTGGAGGGACCATCTGTTCAGAGAAGTTGGGACTGTAATTGCATGCAGTGAAGTGATGTAGAGCTTAAAATTGGTGAGTTCTGTTCATGCACCTGAGAAAAGATTAATGAATAATGTGGCTGGTGTTCTGCTAACTTATTGGAAGTCTGTATTTGCAAATATTCTCAGTTCACTTTTGTGACTTGAAATATTGCCACTGCTAAACCTGCTACCGTGAAGTCTAGAAAAGTACGTTCTTAATAATTAGACCTTGCTCTGTATATGCAGGCTGAAACAGTTTGGAATCTTACTTATCGAGAATATCTGCTTTTAAACAAGACTAAAACTTAAAATTATTTCTTAAAAAAAAAAAACCCAAATCTTACTAAACTTTTTTAACTGTTCAATATATATTTCTTGGAACCTTCCTGATGTTCATTTAAAATAAATTTAGATGATAATTTTAAGAAAACTTAATACTATTTTTGTGTATTTTAAATTTGAAAGTATATACAAAACTTAGTTAACATTTTTGCTCGACCTTTTGAGTAATGAGAATTTATAGACTAAGGAATCTGCTCGGTCCAGATTTTAAAATACATTATTCACCATTTCCTTGCACTTATTGAGGCATGTTTATAGTTGCAAAATAGAAATAGACCTTTTCTTTCCATCAAGATGAAGAGCTTTAAAAATAATTCTATAGGAAGACATTGCAAAGTTATCTACAAATAACAAGCTGAAGTATAAATTGTGACTAAATTTTTTTTATAGTTGTACTTTTTGCATATTATTGCAGTCTACTTGAAAATTTCATTTAATTAGGAAACTTTGTAAATATTGATACTGTGCCAGTTGTCTAGATCCACAAGATACACTTTTTATGTACAGATTTTAAGTGTGTATTTATAGCAATCATTCACAGCCTTTTTCTTGTCAGGTTTTAATACTGAACACTGATGTTTCATTATAGGCTTACTTTGCAAGCTTTGTCCTATGACTTGATTTTAAACTTGATACAAACGCTTTTAGAAATAAATGTGTAGTTCCAAAAGGATTTAGAGTAACAGTGAACTATTATTTTAAAAAGGGAAAAATATCCATAGCAAGACAGGTAAAGGTAGTGTTTGTTTCCACAGCATTTGGATTTTATCTCACTGGAGAGATTTTGTTTTTTTTTTTTTTCTCCAGCCCATTAACACCCCCCCCCCCCCCCCACCCCCAACCAAAAAAACCTGACCCCAAAAACCTGCAGTAGACCTTTAATTGTTGATCTTAGCATACTCTCTCAACATTTCTCTTAGAATTGCAACTTTATTTTTAACTTGCCTTTACCTGTGCCATTTGCAACTTTCCATCATGTGGGACAGTGGGGAGCTGGAGTATCTTCAGTAATGGAAACATCTGCATGATAGCATTATTAGAAAGCAAGGTACCTCTGTGACGGATTTAGCATTGGGCTGACTTGCGCAGGACCAGTCATTTTTACATTTTCTGCAGCAAACACGTTCTAGAATAGAATCTATATGCCTCATCATAGCACTTAACTGGATCTGTAATGCTAAGTGCAGCTGATAAACTTTTAAATAAGGATTTTTTTTTCTAAATAAGGCTTTTTTTTTTTTGGAACTCTTTGTGATAATGAGGATTATTGACTATGCCTTGTTGCCAGCTGTGCCAGACCTCGGCATGTGCAGTTCAGACACCTAGTGTCTACTTTTTCAGCCCTCAAGACAGCAGAAAAAAAGACCTTTTTTTAGTGCCTCTATTGTGGCGTGAACACTGACTGCTTTTCATCTGTTGCTGAACCTGATCCAGTGAATTAATGGTTTACATCAGTGTCTCACCAACAAGAACGGGCAATCGAGTGCTTAGCTCTTAGGGTCTGCTTTGGAGCTAGGAGGACCTCTGAGGTATAGCTAAAATGCCACTGTGACCTCTCGCTGAAACTCTGCAGGGCCCCACTCTCTCCTTGCGTTATACTCCCCGGTTGTCCTCCTGTCAGAGCTGACTGCCTGAAATTTGCTTAATAATACAGAGGTTTGATAGTATAGGTTGCTATACCCCACCCTGGAAGCATATTGGGTGCGTTTGTATGACATGGAGGATAAGAACTTCAGTTGAAGGATAAGCAAACACTACCTGTGTGAGGCCAGCTGATTAAGTTTAATTAGGCTGGTAAGCAAGCCAATAACAGATAATTAAGCATTGACTGCACTAAGCACTGCCATCGTGATAGTCCTGCAGAGTACTTCTAGCCTATGAAAATAAAGGTTTATCCTTATATTGACGGTTTAGACTTCTTTTCCTTCTGTATTTGGTTACTGAATGAATGACACTAAAAAACAGTTTTAGGACATATTCAACTGTAATTCTCTTGAATTGCAGCACAGTCTTCTACCTGCTACATGAACTGATCGTGCTTGTGGCTACGTAAGAAGCATCCAACTTGTGCATACCTTTGTTTTGGTTTAGGGTCATAGGGAGAAGAGGTCTTGGAGTTTCTCATTACTAAGCTCAAATGAGTTCTGCTTTTCAAAATTATAGCATTTTTCTCTATTGCTTCTAATAAACTTGTTTAGCACTTTACATGTGCTACTGTGTTGCATGGATTGTTTTTGCTAAGCAGCTTGCAGTTGGCATAATGTATATAGTTAAGCCAAGGCCTGCAATTTTAGTAGCAATATGTTGGATGCAGTGGTTTCACTGACTGCTGTGATATGTGTATACTCAGGGCAGGTAATAAAGAGGCAATTTTGCTTACCTGCAAATAGTCATAGTACTGCATCTGCTAAGTTGCCTGCTTACAATGATGTACATTTATATATTCATTACTAAAGAAGTTACAGTTGTGATGAGAGGTGAGGTTGATTTTTTTTTTAATAAAAATAACAAGTTTATTAGTCTAGGAACATGTCAGTTTTCTTGATAACCTTGTATGTTGTCATGACTTAAAATGTAGATTAGATTCCCAAGGCTCGTCTTCTTCCATTATCAAATTTTGGATGCACGCTTTTGGCTGAAAAGGGTGGATTATTGGTGGTGGTGTGGGGGAAATGCATCACCACCAATCTTAAAGTTGATGATATTTCATAATAGCAGATGTAAATGATATATATATAATCAGACACTTTTCTTTCTTATAACAACGTGAGAAAATGTTATGAAGGCAGTTTTACCTACCTGTTGAATTATGTTAGTGGGTACTGGCAGAGTGGTGTTTCCTAGGGCAATATTACAGCTGAATGATCTTCTGAAAATATGCTTCTAAGTTGTCTTCTGCCTCTTATGTGAATCAGAATTTTGGAGGAGAGCGTTCTGTCACTTTCAGTTCTAACAAAACTTCTCTTGGTTTTCATGTACTTTTACTACTATAAATTAAATTTCAATGTAAGATTTATTTATGCCATATTACAAATAATTTATTGTGAATTTGTGTGCCATCTTTGGTATTGCTTTTAGATGTTAGATTACTACACTGTAACTCTATATACAGTTAACATAATACTGGTAGAATAGTTCTTGCAAATGTTTATTTATATGTTATGATTCCTAAAAAGCCAAATTACCTTATAGCTGCCAATTACTGCAAAATCACTTGAGTTTTTTTGTGAATTTGTAGTGTGTATACTGCATAGATATGCTATATGAACGCTTCAATTCCTGCACATAAGCCATACAGCTATATTTAGCTTCAGGATATTTAGTTCAGGATTTTCAAATACATGTGTCAGATTATGTAATGCAACATAACAGGGATTAATCAAAATCTGTTTAAAAGCAGATGGTTGAGATAAATGTACAGTCTCAAAGAATATTTTTTTTTATTTCAAGTATTGGAAGTTTTGTACATTTGGCTTTTTAAATATTGTAAATTGTTTGTTTATTCTTGTAAAATTCAGATAGGACAGCTCTAAGTATAGATTGTTTTGCATAGATGCGTTTAGCCCAGCACCTGCTGGTAACCAAGGCCCTCCTCCAATGATGGGTATGAATATGAACAACAGAGGAACTTTGCCTGGCCCTGCAATGGGTCCTGGTCCTTCCATGGGACCAGAAGGAGCTGCAAATATGGGAACACCAATGATGCCAGATAATGGAACAGTGGTAACGTATCACAAATTTAATTACTTTGAATAGCTGTCATGTCTCATGGCCCATTTCTGTTACCAAAGATATTTTCACACTCAGGAAGAACATGTTATGTGTGTTGAATCTGTTAAAAGTAATTGGTAAAACTTGTTCGTGCAAATAATTTACAAGACAGAAGGGAAATCTTTATTTGACTTACTGTGAAAATCCTGCTTCCCTTAGGAATGGGGTGAGTTCGTTGATAAGTAAGCAGACTTTGAACTGATGTTAGAATATATGACGCTTGTAGCAATACTTCATGTGTATGACCTGTCATGAAAAACTCACTGAGAGAAGGGCATCCCTTCTGTGAAATGAAGGAACATCATACCAGAGTTATCTGTAAATTTAAGCATTTACTTTTTTTTCTTTTGTGAAATTAAATTGTATATATTAGCTTGTTGGGGGTTTTGATGAACAGTTCAGTATTAGAAGCTACGTAGTGTGAAGATATCTTTGTGTGAACTATTTAATTTTTTTAAAGCAACTTCAGTGGTCTTTGTATTTCCTTTCTAACACTGTTGAAAGCATGAGATTATGACAGTAACTACTCCACTTAGAAAATAAGTATGCCAACAGCTGTTAGGGATAACTATCATATCAATACAGGAAAAATAATATTGCCCAGTTCCCAAGGGTGGTGGGGAATATCTTGTATACAACTGGAATTTTTTACCAAGAGTAGATACGCCATTGGAATGCAGTTGGAGCACTAGCCATTTTTGCTCTGTTCTCATAGCCGATCACTTTTCCTAGCTGTAATGTCTTATGTAGAGAAACAACTGTATAATTTTGAACCTGATTTTTACATAGTTTTCAATATTGTTCTCTAAATGGATATTTGGGATGTTCTAGTGGTGGTGTGATATAAAGGAGAACACAGAAGCATTTTGTAGCAATATTTTTTTTTTATATATGCCTTCTCAACAGTATCCATCTGCGATTGAGCAATCTGTATAATGAATCATGGACAAAATCCTTTGTTACCTAGAGGAAAATGAGATTTTGATTGAGTACAAAATACATAATGAGTCTGGTCTTTATCAGTTAAAGGAGAGTATCTCACTTCACATCATAGGAGCCAGCTCATTTTATCAGTTATATCACAAAACCGGGGTGGGGGAGGTGGGGGAGGAAATGCTTTTCACAAAATACTGTTTTCAGAGATGCTTTTGATGGGGACCACTGTGTTACTGGTCACCTCTGGAACATTCTCTTGTGATTATATAGACACTGAAAAAGAGGTGTAATGAAAAGAACGTGGTATTGTAAATCATGGTGTCTGTCTCAAACTGTTGTTTTTCTACAAAAAGTCATTCCAGGTATGGAAATGTAGAGAATATACTGACACTTCAAAGTCCATGTTTTAAAAAAAAATATTTTTTTACTTCCATTTTCTTCTGCACACTATTGAAGGACAAATTAGATGGGGGTTTTGCCTTTTTTTTTTCATTTTGGACTTTCAAAGTTTTTAATTTGGAGGGCAGGTCCCTACAGAAAGGCATAGCCTTATTGTATTTTTCCTGTTGTTGGAAAGACACTTTAAAGATCTTTGAGGGCTGTCTACTAAACCACTGTAAGAGTTAATTTCAATTTGCACTGAAGGAAATGGAGAATATGCTTTATAGACCAGAAATACGGTTTTTATTTTTTAAATCGGATGTTTTTCGGAAGTCTTTTGGGGAAAGTTGGAGCAATTGTCTTTTTGTTCCACTGCAGTCTTTTGAAACGTATTGTCTTTGAACATTTTAAAAATAGCTTTTTTTTTTTACCCCATACTTTATTGTAGATAGCTAATTACTGCAGTTTTCTCATTAGCTGGAGAGAGGTGTCCTTGTTGGAAAGAAGACTTGACTTTTTGTTCAAAAGTCAAATGGTAAAAATTATCAGGAGAATGCAATAAGCTGTTTGTTGAAATTAATATCCATTGCTAACAATCTGGCATGAGTTAAAGATTTTTTTTTAATAATTTTTAACCAGTGCTGCAGATTTTTAGGTACTTTGGGACAGTGGTAGATCTTTATGCAGCTTTTGAAGTAACTTTTTTTCTTATTCAATGTCAAATTTTAAACAATGCACATACATACAAACGTGATCTAAGATATATTTTTATCTATACAGATATAATGCTATTTTTAAATAATATATATACACGAATTAACAGACTTTAGAACTGTTGAGCTCTACTGCTGTTACTGGAGTTAGACTTTCAGAAGAATTCTTCTCTGATTCGGGCATATAAATAAAGCGCTAGTCTTGAATGTTTTTGTCAAACTCTGAATACCTGGGCAGTTAATGTAGATCTTTGTACAAAAGGAATTTCTTCTGAAAGCATAACTGTCCTCAGCAGGCAAATGATGAGTTACTTCAAGATATGAGTGTACCATATATCTGTGCTTTTAATGGTTTATGTTATATTGAGTATGATTCTATGGGTTAATGTTTTAAATTTCATAATGTGGGGTTCTATTTTTAAACATTTGCATAAATACTGAACTATAAGTGCTCAGATGCATGTTTTCTGTTTTAGGTCTTAATTGCTATAGCTAATAAATCTGTGTAAGCACATATACCTTTATTAATATTAGGCACAGAACTAACAAAAATAAGCGTGGAACATTAACTGGATTTTCATAATATATTGTTAATTCAGATTAAGCTTTAGATATATATCAAGTTGTTTTTAAACTAAGCGTAGTCCAGTTATGCATTTTGTCACTAGCTGTGTTAGTTTATTTGGACTGGGTTTTGAAAGTCTTAACTAAAGATTCCTAGTGCCATACAAAAGACTGACTCCAGATAGTATGGACTGAAATATCCACAGATATGTGGGTATATAAGTCTTCAGGTTATATTGCTATTAAAACAATAAACCTGCAGTCTCTAGAAATACAAAACTGGGGTTTTTTTTTCCTAGTTTGACAATGTTTCTGTGTCTTAATTTATTTAAGGGAGAAGCATTGTAGTTGGTATGTGAGGCAGAATAGGGCTCAGGTATAAAATTATTGTTTGCTGTCTCTTCTGTTACATAGAGAATATGTATTGCTTCAGTCATGCTTGAAAGGATGAAGTTACATTCAGCACCAGAGTTGGTCTTAATACTGAATTTTTTAATTTTTAATTTACTTTACAAAGTTGGAGCACAACATTAGCGCTCTTTAATTTCCAGCTCTTTTTCCATAATAACTAATTTAATTGCTCCTTTCTTCCCTCTATGTGTGATCCTGATTCTGCTGGACTATCTGCTGAACTTCATGACATCACCACTTGTGGTTTTTGTTGTAACTCACATTTGGCATGTTCCAAATGGACTTGTATTAGCATAATGAGAGATTCCCTCAAGGAGGTCCATCACAGATGGGTTCACCTCTGGTTAGTAGAACAGGCTCTGAAACTCCTCAGCCTCCAATGAGTGGTGTAGGTGCCGTGAGTGGTGGACCTGGTGGCTTTGGTAGAGGAAACCCAGGGGGCAACTTTGAAGGACCTAACAAGCGTCGCAGATACTAAAACTTATTTCATTCCTTACTGTTTAGAAATTCCAGTAAAACTATACAGTGATATGCCTTTATAATTTTAGCTGTTACCTGGAAACGGTTTTATTGTTATTGTAGTCTTTAAAACAGTTTCTTTTGTAAAACTTTTTTTGTATTCAGTCATAGGCTTTGTAGTATAGAGAAGAAATGATGCGGATCATTATGTAAGGCAATGTGTTTGTGACTAGCAAAATACAATGTGTGACTATGCTGTAAAACGTGCAGTTAACTGATTACAATAAAATATAAAAATCACTTGAAAGGATTTTGGGAATGTTATTACTAATACTGGGTGAGAATAATTTTATGCTTAATTATAACTGGCATAATTTTCATTCTTATGTAGTTTCTACTATGTGTCAAGAAAGCTCCATTCTTAATAGTAATTCTTTTTACTGCATGTTGCAGTATGCAGTGTACTATGAGCAATTTATAACACAACTACTTTTGTTTTGACTTTTTGAAGAGCATCAAATTTTATACAAAGTGTTCTCAAGGATACTGTGTCCTTGCATCTCAGTCCCCCTTTGCAAACTTGGTCATAATAGGATCATCAACAGAGGATATCTGTTACTCAGATTATTGGAAAATGTAACTTGAGGGGGGAAAAAACACCCCACCTTTGGAAAGGAATCTGTATGTATGCTTTATTCATAACAGTACGAATGAATTTACCTAAACCATACTTGTACAGAAGAAAAATAGTGTCATCTGTGTGTTCAACTGATCGTTAAAGTATCTTGCCGTTGCAAGGAAGGAGACATTTGTGCGAGCTGGTTTGAAGCCTTCCACTGTGTAATGCATCATTATAAGTATACGTTTCCCCTAATGGTTGGTTTGAATAGAAGCAAGTCTGTTACTAATTATTAGCTGTTTAATTAGGAGGCAAGTACATGTTTTTCTGTTAAAATAATTGTTCATTTATAGTAGAGTAATATGCATTTAGAAGGATTGCACGTGAGTATTCTTGATAAATGTTTTACAAAAGGATGAATTTGAAAAATACCTGTTTCCAACACCACACGCTAAATTTGCTGATTGAGTCTTAAGAGAAAACTGATGATAAAGCTAATAAAAAGCTTATTATGATTCAGATTTTGTCAGTCCTGGAAGATGATGGAAAAGACCTATTGGTTCTATTCCTGTAATGGCAAGAAAGTAGGAATACTTTTGGTTAGTATTGCTTTTTTCCTGTGCAAAATAGTTGTAAAACATTAGTGTTCTGTTTTTATTAGTTCACTCACATTTTCAGAAATAGAAATTTCTAAAATTTATCTGCATGAATAGTGATACTAAATTTACTAAAAACTGATTTGAGATAACATGGTGCCCTAATTATATCGAAATTGTATGTACATAGCTCAAAGCATGGGATGCAAACAGAAGAGAGAGCATGTATGTGTTACTACTTAACATAGCAGTGATGGTGAATTGAATTGTGAGCAAATGGGTAACAGGAAAATTGTGGCATTGCTGGCATTTTGGAAGCACACTTACTTAGTTTTCCAGTGTTACATGGCTTAAAATAGAGATTGTTTTCATACAGTTCAGGAGTTATCACATGTGACATCTGTAACTACTAAGCATTTTCCTCTAGACTGTCTTTAATGTTGCCCCCTTTTGCTCGACTTGAGATAGATGCCACACTTTATAGTTTGTAATCCAAGAGTGAGTTAGGTTTAAAGTCTGAAATATTCTTTCTCCTACTTTATATATGTATGTTACAGCACTAAATCTTCCAAAAAAACCTCGCAACTGGTTTTACTTAGCCCACTGTTCCTAAAGCTCAACATTTGGGAAAATTGCTGGTTTTTCAGTAGGTATAAACTAGTGTTTGCATATAGCAACTACTTAAGCTCTCTGCTTTGGTGTACTGTATTCAGTTGAAAATGCAGTTTACATCAGTGTCTAGCAAGGTGCCTAGATTACTTCTGTCTCATATTTTCTGCCCTTGTACATGGCGGTTTTTTGTAGGGATTGAGAAAGCACTGGTGTGAGTTGGTAATTCTAAACTGTAAAGCTGAAAGGGGAACGTGTTTTAAATGTAACTTGAACTAGATTCAAGAGGTTTGTTCAGTTTTTCAAAGAAAAGGGCTATGTCATTCAGTCCTTTTGGCTAACTACTGTAGATTTGTTTAGATATATACACCCTCATCCTTCTAGTATCTGAGTGTGTTTCAGAAGTACATTAAACACACCAAATCTGCAAAAAGCGGTTCGTTCTTTGTTGCCAGCCTCATGCTATTTTGAGTGCATCTTTGTTGTGCTGCATTTTTGCTAGCAAGCAGTCGTATATATATATATGAAAGTTATTTTAGATTTTAATTAATATTAGTGACTTTCATTCTACAGTTGTGAGCTACCCTTCCTGTAAAACTTGGCTTGGATGGCTCTGCTGCATGGTAGCAGTGGATTTGTCTGCTGTCCTTACTGCAGAAAATCACCTCATCTCTTCTTAAATAGCCGGGAACCAGGCCTTGAGGTCCTAAAAAATAAATACTGAAATGTTGAATTTGGGCACACTTTATAAAGATTTTTTGAAGAATTCCTGTTGTAGCTGATGACAGGCTGCCAGATTCTGCTCTTAATAAAAGCTTTCTTAGGGCTGCCTGTCCATACTGATTGTACACAGCTCAACTGTAAAGGCAGTGATTTTCATTTTGCCATATGTCATAGTAACTGACTGTAACTATAAGATAAACACATAATTTTGTTAGAAAAGGAGTGGTCCCAATTTGATTCATGAAAATGGTATGTAGATACAGCCAAGGAGCGTTTTTGCTTGAAAGTGCTGCCCATATGCTGGAAGCGATTAATTTTTCTTGTTTGTCTTCTGGCCAGTTAGTCTTATCATTTTTTCTGTGTATGCATATACTTAAGTTTTTAACTGTCTTTGGTTGGTTTGACTAGAAAGCACAGTGAAGTCCTCACTCTTTCTGCTCTGTACTGTGGTAAAACAAATAAGCTTGGAAAGGATATGAAATTGACAACTACAGTGGACTTACTTTCTGTTGTTTTCATGTTATTCCTGAAATTTCAGACTAAACCGCTTAATTTTCATGTGAGATACAATTTTAATACTTAAAGATTGCAAAACTTTACTATTTAAGTGAAAACAAACAAACATAAATAACCCACCACCAGAATCCAGCTTGTCCAACTGCATTTGCATTTATCACCTCAGTCATTTGAAGGGATGCTACTTGGAACTTGAAAAAAGTTAAATTCCTTTTGGTTGTGATTTAATTTCTTTGTAGTTCTGTCCAGTGTGCTCATTAGATAAAGCACATTGATATCTTGGGAAACCTGGTGGCGATTCAAATATATTTAACTATTCATTTCCTAAGAAAAATACAAATTACTGTGGATTACCTAGAAAGAAAATTCCTGACCGTAACTTGTTGTATTTATTGTCCACATCTATTTTATCCGTTTGGACATAAAGATACAATAAACTGGAGATTCTTATTAGAACAAAAGGTTATAATAGATGGCAAGAAGACAACATGAACTAAATGTTATGTTCATTTAATTTTAACTATAATCCAATAGGATTTTATAGTATGCATTCTTTGAGGAGCATTCTGGTCTAAAGTATACTGTCATATTTTAAAATATTATACCAAACTCATTTTTCCCTTTGGATTTTCACTTTTGATTTCAGATTCTTTTAACTTGAAAAATAGAATAATCTGTAATTACAAATTCTTTTGAAAGGTACTAAATGTAAATGCACTGACTTTTATGAAGTACTGATTGTTAAATGGTCATAATCTGCCTTGAAATAATTTGTATAAAAAAAGCTGAAATAAGCAATCTAAAGGAAGATTCTCAAGTTAAAACCAAAACCCCCTAGGCCTTTTGAAGGGAGAATATGCTTTGAGGGCAAATGAGTAGTGTGCTCTGATGGCATGAAGCTCATTTTACTTAAGCGTGTTGTGGAAACTAATTTTTTTGCATAATTCTTAATATTTAATTTTTTTTATAGCAAGTTGGATCATAGTTCTTCCCTTCTTGGTGAAGACAAGGCAAAATAAATGGCAATTGAACTATTAAAATGGTAGGGAAGGCTGGGTAGCCTGGCTGGGTCCAGTTTACATTGGACCGCAAATATGAATGGATTCTCAGTCCCGTTCCTGAGACTTAAAGTGGTGCATATCCATAGGTGGTTTTACGGAGTCTGCATCCAACATCTTCTGGTAGCTTGTGCTTGCGGCCAAGGCTGGGGGACTTGGGAGAGCATGTATTTCAAATGTGATTTAATTGTCTTCTCAGGAGCCCTGGATATATTAATTTGGGCACTGTGCTGTCGTTCAGATGCAGAACCATCTTGGATTTGGTGCTTTCCTCTCTTAGCTCACTTCTAGCATGAGGGAATACCAGTCCAAACTTCCCCAATTCTTGAACAGTGAGGTGGGAGTGAGTGTGTCGTATAAAAAATACAAAGGTTGGACATTACTCCTTTAGAACATTGGCTATCCAATGCTAGTTTAGTGGCAAATGTTGGACTGTGTTAACCCAAAAGCATTTGCCGCCTTAAAAACCCATTCAATGACATGTGGGAACATAATAACAATAGAAGGATTGACTAAAAACTCAGGTATAATTTTTCCCATTGGATTGGCTTTTTTGTTGCCTTTTGGGATATAGCATAAAATAGTCTTAGTAGGTGCTTTCACCAATGATGTTTTGCTGGTAAGAAGAAACCTGTTTTGTTAATAGTTTTGGGGTTTTCCCCATAAAATATTTAAAAATCATAGCTGTAGGCATTTTCAGGTTTGTTTTCACAGTAATCCATTAAATACTCAAGTTTACCAAAATTATCTATGTCTAAAATGTAAGTTGTAGAACAGATAAACTGAACATTCAATTTGCATGAAAACAATACTTTTGATAATTTTAAATGCATGGAAACAAGCCCTCAATGTGCTCATTTTCAATGGGATAGATTTAATAGGTCTTTTCCATCTTGAACTTCCTTAAGCTACTATGAAAATTAATATAATTGAAATTTGGAGATACTAATATTAATGACCTCAGACTGACTTCTAAAAGGAGTAAGAGATGAGTTTATTCAGAAAAGCAGTTTAGAACAGCAACCATTTTTTCCTAATTTTCCTAATTGTTCAGAGATAAGCATAGCATACTTACTTATGGGTAAAACTATTAAAAAAATTGCTTTCATATAATGATTATTTTATACCCAAGTCAAGTTAAAAGAAAAAAAATTCTTTGTAAATATGGGTAAAAGCTTATTGATTTGTATGTAGTCCCTCAAATAGAGGACAGAATGCTTATAATAAGAGGTATGAGATTCAAAAGGAACTTAACTGTGTTACTGCATACCTGCGTTGATAAGTTTTTTCCATTTGTTTTGGTAAATGGTTTATCTAGAGCTTCTATTGTTCCTTGTTTTGCTAGTGTGCTTTTATATCTTACTTTCTGTAGAGTAAACCATAGCTGTATAATTTGATTGAATTTACGTGTGAGCTGTATGCGGGACATTAAGTGCTTGACTGGAAAGAAGCGCAGTGAGAATAAAGATACTGTTCTTGCCTTCAATTTCTCAGTAAAAAAAAAAAAAATTACATAGAGCCTTGAACAGGAATAAGCATGAAAGATCCTGTATGTGAATTAAAAAAAGATGGGAGAGGGGGAATAAAGTAACATAATAAAAATGGGAGAAATGTGGTTTAATTTTATATCTATAGCAGATTCACAAAAGTAACTTTTATGCATGTTATACGTGAAAAGCACAAAATAACTAATTTTTAATGGAAAAGATGGAAATACCAGTTACATTAGTATCTTGGATTTTTTTAAACTTTGAGTTTAGTGTTGTGAAGATGGCCAAAGAATATCAGAAAAACTGAAATGAATTAATGTTCTGTAAAACTTTAATATTCATGGGATGTAGGGTGGCGTCACTGCAGTTGAATGTTTCTTCTGTGTTGTTATGAAATTGTTCTGTCGGACTTGGTTTTGGTGGCTGAATACAGCAACTGTATACAGCGTACACACCTCATGTTGTCGTAAGTATGAAACAGCTGATTTTAAGATTGTTAGCCTCTCATCAAAGCAGTGAGAATCCAGTCTTAAACTTGTGTCACAGCCAGAGAAGCACCAAACAGAAGATTGTGTAAAGGAAAATAAAATAGTGGATGTTTTATTAGTAATTACAGGATAGGATTAAGGTATTTTCATTAGGTTTTTTGCCTTAATTTCACTGTAATCAATTTTTTATTTATGTGAAAGTAATTTTATTCTCAGTGAATATTTGAAAGAAAAAGACCCAACCAAAACAAAAGATCCCTCCCCGAAAAAACAGTGCCTAACATCCCCCCTCCCAAGCAAAACAGGTTTTCCCTCTTTAAATAACCACATATACCTAAGCAAGTTGGAAGAGGAAATGTAGTAAATCTAAAAAGATGTAAAAACAACAAGGATTTACTGTAATTCTTTTTGCAGCTGTTTGCTCTTAGTGTTCTGCACATATTAGTGTGTTTCTTTTTTTTTATAAGCTCCATTACTGTTCATTATTTGCTGTAAAAGGATTTATTCTGCAATGTTGATGTTAAGGTTTAAATATTTTTATCTAGTGTAAAATTGCAGGAAAAAACCCTGCAGAAACTAGCTATCGCAGTACTGTAGAATGCAGTCTTTGAAGTGCCAGCTGAAAGTGGTCTTTCAAGCTGCTTACAAGTGTTTTAAATATTTGTATGCTAATGGAAAATTTGAATTCTTTGTGTGCATATTTAAAATAATGATCCAGTCCATGCATTGCTGCAGATAGCCTTTTGCCCTTCTTGCTGCTTGGTCCTTCTTCCTGCCTGCTTTGTGCCACCCTCGCATCTCTGTGCCCATGCGGTGAGCAGGGTAAAAGAAACCCAGTGAAAATTACTGATTCTGCTCATTTCAGTGTGGAAGGAAAGAACAGCAAGGAGTGAGCAGTAGAGCAAGACTCTTCAGAACTGTCTGGATATAGCTTAGTTTGTGCTGTATCAACATCTCTGTGCCACATAGAGAATGTAATTTTATGTACGTGTTTGGATGACTTTTCAGTATTTCTAAGAAATACATAGCTTAGAACAAATAGGCGAGAAATACGTTGAGAGCTTTAGATCTCTGAATCACACAGTTATGTTTTACATTCTTAGTGATAGTTGGCCCAAGAGGGCAAGTACCTGAAGTAATGAAGAAAAAAAACCTGTACACTAAAATGTTGAGCCAAACTGTATGTGAGCTTGATCTGTCTGTTCACTTTCTGCAGTTGCCAAGAAGGTTACATGCCAGCCAGTAAAATATGGAAAATAGTGTTCTTCATGATTTCTCCAGGAAAGATGATATACACAGTTGCTTTAGAGAAGCAAGACTATTCACATGTACTTTGTCTTTGAAGAAAATGTGAACTGCAGTTACAAAGATGGGAAATACTGTCTTTTGAAATGTTAATGTTCTTCATTCTTTGATACAATAGCACCGAAGTGTTCCATATATTATGCTCCAATATTAAGGGAGAGAGCATGTGAAAGGTAAGCTGCAGCTCCAGTTCTAACCAACTTCAAATCACAAGCCTTTTCCAGAAGGCACAGAAAAAAAACTTTAATAATGAAATAGTAGTTCATCTTCAGTTTTGTTCCAACGTGGAACATCGTGCTTCTAGACCTTCCAGCATTGTATCAGTAGCAGTTCCTCATCTGACGTTTTCAGAACCAGAGCTGTGCCAAGTAATGCAAATAAAGTTTCTGCCTTAGCATGTGAAGAATGCAATTATTACATTTCAAAAACTGAATGTTCAGAGTTTTGAAAGAAAATGTGTTAAATAATTGTCATATATTGGATTACTGGTTTAAAAGTGAAAATTATGTTAACTTGGCAGTTGGGATGGCTATGCTTTAAGAACCATTTTGGTATATGTGCCAGTTTATCGTTGCCATGTTATGCTTTGTGTAGTTTTTGTAATATGACTTAATGCATGTTCAGCATCATTCTTGCATCACAGTTGTGTACAGTTTCATATTTTATTCACACTGCTGAATGCAAATGTCTGTAGAAGGGGGGTACTTAGAGGATTTGTTTAATAGTATGTAACTCGTTTAGGAGGAGTTTTCATTGCTAAGCTTGCTTTCTGTTTTGTGTTTGCTCTGCATGTTTTCTGCAAAATACGCTTTTTTCTATTGCATATGGGGAAAGAGTAGCAAGTCGTGAAAATGTGTTTATTAGGAAAGTAAACGGATGTCCTGGATGCCTCTTACTGCTTCAAAAATGACTGGCTCAGGGGAATAAAACCGCTTGGTATAGTTTCATGCATGATTACATCTAGGTTTTTTTCTTGCTCATGCACCGTTTCGGTATTAGTGTTAAAGATAAAAATTCTGAGTTTTAGTTTCCATAGATAGTCTGGTTTAATCACAAGCATGTGTACAAGAAACTAAATTTATCACAAATTACTTGATGTTTGCTCTGTATAGTACTCTAACTCCCCACGATGTATTAAACTTAAAAAAAACCAATTATTTTGAGTTTCATTGTTTTAAAGTGAAACTTTAAAAATTGTACTGAGTGAGAGTAAGCCAGTCCACTGGGGGGTGGAAGAAAGTACAAATCTCTGGAGAAATCATGCTCTTGTTTTGAGTTGCATTATGTTACTGGGCATGCATATTTTACTTTTTAAATTGGAACTATAGTGTGAAACTCTTTGTTATGAAGACTTAACAAGAGATATCATTTGTCTTATTAGTTATGAGTATTAATTGTAAGTTATAAGTATTATTTTATAAGTTATAAGTATTAATTTATTGTTAGCATCTTAAAAATAGAATTGGTTAGATTAGGCACGTGTACTTTACTGGAGATGATGGAATGTAGTATGAATATCAGAAAGAGGATAATTCAAGTGATTGTAGTTACCAAAGACTGATAGTATGTTGTACCTTTAAGCCTAGTTGGATAAAAACTGATATTGAGCATTATTCTTACTACCTTTGAAGTTAATTCTTTCATATATCTTTTTCTTCTTCCAGTTTTAGCTATAAACCTGAATTTCCCAGGTGTCTGATATTTTTGGGAAATAAATACTGATTTTAAAACTTTGCCCAGAATCTTGATACTACATTTGCATTTCTCCTTTGTTGCTGTGGTAGTCACAGAAGTACTCACAGGTTTGAAAACGTTCATCTGGATTTTTGGGGGAGGGTAAGGGATTGGTTACTGTATGTTGCTTAATCTTGAGGCCTCAGGTGGGAAAACTGGTAATGTAGAATCTTCTTCATATTATTGTAAAAAAAATTTAAAAAACCCCGAAATTGTTTAAAAATCTGGTATCTTCAGAACTTTCCAGTGTCAAGAAAGCTGAATGGTGTATCTTTACAGAAGGTGGAAAAACTTAATTTTGCTAGAGGTCGTGCATATTTATGAAGTATTTGAACTCTAAATCTTTCACTGGTCTGACAGTTGAGGACATCATGACTCAACTCTAACCTTCCATTAGTATTATGGTGAAAATTCTGCAAGCTTCTGCAAAACTTCAGAAGTGGTGTGAGGATGTAATGTCACATACTGACTATAGGATTGTGCCAAATCATTCATCTTTGAAGATTGTCACTGGCCTGCTCTGGGTATCCTTCTCCATTCCAGTTAGGACTTTGTTTCCTATTCTGTATTCCAGGGTGGGTTTTTTTTATTGTAAAAGGCTTTAACTTTTCCTGATGATGTGGAGGACGTAAGCTGTTTAAAACTTTATTTGGGGGTTGTAATATGGAAACGGGTTAAAGAAAAGAATCAGATGCACAGTAAAAACAGTTCTTTATAAGATTTCGCAAGTCATTACATACCTCTCCATAAGTGTTTTGTTAGTATATGAATATAATGCATGTATTCTTAACCTGTTGTGTTGTTAAAAAGGATTTATGGCTCTTACTGAGGGTGGGAAAAAATAATTAAATGACAGGATACATGGGAACTTAAAAAAAATAGATAGGTACCCATTCTTGACTCCTAGGTGTGTGGACATGCTAATGTGGAAAAGTAAAAGTAGGTAAGTGTTCTTCATGGATTTACAGGTGGGGGAGATAGTAATGTGGAAAAGCATGAGGATGTGGTTTGACCTCATCTTTCAGTTTTTCTTCTAAAAATTTGGAAGCTACCAGACAATTAAGAACCCCAGACATGACTCTTGGTAAACTTCATCTAAAATTCTTAAATGTTGTTTCAGAGTTCTGCTACAAATAAAACTAGTTCAACATAGGCATGCAAATGAAATACATGCTTTGATGGACAAAGTAAGTCTGAAAGCCTGTATTTCACTAAGATATGGAGAAGCATAGTGTTATTGGGGAGTTGGATATATTTTCTTTTAGGTTTTGTCTACATAACCTTAAAGGAACAGAGGTGGAACTTTATTAATGACATGCAGGGAAAGGTTAAATATACAAGACAAAACTGTGCTGGGAAAAGGACTGAAGTTCAAGTATATATAACTTAATCTACCGATGCTTCCGATGGAGGACTTCTGTCATCAGTTTAGAGAGCTTCTGCTTAAAAACAAATGCTGCCCAAATCTGGTCCTGCTCTCATTGCAGGAAAACGTCATCTTTGCTTTGATCGTGACAAAACAAGAACAGGACTATCAGGATTTAAGTATATGAAGAAAATAATTATCTTGCCACAGTGATAAATCTGAGTAGTTGAACAGTCAGCACCTGAGGTAGCTTGTCTGCTGATCAGGTACATGACTGACAGCCTTCCCCGGGCTTTGGATATGGTAGTACCTTCGGTTGTTCCAGCAGTAGCTTCACCTGCCTCGGTTAATGAAGTTCCTTTATGCTTACAAGGATGCTTCTCAAAGTCTTCATTTCTTCTGCTTAGCAAATTTCAGTCGCACAGTGGCAGCTACTGCAGTTGTGTGTTGAGGGTGGTATAGTCATGGAGCACCTGTATCAGCATTTGCTCTTGTTAGTTTACGCCTTTCCAGTTATAGCAGTGCGCTTCCAAATGTTACCTTTCATGAATTATAAACGTGGCATTCTCAACAAGGTATTGGTCTGAGCAAGCTTGAGTAGAGACTTAAGAAATTTTAAAAAAATACAAACCAGTTACACTTGTACTGTCAATGACAGAAATTCCTTTCATAATTCAAGGTGTGTAACAGAAAACAAATCTGTTGGATGATTATTGCAGTCTGATTCCGTAATTTTATAATAAAGAGGCGAAGACTTGGTTCTACCTCCAGCTGATGAGGTTCATCTTTAAACTATTTGTGTATCTGCATTTATTTTAGTTTACACAGTGTGGTGTAAACTAGAGTCACTCAAAATTTATGCATAAATATACCCTGTCAGAGCACAGTCAGCAATTGGGTGCTGATCAGATGCAAGATTTTGCAGAGCTTGGGATGAAAGTAAGTTGACTGAAATAGGTGGTTAAGTAAGATGGAAATAAAGTTGTGAAAAGGCAAGAACAAGGTTGAGCAGAATAGGAGAGCAAACTGAACTCTTTGAAGATGGTCCATAAAAAGTAGTGGAAGAACCTGATAACAGGTAAATGTTCTGTTAACCTTTCAAAGAAATTGATGCATCAGTATGCAGAACTTCGGTTTGAAATGCAGACTTCGTGGAGAAGCTGCTGCTTGCTTATGTGGAGTTTCTTTTTCAAGATGTAGTAAATAATGTTTGTAGTGTCTTTAAATGGATGGTTTTTCCTTGGGTACATCAAAGGTCATAAACAGGTAACTGAAGTAACAACTTTGTTTTAGCGTGTGTTCATAACCGTTTCCTCATTAATGTGTTGATACTTAGAAATTTGTCACCTGACATAATTTTGATGACTTATTTTTAAATGCATATTTTTAATGTGAGAAGTATAGTATGAGCTTGCATCTTGAAATCTGAACGAACTATGCTGAAAAATAGTGCCAACGGTCAAAATATTTGATTAAAAATATTTTAGTCTTAAACATGATGCCAGCTGACTGCCTTTGTATGTAAGATGATAACTTATCTGTTCCTTATCATGTGGTCTTGGCTTAGTTCAGTGCAAATGTAGTTTTAACATTAAGGCTTTTGTACTTTGTTCTCAAGTGAAGAAAGTTGTAGCCAACTGGAGTGTCTTTTAGGGCGGGTAGGTGGTGGGTTAATTTGAATAGTATTCCTAACACACACTGAGATGCTTGAGAGTTAATCTGTTAGTCAAATGTGAAATTATTCCTAGTATCGTGCTTTTCGGTCCTCTACATGTTAGCAGGTGCTTCCTTAGCTCTATGTATATGAGAGATGAGGCTTATTTTTTTTAAAAATTTATGATGATAGTCACTTAGCTGTTTCACTTTGTGTAGGAATAATAACTTTATCTTACAGGTACTAGCCACTTCTACTAAAATAAAGAAAGTATAATGGTACTAGAAAGTTGAGCTAAATCTTACTTAGAGCAACATCAGCAATATGTCCAGTTGTGCAAGTAAAGGACAAAAAGCCGAGCTTGAGTCCCAGCTTGTCAGATGACAAAGCTTGTACAACAGTAGCAAGTAGAGAATCTCTGCTCTTCAGTTGTATGCGGTTGAGTTCACTGCATATTCTGCCTTAAAATTTTTCACAGGTTTCTTGGTGATGTTATGCACAACTTTTTAGCCCAGATCTGAGTAGTAATCTGCTTAGACTGGGTAAGTACAGGCTTGGTTTGTTGCAAGGACTAGTCATGTCATACTGAGAGAGATGTGTAAATGCCTTCATCTCTACAAAACACAAGTTTTCATGAGAAATGGTACCTTTATTGAACCACCTTTGTGGTTTTTTTCATAAACAGGTAAGTCTTTATGTCAGTGGACTAATGTGTGATAGAGCATTTGCAGGATACCCTGCAGTTTATTAATGCTGTTCTGTTGTCTTTGTTTTGAAATACAGATTCCATTTCCTGTGTATGTCCAAACTAATGTAAGATTTCCTTTTTTCTACCAAATGTGGCTTTATTATGGTGGAAGCTGGAAGCTCGTGTTCTGTATTTGTCATGGAGTAATCAGAGATAGAAATTGTCACCCAGTAGAGTTAGTACAGGAAGAAAATTACTTAAATGCACAATGAATTACCAAATCTTGTGAAAGAACCAGAGGCAGTGGGCACAAACTGAAACGCAGGAGAACACCAGGAAAGACATTTTTAATGTGAGGGTGACTGAGCACCGGCACAGGTTGCCCAGGGAGGTTGTGGAGTCTCCATCCTTGGAGATATCAAATCCCATCTGGACATAGTCCTGGGCATCGGCTCTAGGGGGCCCTGCTTGAGCAGGGGGTTCGGACCAGATGATTTCTGGAGGTCCCTTCCAACATTCCCTTCTGTGATTCTGCTATCTAAATAAAGCTTTGACTCTGTTGAACTTTATGTGAATTAACATTAAAACCCTATTACATGCTTAGGCATTTGAATGCTTCCTTACTGGGTTTCATTTCAATATAGATGTATGTATTGCTTAGTGTTGTTAAACTTTACATTTTCAAATGAAGCACTTCAAAGATGAAAGCTCTTTGAGTGAATCTTGAGTTGTTGCTCTTTATAAGGACCGTGCGACCACAGCTTGCGCTGCCCTTTCCCCCAGCACAGTCTTATGGCTTCAGAGATTTTAGCCCCACAAAGGTAATCAATTCTGCTGTCATTATTTTGGAAGAGGAGGTTAGGACACTGGCCTAACTTGGCACCTGCTGCAAAAATGACAGGTAAGGAATCCTGCAGGAGGGAATGGGGAGCATTGTGTGAAGTTGTGTAAAGCAGCATTGCTAACACTTCAGAAGTAAATGTGCTGTGTATTGGTGAGTTTCACAATTCCTTAAAAATGCTGGTTTTTTTTTAATTCGAGAAAGTTGGATTATGCACAGTCTAGGAAGCTTCCCTTGAAACTAGATTCGCCCATAGTTTTTGGAAGATCCAAAGTATCCTTAACTAGTGAGGTCATTACATCTTAACTTATATATTTTTCTGTAATAATAAGTTTATGCTGATTTTCTGTAGTTTTAAAACTCTAAAATCTGAGAAAACTGTCTTAGGCTTTGCCTGTGCACGTTTTTGCTACTTTAATTGTAATTATTTTGAAATCAAACTAAATTGATATTAATAAAACTCTGCCTATTTAAATGTCTTCAAAATTTTCCTAGTGGTTCTCTCATCTCAGATTGCATAATTGTAAGCGCGTTTGCACAGCGTGTAGCACAATGATATCGGCACTAGTCTTAAAGTAGTAGAGCAACACTGATACTACTTAACTCTATGCTAGCTGTGCTGGTGTAATAATGTCTTATTTGCAGCAGACTGTTCCAGATGTGTTTCAAACTCTGTAGGTAAACAAGCCATTAAGTTTCTATGAGAAGATAACTCAAAATTTCTAGAACCTTGCATAAAACAAGCTCATGAAATTTTAACTGTAACTTCCAATGCTGAGTGATGCAATGGTTTTAGATGCTTTTGATCTGACAGGTTTCCTAAGTTTTCTTTGTTAATTGGTGAAGTCACATCTATAGGTCATTATTTCTAGATAAAAGATGAGGAGGGTTAAAGGTTATTCCCTTGATCCTTCAATGGTTTTGTACTTCCTAGATGTTCATGATAAGGTAAAGTATCACAAAATGCTCAGGAGCTTTGCATCCATGTAAGAGGGCATGTGAGTTCTGAGTGGAGAAAATGAACTGGTAGATGTTTTTCCAAGCTGCTCAGCAGGAACACAGTCATTGAAAGTAGAAATCTGAACATCTGAAGACATTCCTGAAGCATTAATGACAACACAGGGAATGTTCGTGAGCAATATAGGGGAGGGGGCCGTATTAAATATGGGATGGAGTTGCTGTTTCGTATAGGATTATTTTAATGACTTTGTATGACTACAGACTCACAGTTCACAAAATTTTGCAAAAATATGATTTATATAAAAAAAAAATATAAAAATATAACTATACTGTGCAGTAGAAATCTGCATGATGTTAAGAAGTTAGACTCCCTTTCTGCTGATCAATTTTTTTTGAAATTGTAGGGAATCTTTTTTACTAAAAAAAGGATCCTCCTTTTGTATAAAATGCCCTGTTTTACATCTAGGAACATAATGATTTGCAAATGAATGATTTTAAATTTACAAGGTACTTAAAATTTCAGTTTCTTCAAATTCAGACCTTGCTTAAGCTGTACAGATGAAATCTTTGTCCTTTCTGTTTAAATGTTTTCAGACATGCTCATCATTCCCAAATACTGAAGAAATAATTTAACTTCTGTATGATTGAAGTTTTGAAGTCCAGGCAAAACAGAAAAATAAACATCCCTTCATCATAGTATTGTCACTGATACGGGTTTATTAACCTAGCCACTAGTAATGGCCAGTGTTTTTTCTTTTTTGAAATCTGATTCCAGAAGAGGAGCATTACTACATTCACATTCCTCATTCTGTGTAAGATCCTAACTTCAGATGCACTATAAATTGAAAGTTGTAAATAAATTAAAATGTTTTTGATAGTCTTGTCAAGAAAATTAAATGCTTGCTGGCTCAGTTTGAGTAGTATTTGCCCTTTTGTTTCTAGGACCTTAATTTTCCTTTTGAGCCGTAATTTGGTAAGGTTTACTTTTTCCCTTAAATACTTATTTGCTTCTAGCTGTCTGGAAGTATAAGCTCTTAAGGAGAGAATTTGGGGAACATAAGATTGGGAAAAGTTATGTTGCAGTTTGTCTCCTGTAATCACTGGCAGCCATGTAATGATGCCCAGGTGACAATTGCTTTTCTCTCTCATGGCTTTATTGTCGCAAATGTGTGTGTTTTGTCCTTAGCAGGGGCTCTTCATGAGTAAGGTGGGCAGGTTTGGCCAGACTTGAGTAATAACTAAGAGAAGAATGGGGAAGAAAAGATTGCTTGACCATTTAAAAATGTCTAGCGCTGTATTTTCTGTTAGTACGTCAGCAGCCAATGTTGTTATCTGTTACCTTTTGATAGGTAAACCTGAACAAATGCAAACATGAACACAGCTCTGCGGATCATCTCGGGTTCCCTTTGGAAACCCCAAGTAAATGACTACAAGGGATTGTGTGTTTTCCTGAGAACAGCTCGGCATTGGAATTCATTCCTTTCTGTGATGGATAGTGGCTCTGCTACTCTCAAAGCGCTACCTGTGCCTGCTGGTGCAAAATGTCCTATGGTCCGCTTCAGTGGGAGTCAAAATTTACCCGTGCTGCTGTTCTGTGTTGCTAGGTAATTTTAAAAGTAGACATAAAATAAAGGGGGAAATGGAGGGAATTACAGGTGTGGGGGGGAGCTCTTTGTTACAGTAACCACCAAAATTCCAGTTACTTTAATAATAATAAAAAAAAGGCAACCTGTTGTGTCACTGAAGCCAGTGGAGCTGAGTAGCATCAGTGTGCAAGGTAAATGTAAAACTTCCTTCAGTGTTGTAGATCATCACGGCTGTTTCGGCCTGGTGTGCTGCTGTGGCAGCTTGGAACTTGGCTTGCGTAGCAGTTCTGTGTTGGAAAGACAGTACTGGCGCATACTCTAAGCTGAAAATATATTACTTGAGATGGGTTGTACTGAGGAGCTGGTTTTCGATTTTCCTTGGTAATGGCACAGTACATGTACAGTATTGGTCAGTTTGTGCGTGGTGCATCTGTTCTCTTCGTAATAGGCATGTTTATCCTGCTGTTAGCCTTTTAGAATATTTCAGATTCATTTTGCTTGGCACCATATCCAGTTTGAGCTTTAATTTAAAGAAAAACTGTATCATATGAATAAAGGTGATTCAGAGCCGGTTACTTTGAAAATAACTATTTGCTGTGTTCTTGCGCACTCTTAAAAATCCCTTTTTTAGCACTAGCACTAGGATTTGTTCAGGTCTAACAAAATAATTACTGTTAATCATAAACGGTAGGGTTTATATAGCATAGAGAGGTTGGAATGGTCTTAATTTCTTGTAGAGAGACAATCCTGAAGAAACAGTGCAGTGTTAGAGACATACTGTTTAACCCCCGTCTCCCCCCCACCACACACACGCACAGAGTAGTAACAATTTTAAAAGTATTTGAGTTATGGTAAATGATTAATTTGTAAAAACTACTGTATGCTCTTCGTGGCTGGTTTTTAGAGGTTGTCTTCAAAAACATACCAGAATTATTTGGCTATAGTTTTGTCACTCGTATCTACTGGTTGCCAACAATCTGGCTCACTGCTTCATCTTCTGTAAATCTGGGTGGCCAAGAAAGAGACGGTAACTAACATACGCTGGCTGTTAGGGAAACTGGAGAGACTGTGTCAGGCCTTTGGAGGTCTTAGCGCTGCTGTTTGTAGATAGGGGGAACAAAGGAAGAAAAGCTTAATTATTATGTTTTTTTTCATAATATTAAAATATAGACTGAAGGGTGGGCAGTTTCTAATTGTAGCTTCTCTTTAAGACGGGTACATACTTATCAATAGCTGGATTAGTTTCACCATGTGAAGGTCATATTCCAGGGCACTAATATTTGTCCAGATGACAATTCCAACCTGGTCCTCAGTGAGGCTGACAGTCATCACTATGGCCATTATTGTATTTTACCTGCTAAACTATTTTAGTACTAGCACTTGTAAAATTACAGCTCTAGTTATAAAAGGTTAGTGGGCTGTGCTCTATCATACCTGCTTTAGGAAGAAAGTACCAACTAGCTGAATGTCTGCATTACGGAATAGTTAATGAAACTTTTGAAGCTGGATATATGGCAAGCTGCACCATGGCAGGGGGAAATGAAGCAAATGGAAGAACTGATGAATTAATAGGACTCAGACATTAAATTGTGCCAGCTTTGAAATCACGTTTGTTCTGAGTTGCTATCCTCAGCCTTTTTTTAGCCGTATCTGATAAGGTAAATGTTACCTTTATTGTAAGTGTTTGTGGTTGTGTGTTGTAATTTGCACATATGTCACTTCTGAGTTGCTTTTTGGGGCTGTTCCTGAAGCAAAGCTAGTCTGAAAGGTGCAATCTGTGTGTGGCTTTCCAAATTCTTTCTCTAAGAAATACTTTGCAGGGTGTGCTAAGTTTACTGATCAAACAGGACCTCAAGATGTTGGTAAATTGTTTTAAGAAGTCTCTTTGTCTGGGAGCATACAGAGTTCTTCATCCCCTTGCGCTGCTGTAAGGGGGGTTTTCCAGGCAGGCTGCCTCTCTACAGACGTTTCTTTAGAGCTCCTGGGCTCTGCAACGTGTTTGTATGTTTGCTTCCCCAGCCTAAGTAACAGATTATGTTAAACCTAACAAACATTGCAGTACTTGCACGTTATTTTAAAATGGATGTATTTGTGGAGAAGAGGTGATTTTAAAGGGGGCGGGAGGAGGAGGGAATGTGTGCGTATGGACGAGAGCTATTTTGAAGCCTGAATGGCTGGGGCAGAAAACTGTTGAATTTTAAACTTTGTATAATTGTTTTGCACGTAGACTCTGGAAGAAAACACACAGAGTTCAAGATGGGTACTCTTACTAATACTTTCAGTTATTGTTTAGGCCTTTTTGAATATAATTAAAATAATTTTAATTATGAATTAACAAGTGTACTCTGACTTGCTCTTTGTTCTTCCAACCACACTTACTGCATATGCAAGCAGATCTATTGCAGAAGTTTTAAAATTACAAAAGTCTTAAACTTTTCCATCAATTTCTAATGCTTTTAGTATTAAAATGTATTTTAATGAGACTCCTGTACAGTTCTGCTCTGAGATGCTATTATAAAGTAGTACAACATTTTAGTTCAGTTGTATTATTTTCATATATAGCGTTGCCCCTTTTAAGTACCTGTTAAATGTCTGTAGCACAGCAGGCTGCAGAATGGGGGAGTAGACTGTATTTGTGCTTCCATACCCTCAATACAACTGCAGTGGGACCAGTTAGTTCTCAAGTTTCATTAATAACTCTGTGTTGTGTGCAAGGGGTCCTATTTATTGTAGTGGCAATAATATGAGAAGGATGAAATGTCACTTTGGCCACATGCATTGGCAGGCCCAGAAGATGACAGTGTTGTGTTTGTTATGTGTGTTTTAAAAACCCTCCAAAGAGAAATGACTTGGGGCTCTTTGGAGCAGAACAGCACTTAATCTACTCCAAGCAGAAGTCTGAAAATCTAGGAACTTGTTAATGTTCTTGGAACAGCTGTTTTTTAACTGCTGAGGTAGTAAAATCAAATTCAAAATCTTTAGAGAAATCTGTGTAGTGACAAGTGGTAAGAATGGGTAGAGAATAAATGGAATTTTTCTTTTTCCTGGTAATGTGAAGTTTTATTATGGTTTATTTCTCCATTTTATACTTAGGGGTATTTGGAAAGAGAAGTTGTTGTATTTTCTAGTTTGTTTGAAGTGTTATTTACTGTCTCTTTATTTTTTAGGTTACTACTAAAATCTTAAAATGCGGATGAAGACAGGCTTTTGCAGAATCCTTCTACTATCTTATGCATACAAAAGGGAATCCTAAACCAAGTTTTAGTACAAGGTATGTATTAGGGTGTTTGGCTTTATCCAGCAATTACTGAAAATAGGAGCCCTCTTCTTGTTCACATTTGCAATTTGATGTAATTCCGCTTCTATACTTGAAACTAATACTTGCCTTCAGATAATGTAATTCCTTGCATAATTCCTGTCATGTGTTAACACGTTTTTAAAGGACTTGAAGTATGTGTACACAGCCTCTTGCAGGCAGCTGAAAATCTCGCTGGCCATAATGTGTCTTACATCCAAAAACCAGAGTGGCCCATTACTGTAATGCCATGTCTGAGCTACTGGATGTTATCGATACGTTGCACTCAGAATCCAGTTTGTATGATCAACATGGTAGGTTCTGTTTCTGAACAGTCCGTGGGATTAGCCAGTAGGTTTTAGTCCAGAAAGCTGTGTCCGTGTACTCTGTAAAACTTGGAGTCGAGTTCAGTTTGTGTACATCTACTCTGGCTGTTGGAAACATCTCTGTGGGGCTGACGGATACAAAGGTTTTAAGGGGAGATTTATGCAGCTTGGTTCAGTAGTTCTGATAGTTTTGAAACTCCAGTATATCAACTGAATATCCAAAATATCATAAAGTAAAAATAATTTTAAATACTGATGGTATTTCACTGAGATGTGCAAGTTCTACTGATAAAGCTAGAGGAATTTGGGTTAGTTCTCCACTGTGTGTATTTGGCCTAGTAAATGGACTCAGAGCACTCTGTATAGTTGTGTTAACAGTAAATAGAGAACTATATATATATAAAGAACAAGATATTTAAAGCTATTTATTAATGACATGTGAAAGAAGTCCTTGCCTGTGGCAGGGGGGTTGGACTAGATGATCTTCAAAGGTTCGTTACAACCCAAACTATTCTGTGATTCTATAGTAGTAATTTATATGATTTATTGCCAATTAGAGCAATACTTTTACTGATTTCCAAGTCAGCTGGTAAATTAGTGTGGCAAGTAAGCAGTAAAACTTCAGAGTTGCATGGGAAGTATAAACATGATGGGGTCCTTGGTCATTCTGTAAAAAGCATGGAAGGGCAACGTCTTTCTGCAGACACACATCTCAAACTGTACTGTCAGTTACACTAGAAAATTGCTGATGTGGTCTTTGATTCCCAAGACTGAAATAGTGCAAAATTTCTACCCCAGATAGATAGGCAGAATCTTATTGTACTCTCCACAGGAGCTCCGTCTCCCCCCCCCCCTTTTTTTTCCCCTACCTTTTACTCTCTACTGCTATGCCTTGTTGCATCTTTTACTTTAGGTAGCACTGCTTTGTAAAGGATTTTCCCAAAGAAAAAAATGTCTCTGTGCATGTTTCAGATGAGGAGTTGGAGCCTGAGTGTTCAGGTCACCCCAGTAATGCGCTGCGTACCAGACACTCTGGTAGTTACCCTTGCTGCTGGAAATGACTTCTCTCCTGAGCCCTGCAGTGCTAACTCCCACCTTGCCTCTGCAGCTGAAATTGGGGCAGTTTTTTTCACAGAATCCCACAATATCTGAGGTTGGAAGGGTGCTGTGGAGATGGTATAATCCAAATCCCTGCTCAAAGCAGTATGTTGGGTAGAGCAGGTTGCCCTGGACACTGTCCATTTTGGTTTGGTGTCCAAGGAGTGGGAACTCCACAACCTCTCTGGGCAGCCTGTACCAGTGCTTGGTCACCCTCACTAAAAGTTTCCTGATGTTCACAGGGAGACTCCTGTGTTCTGGTTTCTGCCCATTGGCTCTGGTCACAGAATGGTAGGGTAGGAAGGGACCTCTGGAGATCATCTAGTCCAACCCCCCTGCCAGAGCAGGGTCACCTAGAGCAGGTTGCACAGGAACGCATCCAGGGGGGTTTTGAATGTCTCCAGAGCTGGAGACTCCACCACCTCTTTGGGCAGCCTGTTCCAGTGCTCTGCCACCCTCAAAGTAAAGAAGTTCCTCCTCATGTTTAGGTGGAACTTCCTATGCTTAAGTTTGTGCCCATTGCCTCTTGTCCTGTCCCCAGGCCCCACTGAAAAGAGCCTGGCCCCATCCTCCTGACACCCACCCTTTAAGTATTTATAAGCGTTGATAAGGTCACCCCTCAGTTGTCTTTTTTCCAGACTGAAGAGTCCCAAATCCTTCAGCCTTTCTTCATAAGAGAGATGTTCCAGTCCCCTAATGATCTTTGTAACCCTTTGCTGCACCCTCTCCAGCAGTTCCCTGTCCTTCTTGAACCGGGGAGCCCAGAACTGGACACAGCACTCCACATGGGGCCTCACCAAGGCAGAGTAGAGGAGGAGGATGACCTCCCTCGACCTGCTGGCCACACTCTTCTTGATGCACCCCAGGATGCCATTGGCCTCGTGGCTTATGGTCATCCTGTTGTCCACCAGAACTCCCAGGTCTCTTTCCACAGAGCTGCTCTCCAGCAGGTCAGCCCCCAACCTCTACTGGTGCATGGGGTTGTTCCTCCCCAGGTGCAGCACCCTACACTTGCCCTTGTTGAATTTCATAAGATTTCTCTCCGCCCAACTCTCCAGCCTGTCCAGGTCTCTCTGTATGGCGGCACAGTCTTCCGGTGTGTCAGCCACCCCCCCCAGCTTTGTGTCATCAGCAAACTTGCTGAGGGTGCACTCTATCCCCTCATCCAGGTCATTGATGAATATATTGAAGAGGACTGGACCCAGTACTGACCCCTGGGGAACACCACTCGTCACTGACCTCCAACTAGACTCTGTGCCCCTAATCACGACCCTCTGAGCTCTTTCAACCAGTTTTCTATCCACCTTACTGTCCATTCATCTAACCCACACTTCCTAAGCTTCCCTATGATGCTGCTGTAGAAGACCGTGTCAGGTCCTGTCCCTGGGCACCACTGGGAAGACTCTGTCATCTTTATACCCTCTCATTAGATGTTTATAAGTATTTATAAGATTTCACCTTGCCTTCAGTCCCAGCTCTTTCAGCTTTTTATATTATGAAAGATGCTCCAGCCCCTCAACTGTCTTCCATTCACTGAACTGAATCCAGTATGTCCATGTATGTCTCTTGTACTGGGGAGCCCAACACAGAACACAACACTCCAGATGTCTCACCAGTGCTGAGTAGTGGGGAAGGATCATTGCTGTCCATATGCTGGCAACTTTCTTTGTAACACAGTGCAAGATGCCATTTGGCCTTCTTTGTGGCCACGTCACATTCTTTGCTCTTGGACTTGCTGTTCACCAGGGCCCCCAGGTCCTTACCTGCAGAGATGCTTTCCAGCCAGTTGGCCTCCAGGCTGTCCTGGTGCCTGGGATTATTCCTCCCCAAGTGCAGGATTTGGCATTTCCCTCTGTTGAACTTCATGAGATCCCGTGGGCCCATTTCTCCAACGTCGAGGTCCCTCTAGATGGCACCATGACCTTCTGGCTTATCAGCCACTCTCCTCAGCTTTGTATCGCCTGCAGACTTGGTGAGGATGTGCTCTGTCCCATCAGCCAGGCCATAAATGAAGACACTGAAAAGGACGGGCCTCACTACTGATTCCAGGGGTACTCTGCTACTTGCTGGCCTTCAACTGGGCTTCGTGCCATTGATCACGACTTTCTGGGCCTGGCTGTTCAGCCAGTTTTCAGTCCACCTCACTGTCCACTTACCAAGCCTGTAGTTTATTTGCTTGTCAATGGAGATACTGTGACAGACAGTGTCAAAAGCCTTCCTGAAGTCAAGGCAGGCAATAACCGCTGCTCTCCCCATATCCACACCTCATCACAGCTGGCTCTCGGGTTCAGATCCTTAAGGATTTGCAAATGAACCCTTTGTAAATCCATGCTGACTACTCCCAATTACCTTCTTGGCCTACTTGCTCTGGAAATGGTTTCCAGGAGTAGCTGGTCCAGCACCTTCCCAAGGCCTGTAGTTCCCTGGGTCTTCCTTCCTGCCCTTCTTGAAGATCAGAGTGACATTTGCTTTCTTCCAGTCCTCGCACCCCTCTCCCAATTGCCAGGCCCTTTCAGTGATAGGGAGTGGCCTTGCGGTGCCAGCAGCCAACTCCCCCTGCACTGATGGCTCCCTCCCATCAGGGCTGTCCAGCCATGTGTTCCCTAACCTGGACCCTGTCACCTATTTGATACTGAAGGGGGGAAGGGGGCTGAGGAGGTGGGAAAACTGATCGGCACCTTGTTTCCTGGTTTTGCCTTGCCCTTTAATAAGGAGTTCCCTGTCACTTTCTAGTGGTAATAAAATTGTAATATAAAAATCATCAGACAATAATGTGTAAGTTACACCAGGCTCTGGAAATAAATAAGCTACAAGCACTTAGTCTCAAAATCTAAAAACGACAATACAGTTAAAACTTTATCACATACGTAGTAGTAACAGAAAAAAAACACTTAATTTTTTTCAAAGTTTGACTCAAAAGAGATTTTTCTGTGCAGCTGACATTCTGTCCTGACCATGTAGCTGTTGGGAATGCAGCCTTCTCCCTTGTCCTTAGGTGTCAGAGTGTCCCTGTGTGAAAGAGCCATTTGGGAGCCGTTTGGCAGCTTTCCCAGGCATCTCAGGGCTTTTCTGTCCTCAACTTGGAGTTTCCTTCCTGTGAAGGGAAAAGTGGGTGGCCAGGGTTCCTCGGAGATACAAGTGTTTCTTTGACTGGCTAAATAATGACTCCTTCTCTCAGTGGAGCGATAAAATCCTTTCTTTCTCTTTCCCCATTATTCGTTTGTGTGTGTGCACTTCAGATTGCAGTGTGAACCTGACTGACAAAAGCCTAATGGCCTAATTAAATGGCGTTAAAAATCGAGGGAAGATTAGATAAATATCTAAGTGGACTGAATTGTATTTGGGGCAGAATGTGCAATAGCAAACTGTGAAAAAGTTGCAAAAGACTCAGGGAGAGGGAGTCACGTCAGTCACTTGGAAAGAATTCTACCTGCTCAGTTTGATCTTCGTAGCTTGTCGCTGAGCTGTAGAGCTGAGAGCTGGCCTGCGTTCCTGGCTCTGCGTTCCCTTCTTCAACGCCGAAATAAATTTGCGCACAGTTCTGTTACACCAGAAAATGCGCCGGGTTCCCATTTAATTTTATTGAGGTCAAAATCTTCTGCCAGGCTGCTGCTGCTGGGGGTTCCTGAACAGGGGTAGAGAATTCCAGAGAACCTCTTGGAAGGGCTATCTGGGAAAGCGTTTGCATTTCCCAGCTCTTCATCCAACCACATTTGCTAATGCATTGCTCTGTCGTTTGCTATTTGCTGTACTCTGATTACAAAAGTACATTTTCAATGAAGTTACCACTTAAGTCTCTCTTGTAACTGCTCACCTGAATCATATTTATTTCCTGAAAATGTTCTCCATTCCTTTAGGTTTTAATGAAACCCCCTGGTGGCCCTACACCCTCGGAACTGAAGGTGGCCTTCAGTCACACCCTGATCATGTGCAAAGTGCTGCTTTTCAGGCTGGAGTTACAAGGACCATCAGGGGTGAGAATATAATCATGTTGTCACTCAGGGCACTTAACAGTGGCTGTGACTTTTGTGATGTCATCTGTTTCCTTTTCTATGTTTCTCTCTATGCTCTTGGGCACAAGAATAGTGCTGTTATCCAATAAAACAGTAATTAAATCTGTGGAGAAGGATGGATTCATCACTCTCACATTATCTCTATTCTTTCTGCTTGTAGAGAGGCCTGCCCTGTGGGACCTGAGGGAATAGGGCTGTTTGAAATGGTGGGGAGAGGGACCAGCACGGAGGTGGTGTGTCCCCCACCAGCACCCCGGATTGGAAAAGACACACCCCTCAGGAAGAACCTGAATCAACGTCTGCTTGCAACACCGGAGATCCCTTTTCCTGTAGGAGGGGATGAGTTACAGCTTTTGTGACGTTGTGCTCTTCAGCCTCTGGCAGAGAAGGTGGTACCTGCTGTTCAGCAGAGTTGAGGGTTTCACAGTACAGGTGATGTTGGCCAACTCTGATATGTAACTGAGGCCTCCACTCCCTTTTTATCTAGACTGTACCAGAAGCAGATTTTCTTTCTGGATCTCCGATACTAGTGCTGGGAAATAGTGTTGATAACAGGATTAAAGTTTGTACATGCTACAACAGAAATTAGTGTAAATGATATATTAAAGGACCGCTCCTTGGTTAAATGATTTGTTTTGAACTAAAAAAGCTTTTAGAGTTAAATTAAATGAGTAAGAAAGTATTGTAAGCACTAAAATATGTGATAAAAGATACGAAATTGATGACTTTTGTATCTAAAGAAAAAACACTAGTGTGGATTGCGTTTAGGTTGCAGTAGAGTTTCGAGGAGCACAGAAGTATTAGTTACCTAGAGACAACTGTGTGAGCCACAACAGCTGGGAAGGACTGGAAGGAAGCAGTAACCAATGGGGAAATTAAAGCTGCAGTAAGATCTCACTGTCCATGCAGTTAAGTAGCCCAAGAAAAAGATGAAAAACAAAAACCACAAGTGAAATGAATAATGAAAAATTAATTTTGATGCGATGACAATTGCACTGTAATATATCACCATTTTTTTCAGGGTTTCTATAGCTATTATAAAACTGTTTCAGAGTAATCAGTGAATAACAGGATGCTTATTTTCTATTTCCTGAACTGAACAAGGCAGTGAACCTGAGCCGAGGGCCTGGCAGGAACCTCACCGGGTTCAGAAAAGGCAAAGGCGAAGTCCTGCAGTGGGTACGAAATAACTGTGACGCAGTTGTGCAGCCTGGGCACAGACTGGTTGCAAAGCAGCTTTGCAGAGGCCGATCTGGGAGCCCTGAGGGACAAGTGAAGATGAAGGTGTCCAACCCCACCCAGGCTCTATTGGAAGAGCACAGCTGAGCTGGGGCAAGGATAGCAATCTTTCCTCTCTGTTCAGCACTTCTGAGACTGCAGCTGACCCCTTCTGGGCTCCTAAAGATAAGATACATATGGGAACAACTCCAGCGGAGGCCACCAAGATGATCAGGAGGTTGGAGCATAGGAGCCATGGGGATGGACAGTGGGGTTTGTTCAGTCTGGAAAACAGGAGGTCGGAAATGGAAGCAGGGAGAAAAGATGGAGCCAGGCTCATCTTAGCAGTCTTGTATAATTTTCAGTGTACGCAAGTGTTGCATCATCAACATCACTAATAACAGCAGTGCAAGTCAGTGCTGTCTTGCTGTACTTACTTGCTCTCCCCACACCGTGGAACTACTGTCAGTTCCTGAAACCCCTTGGGGTTGGGAAGGGTGAGCGCGGGGGAGCCGGGCTGGGGGCTGTGTGGGTTTAGGGATCCTCACCCTACTGTTTACAGAAATAGGAACTGTTGAATATTAAGACAGTAGAGCTGACGGATCCAGGAGAGCAAGGGGAATTTCAAATGCCTGCACATCTCCTGTGCAAACTTACCGCCTTGGTAAAGCCTTTTTAAGAAAAATAGTTAATCTGCACATAAGCACGGTGTTTGCAGGTAGCAGGCCTGACTGGGCTTTTCCTCCATAATTCACATTCTCTCCACTTGGTTATTTAAAGTGTACAAGTAACAGCTCCAGGGAGCAAGAGTTCTTGTCAGCAAGGGTTTGTGATAGAGGATCAAGATGTCAGCACCTGGGTCATCCTGTCCTCCAGCTCTGGTTGGAAACATCTGTGCTGCTGGAATATGCCCAAACAGTTGCGATGAATCCAGTTCTGGAGCAGGCAGGGGTCTCCCTGGCTGTGGTGACAATGTTCCCAAACACGTGGTTTCAGTTGTCGTAAAAGCAGAGCTGTCCCTGCCACGAGAGGAGCGAGGCAACATTACAGTCTGAGCAACCTACTACAAATGAGCCTGTGCCAAGTCACTAACCACAGAGGAATTCCTTACAATTCAAATAACATAGGAAGTATTACAGAAATTGTTGGAAAAAATTCAGTTGTAGCTGTCCTACACAACAGCTGAGACTTTGCCGTGGCGAAACGGTTGACTTGAAATCAGAGAGAATCATCTTCTGCCGGTCCCTTCCTCCTGGCTGCTATAATTGAGGTGTTTCAGATTTTATTTTTTTTTTGAGACCCTTTTTTAACCTTAATTTTTATTGCTGCCTCAGTCCTGCTCAAATTCGTATTCCGTGCTGTCTTTTGTCTGCCTTTAGTAGTTTTTTCCTAACCCTCGTCTTTGCCTTTCACTCAAACATCTTAAGAGAGGTTCCCCATTTATGTGGGACACAGAAAAGCTGAGGAATTTTAAAATGTCAGGCTGCAGTGCTGGGTTTGCAGTGCATGCCCCTGCTGCACCAGTAGCTTAGAGAAAGGTGGCTGTTACAGTTCTCTTGTGTTCTCAAAAGGTGGGACTCTGTCACAGCCCCACATTACAGAGGGACATTCAGCAAAACTAAAGACCCTGGGGCTGGGTTCCTATAGCAAAGTGGTCTCAGCTCCCATCCTATGGGGCTGGGGCTGCTCTCAAACACCGACCTGAAGGGAAGAGATTTTACATGGGCTGTTTTCCAGTACTGTATGGGAACAGAACTGCAGCAGGTACAAGGAGGCAGGACAGCCCTCATGCAACCTGAGCTGGTGGCTCTGCTCTCTGCAATCTGTCTCTTCCATATATTGAAACAGCTTTGTTCCATCCAGACTGATCAGAACACATCTTGTTTTTGAAAAATGGGTGCAGGAAGCACAGAGGAGCTGCACTGAAGTCAGCTGCATCACCCACCAACCGTGGTAGCTGTGGAAGAAGCCAGGAACACAAGTACCGAGGATGTGGCAGGGGAAGATGACTGGTCCAAACCTTTAGAACAGTTCACAGAAGAGCAGCTGCTCTGCCCTGCTGACACAGAGCAGCAAGAAGAAACTGAGCAAGAACTTCAAAGGTATTTCTCCACAGTGCCTACAGGACAGGTTTTTTTTTTATTATAGCTACTTTCTCTTCATCCTTTGTCCACCAAAACCTTTTTCTTAGCAATTGGATAAAACCCATATAATAAAATCAGACAAAAACCAGCTCCAAGCATCATTTCATATGTCTTTTATGCAGCTTCAGTAGGGATTCTGAATTTATATCAGCAACTAAGAGAGAAAGATGATTGCAAAATCCATCCCTCAAATGCATCACGAACCCAAATTTTATTCCCATGTCCTGTAAAACTCCTCCCTCTCTCCCAAATGCTTTAAGGAAAAAAAACCAAACAAAACCAAACCGAAGCCCCAAACAAAACAAACCCCCTCCAAAATTAACAGCCTTTGACAAACTACCTGCTATGTCAACTCTTGGAGCGTTACCAGACATTTTGAGGTTAGACTGTACAACAGTTTCTAAAAAGCATCTATATTATATGGACATTTGTTCAAAAACGTTTTGTCCCCCATCTGGAACAGCTCAAACATTTAACATGTGCTGTACAGCGCTGAGCACACGTGCACAACACCCTGACGCGGACAAAGCAGGAGCGACTGAGGGGGTCACTGCAACATAAGGGAACACCAGCATCCCCTTTCCTGATGTTACACACAGTGACTAAAAAAACGCAGCTACACAAAGTCCCAAGTGCTGGCAGTGACAGCCCCGATTCTCAGCCAGTGCTCTTCACCCATTTCAGGTGGTCACGCTTCATAAAATGAGGTATCCAGCATACTCCGAGAGGTGGAGGTACCAAGTCTGTTCAAAACCAGACTTGTGAACATCCCATCAACACTGTTTGCAAAAAAAGAAAGGCAGCTATTCTAAATCGAACCAGAAAGGAGCAGCTGTGTGTCTTGTTGCTGTTCTAGTTTTATACAGCTTTATGTGACATTCCACAAAATTGAAATAGTGTGCTTTGTTACTTACTCTTTTGGCATCTCTTATATAGGAAAGTTTTAAACTTTCAAGAACCAAAAATTAAAAACGGGTTAATTGAACTTTATATTAAGAAGTCACCGTTCTTAAAAGGATGCTTACTACATCTGCACCATTTTGATGGTGAGCACTCAAATACATTATCCACAATAGTTTTGCTAATAAGATAGGCACATAGTGGCATGTAAACTACATGTGGCACCCAGAACAGCAAAGGCACAATCTGGACTTTTTTTTTCTTTTCTCTTTTTTCCCTTTTTTTTTTTAGTTTTCAAGATGTTGGTTAATTTACAAAGAAAAATATTCTATACTTCATGCAGAAGTATTACAGTTGTATTTTATAGGATAGGACCATTACAGAACTGCTGTCACCTGATAAAATGGGTCATTTAAATAATAAAATAAAATAAAAAGATAGCAGCTCTTTGCACCGAGGAACTGAATTTTTGAATGAAAGGGCAGTACGTGTTCTCATCTGTCAGGCTGAGGATATCTGAAAACCTCTGCGTGTCTTCTTGTCTAGAGAAAGCCTTGCCTGCACGTTCAAGGTAGTTACAGCTTTCCTGCTTTGCTATTTTCAGCTTACGTTTGTTTTCCTGTCTGTCGCTCAACCAACAACTCAAACGTTGAGACCTTTGTCAAACTCTCTGTTGCTTCTCCAACAAACACAACAGTAGTTTTAAACCGCTGACTGCGATCCGCTGTGAATGGAGCCTGTTCAGGTGTCTTTGTTCATACCGGCAGCCCCGGTCGCGTCTGGTCAGAGGGAATCGCTCTGAGCCGCTTTCTCACTGGGAGACACCAGCAGGAGAAGTTTCAAACCAGAACCCGGCCCTCAGCAATTCTAAGTTAAATCTAATGCAGTGACTTCAAAGTGTAATTTCTGCCCATGGCTCCAAGAATATGACAGTTCTGCATTTTACATAGAAACATTACAGTTGTTAGAGTAAGTAGAAAATTTTAGTTTACAAATCAAAAAGATCTTTCTATTAAAAAAGACATTTCACGTAGTTACCTTAAATAGTTCTTATGTGCACCATTCCACATTGTGGAAAAGCTGAAATACGCAGTCTGGACTCCACAAGTTAAAGAAAACCAGAATTATATGTATTGGCACAAATACTTACATCTACATCTGTACAAAGTAAAAAAAGCCGACAACCCTGTCCCAGCGGCGCAGCGCACTGAGCTGCTCCCCAGCACACGCTTTCCTACGGGACTGCCAACGAGCGACAGCCAGATGGGAACTGAAGTCTTCAGAGCGTGGTGCCAAGAAGTTCCAAACTGCTTTGTCAGTCTCTGAACAGAGGAATGAGGAGCAGCTCCAGAAGAGCGTCAGTCCACACAGCACATGCAGCACCAGGGTCACTGCAACTGCACTCGGTACGCGCCGATTAGCAGCTTCACCTGGAAAAGCAAACAAAGGTTTCTTATAGAGGTTGCTCACATGTAACTACTGTGTTAAACGCTGCTAATATAAGGGAAGCATGAGAAAAGGCACGCAACTGCTACTGACTAAGAAAGGGGGGAAAAAAAGGAAGTGACAATCTGTGTCTCATCAAATCAGTGCATGGCAGCCCTACTGAAACACCAGCGGCTTGTGAAGGACTCAAGCAGAGCACCACTGCATGAGGTGGCGCTGAGTTAGCCACAAATCTGAACTAGGCACACACATATACTTTCATCTGAATACGAGTTAAATTTTTTTCATTTTAAACAATCAAAAAAAAAAAGCACAATAAAACACTTAAGAGTATAAGTTTTAAAGCTGAAGATCTAGAAAATTTACTGGTGCATCTTCCAAAGATAAAAATAAAATTCTACCAGAACGGGATCTGTTATTCATCTTGCAACATGTAGTGGGACTATTGCCCAAACCACCTGTAAAATACAACAGACTACTGAAGAGCAGACCGCACATCCTAGTAAATACTTCCAGGTTTTCCTGAACACACAACACAAGCATAAACATTGGTATGCAAAAAATAACTGGCACTCTGTGTATTTGTTAGTCATTAAACTCACAATATAGATGGGGAAAATGTTTAGCTGTAACATCATTGTATCCTGGTGCATGAATGGTTCTGACTGCAGGATAAAAACATTAAATTACGACAGAACGAACACCCCTGGAGTGTTCCTAAATTCTGGCAATGTCACAGGAGGGAGCTGTAACTGATGGGAACTGGGATGAGGAGACTGGGAAGTCCTTAGTTTTACAGCTACAACAAACAAGGAGGAAGCATTTAGACTACAGAAGAGTTATTGTATAAAAAAATTAATATACACATTTAATATGCACATTTAATTTTGAGAGCATCCTGTACCTTGGCAGTAGGAGCTTCTGCCAACCGTATAAAAAGCTTGTTAAGGCCTGCAGTAGGGCTGAAGGAATAAATAAAGTGACTGTCCTAAAGGGAAAAAGAAAACAGACAAAGTCAGTGGCAGGATATGGCTGGAAGTGCTGTATGAGTGGACTAACGGAACACAACATTTTAACATTCAGCGTTTTTTGAAAGTTGTGTATACCGCAAAGAACTTCTGATGCAATGACAGAGAAAACAAGACAACTTTAAAAAGCATGCACAGTGATGCATTTAATTTTAAAAGAAAATATCAAGAAATAGAAATTAATTATTAGAAATATGAGGTAGGTTATTAAAACAAAGCAAAGTAGTTAAATTTAAGAACTTGGGTCAAAAATTTGAGAAGCCAGGTGAATTTGAGAAGTGAAACAGCTTTAAACTCAGCATTCCCACCTGCCTGCTCAAACCAAGTCCCAGAAGGGCTGAGGCTGGAAGGGACCTCTGGAGGTCATCCACTCCAACCAGGCACCGCCTGGTGCTCACACAGGGCAACCTAGAAGCAGGTTGTCCAGGACTATGTCCGTGCCTTTTAAGGCGTAAGTTTTTATGGAGTCTGGTATATGCAAGGTTTGTGGTTCTCTCCATATACAAAGAAGAATTAAGTTTTATAAAAAAAACCCCACCCCATCATGATAAAAAAACGCTTCATCGCAATACTCAAAAATCCAAATTGAGGCACTAAGATTTCCCAGGCTGCTCCATAAAGCCTTTATAAAGCAGTTTTTCAGTCAATCAGTTATAGGCAAAGATTTACCAAAAATACAGGGAGCTGGAATTTGTCATTTAAAACCACAGCTTGTACACTGCATGGTCCACAGAGCCGAGCAATGACATCTTTTCCAAGGAAGTTTGCGTGGAAAACAAAGAGAAGAATTCCAGATCCTGAAAGGGAAGGCAATTCAGTCACATGAATTTGACATGAAATGTGTTACTTAGAACAACCGCATACACTGAACGCTTGAAGACAGTTAGGTACAATATATATAAAAAATACAAACATTATATAGCATATATTGAACACCAGCAGAGCATCAAAGCAACATGCAGAAATCCAATAATCTCCCACACCAGTGGATCCCAGCACAGAAGACAACTGACTCGGTCCCTAAGTTGAGGTCTTTTGGCAGCAGAAAGAATTTGATGTGGCTGTTCAAAAGGCGAGCAAACGACAGGGCAGTGCCCGGTGTGGTTCACCTCTCTGGTTTTAGCTTTACCTAAAGAGAGTTACGGAATCTAATGTGCTTCGGGTTGTCTGTTCTGGCAGGGATAAGCGAGCCAAGTCAACTATAGATCTTTATTAACTGCCCTGAAATTCAATCAGCAACAACCTTCAATACCCACAAATGCCTCATTTTAATACATAAACTTACATAAGGTTTCTTAATTCTGTAAAGGATACCAATAATTAAGAACTGGAAGACTTGTATTACAACTCTTAACAACCAGAACACCAGGCAGACGCAACCACTCTCCATCTTGGTGTAAGCAGTATTGCAGTCACATCACGTATTATTTTGAGAAAAATCGCTATTGGTAGACATTTTCCTGATATACTCCAAACGTGCATAAAAATGACTCGGCTAAGGCAAGCATTAGAGATTAGTATCTGGATTCCTGAAAGAATGAAGACACATTCCCAAGTATCTTGGGAATTTCATTCCCAGCTTTTTCAAAGGGTCTAAGGGCAAACGAGAGTTGGTTGATGCTGGCTGCTTTTATAGTGTTTCTAGACTGCATTTGTATCACGCCAGCGCTGAGACTGTACTCAGAGACTCCCGTGTGTTAGGTACTGTCTACAAAACAAGACGATCCACTATAAGATTGTCTAAATATGCTCTTAGATTAAGATTTTTTCAAAATTATTAATTCTAAGGTAAACTACTCCTTTCCTATAATACCTGTCACTTAACTCGTGTAACCCTCACAGAGCTAACGGAACCCATGAACAGAGGAAAGAAGTGGTGCATGTGGCAATAAAAAAACTCTTAAAAACAAAGATACACACAAAGCCCACCCACAACGCATCAAAACATCGTTGTTCTCCCTGCACTCCATAACTGGAGCATCCTTAATGTAATGTACTGCGATATAGTAAGTCATACAAAAATAATTTCACATAGCAGATACTTTAAGACATACTTGCAAGGCAGTTTCTTAAAAAAACAAACCCAAAATCAAACCAACCCAAACAACACCGCCCCCAACCCCCCTTACCTTCTGGCACATTTTGTGGGGGTTTATAGTTAAAATCCGTAGAAAAGTCTGGCCCTTCACAGAGACGATGACATGCAATTGGAAAGACCGGCTCCAGCAAAGCAAGACGAGCTTCAAAATAATCCCTGATGGTATCTTCTGCTACTCTGGAGAGCCTGAAAGACCAAACAAGCGAGGCCTGTACTTCACATCATAAAATGACTTTACCAGACAGACTTAATGAAAGCTGACGCAAAAAAGGATTCCAGGGTTACCTTTTTGGATTCTTGATTTTCAGGAGTGGATGCCTTCATCACTCCAACATCATTTACACACAGATGAACCCCAAGCCCCAATGCTTTATTAATAAACTACTGATCTATCAGGTCCACAAATAATACAAAGCTGAGACAAATGCACTGCAGCAGATCAAAAACCATTCCAATTAGCCAAGTATTTTGAAGGTTCTTTGTGTAGAAAGATGTCCCCGAAACAACAGTATGTACCTTGTGGCTAAAGAGAAACAGGCACCCTCTTCCCCAGCCTGGCTGATTCACCAACCTGATGCCCAGACCAATGTGAAAATAAACAAGTCACTGTATAATTTTACCAGCAATACTATTGGAAAAATGCAGGTCCCAGTTAAACTCTACTAATGTAGTGAAAAAGCAGCAAGGCTACCATTAAATAGCCAAATTGGGGGGTTTGTTTTGTTTTGGGTTTTTTTGGGGTGGGGAGGGTTTAATTTAAGCGAGCAGCGCAGCCTTCAAAGACAGACCACATTAACCAACAGCATTTAGCACCTTTACAAGCAGGTTACCAAACAGTCCTCTTCAGAAAGCCGTTTTGACACAAATGGGTTTTAAAAGCTTTTGCAAGGCAAAGGTCCCGCCTCTCAGGTTTACAGCTTCTCCAGCTGTTGTTCAGAGCAGAGTCCCCGGCTCCCCGCCAGCCGAGGTCACCATCTGCAGGATCTACAACTGAAGCGTTGGACGGCAAAGAAACCACAGGAACTGCCACGCCAAAGCAAGCCCAGAAGCCCATCTAGCTGAGCTTCCAGATGCCAGAAAAAGCCGTATTAAATATGGGAAATTAAACAGTTGTCTTTTTTCAGTACACTGTCCTAGTTTCCAGCAATCTGCTTTAGAGGCATCTAAGACTAGAGACTGCAGCCAAACCGCACCTCTCCTTACATCTACTTAATCCCTTCTAAAATCCCGCACATTTGCAACCGCAGCGTTCTGCGACAAGATCCATAATTCAGTTTTTCTGTGCAAAAATATTCCTCCATTTCAAACCTATCACTAAATCGTTCAACAGGATGGCCTGCAGAACCTGCCTCATGGCTTTCGGTTATTTTCTATTGTTGTTGTGTTCAGATTTTATTTTAAATTTTGACCTTTTCATTTGTCTCAAGGTGACGTGTGTCAGCGCCCTGGGCCTGTCCTCACAGAAGCTACTCTATTTCTGATCATCTTTATTTTTCCTTTTTGCTTCATCTGTTTTTGAAATAAGGTAACTGGAATGGCATGTGCTATTTAAGACATTCAGACACCATGGATTTACATTTTATTTTCAGATCTGCTACTACTATATCATCTTCCTTTTTTGACTGGCAAGAAGCACTGAACTGGTACTTTCAGGTAACGAATCTACAAGTTTCCTCAATTGGTAATTACTCCCTGTATAATTGACGTTACTACAGTGACACCTCACAGACATCACATTAGCCAAAACTGAAAGTGGCAGATTTTAAACAGGAAACAAACTGGAAAAGGCATCAAATAGCGAACGAGTGACAAAGTTTCAATACACTGAACAGCAGGTACCAGAGCACTTCTACCTGCATCCTTGCTGTTGCCTTCAAACCCTTCACTCACAAGTCACGATTTCCTTCCCTGGGGGAAAATTAACATACTCCACTTATCCACTTCAACTGCCCCTGCTGACTTTAACTTCTATGTTTGAAAAATTATTATTAGTTTTTACGCTGTTAGCACTTATTTTTTCCCCATTTAGCCTACTGTAAGAAGAAAACATTCCTTATAGCTTCTATCTGCTCAGGACAGATGTTCGATGCAGTGATCTACAATACCTCCAACAAGCTTTACAGTGCGTTAAAAATACTGGCATGACAATGCTTTCCTCCCAGTATGAAACTGGATCAGAACATTGGTTCAGCAAAAACCATTAGCACAAAGTCTAGCTGGAAGCCAGTCGCTACTAAAGTACCCTCGAGGTCGATACTGGGTCCGGTCCTGTTTACCACCTTCATTAATGGCCTGGATGATGGGGCAGAGCGTACCCTCAGCAAGTTTGCAGAGGACACAGAACTGGGAGGAGTGGCTGATATACCACAAGGTCATGCTGCCATCCGGCGGGACCTTGACAGGCTGGAGAAATGGGCCAGCACGAACATCATGAAGTTCAACAAGGAGAAGTACAAAGTCCTGCATGTGGGGAGGAACAACCCCAGGCACCAGTACATGCTGGGGTCCAGCCAGCTGGAAAGCAGCTTGGCAGAAAAGGACCTAGTCGACACCAGGCTGAACATGAGCCAGCAATGTGCCCTTGCTGCAAAGGCTGACGATGCTAAGCTGCATTAAGCCAAGTATTGCCAGTAGTCCAATGGATTCCCCTCTCCTCATCACTGCTGAGACCACATCTGGAGTACTACATCCAGTTCCAGGCTCCTCACTATAAGAGAGACAGGGAAATACTGGAGAGAGCCCACAAAGATGACAAAGGGAATGGAGCATCTGACACAAGAGGAAAGGCTGAGAGAGCTGGGACTGTTCAGCCTGGAGAAAAGGCGGCTCAGGAGGATCTTATCAGTGTGTACGTATCAATAAACACCTGAAGTGAGGGGGCAAAAACAATAGAGCCCGGCTCTATTCAGAGGCGCCCAGTGACTGGACAAGGGGCAATGGGCACAAACTGAAACACAGGAGGTTCCCTCTGAACACCAGGGAAGACATTTTTACCATGAGGGTGACTGAGCACAGGCACAGGTTGCCCAGGGAGGTTGTGGAGTCTCCATCCTTGGAGATTTTCAAAAGCCGTTGGGACAGGGACCTGGGTAACCAGCTCTAGGTGGCCCTACTTGAGCAGGGGGGTTGGACAAGATGACCTCCAAAGGTCCCTTCCAACCTCACTCATTCTGTGTTGCTCTGATTCTGTAATTTTGTAACTGAGTTCCTTTAGAATTCATAGGCAAATACAAGCTTGCCCAGGAAATATATTTATTTGTATTTTACTGGTTTGCACTAATACTTTTTTTACCTGACATTTCACTTTGCAAACATTCCACAAATTTCTCTGCCTTACGGAAGTGCTCCCTAACCTCCATTATGACCTCCGCTGCAATTATTGTATGGGAGTGTTTGCTTATAGACCTATAGACCTATTAGACTTTTTAGACATTTTAGTATACTTAAATTTAGTATTTAATAAGATTATAAAGGAAAGAGCACTAATAATTATTTAGACCACAGTAAGAATGTTGGTAGTACCACAGCACGTTATCAGTGACCACCACAAGGCAGTTTCTGTCAAGACAGATGTAGGACGTTAGCTGATGGGAAACACAAGAGATCAGAGACAGAAAACAGCCAGGGCTTTCTAAACACTAAAATAGAAAAGAATGAGCTTGGACTACAAATTACTTGACAGACTGTCTTATATAGATAAATTGTTAGGATAAAATCACCATAAAACAATAAAAGGATCTTGCACGGAGACAGTGTTCTTCCAGCACTAACTATGCATTCATGGCAAAATCTCACCTGCTGCAGAAGCTCTGAGACTGTCCCTGAGTCTACTCCAAGTTTGAAGATTGTTGACTACAGTTTTCTGCCCTGATACGTTAACTATCAGTATTCCTCCAAATTGGTATTTAAAGAGCTTGCTCTTTCAACGTTTAAATGTTCACCTGCTCTAGGCAAACCTGCTTTGGCAGGGGGGTTGGACTAGATGATCTCCAGAGGTCCCTTCCAACCCTCCCATTCTGTGATTCTCTTTATTTTGTCTCCATTTAGCATCCATATTCATAGAACGGTTTGGGTTAGAAGGGACCTCGAAGATCATCTAGTTCCAACCCCCTGCCATGGGCAGGGACACCTCTCACTAGACCAGGCTGCTCAAAGCCTCATCCAGCCTGGCCTTGAACACTTCCAGGGATGGGGCATCCACAGCTTCTCTGGGCAACCTGTTCCAGTGCCTCACCACCCTCACAGGACATTCATCAGCTCAGTACATTTTTACATGACCACATGACGTGAACGTTTCACGTACCACATACAGTACACTACACTTCAGTCATTCTGTTCCGCATGAAGATTTTTATTTTCATCATTTACTGGCCTGAAAGTCTTACCCCTGGCACTCTCAGCTCACAGCTGATGTTTAAGGGTCCAACACCACCCTATCTGCACTGTCTTTTTATGGTGTTTTTGTTTGGCGTTCTTTTGTTTCTGATTTTTTTTTAAATGCTTTTCAGCAAGGTATTTTATTTGGCATGCCCTAATAAGGGTTTACAATCAACTGTCCAGTGCTTTTTAGTTTTCCCGGCTGCTGCATTTCTAGTTTAAGAAATCTTTCACTTCTAATATTTCCCTTTTTCTTCTTTCCACCTTTCTGCTCAGTGTTTAAGCAAGCGTCTGCTAATTCTGTTAGCTCACATAATTTTCATTTTACATGATTTATTAGTTGGTTTTCTGCCCAAATCAGATCTGTTTCCTTTCCTAAAATCCCTCCCTCTTCCCCTTGACTTAAAACTAAAATTATGACATGCCGAGTATTGCAAACTTCACCAGAACAAACTTCAAAGTACAGTTTACTCACGTTTCCAAATGACTCTTGAGCTGCTCGTACACCAGTACGTTATTACATTGTTTTGCAAAATGCAGCGCGCTGTTCTGATGCTTTGACAAAATGTTACAGTCTGCTCCGCTTTCAATCATAAGCCGCACTATATCAGAATTCCCTCTTTTACAAGCCTGTGCAGAAACCGAGAAGATGGAAGGATGGACAACAATGACAAATCCCCCGTTAGAAAACAGCATAACACTGAAGTAAGCAGAAGTGCAGAAATTAAAATTTAAAAAGTTACAATTCAGAAAACAAGCTTAGATATTCGTTCTGCAAATGCTAACACAACTTGAAACTCAGGATCATGCTCCATAAATATTTTATCTTTACCCAGGCAACACTACACATCTGATCCCACAGAAGCAGCAACACTCAGGATTACCAAGTGGGCTTAACTAGGGAAAAAAAAATAGAAAATAGATAAATCCCTTAAGTTCTGTGAAAACATCTAATCTGCTGAAGTTCAGGAACTGTAAACTTTCTCGCAATTGTTTATCTGAATAAATGGGTTTCTGCAGAACTATTCAGAATGACTAAAGGAACACTTCCAAGAGTCTGTTCCTAGGAATGTGAGTTCAAATGGTACTCCAGGCATGCATTAAGTTAACAGAATTTGCCCCAAATTGTTGTTTAGCGGTGTTAGACAGTCACTGTTATCAACTGCCTAAGTGTCCAAGGCCGTTCAATGTTACTTACAGCAAGAATTTCAGAGGATGTCAACCGAAGACTTGACAAAAGTACAGGGAAGTCTAAAGAAAGCTCTACTTTGAAGAATGCAAACACGCCCTCTTGGCTGCTTGCTTTTAAAACACTGACAACTTAGGGAAAGGCACAACAGATATACATTTCTATCTTCATGAGGCCTTTCAGATGTTAACTTCTGAAATTTGTTTCAGCTCTGAACTTTCATCTGTGCTTTCAATCCATAATCTTCCATAAATAAATAAAACCACCCACACCCCCCCCCAACAAAATCCCACAAAAATCAAAGACCATCTCAGAGAAAAAAAAATTAAGTGCCAAGAATTTTTTTTTCCCCCCTCTTCTAAAAGGTACGATCCAACTCCTATGGTTAAATAACAGTGACTTGATAAACACATTTATATGTTTAGCCACACATGGCTAAACTTGTTCCAGTGAGTTACTGGAAATGAAGGTGCTGTTCTTTGTATCTGCACAGCAAAACAAATAACCAGAATAAGTCGCTGTAGGCTGCCAATTATGAACTGTGTACAGCTGTGCGTCAAATACTAATAAAACCTTTAAAAACAGTGAAGGTCAAAACTGAAGGTCATAGAGGCAGCCAAATTATGAAGAGATTTTGGACTGAAGTGGCTGAGGAAACCACAAGTGTGTTATCATTTTCTTTACAGAAAATGTGAATTCCCCACTCTTGTTAAGCTCTGCAGAGGATAGAAGAGAAACAATCCCACATTGTCTTGGACAGAAAAGCTTTTGTAGCCTCTTCTGCAAACAAACTGCATTACGCAGCCTACATACATGAATATAGCAAGTTTATCAGCAAGGGGAACTTTGGTGAAATTATTTGATACAAACAAAAAAAACTATTAAGAGGACCACAGACTGTTTTAAGGGTCTTAGAATTTTCCCATTACAACAAAATTTTCAAAAAAGAAAAATGAAGAGTTTCCTTTGTGATGGGGGGAGTAAGGGTGCAGAACAGGCAGTGGGAAGGAGACTGCAAACCAGTTATTTCATTTCTGTCCTGCAGTGAAACGCCAAAAGTCAATCACAGCAACACCCAAGTGAAAGATTCTCCTTTCTGGGATTTTTCTCTTCCTGCTGGCAACCAGATTATCTCAAGTTTAAGACCACATTGCATTTCTTTGAGCAAAACAATGGAAGAGGATGATGAGCCACATTTAGCACTGTATGCTGATGGCATCTGCATTTATTGTTTAGATATAACAGTACATTACAAAAATGGATTAAAACGCTGCCTAGAAGAGCTGAGAGTAGTATTTGCATTTCAAATACAGTACACGTTCCCTAAATCGATTCTACAAATATGCTTTTATGTTTTATTAGTTTGACAAAAGTATTTACTATTAAACCGTGCCAGGACAAACATTGAATTTACCTTCATTAACGCAGTTTCACCACTGCTCTGCTGCATGTTCACATATGCCCCAGCTTCCAGAAGAATAGCTACTGTTGTTAGAAAATTCTGAAAAAAACACACAAACCCACAAGACAAGTAAGTAGAAAATATTCTGATTTTGTTTCAGAATATATAGTGACATTTATTTAAAAATCCATCAGTGAAATCCAAAGCACGAGGCACAACAGAATTAACATTGTTCTCTCCCATGGCTAGCAAAGAGCAATTCAGATTCAGGCAAGCAGACAGCCATGAGTATTTACAATTCTTACTTTTTTCTGAATCTTGCAATAGTGAACAGCACAGGAAGAAAACAGTACGTTTGCATTAATCAACAAACTGGAATCAAGCCCCCTTTTGGCCTTGTACCTACAGTACACAGGAAAACACATGAAGAACACATTGAAGAAAAGAACGCACCCATGAAACATCCTCTAACTTACTAGTCTAGTTGGTCTTAGCTTGAGCAGAGCTTGCCACCACTGCCATCTCCCAAATAGTAAACCCTGCTTAATCAGAGATTTGCTCTCAAAGTCTCCCAAGTTTGGATCCTGCATAGCCGGAGATCGTAACAAGCAATTCTACCACAAGAACTTCAGCCCCGACAGACAAATTCAGAGATATCCTTTGCCTCCACTTTCCCTCTAGGTAACCCTATGATATTCTCTACTCAGGGTAGGGTTTGTCATCAGGATTTATTTACACTAGAGTAATCACAGCTGCTGAAATTATGCAGTTAAGGTCACCCTGTTATATCCTGCTAAGTACCTTTTAGGCATCATCCAAGGGGAAAAAAAATTGTGTACCACTTATATTTAAGTAAAAGATCCGAGAAACACAAATAACAACAATAACCAAGCCAACCTTCTCAGCAGCATGTATCAGTGCAGTTGTTCCATTTTTCTGTCTACCATTAACTTTAGCTCCTTTCCGGATTAGGACCCGGAGAAGGTCATCATGCCCACCAGCAGCTGCAAGCATTACTAGGGTCATTCCACTTGAGTCCTGCAACAAGAATCATTGTATTTAAAAAAAGAAATAATTAAAAAATTAAATACTTTAAGATAAATCAAAGCCGCAAGACAAAAATTGCAAGTGCATCAACAGGTTTCACAGAGATTCCCCTCCCTGGCAGAAGAATTCACACACGCATGGCTGCCAAATACTGACAAACTATCACTTCCCACTTCTTTAGTCCACAGGCCTCACACTCTGAGCTCCCTAATCTGCAAAACCCATAACGTTCCGAGGACCAGAACAAGAAGGAGGAAAGCCAGAACAAGCCAGGAAGAAAGGCAGCAAGGTATTTGAGGGTGGAGAAAACAGCAAGACAGTGGAAAAAGAAATCAGCAGCCACTGGAGGAAAAATACAATGTCTCAAGACACCTGCTACCACAATGCTGCTTTGGGATTTTATCAAAGCATGAGGAAACATCTGTGCATGGCCAGTCTCCTCACTCATTCTTGAGTTTTCCACCAGACACTACAATTCAAAGATCACATACTTGCCTCAGTAGTTCATTTGGCATTTTTTCTACTATGCTACAGAAGTCTCATAATATTTAGTTCTCAAAATGCTACATAATGCAACCACACAAGATCACCAGTGAAAACACTGATACCAGAAATTTTAATTCTCAAAAATGGAACTATAGTACTATTTAACAGGAAAATAAATCCTTCAAAGAAAAAAGTTAGAACACACTGATGAAGAACTGGCAGAAAACTAATTATTCATGGAGTGAAATGGTCCCAGCCCGTCAATCAGAACATTCAATTTTATTTTATTTTTTTATGTATAGACTTTTTATATAGTTTAGCCACTTCACCTGATGGGTATCATCATTCCTTATACCATGTAAAGTTCTACATTTAACATTCAGTTAAATCCAGTGTGCGAATCTGCTGCAAATCCAGCTACTGGGATGCTTCTATCAAACTTTACTTCTATCAAACTTATTTTTTTTCTTTGGAAGAAGTGGAAAACAAATATCGAAAGCTCAAATTCTGTACTCCTTTTCTCACCTTCTGCTTTTTTTCCAAGGTGAGACAGAAATCTGCTACTAGGAAGAGGGGAAAATTTTTCAAATCCAAATTTGTACTCTTTCCTCCCGTCCCCCTCCAATACTTTTACTGCAGAAAAATTACCTCTTGATCCAGATTATATTCCTCATTTGAAGAAAGTGCCATCTTTACTGTCATATAATCCCCACTTTTAACAGCATCCCTCAGGAGCGCTAGAAAATAAATTCAATGCAGTTATAGGATATTTCACTCTGAAACGCCATCTAAGAAATACCCCTTCCTCCCAGCAACTACTCACTACTTGATATCGGTTCTGTCAAAACATGATTCTCATCTTCTCCATCAAGATGCTTCTGAAAGTCTTCTAGTGTCAGCCATTCTAACTGCATGTCCATACCCAAACTCAAGACTTGCTGCTTGCCATCTACCATGCATATGATTTTACAAAAGAAAAAACATAAAATAAGTAACAAGTAACTTACAAATTTCCAAACCATTCACTGCTTGCCATTGCTTCAATGATCAATCAGCAGCTTAACATACTACTACTTTTCATTCAAAGAGGCTCTGGAAGTCAGCATGGAACGGCTCCAAACAATGAAGGCTATGTTACAAACGGACACAAAATGCTTTTACCTGAAACAAACTGCTTATTTGTTGTAATAAATTAGGCTGAAGTGGTAACAGATGGTGAACACTCCATTACTGTAATAGCAGAAACACAGTGGAAACACACTGAAAAGTTATCAGTGAGTTTCAAAAGAAAACATCCTTTCAGCCTCCTGGGGAGGCAAGAATTGGGGCACTAAAAGATGCAAGCGGGAACGGAGAAAATATTAACTGCAGCACTCAAACTTTCCCTTGCATTTGTTTCTACCCACTGCTCACCAGAGCTCTCCATGTGACACACATCCACTCCTACTCCATTGCCTTCTGCAGCAGTGGAAGTCCATGTGTCTGTTCTATTTCTTACGTTCCTCCTTTCCTTGTACACCTTGCTGTCTTTTAATTTTTCTATGAACTTATATGCTAGCCAAGATTTTTTTATTTTGCAGTTATTCTCAGAATATTCACTTTTTTCTTCTGACGCTACATTAAACAAGTCAAATGCATTTTGATGTCCTTAAAGCCTAGAATATTAAGAGAGTTACCAAGAGTAACTCTTGAGCCACTAAAAACTATTACTTAGCAAAGTTTAAATGAGTGACCAGAGTCCGTTTAGAAAAGGTCTGTTCTCTTTCAGTACGTTAATCATTGCTGAAGCGTAGCAGCAAGCTTAACAACACAAGCCAAAAATCAGGGAGAGCTAGTTCACCTCCAGCTGCCCTGACAAGCCTGAGTTCTGACTGCTTTCAACACAGTACCATCTTCTTTTTAAGAAATATAGTGTAGAATTACGTATAAATTACTACTTTGAAAATATGGTTCAGTATCTGTAATGAACTAACAGAGGACACATGCTGTATAAGGAAAAATAATTAATCATTCTGTTTGTTACTACTTTTCTTGAGCATTGTCAGCATCCATGCTACTTTCAGCGAAAGACGTCTCTCTAGCAACAGGAATTTGAAGCATCACAGCTCCTCCTGTATCCATTCGTGACTATCAAATGTGGAATTACCCAGTTTTCCTCAGTTCATCCTCAGAGTAGTGAGGGAATTTATCCTGAATAAAATCATCCAGAATTTTACTGAGATCAAGAGTGGTAACATTAATACTCCATTATACTACTAAGAATAGAAATACAACCTAGACATTTTTCTTTATGTATCAAATCATTCAGTTCTGGTGATATTTTAAGGGTTGTATAAGGTAACTCATCATTGTCGCTAAAGCAAGAGGCAAGAAATTTGTCTAATGGGAACCTCTATTAGTTTTTCTAAACATTGAAAGTGTATATTTATAATGCCATCAAAACACTTCCAGAAACAGCCAATAGTTGGATGAATTCTTCTAAAATAAGATCACTGTTACATGCTACAGAAGCATAGTTGACTATTAAAAGCAAAAGGGCAAAATCTTGACTTGTCTACAACGTGTTAAGATTTCCATACGCTTCCATGCTTCATACATGAAAGTACAGCATTCGCGTGAAGCATATATTAACAAAGCCATTCAACAGCACACTTTTGCTTCCAAAAATAAAAGCAGGAATTCTTGTTTCTAGTATGTGGCACAAAAACTATACTAGCAGAAGTAAGAGGAGAATGTCCTGAAGGGTGTTTCCCTTCTCTCTTTTAAGCAGTTCGCACTTACTTTTTAGGCCCTTTTGTTCTTTCCCACTCTTTTCTTCTTTTTCAGAGTCTTTTTTTTGAGATTTTTCTTTTGTTTCAGTTTTTGTTACTTCTTTTTCCTGATAGATTTGAGAACAAAGATCAAATTAAAGTGGTAGAGGAAAAAATGGAAAATAAATTTTCACCACTCCAATGAGAAAATATATTTAAAAGTAATCTACTGAAACCCGTATACAACAGACTTGAGAAGAATTAAACAGGCGTGTCAGAAGTTAAGTATGTGAAGGCTTCTTCTGTGAGACAAGACGTGTTATTTCCGAAATAAAACAAATTCAATTCAGACTTTTACTGCATCCCAGCCATGCAAGGTATTTTATGGCATGAGATGCAAATATGCCAAAACCAGTATTTTTGAAGTAAATTCAAAATTATGACCTTTTCATTTGTTCCAAATATCAAACCTGAATAGAATGCAATTATTTCACCGTATTTGAAGCCCCCCATTCAAAGCAGTTATGATAGCACTGCCTTGAACCTTAACCTGAGAAAACTCGACATTTGTATACAGAAGGTTCCAAGTTTTCCAGTTTACACATACAGAACGTTACGGCAAGAGTCATTTGTGAAAAACACTCAGAAAAACCCACCCAAACCCACCATATCTCCACAGAAGACTGAGCTTAGCAATATCACAGAAGAAATTTATGGTAGATGTAGATCCAGAATCAAATTTGCCAAAACAGAATTGAGCTGCCTCCACCAAAGGCTGCCTTTCTCCTCCTGTAATCCTCTCTCTCCTTTCAGCCAGCAAATTTCCAAACTGCAGAGTAGGTGGGACAAGGCTCCTTGGCATGGTTTTGTATCAGCCCCTGACACTAACCTGGTACACTGAATAGCACTGGCTTTCTGAAAAACTGCCTCAAAAGAAGCCCCCCATCAGAACTACAGACTGAATTTATCATTAAATGCTGCCATTTCTTTGACATAGGAAAAAACAGATTAATTTAGTGTATCATGATGTGTTAGCAGAGCTGAGACATTTAATCTGTCTTTCTCATCATCTCCCCTCCAAAAAACCCTTAGCTTTTGATCACTGACATTATTACCTAGTAGCACAGACAGTTGTTGATGCTGACAGATGCTCAGTATTTAGGAGGGGACCCATAACTTACTAAAGGGATTACTAGATACTTGCTACACAGAGAGGCTGTTAAAATCAGTAATCCTGAATTCTATTCCAGATTTCCAATTACTGATCAGATGCACAACATACACTGCACATTTATTTTTGGAGGTAAATTAAGTGGAAAGAATCGTTCAGCATGCAAACTGACTCCAAATAGAGAATACTGTATTATAAAAGAGAATACTGTATTATAAATTGACACGACAGTGTTCTGTAATCAGAGCTACATAAGGAAAGTAGCTTTCCTTTCCAGACAGGTAGCTGAAACATACTCAATGATTTTATTTGGAAAGAGTAATCTGCTTGGGCCAGTAACTTAGTGAAGCCAAAAAACCTCTAGAACTCTCTACCAAACCCATCCATATAGTAAATCCACGGAAAACATTGTTTAAGCCTCCTAGACAAAAAAAAACCCACCAAAAAGCAAAATGCCTTCCTTGGTACCTTGGAGCACAGCCATGAGAAAGGCATACAGCAACTTGCTGAGAGCGCTGGCTGAAGAGCCGTAAGCAAACTGTTGATTTCTTCATGTTTGGGGTGACAGGATTTTTATACTACTTGTAATTAAAACAGAATTCCAAAAATTTATCTGATATCACCACTGATGTCTTTCTCTTATGAATGCTATAGCCTTGAACTACAAGAAAATACTTGAGTAATAAACAGTCATACCATTTCAGTTAATTAAATAACTTTTTGAAACTGCGCTATGCCTCATAGTAATTGCTTAACCTTGTTTACAAGAGCTTTCACCACTAAGTTCCTGCAAAAACACTGCTTTGTGTAGCTCTACTCTGAGATTATGCCACGTAGTTCTCTACCCCAAAACTTCCTTGTTTAAGGTGGCCTACTCCACACATACAACAGTCTTAAGCAGAGGACCACAGCTGAACTGACAGAAGAAACTTGCCACCACAGAATTATGGCCTCAAAAGAAGCGGGATAATCCAGTAAGTATTAAGGTGTTTTGGCTACAATCCTGTTACAAATGAGAAAGTGGTTTCTCTGAGCAGTCCAAGTTTTATGAACTGCAAACTGCATTAAACAGCTGAAAGAAATTATATTCTCAGAAACGTTCCAGAAATACTGCTTTATTTTTTTTCCATTATCTTTTTTTCCTTTTACGTTTACCATCCTGCTTTTCTTAAAACACTACTGTATTAAATAAGGAAAAATAAATACTCCAATATTTGCTTACCTCATTTCTTAGAGCTGGTACAGCATTTGTAATTAATATGAAACCATGTCATGAAACTACGCATTTTCTATAAGCACCCCAGGAATTCCAACAAGACAAGCCAGCTGCACAATTATCTGGCAGACACAAGTTTAGAAGCGATTTCAGCATTCCAATTTTCAGGTAGGCATGTAAGGTTTAACGGAGCGGCTGGCTTTTGAGAGAGATCAAGTGTGTGTTTTAGCTCAAAAGTGCACTTCATTGTGCCGTGTTGGATGGACAGTTGCTCAAAACTGAATGTTTTACTAGACAAGTAGAAAAAAGTCAAACTGTGGCAACTATTGAAGGTGGGGGGAACAAAGCTAAAAATGACAGCATGCTTTGGAGGAACAGTAAATTTCATTCTAAGTAAGTACACATGAAAACCAGGAGAAATTCATACTTTCACATTTCAAGACACCCTTCTCCCCTAAAGCGGTCCCTCCTTTATAGTGTTCAGAATCCAGAAATTTTTCAGTCTCTCCTCTACATTGTGCAGTGGGCTTTCTTTAGCATCACCCAGGCCATTAACTTTCCAATTTGTATTTTCCTCTTTGCCATCATGAACAGTAGCCTTTTGAGATACCTGTACCTTGCAGGTTTGATTTAACCTCCAGCCCCGACCCCAATGCCTTAACATTGCTTACCTCCCCAGCTGAATCAGTGGACTTGCATCCTCTTTCGTCAGCGCTCAATTTCAAACCCTTCTGCACTGGTGAAGGAGCAGGTGACACTTTCTCCAACTCCCCTGGTACCGTTTTTACTTTTTCTTGACCTTTTTGCTTTTTGTGCATGCTTTTCTTCTCTAAATAGACATCCTGAGTTTCCACTTTTCTACCCTCCTCTTTATAATCTTCAGCTTTCTGAATTTTTTTCTTCTTTCTTTTAATCTTAACATCAATACTATCATCTTCATTACTTGCTGATCCATCAAGATGTCTATCGGCAATGGAATCTTTTTCAGCAAGTTCTTGTTCCAGTCTCTCTTCTCCACTTATTACCTTTTGCTTCTCATCTTTATTTTCAGAATTTAACTCTGAATTTTCATTATCAGTTCCTTGAGAAAACACATCGTCGAGAGTACTTGACTCTGAGTCAAACTGAACATCTCCATACTTCTCCTTCCGTGATTTTTTATTTTCTTTAGAATCTTCTTTAGATTTTATTTTTAAGTCTTTAACTTCTCCCTTCTTTTTCTTGATTTCTTTATTATCTTCTTTCCTTTGCTTCTTTGGGTCCTTTGAATCCTCCTTGGTTTCTGAAGTCCTTTTTTTTGGTTTTGAATCTGAAACCAAAGTATCTGAGGAATTTTCACATTCTGTTCTGGGTTTTTCTTTGAGTTTTGCAGACTTAGACTTTTTCTTCTTCAGATCATCTGGACTTCTATCCTCTCCATCTTTTGACTTCTTCTTTTTTTTCTTTGGTGAAACATCATCTTTTGTTTCACTTTGCCAGTCACTGTCAGATTCTGCTTCAAAGACATCATCATTTAGAGATAGTTTCTAAAAGGTAAAGAAAAAAAGAAAGATTTCTTTCTCCATTGAAATGTACCATTTGGGTGTAAACTACACAAAAATGGTAGTGGTGGTGCTTGGGAAAAGTAAATCTAAGCACTTGAATCTTTTTGTCACTGCAAATATCATTTCCTCATTGCCAATTATAAAATTTGCAATTACAATACAATTTTAGCTCACCTAAATTACATTACTGTTTGAATGACAATCAATATATAAACAAGTCAAGTAAACCAATCAGACATCCAACAATCACATTCCAGAACAGAAATAGATCTGAAATATTTTACATCAAAAACAATTAACCTGATTTTGTAAAATTTACCTATAGGTTTCCCAGAAGTAGCGTACCAGTTTTCAAAAAAAGACGCTTCATTTTCAAACTGACTGAGCAGTTAAAAAAATAAAAGAAAAAGGCATATGCTGCTTTCTTGCAATTAATTTTTCTGTATTCCTATCTTAGCAAATTTTATGGTTAACATGCAAAACCTCATCAATCTGTTACACAAAGAAGGAGACTGAATTGAGCTGTGCCCACCTTCACGGACAAGACAGTGTGCATGTGGGTAGGGAAAGGGTGTTGTTTATGTTGTCAAAAACAAACTAAAACAACCACGTATCATTTATATAGTCCTACTAAAAAGTGAAATTACGTTTAGAAGGATTTAGAGTCTACAAGCAAACTTGTCAATTAATAAAAAAAAAAATCCTTAACCAGAGAGCAGCAACAATATTCAGTTTCACACAAAGCAAAACACTTATAGATCAAAGAGATTCTTTAAGTCTTCTTAATTCCCTATCCCAAATGTCTTCCCTTCTCCCTCCCCCCATTAGCGGAGCCCAGACAGGGAATACGTCTTCAGTGGAAGATATTAAAAGGTGAAACACACCTGTATGTCTTTTTTAACAGGTTTAGGCTTATTGTCCACAATTTTTTTTCTGAATTCAAGCAGCACTTCTTTGCAGTCTTCCAAATGAACCTCTGGTTCCCAGGTATCATCATCGGAAGTATATCCTTTCCACCGTACTTTGTAGAGAATTTTACCCTGTAAGAAAAAAACCCAACATTTAATACAATACAGCATAGTATTCATCATCTACTCAATTCTTGGGGATCTCAGCAGATATATCATTTTGTGTATACAGAAATGAATATAATGGGAGTTCAACTCAATGTTGACATAAGAATTCCCAGAATTATTTCCATTTGCAACACATCCTGAACTACATATGTTGTAAAACATTTCAGTAGTTAGGGTGGTTTTATCCAAAATATTTGTAATATCTAAAATTTTTTCAGAACCACAGCTACAATGTACAAATCATAAATTCGTAGTCATTTTAGTGAAATGGATTTTCTGAATTATGAAACTTTTTTTTAAAGTTGTAATACTTCTATAAAAATTCTAAGTTTGAATTACTTCTTTTCTTCTCTTTGCTGAAAAAAATTATATAAAACCTTGAAATTTATAATGCATTAATACCATTCACCTGGTTTTATACTGGAATTTATAACTTGTTAGATTTGTAATCAATGCTGCTTTTGATAAACTGAAATACCAACAATCAGAAAAAACACAAACCCACCACTGAGATCAAGTTAAACCTAGACAAAATCTGAGTGTGTGCGTCTCAGTGGAGTTAGTTACAAAAATTTTAGTAAAACATTACACATGAAAGCCCTAAACCAATTGTTTCAACAGTATTTAACTTCACCATAGGATGAAATTGCACCTCTAAGTCTCTATCTTGTTATCTCACTAGATTAGAAATTTTTTTACCATGTAAAAAAACAACCCCAAAAATGTTCCACCAAATTATCTCTTGCCTTTCTCCTAAATAAAGTAGTCTGAGTCCTTATGTTTCTCAAGACAGACTCTTTTCTTGCTGAGAGGCAAGGCTTATCAGCTTGGGCTCAGCATGTTGCATATACAGCCAGACAAGTGGCAACTCGGGGCCTCCTGCACCAAGCTTAACGGAAAAGCAGAGACATGTCCTATGAAATCAAAGCAGTCACCTTTGTTGACTAAACCTCTTTAAAACAGATGTATGACAAAAGCATCAAACTCAAGAAAATCCACTGTCCATATAGAAAAGGTAATAATGAATTTGAGGCAACATAGCCATTCCTGAACTGCTTTTCTAAGAAAACAAAACAACAAACTAACCACCAAACCCCGAAAAAAAGTATTAGGAAATGTACTACAGAAAGCACCTTTGGAGAGGAAAAATAATAGTATCTCTTTCTATCAAAAATAGATTGATAATGCTCTGATCCTACACTGACAACCAAGCCCGGAGAAGGAAAGCTTCAGAAGAACTGTCATTTGACATTACTATTAAATCTATTTATATCTGTAAATGTATGTTTTTGCCTGAGCACCATTAACCTTTGACCAAGTGCGTATATATGCCATTAAATTTTAGCAATCAACTCTACTTACAATCTTCTGTATTTTGCTTACCAGACATATAAATAAATAGCCTATATTCAGACACATTAGTGTAATACTTCTCCTCTTATAATTTAGCTTAACCATACGCTCTTGATTTAGGAACTAGTTTTCAAAATCACATTCACTTGTCTCTCTTTCTTCTAATGGATGTACTCATGAAATAAACGACCAATAACTTTCTTATTACAGTCACAGAATAACTTAGGTTATCAGGGATCTCAAGAACTATCAAGTAAAATGCCCTGCTCAAAGCAGGACCAACTAGATCAGGCTGCTCAGAAACCTGCCCAGTCAAGCGTACCTATTCAGATTTCCCTGTGTTCCAGCTTGTGTCCACTGCCTCCCTCATCCTTTCGCTGTGCACCTCTGAGAAGGATCTGACTCCGTCCTCTCTATACATCCTCCCATTAAGTAGATATAGAAACCACTATGATCACCCCTGATTCTTCTCTTCTTTTGGCAGAGCAAACCCAGCTGTCTCAGCCTCTTGTGCTCCAGCTCCCTAAACTGTTTTCATAACCCTCCCTCCACTCCAGTACGCACATGTCTCTTCTGTCCTGGGGAACCCAGAACTTTGACACAGCATCCTGGGTGCATCTCAGCAGTGCTGAGAAGAGAGGATGAACCATCTCCCTCCATCTGCTGGCTATACTCTTGGATGCTGCTATCCACCTTCGCTGCAAGAACTGCTGACTCATGTCCGCGTCTGTGGGGACTCACGGCTCCCTTCCTGCAAATCTGCTTGCCAGCCAGCTGGCCTCTCACCTGTGTCTGGTGGTACAGGGCCATGCCATTTCAGACACAGGACTTCAGTCAGCTGCAGAGCTACTGTTACACCCTTGTAACTCAGGTACAAAATGAGTTAGAAGTCCTTTTTTAATTAATTGAGAAAGCTGGATAAAATAAAGTCTAATGCAAATGGAAGACTATTTGGCTGTTGAATGACTACATCCTGTACATGGAGAGTGATACAAAAATGTAGCTTATGTGAAGATGGGAGATTGATCACTATACTAAATATACATACACAGCCTACACACACAGCGTACGTATGTGTGTACATACACACATGCTCATCTGTCAACATTATTTTACTCAACATTGTTATTTCTTTCCTCTGTATCCCTTAGAAATAATAGAACACTTCCAAGAATTTTTATACTGCTATAGATTCTATGAGAAGTAGTGACGGGCTAAAACCAACTTGTACGGAAAGTTGCATCACCATGTCATTAAAAAGCAGTTAAGGTTACCCATTTCCACTGGGGAATGTCACGAGCCTGTTGTTTTAGTACAACTGTAGTGCATTGTGAAAGGCTTTCTAAATATACCGAGAGGAAACTATTTCCAAACTTTTATTGCTTGTTCCCTTAAGTAGGATGTGTTTATGTTTTGTTTATCAGCAGGTCTCACTCCCCAGCCCAATCCCATCCCAGGAGTGCTATCTCTCCTGCTACCACTACTATCAGCTGCAGCAACACCAGGACCGCGAATGACAAGAGCTTCTCTGTGCAGTGCTCTCCATCTCTCCCGCTTCTGCAGCTGTGACACGGGAACACACCCACTGGCCTTATGCTGGGCTGGACAGTGGCCGACTCGGTGTATCTGCCTGGACTTTGTATCAGACTTGGGAATCTGCACGCTGGGAACCACTACTCTAAAGCAGACTACATAAAATATACTCCACTGAATATAACACACAGCTTTTTCCAGCCATTTCAGAAGTTTGGACTGGGTGCGAGTATCTGTCTTGCCCTGTATTTCTGAAGCACAGGAGCACGGTCCCCACTGAAGAGCAACGGATGGGTGACCTGACGCAACTGGAGCGCACGCTACAAAGCTACAACCAACACACAGTGGGTAAGGCACACGCATGCAGTGAAGCTAACGGCACCGACCCAGCCTGGAAACATCCAATGCATACATCTCAGAACCTGCTGCAGAACGGGCTGCTTGGACGAGGAAGATGACAGAAAGAGTGGGCATTACACACCTTTTTACGAGCACATACCAATGTCATTTTTAAGAGATGGGACTTGATGTATTCTGGTACTCCTTAGATGTGTGTGGAATGGTATGACTCCCCCCCAGCCTGCAGATTTTAGGCTGCACTGCTGGGAGGGGGAGAAGAAAGAAAAAAAGGAGTCCTCTTCTTTCCAACCTCATTGATTATTTTGACCAACACTTCATACAGGCAAAGCTATAAATACTGTATTACCTCGAAAGCATAACATTCTTAAGCCATCAAGATATTTCAGCCAAGATGCAACCTAATCATCACAAATACCCAAGAAATTCTCGATCTGAAGGTTCTCGAACGTAAGGGTTTCAAAACCTTGATGTTTTACACTAAACAGGCAGAATTCTATACTAACATGTACCTGACTGAAGCCTAAAATAAAATCCATACATTATTAAAATAAACAATTTTCAGACACAAAATCATTAAAAAAAAAAGAAAAGATTTGTTAATTATTTTTTGTATTTGAGGTTTTGGAAATTTTAGAAGAACTTCAATCAGCCTAGGCTGCTTTCAAAGAAAGAAAAGAAGGTACAGTATTTCTGCCTAAACAAAGCAAAGACCACTACAGCTAGTTATTTTAATTGGAAAAAGTCTCTCTTGTTTTAAGAGGTCTTCACACATTTTATAAGCCAGTAAACACAGTCTCACTAAACATACCTTGAAAACACCTCCAAGCTCTCCATTATATTAAATCCTGCCCATTTCTGCACTCAAACACTTTACATCAGAACACTACTGCAGTTCCCCCTTAAGAGCAGAGAGTAATTTAACAATGCAGACAAAACAAGACACCGTAGTAAAGATAGTCCAGATTTAGTCTCTTTAGACAAAGCCGTAAGATACAAAAAGCTTCCTTGCAAAATTAGGCGCGGCGTGTTTTAACTTACAATTATAACGGAACTACTATTTTTGCATGGTCGGTGCAGGGAAGTCTGCCGGAGCAGCCCGCACTGCCCGCCCGCCCGCAGGGAAAGCCAGGGAAGGGCTCCCAGGCCCACCCCGCCGCCAGCCCGCGGCTCACAGCCGCTCCCGGACACTTCCCCGGGGACCCAGGCGAAACCCGACCCCCGGGCAGCCGCCGGCCACGCTGAGGAGGCGGCCGGGCCGCCCGCCAGCCCCGCTGCCGCGGCCTCCCTGAGGGACCCGCCGCCACCGCGCCCGGGGGGCCCCGCCGCGGTGCCGGGAGAGCGGCCGGAAGCGCCACACACTCACCCCCTCGGTCTTTACGTCGAGGATCTTCTCCACCTCGAACACGTCCTCCTCCTCCTCCTCCTCCTCCTCTTCCTCCTCGCTCTCGCCGCCGCCACTGGCCTCCCCGCCGGCTGCCGCTCCCGCCGCCGCACCCGCCGCCTTGCCAGCCCCGCTGCCGTCTTCCTCCCCGTCCTCATCCTCCTCCGCCGCCGCAGCCGCCGTCTCCTCCTCTTCCTCCGCCCCCTCCAGCCTGGCCGCCGCCGCCGCCTCAGCTCCGCTCCCGGCCGCCGCCGCCGCCATTTTGGGCCGAATTTCAAACGACAACGGTGAAAAGCGGCTGCGACATCCACCGCGGGGCCAGGAGGGAGCGAGGCAGCGGCCCCAGCCAATCGGCGCTCCGCCAGCCCGTGACGCGCAGGGGCGGGGCCCCCAGCCCCGAGGCCTCCGTGCCCTCAGCGGCGGCGGGAGGCCCCAGTGGGGCCGCCGCAGTGCCGGGAGCCCCGGTCCTGTCGGTGAGGGGTCTCCCGGGGTCCCCTTTCTCCAAAGCCTGATCGGCCCCCGCCTCAGGTCTCGCTGCCGGGCGCACGGCCCCGCTCCGGAGAAGGGAGGCGGTTCCCGGCGGCGCTAGAAGGCACGTTGGCGCTGCCGACCTGCCTGGCAGGAGGTGCGGTGGCCGGGTGGGCCTGGCTTGTCCGAATAAAATGACGAGAGCGTGCGGAGTCACCCGGTACAAAGGTCTTTGCCCTCGGCTGGGTGAGGTTTTGGGGAAACGCACAAGAAAGACGTACATGGACGCCTCAGGATGAAGTCCTGTTGGGGAACGGGGTTTCTCACTAGGAAAAAGAAACCTTTTAAATTTCATAGTATTTTGCATGTTACAATACTGAGAGAGTTGAGGTTGTTCAGCCTGGAGAAGGGAAGGCTCCTGGGAGACCTTACAGCTGCCTTCCAGTGCCTGAAGGGGGCCTACAGGAAAGATGGGGAGGGACTTCTTACAAGGGCATGTAGTGATAGGACAAGGGGTAATGGCTTCAAACGGGAAGAAGGTAGATTTAGATTAGAAGATTAGCAAAAAATTCTTTACTGTGAGGGTGGTGAGACAGTGGAACAGGTTGCCCAGAGAAGCTGTGGATGCCCCATCCCTGGAAGTGTTCAAGGCCAGGCTGGATGGGGCTTTGAGCAGCCTGGTCTAGTGGGAGGTGTGCCTGCCCATGGCAGGGGGTTGGACTAGATGATCTTTAAGGTCCCTTCCGACCCAAACCATTCTATGAAAATAATTGCCTTTAGGTAAGCAGAGCTTTTTTTTTTTTTTAATGTAACATGCAGGAGAAAAGAAAGACAATCTTGTAAGAAAAAGCAAATAAACCACACCCTCTTTGCTTATTCAACTACCTTTGCTAGAGCCGGAGTGTTAATATATTACAGTTTCTTAAGGAATACACATCACTGAAATGAAACTCAGGCTTTAGAGCAAATGTATACTTTTCGCACATACCCTTTATGGGATGTATCATTGCAACAGTGAAAACACCAAACTATTTGAATAATTAACTTCAATGAAGGAAAAAAATTACGATTTTGCCAGCACTTTCTAAGGTAACTCTAGTAGTGCAACAATTGACCATACAAAGACGTAGCAGCAGATTTAGAAGCTAGTTTATCATTGTCTACATTAAGGAGTCTTTCTAGCTCTTAAGAAACCCACATCCTAGCTCTTCTCAGGTAGGAAGTGTAGTACAAATCTTTCCTTTGTATCATTTACGAAAAAGAGGCAGTATCTCACACATGTGAAAACAAGGATTCAGAGCACCTTAGAAACAGAAGGCCCTCAGGATATCCCTCTTGGCAACCTCCTCTACAAGACCAAGTGTTTATACTCCACAGCCTTGGCAAACATTTGCTTAAATTCTCCTGTAAAACATCTATGAAAGAGATTCCACAGTTTTCCTTAGTAACCTCTTACAACACTTAGGTATTGCTACTCGGGAGCACTCTCTGTTTGCTAGGGCAGTGTAGCGCATTACGTACGGTGGCTGTGGAATGTCCTGCTTCTGAATACTTCCAATGGTTGGACAAACAAGTGTCGAGTATGTTCTGTACACACTTGGTCCCTCCTCTCTGCAAGCAATCATACTAAGTCTCTTAACTACATTTCCTCAGATCACAAAGTACCAAGGTGTGATTCCGTGCAGCTCCTTAATTTAGAAGGGGTAATGTATTCATTCAAACACCTGTGAAAAGCCTATTAAATTAAAATAAATCACTTTTAGTCTGGTTTTGTTACTAGGCTTCAGTGTTTGATCTAGTATAAAACAAAACTAATCAGTTAGGTTTTCATCAGAATACAACGTAACAGCAGGAAAAAAAGAACTCATTCCTCCTAACAAAACTGACCTATATATTCACAAATTGACCTATGACTGATAAGAAAAGCAGTGCAGGAGAAAAATAACTGTTCTGCTGTTCGCATTTCAAGGCACACTGTAGGAATGACAAAACCATCCAATTGAAAACACCGACATGTTATGAAGATATTTATTAGTTCTTTGGTTATCACATTCTTGTATTTGTCAGAACATCTCCTGCCATATTTAACTGAATTACTACATTATGCTTTCTTCACCGTGCCATTAAAGAAGTACATAAGATCTTAGAAGAAATCAAACCAAAGATATTGTAAAAGGACTTTCATAATGTGCAATGAACCAAAGAGATTAATGTAAAAAATGAAATATTAAGGTATTTTTAACAGTTACAGGTAAGTAAAATACCACATATATGTAAAATCAGGACTTACTAACTAGAAGACCCATTATTTCCATACCTTTAAGTCTGTGACTATGAGAATTATTATTCAGTAATAATATCAGATCAAATGTTCTCAATTTAAACATTTTATGTAAAACTGCAAAGAAAGCTAACTGCTATTATCTTAAAGAATTATGCGATTAAATATTTTCAGAAGAAAGAGAACTGATGTTAGATAAACTTGATACCCAGTATCTTCTGAGTGGCAGAATCCCAGTCTTTCCCAAGTTCAAGTCGGTAGCAAATAGATGGAAATCGCCTTTCAGCTCTTCTTGCCCACTCGATTGCTTTCTTGATCGACTCACAAGCCCAATGAACACCACTGTGTGTAGAAATGATGTTTTATTATAATACCATCTTGTAAATCCACCAAAGGAGCAAGAAGAAAATAATATATTCTAACAATAATTATTTGAAATAGAAAATTTTCTATAGTACGATAATCCAGCCTGTATAAATTATCATCAGATGCAGAAAACATCATCTGAGCCGCCCTATCTTTTTAGAAACTTCCACATGGGAAGTACGTAGACTTAATAGTTACATACATTTCATAAAGGCCAACTTGACTCCTTTGTACATTCACATATGTTAGAATTGCTTTCATCCAGTAGTCAATGCAATTTTATTTGTATTCCTGGCTACAGTAGCTAAAAGTATAAAATCAGTTTTTCCCTCTGTCAAGGAGTTTCAAAAGAGGGAGGAGGATCTCCAGGGCTCTCCTGACTCTTTCTTTGTCCTGTTGTCCTGGTTTCAGCTGGGATGGAGTTAACTTTTTTTTTTTTTTTTAGCAGCTGGTGTAATGCTATGTTTCGGATTTGGGATAGGAATAGTGTGATAGGGAACTTGTGGTTTTGGTTGTGCTCAGCACTCAAGGCCTTTTCTGCTCCTCACACCACCCCACCAGCGAGCAGGCTGGGGGGGCACAAGAAGTTGGGGGAGACACAGCTGGGACAGCTGACCCCAACTGACCAAAGGGATATTCCATACCATGTGACATCATCCTCAGTATATAAAGCTGGGGGAAGAAGAAGGAATGGGGGAACATTTGGAGTTACAGCATTTTGTCTTCCCAAGTAACCATTATGCGTAATGGAACCCTGCTTTCCTGGAGATGGCTGAACACCTGCCTGCCCATGGGAAGCAGTGAATGAACTCCTTGTTTTGCTTTGCTTGTGTGTGCAGCTTTTGCTTTACTTATTAAACTGTCTTTATCACAGAATCACAGAATCTTCAGAGTTGGAAGGGACGTCTGGAGATCATCTAGTCCAACTCCCCTGCTAAAGCAGGATTGCCTGGAGCACATGACTCAGGACTGCATCCAGGCGGGTCTTGAAAGTCTCCAGAGAAGGAGACTCCACAACCTCCCTGGGCAGCCTGTTCCAGTGCTCTGTCACCCTAACCGTAATGAAGTTTTTCCATGTATTTGAACAGAACTTCCTATGTTCCAACTTGTGCCCATTGCCCCTCGTCCTGTCATTGGGAACCACTGAAAAGAGCCTGGCTCCATCCTCCTTAAACCCACCCTTTAGATACTTATATGCCATAATAAGGTCTCCCCTCAGCCTTCTCTTCTCCAGGCTAAAGAGTCCCAGCTCTCTCAGCCTTTCCTCAAAAGGGAGATGCTCCAGTCCTTCAATCATCTTAGTTGCCCTTCGCTGGACTCGCTCCAGCAGTTCCCTGTCCCTCTTGAACTGGGGAGCCCAAAACTGGACACAGTATTCCAGTTGTGGCCTCACCAGCGCTGAGTAGAGGAGGAGAATGACCTCCCTCAACCTACTGACCACACTCTTTCCTATGCAGCCCAGGATTCCATTGGCCTTTTTGGCGACAAGGGCACATTGCTGGCTCATGGATAATTTGCTGTCTGCCAAGACCCCCAGATCCTTCTCCTCAGAACTACTTCCCAGCAGGTCCACCCCTAACCTATACTGGTGCCTGACATTCTTCCTCCCCAGGTGCAGGACCTTGCACTTGCTTTTGTTGAACCTCATTAGGTTCTTCTCTGCCCAGCTCTCCACCCTGTCCAGATCACGCTGGGTGGCAGCGCGGCCCTCTGGAGTGTCAGCCACCCCTCCCAGTTTGGTATCATCAGCGAACTTGCTGAGGATACACTCTGTCCGCTCATCCAGGTCATTAATGAATAGATTGAACAAAATTGGACCGAGTATTGACCCCTGGGGGACACCACTGGTTACAGGCCTCCAACTAGACTCTGTGCCACTGATCACAACCCTCTGAGTCCTGTCACACAGCCAGCTCTCAATCCACCTCACTGTCACCTCATCTAGCCCTCACTTCCTCAGCTTCCTAATGAGGATGTTATGGGAGACAGTGTCAAAAGCCTTGCTAAAGTCAAGGTAGATGACTTCTACGGCTCTCCCCTCATCCAGCCAACCAGTTACAACATCATAGAAGCCCATCAAATTGGTCAAGCATGATTTACCCTTGGTAAATCCATGTTGATCACTTCCAATAACTTCCTGTTCCTCAGCGTGTTTGGAGATGACATCCAGAACGAGTCTCTCCATTACCTTCCCAGGGACAGAGGTTAGACTAACTGGTCTGTAGTTCCCTGGGTCCTCCTTCTTGCCTTTTTTGAAGATTGGAGTGATGTCGGCCTTCCTCCAGTCCTCAGGTACCTCTCCTGTTCCCCATGACCTTGCAAAGACGATGGAGAGTGGTCTAGCAATAACATCTGCCAGCTCTCTCAGCACTCGCAGGTGCATCCCGTCAGGGCCCATGGACTTATGAATGTCCAGCTTGGCCAAGTGGTCTCTGACCCGGTCCTCCTCAACTGAGGGAAAATCCTCCTCTCTCCAGACCTTCCCCCTTGCCTCCAGGGTGCAGGATTCGTGAGGGACAGCTTTAGCAGTGAAGACCGAAGAAAAGGCGGCATTCAGTAACTCTGCCTTCTCTGTGTCTTCCACCACTAGGGCACCCATCTCATTCATTAGTGGGCCTACATTTTCCCTAGTCTTCCTTTTTCTATTGATATACTGAAAGAATCTCTTCTTATTGTCTTTAACTGCAGTGGCCAAGCTGAGTTCTGATTGAGCTTTGGCCCTTCTAATTTTCCCCCTACATAGCTTCGTTATATCTTGATAATCCTCTTAAGTTGCCAACCCCCTTTTCCAGAGAATGTAAGCTTTCCTCTTTTTCCTGAGGTCCAGCCAAAGCTCTCTATTTAGCCAGGCTGGTCTTCTTCCCCATCGGCTTGTTTTTCGAGCCAACAGGGAAGAAATTAGGAGATTTATCTTAACCCATGAGTTTTTTCACTTTTACTCTTTTGATTCTCTCCCCCATCCAAACTGGAGGGGAGTGAGTGAGTGGCTGCGTGGTTCTAGCTGCTGGCTGGGGTTAAATCCTGACACCTGTGAAGTACGAAGCGTGTAAAGTTTCCCATTTTGGCACAAGGAATCTGTTGGTGGCCACCATGCTACTAGAAAGCTATTTGCCATTACTGAAACTTGGTGGGATGAATCCCATGACTGGAGCGTGGCTATCTATGGCTACAGGCTGTTCAGAAGGGACAGGTGAGGAAGGAGGGGTGGAGGCGTTGTCCTCTACATCAAGAAATGGATAGAGTGTGAAGAGCTGTCTCTGAAGAACAGCCACAAGCAGGTTGAAAGCTTGTGGGTAAGAATTAGAGACCAAGGCAACAAAGGGAGCCTTTTGGTTGGTGTCTACTACAGGGCGCCCGATCAAGGGCAGCCTATGGATGAAGCCTTCGTACTCCAGCTACAGGCGGCATCGCGCTTGCAGGCTCTCTCCTGCTGGGGGCCTTCAGCCACCCCGACATCTGCTGGAAAAGCAGCATGGCAAGCTGTAGGCAATCCAGGAGACTCCTGGAGTGCAACGAGGATAACTTCTTAAGCCAGGTAATAGACAGCCCCACCAGAGGGGATGTGATACTGGATCTGTTGGTCACCAACACAAGCGAGCTAATCAGTGATGTCAAGACTGCAGACAGCCTGGGCTACAGTGACCACGCACTGGTGGAGTTCACAGTCCTGAGGGACATGGGTCAGGGGAAGAGTAAAGTCAGGATTCTGAATTTTAGGAAAGCAAATTCCAGCTCTTCAAGGAGTTAATCAATAGGACCCCCTGGGAAACTGCCCTCAGGGACAAGGGAGCAGAACAGAGCTGGCAGGTCTTGAAGGACGCTTTCCACAGAGCACACGAGCTGTCGATCCCCAGGTGTAAGAAATCAGGAAAGGAAGGCAAGAGACCAGCATGGCTGAGTTGAGACCTGCTGGTCAAGCTAAAGGGCAAGAAGGAAATGCACAGGCAATGGCAGCAGGGACAGATGTCCTGGAACACTGCCTGGCTGTGTGGGGATGGGGTCAGGAAGGCCAAGGCACAGCTAGAGCTGAACTTGGCACGGGATGCAAAAAATAATAATAAGGGCTTCTACAGGTATGTCAGCCAGAAAAGGAAGGTCAAAGAAAACATTCTCCCCTGATGAGCAAGACTGGCAAATTGGTAACAATCGATGAGGAGAAGGCTGAGGTACTCAACAACTTTTCTGCCTCAGTCTTCACTGGCAACCTCTCTCCCCCACACCCCTTGAGTGGATGGATGGCAAGACAGGAACTGGGAGAGCAAAGTCCCTCCCACTGTAAAAGAAGATCAGGTTCACGACCACCTGAGGAACCTGAACACACAGAAGTCCATGGGACCTGACAAGATGCATGCCAGAGTCCTGAAGGAATTGGCTGATGTAGTTGCCAAGCCACTCTCCATGATATTTGAAAAGTCATGGCAGTCAGGCGAAGTCCCTCATGACTGGAAAAAGGGAAACATTGCACCCATGTTTAAAAAGGGTAGAAAGGAGGGCCCTGGGAACTACCAAACTGTCAGCCTCACCTCTGTGCCTGGGAAGATCATGGAACAGATACTCCTAGAAGCTATGCTAAGGCACATGGAGGACAGGGAGGTGATTTGAGACAGCCAGCATGGCTTCACCAACCTATAGCCTTCTATGATGGAGTGACTACATCAGTGGACAAGGGAAGAGCTAAGGATGTCTGTCTATCTGGACTTCTGTAAGGCTTTTCACATGGTTCCCCACAACATCCTTCTCTCTAAATTGGAGAGATATGGACTTGATGGGTGGACTGTTCGGTGGATGAGGACTTGGTTGGATGGTCACACCCTGAGAATAGTGGTCAATGGCTCAATGTCCAGATGGAGATCAGTGACATGTGGTGTCCCTCAGGGGTCCATATTGGGACCAATACCGTTTAATATTTTCATCAGTGACTCAATCTTGAGGGGGATTGAGTGCACCCTCAGCAAGTTTGCAGATGACACCAAGCTAAGTGGTGCTGTTGACACGCCTGAGGGACAGGATGCCATCCCGAGGGACCTGAACAAGCTCAAGAAGTTGGCCTGTGTGAACCTCATGAGGTTCAACAAGGCCAAGTGCAGGGTCCTGCACCTGGGTCGGAGCAATCCTCAGTATCAATGCAGGCTGGCGAATGAAGGGATTGATAGCAGTCCTAAGGAGGAGGACTTGGGAGTATTGGGGGATGAAAAGCTGGACATGAGCAAACAATGTGCACTTGCAAGCCAGAACGCCAACTGTACCTTGGGCTGCATCAAGAGAAGTGTGGCCAGCAGGTCAAGGGAGGTGATTTTGCCCCTCTGCTCCACTCTGGTGAGACCCCTCCTGGAGTACTGCATACAGCTCTGGAGCCCTCATCACAGGAAAGACATGGACCTGTTGGAGCGGGTCCAGAGGAGGGCCACAAAAATGATCAGAGGGCTGGAGCACCTCTCCTGGGAGGACAGGCTGAGAGAGCTGGGGTTATTCAGCCTGGAGAGGAGGCGGCTTCAGGGAGACCTTATTGTGACTTTTCAATACTTAAAGGGAGCCTACAGGAAAGATGGGGACAAACTTTTTAACAGGGTCTGTTGCGATAGGACAAGGGGTAATGGTTTTAAACTAAAAGAGGGTAGATTTAGACTAGTATAAGGAAGAAATTTTTTACACTAAGGGGGGGTAAAACACTGGAACAGGCTGCCCAGAGAGGTGGTAAATACCCCATCCCTGGAAACATTCAAGGTCAGACTGGACAAGGCTCTGAGCAACCTCATCTAGTTGAAGATGTCCCTACTCATTCCAGGGGGGTTGGACTAGATGACCTTTAAAGGTCCCTGCCAACCCAAACTATTCTATGATTCTGTGAGTTGGCCCTGCTTTAAGGAAGAGATAAGAAGTATAAACTATCTTATATTACCTTCTATACTTCTTAATTTTTGTATCATATTTTGCAAAGCATTCCTCCCTCCATCCATCCTCTTAAAAGAAACCCCATGCCACCAATATGATTAATACCTTCCATTCCTTTTTCTACAGCCATATCCTGTAGTATAGTCATTGACTCTCCATAATGAAATTAATCTTCTGTATCTTGACATTTATATTACTACATTAAATTATAACATTTTATTTAAAAGCACACCTTGAATTAGATGAATCATCCAGTTTCATCAGAGTTTTGAAAACTATCCCTTTCAATTCCTTTCTGCAGCGTATGAACTGTAGCACAAGAAGAGTAGCAATCAACTGCAGTAGCTTTTCTTTTCCATTTAGGCCTAAGGAAGAAGAAAAGGGAAGCGGTACTACTATTTAAATGATTTCTGGACAACAGAAAAGGTACTTTCTGCGAAGTACTCCATATCACTTTAAAACATCAGTTGTCCTAATGCTATTTAATTGTTTCACCATACAATCACTACTGTCAGGAGTATTCACATTAGTGATTTGTCAAACATGCTCCTGTCTTTCAAACTTAAACTTGGTAATGCTTTGTTGTGATTTCTGCAGTTTGTGTTTGCTTGGGTTCTAATCTACTTTGATTTTAATACATGCAATAATGGGAAACTTGTAAAATTTTTGTCCTTAGATGAAGCATTGTGCTCTCTACTAATTTAGAAAGAAGGAATTGCCTTTCCCCCCCCCAGGTTTTCTGGTCTGCTGCCAGCAAAGAGCACCAACTGACAGACTCAAACAGCCAAGTGTGTATAGGTGGAGTGTGTACTGAATGCTGCAGACAGTGTGCGCATGGGGAAGAACTATATAAATATTATTCATATTATTTGAAATGTGAAAAGCAGAAGTGATCTCTGCCTCTCTCCTAGGAGAGACTTTTCTTCTTTATTTTTTTAGTAGATATTAATATAGCAGATACAATAATTGAGAGAAAAGAACCTCTGTTGCTACTCCAACTGTCTCTCACATCCTCCACATATTTCTCCAGGAGATGTCCTTAGCAATCAGGACACTATATCATGAGAGAAGCTGAGAATAAACTGTATTATTAAAATCAGGCACTTTTGAAAACTTTGAATTAAGAGATCCATTTAAATTTTGAGTATATCTTATTGAGAGTTCCACTAGACATATAGAGTAATAACACATACAGATAGGAAATATAATACAATATGCTGCTTTTGAATGACAGAAAAGTATTTACCAAGTGACTGAATGCCTTTTTTAATAAGGAAATTGTTAATTAAATCATCAGCATCAAACTTCAAGATTTTTCCCAACTGTAGACTGAGATTCCAAGAGCCATCCTACGGGATAAACAAAGATATGGATAAGCCAAAGACTCAGGACACTGAAAATGTATTTGCCAAAAACAAAACAGACATAGGAGAATTACTTTAAATACTTTTTAAAAAGCTTACACAAACACAAAACCTGAAATCCACATAAGACAAGAGTGTCCAACTGAGGGCATCCCATGGTGGCTTCTTCACTTGGGTCATGTAATACTCTTGAAAACCTCCTTCTGTTTATTACTTACAGATACTGAGTGTTGTGACCCACAACAGTGTCGGAACAGGGATGTCGCCCACCACAAGGGACATACCAAAACAACCAAGCTAAACAGTACCTGCTCTGACTCCTACCTGGAGGATTCTTGGACAGTACTGTTTCATTTATCTTCCCTAGCAATGGGTCTGACTGTCCATGGGAAGTTCCTGCTGCAACATCTCTCAGTCCAATCCTCTAAAACCCAACAACTTTTTATTTTTTTGCATAATGTGCTTCCCCGATATGTTTTTATACTTGTCCCAGGAAGTCCGCAAGCTGCAAACAGGTTCTGAAGGTGTATTACTGCCTGTTGGCCCTGATTTTATACTGTTCCTTATATATCCATTTCCAAGTTGCCCATGGAAGCAATAGAACATAGCAAGACTGATGTCATCATATACTTGTAAAATCTGTTTATAAACATTTTATAAATGCATATTACTTTATCTCAGGACAGGATTACTTTAGTAAATTTTTTCCTTCTATTTGTATTTTACGTAATGCACAAATAGACTATGGGTGCTGTACCTGATTTTGGAGTGCAAACACTTCTTTCCAGTTCACAGAACTCAACTCAATTCTGTGTTGAATCCTTGCTTTCTTTGTTGTTCTAAAGCACCGTGACTGTTCCTAGGGAGGATAATGTTCACTAAGAATCTTACTGCTGTTACCCACGCAGCTACTACATCGTGATACAAAGTAATTGCATTTTAAAGTTTAAAAACCACGCCTCTTTTTAAAAAGAAACCTCTTTTTCTGGTTGAAAAAGGTTCATTCTCTCACACTGTGGAAAGCCTTTGCACAAACATCAGCTACAGCTGGAGAGAGTTCCTGTTTAGCAAAATTACAAGGAATGCAATAATTCCAGAGCTAGTGAGACATTTTTCTCTTTTTAATCAAAACTATATGTGTTGTATTATGCATATTATCATTATACTGTCATTTGTATGTTCAAAATGAAAATAAATACATATTGTTTCAAATAAAAATTTCTTACCCTGTTCTACCTTACACTGGCCAAATCCAGAGTAAAATTTGACTCTGGAGATGTTATCACCACATGTTGGCTCTGATTCTATCCCGTTTCTTAAGCACGACGGACTGCCCATGCAAGGGACAAAAACCAGCATGACTGTGATGTCATCATGCTCTTTATAAAATCAGTTTATAAAGCAAAGAAAACAAAATCATTTCTAAACTGTTCATCTCAGGGCAGGGCTGAAGATAATTTTTCCTTCTACTCATATCTTATTTTTAGGTAATGCGTGAATAGAGGATGGGTACTGCCCTTGATTTTGGAGCTTGAGAATCGCATTCCTATTTACCGAACTGAATGGAAGTTTTTGCTAAATCTTCTGTGTTGGCATAAACTAGCAAGATTGTACCTGAACAAACTAACGTTCAGTGAGAACCTTATTCTACCACCATTACCCATATAGCTACTACTCATGATACAAAGTAATGCCATTTAAAAGTCACCTATTAGAGTAGTAAGAATCAAGTGGCAGAATTCAGAGTATAAGATTTATCACTTTGAAAAACAATAACTAAAACCCAACCAAACAAAAAGCATGCTTTCTGCATTCCATGTTCAGATTTCTTGAATTGGAAAGCAGTGTCATGCAGCCTTATCACGTTCTTTTTTGGCTGTACATCCACAAACCTTGAAACGCAAATGTTTAAGGCAGCTTTCATTAGCTGAATTCAGCTTGGATTTCAAAATGACACGTGTAGCATCCTATACATAAATGACTACTGATGGAAGACTTACCTTAAGTGCCTCAGTAAGTCCTTCTATAGGAGCCATAACATCATGCTGACGTATCACCTTCATCATACGCTTCAGCTGCAATGCTTCTTTGTTATCAGCTTGAAAATCAGGAACTTTGGGAGCAACTTGTTTTTTAATATTAGTCTTTTCAGAATTTGTGCCTGCAGGGGTAGCTGAACCAATTACAGGAATCCGTATCGGAGCAACGGAACGGGGAACTGAACTAAATGAAGAACCCTGCATTGGAGCAGCACAAGGGGCAGCTGAACTAAATGAAGAACTCTCCATCGGAGCAGCACAAGGGGTGGCTGAACCAAATCCAGAACTCTGCATTGGAGCAGCACAAGGGATGGCTGAGCCAAATCCAGAACTCTGCATCGGAGCAGCACAAGGGATGGCTGAGCCAAATCCAGAACTCTGCATCGGAGCAGCACAAGGGATGGCTGAGCCAAATCCAGAACTCTGCATCGGAGCAGCACAAGGGGTGGCTGAACCAAATCCAGAACTCTGCATCGGAGCAGCACAAGGGATGGCTGAACCAAATCCAGAACTCTGCATCGGAGCAGCACAAGGGGTGGCTGAACCAAATCCAGAACTCTGCATCGGAGCAGCACAAGGGATGGCTGAGCCAAATCCAGAACTCTGCATCGGAGCAGCACAAGGGGTGGCTGAACCAAATCCAGAACTCTGCATCGGAGCAGCACAAGGGATGGCTGAACCAACTACAGGAATCCGTATCGGAGCAACAGAACGGGGAACTGAACTAAACAAAGAACCCTGCATCACAGCAGCATGAGGGGCAGTTGAGCCAAACGAAGAACTCTCCATTGGAGCAGCACAAGGGGTGGCTGAACCAAATCCAGAACTCTCCACTGGAGCAGCACAAGGGTCAGATGAACCAAATACAAAGCCATGCATCGGAGCAACACCAGAAGAATCGGCTTGTTTGATGCCTTTCACCGATGTTTGAAAAGAACAGGGAGGGGGAGGGGGAAGGGGGGAGGGGAAGAGGAGGGGGAGGGGGAAGGGAGGAAAAGGGAGGGGGAGGGGGAGGGGGAAGGGAGGAAAAGGGAGGGGGAGGGGGACCGGCACCGGTAGGGGGGGGAGCAAGAGCAGGTTTAGGAGCATCCACACAAACATGTGATTTTTTAAGTGCAGGTGTCTGAAGTGATCTTTGTTGAGTCAGATCAATTCCTCCCCCTGGCTTAGGTTTAAAACCAAATGATGAGAAAGGTTCAGCAGCTTCCAGCAGACGAAGCTCTTGTGGTGAAGGTGATCTTGTTCTCGATGATCCCTCCTTTGTGGTACCTCTATCAAAACTGAAACTTGATTTGAGACTGCAAATACTACTTTCAAGTTCAGAAACATTTACAAAGCCCTGCACGGTGTTTTCTGGTGACATGCTCTTTTGACTAACAGGAACTTCTTCCAGGAGCAATTGTACGCTTTCAGGTCCATCTTTCTCTCTTAGGCAGTCAGCTGCATTAAACTCTACTTGTGTGAAACATTCCTGTTTGGTAAAATTACAAGGAAACAAAACAATTCCAGAATTAGCAAGATACTTTTCTCTTAATTGAAACAATATTTCTTCTTATATTGTACGCAGTATTACTATACTGTCATTCACATGTTAAAAATGAAAGTAATATATCAGTTAAACTAAAAATTTCTTACCTTATTCTACCTTACACTGGGCAAATTCAGAAGAAAATTTGACTGTGACAAAGTCAAGAGCAGAGAGGTATTTTACGTTATTAAGATAGAAATGATTAATATGATGATGATAATGAGCAAGTTCCACGGTACAATACTGTTGTACATACACAGTAGATAGATCTACATAAAGTGAAGCCTGGATCCTGCTTGTGCTACAATTCTGGCACACATACCAGCTGAGGTCCAGTACCTGCTGCATGCGAGCTAGTGAGCCAAGGCTCTACTGCCACCATATACCAACGCAGATGTTTGGAACTCTTCTGCCTAGGAATTCTTGGGCCAAAGGATCAGGAAAACGGCTTTATATGAGCTGACCTAAGTTACAGAGCACACACCCAGATGCTGTTCTAAATAGCTCACAATCTTAATGCATTACGGACTACAGGCTGAGATGATGCTCCCAAGTTGTATTAAATGCACACCATGGTCATGCACAACATAATTTAATAGACAAATAGTAATTTTCTTGAATCCCCTACACAATTTGGAGATGTAAAGCTTTAATCTGTTAAGACTTTACAGATTGACAGAATTATACCTGCTGACTAACTGATGCAGGCATCTCTTGTAGTTTCCAAAGTCAAGAGAGAGCTCTGATAACTAGTAAACATCCAATTTCACTAGTTCAAGTTTCTCTCATTGTTCCTCCCTCATCCCAGAGATTGTCCCATTGCATGCTAGCAATGTGTCCTCTTCTTTCAGTCACGGTTATCCCCATTCCTAGTGGTCTCTCTGCTTTGGCTGTAGCTCTCTGCTAGTGGAGACTTAGTTAAGTTACCTTGATTTTCCTTGAAACTCCCCCTTCCTGCTCATGTTTCTTAAGAGTTGAATTTAAGGCTTCATCTACACTAGCATATTCTTATGAGAGAATGCTCTAATACACATTAGTTTCTTCTGGAAAGGAGAAAAAGTCTGTATTATCATATTGTCTCTCAAAACTTCTGCTGCACTCATGATTTCTTGAAGTATACTTTATTCTTGGGACAGGTTCCTCTAAATTTTCATGTGTATAATAAAATTCCACACAGTACTTGTGTGGCATTAATTATATTCAAAACAATTAAAAGTTGAACAGATTTCATGAACAATTACTAGATAGTTAAACATGCAATACAGCACCACAACTGGATAACATACCAAAAATGTTAGCAATAAGAACATATCTTGAACATAGTTACCGTGTCAAAGGCAAATTCTTCTACAAATAAGGAGTCAGATCCCATTAACTTTTGGTCCCAGTCCATGTAAGGTAAAAAATCTACATCTTCTTGAGCTATAATTTCCAGGATGTCTGGAGCATCAGCAGAACGAGTTTCATTAGCATCCTAAATTAAAATGCATCACAGTTATGAACCTGAAAATTCTCTGGCATTACAGACAGTGCATTTTCCTTTGGGAGTTTGAAATGTGTTGAAAACAGGGAATAAGCAGACAATGCAGTATATACAAATACCAGAAAATGTAACGTCACATTTTTTACTATATTAAGGGACAATGTATTGCCAGTAATTAGATGCACATGAAATATAAAGGTGGACAGTATATATTTGTATGTGTAATTTGTTCAAATCCACTTAATTGAACTAAAATCCAAATCTTGCACGGTTCACAGGGTGATCACAGAATCACTGAATGGCAGGGGTTGGAAGGGACCTCTGGAGATCATCCAGTCCAACCCCCCTGCCACAGCAGGGTCATCCAGAGCAGGTTGCACAGGAACGCATCCAGGTGGGTTTTGAATGTCTCCAGAGACGGAGACTCCACCACCTCTCTGGGCAGCCTGTTCCAGTGCTCTGCCACCCTCAAAGTAAAGGAGTTCCTCCTCATGTTTAGATGGAACTTCCTATGTTCCAGTTTGTGCCCGTTACCTCTTGTCCTGTCCTTGTTCTTTTTATCAGAATCCTATTGCTACCCTTTAAAGGAAAGCAAACATAAGAGTTATTATAGATGTGCTTAAATTACTTTGCATTGTGCAAAATCATGTTAAGAAGACAAATTACGTAGCATAATACAGTGACAAGATGAGTGGGCTAGTTTGGATGTTTCTGCATGGCACTGGATTGTGTTATGTAGGTGTTTTTGTCTTAAGATATCATCTGCAATGTTTTGTTCCACTGGATCAAAAAAATCATCCTAGACTATAAATGAGATTAAATCTATTATATTTATGGACATAATTCAAACATAACCTTCTGCAAGTCTGTTTCTTGAAAGACAACGTATTGACACGGGGAAACTGAATCTTTTGAAGAATTGTAAAACCAGATATATAAAAATCAGAATGACAGATAATAATCTGTTGGCACCCTTCATAAACAACTAGTTCATTAAATCACACAGGTGTTTCCTTGCTAATCTGCAACACAGTTTTTCTTCTGAATATTGCTTCTGTTATGTACCAGATGGAATACTCAGGTGCATTACAGAAAGATATTTAAATTGATTCAGTTGAGTTATCTTATTTTGAAAAGTAGTCCTTGACCTGGGAATATCTAATAATGCCACAGTGTTGCATTTTATAGTTGCTTTTTAATGTGACATTTTTTGGAATGCATGTCTGTCTTTTGATGTTCAATTGCAAATGTTGGAGTTGTTACTCAGGAAAGCAGCAGTTCAAAAAAAATCCAGCTCTTATAATGAAAATATGCTACTGCTATTGGTTCTTTCATAATAATGGAGACATCAAGACAAACCAGTAAAAATAGGAAAAGGTATCCTTGTTTTATCCAGCATTTTCACTGAATTTTTCATTCAGGTCTACTTTTATTTGTATTAATGTATGTCATGGTTTGAGGTAAAGGAGAACCATGTGGACTTTGGCTTTCCTAATGATGCTTCTGCATGCTCAGATATATGCCCTATATTCCTTCCAGGTGACCTGTCCCTGCTTCCACTGTCAGTGTACTTCCTTTTTATATTAGAATTTTTCCAGGAGTTCCTTGTTCATCCATGTTCATGCCAGGCATTTTTGCCTGATTTCCTGTTCATTAGGATAGACTGCTCTTGAGCTTGGAGGAAGTAATCCTTGAATCTGAAATAGTGACTACAGGTAACCCCTATAATCAGTGCTGAGAAAAAGACGTCTTGAGAAAATTAATCTGAACTGGTTTAGGTATTTAACTTCAGGATGAGATGAATCAAGCTCTAGAAATACCTATTTATTTCCACTGACCATGAAAGGAAGACAAATGTGACTGACTGATTTATTGCTAAATGTACATACACATATTTGGTCGGATGAATCCCCATTCTCTGTGCCCCAAATAGCGCTTAATCCAACTGATATCATCTTGCTTATCGTGATACAGCTTTCCATTTGAAAACTCTTCTTACTGACCCTTGAATTTCAAGGTTGTCATTTATATGAATTTCTTTCCATTTGCTGCGAAGCTTTTGTTTCTCCTACCACTGTTCTAATACTGAACACAAATGAAAAAGCTCCATAGTTTACTGCAATATTAAAGATTTTCAAGCCTTGCTTTCCTTGTGACTTCCACCTCACACAGACTCCCCTAGAATGACTTTTGCCAATACAAAATCCATTACTTCAGCAATCCATGGCTAGAGTGGCCTGTTCGCTATAGTTTGGTATCCTTACTTTTTACGAGAAACAGTTCTGTGGCTTATGCAGCCAGGATTGAAGAGTACTCTTCATCTGGCCTTGTTCTTTGACCTGTCTGACTCCCACAGCACTATGAGGAATTGCAAACCGTGTAGCAAATCACAACAGGAACACACAGATTGACAAACTTTGATTGTAAAGTAGGGACAGGCAATATAAGAGATAGAAAAGGAAAATAACTTGCTATATTGCAGAAGAAACCAAAATAATGTCAAAAATATTAGTGTTAGCTCTATCTTAAAGGAATAATCATTGTTTAGCAAAAGGAGGACTGGCTTTGATATGTACAAGGCTACAGAATTTAGAGTCTTTTGATAGAGAAGCTAGTGGGAACAAGATATCATACAGAAAACATACCCTTTTCTCAACCGCAATGAAGCTCGTAAACTGGCTTATAATTGAGTTCTCCAAGCTGAGCTGAATAATCATGTTTTTCAAGAGTTGTTTCTTCATCTAGATTGTTAAGTATTAACAAAAGGAACAAGGAGAAAAAACACAATCAGCTAAAAGAAACATTGATGTCAAAACTGAACACATACCTATGAACACATGTGCTCTAAATAGAGACATGTAAAAGGAAGAGCTCATATGAATATATTGGCCTGCCTAACTGTCTACTCCCTTCTAACTCTACTCCATGAACAGAACTTTGGGCAGGGATACCCATCTCCTCTAGTTAGACTTCTCTAGGTTCTATCCTCCTTCTAGTGTAAGAAGCAGCCGTATTTTGTAAGAAGAATTAGTCTGAAGTCTCAAATAAGCCAAGATGGCAATATGGTATGTTTTTAAGTAGCTAAAAGACATTTTTTTGACAGATCATCAGATCATTAAGTCTGTTTATCTATATAACACAGGTCATTATCTTCCAGCATATCCTATACAAAAGCTATGGACTTTCGGTGGACTGATATGTATTGATCTACGTGAAATTAAAATGTTATATGTCAGAAAAAGAAGAATCACCAATGGCCTCCAATGACATAGTATAGATTAGGAAAAATATGCAGACATCAGAGGACATTCTCACAGTGGGGAAGAAGAAAAGACTGTCCCAAAAGCTTTCAAAATCTTATCTAGGAGGATATTACTTGTCCTGGTTCCAGCTGGGATGGAGTTGACTTTTTTTTTAGCAGCTGCTGTAGTGTTATGTCTGGGATTTGGGATGAGAAACAGTGTTGATGGCACACTGGTGGTTTTGGCTGTTGCTCAGCACTCAAGGCCTTTTCTGCTCCTCACACCGCCCCACCAGCGAGCAGGCTGGGGGGGCACAAGAAGTTGGGGGAGATACAGCTGGGACAGCTGACCCCAACTGACCAAAGGGATATTCCATGCCATGCGACATCATCCTCAGCCTATAAAGCTAGGGGAAGAAGAAGGAATGGGGGAACATTTGGAGTTACAGCATTTTGTCTTCCCAAGTAACCATTATGCGTAATGGAACCCTGCTTTCCTGGAGATGGATGAACACCTGCCTGCCCATGGGAAGCAGTGAATGAACTCCTTGTTTTGCTTTGTTTGTGTGTGCAGCTTTTGCTTTACTTATTAAACTCTCTTTAACTCAACGCATGAGTTTTTTCACTTTTACTCTTCTGATTCTCTCCCCCCATCCAAACTGCAGGGGCGTGAGTGAGCGGCTATATGGTTCTAATTGCTAGCTGGGGTTAAAACATGACATTACTATACGGTGAATTTAACCTTAAAATGATTTAGAATTGCAACCTTCTAGTTATGTTTAACAAAGCAAGAAAATTGTCTGTATCCCACTGAAATGTTTAATATTTAGCATTTTATATGTATACTTTTTATTTCAGATTATCAAACCTCATGTTCTGTTTCATTCTCATGAAGAATCCCATCTTCATAGTCATTAATGAAAGCTCTTGCTGCAAGTTTGTGCAGAACCTAGAAAGAAAACTAAACTGGTGATTACAGCAGTAACTTTTTTTTTTTTAATTCTTCCTGTCATTTATGAGGTCCAGCTTGAGGCAATTAGCTTCCATATTTACACAGAATCCCATTCTCTAAGGAAGGGTCAAGCTAATTTTCCATTTGAAAAGCAATCACAACCTGCATCTAAGGTACATTTTTATTTCACTTAATTTCAGTAAACTCAAAATACCCAGATCTTCACTTGTTGTACACATTTTCTCTAGAGTCACGTGTGAGGGAAAAAAAGCAGGCACGCAAATAAACAAAAACTTCACCAGGCAATCAATCCCAACTTGAAATGGCTAACTAAAACAGGTAGGAAGAATGGCCCTTCTGGACGGATGCATTTTTCTCCAGTGGCTGTAAACAGAGCCTGGTAACTACCACGGATTTAACCAACAATTTTTATATAGGTTAAATTAGGTAAATTAATCCTGTCCATAAAAATACAGAATTTGGGGGAAAAGTAAAGTGAGTCTAGAGTGTTCAACTTTAAAAAAAATCATTAGGTTTACCATAATCAACTAATTTTTGACCTGAGGAGCTCTACACAGAAAAGGGAAATACTGAACTGTACTAATCGGAAATTACTTTTTTGAACTAAACCAGTTTTCCATAGAAAAGAAGAAAAATTTTGGTCTCTTCAATATGTTAAAGCTAACAAAGAGAGTGAGCTCTGTGGGGGCAATGTGGTAAAGTCCAGCTGTGTTCCAGTTCCAATTGTCAAAACATTCCCACTGGCTCATTTTTGGAAGAATATGATAGATGCCAAAGAGAGACATTTCTGAAGAAAATCTCTTAAGAAAATAGTTATTTTTTGAGCTAAGGTAAATTGGCAAAAGAAACAGGTAGGAATTATCACAGTTCATCCAAAGCATCAAGAATTAATATTTTTTTTCTAAATTTGTCCTGTTTTTTTATCATTTTGGCATTTCAGTTTACACCTTTCAAAACTTAGGTTTTTTAACTGCACCTGGAATTTGTAGTGCAGGTATTTTTCTAAAAGCAAAAATTCATTATAGCAAGCAAATACATTGCTTCTGCTTGCCAATTTTATTTGCCTGTAGATGGTGCATCCCTGGAAACCAACTGTCCTTATGGAAACCAGCAGTCCTTACAGAAACCAACACAACCAACACGTTCATGGAAACAAACCCATGATAGTAGCTTTCAAAGTAGACTACACTAAATAGGGAACAATATCATTTCTATTTGAAAACAAATCAGCTTCCCTTAGTGGGGAAGGAGTGACAGTCATATCAGAATTATTACTGCAGGCTGACTATTCTTTTGATTTTTTTCGAGTGTAGACACCTGTTAGATTTAATAAATGGTTCTTTTTAGTTTGTTTTCATTTTCAAAATGGGTGCTGTGTTTTCCTCTGCATAAACGCTCCGTACTTGATTGTTACTGAAGCAGAGGAAAGGCTTGTAAAATTTGACTGTCCCTTTTTCCATACATTTCTAGGGATGACAGACTAGAGATAAGATGTTCCACATAGCAACCATTTACAACATGAAAGAGAACGCAGCAGCTTCTTCACGGGAGTAACGTGAAGAACAGCCAAGCCAAAGATAAAGCTGGAGTCCAAACAGGCTGCCAAAATAAGAAGCAGCACTGCCTATTCTGAGAAGCTTAAGTTTTATGTTAGAAAGCACAGAGAAAGGTGACACTTCTATGTAAAACAGTTTCCATTTAAAAGTCTGAAAACTGAAGGTCTGCTTTAAAACATCAGAAGCAAAAGTGCAAGAGCTGCTGAAAACAGGGGTTTCAATTCTTTCAAAAGCGCACGAAGCAGCATGTAGTTGTTTAAAGCAGCTTGTCTCACTACGGCATGTACAAACAGTGTTGGCCAAACTCACTGTTCCTGTTGTCTTTTGTAGTTCAGTAGTTGACACCACAGTCTGTAGTTCTTGGTCATTTATTATTGCATTTAAGGTGGCCTAAAAGGAAAAAAAATAATACTGTTTCCTTCTCTCTCATGCTGTGTTACCAGCTCACATGCATGCTGTTCTGTTTTCCGAATATAACTCAAACCTGTAAGTCTTTGCATGTCTAGGTTTATAAATATTTCCCCTTACAACAAGGGGACAGTCACAAGTAAAGGAATCCTGTATTTATCAAAGCACAATGATAGGAACATTAAATTAGGTAACTTTTTCCTCTCCACTTCTTAGAGGGAAGACTAATAATGACAATTAAATAGTAACTTAATTACATTTAGCAATGAAAAAGAAGGTAAGTGCATGCTGCACAGAGAATATATAATACAATGTAATATTTCCTTTGTGATTGTTTTACATATGAATTTCTATGCAGTAGTGCATGTGCATTACAGTCCTTACCTGAGTACAGTGAGGGATGAATCCATAGACAAGAAGTCTCTCATTGTTAAATAAAGACTGTATTTGAGCAGGAGCCTGCATTGGCTCTGGTGCACCTGTATTGAACTGTTGCCATTTAATAGAAACTGAACTGCATCCTGGAGACAACATTCTAGATATCTGGCTCTTTATCTGTGTAAAGAAGCAAAACAAATTAGCTCTGTTAGCAGGCTTTCAAAAGAAAATGTAATATCTCAATAGAAAATAACGTTTCCCATGTGAATGGAACTAGTTTCTTTTTTTTTTTTTTTAAACAACTAAAACAAGCCACATACTATTAGTGATAAAAATGAGTCTAATGTTTGGAGGTAATAGGGAGAATCACTCAGACATTACTGTACTGGCTTCTGGAATAATGAGACTTCTTTTAAGTAAAAGCTGAAATTTGAGAGTAAAGTTTTTATCCATCAGGGTTGCCAAACAGGCAAGGGAATATAGCCTGCTAAACTTAGCACTATCCCCTACATGTGAACTCAGACACGCAAACAGTTCTGCGCACCTCCATGGCTTGCTCTGGATAGTTGCGCATGTATCACTCAAATGACAGCCAGAATAGTAAGAGGAGAAATCTATGCTTTCATCCATTCCCCTGGGGAAAAATGCACCAGACACTTAACTAGCCTTGCTGCAGCACCTTTTCTACTGTCACTGTTCCAGGAGGGACCAGATTCAAGGCATAGGATAGTGCTGTAGACACGTAACTCTAGATGGAAACTGAAGAGCACCGCATACCGGGTCCTAGATTGCCTGAAACTTCTAGATGTGCCAACAGTCAAAAGTTACAGAATACAATCGCTACAGGCTTCATCACTATAGCAAGGACAATGTAGATGGACTATGACCTATAGCAGAAGTAAAGCCATGTTTTTCCATTCAGGGAAAATTATTTATATAGCTTAATATTTTTTAAACTTTTTCCAAGTTGGTGTTATTGCACTTAGCAAGAAAACTACAGAAGCTGTCTCAAAAAGAATAGAAAAAAAAAATAAGTCGTGGCTTTCTTGTTTTCTTTTACAAATTCAGTGACCAATCTGAACGAGAAGGTAGAGCAACTACAGAGACAAATTCTCTCCCTGATCAAAGAACTGAGGATTCTCTACAGTTCTCATATCCCATCCTATAGCACATGTGTTCCTGATGAAAATAAGGTAACTTTGTAACACTCAGACTAAATACTTCTCTTTCTCACTTAGTATAAATTTATAAGTAAAATAAAGGAAGCCTTAACAAGCATCTCTCCTTCCACCTTCTATCAAATGTTTCTTGAACTATCTTATTGAAATAGCAAAGACACGTGATCCCATGAAAAGTAGTAATTCCCATTTTGAGATACTGAAGATACGCAGTATCAGATATTGATATAGCAGACAATGACCACATAGTGAATATAGTCAAGATTTATAAATGTACCTTTGTCTCCCAGTTATACTTTGATTTCAGTTCAAAGTATTCAAATGCTCCAGCACCGTATTGGGACAAAGATCTCAGCATGTGTCGATTTGCTGTGGAACTAACAAAAAAAATTCTTTATGTAATTATTGAATTAAATTGTTCATCTGATACTATTTCTAAATGTTTTGGTTTTAATTAGTACTGCAAGCCTTCTGAATCAGAATTTTTTAAATTCTATCCCTTTTTCAGGGGACAGACCAACTGAAAGCAACTGAGACAACGAATGTGCTGCTGTATTACGAGATTTCCTAACAACATTTGAGGAAATTACATGGAACAGTTTTTTTTTTTTTTAACATGTCACAGTGCATACCTGTGCAGAAAATTAATTTAGGTTCAAACACCAATAAGATTGCATCAAAACGATCCTGATCTTGAACTAATTAACCTCAATCTCAGTAGAGCTATTTAGCATGGACGTAGCTATCTTACAGCTAAGTCCAGTGTCAGCTAGGGAATGTTACTGTCTGAACAAGGTGGATGTAACCAATACAGTAACACTTATTAGCCTGAGAGAACAGCAGGCTCGGCTCACCAACAGTCTGACTACCGTGAAGATATTTCATAGGCATATACACAAATGAGAGCTTTATAGAGGATTAAAGGAGAACAATAAAGCAGACGAGAATTCTTTTGTGAGAGAAACAGCACAGTATGTCTTCAAACTTTGTTGGACAGAAAGTAGACTCATTCCTCAACGGGACCATACCACTGTCCTGGTGACCTAGTAAATTCTCACCAAAACTCAAAGCAAAATTGAATAGGAATAGTACAATTGTATCTATGCTAAGAACATATAACATCTTGGGTTTAAAGTTTACTGCTCTTTTAAATGTCTTTCTATAGATTTTGCTGCCTTGTACAACCCTGTTAAGTACAAATCTTGCACTATTTAAAAATATTTTTTTCATTTACTTGCAGAGAATTACCACAGATAAAACAGATGCACTGTCAGCCTTCTAGAAAACACTCCCTTTGTCTACACAAGAGTATGAACCAGACCGAACTTCTCTTTTACACCTCTTCACCATTATTACTTTACCAGTGTAACACATTAAATACAGATCCTGCCTACTGAAAGCAGATTGTTGCACATTAGCACATTAATGTTAGTGGCACAGAGGAACCATTAAAAGCCATGCCCTCTCAGACTGCCAGCACTGAGGTAATCCATTGCCAAGCCTAATTCCATAATATCAATAACCAATAATCAATGAACGTAAATATGCAGAACATGAACATAACAGGAATGTAAATATGTTGAAGATGGTGTCAGTGTGCTGCTAACGGACACATACCATCTGTTCTTTCTTCTGTGTTGATGCAAATTCTATTATAGTCATAACATATAATTACTCTGGAAGAGCACCGGGATGTCTAGCACATGGCCTGAAGGGTGCGCTTGCCCGGTGCTGGGAGATCTGGGGAATGTTGCCTGAGCTATGGTGAAGGTGTCATTAAAAAAAAAAACAGTCCTAGAAGAACATGACCGTCACCATCGGTCTTTATTTTGACGTACCCTTGCCAGCCTTCCCAGGACATGGTAAGAACCTGACACCTCTCTGACCCTTTCCCATTTATGCCTTGCAACCTGAAGGATGTAGCTGTAATCCAGTTTGTTGTTTTGTTGGTTTTTTTTTAAAAGCTGTTTCAGTTACGCATGTGTCTTTCTAGTTTGTTGTAACTGAAAACAGTCAAAGTACATTGCAACGAATTTCAGTGAGGTTTTGCCTGTTCCTCTGATCGTTGGAAGTCTAGTGCTCACTTGGTCTTTAAGTACTTACCTTACAAAACAAATGAATATCAAATAATAAAATTATACAACTACTAATGTTGCATTGAAATTGCACTATTAAAATGAGACTGTACCAAAACATAAAATGCAAAGTTTCAAAATGTCAACTCTTGTGCTTTCCAATTATATTCTTAAATAGTACAGTTGTTATAATGAAGAAAGATATGAATAGGTAAGACCACCTGGACACAGAATTAACATTATTGTAGGCATCTTACTTTTGAAATTCCTTACAGATTTTCCATTCCATTATTAAAGTTAGGCAAGCATTTCTGCATTTAATCTAAACATACATATATATTTAAGGCAGTATACTCAGGCATCAGACAGTTCTCAGCTTATTAACCTCTCACTTTGAAGAAATTATCAGTGATTTTAAACAAATGCAATTGCTAGCTAACTAACTTTGTACTTACCCAACACCACATGTAAATAACCTCGTATGTTGGACATTATCTTTCACAATCTGGAAGGTCACACTCTCATTCTGAATGTGCCCATCTGATATAAGAAGAATGTTCCGGTGTCCTTGAGAAGGGAATAGCAGATTTAAGTAACGTAAGGTCTTCCATAAATCAGTGTTTCCCAATGTTGCAGTAGCAGACTGAAAAGTAAAGTATTACAATTTTAGTTTTGAATTTAATTTATTTTTTCCTGAAATAACATATCACGTACAGTTTAATCTTTTAATTTCATTATACATGAGTGCTGGTTTCCAAATATAAAGAATTCATTTTTAAGCTTTATTTGTTCCTATTCTTCTATGATTACTATTGAAGATAGAGCTTAAGGTCCATCTAGTCCTGTATCTTCTCTGGCTTAGGCAAAAGGCACAGGTAAAATAGGTAAGAAAAATGGTAAATTCTATTCCTACATTGTTTTCAGAGCTTTCAGTAATCAGTGGTTTGGGCACTTCTTGAACTGGAGTTTTCATCCATACTATTGCATGTAAAAGTTATTTACACACTCTTAATTTGCCTAACCCACTTTCTGAATTGAATTAGTTTAGCCTCAACATCAAGCATGACAAGAAGTTCCACTGTTTATTATGCATGAAGAGGACTGTTTGGTTTTTGTTTTAAATCTGCTGACTGATCATTTTGCGAGGTGTCCTGCAATCTTTAAGAGGTGAGAAAGAGCAAGTAAGCATCCCTGTTCCCCTTTTTCCTCTGTTTATCCTGGAAAAGAGATTACTCTGTATGGATTCAACAGACGCTAAAAAAAATCAGGATGAGTCCTCTCCTTGTACGGCACGTCTTCCATATATCTGGCCATATCTGTTTTCTGTCTCCCTAATACCTTTCTGACTGATGCTGAATACTGGGCTACCACTTAAAAAGGATTATTCACAACGGTGCCAGTATCTCTTCTCTGGGTTAAATCCCAATATTGTACAGTTTTAGTGTTTTTTTCCCCCTTCGTGTTACTCTGTATTTACCACTATTTGCATCTTACCATCTCATTTTCAAGACATCCATTATATTAGTATCTTACATATTATGCTAGCATCAAGGAGCTTTAGTTACAGCTGAGAAGCCTACTTCTGGCACTGAGAAGATATGGTACTAACCAAAACCTGTTATCCTAAATAGTCTACATCTGATCTTTTGGTGCCAAAGGCATTCTCCTTTTTACTGAAAGTCCTTTGGCCTAAGTACTGCCTTTGCTTACCAATTACAGATTTCCAGAAGGAAGTCAAATTATTTCCTCTCTTTCTGCTGTGAGCAGACAATGAGAGGTATGAGACTCCAAAAGATAAATTTAGGGGGAAACACTGAAAAATGTGCTATAGCCACTGATAGCTACTGAGCTTCACCTAAGCAATCACTTAAAACCAAACTGGAATTAATATTCAGATGTGGCTGTGCTTGTTATTAGGGAAAATAGACTTCAAATAGACTGAATTACAGAAAAAATCTTAGAAACTGGCCTGAAGAAGAAGAAAAAAGAGGAAAAGTTGCATAACAGAGTTTTGCAACGATAAGCACCCTATACAAAGAAGTATTCTTCACAATACAATCTGATTTACTTACTATAACAAACTTCTTCAGTGATTCTAAATCATTTATGACGTTCATTGAAAAAGAAGAAAATTCTGTGAAATCTGTGAATAAAGATTGATATTAAGAGCATTAGAATATGAAACGTAGCAACAATATGGAAACACAAGTTTAAGTTTTAGGACTAGAATATCAGAGTAGCAGTATTCCATACCGCTACACATTCCTACTTCAGTTCAGTGTATTATGCTGGTTTGATAATGATGTCCATAAAATTAAGCCATGACAAGAAGGTAAAAGGTGGCTCTCAGGTAAAAGGGAAATAGAGAAACTCACTTGTGCCAAATTTGACTACATTCACTCTTTGTCTGAAACCAAGCAGTTCCAAAACACGTAAAGCAATCTGCTTTGCTTGGTGTAGAGCTGAACCTGCCATAGAATTTGAGCAATCTAATAAAATAGTAACTTCATTGGACAGGTGCTCTTCTTCAAATGCTGTTTCAAACTGTGGTTGGAATACAAGCATGCAAGCCTATGGAGGGAGAAACAAAATCATCAGTGCAGCGGACAAATACTATTTCATTAGAAGTGCACCTAAACATCTTCATTTTTCTTATTATGGAATGAGAGCAGAATATAGCTGTACTTCAAAGTTTTACAAATATATGCCATTTACTCTTAATGCCTGAGAAGTGTAACTTGCCTGTCCTTTACCTATATCCCAGGTCTCACATGAAAAACTGAAAAAGGAATTTTGTGGTTTCATGTTTTACCTGATTCACTCTACTGCAAACAGCACTGGATTCTCTGCTACAAGTTAAAAAAAATAATAAAAAAAATCACAGATGTAATTTTTTACAATTATCACTGCCACCACCACACCATCAGTTTGTGTAAACCCGAAGTGCACACTGTCCTTGCTATGAACAGAGACGCTATAAAAAACAAAGGCTTTCAAAAGTGGAACAATGAAATGCTTGAAGGAGTGAAAGTGTTTCCAATAGAGAAGGAAAGGTTTGCAGTTTGGAAATACAAATTGCAGTCATCAGAAAGAAATCCCTTAACTAATACATTTAAGCAAGGCAACTCTGATTGAAGGAAGAAAAATAAAAGACATCATTGTCAGAAAGAAAACAATCCTATCTGTCATATTACTTCTTTCAATCAATTTCAACATTGAATTGACAGGTTGGTAACACCAATACTTTACATTTCACTTCTGCAGCATTTTACCTTATTTAAGGAAAAAAAAAATAAAAAGGAGCTGAATATAACTTAAAGTGCCAGGGACTTCACAAAAACTGTGGGAGAATGAAACAGCTTCTAACAACCTGGAATCACAGATTTTAAGTTTTAAATGTACTTCTCAGACAAGGAGTTACCAGGGGTGAAGGTAAAAGGGGCTGAACTGATCCTTCCTTTCCTACCTAACCTTTTATTAATGTTTTCCAGTGGTGACAATGAGCTCTCAAAATAAAACACAGACAGATTCTATAAATATTTGTGTGTAAGATGTAAATACAGCCCTACAAATTTAATGGTTTAAAATTTTACTTATTTTTAATTAGTATAGTGATTGCATGACTCTGAAACTATTTAGTTCCAGCCTCAGCCATGACTTATTTGTTCACTTCCACTCCTGTATGAAAAACTGTATGTTTTGTATGAAAAACTGTATGAAAAACTGTAGTCACATTTCTATGCAATACAAACAGCAGCAGAAAGTGTTTTAAGAGAAATGATTGGATGCTGTATGGAAACAGTTACTGTCTTACAAGGCAAAGGATAAAACAAAAGCAACAAGATTCTATGCAACTGAAAAGAAAACTAATTTCTGGAGAAAACTCAGCTTAATAAAACAGATCAAATTGAGCACTGTCCATGGTGTGACATTTTTCTTCATCTTTTACCCATCAAAATTAAACTGATCCTGTTTATTACGTTTAAGCATAAACAGCACCTCATGAACAGTACAAGCTATTCAGTACCTCACTCGTTTTATTGGGATGCTTCTCTACCCACATTCGAGGGAGGTAGACCTCAGAAATCCAGATATCTAGAACAAAGCCACCGACATCGAAGGAGCTGTCCTCCACAGTCTTAATTACAGCTTTGCAGTCCGTTTTCTGCAAGAGGAGAAAAACAGGCATTTAAATATTTATTTAATAACAATGCCATGAACATTATTTGCTTTGTGGGAACAGGGAATGACAACAGCAGATTTAATAGGGGTAGTCCCAAAGCTTTTTGCCAAAAAGGTTATAGAAATTTTACAAGGTACAGTTTCTCTTTACATATTACTATCTTTAAAACATCATTCTCTTTCCTGAATGTATCTTTCAATAAGAAGACAACCAAAACAGAAAGGTTTCAAGCACAACAGAAATTTTCATCTGAGAGAAACAGAGGAGAACTAACAGTGCACAAAGCCAGACAGATCTGCCAGAGGAGTTTTCTAGGATAAAAGTTCCATTTTAAATACACAGCAGAACTGCCAAGGTAGAGACATAGTTACAGTGAAATTAATTTACCTTTATTTTAAGTTCATGTGTCCAACTATGTATGCGTTCAATACTAGATGGCATCTCAATAGACATATCCAGGGAAAATCCACTAAATAAAGAGAAAAGAAAAAAAAACACTGAATGGCACTCCAGGGAAGATGTTTAATCTGCATACCATGACATTTCCACAAGAAGGAGCTATGTTTCCTGCTCTTTTTAACTCTTTGGATAAAAGTGGAGAATACTGAACTAGTTAGGCAAGTTTCTGTCCCTAGGATACCCAAAGAATAACCATGCTGATTCACCAAGGTTATTCATAGTTTAAAAGGTCAGAAGGGATCAAGAGGCCATTTGACATGATCTGCTCTATAACATACTACATAACACTTTAGCCAATTATCTCTTCATTTAACCTAATGTTTTATTTTCTAAAGCAAAGCTTCATAACAGACAGCCAAACTGGATTTCAGAGGAGGTAAGTTCGTTAATTTCCCTGGCTAACTGTTCCAAACCTCACTGCTAAAACTGCATGTCTTTTTTCCTTATTCAGCTGTAATTTCCAGTCTTTGATTCTTAATTTATTTCTGTAATGGCATTAAAAAAGCAATTTGATAGGTGCAATCATCCAAGACAAGACACATAAAAGACACAAGATACCATACATTGTCATGGAATCACCTCCCAGTCTGCAGACAGAGGTCAATGCGCATGACCTTGAGTCTTGGGGGGGGATCGTTGTTTTTGTTGTTGTTGGGTTTTGCGTTTTTTTATGCTTTGGTTTGTTTTTTATTTTTTTTAAGGTCTTCAGATTGTCATTTTGCCTACTTCAGTCAGTCTTGCCTGACAAAATAATCTCTCTTTGCTACTTCATGTTTTGTGTATTTTGGGGCTGTATTAGCCATTTCTGCCACAATTACCACAATGGTTGTTTATTCCAAGTTATTGACTTACTGGGTGAGTAATAAACCCTGGGTTATTGGTAGTCACTGTATGCCAGGATATAATCTCCCAAGATGTAGATGCCTAGGGCTGCAATCATTTCATCTATGAATAGCCTTGCATTCTTCAGTTTTATGGCATTTTTGTTGCTGTTGCATGAGCACTTTTTAATATTCTTGACTGCTCTGAGTCCTAACCTCAATTATTTTTAATGTACCATGAATCTGTGTATCCTCTGCATATCCTATGAGCAATTATTTTCTATTTACAGCCATACCTCCATTACCCTTAAGGTGCTGGTGGATAAACATAAAATACATATGCACAGCCCCAAAGTATCTGCAGAGAGCACAAGCCTGCAGCCAGAAAAACCTATTATGTTATTGATATAATATTAATAACTTTTCAGCCAACTTGGATGTCTTTGTGCTGTTCCCTCTAGAACCTGAAGCTGGAAAGAGTTAGACAGAGATACCTGATCTCCATCCTCACACAATAACTATTCTTGTTTCCCAATTTTATTCATATTTTTCTAGTTGAATTTCCCCCAACATTAAAAATTAAACTGTATTATCATTTTAAATACCTTTCCTACAACTGGATGTGTAGTGTATGAACTTGGTAATTTATTCCTGATATATGGCAGAAATAGCATCAAATCTTTAGCTAATCAAGACAATATTTGTACTAACCATCAGTAATTGTACTGAATAAAAGCAAGTTAATAATAGGAAATACTATTTCAAGATTAAATATAACTTTAGAAAATTATAACAGATGTGGTTTTGTGCCTGCTTTGCTGACAGAACAAAGAAGAAACTAGGACATTATAATAAAAAGTATTTTTCATGGTTTTTAATATGGAAATATGACAAGCATTAAGTTTTGACACATTTACTGCTACTACTACCTGCATTGCTTGTTATTCAGGTTGAGAATGGCCATATGCAGAAATGTTACTGGGAATAAAATTATAATACTCAGTTTCCAAGAAGTCTTTTTTTACCAGCAACATCACAGTTTCAGATAATTGTAATTTTTTATTTAAAATGTAAATGCAAAGAAGGCTAAAATATTAAGTGCAGTGATATTGAAAAAAAAATTAAGATCATGGTCTCATTAAGTTTTGTGACTTAGGAATTTCTATATAATCCTTAATAACAGAAATGTTTCTGAAACAAAAAGAAATATTTAGTGAAGAAAAAGAGTGTAATAATTAAAAGGTACTCCCTTATGATATTACCCTTCTAAGGATAAGAAGAGATTAGAATGAAAGGTGAAATTAAACTAGTTTCTTGATAATGCAACTTACCATCAAATATTCCATATAAATAGAAAACATTACATTTAAATGTTTTAACTTAATCATCTAAGTTATTGATAAAATAAAGCAGATAACAATATTAATGAAAGTAACTTACTTTTTCTGTGGTTTTACTTGTTTAACACAAACCTTTTTTATTATATCCTACAAAGAAAAAAAAAAATTTATCTGCACCAGTTATGAAATATTTATATGTCGTTCCTGACACTTTTATCACCCTGGAGCTCCTTTATCTTATTATATCACTAAGTTGGGATCGCATGGAATGCTCTTTACTTCATTTAATCATATAGCTTTGTAATATGAGCACCATAGCAGCTAAAATTCAACTGAACATGTGCATGTTTCTCTCCCAGAGTGAACTTTAGAACTCTGTATAATATGGGTCTGAAGCAGAAGGCATGATTGTTGAACAGTCAGACAAACGATACAGCTATACGATCTCAGAGAGACTAGGACCTCAAGGACCATCTCTGGCTCTTCGCTAGCATTTAAACACAGAGATGGCCTCCCACCCCACCTGTGGAATTTAGGAGCCATCAAGGGCATCCAAAGAAACAGATGGGCAACCTTGTCCCTGAAGCAGAGAAGAATAATAGCAGAGGGTTCAGCAGATGCTCAGATACTGTTTCATAATGGAGACAATACAATGTCTTCGCAAGCAAAAGGAGGAACAGCAGCACAGAAACAGCAGGTAACTCAAAATACGAGATCTAACATGTGCCCAATTCAAGTCAACTTTTTAAGTCCTGCAGGAGAAAATAAAGAGATAGTTAGAGGCGTTCTACCAATCACAGTATTCCTATGTTTGTGTTCACATTGCTTTACAACAAGAATGGTTATAAACAATTATTTTCTAAAAAAAGAGAAGAAATTAAAAGGAAAACAAACATAAACTTACTGAAGTCTCTCATGTAACTACAATCACCTAGCCACAGAACTTTTGCTTCAAAACAAGAAGATGCTGTTTTAAGATTGTATTTTAACAAACCTGCGTGTTTTCATTTAATGCTTTGTCCTGTTGCGATGGTGACACAGAAGCTGGCAGATGAAAGGTGATACAACCATGCTGAAAACTCAGTTCAGTGATATAGGTGATTTTGATCACAACTGTAGAATTTGGAGGTAAGTTTCCCACACTTATTACAAAAATATCCTAAAAAAAACCAATAACAAAACCCACAAACTAGGTTTAATGACATCATTAAAGCCTATGTTTTCCAATACAATAATTTAATTGAAACTGAAATGCTAACAAATGCTGGCACAGAAACTACTATTTGATTTTGGTGAAGTGTAAGAAAAAAAGGGTCTATGATATGAAATGTCAAACTTCCAATAATTCCTTAATTTCTAGCAAAACTGATCAATAGTAACTAATTAAATCAATCTTTTACAAAAAAAGAAAAAAAAAGGAAACGACCGGAAAGAGACATAGCTGTTTTATGTAAGCCATAGCACATATTTAAAGAAACAATAGTTGTTTTTAAAAATGATGAAATGTATGGTCCAAATAAGGTTCAAATAGTAAAAATGAGCTTCCCAAAAAAGACATGATTCAGCAACAAATCTATAATAAGACAATTGCAAAATTTTCAAGTAGGTACCAAACCACGATATTCAACATACCGGTGCATCCTGGTCCATTAGATAAGCTCCATCACCCTGCCTGATAGCTTTCCGATATTCCCTATGTGCTTGTTTCTTTTCTTTAACCTATGAAAAATTGTTCCAAAATAAGTCATTTCATCTCTATAGACAGAAAACTTAACCAATATTCTCTTAAATGACATGACTACCTTGAAATCCAGTCAACTAGTAACAACAAAGGATCTTCAGATTGAAGGAACTACATCAAAGGCAAAGTACAATAACATTTTACCTCTCCAGTGATGTGTTTTCCATTGATAAAAGCTTCAAATCCACAAACAGCAGCTTTATCATCCAAAGGAAACACATATTTAGCTTCAATTGGTTTACTGTTTTGATTGGTGTAGGTCTGAAACATTACTACCTGAAATGAATATTTTTTGTGTAACTGTAATGTTAAAATGTGATTAAAACATCAATACTTCAGTATAACAGCATCACTGCTTTGCACCACAAAATGTCAACAGGCATGCCACAACTGGAACTTTGATTTCTACCTTAGAATTAGAAGTATAACATTCATCAGTGCTTGACAAATAGGTATCTCCTGAAACATACAAGGAGCTATAGAACTTTTCATCTCTAAATCATTAATTGAATCTCTTCCAGAAAAAGAGTAGACTATGACCTTCTGAAGGTTATCTGATATACTGGCAGAGCTGGAGCTGTTGCCTACAAAAGAAGCCACCACTCAGTTTCTAGCCAGTAAGGACTAAACAAGAAGGAAGAATAAACCTCCACAAAAAAATTGGTCTATTTTTATGATATACTAAAACGTATGTTTGGAAAAGCCTATATTACTTCTATATGTATAGTATCCATCTTCTAATGACAGAATTTCTCTCTCAGGTGGCAGATTGCATCTGACTTTCTTCTCACATCTGTTCTTCTGTTTACTTCCCAAGTGCCATAACAAAACTCTAATTCCCCTTTGCTGCCGTTCTTATTGTCCCTTGCCATCTCATCCTTGCTGGTTTATGCTCTGTACCTTGGCCTTATAGACTGTTTTCTGCTTTGATGGGCTGGGTCATAGAACAGATGCCACTGGATAGTAATTCATTGCATAGGAACCCAGACAAAACCCAAACCAAAACAAACTGAAAACCAAGCAAAATAACCCCCAATAATCCCTCATAAAATGAACAGTTGTTCAAAGGAATCAAACTCATCAGACAACAGTTGTGAGTGTCCGAATAATTTAAGCACAGAATCATTTGCAGACAATTCTTTCAAACCATTTCCTCTACTGTTTTCCCCTGCTTTCTTTTTTAAGGCTTTAGCAACAACATATTAAAAACATTATTTACTTTTATGAAGCTACTTTGGCATTGGAATCCCCTGAATACAGATTCGTGTAGAGACACACACCTGCCAGAACTCAGTGAAGCCATAGCTTCAGCATGACTGAGACTGTTTCAGGCATGATGTAATTGAAGGGGGAAGAGATTATGGAATTATGCCCCAGGACTGGAAAAGACCTGTGATTTGACAGAATGTGTTCTTAGGGTATATGTACTAAAAAACAAAGTGGGCCCTTATTTTAGCCTGCTTAGTTAACTTTTATTAGCTAATTTTCAGGTTACAATAGCAAATTCTTTCGTATTGATTGATATTTTACTTGTAACAGCTAATTTAGGTTGTTTAACCAAAGCCAAAAACAAAACACAAATACATTTCCATAAACCTTTAATCATCCTAGGTATTTCTCACTGGTTTATAATTCAGCTGGCAAACAGATTCCCAAGGAAGTCTTTTAAAGGGAACAGAACACATACAGTACTGCAGAAAGTTCCTCCACAATGGTGACTTGATTATACATAGGCAGAAAACAGATTTAAAAATAAAGCCAAGCCTTTCACTGTCCAAAGAGCTTTTGGCATTTGTTTGACTATACATCTCTAAGAATAAAAACTGTTTCCACTCAGTTTCAGGACTTCCCTTCATTTAGAGATTGAATTGCCTTTTTTTTTTTCTTTTCAATTAACTAAACACTAAATAGCATTTTGACTAAAACACTATTTAACAAATGGATTCATTTTTCAAGGCTGAGTTATGGAAAAGGACAACAAATAGCATACTCTACCTGTGCTACAAAGTCTATTATCCTCGCTTTGATATAAACACCTTCCAGAGGGACAGGATTTCCCAATCTGTCCTGAAGACCAGTTTTTACAGGATTTGAAAGATTTGCATTTGGTAATTCATAGCCTAAACAAAGAGTTTACAAAAAATTAAAAAGATATTTTTTGAAATACACATTCCAAAACTAATCCTATATCAATGGCCCGTGTTTATTTATGCAATTCACAACACAAAAGTAACAGTTTCTGTTATGAATACTGGAGTTGTATTGCTGAGCTGCAGGCTCTGTCTAAGGGATCATGAGTTCATGATAGTTCTTTAAGGTCTTACAAGGTCTTTTTTTAGAACCTTGCATTTGAATTATTTAAAGACCATCTGATGATTTATGCAAAAGTGCTTCCTGTGCTTCTCTTGAAATGCAGTGTCACAGGAGGAGTTGCAACTGCTGTTGGTAATTATGCGTATAGGAAATCTGTTCAAAACAGATGCTATACAGATGCCACATGCTAATCACTAATTGGGTAACATCCGCAAGCAAACCACAAATTATTTTTTATTATGTTATCTTCACACATGTACTCTAAAAAGGGTTCTGATAAGCATTTAGGAAACCCTGGAAGCAACTCAATATACTAACAGAAAACATTTCTTACTCTCCTGCCGTAAATGACATTGAGACTCTGGCTCATTGTTATCTTGCTCCAGTTCCACCCCAACCGCAGGCTGAAATTGTTTTATTTGATCTTCAGCAAGGCAAAACTTAACAACATATCTAATTTTAACCTGACAGGTTTTATACACGACGAATTCATCATCCTGGTAGAAACAAAGAAAAGTATTTTACAACAAAACCAAAGCTGTAGATAATATCTAAAACAATGGAAATTGATTAAGAGGTAAACCTAAATGACACATCATGTTTTGAAAAATGGTAAGGATCTGACAGCTTTTATTTTCACTCCCCTAATCCCTCTGTATCACTACCGCTTGCATCTCTTATCTTCTTACTTTGTATTCACCACACTTCTTGTGTTTCCTTTTCTCCATAAAGTGCAATGATTCCTCAAAATAACAAAGAATTGAAAAAAACAGGTGGATATCTAGCCAGCAACTGTTATCTGTTAGTGTGCCACTCCAGCTATCATGCCTGCCTTAGAGTACCAACCTATAAGGACAGGGATTTTTATCAGCTGCATTCATTTACAAAACAATGAACCTTCCATGGTAGTGATTTCTTATTCCATACAAAGTAGAATACTGCTTCCAAATAACAATTTAAATATCACAGACCGGATATTTATAAAATTATTTAGTTATAATAAAATGTAATATTTACATATTTCTTTTAAGTATTGTTTTCTTGCAAGAATTCTTTACAAATAGCACTTTAGAGGCTTAGAATTTTTAAACGCACTTTACAAGCTGCAAGACAGACAAAACTGATTTTATGCATTACTGTCTAGCGACTTAGTGTCTGAACTGAAATGCAGGTTCAATTCATTTTATTATCTATCAGTGGTATAATAAATCCAAAATTTGGTGCCTTTTCAAGTGCCCAACACTGCAGGATCAGTACCTCAAAGTCTGAAGAGATATCTGCTGTTTTACGGACTCCATGCACACTGTCAAAACCTGATGGTGCATTATTTAATGAATAATCTCGTTCATATAAATCTAAGCAGGAACCAAGGGCCACGTCACAAACTGCCAGGAGCCGGGTTCCATCCATTTCACTAGGTGAAGAATACTTAATACTGGCACTATATGTAAAGAAAGATCAGACACATTTCATTAAAAGTTATATAAATGTAAAAATCATAGGCGTTTCAGGATACACAAGCACTTCTGAACAGATGGACAGGAATAAACTTTTTAATTAAATGATGTTAAAAATATTAAGAATTATATCAACTTAATTTGAAAAGTAAAAAGAACACAGAAAGGATAAAGTAAAGAGATATTGTCGTTATTCAGACCTAACAGAATCACTGAAGTAAATGCCACTGCCCAGATTCCCGATGTCAGTTCTTTCCAGGCCATGATCTTCAACAACCACTTTTGGCATTAGCAGTCCTCTAGAGAAAAACAAGGTCACACAATGAATGAAGTACAAAATAGTTTTGCATGTAGCATGTGGGCTAATACGCACTCTGCAATCACGAACCGTGGAGGATTAAAACAAAATACACTTTACAGAAATCATCCATAGACACTCAAGGAAAATAAAGTCTATTCATAAAAAAAATAAATCCCAAAGTCATATTAATCACCAAGACACTGATTACATAAGCAATAAAGACTGTTAGTTTTTCCTCATTAAGCAGAAAACCAATGCATTTTCCAGATTCATTGCCAAACATTCAAAATACTTTTTTAGTTATTAGATGAGTAGTTCTACGTTTCTAGCAACTGTGCTGTATTCAGTTTCAAAAAACTATGACATTTTTATATCTAAGAAAAAGAAAGTATGAGTTCTAAAGGTAGAATGCTGGGAAATGGATACTTGGAAACTTTTCCAATGTTTGATTTGCAGACCTATTAAGTGTAAAGATACCATCCTTAAAGTGTTTGAGATGTTTCATTTATTACTGATTGATGCCCACAGAAAACATTTCATATAAAAAGAATGTAAGAAGACACAATATTTAAATAAGTTCAGCAGTTTTGTAACTTACAATTAAAATCTGCAGTATGAGGAAAACAAAATGCTAATACGACTTTTGAGGTATTTGAATTCTGATGGTGTTATTTATCAGATATATTTTTTAAAATATCCTTACATTTTCAGCGGCTGGTATTCACCGCGTACATACTATGATGAGGATTTAAATATGTCAGGCTACTAGAGGTTATATTATTTCAGCATTATTACAATGCCTGAGTGAATCCATGGTATTCAGTCACAGAACTAGATATTCTGCTATTCCAGAAAATTATGATAATCTAAAAAATGTGCCAAATAAAGCAGTTGTGAGGAAATAATGTATAGAAGTGGAAGGAGGACATCGTCAATGCAATTCTTTCCTAAAACAGAATAAATTTTCCACACAGCCATTACTCTCCATTTTGTCATCTTTCATCTGGATTGAAACCACACTCCTCCTCATCATATCCAAATAGCTGCATTCCAAGTCTAATCTAGCTGGAGAGTAATTCAATTTATCATTACAAAAGATTGATTTTTCCTTCCAGAGGTCTGTAGAAGTATATGGATGTTCATACACGGTTAACATTAATAAGTTAATTAACATACGTTAACATTAGGTTAAACATAATGCAAAAGAGTTTAATATTAAAAAAAAAAAGTCAAAATACATTTAAGAACATAGTTAAGCCTGATTCAATGTCACAAAAAAGGGAATGCAAATTTTTACCTGGAAAGAATTCCCATGAAGTTGCGCACAGATGATGCATGGAATAAGGATCGAATGTTTCCAAGACTGCTCAGAAATTCTGCTGTTTCAGTTATTCTGCCAACCCTATACACTTTTAAAATTTTCACTGGACAGTCACTGCAAGAAATTTGAAATTATCTTTGAGATTGCATGACTTGGTGCATTTAAGATCAATACATTGTTAAAAGATAGTCTTACTCTAAATCTCAAAGTAACGTTCAACTTTTTTTTTTTTGTTAGCAATTTGGGTGGCAATTATTTGGGTATAACCACTTAGTAACATGTGGTTGCTAGGTAGGTTTAGCCCTTAGCTGCTTAACAGCATATTTACTCAGTAGAAACAGTGACTATATATGTATAATTGGAGTGACTATATATGTATCATTGAAGCCTACTTAATTCTTCCCTGTATTAATGATCTAACCATTGATTGTTACATTTCTAGAACCATCTTCTCTTTAATTTCTCCGTATTTACCCCTTTTTAAATTTTATTAACCACAGAGACAGGGTGCCCCGTTAGAAGCCAATGTCAAGAACATTAAATAGAATTATAGGCAAATCTGCAGAACAGCTTCCCAGAAATATGTCTTTTTCATACAATTGACAGCTAACTTGAAAGGGATGGCAAGTTCTGAAGTTCTGTACATAATCAAAAGGTGACCAGGTATTCTCTCCCACCCCCAACAAGTTTATTCACACAGAAAAAAATTACTTGTTTTACTCAGCAGAACCCAAAATTATACTTTTATGTTTACTTTTCAGTTATTGTATAAAATGCCTGGAAATAAATAGTGAGAAACAGCAAACAAGTTTAGACCCCATATATCTTATTTTAATAGCTCATATAAATAGACAGCTCTTCACAACTAAAAAACAGGAAAAAATCCCACCAAAATTGACAATATTATCATTTTCAGTTTTATTTTATATTTACCTCCATTTTGTTCTGTATAGGTTATGGTAAATATGCAGCTCTGCAATCCCATTAGCGCAATCAACACTGCACAGTAACATAACCTGATAATTCAGTCCTCTTTAGAGGTATTTTGTGCACTATACTTTGAATTTTACTGGAATCATTGCATAACTATTAAACACTCACTTGTAATTGTTTTTTGACACTTGTTGTTCAACACTGAGAAATTCAGAACTCGTTGAGTCAACAGCTTCAATCTTGCACCTCAGAGCCCGGTATTTGGCCAAAGATGATGGGTTTGGGCATGACAAATTTGTTTCACGTATATTGAGCATGTCTCTGATTAGCTAGAAAATACAGACAGAAATTTATGGATACTTGTTACATTTTAATTAAGGAAACTTGCAAACAAGACTGAATTATATAAAGTTACAGTATTGCTACAAGTAACAATGAAATGGAATACTCAAAAGAACATTTCCACAGTTTGGAACAAGAGCAAGCAGCTGTAGAATCCCATGAAAACAATTCAGAAGAGGAAGGTATATGAAAAATAGTGTTACACTGCTTCTGTACAAGCTTTGGATGGAGCTTGCTCATAACAGCTCCACAAAACAGTGTTTGTGCTTGGTTACCATTTTGATTTTGCTTATTAGGCAATTCTTACTTGTTAGAATCTGCCTTTTTGTCCCAGCTAGGGCAGTAGCACAAGGTACCCATGTTATTTTCTCAGATCAGAAGAAAGAAGGACATCTAACTTTGAAAAGATTGTAATGCTACGCTTCACTAAGCCATGGGAAAGCTTTATAAGACATGGTAATTTTTTTATATCAGAAATCTCAAAAGGTTTTAATTATCAAAAGATTTCCAAGGTTAAAGGCACTATTAACATTTGTTCTTTTAGAACAGTAAGGAGCCTCCTTCCCTTTACCTCTCCCTCCTTCATATTTTCTAACTTACTGAAGACTGACTTCTGGATATCCTTTGCCAAAAGAAAGAGGTATCTCTGGCAGAAACTATGGAATTTACATTATAATCGCAACACAAGGAAGAAATGTGAGTGATGAAGAAATTAAAAGAGTGATGAAGCTGTCAGAGCTCTGAGCGCCTCTCGCCTCTCCAGAGGGCCTGGCTGCTTGGGCTTAGGGGCAGCTTTGACAGGGCAGCTGTGGAGCAGCAGATTCCTGCCCCTCTTTTGCGCAAGAGATGCCTTTGAGCTTAGGCTCTTGCCCTTGGTCTTCCAGCTGAGCTATGTTGCTTATATGCCTGCATCCGGCCTCCCAGCTCCCTGGTTCTGACCCAGATCCGGTGGACTTGAGTTCCCGGTTTGACCTTGGACCTGCCAGACAAGCCATAATGAAGAGGCAACCTGGACTGACCCTGGCTACTCTCACCAGCAGTCACCGTCACCTGCTCTGCTCCTGGGTACCATGGGACTAGAGCTGATGGCAGTGGTGTAACTGTCCTAGCCTTGCTCACTTCACCCCAAGCCCCGTCCGCCTGCCCTTGCTGCTGGGTGCCAGGGCTGCATCTGTGTGCGCACTCAGCACACCTCGTTGGCAATGTCCCCGTCAGGATGAGAATTTCCCAGCTAGTTTCCGCAAAGATGAGGCAGCGGACTGACTTGCAGCAGTGCAACAGAACTGACTGACTGAACTCCTACCCAGCTTAAAAATGAAGGAACTGACTAAGTAATACAGGAGCTGAGGGGGAGCTATGGCAGACATCCTTGGAGATTCCCCTAAGCAGGTCAGCTACCCTTAGACCAACTGAAAGATGTTATCTGTTTAGATGTGCTGACTAATTTCTTGCACTAACAATCCAGGCAGCCCACGGAAGTCCCCCAGGCAGTTTGTGCTGCAGAAGTAGAAACAGACCAAGCTGCACACAGATTGCTAATTTTAAATAGTCTCTAGAAACTGTTCCTGCACATGCAGGAAAGAAAGGATACACAGAACAGTCTTTGCATATAGTTAAAATAGCTTAGATATATTTTGCATATAGTTTAAGATAATCAATAGAAACTGATTATGTATATGCTGGAGTAGTTGCTAGAGTCAGCTGGATGATAACAGTTCTGTGATACTCATTTGATCCAGCTGAAGATGCCATGAGAACAATGACTGCAATGAAAACTCCTGTCACGATCTGGACACCAACTGGTCTTCCTGTTCAAAACACTGGATTCGCCCCATGAGCATTACTCTATTCATCAGATTCCAATGAATTATTTTTTTGAAACTGACAGCCTGTGACTAGCTGTGCCAAGCATTCTGTCAATTTATCTAGTGAGCACGTTCAAAACTGGTGTAGCACAGTGCAGATCGGGGCTTACAATCAGGGCAGCAACCTGGAAAAGTTACCTGACACAGGTCCTGTTTTCTAGATAACAGCTTTTTGGAAACTTTATAGTCTACGTCAGTTTTGTGACGTATAATTTGATAGAATTCCATCATCATTTCTTGTAGTGCCACTTCGCCAGCTCCCTCATCGAGTGCATTCTTTACTTGCAGTAAAATACCTTCTGCTTTGCTCACCTTTAAAAGAAGAGATTATTAAACTGAAAGCTATCGAAAAAATTGCAGAAAGAGTGCAAAGCAATAAATAGTGAAAACAAATCATTTAATTCCACACAGAAATAAAACTTTAACTCTTCTTAGTGCAATATCCACAAAATATTTTCTTGCAGCTAGGATATGATAACAGTATTTAAAAATTGGGTTATTATTCTGCCCTTATACTGGGCTACTTACAAAGTACTTCAAGCAGAGCTAAGAGACAGTAAAATAACCTCCCTGAAATAAAACGGAATATGAATCAAATTGAACAATTATGTTCCTTAACGTCTTGTTGATTCATATTGTCAGCTTTAATGAATTGATGAAATAACAGAAAGTAGAGGATAATAAATTTCTTACCAACTGTCTACATGCCCTAGTTCATCCTAAAATACATAAAGCAGAGTAGAATTTCTATTTGTAAAGTGCAATCTAAAGATGAAATGGAAGCAATGATTAATTTTAGACAGTTTGCCCAGACAGACAGGACAGATTTGCTTGTATCTATATATTCCTTCTCAATTTGGAATTTTTCAAAGAATACTCTATATTATTTTGTCTTCTCGAGGTAGGAGGAGGAAAACGGCAAAATGCTTTTTAATTTACATGAACCACAGGCAACAGCTAGTGAAATGTTCACATCAGAGGCTGCATAGCAGTATCTTACTGCAGTTCAGTATTGATCCAAGACTGGTCTCTGTCTCACAAATGCCTTTAGGAGAAAAATGGAGGTTAATATAATTGAACAGCAATCCACTTCTTAATTATTCTGTTTCAAAAATCCAGACTTTTTTTTTCTTTCAATACAAATGCTATTTCTCTTACAAATTAATTGTAAGTGGGAAGAGTTAGTGAAAACAGTGTTATCATATTCTTACAGATCGATGCATTGAGATACAGAATCTTTCAGGTATATGGTTCAGCTCTTGCTAAAGTTACCAATGACTGAACATAATTTACCAAATAAAATATTTATCAAATTTCATCTACCTGAAATATGTTAGGATTCTTAATATCCAAACAACTGCATGTCATAAAAGCACTTACCACAAACAGCATTTCCTTATGTCTTTGCTGATTTATGCAATGCACTCACTACTGTCTCTGAGTACACATATACAATATTACTAATGTTCTACTTACTCACCAGAACCTACATAAATGTGTATTATTTCCACATCATAAAGTGAAAGGAATATTCTTCTACTATACATCAACTGAAGAGCATCAAGAGTGAGTTTCATGTAGCAAGATTAGGGCAAAATCATACCAGAATTGGGGACCTTCTACTGGCAAAGCTCTTCCATTTTAAAACCAATATTTTGCCTTCAGTGATAACAGAGATTAATACAACTTTCATCTTAAACAGTCATTTTATTGACTGTTTGTTAAGTTATATGGACTTAAATTACATAAATAAGCATTATCCTCTTAACTGTCTACGGAGGAAAGCAAAAGAATTGAAGTATGTGGAAAAGTGGGATTAAATGAGACACAGACTTAACAAAGGGGTGGATAGGCAGTTACTAACAGCTGTAAGATCCAAAGGCCTTCAGGAACAGCTGTGTGTTAGTTACCTGTGTCATCTGATAACCCAGACAGGGACTATAATTAAAACTATTTTTCCATTACAAGAGAACGTCTGACTGAAGTATGGCTGAAACATACTGGCAGGAGACAGTAACCTGCTATTATGTGCTGCCCTCTATGACAATCTTCTTACGTGACTTGACTTATCTCATGGAAGGGATCCTCCCATAAGAATTGTGTAAATTGCTATGAAGTGGAAAAGACAACCATCTGCCCTAGGGACTACAGCATGTTTTTAGTGTCATGATTCTAAAGCAAAATTTGAGATAAAAACTTCTGAAGCATGGATTTGTTGAAGTGCAGGAGTATCAAAAGTGCAATTAACCGATCCCAATCTGAAACACAACATACGTGTTTGCTGGGAAAAAATTATTCTAACAGCATTTACGTATTCATCCCCACAGAGTAACAAGAGTTAACTTACATCATTTAGGCTTATGTTGTTTATTGATTCAAGTAGTAAACTATCCAGGTGGCCAATAGCTTCTGCCCAGATCAATTCCACAAAATCACTAACTTCCTGACATATAGCACTTGAATGGATGCCTTCTTCTAGAAGTAACTGTAATAAAATAAACACAATTCAGTGAAAAGACAAAGATGCAAGCCACATCAGTGAAGTTCTTACACAGATAATTAAACTTTCGTATCCCCATAAACAATACAGCACACAATGCTCATTCATGCTTAGTATAACTTCTTCAGTCCCATCGAACTGACGGGAAGGTTTGCTTTTATAAATTCTTCCAAGTGGAGAGCACGGCAGGCCAGACGGCCATAACCTCTCTTGAAAACTGAGACAAAGTCTTGGAGAAGACAGAAGTTGATTTGCTTGATATCTTTACTGGTACTATCAGGTACATGGACATAATAGTCTACAGACCCCAGCCACTTCCTTTTTTGCACAGCTGGCAAAAGAACAGATGGCCAGTGTTTTATAACATCTCAAACAGATGACACTAGATGTCTAGTGTAGAAAGCTCTGGTGGGAAAGACATTATTCGCATGAAAATAAAAAATTTGAGCACCAAAGCTACAGGAGAACAGAGAGGCCATGAAAATCAGTGCAATTCTATGAATCAAAGAGACTTGTGAAAACAGATTTTATCATGTTTTTCTGAGGAATGTTGTTAAAGTATTTACTTTTTCTCACTGTTCTACAAATCCAGAAGCTGCCATTAAATAATTCTCACACAAGTTTGGACATTCTACATTACTTGTTTATGTGGAATCAACCACATCATAGTTTCTGAGATCACTAGAGGACATATGTGGGCCTTTCAACATTGTTGGATGTAATCTATATGCCAGTTGTGCCTTATAATAGAAACTAACCATGGTGGGAAAGAGAAGTCAATAAAGTACAGTGAGAACAAATTTCTGTCACACTACAACCATTTTAAATAGCAGTAAAACATTGCCTGAAGAGTACTTCAGGAAGCAGAATCCAACTGCTATCGCCCTTGGGAGGAGTCCTGTTACTGATTCCAATACGATCTACATCAAGCCTGTGGCATCTGTACAGCATGCAGAATAATTCGGCAAAGTCACACACAGAATGGTCTAGGTTGGAAGACACCTTTAAGATCATCAAGTCCAACCATTAATCCAACCATTAATCTAACTGACAAAACCATCACTAAACCATGTCCCTAAGCACCACGTCTACCCGTCTTTTAAATACCTCCAGGGATGGTGATTCAACCACTTCCCTGGGCAGCCTGGTCCAATGTTTCACCTTTTGGTGAAGAAATTTTTCCTAATATCCAGTCTTAACCTCCCCTGGCACAACTTGAGGCCATTTCCTCTTGTCTTGTCACTTGTTACTTGGTAGAAGACACCGAACCCCACCTCTCTACAACCTCCTTTCAGGTTTGCTATATGTGATACCTAAAAAGTGATGTGCTCATTAGTTGATAATGCATCTACTGAGAAAAAAAAACATATAACAAATATGACTACATTTGCTTTTAATGTGTTTAAGTACGGGGAACATTCACTCAATATTCCAATAATTTCAAAACGTTTACATACAAACAGTTTCTCTTAACCTACAGCTGTATCACTGTAATCTAGACAATGTTTACCCCATTCAGAAAATTGAAAACTAAACCAAATCATTAAGGACAGAAAAGTGTAAACATGCAAGTTGTACAAACCTGTTGCAATTTCGTAGAAGCTAAAGATTCAGCTTCTGGTGGAAAAGTTTCTCTGAGCAGGAAATCCCGGCTCTTCAAGTCTGCAATAAAAGTCTCGTACTTTTCTCTTATTTCTTCAGCAGTAGTAGTTACGAATTGTTTATTATTCTGTAAATTGAAAGAGTAAAGTTAGTCAAAGAAACCACATAGAGACTTAAATAATCAATTCTACCAGACACAGCTCTAACAGCTGACAATCCACATTTAAGTTCTGGGTTGTGATTTAATAGGCTTCCAGCAAGGCAAAGCTTTCATCAAGCTTCATGGGACACGAACAAGCACAGGACTCCATATACAAACCCCACAGTGACAAGATAGGTTCATCTAAATGTGTGCTGGAATAACTTGTTTTATCAATTGAACTATTCAAAATTAATCCCTGATGCAGCTCCTTTGACTTGAATCTAGCGTTGTTACAACGACACAGGCTGTATGAGCTGTACCAGAGCACCTATGTAACTTGTATGCTGAGAAACACATTTAGGCCTCCCTCAAGAGAAGCTTTTGTGTCTCTCAATGGTATGTCCAGAATATCACTCGCTATAGCATTTCAGCATGTAAACATGTTATTATAAGTTTAGATATTGCCAGGAAAATATATGTGAGTATGAGGCAGGTGCATCCAGGACCATGCTGTGCTGCTGTCAAGTCCCAAAACAGTTCTTTTGAGCAAACTGTAAGCAAACACACAGAGTAGAGGAGCCAACTATAAATCAAACTGTTTATGATAAAGCTTAACAGAATGATCTCCTATCATCTGAATCTAAGAAACAGCCTGCAAATAAGAATGAAACGCATCTGAAGCTCTCTAGAACGGGTACGTTCAATGTGCATAAAGAAACAAACAGGTAATGTCAATGAGTGGTTCGTACCTTTGTTCCATCTGACGTACTGAAGTTTGCATATAGTCGAAACGGAAACTTGCAACGCTCTTGGGAACACTGTAATTCAATAACTACAAAATCTTTGCTTTCCTTGGACTTGACCTAAATGGAGAGATAAATAAAGCCCCGCAACCCCCAATTTATTGCTTAAGCATGTTTCATTCACGTGATGTTGCATCAAGTAATTCCCTTTGTCCTATTTATTTTTTCACCCAACTTAGCACCGCTATGACTGGCTAAGAAAGGAAGCAGAATTACTCATTATTTCTATCACAGTAACAAGCAGAAGCTCCTCTCATGGCTTCACTGTGCTGATTGCTGTGTATTTCCATCATCTTTGTGTTTTGAAAGATTTTTTAATAAAAAAGTTCAAAATTTAAATTAGACTTAACAGCTATGATAATGTACATCTTGTCAGAAGCAAACATATTATTCTACTGCATTACTTTGGCGAGAACACAATGATAACATAAAAGTTTTATTTTGATAGAATTAGGCTGCAATGAAAGACAGAGAGCACTGAAATACTTTTCAATACACCTCTTTGCGTTGCTGTACGTGGTAACATAGAAGAGTTACTGTTGATATGTATAAAACTATAAACCTTTTATTCATCTACTGATCCTCCTACATTCTCTCACAATAACAGAAAGGCTTACTTTTTCAAGGACACTGTATTTTGCAACCTCAAAATCTTGGGGGAAAAAAGAAGTATCTTGATAATTTTTACCGTGAAGTCTGGAATGGAATCAAAATGATTAAAATCACATATGCCCAGTAAATATTGTACTGTAATAGGCTGCAACACCATACTAAAGTAGGAACTAATATAACAAGATAAATCTATTTTTCAGCAGCAAAATAACAGCAACAAAAGTTTTGGCAAATGAAATCCCACACAGAGAAGCTGCTGCACTAAGAGGCCAGAATGTCTAGTGTGAACCTGAAGACCAGATTTCAACCTTCATTCTTCAAAAAACTATGGATACAACACACAATAAATGTATTTTCATTGCCTAGTTACGTGTTAATTTTTTAATAGCTTGGTCAGCTACCAGTGCTGTCTGAGGCTAATTCCTCCCTTATTCTTGACTTTCACATTAGGATATATACATGTAGTCATATCCTTCAGCATCGGGACTTTTAGACCAAGAGTAACTTCTAGTACGTTCACACAAAGTAACTAAATATCTACCCTACTACTGAACAGTAGTCTCTAAAATTGAAAGCCGCATTTTGTTAATAGATCTAAGAGCGCTGGAGCTGGTTTTGTTGCTTTAACTCAATAATTAAAAACAGTTGTAACAATACTACTTCCCCATGAACTAAGAGGAGTCTCGGTTATCTTGATTTTCTCCCAAGAATTTTCATGGGAGAAAGAGATGCTCAGCACTTCTAAAAACAGTGGACTGAAAAAACCCGCGTGATAATAAACAGAGCTCCAATCAGAAAACCATAAAGCTCAGGCGTACTAATGCCTGGTGAGTTGGTAGAAGCTTTGCATGTATTAGGGAGCTGGACTGTAGGTGTCCACTGAGATGGAAAAATGTAAAATAAATTTCCAGTCACATCCGAAGGTTAAAAAAAAAAAAAGAAAAAGAAGCCATTACAAATTTATACATACAGCATACAGAAAATGAAGAAAGAATAATTTTATCTTCCACTACATTATTATGATAATGAGAGTCATCTCCAGGCGTCAATGGAACACATTGGGAAGTGGGGTTTTTTTGTTTGGTTTTTTTTGTTGGTTTTTTTTCAATTTTCAGAAATATCAACATAGAGGTATCAAAATACATCTTTAATTTTATTTTATTTTACCTAAGAGTCCCCGCTTTGGACTCAATTCTTCTCTCACTGTCTTCAACAACAGTAAGGTTGGAATAGTTGTTTTCATTTTTTTTTGTGGCATTTTTCTTTTCAGGAGATGACAGGTTTTCCACATCTGCAATCAAAACATTTATTTACTTGGTATAATAACTGGTTTCTCTAATTTAATTTATGAATAGTCAATAAAAACAATACTACTACTTAATATTGATAAATATTTTACATGCTGAAACAAGTTAACCAGCTTCTAAGGTCACATTTTATTCCACCTTATAACTGGCAGGATATGGAGTCAAGTATTGAAGGGCAACTGCCCCAGCTGCCGCACTGCTAGAACCAGTGCTACCCCAGGCTATGCCAGAGCTTACTCCGTTCAGGTACTTTTTTTTAAAAAAAAAGTTGTAAGTTGTATAGATATAGTGTATGAATGCAGTTTTACTTTTACCTTAAAACTATTTAGGATTGTTACTGAATGGATCTACCAAGCTCCAGACATGCACACCCACGGCCTCTGCTGTGCAAAATCAGATTTGTCCAACAGACTCAATGACAGCAAACGTACAAATGGAGGGGCTCTGATTCTTAAGTCTTATATATAGTTCTGAAAATCGGACTGATTCATGACATGAGAATGTTCATAAAATAAGATGTATTATGTCAAAAGTAACTACTTTTAAAAATAATCAAAGGAAAGACTGGCATCCAGCAAAATGCCAGAGATGCAAAAGTAAAAAGAAATAAAAAGCATAGTTACTAGGAAGAAAAAAAGAGAATTAAAACACTGATAACTTTCAGGATGATAATTTTTTGCTGACGGTACACATTAGATAGAATTATCTTTCTCATCTCTTTTTGGTGTTCTTTTGCTTGTTTCACAGCATTAAAATGAACACTTGTCTTTTTTCCTTCTACACAGTGTTATAGTAATTTGCATCTGAACCATGTTACACACTGGAATGCTTGAGGTTCTTCTATTTTAATTATGCTGCATTAAATATTTCTAGCCCATGTTAACCTTTTCACTAGCTATCTTATTTTCTCATAATATTGACTTCAAAACATAACACTTCCTCATACTGAAAACCACTGTGTTCTCTTGAAATTAACTAAAATTTCCAGGTTATTTCCAACTTTATTGATAGGTTCCATGGTTGCTGATTTCTTAAAAGCTGGTTCTAAATATTTATTTTCCATTCTTTTCCAGAGTAACTGATAGAGGAATAAACAATGTCAAATACACTTACCCTGCCCTTGGTAAGAAGTGTCATCTGATATATTAACCTTAAATGCATCAATCTGTAAAAGCTTCCCCTTTTCAACTGATTTCCAAATGAAATCTGCACATAAAACAGGTAGCTGATACTTCCGAATATTTTTTAGATCACGACAGCTGAGGGCATTAGCGGTATCCACAAGAACATGTGTACTCTGAAAGACAGGTTGCAATTACAGTTGCTCTGCACACATAACTACAATATTAATCCAAATACTGTGTATTGGCAATTCATACTGGTACAATCCTAGAGTCCAAAGGAAATATTTAAAAAACACACAACCTTTTTGCACCATATTTTAACTGAAACTTCCAGTTTAGAAACATGGTAGCTCTGCACTTCATCCACAGACAGCAGAGTGAGCAGGACTTTTTTCAGGTGATAGTTCAGCTCAACTAAAGTATGTGTAACTTCAGAGTGTCCCCTTTTCTGCAATTACTATGAAGATATGAAGGTGAGCAGGTGCCTAATGTTCTGCAGAGCTTTTAGCATCACACAGGAGGTCCAATAATGGGCAAGTTCTGTTGTGGCCAACATGGTACAAACCCATAGCTATTTGGGGTAAGAGTGTTTAAGAAAAAAAAAAGCTGGGTAGAATGATGAAGAACCATAATAAGCTTTGGTAGCCTTATAAAGAATGATACATTTTTTTACTGGAATCATATATATGCTGAAAATTAAAACTTTCTGCATAGTTAGGACGAAGTAAAAACATTTAGAGAAGTCAAATCAAATGAAATGGTCATACGTAGGAGGCAGTGGACTTTGCACCTTGACTAGTTAACATGAAGCATGCAAGAACTGACAGATACAGAAAAATGAAAGATTATTACATCAGAATGAAATTACATCTACTTTACTTGGAAACAGGATGATAAACGCATGTACTTTTATTTGCCCTATATGACAAAAGTACAGTTTAAAAAAGCAGCAGCACTGAGTCCAGATCTGTTCTGAAGTTCCCATTTGGAGATACATGAGACTCTTTTTAATCATACTGTAACTTCTGCAGCTTGGGTAAGATTTACCCTGAACAGGTTGGCTGCTTGTTAGCTGTTCTCAGCATCCTAGAGCTCACAAATTTTAGGTATTGACATACCAGTGATGCATCTCCTTATTCAGTTTCCCCTCTCTGACGATGAGAGAAGAAAAACAGCATGGCAATTTTATCCAGGAAAAATACTTCCCTGGTTCTTTTGTGGAGGGAGAATATTGCTCTTAATCTTTTATGTGACATTTCAGTACTACCAAGCCAGATGCATTAAAAATGTAAACTGAATATTTCTATTTAAATATTGAAAAGAGACATAATCTCTATGGTTCTTATTTCTCTACATGAGGCAAGATTAACACTACAACATTTGCACCACTTGATACTTTCCTACTGAGATCTCAGAAATAAACCTGGAACTTACCTTGTGATTAAGCACAAAATTAACTACTCCACCATTTTCTTTTATGCATGCTTTCAGCCTGCTCTTATCCTGAATGGGTAAGTATTTAATTTTAACAAAGAACACACAGTCTGCAAAGATTGCCATTGCCCTCCTGTTAAAAAAGAAAAGAATTTTTTATTTTGGGCTGAGGAAACTTTCTTTCCCACTATCCACCTAAGTAGTCTCTCACCAAATATATTGTTTACAACTGTACAAAGTTCCAAAACAAATCCCGTTTTATTAGCATGGTAATCAAATCCACCCAGAACATCTTGTGATCAGTGGTTTGTTTGTTTCTTTTTTTTTTAATTATGCAGAAAATTTAGTGTGACCTACATTTTCAGTAAAGTCATGGCTTGAACTAAGTGCCAAACCCTTGATCTCTTGCTGCTAATACCCACTGTTAGTAATGTGTAAGTGTCTTAATTTAGACTGGAACAACCTCTCTTTCATTTCCCCTTTCACACAGTATCATTATAAAATAACTCTCTTTTTCAAGAACGTGAACAGCTTTTCAGGTTTCCACTCACTGATTTATAATCTGCAAACATAAAATCCCCCCAGTATTTAAAAAGAACTTTGGAAAGCTGATCCAGATTAAACCCACCACAGAAAAAAAAAAAAAAAACCCAAACAAAAAAACCCACCCCAGCAACAGTAAAACCCCCAAAACCAACAAGCTAGTTTTAATCCAGATCTGTTTTCTGATTGAATTCACCCTCTGGCTTACGGCAAATATTTACAAAAAGGAATAGTGTAGCAGTGGAAGTGATGGAGAGGTAGGGGAGAGATGCAAGCAGGGGGACTGCTTCTTTTCTCAGCAGTGTCAACCTAAATTGTCTGTAAAACAACTTGAATGAAAATCATCTGCGTGTCATTTGTGACAAACAAGGCTAGATATGAGAGACTGGGAAAGTTTTACTTAAACAGGAGTAGAATTTATGACAACAAAATATAATGGCAGTGTCTGGTTTAAGTGAATAAAATGTATCATCAATGCATATTGATTTTCCTGGATGCCTTATGAGTGTAAAATTATTTTAAAAACTGATGAGAATGATAAACGTAGCATAAGTGAGAACACTATACAGAGCACCGAGCTCTTTACATAGCATATGAGCTCCTCAGCATGTCATGGGCTTTCTAGAGTTTCTGAGCCCTTCAGTGGTAAACGAGTGTTAAATGGGAGCTAGAAGGCCTTATGACTGGGTAGGTTCAGACAGAAGCCAAAACCAACGCCTCCACTAAGCTTATTTGAAGCAGGGTGCCCAGTTTAGTTTTCTCTGAAAGGCATTCAGATGGTACACCTCAAAACCACTTTGAGAACTTAACATAAGGCAGCTCTTGACAATGAAAAGATTAGGCTTAAGATTGCATTGCTTCTCCAAGACAAACTGCCAATGCAAGACACGCTGCTCACACTACAGTAACGACCACGAAGAGAATGTGTGCTTCTAAAACAAAATACTCAGGTCATAAATTTTTTTACCAATCATTCTTTGGATCCCAATACACTGTGTCCATATCTCATCCAGAGGGTTAGTATCAATGTCAGTGGTAAAGACATTGTTTTTACTCTAACTATTTGTATTTCTGGAAAAGCTACTTGATGATGTAAATTTTCCACAGTGACTTAAGGCAAATTAATTTTATTTGTGAGATAACTGGACAAAACTGACACTCTAGAATACTTGGCCTTTCCAAATTCATCCTGGACTCACAGGATGAGGCAGAACAAATAAGAAACTGCTTGTTCAAAAGTAAAGATAACATGAAAGGAAAGCAGTTCTGGTGTTAGCCAATTCAGTGTCCTGTATCTTTGGGAGGCCATTTGGAGAAAAAATGACCTTTCTCTGACTTAATGAGAGCTCCCAGATAGACTGCAAATTCTGATTAAGCTTCTAGTCTCCTACTTCTATAAATAAACAACACCCACATTAAAGACTGCAAAAACGAAAGCAGACACTCTCTGAACTACTTGAAGTCATTTACCACTTCACATTTTTCTGCACAATGTTTGTGCAAATGAGGAAACATTTATTAGAACACTAGTTTCTTTGGACTAAAAATAAAGAATTTAATTACCCAGTGGGTTCTTCTGGCTTAAAAATAAGTATTAGTCAAATTGCACCAAAGCCTTTACAAGATCAACAAAACCTTTACATCAACCCTGCAGAAAGATTCCGCTGCAGTGTGGAGTGTGAATAAACCAAAAGAGTGTAACAACGCAGAGGAAATGTTTAAATGGCACTGACAACAACACTTCACAATCTAATATAAGATTATTGTTTGATTAATTTATCAAGGACCCAAGTCTAGAGCAGATGATTAGGATTAGGTTTCAGGTTTAAAAAAAACCAAACAACACAGCAGCCTGAAGTAATGGGGTAGGATTTAGAGTATGTCACCTATACTACATATATGGAATGTGTTTATTTTCTTATTTTATGGCCTATTAGATTTTCAATGTATGCGGTAAAGTTGTTCTTCAGTGCAATAAAAAAGAAACCAGATGGCCACGGAATAAATTAAATTATGAGCTAAAAAATAAGAAATAGTTATTCAAGGAGAGAGAGCAAGATAATTCACTTGAATTTGGGGTTTCATGAAAACCCTGGAAATTAACACAATGAGACACAATTTTATACAAGCCTGTCTAACTTTACCTCAGAAAGGTAATCTATAGGAAGGGCCCAAATCATCTACTGCACTATACACCTGATAGAACTGGCGACTGTGCAGGCACGCAGCAGATCAAAGGGCACGTGAGGTCATCATATACGTATATTTTGTGGTTCTTGTTTTTGTTTTTTATGGCACTGCTTAGCAGTGCTTTTGGCATACAAGTACACTCTGCTCACACAAAAAATCAACTCTCCATATTTTAACCAAAAGTTTTTCACGAGATACTATGTTACCAGAGGTGATAAAAATCTTTTACAATGCAGCCTTGTTCTACCTTGGCTCTGTGGGAAACTGTACCTTTAAGAAGCTCTACTTTGTGGTGTAAAATGTTATTTTAAGCTTCTTTTATCAACTTTATTTTGAATCTTGTCACAAACAAGATAGATTAATTTGAGGCATGTATAAAGCCAAATGTGACACTGCCAAGGGCTTCCTTTAATAACCATAGTATAAACCTGGACACTGCCTCCCTCTTCACTACAGCTTTGTGTGCACTAGTTTTCTCAATATATTCTCTAAAGCAGATTCTGCTTTAGGGCACTGCTAAAGTATCCCCAGAAGTTGTCTTCTCAGGAAATAATGAACTCTATTTGCACAGCCAAAACAAAAAGTTGATTGGAAGGCAATGAAATACATACAACTTATTGCAAGTATCAGCCCTGCCTATACATCCATATCTCATCCAGAAAACACCAGAAGCAACTGAAATCAGTAGCTACATGTGGGGCAAAACTCCATAAAAGTATTTTATATTACATTTGCTTATGAAAATCAAGCTGCTGAGAAAAAAAAATATTGTGAGAATTGATCTCTAAATAAACCGTAGGTCAGCCAGTAAGCAGAAAGGAATGCGTAAACTTGAGGGATTCATTTCCTGCAAGTCTGTCTGCAAAGACTCCCCCTTCTCTCTTCCCAGCACAAGGTATTAAATGAGCTCTGATCCCACTCCTCCTCTTAGATTTTGAGAGAGCCAAATCATTTAAACTCACCCACTCAGGCAGCTGCCTTCCCTGAAGGATCTTCCTGCTTCCTCAACAGCGTGAGGTACAACTGGAGAGCCTGGGCGTTGTAGGTAGGAAAGGCTAGGACACACTCATACCTCCCTGTAAAAATGCCCAAATGGACGGCAACCCAGTCAAATAAATAAACCAAGCAAAGTGCAGTCTACTGCACAATAAGGAGCAGGAACCCTTGCTGCACTTGGAAGGAGAAGGACATTGCCACTGTTAAAGCCCAAGTGAACTTTGGACTACCTGACAGAGAGCAGGAAATTGGGTTAAAATCTATTCCAAGTCTATCCCCGGCAGTTTTTCTCTCCCTTGAGCGAAGAAGATTTTATTCTCATTCATTGCCAAGGGATGCTACCACTGAATAGTAGCCTTTCTTCCCCTATTTCCCTAGAGAACCAAACTTCTAAAGGAATTTTAGCAGTGCTTTGGCTTTACTCTTTTTGAATGGCAAAATTTCCAAAATTCAAAATCAGAATAGAAAACTATTGTATTTAACCTGTGTATTGAGAATCAATTAACTGCTGATAAAACACTTTTATAACTGGAATACTGTGTCGTTGCAGAACCAGATAAGGAAGTTATGCAAAATGGAACTGCCAACAACTATCACTGCTTTTATTCTTACAATTTTATGTTGCTGGAGATCCATGAGTCCCCAATACCCTCAAAAGGATTTCACACAAGCTTGTACTTCACGATCAAACCACAAATTCAACACCATCATTAGCAATGGGTTATATTTTTAGCAAAGAGGGAGCCAAAAATAATTTTTTTATTGTCCAACAATAGACCATGAATAATCTGTAGTCCTGTAAGGCCTTGAGCATGCAGGTAAAACTGAAAACAAACCTCTACTGTATTTTTCCATTAAAGATGTGAAAGGGACTAAATGTGATGCCGTGCTTTGAAAAGGCACGAGTACAAATCCTCGTATTTTCTAGCATAGTAGCTTCCCACTGTTAAACCAGAATCCATTCTGAGAACAATCATGTAGACAATATATTCATAACTGACAAAACCGAAGTGCAGGGAAGCTGATGGGAAGTTTAGCACAGAGGCCTGGGCACTATAGGAAGTAACAGCAGAAAATAAAAGTAGAAGTAGGCAACGTAAAGGGCTTCCCTGGGTTTGTACAGCCTAGGGCTTGGGTTTGTACGTGCCCAGAAAAGCTGCAAAAACAGGTCACAGCCTGCGAAATACCACAAGTTTCTGAAGAGTGACACTCTGACACTTACCCGAGTTCAGAGGAAAACGCTAATTTCGCTGAGGAAGACAGAGCATGCTTAAAGCACAAAATGTCAGAAAGCCGTGGGATGCTTTTTACCCAGTTATCTCTCCGTTCCTCCCTTACTGCAGCTATTTAATTAAAAGCCGCAATAAAAGCACGGTAAAAGTCCAGAGCCTCACCCCTGCAAAAACCCCCACACCCTGACAGGCTTGCGGACAGCTCACTAGACAGGAATCTCCTCACACACCGCGCCGCGCCGGGCCGGGCCGGCCGCTGAAGCACTCTGCGGGCATACGGCCTTCCGCCTCGTCGGGAGCGCCCCCGCCCGAAGAGCAGCCCCGTCTCCCCGAAGAGCCACCGGCCGCGACGCAGGAAGGGGCTCGGGAACCGCCTCCACCTGAGGAAGGGAGGGAGGCAGGGAGGGAGGGCAGGCCAGGCCCAGCTGCCGGAGAGACACCCCTCCACCTCGATCCCCGCCGCCTCTTCCCGCCCCTGACAGCCCCGGGCAGGAACCTGGGCAGCGGCAGCTACTTCCCTGTTGATGCCCGTCAACGGCCTTTTCGCCGCCGAGGCTCTCGGGAGCTGTAGTTCAAGCGCCCCAGAGCCGCCTCGCCGCTGGGCGGGGAAGGCGCCGCCTGAGGACTACAACTCCCAGCATGCCCGGCGCCGGGGCGGTGCCCAGCCAGTGGCGCTGGGAGGCTGTGGGATGGCGGCAGGTTTGTAATAGGAGGAGGGAGGTGGTGGCGGCCAGAGCGGAGCGGCTTGAGGAGCGACGCCGGGTGTTGCCATCTCAGTACCTGTGAGGGGCCGCAGGTCGAAGCTGTCGCGGTGCGGGTGCTTCGGGGGCGGGGGAGCGCCCCGTGAGGGTGTCGCGGGCTGGGGCGGTGTCCGCGCCCGTGGGGAAGGGGATGCGCCGGGCCTGGCCTCTCTGTTCGGCTGAGGAGTCTGGCTGTGCTCCTCTCCCCACCGGCGACCTTCGGGGGGGTCCCTTTGTCCCTCCTCGCCTCCCCGGGACGGGTCATCCCTGCCGCCTGTCTCGGTTGTGACGGAGGTGCTGCTGCCCTGAGGCTGCGGGGGAAGCTTTACACTCGGCAGGCTGCCGCCAAAGGGTCCCCAGAAGGTGACAGGAGGAATCGCTTGTGAACCCTGTAGGCTTGAATTTGCCCCTGCGGGAATCTGTACCTCGCTGAGAAACTTCCGCTGGTGTCTCAAAACAGAAGGCGGTTGAGAAACATTTGCCTAAGGGAATTTCGCTGTTTCTCCTCGTCACGGTTTCAAGCTTTGGTTGAAAACATAAACCCTGTTACAGCAGGGAATATAAGACGAGCTGGCATGAACTGATCTCTTGGGAACAAGGAAGCTTTAAGAAGTTATTTCCTGATCATCAGGAGCCTGGGCTGCTGTAGTTGTCTGTCCTTTGTCCCCTGGCCCCTTCTTTCCTCTGTGTTCCCCGCCGCACACCATATGCACAGGCAGAGAGTTAATTGCCCCGGGACTACTTTGAGGTGGCTGGGCTGAGCACTCAGGCTTTTGCTGCCACACCGGCATCGGCAGCAGTTCTATCTCTTTTTTTTCTTCCTCAGTGAGGATATCACGTTGGGTCTCCTATCTACCCAAATTCAGTCATATTTTATGACACTTGCAGGAATTCAGTTATCACTGAAACTTTTGCGGTCTTCAAACTTCTTTTTCTGGGTGGATTTAAAAGAAGCTGGTTGGGAGGAGGAAGCTAATAGGCAGCATGGTTGTAGAGTTTCCATGAGAAACTAAGGAAGACAAAAAACCAGTAAGGGCTGCATTGAAATATGTGCAGTGGAATGTTTGTATGTAAATTGACATATTTGAAACTTTGCATTAATATGAAGGTCCTGTGTGGGAAGTCTCTCTGTCAGCTCCTCAAATCACCACTCTTCTTTTGTTGCGGGCACTTCAAAAAAAATCCGAATCCCTCTCTATACTACTGAAGAGAATATTATACAGAGCTCTAAAATATTTGAGATGATATTAGCTGCACTCAAATAAATGGTAAGATTGGAAGTTGGATTATGTTGACTTTCTGCACAGAAAGTTTTTGTTACCAATTGTCTAAATTGTTCCTATTGCCTAGGGAAATGCAGATTGTGACTTATTTTTATAAACACACTAGGTTGGTTATAAGAGTGTAACTTTCTTTTACTGGGAATCTGTTACTGTAGACTTCTTATTTTGTTTATCTGCTTAATTTCTAGGTGCTATAAGTAGGTAACCATCCATACCAAATACCTGGAACTTTGAAAGTTTTACTGCTGTAATGCTACATAACGTCATATTGTTATGTTAATTCTGTATCAGCAAATAAATTGGAATACAATTTACAAGATGCCAACTGTTGAAGATCTGAGTAGTGAACCAAACTTCATTGCACATTGGATGTCCAATTGTTCCCGTGCTGGAGTCTTACTAGATCCTAATTTTACTGGTTTGAAAATCAACAAAGAAAATTTATTATCTGGACCTAAAAACATCACAGCTCTCCCTGCTGAAGTGTTGCATCTTTCAGACAGCTGTTCTGTAAGTGAGGACTCCTTGTGTGAAGAAGAGTCTGGCAGCACTTGTACACTTCGGCAATATACCACTAAAACCTCTTTTCCAGCAGCCACATATAACGTAGAAGCCTCTAAAACAGACTTCGTCCATGGTGAAGTGAATGGTCAGAATAAATCTGATCATAGCGATCCACTCTTACAAAAGCTTGAACAGGTAAAAGTTCTAGAATTCCTTGATGTACATCAATTAAGATTTTATTTCTGCATGTGATTTGTCACACCTGTAAGTAAGCAAACTCTTTGCAACATATAGAACACAACAAGCTTAAAGAGCAAGTTCTAAGTCACAGTTACATTGCATAAAAATTGGTGTCCTCCTCATGATGTGCAGTTATTGAGAGTCTTAACTTCTTGTTTCCAGGTGGCACGAGTTCCAGTTTAAAATGAAATTGTATTCAGTTGCAGGGTACTTGTTCTCAAAATCTCTTTACCTGGAAAGCTACACACAGTTTTACAATGTTCTGTTGTTTCTTCACTTCAAGCTGTGGAAATGGGGTGCTGGTCATTACAGTGGTAGTACTTCACCACAGATATTCACAGCATGGTGAAGTTGTATGTTCTTGTATCTATAGCAACATCTTCTGTTAGTTCCCAAAGTAGGTATGTACACCCATGTACCTGGCTCTGTTTAGATGAAGAGTTAGTGTTGAATGTGATGAAGTATCCAAGACACTGGGACAAAAAGGCCTGGAATTCCAATGCTGTGATGTTATTGTTTTTTTTTCCAGAGCAAGCATGTCAGTTAATCCACTGTAGCTGCTTATACATTTGCTTGTGCCTTTTACCAATTGCTACGTATAAATTGTGTTAGCTGAAAGTGTTCAGAGGCACTTTAATAGATCTTTCTGTTAAGGATTAAGAGCTCACTTACCTCCTTGTCCACTCTGCTAGCAGGTACCTCGGCATGAATACCTGTGTCTGTTCATTCAAGTGAGGTGTGTGTGAGTCTCTAGAGTAGAATTCTACAACTTATCTGGTGCTGTAGAAATTTTCTCCTCTATTTTACATGATAGGAAAATAAATATTTACTTTTCCAGTATTGTTAGCAGTGTCAAACAGTGTCTAAATGACAGATATTAGCTGGTTTAATGGTATTTTAAGAGGAATTCTTAATTCTCCTGTCTTAGAAAGTTATTGACAATCTAATATATTATAAAAAAATAAATCTGATGTTTGTAATGTCAAATGTAGTTTTTTCACTTTGGTTTTCTGAGGATATTATTAGAACAGGTATGAGTTCTTTAATAAAGTAAGTGAAGGGTTTGGAGATGAGACTTAGGCGATCTTTGGATCTTGATCATTAGTTCATAGCTTCTATTTGCATAGTGCCTTACTTCTGTTTTCCCTGGAATTTTAGGGATCTACAAGGGAAATTCAAGGGAATTTTTTTCTTACCTGTTGGGTCATAGGTGTGGTCCAATTGTTCATCTATGGAAGGATTTCATCAGGCCTCCTGTCTTTCCTTTGGAGGAGCTGAAACTCGCAGATATGTATGCATTGGAGACAGAGATGGACATGGAAGCCCACCACCCATTGCTGTGGCTTGGTAGGGTACGGAATGCCCTGCCTTCATATAGCCCTTGAGGCTGGTTTTGAGGCAGTGCCACGGATTCCTGCGACACAAGAAAATGAAGACTGGATTACTGCATTTAATCAGTATTTTAATTCTTTTTTTTTCAGGCAGCTTCATGAGTTCTTAATGTTCTCTGATGCTCTTTTTCCCCTCTCTTGGTCCTTTGTATCAGTTCTGCTCACCGTAAGTGAGATCCTGGAGAGAAAAAACCACCCACGCTTTTTCTAAAGCTTTAATTATTATGAAGTATTTCACATTTTAATAAAAACATGGCATAGTAGAAGTTAATGTTAAAAGAGCAGAATTTGAATATTTTTCCCATGCAGTAGAAATGAGTGTTCTGTTTCCTATTTTTTACAGATTGGTCAATTAAAGACTAGCGGAACTGTTAACTGGGCAAATTGGAAATGGCATGCGCATTCATAGATAGAAAAATTCTTAATTTCCGTCATGTTACACTTACCTAATGGAACATCTTTAAAACAAGAAATACCAGTTGTCTTGATGACACTAATCCTGTGGTACTGTTTAAGTAAACCTAGCCTCTAATACATTTATTTTTTTGTTTGAAAAGCTGAAGGAATTGCAACACCAGAAACAGGAACAGCTAAAGAAACAACAGAAGGAGCAACTTCAAAGGCTAATGGAAGAGCAGGAGAAGCTACTTAGCATGGTATCTGGCCAGACAGCAGTTCTCGGTAAGTTGAGAAAGCAAGCATATAACGTACTTTGAGTAAACTGAAGAATTTAATCTCATTTTCCAGTTAAAATCTGAAAGAGTATTCAGTGTTCTTCATCTTAAGACTACTTGATTAGGCAAAGATAAATGTTGCATCGCTTCAGTGCCTGAAAGTTGAGTGCTGCTGTAGAAGGAACACTATCCCTTTTTTATAAAATGTCAACTGTAATTGTAACTTGATCAATATGTGCTATGATGGGAGCCATTGTTTTGAAGAAAATATTTTAAATATAAAAGACAGTGTAAAACAAACAGTTGCTTTCCTTTCTGATTAGCTGTTTCTCACAATACTTCTGATTGCTTTAAGCTGCTAGTGTGCCCAAATGAGGTGGTCTCTCCTTGTTTATGCTCATGCAGCACAAATTTTTCAGGTGATGAACTGAACTAGACTGGGAGCTGATCTGTATTGAAAAACAAACACTTGTAACCTGTATCAGTTTTCCAGTCTTTTTTGCTGTGTGCAAAGGGAAGGGACAGTGCTGGGATGGAAAAAGCTTTTGGAGTTGAGCAGGGTTATTTTGTTGGCAGTGTCAGTCCAACCTGACTTAACAGAGTATCTTTCTTTCACTCTGCCTACCTGAGAAAAATGAATTTAGGGCTTAGCATTAGGAGAGCAAAATTCAGATTGCCTAATCACTTATTCTTGATCAGTAACATAAGGATGGAGGTTGGGTGGTCAGTCTTGCCCTTCAATGCCATTTCTTTTCTCCTGTGGAACAGTGGTGTCATCATGCAAATACAATGACACAGCCATTTTTTTCTTTTAATTTCAAGGCTATACTGTAAAGGCTGAAAATCAAAAGCTAAGACCTGGGCATTCAGTGGGCTTAACACCTTTACACCAGTTGCCATCATCTGGGTCTCAGAATCACTTTGAAGACAGAGCTTACGCTCCAGTTGTTTCTCCACATACACAAGACAGTGATCTTTTACAAAAGTTAAACAACAAAGAAGGCACCTCATCTTTGAAGAACAGTCTTTCAGAAGTGTCTGCCTGTGAGAAACAAGGTATGTGTGTGCCTCTGAAAATGCAGAATTGTTTGAAAAATGAGGAAGACAAGTGTATTAATGTTTAGTCATTTATAGAAAGATAACTTAGTGTGTGGTGGGGTTTTTTTCCCCATGTAGAAGACAAGTATATTACTGGTTAGTCATTTATAGAAAGATAACTTGGTGTGTGGTGTTTTTTTCTTTCCCTTTGTAGTTATTGAATGTAATTTTTTACTACTTAATGTGAAGATTTTATCAAGTGTTGATTTACTTGATTTGTTGGTTGGTTTACTGACAATTTACAGATCTCAATGTTCCTGTTGTAGTTCACCTGAGTTTTGTTAAAAGCAGCATGAGGAAAAACTAAAGTCTTCCTCTCTGAATGAAATGCTTATCTGTTTTAGGAAAAAAATGTAATCTTTACTGCTAAAACTTATATATGACAAAGAGTAGGAAAATAGCAAATTATGACAAATATTGGATTGCTGAATTGTTTGGGCTGAACTGAACCCAAATTTTCATGTAGCAAATGGAAAATAACAATCTATCCAGGGATTTATAATACATAATTGGATGTGCCTTTATAAAGAAAGCTCAAATTCAAATAAGAATTAATTTGGGAAAATCTTAGGACTATTTTATGTGGGAATTCAGACTACATTACCATGAAGCTCCCTTCTGGTTTTAATCTGACCTGAATGCTGCTTAAAGTATGAGCTGAAAACTGATTTGTTGTTGGGGAGGAAAAAAAAAATCTTTTCATTTTGAAGGAAAAAACGTGTGGTGTCCAGAACAAAAGATGGAAATTTTAATGGAAAGTGAAGACCATCACATTGATCCTTTATGTGTGGAAAATGCAGATCTCTCTGAAAATCCCAGCAGAGGAAAAGATTTGTGGACTAATACAGAGGAAAGGTAATTCAGGCCGTTATTATGCAGTTTTTATCAAATAGATAATATGAATTTTGTTGAATTCTGAGTCCTCATTGAAAGAGTCTGCTATTCTTAATTTGTGTAGCTTTCTCAACCAAGGATTCCATTTTGCTAGGTACTGTGGAGACCTGTAGTAAGAGAGGCTCTGGCCTGAAATTGCTTATGCTGTGAAAGATGGGGTGTTGTGTATTGGCTGAAGAGGTGTGTGCAGCCTGGGGTAACGATAGTTTAAAAGCAGATTTTAGGCTAGGCTTAGTACATAAGCAGTTATAATTACTGTTCCCAATTTGCTTTATTACAACCTCCTATCCACTGTTATGTGGCGAAAGTAGTAATGTGGAGTGAAAGGCTGTGACTTTCCAGTTTATTACCAGGAGTTATGTTTGTTTAAAAATCGGTTTATGGCTAAGAAGTAATAATAATACTTGTTGCAGAAGCCTTCTCATGTATGGTAAAAGCTTTGTTTATGGTGTTGGTAAAAGAAAAGTAGTGGTTGGCATTGTTTTAAAGCTCTGCCTTGTCTGCCAGGTCATCACAAAAGCCAGAAATACTCGTTCCAGGCTGTGGTGGGTTGAGCCCAGCCAGCAACTAAACACCTACCCAGTCGCTTGCTCACTTTGTCCCCCGGAGCAGAATGGGAGAGGGTATCAGAGGAGCAAACTCAACAGAACTTGTGCGTTGAGATAAGAGGAAAGTGGTGGTGGTGGGGGAAACACTAAGTAATGCAAAGGCTGTCACTCTCCACCTCTCACAAGCAGACTGATGCCCACTTGGTTTCTGAGCAGCAGAAACTGATCTACTTTTGGAAGACCAAGCCCCCAGTTTTTACTGCTGAACGTGATGTTATATGGCATGGAATATCCTTATGGTCAATTCATATCAGCTCTTCTGACTGTGTTCCCTCTCAGCCTGTTGCCTGTCCCCAGTGTAACTTGCTGGGGGTTGGGGAGCAGCATGAAAAATGAAACACAGCCTTGGTGCTGTGGAGGCAGTGTTCAGTAATAGCTAAAACACTGGTGTGTTATCAACACTGTGGTAGTCACAAATCCAAAACTCAGCACCATATGGGCTGCTATGAGGAAAGCTCGCTCCTTCCCAGCCAGACCCAACAGGGGGCTGTGAAGGAGGATGAGTATCAATGGGAGAGATAAGGAACAGGATCTCAGTATCATTACTGAGTGGGAAGGTGATACTGTAGAAATCGGCAGTATGACTAAAATATGAGTGAAAGTTTGGTGGTCTGGGCAGAAGAAAGGGTCATTGAGAAAAGCAGTGAAAGAAGAAACAGCAAAACCTGCATGCAGTATCTTTTAGATATGGATATTGACTATAGCAGGGATTTGATAAACCATTTCTCAAAAGATAAACAGCTAATGTTATAACGCATTTCTCAGATTAACTGACATTTAAGTACCAAAGTACCTCATAATTTGTCATCTTTTGTGTAATTACACCTTAGGTCTTTGAATAGCAGCGACATTAAACACAGTTATTTTATATAGAAATGTAAGACTTGTTTTTTTTTAAAAAATTACACTAGACCTATTAAAGCTGCGATTCAGGAGAAGAAACAGACATTTGAAGAATTCCTGGAAGAACAGATACAACTAGAAGAGCAGCGTCTGGAGCAAAACCAGAAGTTACAGGTTATTTATTTATTTTTTTAAACTTTATTGTTCTTTATATATTGTGCAAAGATGTGATAGGTGCTTTAAAAATGTACAAGGAAGATTCTAGCATCAAAAGCTAACAGTGAATGCAATAGTGACATTCTTAAAAATAAAACAATAACCCCCCAGTATTTCAGTTGTTTAAGATGTCTTTAGAAATCCAGTAGAAATGTACTATAAAAATTCCTATTCATGTGTGGGGTTTATTTGAAGAAATCTTCAAACTGTAAGAGGATCTTTAACCTTTTGCATTTTGCTTTTCCTTACCCCTTTTCAGGAGACAAATGGATCAGCCATTCAAAAACCAGTGATCAAACGACCTTTCCTGAAAAGAGGAGAAGGCTTAACACGATTCACTAATGCCAAATCTAAAATCACAAAACTTGGAGAAAACACCCCAAAACTTCAACATATGTCTTCAGATGACAGAAATGTTATTAAAGTGGACAGATCACAAATGCAGAGGAAAACTATGGCTCCTGGCAAAGAACTGGTTTCTGAGAAGCCTTTTGCACCATGTAAAAAATACAACCACCCTGAGAAAGCAAAACATCACCCTATCCAGAAGACTCTGGTATTCAGGAATCACAATGGAAAAAATATCTCGCTGTTAGAAACAAGAATGCAAACAGGAAAACATCATGATGGACAGATGAGAAATTCTTTCCCATCAGAAATTAACAACAAAATAGAAAACAAAGAGAACGTAGAAGAATTTAAGTCTAACACTGGAAAAATTGGAAACAAATTACCTGGCACAGAGAAGCCTCGGTTATCTCACGAGCTGGCCAGTGCCTTTTCTAATTCTAAATGTCCTATAGGTCACCCTGTAAAAGATCCAGAACTGTCTTTTGAAGTTTCATTTCAGAACAAGCTGGAAAACTGGGAACAAGAAAAAGAAAAAGAGAATCTAGAATTAGACGAATTCTTGTTTCTAGAACAAGCTGCAGATGAAATATCTTTCTCAAGTAATTCCTCATTTGTGCAAAGGATCTTAGATCAAGATCAGCAAACTTTAAAAGGCCGTAGAATGTCTTCTACCCCTATCAAGGCAAAACAGCAGCAAGTAAAGGCGCTGGCTGTTGAACTTATAAATAGGAAAAATATAAAGGCAGACTGTATGACACAGGGAAATACAAATGATAGAGCCGTTAGTCATACTGCCTCAAATTCAGGAACAGCTTTTAGAATGAAGGATTCATTGAATAAAATGGACAGTGTAATATTTTCAGCTTCTTCCATGACAGCAGCTCCTGCTTTAAAAAGTAATCAATGGATTGTAAATGAAGATAAGAGTGAGGATGATGATGATGATGATACTAATACAGATTCTGAGAGTGAATTTGATACCACATTAAAGCATGAAAATGAAGGTGTTAAGACATCCTTTATGAGCTGTAGAGAAAGTGATCCAGAATTTTTTGTTTATGGATGTTCTGTTAAAGACATCAGCAAAGAAAGCAAAAATGGAGATGCTGACCTTGGCTTGTCAGACAAAGATTGCAGCGCACTGTCAAAGCAAAAGATTAGAAAAGCCTCAGACCATCAGAGAAGCACGTCTTGTATAAGTAGGAGTAAGTTTGAGTTTGATGATGAAAGAACATGGAGTGATCTTGATGAAAATTATGTTAACGGTGATTTACCTGAAAAATATACTAAAATACCTTTACAGATGGACTTTTCCAGTAAGAATGATACAACTGTCCCAGATAAAGCAATAAAGAGAAAAGTTGCCTCAAAGAGGGGAGATGAAATGTCCAAAGAGTCTGCAGTGGACAGTGACTCAAATGGACCTCCTGTATCAAACCTGATGATGAAACTGTTTCCTTCACTGAAACCAAAACAGAAGGCAGGCTGTCGTTCAGAGCACGAAGCCAAATCAAATGTGGAACAGGAGCCAGCAGGTGAAAAAACAGCAACTGGTAGGAAATGTTGAAGATGACACCTATTACAAGTCTTCTCTTCTAAACCTTAAGCTGCAACCTGACATTACACCAAAGGGTGCTGCGGGGAATGGCCCTGTTCTTGCCTTTCATTTCCTCTCCTGGTTGCATGTCTGGTGTCAGATCTAAAAATTTTGCAGCTCGTAGAATGGGTACAATGGGTGAAAACTTCTTGTTTAATTTTTTTTTTTCTTGGAGGCTAGTTTTCTGTCAGACCAGCTCATTGCACCAACTTGATCTGGAGCTGCTTGATCACTGTTTCCAAATCAAGGAAAGTGTCAAAGGCATGCCAAAAAAGAAGTGGTACCTCCCTTTCCAGTGACAGTGTGCATTTACACCACAGTAGGGTAATGCTATGCCCTGGCAGGTTAGCTTGTTCCTCTTAGAAAGTACGAGGAGGCGGCAGCCCTGTTCATGTTTTCTGACAGTAGTATAGTATCTAGAGAATTCATGTGGAATATGGAAACATGGATTCATTTTTCTGCTTTGCCCAGGTTGATTCCAACCATATGGTTATAGTCTGGGGAAGGACTGCCTCTAAAAGCTCCTGTTGAAGCTGTGGCATTTATGTGGGATCACTAAAAATGCAGTTGTTCAGCGAAAGCGTGATGGCATAGCCTAGCATTTAAATCTCTTCTCTGTAGAGAAGGTGGTGAGATCTTGGTTTCAAGCTCTGGTCCAATGAACAGATCTAGGTTTTTATGAGAAGTTCCTATAAAAGCTGCTATTTCTGCCTATTGTCTTGTGGAGAATTGATTTTGTAGGGTTGTCTAAAGATGCCTGCTAGATGTTGTTTGCAGGAAGAGGGGTAGGGTTTTTTTTTTACTGAATCTCAGAGCATTTAAGGGTGAATGAGGCAGCTACCTACATCAGTATTTAGGCTCTTCTCGTGCATACTCAGAATCAGACTATTAAAACCCTTTAAGTGGTGACTGAACAGGAAACTTGGAGGGCGAAAAAACCCACAAATCCTATAATTGGCCTCTGCAATAGATTTTGCATCAGTGATGGATGTGAACAGACTTAGTTGTGAATAAAACTTGGAAAAACTTCAACCATAAGCTTCTCTGTTTGATGCTTGGCCCTTACACCTTCATTTAATTTCTCTAGCCTGACATGAAGCCCTTCACATTCCAATTCCTAACATATATTTAGTTCTACAAAGATGATGGATATACTCAATATTTGAGGTACTTGAGTAAATAGTGCAGAGTGCTTTAAAATGTCACTTCTGTGTTATTTGAATAGCAAATTTTTTTTTTCGATACTACTACTATCTCTAAAATAGTATCACTTGATTTTTATTTTTTTTTTAACTAGCGTGTGATAATTGGTTACTTCAGTCTTACGGATGCCGCTTAGATAACTTGTCCATGGCTGTTCTTTGACAGGAAGCACTGTTCCATCCCAGGTGCTGAGAGATACGCTCACTGAATTGGAAACTGAAATAGCAAGATTCAGAGCTGAAAACACAACTCTAACTAAACTCCGTGAAGAAAGAGAGCATGCCTTGGCAAATATCAGGTAATTTTTAATTGAAACGTTTTGGTGCATTCACTCACATTGTATGTTCCAGACTATCATAATGTCCCGTTACCAACAGCAGAGGCAAATAAGCGCTTTGTTTCAGTTACAGTGGAGACATAGGTTAAGAAACTGGTTGTTGCTCTAGGTACATACCAAACTGTAATTATTACTCACACACAAATGATAATATTAAGAACCCCTGCTAGTTTAATGTGATGCCCTTAAAGGCTATACATGGGAGGACTTGTATATTTTTGTTCTGAGTGATAACGCAGTCCTAAATTGGTCTTGCAAAACTGATCTTCACGCCAACACGATTCATGCTCTTCCTTTGGATTGGAAAATATTTTCATTTGAACTGCGGGACTTATAAACGACACATAGAGCAGAGTAATTATATCTGTTGACTTAAATGTGGCACACCTATTCCTACCAAAGTCACTTTTGTTTTGTTTGGAAACAGCTTTGTGTTGTTGACTAATACTTAATTTGTGACCTCCTGCTGTTAGCAGATTCTTTTTCCCTGGTAATTTTGGGGGAATGAATGGTGTGACAATTCTTACTCCTTAAATAAGGAATATCATTTATAGGTAAGTCTTCCTGCGGGTAACAGGTGCTGGATTGGAATCAATGACCACAAAATTCAGATTCTTCATTTTCTTCCTTAAAATCTAGACTTGAAGTAGTTTTGGGCTAAAACAACAATTTTGTTTCATAATTATAGGAAAGAAATTGCAGACTTTCAACAGCAGAAAGCCCAAGAACTGGCTGAAATAGAAGAATATAAAAAAAGGGAAATAAAAAAACTGCAAAAGGAGCGTAAAGTTTTTGAAAAATATACCACAGAAGCTAGAGCAATTCCAGATAAAAAAGAACGTGATGAAATTCAGGTATAAAAATCATGTTATTCTTGTAGTCCACACAGGAACACTTAGAATTTAATTGACTGCCTTTTAAACGATTTTAACTTAATTGAAAGGTTGCAAGTGATTTTAAGATGGGACCTGTTAGTAGATGTGGCCTAATCGAGGAAGGAACTACAGCCTTCACAATGTTGTTTGATGGCTTTAAGGCAAAACTCCCTGATGAGCCAATCTTTTTGCCATGTTTCCATACTAAAAACTGCTCATGACTATGGCAGAACAATCTTCAACTTTGACACAAAATTTCTGTAGTTAATGCTATGTTTTAAGTTTTTATTCGTGGTAGTGGATCAAAGCGCAAACTAGAACTGTACTTGAGTTTTAGTCTGTCCGTAACTGTTGTACAGTAAATGTAGTAATCTTCTACAATTTTCAAAGTTACATTTTGTTATTACTTGTAGGTCTTTAGGTATCAGAGATGTAAGAAACAAGATTTGTTTGTTTCTTCATTGTCAGAATGTGTGGTACATGAGGTGTACAGACAAGTTGTATTAAATGTCACACATGGATTTCCTTCCTCCTTCCCTACAGATTTTCCTAACATAACTTCAACAGATTGAAGTAACATTTGCTAAACTGCATAGGCAGATTCACGTGTATTTTATTTCACTGTGTCCCCCCTATTTTCCTGTCCCAAGATTTTTGAAGGGTTCTCTCATGGGCAGCCTTAAAGATTTCATGTTTCTGTCTCAAGTGTATTTGTACTGGCTAATCTACAAAGTGTAAAGAATACCAAGAGGGCAATAAAGACACTTCCTGGGATCAAAGCAGAGCTTTTAAAGTTGGTAAAGTAAACGATATCTCTTTAGGGAAGAAAGCTTCTCCTACCTCTCACTCTGTCCCATTAAGCTGATCTTATTTTTTTGCCACTCAAGATTTTTTTTGTGTGCTAGTATTTCTATTAGAACATTAAAAGCTTTTAATTTTTTTAAAAAAATGAAAGCTCTCTAATTTATAAACATGCATTTTTCTAAGGCTTTAAAACAGCAGATTGCAGAGCTACAGGAAGATTTAAAACGAAAAGAGGCAAAATGGTCAACCACCCATCGACGCCTGAAAGATCAAATAGAAGCTTTAGTAAATGAGAATATGGAGCTAAAAGAGGAAGTCAAAATTATGGAGAGGTTTCGTCTTGAAGCCTGGAAGAAAGTAGAAGCTGCTGAAAACAAGAGGAAAGTTGAAAATTCTGGGATGACTCTAAAAAGAGCAGAATCTGTAAGTTATTAATCTTGGTGTTTTAAATTAATCTGTGTGAATACTCTGAGTTTTGGATCATAAATTTGGAATCTAATGGCTACAACCTAGATGTTTACTTTTAACTTACTGATCTTGGGACTCCAGTAGTAGTGACAGACACAGAATTTTGTTACTGTCACATTCTCTCCAAATGTGAATGTTCCCAATGTGCAGTATCCATTCTGTTGGGGAACTCATCTCTGAAACGCAAAATGATACAATTATAAGAGAAAAATCATAGATTGGATCTAACCTGTGAACGAACCTCTGCACCTGAAGGATGAGTCACGCAAACCAGGCAGTTCACCATTGTCCAAAGCAGCTGTATTTCATTTTGAAACTGTAACTATTATTCTGCCTTGCTTGCACCAAATGAACATTCTGCAGTTGGTAGTGAGGCAGCAGACAGAGGAAGAGTTCCAAAGTACAGCTTGGGCTACTTCACACAAGCCCTTCTGCTGACTAAATCTCAAAGATGTATAGTCTGTGCAGAAAGCTTCCAGTAAATTTTCATGTCATATGATGTGTACATTTTTTTGCCGCTGTATGAACAGTTATGATTAAATGTCACGTAAACCACAAATAACTTTCTTTCTTTTAGTGCCTACCAAATAGGGGCCCAAAAAGTCAAACTGCATCTCTGCTTCCTCCAGTACAGAAGTGCAGCAACATCAATGGCAAAAGTTATTCACAAACAAAAGGTATAAATGTTTGTCTCATCAGACAATTCTGTTAACTCTTTTTAAAAGAAAATTTTCTTTAAAAGAAAAATGTGGATTTTTGCTTTTATTAGAAAGAGTGTGTCACCACCTCAAAAATAGGTAGAGAATAGGTTGTAATGGACTCACTGAGCGTATGGAAAAATACCTCAGAGGGTAAGATTCTGGCCAAAGCTGTGATGAGACCATTCTGGTCATGTTTGGTGCTCTGGAGCATAGCAGAAGCTGCATTCTGTAATCCCAAATGGCATTCATCGTTGACGTTCTTCAAGCCATGGATGTTGATTAGATGATGATGTTGATAGCATTGGAACTGCTGTGTCTCTTCAGAGCCTTCTGTTAGCAGGATCTGTATTCTTTCGGGCAATGCTGTAGTGGGTGTTCCTTGTTCACAGTTAGGAGCAAAGGCTGTTGGCAGATACATGCCTTCCTAATGCACGATCACATACGGAAAGTAACTGGAGGGTACTTTTTTGACACCTCTGACAACTCAAACAACGGTTCCGTTATCCGTTAGAGGAGTACGTTCCAGAACTGAAGCCCTTGCTGGTTTTATTTTGGTAATCTCTCTGGTGTGCTAGGAGAGACATGGGAAAAGTCTGCCCATCAGTTCCTGTTAAAAGATTACATTTAGTCTTCCTTCCTTCATTATAAGGCATAACTAATAATGTTGTCTAGACCTCTAGGGGTGGGGAAAAAGTCCTTTGTGCATCTTCAAAAATGAAACAGGAAAGTGCAAGTATTGTACCTATTGCAGTGATTCTTCAATGCCATACCTGTGGGAGCTGGCTTATGCTGATTGTTTTCATAAATATGCTGCTTTCAGTTTCTACTACACTGAAATGTAGATATCCTGTACAACTTGACCTCCTATGTAATTATAACACTTAAACTGTACTTTAATTTTACTGTCCAAATTAACTTTATTACATGTATCTGAGCAGGAAAGCTTTCTAGAACACCTGCATCAGCCCTTGCTAGTGACGGAAGCAACTCTGAGACAATGACGGCACTAGAAGATTCTTCTAAGACTTTTATGGTAGTAAGTCCTGGATCTTGATTTGATTTTTAAGGAGGGAGGGGAAACCTAAAATAAAATGTTACTTGTACTTAAATGACTATCCAGAGCGTGACTGGTGAAGCTGTTGACTCAACCGCTATTGCTCTTCAACTGCAATTTTATTGTCGCACCAGAAAATGGCTATGTAGTAGCCAATGCAGGATGTTTTACCTGTGTCTAGTAGTTGCAACGTTCTTTGGCTGAGGAAAAAAAATCATCATCTCCTGCTCCCTTGAATTTTGGGAAATGTTTTACCCTTTTGAGGGAAGGGAAAAAGATGGATGTTTATATGCTCCATGTAGGGAAACCGTGCAGGAATCTTGTAAACAGTTGGATTAATTCTCACATTAATTGCTGTAGGTAGCATTCAGGTTTTATGAAACTTCATCAATCATTTAATACCTTGATATGGATGACTTAAGGCGCAGTTGAGCACCATGCTACAACATACTACTAAATTCCACTTTAGTCCGTACTACATGGACAATGAACTACTGCCAAGTCTCAGTCTGTCTTACCACTTGAATTATACCTAGGACTTAAGTAAACCCCAGATTGTGTTTATGCCTTCCTATACTCATCTTCCTCCCCTGATGCTTCTCGTTTCCTAAAATACCTGTCAGCCTCGAAAAAACCACATGTATAAAGACAAAGCTTGATTTGAGTTTATGCTTAGATTATTACTGTCATTTCAGGATACCTCTCCTCACGAAGCTCATGCGTCACTACCGTCTGGACCTGCATCTACAGACAGTGAAGAGATACAGAGAGAAACCGCTTATCCTGATGGAAAGGTAAAATGAGAGCTTGGCACTCTGTAATCCCACAAGGCAGCTGTTGTGAAAGAGGAATGGGTATGTGAGTGTGTTCATTCAATGCTGACCTCGAATGTATTCATTAGGTTGAAAAGGTTTTGAAAAATGGTTGTCACCTCATATTTTTTCCCAATGGGACATGGAAAAAAGTGGGTTCTGATGGGAAGACCGTAACTATAACCTTCTTCAATGGAGATGTGAAGCAGGTTATGCCTGACCAAACAGTGGTATGTATCCTACATCTTCTGCACTTTTGTACAAAAACTTATTTATGTGCATGTGTGTACATACACATACGATTTCTCACTAGTTGTAACTCCAAACTGTTTTCTGCAGATATATTATTATGCTGATGCTAAGACTACACATACTACATACTCTGATGGCTTAGAGGTCTTGCAATTTTCAAATGGACAAATAGGTAAAGAAATCATCCAACTCAACCAACCCTCAAAATTGCTGCCCATATATATACCTGCATTTATGTAATAAGCATATTGTCTCAAAATACATTTCAGAGAAGCATTATCCTGATGGCAAGAAAGAAATTACCTTCCCTGATCAAACTATTAAAAATTTATTTACGGATGGGCAAGAAGAAAGTATCTTTCCAGATGGTACTATTGTTCGTGTTCAGCGGTAAGCTTTCTCTTTTCGGGTACCCTCACCTGTTGCTGGGGAAAGCAGCAGTTAGGGCTCACTGACAGAGGCAGTACATGGGCACAGATCTGCTTCTAAAGTTTACATTTGAACGTACTGTGACCATGTATTTACTGTTTGAAACTTCGTTTATGTCTTCTCCAAGCTACAAAAAGACTGAATGCCTGTGTGTGTCTTCTCATACCCTAACCTGAGAGACTTTTCCAATTTGCGTGTAATTCTAGAGAACGTGTGAGAACCTGGCTGGGATGGCAAGCAGGTCGGTCTGACTGAGAGCTGCTACCTGAGAGTGCTCAAAACATTAAGTTTTAAACTTTTCTTGGACTGGTGCCGCAATAGATTTAAAGCAAAGTGCGGTAGAAGCTCTCAGGTATAAAGAAGTCATGTCAGTTTTGCAGAAACAGGTTTTTGAGTACCAACCAGCTGGGATGATATTTAACAAAACAGGCTCTTCACAAATACTGTATTTTTTTTGTTCTTTCTTCATTTAGCCTTGCATATTTAATGTTTGTTCTGAGATTAAGCTTAAGCTGATGTATACTCCTTACAAGGTTGTGTTGGTTTTTTTTTTGAATACTTGTATACATTTATTTAATACAGAGATGGAAGCAAAACTATAGAGTTCAATAATGGCCAGAGAGAGCTACACACATCACAGTTCAAGAGACGGGAGTATCCAGATGGTACTGTCAAGACTGTGTACATGAATGGACAGCAGGAAACAAAGTACGTCTCTGGGAGAGTAAGAGTGAAGGACAAGGATGGTAATATTATCATGGACACTAAGTTGTAGGTAATGTCCAACCTGTTGGGAGTGTTGGTGTATCAGCAAAAATAATGTACATTCCTGTAAACAAGAAGTGAAACCCCTTTGTGCTTGTTGTGTATATATTTAGTTTTCCTGAAATAAATTTATTTTTCAGTGGATGTTTTATATCTGAGCTTTTTCTATTTTTTTCCCCATTTCTACTTTTAAGCAGCAGTTTATTGAGTCAATATTCTGTTTCTGTGTGTTTTAAGAAGGATGTTTTTTTAAATCAGCTATGTATTACCTTATTTTAGACATCTAAGAGAATAATCCAGGGTAAAAAGTGCTGTTGGAACCCCTGCCTCTGGTGAAATCATGAGTCTGTGTATCAGTTTACTTATTGCTTGACTTAAAAGTGTAAATGAATGGCAGCCTGCCTTTTCAGTTAGCCTTAGGCTAACTTCAGTTATTCTTCTTTCTTCATAATCTTAGTCCTTCTTCATCTCACCATTAGAACGCAATAGTATCAGCAGACCCCAAACTCTGTTCCTAAGGCCAGGACAGGTGAGACTGTAGGATGGGTTACTCAGGCATGTGGGAGCAAACACTAGAAATCAAAGGTTATCTCATCCCATTCTTCCACTCAACAGGCATTTTTGAGCTGACTTGTCTCTTAAAATCCTATAGTACCTACAAGTAAAGGGGTAGCTCGCTTTCAGCAGCTGCTGAAAAATTTGTTTCATTCTCTTGCAGAGCTGAAGATACTCACTTTCTTCCGCTTGTCCCCTCTGCCCCCCCGCCTTTCTCTGCAGTTACTGTGCCTGTGCTTTTTTTAGTCAAGGTGTAAGTCAGCTTGCTGACTCACAACTAGAAGTTGCTTGTTTGCAGAAGTTCTTATGTAATTTGGAGCTAAATCCCTTTCAAGATGGTTGATGAACAACTTTTTAATTAAAACAAGGAAAGAAACATATTCCAAAGATGAGCATGTAATAGCTCTGTAAGAGAGTGAAAGGGGCTGAGCTTTAAGCGTAAATGATATATTACACTAGTACAATAAAGACATCCAAAGAAACCTTACACACTGTAGCAGTAAAGGAAAACAAGCTGCTCTTTATTCCAACACTTTCCAATGAACACTGCAGTTCCTGGAGACATGGAGATGCAAGGACACCCAAAACACATCCATCTCCTCATGACTGAGAACAGCAAACACAGCAGCAATGCAAATGTTCCAGAACAAAGATAGTAACACTCCCCCACCCCCAACTGTTCACTCTGCATTCCAGACTCTGGTATTGGAGAAGTCTGTCACCAAATATGCTCAAAACATAAACAAGAGTTCCATCACAGTAATAGAACTAAAATAGCTTTTTCTCTATTTCTTTACTACCGTACATTCATTCCATCCACTCTTATGAAAAGGATATCACAGAACAATACTTCAGTCTCTAAGGTCAAAACAGATTGAGATGTGTGTATATAGTTTCACTATTTCAAGATTCAAGTGTTGGGAACGTTATCTGTAAAAATAGATTAGAAGAGCGCTTATTAACTGGGAGGGAAAAGAACTACTTAACAGAGTTGGCAAAGAAATTTGAAAATCCACGTCTCCGGTATTCTCTGTAGACAACACATACAGTAAAGCTTCTAGTCAAACACAGAATATTTTAAATGAGATGTATGGACATCCAGATGTTATCGTGGATCTGAGAACCACTGGCACTGGACACCGAGATCAAAAGCTGAAAGTGAAGAAAAACAATTAATTTTGATTGTTTGGGCAGAATACACTGCCACACATCTGCAAGTTACCTTCCTCAGTTACTAGCAGCAAAAGCTCTTTCTGTTATGCTGCTTTAGGGCACTCTGTTTCAGTACCTGTTAGTTCTTAAAGCTATATATACTGTGGGCTTCAGTAATATGTATGTAAAAAAATTCTACTTCTTAAATAGCATTTTAGTTTATTAAAAGAATGGAAGTATGGACAGAAGAGATTTTTTTTTTAAATAAACTCTAGTTGTCAGCATTACTGACAGTTAAGATTTTGCTTAGAAATTTTAAAACTACACCTTTGCAATGGTATAAATTTGTAGTTCATATTCACTGTACTTACACGTTACTCATCCAAATCTGCAAGTCCCATTTCTATTAGTTTCATATGAACTAAATTTTCATCATCTTCATACAAAGAAATGGTGACCTCTGGTGAAAGAGCCTGAAAACCAGAAGTTGGACAGAGTTTTGACAGTAACAGATTTAAATCTCAAGCTAACCAATAGTAAAAGTTATTTTACTGGCTATACTCACTGCCTAAATGGAACTATGAATATACAAAGAGTATGTCTGTTTTCAAGTAAAAGAAACTGGTTTTAAAATAACAGAATACTCAGAAACTTTGTTTGCAGGATTAAGAAGAGCACCACAAGATTTGCTCTCTTCATCAACATTCCTTCATGGTAAATGATTCACAATTTTAAGTTATGAGGGTTCACAGTAAAACAAATACTCAGAAATTATACTCCAAGTGCAAGTAAGAACTTTAGGCTGCGCAAGAACTCGGAGAAAAGAAGGAAGTGTTTCTCACAAGTATGGAAGCAGAGAGCTGTTTTCCTTCAACACACTCCATCATAGCCCATAATGCTTCCACACTCCATTCTGGGGAATAAGGAATTCTTTCCATGTTTTGGTCATATGAAGCAGGTTTAAATCCAGTCAACAAAGCTCGTACTGCCTGAACAGGGTACTTCAGCAGATGATAAGGTATCTGGCGCAGCCTAAAACAAAAATGAAAAACGTTTGCCTGCAACACCCTGCAAAACTATCAGTATGGACATAAGGATAGCTTAATGGTTCATGCAGTAGTTTTATGGTGTGGAAACTGGTATCAGAGTCCCTGGTGTCAGATCAAACAATTCCTCGGGTAGGGCTAGGCCCTTCTAAAGGACTTCAACACAGTAACTATCAAGAAACAGGCCAGTATCATACAGACCCCTCCAGGCACGCTGGCTCCCCATTACAGTGCCTGGGGAGGAGTCTCAAGTGCCTAATACAGATTTGAGCTTTGGAATGCAAGTGCAAGTCACCACAATTCAGGCTCCAAATCTGCTGCATCTAGAAAATGACATAGACCTTTGCATTCCAAAGTGCTTCATGTCTGGATGTGCTCTAGACACACTACTGGAAACAGGTACCTTGGTTTTATATTATCATCTCTCCATTCTTCTACCTTTCTATCCCAGAACCAAGGGAATGGGGAAGCAGAGTGGGAAACGCAACTCTGAAGTAAAACACACACTCTCTTCCATGACCCTCACAGTCTGTGAAGCGGGGAATCTTTTCAAATCCCTATTTTTCCTTATCTGCAGCAAGGACCTGTAGAACCCTCAATGCGCCCAGGAGGAAACCAATGTGATTAAGCAGTATATATATATAAAGTGAAAGTGCTTCAAGAGGGGGGACCCTAAAAGCCTGGGGTGTTTGAGACAATTAGCTGACATCCGTGTGCCAGCACACGTGCAGTTTCTAGAGCACCTCAGCACCAGGCAGAACAGGGCTTTGAACCTCCAAATTCCACACAAGCAGCCTGGGGCGTGTCCCACTCAGATACTCCCTAATCTTATTCCCCAGCCGTCTTCTATGCAGATTGCAGTCACGCAGGATCACAGGATTTGTTTGTACACCTGAAGGGTTGAGTCCTTACTTTGTGTAAGCTTCTTGGGTGCAAAAGTAGATTACAAACTTGAGCCTACTTCACAGGTTAAGTAACCTGAAGATGATGGAGGAATCTAACAGTGTAACAACAGGCTCCTCAGAACAACCTGAGAAAGAGAAGCACAACCCTATACCCTGCAGACTGAAACTATTTAACCAGCCAACTAACTTTGTCTCCAATTGAAATCTAATGCTAAATTATTAATACCTCTGTAGTTATATAAAAATAAATAATAATAAATATAAATAAGCGTATGTACATTTACAAGTACATACTTTACACACATAAGACATTTTACGTGCATTTTTTTCTTATGTATTTACCTGTCTGTTGGAACAACTGAAAAACTACCATAGTCAACAAACTGAACCAGTATCTTAACAGGGTTAAATTCTTCAATGGAGAGGAGCTTTCCTCTATACCATAAACCATCCTGGTATTCTACAAGGCAAGGCATTTCTGTAAAAAGAAAAAAACAAACCACTGAACACCTCAAAATATACTCACAGTGCAGTACAAACTAACTGAACTTGAAAATTCATTTTACTTTGTGACCAAGATTAAGATTTTTCTTCCTTCTCCAATTCATGCTACTATTGTGTTCTGCGCATCCTCCAGTTCTCTCTGAACTCCCATTCACAATCATCAGCATGCAATTTAAGTCAAATGGCTCTACCTCACATGGCAACAATAAGAATTAACAGAAAATTGCTTGGTAAAGATAGTGACCCAAACTGTTTAACATTTAAACTTTTCAATTTCAACTCATTTGCACATTTCAGTTAAGTAAACAGATCTATCTGTAAGAGAACAGACAATATTCTGAAGGACACAAGGCAGATGCTGCCTAAAATCTCAACCAGAATTTTACTAGTTGGTAGAACCAAACACTAGCAATAACTGGTGTCTTAACAAAGTATTAGACCCACATACTTCGTGTTATTTTATGCCCAACAGCTGTGGACAAGAGAACTGAAGCACATCTTTTGCCTAAATGGAGAAATCCAGAATAAAGTGAAGTGATGCTCTTCAGGGATCACATAATTTCTAACTCTTGGTAACATGATTTTTCTGTATGCAACTTGGTGTCTTGAATATTTAATAGCAGGATGTTCACAGTTACAGCTTCAGTGACAGTCATCTCAAGGGAAAAGTTTTATTTTTGCCATATGCAATCTAAGCTCAGTTCACCAACTTTAGCAGGCATCAGAGTTCTTTCCATCATTTTCCAGTGGAGCAGAAGGACAATGAAGTCTCAATTTCACCAAAAGTAAAAACATGATTATAGAATAGAAGAATCATTTAAACTGGAAAAGACCGTTAAGATCATAGAATCCAACTGTTAACCTAACATTGCCAATTCCACCACTAAACCATGTCCCTAAGCACCATGTCAACCCGTCTTTTAAATACCTCCTTTAGGGATGATGACTCAATCACTTCCCTGAGCAGCCTGTTCCAATGCTCGATAACCCTTTTGGTGAAGAAGTTATCCTAATATCCAATCTAAACCTCCCCTGGTGCAACTTGAGGCTGTTTCCTCTTGTCCTGTCACTTGTTACTTGTGAGAAGAGACCAACCCCCACCTCACTACAACCTCCTTTCAGGTAGTTGTAGAGTGCGATAAGGTCTCCCCTCAGCCTCCTTTTTTTACACTGCTGATTATAAGGTTGTGTTACTCCTTACTTTCTAGAAGTTTTATTGAAAGATTCACAGAAATATAGTTATTCCTATTCTTCAGAAATAACTTCGGGCATTTTACATCCACATGAAACAACAGGGAAAATAAACACACTAACATACCTGTTTGGAAGTGTGTTAGAAGAGGAAGAGACTCCACGCTTTTATTGCACCATTTCAGGGCTTCATCAAGGCTCACCACCTCCGAGTCACAGCTGGCATCTGCCTCTGCGGCAGACTGCATCCTAAGGTTCTTAGAAGGATCAAGGCAAATATATACCTACTCAAAGAAAAGACTCTCACATTACAATCTTTGTGGACTTCTTAGAACCTTCAAATTCCATCAGTGATCAAGGATTATTAGATTACTCGTTCCCATCTTCAAAAGGTTCAGCACATAGTTGCTCCCCTTTCTTCTTTCCTCAATTTATGAATAATTTCACATTTACACAAAATTTTTCCCAAAAGCAGAAGAGAGTAATGACTTATTACTCTCCGCATTTCAGTGTTAAAAACAACATAAGGAATGCACATACTAAATAATATACCCATATAAGATTTCACAACTGTGTCTTATTAGGATTCTTCCCTCCTACGACTTGTTAAATAATCTCACTTCATAGTATCAAACTAGAGATTAATTTTGAAGTTAACAAAAGAAAAACTTTTGAAATGGTGTTTTGTTTGCTATGCAGACATTCCTTTCACCTAATTTATAACTGGGTCATCAGTATAGTGATATAGGTCAAAGAAACGGAAGTTTAAACAACATGCACAGTCAAATTAACATCTACGTAACAGCTTCTGGTTTTTATTTTTTTTTTTGAACCAAGCCACTTCAGAACATTATGATATTTTACTGATAATCCAAACAAATTAATGACTGAGCAATTATTTTTTCTAAATTCAGCATTATAATTCACTAGCCAGAAAGAAAAATCAATGTTCATTTTCTAATTTGTACACAATATAATCAAGCCGTAACGTCATCATGCAACTGCTACTTAAAATCTATAGGAGTCCAGAGCAGGATCTAGTGTTTACAATTATACACCATGTTCAAAAGCAAGAATTCAAATCATTTGCACAAAATGAACAAAAAAATATTCATTATGTTTCTCCTGTAAGAGAGGAAGCAGAATACACAATTTAAGAAAAGCCCTCTTCTAAGATACCCAAACACTTCCATCTTGTGTTTAGTCAAAACAGTTTACACAAAAATCAATAATCAATCAGCGACCAAAGGCAGTAAAATACAACTGTAACAGCCAGAAAGTGTTCACGTTACTGTACAACATTCCAGTAATTTTACTTTTGGAGAATAATGAAGAAATAAATCATTATTGTTCTGCATATTTTCCTATACAAGGTAAGTACCAGACTACAATATTGCAATTCTTAAAATTGCTTTTTGTAGGGAAATGGTCAGTATTTATTTCTCTGCTCCCACCCAAGAGGGTATTTCAAGTAAGGTTTCATTCATAGTTGCACTGCACAACCATCTGTATCAGTAACTCAGTAGTATTTGACAACCTTACTAATACTTTTTTGTATTATCTAAAATTGTTAGCCATGATTTCCTTTTCACCAGCATGATGGGACTGCAACAGATCCTGTCTGCAATATATATGAGATGTTTACAAAACGAACCTCCTTAGGGGACACCAAATGCGTAACTCTGACAGGAAACGTATCTCCTGGAACAGGTAGTGGTGGCAACGTGTATGAAGTCAAATCAGGAACATCTCCTAAAAGTAGCTCCTAGACCAAGACAGACTTTAGTCAAGAATCAGGAGTTATCTGATAATGTAAACAGTGCGTCCTTGATGAAAGAAAAAATAATCAACATTTCAATACTTATTAGGGTTTTAAAAAAGCTTTAGCTGAAAGTTAACACAACAGACCCAGTTAATTAACACTTTCAAAATGTAAAGCATACATCTTTGAAATCATCTTAGCATACTGACTTGCTAACTTGATAGCTGTTAATTCAAAAATGCATTAAATATGGAATTCCCTTTAAAGAGAGAAAATATTTAGAAAGAAAACCTAAAATAATAGCAATTAATTAGCACAAATTAAACCTGAATGCCATGCCTAATGTTATTGCTGTTTGTCAGAGCAAGTTATTCCTTAAGGGAAAGGCAAAGGATAATTTAACTCCTTAGCCACGAGAATTATCACTCCTTCAAAAAGATAACGGATTTTCCCAAGTAGATAGATGTTGTCTCAGTAGCATAGCATGCTCCATTGTGTCTTCTTCTAAAGCCACATAATTTACAGTTTGAGTTCTACATGCCATTAACTTGTTTGGTTCATGACAAAAACCTTGGTGCATTAAGTTTTGCCTTTGTAAGGATGTATAGCACATAGCTCAGCTGGGTGGTAGGTCATGACTTCATTAGAAAACATAACAAAACGTACAATTTCTCTAAAATGCATTTATTTTTACACATCTATTTGATGAACAGTTTTCGTCATGTCCAGACCAAAAAGAGAAGGGGAAACAACCAGATACATGTAACTGCAAAATAAAACAATAAATTCTGACTTTTTCTTCCCCCTGCATCATCTGACATAAAATACAATATAAAACCACATTATTTATGCAGACTTAAGTAGGAAAAAACCAGCTTTTCCATTGGAAATATGTACTCCTAAGATTAAAAAAATACGTCTTTATAAAACGCTAGTAAAGAAAGGTTGTCTGCCTGCACCATAGATACATACAATCTAAATGCCAGACTTCTGCAAAACAATAAGGAGCATTGTCACAGGCCACCTGATTACATCTGGCTCTAATGATTTAACTTAAATTCCAGCTCATTCCAGCTAAACACTGCACATAGCTCAGCGGGTATCTCAGTCAGCTCCTGTGTGTGTCTTGGAAAGAAAAACTGCATTCACATTTTTGTTGTTAATGTTGACAGTCTTTTCTTATTGTCAGTAGATTGGTTACTGCTAGACCTACCACACTTAGCCATGGACAGCCCCAGCTGTAAATACTAATACTAAAACCACATCTTTAGGAGTTACCTATTTCAAACAGCTGTCTCCCACCCTTTATGGCTTTGTTCTTCAGAAATCTAAAATGGCTTACGTTCCTTATTACATCTATAAAGCCACAGCAGAAATTACGTTATTTATAATTTACACATCACGTAATACTGTATACTTAACAAGGCAACACAAGAGTGCTTTTCAGCATGAAGAATTTAATCCAAACTAAGTAAATGGTAGGCTGCAGTGCAGTGTGTTATGCTGTACTTCCTTCTCTACCACATGCCACACTTTGTTTATGACCAGCCTACAGGAGCCCACCCAGTAGTGTGGGGCATTAAAGACATATTTAGGACAAAGAAGACAGAAGTGACAGCCTGGCAAGCCTCAGATTCCGTATTTCCCTGAAACAGACAGGGTACCTTAGACTTCACTCTCACACTGACAAAAGGAAAGCAGGAAAGGTCTTTCTACCTAGGTGTTTACAGAACGCTTTTCCACTAGTTTGCTGCAAACATCAGTGACAGAACAGGTCTTGGTGTCAGAGATGGTAGGACTTATGACCAACATAGCTGGCCTTCAAGCCACATGGCTAGCCTTCAACATATGTCCACAGTCAATTCACATCCCAATCCTTCATCCAGGCCTGTCCTGATAAATTCCTAACAGGGAAACTAGTTGTCTGGGGGGCCGGTATGCAATGCAGTTAAATACATGGTCTGTATAAGGAATTTTTAACTGATTTTGGTTCAGGTGGTTGGAAATAGTTTCTAGTCAACTGCTGTAGAAAAAGTAATTCTAAAAAATCATTGTCAGTTAAGCCTGAGCTCAGAACGAAGAGATTAAAAACTTGTCTGTCAAAAGAAGCAAGGTGATAGTCGCATATGCCTGAATATATGAGCACAAGGCAGCACCTGGCTACTCAGTTCTGACTCACAGTGGTAGAGAAACAAGCAAAACCAACCAAACAAAAAACCTCCATCAAAAAATACCACAGTATGATGGTCTTGTATATATAGGTAAGTATGCAAGTGTGTCTATGTTTATACACATGAACACACATATATGTACACATACACTTAGAATGAGATTCACTGCTGTAAGCTTACCATGCTTGGTGTTCTGGTGTAGTTTCCTACTGAGAGACTGATTTACCATTAGGTATTCCGTGGTAACTTAGTTCTAATAAACACTGAGAGATTTTTGTAACTGCATCACAAGGCCACCGGTACACATGCCAAGACTTACATCAGCAGCGACAGCAGCATGGTCTGTATTGTAAAATTATTTTCTGAAGCAGAGACTCATGTGGGAATGAAAAGTACATTGGCAGGCTTAAACAGAACTAAGCAGAAAAATGCAATAAAGCCTTAATAATTTAAATAAACCTGATCCTCAGATTTCAAGAAAAAAACCCAGAGAAATCACTTATCTAGTTTTTTTGTGTTAAGACAATGAAGTTTGGTGAAAATCTCAATCCTCCTCTAAAGAACACCAGATGAGTATCCCAGACACTTGAAATGAAGAACCTACTTAACTCCCTTAGAAATCACTAGGTTTATGTTAAAATACTTGATTAAATTTACTTTTGAATATCTCCATTCTTGGATATATTTCTATGAATAACTAATCCCTTCAAGTGATAAAAATATTATCCTATCCCTATCCTTTTAAGTTTTAAAGGAACAGAAAAACTAATTGGACTTCAAACAAAAATGGAGAAATCTCTTTTCAGTAAGGAGTCCAAGAACAAACTCTTAGCAATTCATTATTCCATACAATCTTAGCAACACATCCTATCTACACTCGTTATGCTACAGAGCTATATACTTAGTCTTACTGCTGTTACATCACAGAACTGTACAGAAATGTAAAAAGAAATAACAAATCAAAGGTCACAACAAGCAACTGAGTAATCTTTTTAGCATCGGAACACCACCAGCAAAACACAGACACACAAATCTCACCAGCTTTAATATGTCCTGACAATCTTCAGCCACACAGTACTTCTTGTATGCCATGAAGGAAGAAAGCGACATTCCACCAAAATACAGGCTGATGGACAATTTGCCCCATGGGTTATCTGGTAATTCCTACTTACACAGGAAAAAATAAGATTCTAACAGTAACAGCGTGACTGAGGTTTTAGAAATAGTGACCAGGAAATTCAAACCTGTCATTCCTATATGCACCATACTCATTCATCAAAGATATAAAACCAGTAAGGAGGGCTACTAACATCACTTATGACACAAATGTGGATATACCTATCTCACAGAATCACAGAATAGTAGGGGTTGGAAGGGACCTCTGGAGATCATCTAGTCCAACCCCCCTGCCAGAGCAGGGTCACCCAGAGCAGGTTGCACAGGAACGCGTCCAGGCGGGTTTTGAATGTCTCCAGAGATGGAGACTCCACCACCTCTCCGGGCAGCCTGTTCAGTGCTCTGCCACCCTCAAAGTAAAGAAGTTCCTCCTCATGTTGAGATGGAATTTCCTATGTTCCAGTTTGTGCCCATTACTTCTTGTCCTGTGGCTGGGCACCACTGAAAATGTACCTCTGGAATGGCAGCATCAACTACCTGGTCTAATACCAAAACATCCCATGTTTGCTCACTCAACAATAAACCCTTCTCTTTCACAATTTAATCATTAGAAATTAAACTATCTGAAATTGCAAATTATCAGACAACACAGATATGTTTCCTTATAAATTAGTGTATTAATTTAAGCATGTCCATATTTAATTACACCAAATTTTAATCACTTAAAATTGGATTTAGAAGAATTTATGTTGTTGGTAGGTTGCTTGTCAGAATGATAACACAAAATACAAACAGGACCTAAAAATAGTAATAACCTCTAAAGGACACAACTGAGACTTGAAAACTATAATAAAGGTAAAGTCACAGGAGAAATAACTTTAGCTTTGGATTTTGTTTAAGGAATACATTTACTGCTACACTCCATCTGTTATTCTTAATGCAAGGAAAAAAAAAAGCCTCATTCCACATTTATGAATAAATTAAGCTACCTGAACATGTATTTCAACCTCTTCATTTGTAAGCAGTTCTTGAAGGCAATCTACTGCATCCTGCTGCCAAAAATTTCCAATCTACTTGGCAAAAAGCAAGAAACCCCCACATGTTAAGACACTGACAATTAATACTCTTCTTAATGTAGTGAGATAAAAATAACATGCTTATTATTGAAAAACGTATTTGAAAACACACATCATTAGTTTGATTTGTCTACAACAGTTTAAATAGTGTCTGCTATTTGGTGCACTAAAACTTACTGTGTGACACAGCTGACCAGCAATTTTCAGATCTTGAAGTGGATGAGAAAGAGATGCTGCTTGCCAAGTCTAACCTTTACTATCTACGTAATAGTGTACGTGTGCACAATCACATGAGGCATAACCCAAAGAATTACACTTGAAGATGACTTAACAGAAAACAGAAAAAACAGGATACTTTAAATACTTTCATTCCCTGACGCATCTGTTTGCATCCCAACCCATAGGCTTATAAGCCTGTCTGTTTTAATCTATCAGTTGAACTGCTGACAACAATAAAAAGGTTCTTTTAAAGTAAGTTTAGAAGTAAACTAGTCATTTCAGTAATTCACATTTACTAAATGCACCATTCAAATTTGAGTAAGATATGATGATATTTTGAAGATGCTATTTACATATCAATTACTTACTAACAAACCCCCTAAAACAATTCACTTGTATTGCTTTAGTGTAACAGATTGCTTCCTACACGGCAAAGTTCAGAACGATAGAAACACTTTTGCAGGACTAGAAGATTTAAAATTTTCTGGCCATTTTGCATTAAGAAATCCAGGCCTTACTTCTTGTTGCTGCTATTGCAAAACGAACTACCACTCTGGAGTATCATCCTGCCAACTACTGCAGCATCTCACAAAGATTTAATTCCAATGACAGCTGCTTTTGAAGCATGGTCACTTCATAAAGCAACGTGGCATTTCCCGATACAAGTCTGCCTTGCCGATACGATCCTTAACGGCTATTCTCTGAATCCTTGTAGGCAAGAAAAAATACCAGGAACTAGTCTCAACCTTTGCATGACTAAATAGTGTATCGATTTGAGTAACTACCTACTAAAACATCTTCAAATTTACCATTACTCACTGGTATTGTCTTGTAAAGCTGACATGGTATGCAAAATGGAGGGATACCAGTATACGATGTTGTTGGATACAGATGACACTGAGGAATCCTCTCTATGTAGCCACGGTCTATGTACTGTACCTATAAGAAAAGAAAAGCTTTCCTGAAGTGATTTCCATTTTTTAAGTCAAGTTTAGTAAGACAAAGGGTTCATTTACAGCATTCATTTTTCTGGAGGAAAACTAATGGTTTGCTGGTAAGTAAGTGGATATGACAAAGTGGAAATGAGGGAAAGGATTAAAAAAATGGTATGGCAGATTAGAAGTCCAGTTTCTAAACTTGTCTTGCAAGAGATCCTACCTTTTGTGTAATAACCTACAGAAGTTTGAAATCAAAAGAAATAAAACATTTGTGAACTAGGATAGCATCAGACTTGCAAATCTATATTGAAAATGCTTCAGCAGACTCAAGAGTTTGGATAAGATTAACTGCTAATTAGAAAATTTTCAAAGCATTCCACATACACTAACAACAACAAAAGAAGAAAAAACCTAGAAGGGATTACTTACAGGCAATCAAGGGTAGCCTTTTACTTAAGAACATTTATCACCACTATGAAAACTATGGGAAAAATTGTGATAACTGAAATAGGCAAATCGAATTAATCTTTAAAATAAATGCCAAAATCAGGGCAGCTATCACACTTTTAAGCAGAACAAGGATCTGGAATGAGGTCAGCAGAACAAAAAAAAAAAGATGCGACCATAGATTTATTTCAGAGAATTATTTTCAGAGATTATTTGCCACCCCACTCCCTTTTTTTTTTTTTTTAAATACATGCAAACACACACAACATATAATCAAACTTACCTGGAGAGTACTACCACCAAGTTCCACAACTTTACCTCGATACCACATGGTATCTGATCCTCTTACAACACAAGCTTCTCCCTTTTTCCAGCAGTAAGACTCCAGAAGACCAAGGCATTTGAAATCACTTTGTATTTCAGTCATCAATTTGTTTAGTTCAATTTCTGGGGGGGAGGGGAAATAAAATTCAAAACAGTGTATAATGTATTAGTGCAAATTATTTGAATCACTAAAATCCATCAGATTCAGATGAAAACATGTATAAACATAAAACACATGTGCTGCTCCAAAAAATGTTTTCCAATACTGATATAATATGTATATTCAACTTCTAGTATATGCAAACAAATTACTACTAAAACAAAAAGTAAACTGCACTTCCAATTGTGAAGCCATTAGTAATTCTGGATTCTGATCTCAGAGAAGAAGGGTCTATAAATTTTGCAGGTGGCACCTTGGCAGCAATAATACGAGAGCCTCTCCATGAATAAGAAGACAGATTGCCAGAGACAGTGGTAGGACACCATGAAACAACACAAAACAGATGTCCTGAAGACCCTCTTCTGCTGTGGGTACAGTTTACAAGAATAATACATTCTTGGGCAAGTGAGATTACTGTACTTTGATTTTCAGAGTTTTATGATATGATCTAATAGGTAAATGTATTTTACACTAAAAAAAAAAAACCCAAACCAAACCCGTTCTCATACAGAAACATTTCTCTAAGGCATAACATATTACGATGGTACTGAAGCCTGACACTGCATCTGTGAGATGAAAATGTTTCTTTCAAAAATAGTATGAACAGTAAGTAGTAAGAGATACAGAATCTATCACAGTACAATAAAGAGCCCAAGGAAACTGGGTACTGATCTCACACTGAAAGAAAAAAATCCAGTAATATTTGAGAACCAGGCTAACTTCCGAGAATCTTTATGATTGTATCTTCATTATTATTGGTAAAATGTATCATAATCTCAACATTATAAAATAAAGCACTCCCAATGCTACCTAGAGAAGAGAGTTAAGAGACCCACTCATCCAAGTACTGGGGGTGTCTGGGTGTCCTGGGAGGTGAGGAGAGCTGATGCAGAAGGGTTACAGACAGAGGCCACTTGCTGGGCACCTGGGTCCCCTCCACTGGGCAGCTGCAGAAGCCCCACCACCACTGCACTGCAGACCAGGGAGTGCCTGGGCATGCACCCCCCTCACCTCCAACAGCAACCCTCCCCAACAGGAATCCTCCAGAACTGTGTTCTGATACAGAACATGTATACTAGAACACATATCTGCTACAATCTGATATACCAAGGCTGTCACATTCAGACATAAACGTATTTTCTTCTTACCAACTGATTTTGGTATTATATAAATAGTTCCATCATGTCCAACGCAACTTACTACTGCTTGAAAAATTTTTGCTTTGGGTATAGCAGGGGATTTATACATTTCATCCATTCCTGATTGAAGCAATGCCTTGTATGTTTTGCACAATTTCTGTTTGCTCTCTGAAACAGTGCTGTTTTCCTCTGCAGTAGCGTCTTTTTTTGCACATGCAGTTTCTGAATTACAACCATCCCGTTGTGTGTTCTCTTGCTCTAAATGCATGTTAAGATGTTCCCTGGAGTCTGTGCAAGCCACGTCAGCTTTATCAGTTCTAGCAGATTCAATCAAATCATATCAACATATTAACTGATAAAGAACTTGAGAAGTGCAAAGGAATAAGAATAAAGTGCAAAAGAATATAGAGAGATAGCAAATACTTGTTAAAATACTGTAATCTTATCTACCAACTTAGAGAATTGAAATGTCCAGTGGATACAATTAATAAAGTTATACTCAAATAAGTTCACTGAAGATTGAGTTCAGTTGCTACAGATGCTGTAGAGGACAGTCCAAATTTTTGTTTTACTTATTAGCTTATCACAGTGTGAATATCAGAGTCTGAAAGAATATAAAAATAAAAGTATCCAAACCTTCTGTTTCTAAAAGCCAAACCCTTTTTAATAAGGTGTTGTGAAATATCAATCAATTGTCCTGTTTCATCTTTGTAAAGAATTTTCACAGGCAATGCACAAGCTACATCACTTTCCTGGAAAAAAAATGAGAATGTTAGACAATATATTACAATATGCATTTCCTCTACACCACAGGCATTTTTTTCATTTTATTGGTACTGACTGCAAATCAAGATGTTGTTGAACAACTGATGCCCACATCAGAAGACACAAAACTTATTTAATCCATGTAACAGTTCCCATCATTTTACCAACTGTTCTAAACATGACATTAAAAAAAAAGTAAGAGAGGAAAAGCTTGCTTCTCCCCTTAGCTGTCTCATTAGAATGAACTGCCAAATACTTGTTTTCCTCCAGCAGGAGCTTTAAACACACTCATAAATAACTTTGCTCATCAGTGCTTTTATTTCCAGATGCACTGTAAAACCTCACTGGCAGCTGCCGACAGACACTAAGTAAATCAAACCCTCATAATAATTCAAAGGGTTTTTTTAACCAGTGGAAGAAATCAATTACTAATGATGTCTGTACAGCATCAGACTCGTTCTTTTGGTTTCTGAGCTTTAAAACTAATATAGTAGCTACTGAAACTATTCTCATCAAGAAAATGAGCATCTTGCTCATCTGTCCATAGAAGTTGCCAGCATACAGTCATCCCAAAGATGTAAATATTATTCTTCAGTAAATAAATATATCTAGGATTGTGTTCTTTCCATACTGGGTAGCCAAATTGCTCTAATGCTCCAGTGAAAAACAAAATAAAGCAGAAAGAAGAAAAAGCATCTTTTCCCCTACAGCAAATAGCAATCTAAGCAAGTTCCACTCAGGACTTTTTTGAAGAGTGAAAGTGTTCAGAAAAAAAATTTAAAACAACAGACAGCCTGACTGAAATTTTACAAATACCTCTGATTTTGATTACAAACCTGTATAATTATTTTTACTTGTGCCCCAGTTAGGTAATCGGATAAAAATTCACAGACTGTTGCTGTCCACTGCATGCTTCCACCTGTTGGTCTAACACAGAACAAATTATAATCTCCTTTAATACAAGGGAAGTTGGCATCTCCTAAGATTAACCACAAACCCTTCCCTTTACTGAGTTTTGATTTTTTTGAAACTGCCTGTACTGTCAGGGAAAAAAGACAATCTTCATTACAGTCAACAGTAAAAAGAAATGGTTACTAATATCTGGATCTATGACAGGAAGAATTCAAAAATAAAACCCAAAAACTTCAGAAAGGAGGAGGATCATAAATTCCAAAAGTATGATACCTCTCTTAACAGCACAAGGGAAAATCCATACTTCATCTGCAAATTGAACTTTTTATATTCATTCAGGGACTTAGTATTATAAACATGATTATTTTTTCTTCACAGTATAGACAGCACCAAACAAATGCATCGGAGAATACCCCTGTTCTCTCTCTTTTCTACAGCCTAGAAGAGAGAGACCTCCTGTGCATTTTCATGAGATCTAGTTCACCTCAAATTCTGAGCCAAAGAAAAAAAGCATTCAGTGAAATAAAGAAAAACTTCTATCATCTATCTAGTATTTTATAACTCATCCTATAAATATTCTTTCTTTCTATAGCACAGTTTCTGCTCGACTCGTATGCAACATAACCCTTAGGACAAAAAAAATAATTTAAAAACAAATTACAGCTACGATCCCATTCCTTCGCTATTCAAAAAGCAAACCACATCCAGAACTTAGACAATCAGTTGCTAACACAGGAAAATACTAAGTTATGTCATTATTAGATTTCTAATACTACTACTCGGTATAAGGGAAAGGCTACCTTATATCTGCCAAGGAACATTCTGTTGCTAATGTCTTAATTATCTTCAGATTTTCCTCAAGTTTTCTTAGGCAGCTGACATCCACTATTTTTTCAGCTCCAGAATCATACAGTATTACCTGTTACAGACAAGAAATGAAATGAAACAGAAAAAAATGAAATGAAACAGAAAAAAAAAACCAACCCAGTTCTAAATGTTACCTGTAGCAAATGCTAGTTCAAAGCACACCTGAATAAGTAAACAAAACTCAAACAAACATTACCAGGATTCAATGAATGGCTTTTGCACAGAAGTACTCCATCACACAACACAAATGACTACCACAGCGTACCAAGAGGAAAAAAGACACAAAGGTGCTCAAAGAGGTTACACAACTTCTTTACAGAGCCTGTTACTTAAGAAAATTTCTTTTCCCCTGCTTGTTATGCTGGTACATTTAAAGTTGTAAACCTAGAAATGCTGAAATAGCTCCCCTCCACCCGTTGCTTTTTATTCTGACGTGGTTATATAGCTCTTTGATGGCTCCTGGCACTAGGAAAGCAGATGATGCAAACCAGAAGTATAGAAAGTCCCACTTCTGCTTTCTACTAACAAGACCCACAGGCATAATCTGATTATGGTGGAGAGAACCAACGATAATCCATTCCTGGATTATCCGTATGATTAAAAAACCACTTTTACTTTTGAGGTAAGTAGTTATCTATTCACAAAAGGCCTCTTCTGATGCTCCTTGCTCTTTTCAAAAAAGTATGTTTAAAGCATCACTGTGTGAGAAGTTACTGTGGAAAATGTCACACCTACATGGCACAGTGCATCACCATCAGTTCAGGGTTCAAGCAATAGCATGACTGCATGTGTTTCTGTGGTGCTGCACTCAGTTTAACTGGCTTCATCTTTCGGCAACATTCATTAAATTTGGATTAATGTGACCCTCAGGTTCACACAATTTCTGGAATCTAAGGTAAACTGTTAGGCTACAGCTCAGGAATCTGTGCTATGTTGCAAACCGTAGTGTAAACATACACGAAGTCAACCTCATGAGCCTTCCTCAACTACCAGGTTCCCTGCTAAAGGTATATGAGCTTTGATGAGACAGTAATCCTATTGGCAGCAACGTACAACCTAACTTAAACTCTCAACAAAAGCAAAAGGCTGTATGAGAAAATATTAACACATAAGTAAAAAGCAAACATTTGACATTATTTGATCAATGAACGCTTACAAACTTTAGAAATAAAAGCGTTATTTATGTTAACAGATTTACCTCTGTGCTTGTTTCAGACACAATCCTGCTTATTTGACCTCTTTGCCACTGTTTCCAATCACGTACATAAACAGCACAGTACATACTACTTTCCCACTTCATGGACTGTGGCTGAGATTCTTTATAGATGGTAACCATCTTCTCCTGCAAACTAACATTCAAAAAAACACTTTTCTAGTGGTAAAATTTTATCCAGTAAATAAAGGGCTTATTTAGTCCATTACTGCTTAACTAGCACACAGTGAAGTTTTGGTAACTATTTAACAGGCACACAGTATTGTAGTTTTTCTTCATGACATGACAGAAATACATTAAATGGAGCTTCAAAACACATGCAATCTCATTAAAATGCTATAAAACTATCATGTTTTCTTAAACAACGGAATTGATCTGAGCAATCCTGACCCTTCTGTGTAGTACTCTTTGAAAGATGTACTGTATACTACTCTTGAAAAATTTTCTCTCGACAACTTGAGAGTGTGGTACTCATTTAGTGTCATGACTAACCCAATGGGTAGCTACATGCAAGAAGGTAAAAAGATGAAAGGAAGGAGAAATAATAGGCAGAAAATAAGCAACTTGCACTAAGCAATGGAATTTCCATTTAAGTGCCTTCAAACACTATATATACGCTATTACCTAAGTATCTACCAAAGGCTGATACACTGTGTCTAGAAATTGCCTTAACACTTCCCTAACAGCATACTAGAATCATGTTGAACGAAATAACTTCACTGAAGTTCTGTAACTTTGGTCATATAATAATACCGGTACTATTTGACAAGATTTCTAATGAAGGAGTGGAGAGGAAAAAGCAAGAGCAGAAAGATTTAATCTTTCAAGACACTGTTGCATTTGTCCAGCCCCAATACTTACTACATTAGAACTGATTTGAAATAGGAGTTAGATCATGTACTTGATTTGGAATCACAAATATTTAATACATCATGCCAATCTGTCTTCTGTTCCTATACTTTCCTCAAAGCAAAGTAAGTCAACAGCATTCAAAAGAGAACCCAGTGCCAAATGCAACCCTAATCAGAGTTTGTTTTAACTACACTTCACCAGTTGGTAATAAGAATGCCTTAACTCAAGAAAAATTCTTTGAATTTTAGTACCTTTTCAGTATACTTTCTGATGATGGCCACTGTACAAAAATTTTACTAGGAGAGACAACATGACTAATTCTCGCTGGTAGCTCTTTCTTAGAAAGTGATTTGAAATCTCCTTCATCCACAGGTTCCACGTCTATAGGATCTAAAGCTTCCAAGGTCTCAGGAATTTCTTCTAGAGGAACATCCCAGATTTCACTGGGCCTTACAACAGTATTTTTAGTGTACCTGTAAGGAGCATAAAGTAATTAGAGTGGAAAGTTTAAACTCATTTTAAACCAAGTCAAAAAGAGCTCAATAATCACAGTTCAACATGAATCACTCAACATGAAGAAGAATGAAGAATAATGAATAACTTAAAAAAGCAGAAGAAAATCCCAACAAAAGACAAAAACATTTCTAAATGCTACTTTTGAAACACTCATGATTAGTAACTTATTTTTATCTTCCTTCAGATGGCACAAAGTGTACCCTTGGCAAGTACGCTGATGATACAAAACTGGGAGGGGTGGCTGACACCCCTGAAGGCTGTGCCGCCATACAGAGAAACCTGGACAGGCTGGAGAGTTGAACAGAGAGAAACCTTATGAAATCAACAAGGGCAAGTGCAGAGTGCTGCACCTGGGGAGGAATAACCCAAAGCATCAGTAGAGGTTGGGGGCTGACCTGCTGGAGAGCAGCTCTGTGGAAAGAGACCTGGGAGTCCTGGTGGACAACAGGATGACCATGAGCCACGAGGCCAATGGCATCCTGGGGTGCATCAAGAAGAGTGTGGCCAGCAGGTCGAGGGAGGTCACCCTCCCTCTCTACTCTGCCTTGGTGAGGCCACATCTGGAGTGTCCAGTTCTGGGCTCCCTGATTCAAGAAGGACAGGGAACTGCTGGAGAGGGTACAGCAAAGGGCTACCAAGATGATCAGGGGATGGAACACCTCTCTTATGAAGAAAAGCTGATGGATTTGTGTCTCTTCAGTCTGGAAAAAAGACAGCTGAGGGGGGACCTTATCAACGCTTATAAGTACTTAAAGGGTGGGTGTCAGGAGGATGGGGCCAGGCTCTTTTCAGTGGGGCCCAGTGACAGGACAAGAGGTAACAGGCACAAACTTGAGCATAGGAAGTTCCATCTAAACATGAGGAGGAACTCCTTTACTTTGAGGGTGGCAGAGCACTGGAACAGGCTGCCCAGAGAGGTGGTGGAGTCTCCATCTCTGGAGACATTCAAAACCCGCCTGGACGCGTTCCTGTGCAACCTGCTCTAGGTGACCCTGCTGTGGCAGGGGGGTTGGACTAGATGATCTCCAGAGGTCCCTTCCAACCCCTATCATTCTGTGATTCTGTATCCTTGCACAACTTAGTAACAGATGAAAGTACTATGCAATGTAGGCTGCCAGCAGAAAAGCAAGCCTGACACAAATGGACTGCTGAATGTTTGTGTCTGGCTTAGAAGACATTAAATTATTAATATGATGCTTCTGGAAATCAATGTTGCCTCTGAGTGGAAGCTGCAACATTCAACTTCCAAGATATGTAAATATTCCCTCCAGAAGACTATTAACATTAGTGAAACATTTACCTTTCTAACATTGCCTGAAGATACAAATGCAACACAATTGGAGCTACCATTTTCTTAAGTAGAACACTGAATGAAGAACGGTCATAATAACACCTTGATGAATTTTTTTAAAAATTGTGTGAACTGGATATGGATAGAATAAAGCCCAACAGCAATTAAGAGTTGTCTGGTATGTATTTTGAGCAACAGCCCAGGTTAGTACAAGTCTGTGTGAATTGTGCCAACTAGAGACATAAGGGATTGCAGCTTGAAAAAAAACAACCAACCAACACAAAAACCTAATTGTTAATGCAAAAGAACTGGCTTCTTGTAAACATTACTGACTAAAGGCGACAGTAAGCCTGAGTTTAACTGCTGGCCATTTCCGGGCCTCCAGGAAGAAACTCTTTTCTGTTTTCAGAAACCTAACGCCTGTCTTTTCCTTCACAGGAAGGGAACAAGCTGCTCTGTCAAAGAGAAAATTCCATAAAGTATTGAATCATCCACTATACACCGCTACACAATTATTTATGCAAACCTTCCCGATGCAGATATTTGGAAACTGCTGGCTAAAACAGCTAACTTGTAGAACCAGGAAAGAAATGAACACTATGGCTCATGAATATGCTTACCCTGCATACAACTAGTCTGAACTATGAAATGGACAGAGGCAAGAGTTCTCCCAAGTGAAATACACCTCACGTCTTACAGCCCCCTCTCTAGTAACTCCAGTATAACATTATAATTGCAGATCCATCAGAAAAAACACTCAATTTGGAATGAACTTCAGACTACAAAGTTTTGTCCTGGAATTCTGTATGGACTACTTTCCAACCCAATGCAAGACTAAGATTACTGATGTTTGCTTGTCTGAACGTCAGCTTCAGTGGAGTGCTGTGCTCTCCTGCTTATATTGTTTTATACTAGTTCAGAGCTGGCCTGGGTATCCCTCAACAGCATTAAACATGGAAGAATAACCGTAACACAAATATGATTCTAAATGACCTAAAGTAGGTTTAAATTATTCACTGGTCTCTTGCCTTTTTGCAGGCATCCATCTTCACAAATGGGAAATTCAGTGAGAAAGCATGACAAATGGAGGGCTAGAAACCTATGCCCACAGGAAAACAAAGTGAGCCAAAAACCCCCAAAGCCCCCCAAAGGAAACATCATTCCCACTATAAGACATTGTGCACTGGGTGTAAACGTCCAGGTGTCAGTAGCTGGGGAGAGGGGCTTCAGGGGTAACCAGAGAGAAGAGGCCAGGTGCTGCCCTGGTGCAGCCCGTTTCAGCTGTCTCTGCAACAGACACCCCACAGGACATGGCTGAATCCGTCAGCGAAGCTGGTGGCAACTCTAACTTAATGAAGGGCTGAAAATGCCAGGGAGAGAGAGGAGGGAACAGAAGAGAAAAGATAGAGAACAAGGTAAGAAGAGTAGAAGGCACTTTGTGGGTGAAGAGGCACACTCCTGAAGGGACTGAGGCCTGCGGAGGGCCCATGCTGGAGCACAGGAAGAAAAGAACAAGAGGGAAGGAGCAGCAGGGAGAAACTGCAGTGTCCTGACCGCAGCCCCTGCACTGCTCCCTGCAGGGACGGAGCGAAACCAGAGGGCAGGAGGAGGGTACTTAGAATAAACTTGAGCCTGGGAAAGGGCAGGGGCAGATGCTATAAATATTTGTCTTTGTGTCCCAATGCCTGAATCAGTAATTAAATATTTATGCTAATTAGTAATAAATTAAGTTAAATTAAGTCTCTTTTGCCTGCAACAGTACTTGGTAAGTGATCTCCCTGTCTTTATTTTGACCCATGAGTTTTCTTGCTCCTGTTTCTTCTATTTTCTCTCCAGTCCAACTAAAGAAGGGGAAGTGAGCGAGCGACCAAAAAATCCACATTAGTAAAGTCATGTGTTACACAGCAACTTATATTAAAGTAACACACACACTTGATCGCAAGCAGGCATCTAAGTATAGCTGAGACACAACAAAATACCCTGGTGACAGTGACAAAACAATCCGTCTGTTCAAGTTTAAATAAAGCCGCTTAACTTTACAAAAATCTTACTAAAAATTGTGACCAGCACAAGAAAACCATTACTGGGATTTAGTTACATTTCTGAGGTAAGAGATGAAAATCCACTTATTTGCTTCCTCCTGAAAAAAGCAAATTCAGGAATTCCCTTTTTTTGGAATCAAAACTTCCGATTTAACAGTCTGTTTCATCAGTATCAAAAATTATTAATGAAGAATAATTATTGATTTTCAGTAATAGAGCCCATGGATTATCTTTTCAAGAAGCCAATATAATAAATGCAGCAGTTGTCTCTGTATTTTTGAGTTTTTTGAGTTTCTCTGTTTTTTGAGTATTTGTTTTCCAAGAACAGACCTTCCAAAGAGATAACTTACCTTAGGTGCATATTAAATACACAAAAGTGGTATTTCTTTTGTTACTACAAGAGAAGGGGAACTTTAACAATAACCAGTTTGGGAAGATTTGGCACTTAAGCACACTGAAGCATGATGCAAACATTTCGTCTCCAACTTCTGAATCAATTACAATTTCAATACATGTTAGTTAAGATTTAGTTTGAGAATTCAGCTATGCCAAACTGCACAGTTACACTCTGTAACTTATGTCAGTTGAGGAATGTGATTTGTAGTGAATTTATCACAAGCGTGGCAAATTCCAGCCACTGGAGGTGACATACTAAAGCCAGTAATTTTGTTACACAAATTCAGTATTTCCAAATACTTACATTATGCACAACGTATATAGAAGTTATGCACAGTGTATTTACCCAGGTATGTAGGAGGCTAGGTCTTCTTTAACTAGCTGGCAATTAATACTAAAGCTTCTTCCATGAACAGTAGAGAAGTCAAAGAGTTCAACAGATAAGATATTATCTAAAACTTCTGTGAATGAATAATATAAACATAATTAGTGCAAATCAATGACAGTATAAAGACCATTTATGGTTCTGGAAGCACAGCAACTGGTAATAAAAGATGGAATTTTGTAAAATTGCATTTGATTTATAAAAGAATTTATTCTGAACATCAACAACATATAGAGGCTTAGCTTTGCATGTATCTATAAAACTAACTTAAAATACACCAATAATTACAAAGTATTTTTGTACAGAGAAACCAACCAGTACATGTAATTTCATTTATTAGATAGGTTCCAAACCACTATTCCACAGCTGAAAAGTAACTATCTACGTATTAACAACAAATGGTATTGAGAAAAATTCTACTAAGGCATATATCTGTTATATGAACTTTTTTTTTTGTTTGCGATGTTTTAGAGCAGCAGCAATCACACTTCCACCTATCCATAAAGTCAGGAAGAGTGAAGGATAGCTAGTACTTTTGGAAACAATCCCATCTTAATCAACCAGGATACTTATATCACTTAATGCCGGTGTGGCCTGTAAGAGAAGACATAAACAGGGCTTTTGTTGGAAGTTGTATCTGTTATGTCTCCTCCAATTTGTCCATGTTTAGATATTCTCACTGCAGGCTATCTGTCACAAGTATGAACAGAGGCATTTCAAATAAATACTATTTAAAATATGAAAGTGCATGTTTCTACATTTGAGTCAATTTAATAATATTTAAATATAAATAAATATACTCTTGATAACTTACCAACAATTGAACACAGCATAAGTTTATCTTCAGTCATTTCTGCAAATCTTTCTTTGGCTTTTCTGTTCCACTCATTTGCCCCTTTGTAAGGCTCAATGTAAGCCAGTCTGCACCTGATTGCCTGAAGAGTAACTCAAATTATGTATCGACCATCACATATGAAGACCATCTCATTACAGCCAAATCACAGCCTTTACTTTCCACTCATGCAGGACAGCAAGACAGCATGACCTTGGCTTCTGGTTCCACATCACCATTATTTGATTTGATTTAAAATGACCACCTCCACCCCGTGGAGAACCTCAAATTAAGATACATTCCTGCTGAAATAGAAAGAGCTTACTTCTTGCTTCCCTTTATGGTTAGGCATAGAATTAACTTGACTACACCATTGTATAAGTCTGAAGGACTAAACAGAGACACCAGAGTACCACAGGACCTGTGTCAGAAAATTCCTGCCAGATTTTTGAAAGCTATTGATTAGGAGACATAAAAAAAAAGACACAGGAAATCAGACTAGATGAAATACTTTGATTAAGAGAATTTTTGTTTAACATCTTTATTGCAAACTTTGGTGGCTACACTATGGCTTAATTTTAAATTAACTGCAAATGTTATTGTTTCCTCCTTGTTTACTGCACCAAAAGAAAGAAGAGTAAACACAGGTGGGGGGAAAGGCAGAGAAAGGAAATAAAGACAATAGAAATAAGAAAGTTTTGTCCAGATATTTTTGGATACAAGCAGTCAGGAATATGAAAATATGACTGACTGACAGGTTAAATAACCATTAAAAGAAAGGGCTGTGGATGACAAAGCCAACACTATGTTAAGCACAAGACCAATTCTAGTCTTGGCCAAGATTTCTGTACCACTCACGTCCATTAAAACACCTACAAACTCTATTTATTAACGGGCTGAAAGAAGTCCGACTTCTCTTGTAACAGCCTAATTCAAATTTCTTAACTAACTTACATTTGAGGCAATGCAGTACGTGATCATGTGTGAAGACTTACTAACGCTTACACACAACAGGACAGAGCTGCACAAGCAACCTTCCGATACTCTTACATTCTGAATGCTTGATTTTGCAATTCCGTGTTTCAAAGAATTTTAAATCCTTTAAAATTATTTTTTTATATGGAAAAGATTTGAAACCATAGCAATACATAAGCAGACTCAAGCCTACTCATCTATTACTTGCATTAAAACTCATAGCAACAGGAAGGTGTTTTTTCTTATGCAAACCTCAAGTGTAAACACCTTGCCAGAGTGCTTCACCATAACCTGTATATGGCATAAGAATACTGAAATTTAAAAATAACTGGTGGGTTCAGGTTTTTTTTAGACCATTCTCTAGCAGTCACATACTTTGCCATTTACTCAGTTTTTCTCCTTGTCAGAAGGGGAAAACTCCTACAATACCTGAAGTTAGGAAAACGGCAAACTTTAAATGCCATAAACCAAACAAAAATATGTATTTTTATGAGACCATTATTAGATCATTATTTGAAAATGAAAGAATGTAAAAATTAATTTGCCTTACTATGGAGTAAAAGAAGGTATTTAAATAAAACACACACACATGCACATCCCCCGTATATACACCTCCTTACTGCAAGGTAACATTAAATTTCATTTCAAATCAAATGATATAAAAAAATAATTAAAAGAGTTTTCAATGTGCACCCAAAACATATTTAATCATAAACCCATGTGGAAAAGAGCTTGCTTAATGTTTTATTTACTTCAGAATGTTAATAACCCTCTCTTTCCCCTTACATCTATTGAGATTCTATTAATTTTGAGTATTCAATCCAGGCAAGCACTTATTTACCTTTTCTGGGATGCTCAGAAACTCCTTTTTTATTCTGCGTATGTCATTAAGAGTTAAGTTGGCAACATTGCCAAAATCAATATATTTTACTGTAACTTCTTGACAACTTGGCAGTCCTTCAAGAAAAACAACCCAAGGTATTAAAACAAAAAATTAGTATCTGATACAAGTTAAAGCACCAAAATTTACAGCAAAATCCACATTTACACCATATAATCATAATAAACCACATTTTCCAGTGTTATACAACCCAATTCAAAAAACGATATTCTTTAAGAGCCAGCTCTTTTGGGTTCCTGAAATGACAGTTAGCATTTTGATCCCCTTCCATCTAACCACTTTATGAGACACTGGCACGTTAAATACACGTCAAGTAGACATGTCAGCATACTGGCATGCTACAACTGCCCATACAGGCAACATACAGGTCAGTACAAGTACACCCCCCATCTCCTTCAGAATTACTGTCGGGAACTATTATCCCACACTAGTTACACCCAGAGGTGGCTATAATAGACAAATCTGTAGTTCAGATCTGTAATAGTTGGTGAAACATTAATTAAAATAATTATAGAATAGTATTTCAGTAATATATAGAAACTGAAGCATACTGCTTTTCTTTTTTAAAAAAAAAATAATAAAAATGTATAAAACACTCCATTAATAGCAAAAGAATATAACACAAATTAGTTCTACTGACTTTATGAACCTACCTGTCAGTATAAGAATGCCCAGTAAAAATTATGGCTGTTTGTTACTATGCATATCCAGCATGGGACTCTGATCTAGTACCGCATCTGATTTTGCAACCTAGCATCACAGTGAAAGAATCAATACTTCACCTATAATCTGTGCTCTGTACCAATTCCCATCTTCCTGTTTTGCAATACAGGCTTGGCCTTCAACTGGGCAGACAATTTCCAAGTTTTTCCTATGCTCATATTTATATACCTCCTGAATTTTCTTTGAAAAAGATAAAGAATCCGGGCTATCTCTCTAAAACAAGAAAAACAAAACACACATGTATACCAGATGTTTGTTTTTTTAAAATGGCATTTTTGCTCTTTTAAGGAACATTTTTTTCTAGTAGTGTACTTCCTAGTCTTTACCCCCAAACTAAACAGTGGTAAATTCACGTGAAGTGAATTTAAGAGCCTAACAATTGTTGAATATTGCTCTGTTCAATCACCACTCTAAACAGTATAACACTACATACCCACATCAGAATTAAACCACGTACAAAACTGACAAAAAAAAAATATGTTAACTTCCTGGAATTCTAAGAATTCCTGGAATTAATCTAGGATTCATGTAGGATTGTATGGATTAATCTTGTCTATTAATTCAAGGAATCCTAAAACTGGTAACAAGTGACAGAAGTTAATGGAAATTGTAGCTTATTTAATGTGGAGTACAAGTACTTCAACATTAAAATGTTCAGTTTTACTAAACAGACCTTATTTCTAAACTTACCAACTGGAGACAGAAATCACTTGGACTATTAATGTGACAAACTACAACAGAGACGACTTCTCTTTCTTGTGGAATCTTAGGTGGACTATACTGCAAGACGGTATTATTTTCTAACTGACTGGGAAGCTGTGATCTAAACCTAAGGTAAACAAAATGAAATTTTGAATAGATTTTATCAAAATTTACTGAGAAGGAACCCTTTTATATTCGAATACCAAGTTTCCCATGAAAAACACAAAATGGTCTTATAAAAATAACTTGATTCATGTTTGTATGAACAGTTTGAACTTTCCTTCTTGCATTTGGTGCAGCCAGTTCTCTCTAATGCTTCTGCCATCACAAATGTAACATATGAAGAATGATACATGGCAGCTGGCTCCTAAAAAGCTTTTTTTATTTGGGATGCAGTAGCGTACATTTAAATTGTTAAAAAAAAAAGTATAAGGCTAGAAACCACTACATTGACAAAACCATTTTCTTTTAGATTTCCTTTTCCTCACTTATAAGGAAAAAGCAATTACCTGAGGAACACAGATGCAGTAAAAAAAAAAATCATCTCCCACTGTTCTCACCACCCTAACTAGTTATGCTCAAATGTAAACAAAGATCTTTCTCTGTGTGCAGCAAAATGAACTATCATTTCCTACAGATTTGCATGCCATATCCCTGTACCCGAACAGCAGAACACTCATGTTCTCTATCTCCTGCCTCTTCCACTGGTCCCTCCAAAGCAGCTCTCCTCTGTCCTAATGCCAACATCAAGCTCCCTCCCCCTTATGCCCTATCATTGTTTCTCCTTTTCGTTGTGCTATACGCATCACATTACCTGGCTGGTTCAGAGTGCTGACTAGCCTGGGAACTGCCTACCAGCCAAATCAGATACGAGGCCAATTCCTTTATGTTTTTCTGTTCGTGGCAGACACTAAGGGCTTCTCCTTTCACCTCGTTACTCTAATTTGTACAAAAATTTAAATTTTGTCATTTTCTATAATAAAGTTCATTATCCATATAAAACCCTGACTAGTTCAAAAGAGCACTTACTAGTGAAGGTGGAAAAAGGAAATCAACAGAAATTGCTGAACGTGAGTACATCACACACCAATATATCAAACACTGCAAAGTCAACTTGCTTGGTAAAATTTCACTTGATAGGTATTACGCTGTTATCATTTATGGCATAAGAGCATCAACTAAAGGAAAACACATACCTTGCCAAATCTAAGAAAACTAATGCATCCTTGAGAGACACTGGCATGTTATTGCTTATTTTATTAAATGGAGGTTTTTTCAAATCCACAATGAGAACACCATCCTCTTCTCTAAATACGGTCATTAAAACAACTTTATTATTGATCATTCCTAAAAATTTTGTCGTTGCTTCCTCTCCCCAACCTTCATTCTGTGTTAGGAAGAAAAAGGTAGTTCTGAAGATGTCAGAGAACATTAAAACAAAAAACACAATTAGTAATTAAAAAGAAAAAAGCAACAAGGAAGGGAGCACAGACGCATCTGAACAGATGAAATACTGAACACAGACTGTCTGGTCCATAGCCAGGACAGCACTAAACAGTATTCTTCTGTGATGGATTTTTAAGTGTTTTTAATTGTATAAAACTATGTCAGATCAAAGGGCTGCAGTTTTCAACACGTTTCTCTTGAAAAGTCAAGATTTCATCCCCTCTGATTGTTCTGATAGATAAATCAGAGTTGTCATATGCCATTTCATCTCATGACTTTCAAACTTATTGCGAGAGCAGAAATGTAAGTTTACTCCTGTATTTTCGTGTTTTTATACAAACGTACAACATATTTTGTCAATTTACACATTCCTCCTCTCCACAACACCCTTCTTGAGGGTTTATCTACCTTGAAAAAGTCTGTCTGAATTTATTTCTCTTGGATAAAGTTAATGCATTTGATACTGCAGAAACCTGTGCTTTTTAGGTGGGGAAAAAAAAAAAAAAAGAAAGTGCATGTAAGGAAGACATTTTACCCACACTGGTGAAAACTGTTTCAGATTTTCCCTATTTAAAGCTATTTCAGACAACATCAGATTGGCAAAAAAAAACCCCAACCCAAAAAACCACAAAACCAACCAGCAGTTCTACTGTCAGAAATGCACAGCTGCACTGGACACGGTTCATTCCCACATGAATGTGCCAAAAATAAAGAAAGCCTAATATATAAGTGAATAATAAAGAAAATAATGCTGCAACATAAGTCCTTTTTCTAAGGGGATAAAGGCTGTCAGTACTTTATTTATCATTATACTGAAAGAGAACACGTAGCACTTTTTAATATATTGCAAAAACTTTAAAGTAACAACGGACAATCCTCGAAAAGAGTCTCTTAAAAATTCTGAAACCATTTTTTCTCTGGAAAAAGTTAACTACTTTCTCTGCAAAGTTACTACTTGCATAAAGTTATCAGACAAACATGAAATAACAGTATCAGGTCTGTACTTTGTTTTTAAATCTGACAAAAGAACAGATCTAGAGTAAGAGTAGTGAGATTTCAGCTTGAAATATATATTCGTAAACCCAGAGGCTTGTAAAGACTGTCTGCTATAAGCTTGCTTCCTTTCCAATGAAAGCAATACAATCCATCTTTTTACAAAAAATAAAATATACCCTGTACTCCTCTCAAGTTTCCTTCTGTTTATACTGGAATAAGATCATTATAAATTATGTATTTAAGTTCTTTAATATAAACCTTAGAAAGAAAAAAAAAATCTCCTGAAATAGTACAAACAGTTTTTACTTACTGCATTTCTGGGAACAACATCCTTCAATGAACACCGTACTGCTAAAGGAGGAACAGCTGCAAGTTCTGCCTCAATATGCTGATCAGGCTTCCTTACAAACAAACAAATGTCATCTGTTTCAATAGTTTGCTGAGTAGCAGTTTTGGGCCTTTCAGCGTGAACGTATCTATTGTCAATGGGAATAAAAGCAGTACTACCTTAAAAGAAAAGCAAAATCCCAACGCCAACCCCCCACCCCAAATCAAATGCCTGAACTTAAAATAAGGGCCATTATTGCAATAACAGACATAATGTCACATCATTGAAACAAAACTAAAAAGTCTCAATGAAATGCCTTTTTTTTTTTCTTTAAAACATTGAGGACTCACGTGTTCTCTTTTGCAATGCAAGTTTAAGTTAAACATTTGGAGGTATGAAGGCTTGTGTACTTACATACACTGCCACTTTTCTTGTGGGAAATACATACGTACAAAACATTAGTGTCATTTGGACATCTGGTTATCTGCTTGTGTGAAGCTGACGGAGGACTTGTTTCTTAGTAGAGATCCTCTTGAGTAGTAACAGTCAAGGACAACAATTGCAGACAAAAAAACTCTCTCTGTAAACATACCCTGAGAAAATGAGAACTACAGAGCTCCCAAAATCTATCAGGAATACTTCCAGCAGTGCAATATCACAAACTTTGTATCCTATTGGACCACAAGACTTCCTCTCGTTTTCACTTTTTAGGGGAATTAGTCCAGTGATAGTTCCACGGCACCACATTCCAGTTTCCTTACTCTTAATGAAAGTTCTACCACCTATACAGAAGCAAATTAAAAAGACACCAAAACCTAAATTCAGTATTTGCAGGTATTTCACACTGGAAGCATTATTACAGTTCTGCATAATGTTCCATCGTTGCCTATCTTCCACACAGGTAGTAAAGAGTGCTACTGATAAAATAAAGACATTAAAAACTTTGTCTTGATAGGCACCAGATAGCCACCAGTTTTCTCCCTCATTTACACAATGCGTGTAAAGCTAGGAGGTGTTAGGCTTCTATTCAGAAGTAATTTCCGTCTACCTTTCTATACCTCTTAGTAAAGTGGCAAAAACCCAATGAAGTTGAGGGCTATTACATACTTTTTATCAGCTTTCTAAACACCTACCAGAAGGGAGTAACAGTGTCAATATGTGGGCTAGAAAATAATTTTAATGGTTTAGCAATGCATTATTGTCTTTTGATTTTAATTCCAGAATAGTTTCTATCCAGTTAGTGAACTTTAAAAAAAAAAATCATATATCCACTCAAAAGGAATGTTGCTTGCATGCAATAAAGCTAATTTACTGAGGTAATAAAAAAACTAGGCTAGTCATTAAAATAGGTATACTGAAAAAAGAACTATCAGTTAACAATTACCACCTAATACTGGAAAACACTTAATTTACAGTCAGGTGTTTCAACTGCTGGTTACTCAGCGCACAATTTGTTGAGGCTAAGAACCGCAGAGTCTTTTTTACTTCTACCGTTTTCATTTATGTGATTTAATAATAGTTTAGTTTATCGAACAATGTGTACAATGTTTCCCAAAAAGCATTAGTTGTAGATCCCAAGACATACAAGCACTGCTTGACTATGTAAAGGTAGAGGTGAGGAGGGGGGAGGAAAAAAAAAAGAATATTACACTAAGGAAACATACTACAAGACAGTATTTTAAGCTAATGTAGACCTTTAGAAATTAATAATTTACCTAGTTGCAAAACATCTGAAGGCAAGAGATATGAACTCTTACTACAACAAAAGTTTTTCAATTTCTTCTCCAAAACCCCTGCTTCTTTCTTCTGTGAGTATCTCCGAATATAGAAGTGGCATGGATTTATAACATGGCTAACAATCACTAGTTCTGTCGAACCTGAGTAAGACAGAAAACAGCTTATCAGTCACTTTCCAAGTGACTCCAACCGGTATTATTAGACAGGTGATTAGGTTTATGAGGAGGGCCACGAAGATGATCAGAGGGCTGGAACACCTCTGCAATGACAACTGGCTGAGAGAGTTGGGGTCATTCAGCCTGGAGGAGGCTCCGAAGAGACCATATAGCAGCCTTCCAGTACCTAAAGGGGGCCTACAGGAGAGATGGGGAGGGACTCTTTATCAGGGAGTGTAGCAATAGGAGAGCAGACCAGGGAGTGTTTTTGCAGAGCAAAACTGCTGGTACTAAGAATGACATCTGCACTGTAAGCATCTCCCAGACTAGTTTTAACTGGAAGGAAATCAATTCGTGTGCCCCAAGTCTGCTCTTACATGTGAGCAAATACATGCTAACTAGAGACGGTCAGGAGATCTTCTTCCTAGTACATTCCTGACCTCAACTAGAATGCTAACGTATGTGTCCAACCTCTCCAAGAAATCTAATGTCTGCTCTCGCTGTTTAGAAGATGGGTCTCTGTTAGTAAACTAAACCATTTACCAGATAGGAAAACCACTAACCAGCTTTGTGTTGAAAAGGTGTTTCCTTCTTGAAGAGTTTCTTCCTCTGTTCACCAGCTCGATATTCTGCAGGCAACTCTGTTTGTTTATTGTTTTAGGAAAACAGTGTAATGAATTAGGTTAGTTAAGCATTTATATATATACAGTGAAGCAGCAAACACAGTAAAGAGAAATTACATGTGTACGTAAGGGTACTGCAGAGGCAAAATTTCTCCTATCTGATGCAACTGAAACAGATGCATGCACAGTGCACACGGCCAGCCCACATGCTAACTCCAAGATTACAAAACTATCATTAAAATTCTTAAATTCAAGACATGCAAAACCCATAACACTGTGGTTTGAAGGAATTTTGTTCTGACAGGAGTTTTGTGAAATCCACTGTGATTCTGGAATATACTATTTTAGATAGTCATGCCCAAGCTCTGAAGTTTACTCTACTGTGATCACAGCTATATGCTACCACAACTACTCTCACATACCACCCCTACCCGCTCCCTCATCCTCCCCAAGCATTACTTATCATAGGAATTTTCTAGCTATGTTGTGCACATAAACCACTCTGAAGTTAAGCATCTTAATTGTACTGTGGGAAGCATCTAGCTATTATATATCCTATTATCTAATTGGATTTTTTATGTTCCAACTTGTTCCTAACGCCTTCAGTCCTATCCCTCAGCACCTCCTAGACACCAGCTTGGTAGGCTCTGCTGGACTCACTCCAGTATGACAATGACTTTCAGTACTGCAGCGTCCAAAACTGGACACAATACTCCACATTCAGTCTCACAAGAGCCTGAGAGGGGAAGGATCACTTTCTGGACCTGTTAGTTACACTCTTACTAAAACAGTTTAGGGAAAAGCTGACAACAAGCTGAAGAACCTAATTATTATTGCCAGTTAATGTAGAACAACGCCCCAGGAGAAGATTCAGGAAGACAAAGGAACTGCTAGAAAAACATACTCCAGAAGCCACTGCCAGAAACTCTGAGGAGGACTGTAATAATTAAGAGTCAAATAGAATCATCCAGGTAAACACAGGAACTCATGATCCCTCTTTGAGAGAAAGTTTTCACTAAGTTAAGCTGAAGGAGGACAAAAAAGAAACAATGCTAACTGAAAGGGAGATAAAGTGAAATACAGACATCATTTAAGAACTTAGATGAGCCAAGTATAACTACAAACAGACAATATAATACAAAACACATAAATAACAGCATGTTCAACAATGGAACATTTAAAGCACCAGGTATTAAGAAACTTACTTTCCACATCATCTTCAAATATTTCTTCTATTATGACATCAGGACTGGATGGAAACTTGGGCAGAGCAGGAATACTCTGATGACGTATCACAGGAAGTGTTTCTTGTACTTGAGTATTTTTCACTTCTTTGTGAACACCAAGTTTATTTGCAAGAGCCTTTATTTCACTTTCTCTGCTAAGTGCTGGAAACAGATTCTCTACAGATGACTGAGTATCACAGCTTGGCATTTCTCCTTCAGCATCAAGGATAAGAGTATGTTGTCCATTATCTTCACTACATTTGGGAAAACATTTATTTGGAGACAAATTAATGTAAGCCACTCTGTTTTCAGAAAAGCACACAAGTCAAAGCAGAGGTTTTATTAAGAACGTATCACTGTGCTAAGAAAGCACCTCGTAAGAGCTGGTTGAAAAAAAACTGTATTATGTTCTAGAATACCAAGACAACAAGCACAATAACATGATTTCCGAAACCTAAAAAGGATTGGCACAGAAATGGTACATATTCTCACACACAGCTTAGTACAAACAAAAGCTACATCTGCCTAAATGATCAGAGACCACAGTTATAAATACAAATTATTTGAAAAAACACATTAATGATGTGATAGTTAAAAACGAAAGACATTAGCTGTTAGTACAAAAGCATCTGCTCTTCACTGCAATCTGCAGGATTTTCAAATATTACAGTATGCAATATGCCTTTTTTAACGTAACCAGTGCTAACTACAATGGCCTGAACAGCAACTCCATTCCATTTTCTCAAGTTTTTGTCAAAGACTGCAGGGAAAAATAAATAAAGGGGACTAATAAAATAAAAGCAATTGCAATTTCAAAAATAAAAGTCGGGTTTTTCCAGGTTTAAGTTCATCTTAAGTAACTTCTTTTGGCATTTGATGTAATCAGCATTTAGACTGTGAAGTGGAAATACTATAATTTCAGTATTTGCTGCTGACTTTGGAGATTTATTTACGCTTACATGAAGTAACTTTCATATGGTGAAATAATAAACATCTCTGTTGTACCACTAAACATCAGCCAAAGCTGAAAAAACCCCACACAGCATAAGAAAATCTTAGTAATTTAACTGATACAGTGAAATACAGTTGGGTGAAACCCCAGTAAAACTGAAACGTCAGAACTGAAACACTAAGTGGATGAACTGGAATGCTGACTGAAATACCAGCATCTGAAGTTTTGCTTTGTGTCGTTATACTCTTAGAAATCAACACACATATCCAGGTTTTTTTTTTATTTTTAAATTTAATCTCCAATAAATATTTAACCATTAGAAGAACAAGTAAGTTACTGTACTCATCCTCTTTATTAAAAAAACATACTTACTGCCCTGTTGTTCCCCATTCAATCTTGCCCAATTTCTTTAACAAAGATGTAATCTCATCAGTGTTTAAGAAGAATCTCGAGAGAAGAGAAGCAGCATTACAAAAAGCACCACGAATACCTAAAATCATTCTGATAGTTTGAGATGTACAGTATTTTTCAGCACAATATTCATGGAGGAGCAAAATTAAGAGATTAATTGCCTACTCCAGTTTCATTCTTCCACTCTTATTAACACAGATTTGGTTACTCATTTATCTGCACATTCATACTTAAAAACTTTTTTGCCTTTTGCTTTCTTTCTCTCTCACACACAGAGTACTCCAGCATTCACTTACTGAGTTTTCACACCTAAACTCAGTTTAGTTCAATAAATTATTCTGCACAAAGAATTCTCCAACAGTCCTGAAGAACAAAACCATAACTGAAGTCCAAAATGTATGTTCTTTTTGTTCTGTTTATTGTTATGCTAATAAACAGCTGTTTCCTTTACCGATGAAAGCTAGCAAAATCTTTTAAGTACTTCTACGGTTAGGCTAACAGAACTGTAAATTTAACATCATTCAATCAAATCCTTAGCTTTGTTGTCCAGTTATAATGAACAATTTGTGAAAACTGAAGCGTAAGTAGTATTGAACAGCGCATCTTTTCTTCTCCCTGGCCACTTTCAGGAATCTACTCATTGTTCTACAGTATTTCAGGTTTACAGAATGCGCCTCAACTCTTATGCACTCTCTAGTTGTGGTTTTTTTCACCTTTGGTGTTATTTTGGAGTAGGACCAGCATGTGAGACCTTTATACTTACCCTTCATCTCCTTTCTCCCCATTTTGTTCAAGTTCTTAAAAGGTCTTCCAATGCAAAACAAATTTGATTTTGTCATGTTTTAGCTTTCTTCTAGGTTGGGAGAGTTTGCCATTGTGCATTTAATAGGCTTCTCTGAGATTCTCATTCACCACTGACATTATCTACAAAACAGGCTCTACCTACCAAGTCATTAAGTTTACTAGAAGATTCCTTTATCCATATTCTAATGGCTCAACACACAACAGAAGGAGCTATACTTTTTGTCAAGCTTTGGAACACAGTGCCCAGGGAAGTGGTTGAGTAGACATCACGCTTAGGAACATGGCTTAGTGGTGGACTTGGTAGTGTTAGGTTAATGATCAGACTTGATGATCTTAAGGGTCTTTCCCAACCTAAATGATTCTATGATAATGTTTCACACTTTGCATGCAGATAATCAACTCTGAGCTTCATTCCTCTGCGCCAGTCAGAATCTGATGGCACACAACCACTCTATCACCCGGTGTGCTTCCATTTCCTGAAATATAATGGGATCCCCAACGTAACACCTTTGTTCTGTCCCTCCTTCATCGTTCCTTAATGTGGCCTTTATACGCTAGGATTACAGAACTCTGACCAGCCTTATGACCAAGCTGCATAGGGTCAGCTGTACCATAGCTGTGACAAATTTTGTTGCTCATTTCTGGTATAGAAGTCATATTTGTCATTTCCAATGAGCACAACATGGTAACTCTGTTTTTCCACAAATTTCTTCTTAGACATCAGTGTCCTAAAACACATTTAAGTCTCTCCTGAAGGTGAGAAATGGATTAATTTAAAAAAAAAAAAAAATTAAGCTATTATTTCCCCAATTTATTTCTACTTATAAGGGAAGGAGGGGAAGTTTAAAAGTGGCACAAGTCTGTCAAAAAATTTTAAATGCATATATATTTGTTTACACCGCAGTAAATTGTATGTGCTTTCTCCCTGATGCCTCAGGATGAAGGCTATTGTGATTCATTGTTAGTGATGACTTCATATACATCTGAACTAGTAGTTTTTCAGTAAAATGCAAGTGAAGCAGCTCGATTTCTGCTCTTTAACTGCTACATGAACAGTTTTTCTAATTAAGATAACCAGTTCATCCATTTACCTCCCAATATACCTCCCGCTCCAGTTGTTTACCTTGGAGATATTTTTTCCTTCAAGCTATTCACTCTTGAGAGCTCAGCCTCAACTGGCAACTTCAAATTATACAACACCTGAAATTAAGAAGTACAGTCTCAGCTTCTATTAATATAAAAAGATTATACAGACACCTATTATCTACAACATGACAGAGTATGACATCTTTAATTTTAGAGAAAGAAACAACAGTTTACTCAGCAGCAGCCAACAGCCAATTCTCAATTGTCTTCTTACATTGTTAAGACCTAATGATTAGAGATTTTGTAATGTTAGCATGCACGTAGAAGGAGGACTCAAATTTTCCTTTTATATGAACAGCTACTGAGAAAGTAACTTCTAAGTAAGAAGGCCTATGGGAGGACAGTGGTGGGTACCAGCTCCCAAAGGTCACACTGGACAAGATAGAGGCAAATGCCACAAAAAAAAAAAAAAAGAGAGGGATCAGACTTCTTTCCCAGGTCAGATGAGAAAGACTTTCTTCACATGGAAAGTGACAAATGGATGCAAGGAACATGACAGTCTAAAAATCACACTACTTAAAAAAAAAAATTATGAGACCAGTTATTCATCATTTTTCTCAATAAAAGACTACCAAGGCTCCAAATGAAACAACTGGGTAGCAGATTTAGAAAGAACAGACATAGTTATTTTATATAAACCTCATTTTAAATATTACAAGATGGAGCTCACTGCCACTGCATATGCATGCATACATACACACACATACGTACTGCCACAAGCATTATGAAGACATTCAAGAAAGTGTTACACAAGGTTGTGATACAATGAGGAAATGTTTACTACATGTAATGACCCTAAAGTATCCTACAGATTATAAAATCCTTAACCTTCAACTTCCCATACTCACTAAATACCCAGGTTCTTGAATTTTTCCTCCACGCATCTTTCCCTCTCTGTTATCAGAGACAGGAGACATTACTGTATGGACCTCTGGCCTGATACAGCACAGCAGGTAGTATGTGTTTCTATGAACAGCAGACATGATGAGGAAGAAGAAAAGAAGTAAAGGCCTGGGACCAAGAGGCTCAGGAGAGCGTGGCTATTAATTCTGGAGTAGCTCAGTGAGAAGGCTGGAGAGTTGTGGAATAGGAAAGGCTTGAGAGAATCCTGAAGTGCTGAAAACACTGCCCCTTTCACTGATCGAGTACTGTGTCACAGTTTTCCTGCCCTCCCTCTCCATTTTCTGTTTCAGATAGCAAGCTCTTTTTTGTTTCACATCAGTCACCAGATGCTAATTTGTGGCCAAGACCAAATATAAACTGGGGGTGTGCATGTAGACATGGGGTAAGAATACATTACTGCAAAAATCTCAATATTCAAGTCAGCAAACTGAAAGATGGATCACAGGAACTTCCAATCCAAATTTGAATGTATTCATTAAAAACAGATTATTTCACAGTGCAGGAGTATTAACTACCTGAGCGAGATCACAATAGGCTCTTACAGAAGGTGTAATTTTTAATTCCTTTGCAATCCTAATGACACCAATCAAGCACTTTTTCTTCTCTTCAATGACTTCCTTAGCTTTTGCAACGCCAGCACTGTAGTCGTTGACGCTCTTCACTAATTCTGCACACAACTTCCTTTTTCTGTATTAAAAACATTACTTTTCAGAATTTAATAAGCACTCAGCCATACAGATTCAACCTTCAACTATAAAACACAATTGTCAGTTATACAACAATACAAAGTGAATACATCTCACACAGAAATATCATTTTCATTGAACGGTGAAAAATGGAAAGCGTGGAAAACCCACTTACTAAGAGTAACCACAAAAGCTAAGAGTTCACACTGAAAAACCACTTCATTTGGAGAAATATTTTTTTATTAAATGTTTAAAGCACTCTTCCATTCATGCCTCCTGATGTTTCCATACACATCCAACTAAAAACTGAATAGATGGATTTTACAATTCAGTCTAAGATACCCAAATCCCTACTTGGATACTCTTCTGGAATCCTAAGCTTTGACAGCCCTCCCCCTCTTAAATCTAAAGATACAAATATTTTTGAAAATGAAGAAATAAACCATCCTTGGGCTTCTATCAGCTTGAAAACTTGCAAAAAGTTAATTTTTAAAGAAGTTATTCCTGCTGTTAAACTGATCATCCACTAATGGCAGTATTAAAAAAGACCTCAAAAATGAGCTATTTCGGAAAACTAACATCATTAAGACTAAGTTTTTTCTTTTTTTAAAGAGCAGTGGCTGTGTAAGCTAATGTATTCCAACCATGCAAACCAGCTCAAGATGCCACTACGAAAGGACAAAAATATTTAAAAAAAATTAAAGGCAAGTATTACGAAACACTGCTACAAGGAAGACTGAAATTTTATTTAGAATTCTTTTATCTGAATTAGAAACAACTTCTTGATAAAAATAACTCACCCCCACCATGCTACAAACCAGATTACTACCTTGACAGGAGAGAAGTAATAAGTTCATCAAACGTTCTATCTGCAGTTTCTGCAACTCTGTCTCCTTCATGCTTCAATTTCAATTCCAAGTATTTCAGCATCTATTTAGTTCAGTATTGAATAAAAATGCATTTACTATTTCATTTTAATTATTTTGTTATTCTCACATTATTTTTTTTTAAAATTCAGAACAGAAGCAATGAACAGTAAGACAGTGATCAATACTCCAGAAGAGTGACACTAAACCACTTAACATCGACACTTAAGCCAATTATAGCTCATTAATCCTTTTGTTTTTTCTAATTTCTAGTCAGCTCGCACTGCCTGGACCCTCATATGCCAACTGAAGTCTATACATCTATGAGGCAAGTAACACAGAGATCTTGGGCCCCCTGCCTCAATTCCTTTACCTAACATTAATATAGCACCATATACAGATAACTAGCACGCTAAGATTTCTACTGTATTTTTAAATTCGTTGGGAGCGTAAAGGAAAAAAAAAGATTCTTCCCTCTGGCTAAGCATCAGTTTTGTTGCTATAGTTACTTTTAATGAAGAAACTATGGGGGGGGGGGGAAATATCTCATTAATGCAACCCTGCTTTGGCAATTCTCAGTCTTTGTTGAAAAGCTGTTGGAGGACCACAGTTGTATGCATGAATTATTATATTAGAGCTGTTGAAACATAGGTTTTTAGAAGATGCTGTTCGTATATGAATTAGGTATTTAGCATAACTTTGTTTAACTGACAGATTGGCCACTGCAATGAAACAACTTAGAAAGGGAATGGAGAACAGGTTTTAAGGATACCTCATGCCACACTTATTGGAATGAATTTGCTTTAAGCACTTCTGTGCATCTTAGAATATATGCATTACTTGATTTACATGTTTTGCATATTGTGCCTGTTAAAATTATTACTTCTATCACCCATATAATTTCTTTTCCACCTTTAAATCCAGAAAGAGGCACAAACCAGAAAGTTAGCATAGTCACCAGAGCAAAAACAAATGCTGAATTTTACCCAGCACCAAGGAAACACAAGCTTAGTACTTAAAAGATTGGCTTATATACGGTTCTGCTAAATAATATGGATTGACCTATTAACTTTAAATTATGCATAGGCTCATGTACTCCTTTACAGACTACTGCTGTAGTTTGTAAACTCCCAGCTATAGCCTGGATTTTAACACTGTATATTGACAGAATAGCACAACCAGTTGAAGGAAAAGAAGGATGTCAAAACAAAGCCAGTAAAAGCACGTTTAAATAGCATGTTAATTCGTGACTACTTATAACAAAAAGCTTCAATCAAGGACAGGATTTGGTATTTCATGATATATTTAACTTATTTTCACCCACCTCATCTGCATCATGTAAGTGGCTGAGATTACAAATAGCTATGCATAAAGCTTCATCAATAGCTTCCATAGTTTTGCTGTCCTGGGGAAAGATTTGCCAGTGAATGTTAAGACTGGAAGAGAAGACAGGCTATACTAATTTGCTGTTTTGACAAAGAGGCACCTGATCTGTGTAAGGCTCTGAGCAGCTCTGTAGCGGCAAACAGGCCCAAAACACTTAGCTCACCTGAATTACACCGAGTACATTTACACTGCAGTATTTCTGAAACGTGGATTCTAAGGTTTGTTTGTTAAGATACATGCAATTTATTTGCACACACACATACGCACAAAAAAACAATGAAAAGATAGTATCTGAAGGAAAAGCAAAATAAAGTTATAATACAGAGGAAACAAAACATGCAAGATTGAAGAATGGAAATACTGCAGCCTAGAAAAAAGTAATATATTTAGTAATATCACTTGGGGAAAACCAACAAAAATTAAAAAAAAAAGTAATAAGCTCCCAGTGTTATTCTGATGCAAGAAAAGACAATAAAATACTTGCATGTGAATCGGCTCAAAAGCAAATGTACATACAGAAATGTCTTAAAATTTTGTCACTGGCACTACTGAAACTAGCATTAAGAGTACTGATTAGAGTGCCAGCATTTTGCTAAAAGCAAAATGAGATCATCAGCTGCGGATGCCCCAAAAAGTCAGGGACGGTGCTCTGTAAAACTATTACTATTAGGCAACCAGTTCACCTTGCCAAAAGGCAACTTAACTAACATGCAAACATCTCCAACTTCTAAAGGTTTTCTCACTAGTGCTAAGGAGAACAAACACAAACTAGAGAGAAACTAAAGCTTAGAGGCAAAAACCTGAAATAGTTCTGCCTCTGACCAGACACTAATATAAGTGAAAAGAAGTGCTGCTCACAATCTCAGAAAGACCTGTTAGTCACACACATCATTATGGAATTTATTAGATATTTGTTGTCACCTTTATCTCTAGAACAACTTTCCAATTAATGTATCTCAACATCTCAGACCAACCGCAGCCTTCCTAGGAGCAGAAAAAGGAAGAAAACCCTCCTCCTATTATGACTTGGATTTTGAGCAGATGCAATGAGACATAATAGTTAAAAATGCCATCGAATTACACTGCTCTTTCTGTACTTTGTAGTTCTCATTATGATCAGTGACACAGTAATAAAAATCCTCCCAAAACTGAAGAGACATGGATGTTCTCATTCAGTGGTCTAAGAAATGATACTGCCAAAGACCTGGTAATCACCAAGTACAAAATAAAGTCTGAAAAAAACTTAAGAAACAAAAAGTAAGTAGCAGTGAGACTATGACCTCAGTAAGTGTGGGTTTTCACATGAACTCATTCTCAGCAACTTTCTCCAAAAAAAAGAAAACGTTCTGTCAACAGAACAGGTAACTACCATAAAAATACTACTTACTACCTCAAAGTCAAGACTCTTCAAAAATAACCTCAAGCTATTTCCTTTAATAGTTTGTCAACAGTAATATAGTGAAGTTTAGGGTAACACAATACAGCTTTATTTTAAGCAGACTATTCAAAAAGATGTTCAGAAAAAAAAGCATTTTCGAACTTTAATGGGCAGTACAACAAAACTACCTAAGAAGCCAAGACAGACATTAGCAAGTTATGATTCTTTCAAGGTAACTGTTCAGGACACTCTCCATAGAAGAAAACAGGACTGGCATAGGATGTATCATTCATTTCCATTTTATTCTGTCATTTTAAAATATCCACAACATTAGTTCACTTGGCCTAAAATGTCACAAACCTCATTCGGAAAGATCAGGTTAGAAGCTTAATATAATGTTTCAAGAGAGATCCATGTGTCCAACAACCCTGCTGTCATGAATGAATACTTTAGAGATGCGCTGCATGAGCCTTGCAGCTGTCTCAAATTTTAAAAGAAATAAAAAAGCCCCAAATCCAAATATCGTGAAGCCTCAGGTGCCTTTTAAGAAAAGCTAAATTCAAAATACATAGTTTCACAGCCAGCTGAATACACTAGCCCTCCTCAGCTATGATCTGGTCAGGTTTGAGCTGCATTTGTCAAGTTACTTTATCAACACTGTAGCTGCACATCAATTCTGTAATAACATGGAATAATAGCGCATAACTATTAAGGCTGCAGGTTTCTGTGTTTTAAGAACACAGCAGAGAACAGGCAGGCTAGGAGATTCCTCCTAGTGCATGGAAAATAACTTCCTGGCACAACTGGTAGGTGAGCCTACCAGGGGAGGTGCCTCGCTAGACCTACTGTTCACAAACAGAGGACTAGTGGGAGATGTGGTGGTCGGAGGCCGTCTTGGGTTTAGTGATCATGAAATGGTCAAGTTTTCAATTCGTAGTGATGTAAGGAGAGGGATTAGCAAAACCTCCACCTTGGACTTCCAGAGGGCAGACTTTAGCCTGTTCAGAACACTGGTTGAGAGTCCCTTGGGAGATAGTCCTGAAGGGCAAAGGGGTCCAGGAAGGCTGGACACTCTTCAAGAAGGAAATCTTAAAGGCCCAGGAGCAGGCTGTCCCCAGGTGTCGCAACATTAAAGGGCGGGGAAAATGACCAGCCTGGATGAACAAGGAACTTTTGATGGGACTTAGGAATAAAATGAGGGTTTACCACCTTTGGAAGAAGGGCCAGGCAACTCAGGAGGAATACAGAGATCTCGTTAGGTTACACAGAGAGAAAATTAGGAAGGCAAAAGCCCAGCTGGAGCTCAACTTGGCCAGTAACATAAAGGACAACAAAAGAAGTTTTTATAAATACATCAACAAAAAGAGAGTCAGGGAGAATCTCCATCCCTTACTGAATGCGAGGGGGAAAGTTGTGACCAAGGACGAGGAGAAGGCTGAGATACTTAATGCCTTCTTTGGCTCTGTCTCCAATAGTCAGGCCAGCTATCCCCAGGGTATTCAGCCTCCAGAGCTGGAAGATAAGGATGGAGAGCAGAACAACCCACCCATAATCCAGGAGGAAGTAGTCAATGATCTGCTTCTGCACCTAGACGCACTCAAGTCTATGGGGCTGGATAGGATTCACCCAAGAGTACTCAGGGAGCTGGCGGGAGAGCTCATCAAGCCTCTCTCCATCATTTATCAACAATCCTGGTCAACAGGGGAGGTACCAGATGACTGGAGGGTGGCTAATGCGATGCCTATCTACAGGAAGTGTCAGAAGAAGGATCTGGGGAACTACAGGCCTGTCAGCCTGGCCTAGGTACCAGGAAAGATCATGGAGAGGATCATCTTGAGTGAGCTCTCACGGGAAGTGCAGGGCAGCCAAGGGATCAGGGCCAGCCAGCATGGGTTCAGGAAAGGGAGGTCCTGCTTAACCAACCTGATCTCTTTCTATGACCATGTGACCCCCCTTCTGGACGCAGGGAAGGCTGTGGACGTTGTCTATCTGGACTTTGGTAAGGCCTTTGACACCAACGCCTACAGCACTCTCCTGGAGCAGCTGGCGAATCATGGCATAGACAAGTATACTCTTCACTGGGTAAAAAACTGGTTGGATGGCCGTGCCCAGAGAGTTGTGATTAATGGGGTGAAATCCTCTTGGCAGCCGGTCACCAGTGGTGTCCCTCAGGGCTCAGTTTTGGGGCCAGTTTTGTTTAATATCTTTATCAATGATCTGGATGAGGGGATTGAGTGCACCCTCAGTAAATTCACAGGTGACACCACACTAGGTGGGAGTGTTGATCTGCTTGAGGGTAGGAAGGCCCTACAGAGGGACCTGGACAGGCTGGATTGATGGGCCAAGGCCAACTGTATGAGGTTTAATAAGGCCAAGTGCCAGGTCCTGCACGTCGGTCACAACAACCCCAAGCAACGCTACAGGCTCGGGGAAGAGTGGCTAGAAAGCTGCCCAGCAGAAAAAGACCTGGGGGTGCTGGTGGATGGCCAGCTTAACATGAGCCAGCAGTGTGCCCAGGTGGTCAAGAAGGCCAACAGCATCCTGGCTTGTATCAGGAATAGCATGGGCCAGGAGTAGGGAAGTGATCATGCCTCTGTACTCGGCACTGGTGAGGCCTCACCTCGAGTACTGTGTTCAGTTCTGGGTCCCTCTGTACAAGAGGGACATTGAGGTGCTGGAGCGTGTCCAGAGGAGAGCTACCAAGCTGGTGAGGGGTCTGGAGACCAAGTGATATGAGGAGAGGCTGAGGGAGCTGGGCATGTTCAGTTTGCAAAAGAGGAGGCTGAGGGGAGACCTCATTGCCCTCTACAGCTCAGCTACCTGAAAGGAGGTTGTAGAGAGGTGGGTGTTGGCCTCTTCTCCCAGGTGAATAATGACAGGACCAGAGGAAATGGTCTGAAGTTGCGGCAGGGGAGGTTTAGATTAGATATTAGGAAGCATTACTTGACTGAAAGAGTGGTCAGGCACTGGAACAGCCTGTCCAGGGAGGTGGTTGAGTCACCATCCCCAGAGGTACTTAAAAAACATACAGATTTGGCACTTCAGGGCATGCTCTAGTGGCAGAGATTATAGGTTTTTTTTTTTTTTCTGTGTGTATGGTTGGACTCGATCTCAAAGGTCCTTTCCAACCATGAAGATTCCAGGATTCTAAGTGCAGTATTAAGTATGCATTTACAAAAATAATGAGTGAGAATATAAGGAAATTCCATACAACGCACCATGTCTGCTGATGGAGCTACAGCTGGTTTATCCTTCAGCCCACCATTTGAAGAAATTGGGTGCTGAACATTTTTCTCTTCAGTATTGTGACAGAAGGGCCTGCAAAAGAAAACTTTAAGGAAAAAACCTACACATTTTAAATTAATTATCAAACTTCACACAAATACTTTAGACACAATCCGAGTATTTCAAAATCTCTCATTAAACACACACCTATTTCTGAAACAGTAGAATTCATACTGTGATATAGTACAGATGCCTCATATTTGAAAAAAAAAAAAATTCCTTTCTACTAGCATAGTCTTAAAATTCAGCTTCAGTAACTCTTTTTCATCTGACAATTTTGGCAAGGCTGAACAAAACCTTAGTAGGTGGTATTGATTTTTCTCCTCAGTGAGAGTGAAATACATTACTACTAACATTCCAGGATTAATTTCTCATTTGTTGCCCAAATTATTTTTTTAGATATGCCATCAGATATTGATTAGGCTGTTAAACTCTTACAGATTACACTAACACCATCTACTGACAACCTGTTATGAAGGCTCTTAAACGCTGTTGTACGATCACCCATACCTCTCTTCATCAAAATACACGTGGATCTGAACAGCTGTAAAGACTCTCACAAAAACAGTCTGCATAAACCAGCCCAGTTACAGGAAGAAAGCACTGTGTTCTTCCTGTGCTGTTTGTTATTTCTGATGAACTGTGAGAGGACTTGGAGAACACTGCTGCAGACACTGACAGCCATACATGAAATCTTGAGTTTCTATTTTACTTTGGGCAAGGTCAGCGATGCATGCTACGTGCACCAATCTCAGAAGATACGTTTCCTATACCTCCCTTACAGAACAGCTCTATATAGAACAGAGCTCTCATTTAACACATCTGTAAGAATTATCTGGGCCTATTCTCATTTGTATCAACATGAACCTCAACAGCAATGGCAGTGGAGGGAAAGACACCTACTTTAAGACTTCCTTGAAGTTCACATAGGCTAGACAAACAAACACCTTAATATAATATGACAATAACACAAAACGCTGCTGTTATCTAATCTTTACAGCTATGACTGGTTATCTAAGCAGAAGGTGCAATGGGAGCAGGAGGGGGTTGGGGGTAAGGAGGTGCTTCAATGATACAGTCCTAACTACCACAGCCTGACATTTCAGCAGCTCTCTACTTGCCCTCTGAACCCTTATCAGGGAGTCACCACAGTGCTTAACATTTTCAGTTCCAAACATTTTCAAGCCAAGCCAATCTGCTTCTTGTTGCCTTTCAGTTAAATGTTATTTGCACCCAAGCGTCAAGCAAGTTGTGTTCTCAGTATGATTGTCTAGTACTATGGGAGCACAATAGTAAAGTTTAAAGAACACATTAAAAAAAAAAATCAGCCCAAGAAAAATGGCTGGAAATACTTGTTTGGTAAAGTTCTCCCTAGGTCTGGCATCTAAACACATAAAAAACAGTCAAGTTAACGAAGACTTACCTTGCTAGCCTTTGCGAGTTGCCACTACACAGCCCACGTTTAAAATCAGTTTTGGTCTAAATTTAGAGGGAAAAAGCAAAGCAAGGTCAGATACAGCGTTAAATAAAAGACCCAGTAAAAAATGTTCTATAACTTCAGCACTGCCTCTTCTACCCCCTGCCATTTCAGTGAGACCAAGCTTCCAAGCAAGTGCCGTTGAATTGAGCAATGAGATGTGTAAGAAACACAATGCCAAAGCTCCACACCCATCAGCGTATCTTTGCAGTAAAGTGCTCCTAATAAACGGGATGCTGATTTCCTGTGTGCTCTTAGGCATTTTTCCCCACTATGATGCAAAACTTCTAACATATTGCATTAGTGAACCTGATTACAACTTATTTTTTCAATGAAGTTTAATGACAGGGCTTAATTCCAAAGATTTTACTTATTTATATTTTGCAATAAAGGCCAAATCTGAATATCATAACAAAAACCAGAATGGCCACACCCTACCTTTTGCATAAATTAAAAATAGAAAAAGCACTTAACGTTTGTCCAAAATATAGATTTCTGTGAAATAAATGGCATTAGCATGTTATAACACAGAAAAGATTCACAAGCACAGCACTTTTTTTTAAAATGCAGAAACAGAAATAGATTCTTAAGTTATGCACTACTGTGCAAAGTGAAGCTAATTTTTAAAAAAATCTTTTAAGTCCTTTTATTTGGAAGCTGGCAGGGAGATCTTTTTTTTTTTAAAAAAAAATACATACACACCAGACTTTGGACATCAGATGTGCAGTACATAGCTACACAGCATAACAAGAAATGCTAGCAAAGACTTGCTGGGGAGCAGGTGGTTACAAAGTGCAGGCCTTTACCTCAGAGGGGACCTGAGCTTGCTTTAATAGCTTTCAATGAAAATGCAGAAGATCCTGTAATATCACTATTTCAGACCACCACAGCAACTACTGAACACAACACTCTAGATCAACTTACTTCTGTAGAAGAGAAACCAAATAAATCAGTGTCTTCATCCTCCACGTTATCATAAAAGGCTGTAAAAGCAAGCATAGGAAAAACTTGACTGTGAATATTGTTAACTGCAGGGCATCTTAACCAATGAGACAAACAGGAATACGTGATCACCGGAGTAGTCTTATACATAGTATTCATCAAGTTAATAGGAATCTAGACATTGAATTTTATAATGACAGAATTTGAAAGCTAGGAATAGAAGTCCAGATAAATAGATATGGAAATTATCTCGGAATTACAAAAATGTACTTGCATTTAATGATTAGGGTATTATCTGCATTACATTGCTGCTACATTCAGGAGAGCATAAACACATGAAAAGGAAGGCAAAAAGGCATAAGAAAATATACATTTAAAATGCACACCTATACTACAGGAAAAAAAGTAGTTTCATAGAGCATCCATAAATACTACGTACTCAACTCAATTTTACAACTCTTGGAAAAAGATACTCGAGCGGAAAATCTCAGAAAAATGAGGCTTCTTTTAAAACAAACTTTTCAGTATCTTTGTCAAGAAAGACAGCAGGAGTGGAACAGAAAGGTATTGGTTGCTCTTGCTAAGTACAGGAAGTGTAGTAAATAAACAATGCATTAATCAAACCTGGCAGCCCATCTATTGTTTTTAACAGATCATATAAAATATAAATCAACAGTGAATACTGTGCCACCACAAGATTGCTGGAAATAGAAATCAAGATCCAAAAGTCTTACCTTCCACACTCATAGTTTTTGATATATGACACAAATCATGCTTTCTCTGATCTGGCTCTGTAAAATCCTCTTCCAGTATCTTAAGACATTGCCTTCAGAAGTAGAAGTAAAGGTTTACGATCATTAGGGATGTCAAACAAACGTGAATTCCAACTTTCAGCTCTCTTAGAATTCATCTTGTCCACCTTTTACCAAATGACATTATGTAGGAGAAGGTGCAGTTAATGAAACACACCATGCACACAAAAATTTTGTTACCCTCTTAACTGGAGGAGGAGCAATTTATGATACTGAATTCAGCAACCCATAAAGATGGTACTAGAGCTCTTAAGTAGACAGTACCAGCATTTACGGTAACTAGAATCAGCATCAATAAATTGTTACAGTATCAGTTTTTATTATTCATTGTATAGTTATTTAACTAAGAAAATACTGAATTCATTGACAATGACTTATTTACTTTAAAAATACACATCCAGATCAGTACAACAGATCGGTAGCCTAGTAACTATTTGACAACATTCCAAGATGCATTTAAAATGTCTTTTCCCCTGAACCTACTCCAAATGCTAGAACTTTCCACAAACAGCATGCATACCTAACACATAAAAATGGACACACTGCAGATTAGAAATGTTATTTTCTACATTTCCTCAATACTATTGCCTGATTATTATACTGCCAGAACTTAAAAATGTAAAAGTCACTAGAGTAATTGCAAAATTCACATACCTTATAGCTTTCATTTTTCTTCTGTTAAGGTTTTTGTTACTGTTATCCACCAAGGGGAAGTCTTTTCTTTTACTCATGATGGTGTCTGACTTTTTTAAAAAAAAAAACAACAAAAAACAAACACAAACCCCCCCAAAAGTGACAAATTCTCCATGACATTTCATCACTTGAACAAACACTACAGGTTACTTACATTACTTGGCAAAGAGTTATATGAAAAACACAGACACAAAATTCATAGAAAACATACACCTATTTTTTCCTTGAAAAGCAAATATTGTAATTGCAACAGAACGCTGGCCTGTTTTTCGCTACTCCACTCGATAGGCTACACCACCCCTAACCTTACCACTACCAGACACAGGAGGAGACACCACTGCTGGTCTTCAAGCCTGCTTGAACCATACATCCTCAATAAGATGACTTCTCTTTTCTGCAGTATCTTGATACTCGAGGTTCACACCCTGATTGCGACCCACCACGTACAGTGACCCTGACTCCTTTCCTTAAGGCCTACTATCTGGCCATTTATTTTCCCTTTTGTATTTGCTTATACGCATCATCTTCACCTCCCTTTCCCTCTCTGCCCCCCCCTTACCCCCCGATACTCGACGGGAGAGGTGCTCTTTCCTCCCAGCCGGCACCCAGAGCACCACTGCATGTAGCACGACGATGCCGGTGAAGAGGCCTGAGTAGAGACACACCGAGACCGCCGGGGACGGGACAGGACGCGACTCCCCTCAGCACGAAGAACAAACAAACGGACAACCCCACAACATCCAGCCTCGCACCGCCCACCGCGCGCCAAAACGGCCACCCCAGCAGCCAATCACCGAGCGCTTCTCCGGCCCTTGTGCCCATCCCAGCCAATCACAGCGAGGCGGCAGGGGCAAGGTAGTGGTTGCTGCGGCCCGCGCGGGAAGCGGTCGCCGCCATCTTGGCGCCCTGGGGCGCGGTTGGGCTGCAGCAGATCGGCGAGGCGCTGCCTAGGCTGATTCCTCACCCCCTCCTACCCCCCTAGTGCCCGGAGATCAGAGGTCCTTCTTTGAAGATAGGGTGCGTCCTGGGCTGGAGGCCGTAAAGTCCATGCTTTGGGGTTACTTTATTGTACATGCATTCTCATTATTTGCATGTGTTTTAACACTTCTGGTTTGGCTGTCATAAATTTAGTAATATACTCTCCAGATTTGTGTTTAAATCATCTCTAGCAAAATACAGTTAAATTTTAAATGTAAAAATGCACTGATTTTCTCCTGCAAACTTTAGACACTTGCCAAATCATGAACTAGGCCAGCTTTCCAGGAGGTAAGTTTCCTAGCAAAACTTGTTACTCATATTTTTGCACTGTTCACACAGTAAAACTAGGTTCCACCCCAAACCTTTCATTTTAAATGTATTAAGTAACTGTTTGTTATGCTGGGGTTTTGACTTGGATGACAAGGCAGAGTTTGAAAGGTCACATAAACTGTATGCTTGCTTTTCTTAATGATAGGGAGTACTTCAGTGGTGTGGCCAAGGCAAACAGTTAACTATGTTGAGAAAAGGGCTGAAGCAGAAGTCTACAGTCCTGTTTGCTGAAAGGGCAAGAGAATTTCAGGAGTAGTGGGAAGAAAACATTAAGAAAGGAGGACTAAAGTTCAAAAATTAGCCAAGTCTATGGAGCTAGGTCCTGCCCTACTTTTTGGTAAAACACCCAAATCTGGCAAGTTTGCATTGGTTTTGTTTATCTACACTTGAATGTGCATTACTTGTTTGTGAGCAGCAGAATTTTCCAGAAGTTATCCTCAAAGTGATTCAGCTTGTAAATAATTACCCTTAGAAGCCCTCGTTGTTAACCAGGACCTGATTAGACTCAACTTTGTATAAAATCCTTTTGGAGATTGATTGTCAAATCTTGCAGCTGTGCCTTGTGTTTGGTCTGGTTGTGTTTGGCGTGGTTTGGCCTACAGAAAGTTTGTAGGAAACCCTATTTGTGAGAATAAAAATAGGTATGTACCAGGCTGAACTCGCACATACAATATAACTTCCTGTTACCAGTAGTGTGTTTTTCAGAAACAACTTCTGACAAGTCCTACAAAATACTGTCAAAAGACAGGGCTGGGAACTGAAATTCTTATTTCTCCTTGACATGAAAATTTATAGACTCCAGTTAGGTACTGGTTCTATGGCACTTTATTGTTGTCCCATCTTCAGCTACCCCATGCTCCAGAGACGACAAATTAACCGTCTCTTTCTGTCCCATAAGAGCTAAACCCCCTTCTCCTGCTTTGTAAATCCCAGTTCTCTTTTTCTCTCGGATTCGCCAACCAGTTATTGCAATGAAGTTAAAATGTCAGGGGTTTTCTCAACTTGTAATTTAGCTTTGGAAATCGCTTTCTCTCTTTCGAAGGTGAGGAAATGCTTATGCACCCAAAATTTTGTCTTTATGTTCCGTATTCTATGTTAATTCCCACTTAAAAATTAACTCTTATGAACATAGTGAATAACAGCTGTGGGGTAAAATGTAGGGTGGGTGACAGCTGACCTGTTGTGGCTGTAGCAGAGAAAGGGAAATGATAGGAAGGATTGCCTTGGTTAAAGGTCTAAATGCAATTTTAAACCAGCAGCGTACAGGATTGTCTAAAAAGCAGCCTGACTTATCTCTTTGATGAGAAGCCTAATTAGGTCTTTGGTGGGAACACAGCTCATCCTTGCTTATATTTCAGCTTTACCTCCATTTAATAAATAAGTGAACTATAGCAACAAATGCTTGTTATCATTTTCTGCTTATGAATTTGTCAAAATTCGTAAAAATATAGCTGCACGTTCTGTTCTCTATGCCTTTACAAAGAATTGTAAAAGATAGATATACATACATGTTATGTTATATATCATGCATATATTATGCTTGTTTGTAGCTCTGTCAGCCTGTATATGAAAGAAGAAATAAACATACACTGCACACTTGCAGTTTTGTGCTCATACCACTCTGAAAATCTGAAGAAAAAACCCGCGTCTTAGTTTGTTGTCTGAAAATACAACAGTAATTTTCCAGAAAGGAAGGAACACTTTCTCTCTGTGCCATTAGCTATTCAGAGAACATTACTGACGTTTCTTAATTTTATACGTCAGTATTTAAAATCCAGGCAATGGAAAAGTCAGTTGTTTCTAATGTGGGTAGCCACAAGATGGCAGCATGGATTAGGCCTGGGTGGACTCACTTTGCTTCTACTTGCAAAAGGCGATTCACTAGCTTTGTCTGTGGTAGAAAGTATGCTGTACTAGAAAGGTAGTATTGAACAGACTGTTGTCTTTGGTGAAAACAATGTAGTCGTATTTAAAAATCACATTCAAATGCAGGTTGAAAACATATATATTGTCTAGATCATCTTTTCAGCCAGTTATTTCTTCAAATGCAACCTCCTTTCTCATTGTCTGTATCTTGCTCTTTCTCAGCAAGAATTTCTGCTTTCAAAATTTAACGACTGAATGCACTAAAAATGGCCAGTGTTTGTGGTTTTTTTTGGTTTGGTTTGTGGGTTTTTTCTTTTTTCTTTTTTTTTTTTGTCATTTGGATGATAGATTCTGTGAATGTGTATCTTGGTTATTTGGTAAGTAATCGCTATTGGATTTTTTTCTGTAGTATGACCATGTGACTAAATGGTAAGTAGGAAAGTAGTTTTTCTCTAATTGTTATGTCAGGGGCTGCACGTGTGTTTGGTTACATTGCTGCAGACAGGGCCAAATGCAGTGATTTGGAAAAGTTTGTAGTTAGGGGATGTGCAGATGTATTGGAAGTACGGTTTCATCAATGAAATGTTAATTACATAGCATTAACAACTGAATTATCTGGTTTCTAAGGTTTACACGACTTAGACAAGTAATCTCAAAATATGGTGGTCTAACACAGAGACACTGATACCTGAGGGAAATGTTGTACTTAATCTCTCTGACTCATAATATAATTATCTTTCTGAAGTATCCCAGATTTAGGTTACTTATAGTATGAAAGGGATTAGACATTTCAAGATCATCAGGTTTTTTTGTTAGCCAGGATGTACATGTTAGTGATTTCTACAATTACCCAATGTGTATAATTTCTGCTCTAACGCTACAGTTGGTGTTTTCTTCAGTGAAGTTTCTATCATTACAAAGAGTTAATTGTTACAACTGTAGTATCTGGCAACAGTCATTCAAGTATAAGTTATTGTTTACTCATCTTCAGTTAATGTTGCTTTTATCACTGTGCCTAAAATGACTTTTTATGACCATTTAAGGTTGATCTAAACTTGTGCTGTTGATAAAAGGCTAGGTCTTGCATTTTTCTGGTCCTAGGTGTGTGCTCACCCTTCCCTTGTTCACTAGTGTTTCTGGAGTCAGCTGGATCTGTAAGTTGCTGTTGAGTAACTATTTAGTTCTGTCATAATTCATACCGAGAACCTTGGATCCTTGCATTTAACAATGCAGTCAGCAGCTATTCTTACATGGGCATGTCCTCATAGTAGTCGTTATTGGATGCTTATGTTCAGAAGCTATTATTTATCTAATTTTCTACGAATAAAATTAATGGCAAAGTATTCCAGAGGCTTTTTTTCTTATCCACTCTGTTGGTTAAAACCAACAAACTATCTGTAAATGTAATGGTGGACAGTTTAGTCCTAGGTACTACTGTGGCATTGGTGTCTAACTCGCATTACTTTCTTTTCTCTACAGAATCTGTTTTTCTGTCTGAAGCACAGTGTAAGATATTTGCCGAGTCTGCCCTTAGGTACATTAGTAGTAAAAATATGACATGAAAAGTCATAGGTATAAAAGTGTTTAAAATGTTATTGTGATTTTTATAAGACACCTTTAATGCTTGAATCAAGCTTTCATCCCTTAAAATTCATCTTACAAGCTTTTTACTATGAGCATAACACAGTATTTTTTGTTTAAATTCCATCTTTTTTTAGCATGTAGGGAAATAGCAGCCAGAGGTTGGATTGTGAGTTACCCTTGCCTGCTCTGCTCAGCTGCCAAATCTGGGAGCCTGAGCCCAACAGAGGTGAGGCCATTGCAGCTCCATCTCTCCAGATCCAGGCAGTAGCGAGGCTGAGCATGTATTCCCAGTTTTAATTTATGATTGCGCCTTGACCACATAGTATAACTAGAGATATCTGGAAATAAAAACTTCTTAAGCAAGCTGAAAATCTTTTTCCGACTTCAGCTTTCAACCACTGAAACTCAGTATGTCTGTAGCAAGGCACAGATTTGGACCCTAATCCAGAAATGAGTATCAAAGAGAGAGACTGCAGTATCCTGTGGGGTCTGACAGAAGGCTCTGTGTAGGCACTGAAGTTTGTTTGGGGTCTTTCAGTTATGTTTGTGTGTATGAAGATGTATAAACGATGTTGAAATCTTTCCGAAATGGATGTTGTACATCAGCCACTCTTAGGCTTATTGAAGATGTCTCTGTCTCTAGGCAAACCAAGCTTCTCTTTTGTTTAAAATCTTTTAGAATCTTGGTTTCACAGCAAAAATACCATCTGAATTTCTTCATTAAATAGTCTTTCTAGTCCAAATTTTTGGAGCATAAATTATTGTTTAGTTTGTGCAACGGGGGGGAGGGGGGGGGGGGGACGACATGGAATTCTAGATCTTTAGGGTCTAAACACATAGCTGAGAGGAACATGCTGGTGGGCAGGTTTGTTATTTGAATGTAACTTTAAGCTCATCCTTTATTGCTTAGGCTATTTTAAAACACAGTTTCAAAAATACTAAAGGTATATGGAGCCTTCAGGAGACTTTATTAGAGCATAAAGAATAGCAGTATTTGAATAATGTGAACCCAACACTGACAAATGCTGAGCAGTGCTTTTTGGAAGCAAATGTCTCAACTGCATACATGCTTGCGTAGTCCAGAATTACTATAAACTCCAGGAAAAAAAACAGAATGGCTCTCTGTGCCACTGCTTTCAGAAACCAAATGAGATGAGAGACTATATTAATGATGATTCCATAGTCTGTGGAATATAATATTGCAGACGGTAGTGTAGTACACTGTGCTGCAAAGACTGCATGTAGTTTTGACTGCCATATTTCTGTTTATGCATGGAAAGAACAACTCCAGCTATGTTTTATGGATCTTGTTTGCAACAGAGTGAAGACATGGTAACCTGGGCAACCAGACTCCCTGGTAAGCTTTACAGTGCACACTGAGGCTTGCAGTGTCATCTTTTCATGTATTACTGTCCGAATAACTGGATCCAAGGTAGTTACACACATATTGCAACTGCATCCCTCGCTGTAGTATGTTTATTATTCGGAGACAAAGATGAAAATTATTTGCCAGTCACAAACAGAGGTGTTGGAGGCAAAGGCTTGGGAAAAGCATAAGCGCTCTGGAAAACATAGAGATCACATATGGAAAACATGCTGAAGGGAGATTTGGCTCATGACCTACATTGAACTTTGTATGCAAAGGCTATAAGTAGCCAGAATGCCTCACCTGAAATGGACAGAGAAGACATTCTTCTCTCAGTTCTCCTTTGGGGTCTTTCTAAGTCAACAGCTATGGACTGTATGCTATGATGGATGCTGAGGTAAATACAGTGATCTAGTCCTATGATAAAGAGTACTCCCAACAAATCATCTTTTGTTAAGAACCAAATTTATTCAAAGATTTGTTGGAATCGCCCATGCAAGATGAAAGTTAAAAGAACAGCAGTATTCTTTCAGTGCCTGTACAGAAAGTTTCAGCAGTTCAAGACACAAATATGCAATGAGATTCCCCTCACAGCAGTTTGTTGAAAATAAGATTTACCATGTGTGTCTGTATAAGCCTCTCAGCATCCTACTGGGCTGCTCAGCTTTGGTGTCCCTTACTGGACCTGTCTGTAAGACAAAACCACTAGCTTCTTTGTCTTTTATAACCAATATATAGAAAATAGTTGATTTCTTAAGAAGGCTTTTAGAATTCTTCATAGTGCATTAAAAATGGGGATCGATGAAGGGAGAGTATGGATTATTCCTATGGTTAATAAGGCTTTGTCTGATGGTTATGAGTTTGAATATTGAAACTGATGAAGTGACAGTTTAGTACCATAATCCTTCTCTAACTCCTTGTATGACCTTTAGGTAATTAGTTACTTGGTCATCAATTCCCCTTGTCTATTTTGGTTGTTTTGTGATGTTTTGTCCAAAACTGTAGACAAAGGAATTGGACAGCTACTACAACACCTGTAGTACCTGTGAGAAGTATCACATACCATTGGTTCTGAATTCTGTTGCTTTACCAATAAAAGTGATGTTGTTTAAGACGAACAGGATTACCACCCTGTGGCACAGCCATTCCAATCCCTGGCATTATAATTACTATCAAATTAATTCTGCCTATTCTAGGAAATATATGTAAGTATTTTACTAGAAATGACTCTATGTCTTAAGGTTTTTGTGTTATTCATGCATAAAGAAAAAGGAATGGAATCAATGACAAATGGAGAATCTGAATTTAAAGCGACTGCTAAGCAATTGGGCACATTCTTAGGACTTTTAATTTTAAATCTATCACTCTCTACACAAGGTATAATATTAAAAATCCAAGAAACACAGTATTTGTGGTCCCAGAGAAAGCTATGATTCTATGCCTCTTGTACCTACTGTTCCAAGAAATGGTCTTTGTATTGTTCACTTTTTTGGGTGCACATCTGCTATTTGAGAAAGTGTAAAGTGTTGCTGCTATCTATACAGCATATGAGAATTAATACACCCAGACCTTTTTTTGAATTAAATGTATTTTGTATTTTAAGTTTCACTTCCTTTCAAAATACAAGAAAGTATGAACAGAAAGTCTTTCTGTTTACCTTGGTTGCTATAGCTGGCTGCTTCATCTTTTATGTACTTATCCATCTTTCTGATTTGTTCTAGAATAATAATTGAAATATGTCATTAATAACTTTTATTGGTGAAAAAAGCTATTTTTTAGTACGTTCATATAATGCCAAGCATAAAATTGAGGTTGATAATCACATATAAAGAAAAATTACTCCAAATGACTTACAGGAGCATTCACTTTTGTTCTTTGCATCTGAAGGTAAAAATCACTAATTAGAAATATGCAGAGATTTCCATAGAGAAAGGCTTACATGGGTTATAACCCTTCGGATGGATGTCGCTGAAGAACAGAGTATATGATAGTTTTCCATAAGAACATGGACAGACATGGTTGTTTATTCCTTGTTTAATTCCTTACTTAAACATAAGGACCAGAAGGCACCTGATGAAATGATAAAATGGCAGACTTAAATTAAGCAAGAAGTACTTTTGAAAACAATCCATAATTTAACAATAAAAATTACTTCCTACAGAATTATAAATGTGTTAAAATATGACCAGTCAAATTCATGGTCTATGAATTAGACCAGAAGAACTGTTAGAAAGGATGATGCATACTTGATCTATTATAGCTCTGTTAGTCTCTAAATGCTCACAGCAAGAGAGTCTACTAAGGGAAGCACCATTCCACACTGGCCTATTTTTATATGTTTGCTTTAAATATGAACTTATGGCCACAGTAATAGACAAGGCCACTTTTCTCAAATTGTCTCTTGGTATGGACCAGTATATTTTTGCTTTTATTTCCATGCTAATAGATTCTGACCCCAAGAATCTAATAAATTAATATTGCAGAGTAATACTGTGATGTAGTGCCTCTCTTTTTGGAGAACTAAATTCAGTCATGGCACAAAAGGATTCTGTATACATACAATAAATTTTTTTACACACATATACTTATTTCAGGTGTGTGGTTAGTTTTATATATGGTTTAAATCCACTTATGATACCAGTGACTAAGTAGTTACACATTATCTATTTGTTAGCATCACTGAAATATATTTTGAGTTTTAGTGTATGCCCTGGTTGGGAATACATCCCAGTTAGCGTTTTGGCTGTTACGTTAACTTTAGCAAAGATGACAGTGTTTGAGTTGAGAATGGGAAAAACATTATTTCACATGAAGATCTAATCCTTCCAGTAAAGGCTGATGGCTTGCTGGTAAAATGCAGTGGGGAGTCTTGAAGAGCAGTTAAAGCACAGGCTTACATTTCCTACTATGATAGGCATTCTGGTACTGTATTTAATTCAGACATGAGCTTGTTTGTGAGTACTTATAATGTGTCTCAAGTTTGTATCATTTCAGAGACTAACAAAAATTTATGAAATGTATTAATCAAGGGTCAAAAAACTCAAGCATTTCCAAGTGTCTGTTTGACAGAAGGAAGGGCTTTGCTGGATTTTTTTCTCCATGTTGCTTTATTTCTTCAGTCACACTTGTCAGGCTGAAATAATGTGTGGAAGCTCTTCCCCGTAAATCAGATATATTCCAGGAATCACTGGAGTTCTAAATGGAAAATGTGAAACCTGTTCTAAACTGAACAACATACACAGCCAGATTGGAGCAGTAGAGCAGTGGCTGGAACAAGGAGAAAAACAAATACAAACTTTTCAGGCAGACTTCAATTGAAATAGTGGAAAATACTAGGATAGAACCAGAAATGCTAGAAATTCCTCTGAGTATTTTTCCATGTATTTACAAAAAAGAGCTCAGTCACATTCCAGGCAAAGTTGATCAGTTCATCCCTGGCCAGTTGTTTTCAGTGTTTCCAAGCAGGGCATAGGTCCAAAGAGCCCTGGACACATGTTTAGAAACCCAAATTGAGTTGTTCTTATCCTGGAGTTGGTTATTAGTCCAGCAAAGAACCTACAGGTAGTTTCAAAGTGTATGTTGTTGATTTGTGGGGTTTTTTTTTTTGTTGTTGTTGGTTTGTTTTTTATTTCAAGGGCTTTTAAAGAGCTATCCCTCTCAGATGAGGTTCTGTATGGAGTTTGCAGTTGAGGAATGTCAGTGCGTAAGACAGGTTGGTTCAGCAGCTTCTGTATTTTCAACAGCTTTCAGTGTTTGTGAAAGTGTAGGTTGGAAGAAAGTACTTAAGGAGAGCAAGCTTGATAAAAAGTGTTTTCATCCCTCCCCAAAATACTCTGCAGAAAACTTTACCTGCTTTTATTTACCTTGGTTTTTTGTTTTCTGCTGGTCTAGCGTTAGAAGCTCTTCTTAGGACTGATAAGAGCCCATAAATTTTACTAATTCTTGAGGCTAATAAGAGCACTGTATTTTCCAGATTTCCTTTAGTAGTATTAGAAGGTACAGCTTCAAAAGGAGTTACAAAGCTTATACAGAATACTGTTAAGCTATGTTGCTCTCCACTATAACAGTTATCTCAGGCTGGGAAGAAGTGAAGATGGCAAAATAGCAATATGGCTTCACTGGATTCTTTCTGGAAGTTTCTCAAATTCATCACAAGAAAAAGTTTGAAAACATGTTTTGTCTGGCTAACTTAATTCTTCTTTCTTTTCACCCAGCTGACACCCTCTAAAGAAAGCTGGGGCCAGAAGAATTCTGAGCAGAAATGACCATGCAGAATAACGTTTTCCAGATAGGGCTGGTTCCCTGCAAACACTCCATGAGTGCCGTTTTAGCCCTTGTTTAGCCCTACTTGTGAATAAGCTGACAAGAATGACATAGGACCCAGAGAAGTGGAGAATACCAGCTCTCTGCTACTTGTGATGAAGATCATGTCTGCAACCATAATAGGCATTTGCTATTTCACCTCAAGGGTCAGTTTATAAGCATATGGATTCCTGATCTTTGCAACCTGGGCATGATTCATCTGACCATCCACTTGTAATTAGTGAAGAGGAACAAGCACTTTTAAAATACTGGTCTTTGCATTCTTAAGGAGATGTTTAAAACAAAACAGATGAATCACGCTTAAAAGCACCTATTTTTCCCCATTCATCATATAGGGAACTTAGAGAGACTAGCTGAGATCGAGACATCTACATTACAAGCTTTCACTGAGATGAATCCTGCCCAAATCCTGCCTAATAATGCGTCTGGAAGAGTTTTCTCTTCTCTCCAACCTGTACAAATTCTCTTGCATTCTGGCCGGGCACATTAGCCATGTACTGGTTTTGGAATTTATTAATGCTTTCAAGCACGACTGAGGGAAGACCAAAGTGTAATTGCTTACTAGAAGTGAAACTTTGAAGAAGTGTGCAGAAGTGCCAAGGGCACCTGAAAGCTCAGTCCTTAGTTCAAAGCAAAGGTTTCATTTTATGGTCATCCAGCAAATGACTTTTCAAAGTCAAATGAATTCAGTTGAAATGGTAAAATAATCTGACCACAGAGAACACATTTATTGGGTATCTTTCTTTTAGCAAAGTAGCTAAAAGTGCATTTTTCATGCTACTGTATTAAAGAGACCATCCCCATGTTCCTGAAGTCATGTGTTTTTATCCACTCTGATGCCAGGCTTCAGAATTGTTGATCTGGCATGAGAATTTACTGAACAATATATTTTGAAATATTCACATAATATCTTAAATTTTTTAAAAAATAAAAGGGATTGTGGTGCTATTACTGGTTTCCAGTTTAAAAACTAGGGCCTACAGTGTAAATTTATTTGCAAACTGCTGTAAATTGAATTAATATAACTGCAGTTCTAGAGGCATTCAATTAAATTAATAACATTAACTGAAATTACATGTCGGCCTTTTGCTAGGTTTTGCAAGGATGGTACAAATTAATTCAGTCAGCTTGGCTTTTACTTATTTTCTTTGTTTTATTGTATTTTCTGTTTGTAATTATTACTGTAATTAATTGGAAAAGGTTTACAACAATTAATAAAAAGCCATTGACAAGAAAAGCTTGTTTGTGTTTTTCTAATAAGAGATAGCATTTACTTTCTGATGATTCAAGTGGCAGGTTATGTAAACATTTCTATTTCTGATCCTTCTAAGGCTTTTGTCTCTTGTCTGTTAAGTATTTTGTGGGGGAAAACATGATCATCAAGTCGGCAATCTGCCTAGGATTTCAGAATGGCATGAAAATAAATAATTACACATGATGAAAACATTTAGGATATTACATTGCGATCATTTCATATCACTGGCAGACCCATTTCAGGAAGAAAAACATTACATAAAGTCTAGTGGTACAGTAAACAAGAGGATTTAAAGACTGATGGGTATTGCTGTCCGTTCTCTCCCCAGGATAAAGTATCAACTGCAATACTTTAAAATTAGGTTTGGTTGGGTTTTATTTTTAAATCCACAACAGAGAAATCTGCAGGTGGCTGATAATAAATAGTAAGACTTTGGCAGCCGCTAATAGCTGTTATTCTAAAGAGTAAACTAGAGGGAAGGGAGGACCTAATTTCATAGAAGGATTTCCCTCCAAGATCACCTGAATTTGTAAATATCTTACCTTGGTCATGTACCTAATTGTTAGGAGGAACAGAAGGAGGAACAAGCCTGAATAATACAGTGTCTTTGTAATATTCATAATTCCCTTTAAAATCCAAATGTAGCTGATATTCACCTTTATTTGTTTCTTTTATCCTTGCTCTAACTATAATGCTAGTACTAATCTGAGCTTCTGCCCAGAAGGAAAGTTTGAGTTATATGCTGCATCAAAGGAGGAAGTGAAAATAATCATTAAATGACAAGGTGACCTAATTTAATGTAATTAATCTACCGTGTTAAAAATAGCTTAGACATGTCTGGTTTTCAGAAGTGCTATGCTTCACAGAATCAGAGAATGGTAGGGGTTGGAAGGGACCTCTGGAGATCACCTAGTCCAGCCCCCCTGCCAGAGCAGGGTCACCTAGAGCAGGTTGCACAGGAACGCATCCAGGCGGGTTTTGAATGTCTCCAGAGATGGAGACTCCACCACCTCTCTGGGCAGCCTGTGCCAGTGCTCTGCCACCCTCAAAGTAAAGAAGTTCCTCCTCATGTTTAGGTGGAACTTCCTGTTTTCAAGTCTGTGCCTGTTATCTCTTGTCCTGTCACTGGGCACCACTGAAAAGAGCCTGGCCCCATCCTCCTGACACCCGCCATTTAAATATTTATAAGCATTGATAAGATCCCCCCTCAGTCTTCTTTTTTCCAGACTGAAAAGATGCAAGTCCCTCAGCCTTTCTTCATAAGAGAGATGTTCTAGTCCCCCAATCAAGCCTTGTAGAAGGCAGTGGCATTAGCACTTTCATGAACCAACTCCTACGCCTGTATGCAGTGGGAACAGAAGCTTTTGATAGCTCCCATGGAAGTTTACTTCTTCTATACTTTTAAATATTTATCTTGCCCTCTGATCTCATAAACTAGACCTACTTAATAAACAAAGCAACCTGAAGACCCTTTTAAACAAAGTTCAGTAGATGTTGTTACATCCTTGGTTTTTGTCAGCTCCTGCCCTTGAAGTGAGGAGTGCTGCTTCCATGCCTCCTGTTCTAGTGTGAACCTGCTTTTGTATCAGAGTCCCCTTGGCTTCTCCCATTTGGGAAACTACGTGATCTCTGCATACTAATGAACGAGTGATACAGGGTCTGTGATTCACATTGATCTTAGCCTGAATTAGTGGGGGTTTGGAACAGAGAAAGTAGGGTGACTGAACACATTTAGCCTTGGAAGGAAACAGAGGAACTGCCTCATCAGTAAGGAGTCATGCAAAAAGCAGGTTATTCATAATGACAAGGTTTTTGCACTAATTTGTAACAAACACCTGAGGACATACAGGTTTTATTTCACAGGGGTGGCTCTTGCAGGCTTTATCTTCAAGAATAATATAGAAGATAATTGATATTATACGCTATGTTCATGCAAGGTGATGCAATTAGATTCACTTCAAAGGCAGGAAGTCTGTGGGGCTGGGTGTTTAATGTTGCTGTAGGTTTCTGGGAAAGACAAATGCTTTGCTATATAGAAGTAACATGTTGTCACCTGCCTTTGCCATATCTCCTCTTGACTGTTAACCTAGCTGTTCTTTGAGTGACAACCTTTTTCAGGTGTTCTTAGGAGGGAAGGTCATGTCCCAAGACCATTAGCGCCACTTTCTTCCATCAGACATTGCATTGCAGATGTCCTCAACTAAGATGTAAACTGGGCCTGTATATGTTCCATGGAAGGATTTTGAAATTATGTAGTTTAGAAGTCACAAAGTAAATGGGAGTCCCCATAATGGTATGTTATTGTGAACAAGGCAAGTGTCATCTGAAAGATACTTAATGTACTTTTTCTGTTTGGCAGGTCTCACTGCTTTATTATGCCAGTTTTGGGGAAGCACATCAAGAAAAAGGTGGACTGGTTGGATAGAGTCCCAGTGAAAGCAGCCAGACTTGTCAGGGGACAGGAAAGCACAGCCAATGAAAAGAAAATTAAAGGAACATGAATAACAGTGAGAAAGATTGTCTTGGAATATATAAAAGGAAGAAGTCAAGAGATTGCCCTTCATGTTCACTGAAGAAGGAACAGAAGTTCCTTCTGTGAGCTTTAGCTAAATGAAGCTTGGACTTTAGCTGAAGCAAAGAATAGTTAGGTGAAATACTATGGAAAAGCATTCAAATGTTAAGGAGAGATAAGCACTTAATGAGATAATCTTAAGAATATATTAAAAAAACCCATCTCTCAGGAGCAATATTTGACCCTGGCTTAGAGTAAGGAGTTGGACCTTATAATGTTCCTCCTCTACCTATTGCCTATGATTTTGTGGTAACTACCTACAATATTGACCCTGAAAAAAACTCAGTGTCAGTTTATAAGAGTAGCTGTACCAGTTTTGGCTGGTATAGAGTGAAATTTCTTCATGGTAGCTCATATGGGGCTATGTTTTGGATTTGTGCTGAAAGCAGTGTTGATAACACACTGATGTTTTCGTTACTCCTGAACAGTGCTTACACAGCGTCAAGGATTTTTCTGCTCCTCACACCACCCCATCAGCGAGTGGGTGGGAGATGCACAAAAAGTTGGTAGGGGACACAGTCGGGACAGCTGACCCCAACTGACCAAAGGGATGTCCCATGCCATATGACGTCAGGCTCAGCAATAAAACTAGGGAGGAGGTTGTGTGTCGGGGGTGTCACTGCTCAGGAACTGGCTGGGCATCGGTCAGTTGGTGGTGAGCAATTGTTTTTATTTGCATCATTTGTCTTTCTTCAGGTTTATTTTTCTCTTATTTTTTCCTCTTTACCTTACAATTTATTGTTGTTGGTTTTGTTATTAGTATTTCTTTTTAATTATTAAACTGTTTTTATCTCAACCCATGCGCTTTCTCACTTTTACCCTTCTGATTCTCTCCCTCATTGCACTGGGGAGGATGCGTTGAGTGAGCGTCTGTGTGGTGCTTAGTTGCTGTCTGGGGTTAAATCCAGTAGCCTTCCAGGATCAGACCAAAGACTGAACTAAGCCCCTAAATCAGCATGACCAGGTACCTCTCTGGAGTGCCCATATGCTGGTGCATGTAGCATGGGGAGCAAACAGGAGGAGTTACAGGTCTGCATTTAGCTGCAGGGTTACAGTCTCGCTGTTATCACAGCAACATGGTAGGATATCTGCAGTGGATTGGAAAAACAAGCTGCGAAGACAAGGACGGGGAGTACAAGAATGTGATGGACATACTGGAACAAGTCCACGAAGGGCTGTGGAGACGATTAAGAGCTTGAAGCATCTTCCATATGAGGAGAGGCTTAGAGAACTGGGGCTGTTTATCCTGGAGAAGACTCAGGGGTCTTATCAGTGTTTATAAATACCTAATGGGAGGTAGTAAAGAAGATGGAGCCAGAGGCTTCTCAGTGGTGTCCAGTGACAGGATGAGGGGCAATGTGCACAAATGGAAAAATCAGGAATTCTGTTTGAACATGAGAAGAAGCTTTTTTACTGCAAAGGTAGTCAAACACTGGAAAAGGTTGCCCAGAGAGGCTGTGGAGTCTTCCTCCTTGAAGATATTAAAAACCCAGCTGTGAAGAGCCTGTGACTTCCAACCTCAGTGAATCTGGGATTCTATCAAGCAGTGGTAAATAGTGGGTGCACAGATAAACAGTAGAAATACAGATTGCTCCTTCCTGTGGTTTGTCGTTCTAGCTTCTGGAGTCAGTAGGTTAAAGTTTGTAGGTTAAATATTAATCATGTTTAATAGTCATTGATAGATCTTTTCTGCATAAATAGGTTTAAACCTATTTATGCATATAATTTCTCTGCCATGTTGTGATAATGAATGCCACAATTTGATAAGGCATAACATAGTTTATGTGGCCAGGATTATAAAATCAGGCCAGTGAATTCCGCAAAGCGCAAAGCTCTTAGCTATTGATATCAGTAAGAAGGTTGCATGGGGATCAGAGGGAGAATGTGACATTCTGTGGTAACTAAGCACTTAGGTCCTTATGATATATTTTGTGTCTTTTGTTTACATTTGCAAATCACTAAGAAAATCTGGTCTGCTCTAGGCTGCTGCTTTATTTTGTTCACTTTTATCTCTCTGCTCCTTTCCATTTCTTGTCTTCAAAAGGCTTCTGTCTTTTTTTTTGGTAACCTTTCCCTCCATGGTGCAACTCAACTCCTAATGGAGCGATTTTCACTCCAGTGCCTACCCTATCTGAACTTCTAATATGACTGCTTCTTGATGAGATAGTTTTGATTCCAGATGACTTCTATGTCCTTTAAAGCAGGTAATCCAGCAAAGGAGGATTTATGACTGTGTACTTGGGTAGATAATGTTGGAGGAACTTGCCTCGTGCTTGTAAGGGTCTCTGCAACTGTGAGAGAGGCTAACGTAAAAAAAGTTGATAGGTGCATTTCTAGAGATCGTTATATATATAAATATATATATATATGGCTATGTAAATGTATTGTGCTATCGTGCACATTTGAAAGCCTTTCTGTAAAGCCATGTGAATTTAAAGGATACAGTGTAAAGGCTAATATTAGAATATGCTTGTACTTTGACAATACCATCGAAGTCATATATTGAGTTACAATCTTAGAAAACTACTCTTAAAGCTTTTCTCAAACAATACAAAATGAATAACTAATGAATTTTCAATAATGTAAAAAGTAAACTGTGCTTTTAAAATGCTTGAAATGCCATTTAAATTATTAAAGCATTTTTTTTTACTGCTATGGTTACTACTATCACTACCAAAAATAATAAAGCTTTGTAACTGGTCCTGATGAAGTTGAAGTAAGGATTGTTTTTGTGTGAAAGAGCCTGGTTGAGGATTAACTTTAGTTATATTGGATACAATCCATATTGTTTTTTAAAATGAGTTACCATTATGAACTTAATTTCTTGGTTTTCTCTAGTTTGGAATATAGTAATTATAGACTACTTAAAATATACAAATCTTATCTCATTTCTCAAAGAACATTTTGGGACAAATGTCTCCTGGGTACTGTTCTGTTTTGTTTTTGTAACTTAATGAATTAAGAAATACTCCAGCTCTTTTCATGTAATTTTGAAATTACCTGGATTTTGGTAAAAAAATTAAAAAAGAAACAAAGGTGTGAAATAGAGCAAGACAGAGAAATGATGCTAGAAAGGCTGAATTCTGAGTAAGTTCAATTCATTATGTGGGAGGTGCATGTCTGGCTGTGGATGTTAAATCTACTCATTTGGCCTTCAGCTCAGACACAGTTATTTAGCCACAGCTCTTGTGGGTTCAGGCCGTTTTGCTCTGCATTAAATTGTAGGTTTTCCTGTCTGTCCCCACATGGTTGTCTCAGCTGGCTGTTCATGGTGCTACGAGTTGGGCTGCAGGTGTGATACCCCGCCTGCTTCACCTCTACCCTTGTGACATCCAGATCTGTTAGTTCTACTCCGTTTGAGGCCAATGGCAAGAAAGGCAGAAGGGCCTATCTGTGTGAGAAAGTTACTCTAGAGTAAGACTGAGTATGTGTTTCAAACACTGTTCTCCAACATAGATACAGTCCACTCATGACATCAGAATGTCCATGCCAGCAGCTTTGGAGAAAGAGGTTTAACTAGCAAAAAAATACAAAATCAAAGGAACTGGGATTAGGAATGTTACCTGTGAAAATCATTCTCTGCATTGCATTCACAAGGGGGTGAGGTACATACACAGCAGCCAAAACCAGACGGAGGTGGTAACCCAATGTCCTGCTGGGCCACAGGGCACTAAAAGCATTACCTCCTTTCCTCTTTCGGCTCCCCCTGCCCCTTCATGAGTCTGCTGAGCTGTAAATTAGAAAGATTAAGAGTGTGCAGGAGCACAGCTTTCCCATGTGTAACGGAGTTCAAGCAGATGGATATTTCCAGCACAAGGGATACAGGAGGGCTGGAGTAACTAACCTGCTGTGTCTGTATGGAGAAGGTCAGGAAGCATCTCTCAGGATCTCCACTGCGACAGCCTCCCTGTGGGAGCTCTGCTGATTGGACTGAGCACGAAGGCTGGCCTGCTGTGATGGAGAGAGGGGGAGAGCACGCACAGGTCCAAGAACACGCTAGCACCCGCTGTCTGAGCCGACAGGGCTTGCGTAGGAGGTACTCGATGGGCTTTTACAGTTCATGAAGGTGCACTGCATACCCTAAGAATTCTGGAGAAGACCCTGGGAAGAGAAGACTTTTTAGACTAACTGGAAGGTAGAATAGGTTACAGGCGATCAGCACTGAGAATTAACCCACTTTTTTTTTTTTTCTCTTTAACAGCTTTATTTTAAAAAAACTGTGAAAAGAAGGCATTCTGCTACGTCTCTGTGGAAAAACAAAACTCAGAAGCTTTTAAACGATTGCCCCTTTGACAGCCTTTCCTCTGGGAACTGGTTTAAACACTGTTGTCTCGCCGTACACTGTGGCAGAGGGTTTACAGCATCCAGCAGGAGAGGGAACCAAGACATAAGGAGATGGATTTTTATAAATGCATTCTCTCACTTATAAATATACATAAAAACATAGCAGCTAGCAAAATCAAATAAAATGTAATGTTTAACACAGATTTTTCATTTAAAAATGGGAAGAATAAAATTACCTTCACTGTGACAATATCAAGCATGCAAGGATGAACTGGGTAAGGAAAAGACCACTGTTATTGCCAAGAAGTTTTGGCTTAATTTTTCTTGTTGTACTAAGAGATTTCCTCTATTTTATTCTCTATGGTATCTTTTGCCATCTTACATAACTCACATGAAGCTGTTTTATTCATGGTAAAAAATGAACACAGGGCGGAGAGACAGAAATTTCAGGAAGAAATGTAAATAAACAGAAGATTCAGTATAAATCCTTGTGATGTCAGGCAGGCAACATTAAGGAGTAGCTATAGAAGCATCAAGAAATTAATTCCAAATGGAGTAGCACACTTTTTACTGTATGAAGGTGAAAAAGTTCTCGAAACATTGGGTCTGCCAGAGGCTACCAGCCACTCAGGAACTAACAGCTGCCCTTTAGAAAAGTATGCAATGCACAAAGATACACAAAATATTGTCAGATCAAGACTGTAGCGAAGACAATCCACTGGGAGCAGATTCTTGTCCTACTGATGTACAATTGCCTCTCTGTAAGGCAGCAGGTGATTTGCCTCCAGTAGCCTTCTCAGTGGGCTGCTGTCTGTGGTCTCACTACTCCTGCAATCTTAATATGGAACATTTTGAAAGTGTTCCCCATACACATGAGAATTTAGAACAAAATATTTTATCAAAATGATAAATTTGGTAATGAGCTGGTTGAGTGTCAGTGTCTACAATGAAGACAGTCTAAGAAGTGAGCTTTACTGAGTGTACGCACAGCTGTGCAAAGCTAAGCAACAATATGTAGTTACGTTAGCAAAAGCTCACTGTTAAACTGTGCAGTGGTCAAACACTAAACTGGATCTGCAATTTTGCCATTTGGTATGAGAAGTGGTTCCTCTCAGGGTGCTGGAATGGATATCTTAAACATGATGAGAGAGGTGAACAGTGTGGGAAATAGAAAATGCATGAGGAAAAAGAATCTTTATGCAGAGCTATTCTCTTCATCATTTAAAATGTTTAAAAAACTGTGCTTGGAAGGCATTGTATGTTCCTGTCTCTTCTTTTTACTAACAAGTAATGAAGAACGGGTTTCTGAAGAGGGTGCTAGAACTGTATGAGGACTGATACCTGCCAGTGATCCAAACGCTTCAAAATAATACCATTAAGATCTACATGGCTAATATGTTAGTAAATTATTTACTGAAGCATTTTTATAAATATTGGACTTATCAGTTCTTTGAATTTCTATTTCTGTGTTCATCACTGTATATTGAATTGTGGATATCAGTTAACTTAGTCTTTTTAAAGAAAATAATTGCTTTTCTGGTGGTGACATCTCAGTGTGCCTGAACACTGGTATCTGTGCATCCCGCTGAGCTGTGTCCAGCCATTGCATAGGTGAGGTTTGCATCAAACTGGGGTTAACCTGGTTGTAGTTTCTTCCACTTCTTATTTGCTCCATTGCCTCATCTGAAAATGGAAATTTTCTTCTTACTTGTTCTGTGTACATAATGTGATTACTTATATTCTATTGCTAGCGCTAACATCAACAGAGAAAGCACGTTTGAGCAGTTGCACATGGGAAATACTTGCAACGGGTGATTTTCTTTAAATGGTGAAAAGCCACTGGTTTTGGGAGAGGAGTCAATGGGAAGTCAAACTGTCCTAAGTATGTTCTAGGTTAACACATTTAACTGTAATACTTTGGTTTTGGAATTTCTTGCAATAATTTTTGTGTCTTGTAACTTTTGTTGCCAGTTATGGTGGCTGTGATTTAAACATGCACTGAATTAAAAAAGCTAGTTATTTATGAAAAAATCACTCTTACTGTTCTTCACTGTCTTTTGTGCTAGCTGTTAATCGCCTTTAGAGCTGCATCTAGTTTTGCTTTAAAGACTGTAAATTAAAGAAAACTAATCACATTTATAAGAAAGTTGTTAAATTCCTTGTTAACTGTTTCCACCTATTTGTAGGTCAAAGCCTCCAGCTTCCATATCTACACATTGAATCTCATAATGTCTTTCCTCTGCTAGCTTAAAAATCCATCTACTTTCAGAAATTTCTCTGCTGTGTAGATCTCTAGAGGCTGATCAAGCTCTGTGTTCATCTTCCATTAGAGAAACTGCAGAGACGATTCTTTTAATTCTTTGATAATAAAGCTGTATCTGGATGTGCCACTGTTGTTTGAACAGCTTTCTGAACCTTTGTCTGTGTGACATGAGGACCAGACAAAATGCTGTGTACCGAATGATTACCACTTCACCACTTCTACTGCACAGTGTCTGTTAATGCACTGTAAGGTTGCATTTTTGCTCTCAGCTAAAATTAAATTGCTCTCAGCTAAAATTAAATCACTCTTAGCTCATATTAGTTGGTTACCCTGTCACACCCTTGTCATTTTCTCTGCTTTCTAAGGTAAAGTTTCTCATCTGCCAAATTACACAAATTTATTTTTTTACTCAGATTTGCAGACGCATGAGTTTGTCAAAGCTATGTATGTATGAATGTATTTTTGTATGTATATATTGATTTAATTATACCCTTGAAAAGCTACTTAAAGGAAAAATATCAATATGAGAGTATGAACATCATTGTGAGAGCATGGGGGGAGCCAAGCAGAGATCTAAAATTTAAGAGTTTCCTTATTATTCCTTCTTGTACTACAGGTTCTGAATCTAATAATGTGATTTGCCAAAGACAAACAAATAGAGATAAGATGATCTTAGCAGTATAGGTCCTCTAACTGTCCATGTGCCCATATCTGTCTGCTATTTTCAACAAACTATTCTGAGCAAAAAGGCTGAAGTTTCTGGATTGATTGTGCTGAAGGGTATGCATCAATATTTTGGGTGTTGCTTTTTTCTTTTCAGTTTGCTCTTTTCACTTTCTGCTTACCAGTTTGTAAATGTCCTTCTGCAAGTCTAATTCAAATTTTCAGGGTCATTTACAGAGGTACCGCACACCGGGGAAAGTGTCAGTCTTGGTTTACATCTGAGAAAAGCCCCGGACATTGTACTGTCTGAAATATTAGAGAACGGCTGAGTTGTTTTCTTCCTAAAATATAATCCTCTTTACAAGTGTTACAGTGTCCAAGATATCTTACTTAGGGAAATGTTCCCCACAGAAATTCAGAAATCATTATTGTCTCCATCCCTCTGCTGTATTCCTCTTTTTATTTTTTTTAATTTATTTTTTATTTTACAGTTCTGTTAATGTAAGTGAAGTCAAACTGGTATAAAACTGGTGTGAGGGAATGGAAGACCAGATCCCCTCTGAGTGCACTGATGTATTGTGACTGGAGTACTCAGTTCTGACATTTAGAGAAGATAATGTAACTGTGAAAATGTCATGTTCATTATCAAGATCTGAATGTCATCATCCCTTGACCTCAGAGTTCTGTGAAGATTGGTAACTGTAAAAAAAGCTGTTGTGTTTTCCTTCCCCATTTGTCTTGTGAGCAGTGTTTCTGCTGCTTTGGGAACAGCACTGACATTTATTTGAGAACTTAGTGGCAGGCACAAAATCACATTGGAAAACAAATGTATAGAAACTTGTGGAGACATGCTGCCAGCTGGATACTTTCAACTGCGCTGCTTTTCAGTTCTCTGTGGGCAGATGTTTTGTAGAAAACGGGTGTCACGGAAGAAATGTGAGCAATATGGATAATACTGACTTCTTAATGCTCATGAAATTCTTGACTTCTGGTAGATTCTGCTCTGAGCCTAGGCAGGAGTGAATGTGAGAAAGATGATGGGTTCTTTACATGGTAGCTTGTCTGACAAGTGACTGACTTGCACAACCTCTAGGAAAACTGCTGTATTGCAAATGCTAATGCAGTCTGTGACCTTTGCGTAATAAGAACATGGATAACCGATTTTCCAATGGTGCACTCATTAATAAAGCGTAGGGAATGGGGCTGGTACGATGGGTGTGAGGCAGATAAAGGTAGTATCTTTAATCATCTCTTCTTGATGACTGAACTGCTTCACACACATTTGTCTTGGAAGCACGGGCTGGAATTATACATCAGACCTCTACAACCTCATTAATATCCAAGTAAAGATTAATATGCTTTTCAAGATGATGCTAGACACCTTTCTACCTGCCTGACATCTGAGAGGCCACAGGTGCTGAAGTCTAACACAGAAAGGATATAGTTATTAGGGTATCCAGTTTCCTGTCAGGATGAAGAGTTAGGCTTTACAGACTGTGTTCTAGAGTTCTGTCCAGTTTTAGAAGTCACTGGCAACAAAGTCCCCTTGGAGCAGGACATGAATTAATTGATTTTCATTGAAGTGTTCTGCCAGTGATTTGCTAATTTGTACTCAATCTTCCCATCAAGAAGCAGAATGTTGACTCTGTTCACCTGGCAAAGAACCCATTCTGTGCTTGGAACAGTGCTGGCATGCCTACCAGAAAAAAGGTAAAACATGCTCCCTACAGGAATGTGGGAGACAGCATGTATTTTGGCAGGATTTAGAAGCATTAGCGGTATATTAGTACTGTATATACTGTGTACAACAGAATCCTCCCCTGGCTGAGTTAACCCAGAGGGGAGCATTGGGCCATCCAAAGTTTGAGAAGGATCCAAAAAATACGACAGTAAATGAAGGAAACACATTCTGTGATCAACATACGCAATTATCCTTCATTTAGATGAGAATGAGGCCATTGCTAGAGGCATTGTAAATCCCACTGGTATCATAGAAATAGTCCAAGAAAGTAAATATTAATCTGTAAAGCACTGAAGAGGCCATTTATTCCAACTTCATAAATGCGGGAGAAAGTTGAACTCGGCCACACTGCTTTCATTAAGAGACATTTGATGCTGTTTTTGAAATGTGGATCTGAGATCCTTGGTAGAGAGTTCTCTGGTCTCACAGTCACTTCATTTAGTGGTACAAGGCTTTACAGTCACTCAGCTGTTTCCTAGAAGAGGTTAGTTTTAGACCAAAATTAAGTTCAGGAGTGGATTGAGTAATTATCTGAGGCTGGGGATGTTGATAGTGATCTCTTTGTTGACAATGTGGAAAGGTGTAATTATTATTTTTGGAATTAGTTTAGATACTGTCAATTTGTTGCCAGTGTGGCGTATACAGTATGTTTTAATGAAATAAATGTTGCCATGGACACATATTAAAAATATGTATTACCTGTCAACCCTCTAAAGACTGAAATACAATCTGTAATGAGGAGAAAGGTCCAAAGTAAAGAACAAAGAACTGCACAAGGGATTTCAGATGGTGCGGAATCTGCTCTGAATTTCTCTGAGTAACTAACATCTATTACTTCAGCTTCATATTTAAATTACCCATAAGAGAGAGAGAAGTAAGATTGCTGAAAATCTGTGTTTTTTGGAAATAAAACTGTCAAAAAGTAAAGACTAAAATGACAAACAGGAGGCCTGTTTTTTACTAACCGTGTTGGTTATGTGGCTCCCTGAGCATCCACAGTGCCTTGCTCTGGGATTGTACTTGACAAGGTCATGATCTGTTTACTTCGAATGCCATACCCAAAACACGCAGGCTGGCCCTTCAGCCCGTGTGCATGCCCTTCAGCCAGTGTGTATGTATGGCACATTCCCTTGCTCTGGTACTACAGTGGGATATCGAGGTGGAGTTGCCACATGGCCCAGATGTGCCCAGTGACGAGCCAAATCAGAGCCCAGAGTGATCCCAGGACATTTCAATAGCCTTTGCCAGCACCGTGCATGTTTAGATGAAGTAGTTTTGTCATTCAGGTTCTACCGTATATAGCTGCAAACAGTCTGTGCTTAGGTCTTTTGCCCCTTTCTCATCAGACAGCTAAAGTTGTCCCAGCCAACTACTGTGTTGCAAAGAGACACCAGCCTCCCCCGCGTGCATGTACAAACATGCAGATAGCGTGCCAGGAAGAGGAGCCAGAGGAGCTATCTCCCTCTGGACACAAAGTGTTCTCGTGTTTCCCCGTTGCTGCAGCCCTGCCTCTTCTTCTGCTACCTGAGCCACATTTCCAGATGCTGCTGAAGGAAAGGGTAGTGCATGGCCCCATGTCACCCACCCAGCCCAGTGTGAGGTCCCAGTCTCAGCCTGGCACCACCTGTTGTGGTGTGGAAGTACTCATCAGGAATCTGGTACAGTGTACATCCGTGGGGATGGACAGCACAGGAGTCAGGACTACCAGAGTCAGTAACAGTACTAAACCCTAAATGCCCTGTCCTGGGTCCATTTACATTCACACTTGGGTTTCTGTGCTGAAAAAGCCTGGCCTGGGCATTCTTCAGATCAACACTTTAAAGAGGTGGGAACTCACATTACTCCTGCCATGGTGTTCTTGAGGGGAAGGGAACTAACAAGGTTTTAGAGGGCACCTAGTCAAATGTATACTGGACAAAAAAAATACCAAGTCACTCCAAATCAAAGAATTTGTACCTCCAAAGCCAGCTACCCATAGGTGCAGTCCTGAGAGGGCTCTGGGGACTTGCATCTTGCAGTTAATGCTTGGGCAATGGTGGCAACTGGGAACAGGTCCAGATTCCTTGGGGAAGATTTGGGGATGCTGTTTCATGTTGAAGTTTTGAGTTTACAGGGTGCTGGCCTTCCTTTTTCTGTCTCAGTTGGCTGAGTTGCCAGAGTAGACACCTTCCAGATTTCAGCAAGCAGCTTTTTGGTCGTATCTGTGTTTTATGAAATCTACCAGAGGATCCTGAAGGGCCTGAGATGGAGGGCTGCAGCCTTTCCTCCAGGAAGCAGCCTTTGCAAAGGGACTGACAGACGTGTCTAAAAGCTGAAAGGGAAGATCATGAAATCAAGAAAACCAGCTGTCCATTTAAATTTTTTATGTACTTCTCCCTGGCACCTGCACTTTCCTTCTGTCATTAAAAGTATTTAAATTCTCCCTAGCATGACTGTCAGGACATTAATCAGTGTCTTTCAGACAACAGCATTTCTCACTGATGTCCTCTAAGAAGTCTGTAGCACCCACTGGTTCTTCAGCACATCTCACATGAACACCTTCCTGAAGTGTTTAGGGAAATTGAAGCTGGAAGGCTCTCTTAACTCTACCAGCAGACTCCCTTCTCCACGGAGAAAGGTGTTAACTTCACTTGAAAGCACCTCTGTGGTGCTCTTGTGGTTCTCTCTGTCCTTACTCTTCTCTGAAGCATTGAGATATGGTATTGCAAGCATCTTCTTGTCTAGTTAGGATCCTGTCAGCCTGTACAATGAATCTATATGAATCAGATTTTTGTGTGCTTATTTGGTGGTAAAGGGGAGATGTATTTAGTCACCCCCTATTCTTGCATCTTTTGTTCAAGTTTTACTTGTGGCATCCCAAAGTGTCAATTTAAGATACCTCTTTGAATTAGAGAGAAACAAGAGAAAACCATACAATTTATTGCGAAATATTCAAACTGTATTTAAGAGAAATCACACTGTCCAGAATAAGACCACCTGATTATTGGTGAAATAATAGAATATACTGTGTTCCAAGGGGACCGAGTGGATATGATGATCAGATTGCAGCTCTGGTACATAGTGTGCTGAAAAACACTTGCTCTCACTTCATTTTTTCTGAAGCAATTCGAGTTCTTTCTCCAGTTGCATCTACAGGCCTCCAGCTTTTTTTTCAAGAAGGGCCATTCCCATTTATTCAAAAAGGAATTTTGCCTGATTTAAGATTGCAATTTCAGGGTGGGTATTTATAATTTTCACAGATGTCTTTACCACGCACAGGGATTGGAAATTACAGTGACACAACCTCTGGGAAATGACATGAGATATATTAACCATAGAAAAATGTCTCTTAGGAGTTAGAGAGTAGAGAAAAGCCATGAGAAACTGTACTGTCAAGAGCAAATGTGAACTGGCATAAAGACAAATAGTGTCATGCTTCTTCCTTTCTAAATTTCACTATTTTGTTTGTTCAAGCTTGTACATACACAAAAAGCTCTGCTAGGTTAAAAGGACTTGTGATAAGACTGAAATCACTATCTCACCTGTCACTGGGGCTGGAAATGTTCCTGTTACACTGCTTACTGGATTTGAAGTATTATCTTACAGTAGTACGAATAACAAATCTTCTTAGATGGTTAACCTGCAAGATATGAAAGAATAAAAATAATATTCATTAGACCATAGTAGGCCCATGAACCCCTGCTAACCCTAAGAAGGGTCAACAGCAGACACTTAGGTAAGAATGTAAGAAACGAGCAGCGTTTAGTGACGCTTTTTCCTACCATTTTTAGTATGGAAGAGAAAGAACTTCCTGCAGTATTGAAGCTGTAGTTGCCTTTTCCAGTACTTTTAAAGTAATGGTTTGGACTTCATACAAGGTTATTGAGTTATTTCGTGGAATGACACCATGGCCTCTTTCCTGAATGGCAACGACCAGCTCAGAGCCTACCATCATAAACATACAATTATGATTTTCCTCCTCCTTATGATTTTAGATTTACCTGCACTGAACTTGATCTGCCATTTTCTCTCTCAGTGACTTAGTGTTAAGACCCTTCTGCGTTTCTGCAGTCAGTCGACATCTCTATTACGTTGCACAGCTTGGTATTGTTAACAAATGTTGACAGCCCTTCTGCGTATTATCTACCTGCTTATAGGTACGGTGAACAGTGTGGCCCCAAGCAGAGATTCATAGTGACCTCACACAACATGAAAACTAAGTATTCTTGGTTTCTAATGATGTAGCCATGTGAGGACCTTTGCTTTTGTGCATTTTAGTTTGCTTCTTTAGAAGCCTCTCACAGTAAGCTCTGCCAGATATGTTTTGGAAATGAAAGTAGATTATATTAAATGCATTTTCTCTGTCCATATGTTTATTAAAAGTATAATCAGGCAATTCCAGCGGATTTGTGATGCCCGACCTCTGTGAAGGCTATGTTGATCTTCCCCACTTTGTACCTGCTAATTCTATTCCTTAGAAGAGTTGCTATCGATTTCCCCAGTGTAGATGTTGAGGTTATTTGCTTATAGTTCCATAAATCTTTTTTGAAAGCCTTTGTAAAAACTGTTGCCACTTTTCTGGTCATGAGGCAGTTTTAAGGAGTTTAGTGGTTTGGCTTTTTTATTCTTGAGAGTACCTTTAGGAATTACGAGTTCCTACCATCTCGTTCCATCCAGTTGTTACTGCTCTTTCTTTTGTTCACTCTGTAACTGTTGACATCTTAAGTTGAGACAGATCTTCCATGTGCTTACCATAAAAAAGTGGCTTCGTTGGTTCACACCACCCCAGCAAATGCAGCTACAAAATACGCTTAGATTTTCTTCTATGGTTTCAATTTTTTCTGAGCCTTTCTGTTGCAGCTTCATCATCTATTGTCTCTGCAGGGACTCTGATATATTTCTTGCTTTTACTGTGTTTGAAAATTTATGATGTTTTTATTTCTTACCATGTTTCAGTTCCAGTTATTTGGCTTTTTCTCTCTACTTACCTGAGCTCTGACAAAATTTGGCAGCTATCATCACAAGAACTGCTGTTGTGAAAATGTCTGGATTAGATTCTTTTCTCATTTACAAAAGATCAAGCTAAGAACAACACTAAAATCAGAATTAAACAGTGATCTTTCTTTTTAAAGGAAAAGAAGAGTTAAAAACCTTGAATTTTCCAAAGCATTTATGTGATCTCTAGATCCAAGAATCCCACATCTGTGGGTCTAGCAACCCCAGGATATGGTCCTACCTCAGTCTCTAATAAAGAAATAATGATACATAAAATTTCAGCCTAGTGCCCTTTTTTTATCTCCATTCAGAGCATAACAAATGTCTGACACATGTTCAACGCTACAGTCAAGACTTATGTCTCTAAGACTTTTTAGACAAATGCTTACTTGCCCCCGACCCCACCCTGAAGCCCAGTGCGAGGACCATGCACCCTTTGGCAAAGAAAGTATGATCCAAACAGTCACTTGTACCAACCACAATCCAACCAGTTCTGTTGTTCTAGACACACAATTTTAGGAAAAAAATGCTTTTTAGCTTTTGAGTGTCTTGTTTTTCACTAAGGTCATCCAGACGACTTCCAAAATATGGGATACAAAATTATCAGGAGCATTTGAAATTTTAAGCTTGTAATTCTTGCTTTCAGCTAGAGGAATACTTGAAATAATAATGTTACTGAAAACAACATGAACATACCCCGATACAACACAGGATGTAGGTAGCAAAATGTCTTTCTATTCTTCAGGCAATACTGGCATTTCAGGCTTTCCCTTTGCATGGCCCATCCATGAACGTGATACTGACCTGACTAATCTGGTTTGAAAGGCTGAGGCACTTGTTCTTTGCTTATAAGCTTTTACTGCAAGCCCAGCAGTTGGACAGAGTATATTAAATTTAAAATATCAAAATGGACCTATTTGAGGAAACTTTTTGTTCCTTATCTTGCCTTTCAGACCTCTGGCACTATTCCATCTGTTCTGGATCACAGATTAAATCATTGAGGAAAATGTGAGGATATAATATAGGCTGTGTGGATATAAATAGAATTCAGAAATCAAACTTATGAAACTACCAAACCATGATTTGTTGGTGGCAAAATTTACAATTAGGCAAAACAGGCAAAATTCTACCTCTTTTGCAAAAAGTGAAAGCAGACTGCTTTTCAGCAGACTGGTTTCCCAGATCGTCTCAGATGAATGACAGTGAGCTTTGGTGGTTGAACTACAGTGAAGGAAATGAAAAGAAATTCTACCCCCCCCCTCCAATTTTTTACACTAATTTGGGAAAATTTTCTGCCTCCACACTACAGAAAGAAGATGGGTGTAAGTGAGAGATAAGTAGAGGACACCTGTTACATGGCTTTATTAGAATTTAATATAATATAAATTTGTAGGAACAATAATTGTCATACATAATTGCACTAATGTGGTATCTGCTTATAAGATATATTGCCTTTGATTAAATTCTTCAGAATTACATGCCTATGAAAGATGCAGAAGGTGATGTATTTAATCTCAGCTCCAAGGAGATGGGTCTTTGCTGCTTTGCATGGGTGTTTTGGAAATGCGTTATCTCAGCTGTATACCTAGGAGTCTGGCTTTGGTCCCATTTGCTTCTCTGACTCTTCTTCACCAAAACACAAAGGAGACCTTTCCTGTTTCCTTTGTTTAGCTGACAAGTATAGGAATATCTCCTTCCCTGAAGGAATCTGATTGTGACCTTGGGCTGTGTAGCTTTCTGCGGTCTTCTCTTTATGCAGCAGAAGTCCCATCACATTTTCTCAGTAAACAGAAGAACTGTAAATTCTGAAGTACTCAGAACTGTTGAGGTGCTGTTCATGATGGATTAGTACATTCCCACCAATATTGGTGTGGCTCCACACTGGAACCTTGTTTAGAAATGCTGGAGAAGTAACTGCAGAGCCACAGTATCTTATTAACTTGGACAAAGAGGGAATGGGTACAGCTATTCTTCCTGTTTGACAGAATAGTCAAAACTTCTGTGAAGTAAGCAATAACTGAGGTACATAGAAAAAGGGTCATCCTAAATGCTCACATGATATGAAGAAATGCTTTGTGGGAATGAGAACTGTAACGTTACAGAATCACTTCTGAAAGGAAGCAAGAGGAACACAGACCTGCAACACTGACAATTGGCAGGTTGTAAAATGTACCGAAACTGTAAATCAGACAATGTAAATGCAATCATGTGGTTGTAAAGAGTCAGACTCGTTGCCCACTTAGTGTTCTTCCTCTCTGACTTCAGTGATTCTTGCCTACGTTATTACTCTTCCTGTTGTTCATGACCTCAGGATTCATTCAGAAACTGAAAATAGGTCCCGTCAAGACAGAGGATGAGGAGAAACTGGTGGCAATATGAGGACAAGATTTTTTTTAAAAAGTGGGTAAAGCTTGCTCCAGTCTTATTCGACTCTTAGCAGATGGCAATGCACTCCCATTCTTGGCAAATTATTTTAGCAGGCCCTCTGAGCAAATGCATACGGGGGCGGAAGTTATGATGCAGTTCTAAAAAAAAATCAGTTATAATTCAAGCATTATGTATTTTAAGCTATTATGAGCAGCTGTGAAAACACATATTTATTTTGACTATTTGCCTTAGCTTCAAAATTTGTAATTGGAATGAGAAATCACAGGGTGTTCCCTTTCTATTTCCTTTTAAACGGGTTTGTGTGCAGGGCTTCTTTACACCTGTGGATTCCAGAGCTGTAAGTAATGCAATAAAACTCTGATCCAAATCACACTGAAGTCAGCAAGTGGTTTTCCATGGGCTTTATGGGGATTTCTGGTGGACCTTCTCTAGCTTTGCATCAGGCCATATGCTTTACTGTTTTTACATCTACATGAAAAAAATTGCCTGTTTTGAGGGTCTTGTTAAAACCTGGGGCAGGAGTTATTTCACTTTCAGGCTCTGACATGCCGGAGTCAAAGTTGCACATCTGCAGCTCCGCAGAGCTGGAACTCTGTCTCCCGGGGTTTAAACTGAAGTAGAAATGACAGCATGAGGAGCCTAATGTCTGGCCTGATATGGGTTTTAGGAAGGTGCTGAGTTCTTGGACTGTGCTGCTCTTAGCATGCACCAAAACACAGGGTGCCAAGAGAACTCGTGGTCCCACCCATCTGACGAGGGAGTTTTGGCAGTGATAGACTAGAGCTTTCTGACTGCGTTCTTGAATTTGGAGGCAGAGGCTTCCTCCTTGATCCCAGTGTGAGCACTTCTGCATCTTGCTATTTTTATATTTCCCTCATATAGGAAAAGCAAAGGTTGGAAAAAGTTGGGTTTTTTTTAAAACTGAAGTGGGACTGTAGAGTGATTCATGACTGGGTATAACAGCAATAGCTCATTGTTGACTCGTTTGAGAGTTTGTTTAAATTTTGAGAGCACCTTACCAGAAAGTACAGCAACTTGAAAATTCAGATCATTGAAAGAAATTTGTACCATAAACCCCAAGGAACTGTAGATTAAAATGTAATGCTGAGCAGTTCAATGTAACTGACCTCATCACCTATGAATAAAAAAAGGAAAGTTGTCTTCTGCCAGTATTTCCTGGGACCTTCCAGGGGGCTGCATGGTGTGAAAGTCAATAGATGGGGCTACTTGGAAACACTTGCTGTTGCTGGAGTGATTGACCCTTCCAGTGGTATGGTGTTTCCCCCTGAGTGCTCAACAGCCGTAGGCTTTGCTCTGGTTTTCTAGCCCCGTTCAGGAGGAGGGGTATCTCTCTTTTAGAGAGAAACACATTCTGTGGTATCCATGGCTATAAAATGCTAATCTCTCTAATTATAAACCACTGTGAATCACTATGTACGTTTTGCCACTCAACAGGAGAGAGTTTATATTGTTTAGCTATGGCTGCTGAGATTAAATCTTCTCTGGACAGTGACTCAAAGGGAATCTGAGGAGGCTGATTGTATCCGCACTGTGCTTATTTTAAGCTCATTAAGTTACAATTAAAATTATATCTGTGAAGCTTATTGAAAAATTAAATTGCTTTTAAGGTTGCTATGGGCTGTTTTGAAATAATTAAGTTTTGCTTTGTAGGATATAGTATCTAGTTTGAAGAAATCACGTGTTTTAAAACCACTGAAAATTAGTTTGGTAACACATAGTGCTATTCTTCAGTAGTAGTGAAATAACTTCATATTCATCAGAAGGAGTATTTTTTTGTGTTTATATTAAATTGTGAAGGTCGACCAATCTGGTCTTTTACATCAGTTTTATTCCAGAGGAAGCCTAGAATGAGAGAGTAAGCTTTTCATGAACAAGTTCTCCAGCACTATTTGTGATGTGCTGAATCCCTGCCTGGTCTGATTGTGCCTATACTGAAGATTCAAGTTCAAATTTTCTTTGGGGTTTCATAGAGGTACTTCATAGATCAGGGTTAGTTTATATCTTCTGAGGAATAAGATAGTACAATGAGTACAATAAGTACTACAAAAAGTAGAGAAAGGTTTAAGTTGCAAAAGCAAACGCATTTAGTGAAAAAACGGGGTATTTGCATGTTGCAAATTAGATGCAAAATGAATTGAATTAAGGTTGACCGTGAACTCTGAATTCTGAAATATCCTGCCTTTCGGTCATAATTTAGGTCACAACTTTAGGCACCTGGATTTCAGAGGACAGGGTGGTAGGGGCCCAGATTACAGTTCTTGCTTACACCATGTGGAGGTCCCACTTGCTTTGAGAGAGGGGTGAAACGGGACCAAGGGGGTCTTTCTGGCAGAGAAGGGCCTTCATGTTGGGTAAGTCTTCCGCACCTTATAGGATGACCCCACTACTCAGGAGGGGTGGAGATTGTCTCCATCATGGATTTTTCTCTGGTCTGATCATAAAGGCATTTGCCTGCAACGTGGGATCTGTGAATTCAAGGTTAGGAGCTTACATGTCAGTCTTCAGTGGTACTCTAGTTTCTTTGCCCTTTGTTCAACCCCTTTTGCCCCTTGATTTGCTGTCTTCTTTTCCTCCACTTACTCCCTTCATTGCTCTCCTCTCTCTCCCCATCAGTGTCTGTTCCCGAATGAAGGTGTTGGAGCCTAAATGGTAAGTGGAAGCTGGCAGCCATGGAGAAGGCTTGAGCGAGGCACCTATGCAGATGTCTGCCGCTGTGCCTGGCCTTTTGTGTGGCTGACTCCTGCTCTCTTCTTGTTTGGTGTTTGGAAAGGCAGAGTGGTGCCTAGGACTCCTACAAACTCAGTGGTAAAATGAAACACCTCACTTAGCTGCCTATAATCCCTCTTAGAATATGTCTTGACCTCTCCATTTACTATATGGAAAGCCTTACACAGCGTTGGCAACTTTTTTGGGGGGTCTGAAGACCAACTTTGTAAAAAATCAATTTACCTAAGAGAAGAGGTGCTAGTGTGAGTAGCTGGCAATATAGGGACTTAATGTGATGTCTGCTGTCGCAGGTCTGTGGGAAGCATCATAATCCTGGACCTGAATGTGGCTGCTTTGAGAGTTACACGTGTCGCGCTCATTTACTGTGTAAGACATTTACTCGTATTGTATTTCATGTAATTCTTAAATGAGAAAAACTATTTAGAGAAATACGTTGATTCCAAAAATTTCACGTTGTCAGTGGTAAAAATTTAATGTGCAAGAATTTCTAGGCTCTTAGAATTTAATTTTTGATGTTGACACTTGGTGTTTCATATTGAAGAGGAAAGAGTTAATCCTACATAATTTTTACAAATTGAATTCAGCTAATAATTAATCTTCTCCATCTGTACATGCTTTATAGCCAAATGGACAAAATTATGCATTTATAATAATTTAAAGTTAGCTTTATCAGGATGTATGATGAACTGGATCGTTCTAATATTTTTTCTAGGTTTTTTTGTTGTTTTTTTTTTTTTAAATAAAAAAAATCATTAAACTTCTCATGAAATAATTAAATTGAAAAAATTACTTAATACCTCCATGTTCCATAATTACTGTCAGCACTGTTGTGAAAATGCTCTCTTCTTATCAAAGTTGCTTCAGTAACAGGAAAATTTTTTTCAAATGTGATTCTTGAAAATAGTTTCTCTTGAAACTCGAGCATGCTTTGCCCTTTTTTCATGATCTTGAAGTACTTATTTTAATGTTTTGAGATCAAAATTAAAATTAGCAAAACACATGAAGCCCATGGGCTACTGCTGACAACAGAGTTATGGATAATTCTGGCCAATGGGGGCTAGCCATACTGCTACCTCTTCCAAAGTCTGAATAAAGTCTGAAGCACTTGCATATGACCAAGTTGTCCAATACTTTTGTTCATCAACAAGACTGAATACCAAGAACTCCCTGTTCCAGAAGTATCTTGAACTAGTGATTTTCAGTGCTTGAAAAACAACCCCCTTTATATTTTCTTTACAATTTTCACTTATTTGTTATTTTTATAATTTTTATTCTTAAGTGTTTTGTTTCATCTGAACTGCTTCATGTGTGGCGGTGAAATGCCACATGAATGCCCAGTTACTTTCTCATAAGGGTAAGAGTCCACAAGTATCTCCGATTTGGTTCACCGCTTCTTAGGAAGTACCATTTTTTTGATGTAACAAAATAAAATTTAGGCATTAATTTCACATATGTCTTTGATTTTGTTGTTTGTGGAGCTTAGTTACTCTTTTAATACAATATGATACGCATATTTAACTGTAATTGCCAATATAGTCTCGGAACTCTTTCATCTAAACAGAGTGAAAAGTATTTCATTTTGCCCAAATTATCTTTCAGTAAATTTATAATATTATATTTGAGTGGGCCCATTCTTTTTTAGCTGTACCCTGTGCATATTTTGATGCATTCAGTACTTTTTAGCCTCAATCTTCAAGAATGGCATAGCAGAAGACAGTATAGTTTCTTTTATGCAGTCCTTGCCAGATAGGAGGTTCCTGTAGTGAACAATTAAACACGCCACCTAGTAATTTATTAAATAGCAAAGTCAGGTTTAGTCCTTGTTGATTCTGCATGCCACTGAAGTGGATTAGGAGCTTTGGAGAGAATTACAAATTAATTGGAAAAATAAACTCATCCTTCTTCTAAAAATACTGTAATGTTACATTCTTCAGTCAAACGTTATTTCCTAAGCACGTTGCTCAAATAATAAGAATTCTTTCTTCCGCTTTAAAAACCGTTTTTTTTTAAAACGGTGATGCCTTTCAAAATGGAATTTGACAATAAACATTCTATGAAATCTTTTATTTTTAATAATACTTTGCTCTTTCATTCAATCACTTTGTGCTTGAATATCTGTTATTTTTGAAAACGTCCACCAACACTCGGTTTTACTCTTTTACCTCTAGGCTTCACCATTATGAAGCCAAACAACTTAAGGGTCATGGTGTATGTATATAACACTTCAAAAATTTTAACCTTTTTTTTTTTTAGGCACTTTTAACTGCACTAATCAATGTACTTTTCCAGAATTTAAAAAATAATCTCGATTGTATGGCGAGAGTCGATCAGCTTGCTTCTGAGGTGGGACACAAGTGAGGCTCAGCACTAACTGACACACAGAAATAGCCTCTGGGTTATGCCATTCATAGAATCATAGAATCATAGAATTGCTGAGGTTGGAAGGGACCTTCAAGATCATCAAGTCCAACCATTAACCTACCCTGACAAAAACCACTTCTAAACCATGTCCCTAAGCATCACATCTACCCTTTTTTTAAACACCTCCAGGAATGGTGAATCCACCACCTCCCTGGGCAGCCTATTCCAATGTTTAATAACCCTTTCAGTGAAAAAATGTTTCCTAATATCCAATCTAAACCTCCTCTGACATAACTTGAACCCGTTTCCTCCTGTCCTATCACTTGTCACCAGGGAGAAGAGGTCAGCCCCCATCTCTCTACAACCTCCTTTCAGGTAGTTGTAGAGGGTGATAAGGTTTCCCCTCAGCCTCCTCTTCTCCAGGCTAAACAACCCGTTCCCTCAGTCGTTCCTCATAAGGTTTGTCCTCCAGACCCCTCACCAGCTTTGTAGCCCTTCTCTGGACACGGTCCAACACCTCAATGTCCTTCTTGTAGTGAGGGGCCCAAAACTAAACACAGGACTCGAGGTGGGGCCTCACCAGTGCCGAGTACAGGGGGACGATCACTTCCCTAGTCTGGCTCATCACACTATTCCTGATACAGGCCAGGATGCTGTTGGCCTTCTTGGCCACCTGGGCACACTGCTGGCTCATATTCAGCCGGTTGTCCACCAACACCCCCAGTCTTCATTCCTTCTCCTCAAAAAGTCTGCATGTGGGGAAGCTTTGTATGGGTGTGTTATGAAATAAATCCCATTATAATAAGAAATGCTCTGGACATTATTACCGGTGCCCATGCAAATCCCTCTCAGTGCCAGCGGTGTTTCATTACTACTGGCCTAGGTGTCTGCTGCAGACAGTGAGAGCCCTTGGGCTATGAAAGCACTGAAGTGAGGTATCTGAAGGAGATGTACAGAAACTGCCCTGTTCTCTCCAGTTTCTTCCACTTCTAGCTGTCTCATATTCTTTATAGTCTGTTTGGTTCTTGTTTGCCATTTAATTTCTGGTGATGTTCATCCTATCTTTTGAAGACTTCTCATCTTTATGCCACTTTAGATGTCATTCTGTAGGTCTGTAGGTCTACAGTCCTCTTGCCCAGCCATCTTTATCTCTCTCAAAATAAACTCTCCAGATCATTTAAGTAAAACATTGTTAACAACCATTGCATATTTGTTTGTTGATATTTATAAAACTGAAGCTTCAACTAAGTAAAAGAGGTAAATCAGAATATAAATAGATTGAGCAAATCACAGTTCTTGGAGTTAAATATATGGCACGGAGCTTGCAAATAATTATCCTACAAGTTTTTGGGGCATTACATTGGTGTAATTCTAGCTAAATTCCCCTAATTTAAATAGCAAATGATGTAAATCTAACCAACCAGCATCAGGAATTCCTCACAGCTGATGTCAGCAAGGGACTTCCAGTAATTTCAGAGGGGAGATATTGTCAGCTGAAAAAACATTTTTATTATGTTTATTATTAGGATTAAGACAAATAAACCTGTTATCCCAAAGCCTTTTTAAAAACGTGGTTGCACAGTATTAAGACAAAACTGAAGGGAACTTCTGTGAAGTAATATAAACTCCACATGCATTCTTGTCCAAAGACAAATTTGACAGTGATACCTAAAGCACAACTCCCTTGGACTGTTTTCTGTGACAGCAGAATAACATCTTTTATTCTTCCATCTTAAAGTATACAGATGGCCTGTGTCAATGCAATCACCTTTCTTGCTCGACAGAGAAGAGAACAGATGATAGAAGTTAATTTAGAAATGTGAAAGTGCTAAGTAGGAAAGTGCCAGAGAGAGATCTGTTCATTTCTCTCACCTCCAAGTCTGCAGTAGCCTCCGTGTACAAAATGTGGAGGCCTGTGGTCTGCAGGATCACGAGGGGTGGCCACCGGACCAGCTGGAGGCTATGAAAAGGCAAGCTGGAAGGCACTGACTTCGAAGAGACCTTTATATGTCAAACAGGAAGAAGAGGATAGTCTTCAAAAATGCAGAAATGAAAAAAAAAAAAAGGGCAACAATACAAAGTACAGGACCATGTAGTCAGAAAGTAAGAGAAAAGCATCTTCTGTAGTGATGCAGGAACTGAACACTGAGAAAGACCTGACCAGAAAAAAAGAGTTGAGTTATTAAGAACTGCATGTAATTAGCAGCAATCATGGGACCAATATGAGCAACAACTGTGTTACAGCCGAGAAATATGCAAATATGTTCCCACAATGAACAAGACAAGATATTTTCGTTGGATATAATCTCATCAACAAGTGCTTCCCTGGAGTGTTGTGCTCTGGCTCTGGCTGTGAATGCTCAAGGAAGAGTTAATTGCAGAAGAGCAGATACAGGGAATGGGTGTTTGCACAAATGAAGGAACAGAGAGAATCTTCTCTGAGAGAAATAAAAAGAGTTTGGTTTCTTCTAGTGAACTGAAGTTAGCAAGTGGACATTATTGCTCTCCATAATTTAACTGGAGGTGGCAGAAATGAGGGGAGGAAATGAAAGAGCAACATAAATGCTGGAGAAGAAAAAGGATTATTTAAACAGTATTAACAATTTTGGCACAAGACCTGGTCTTGCCTTGAAAATTCTCAGTCACGCAGATAAAATATTTTTTTGCTGGAAATAGGGTACTTCAGGCAGTAATTCAGTTTTGCAGTAATGGCAGAGTAGATGTTACAGAAGAGCAGGAAATGATGGGCACCAAGAGACCTCAGGGGAGATGCTGGGGTCTTGTGGTGGGTCAGGGGGAGGCCGGGAAAATGAAGGAGGGCTGGCCAGTTCTTGTGGGGCTGTGGGAGGTAGGACTAAAAAAAGTATTAGGTGAAGCTTTCAGTCAGCTAACAGGCCAGCGTCTCTCCAGGGGGCGCTGGTTAAGTGGCTGGATGTGGGTAAGGTGATGGGAGACATCAGTTTCTGTGCGCTGCGGAAGGCTTCGGATGTAGATGGGGAGGTTTTCACTGTTTTCCTCCTGTGCTCTTCAGGAGAAAGGAAGAGTTTGTCCCACCTCGCTACCAAGGTTCAACAAACCCTCCCCTACTTCTTCAGCTGCCCACCTACTCCCTATCCTGCTGCAAGTATACATTTGAGTGGGAAACGAGAAGAATATTTTTTGCCATTGCAGAAAGAAGGCTCTGGAACAAGAACAGTGGAGACAAAATACCTAATGAATTTAAAGTTGAAACTTGTTCAGTTCATGAAGGTCTTTCATGGAACATTTACTGCAGAGCAAGGCAAGACCCAAGTGACCCTGGACATCCTTTCTAGTTCTGTATTTCTATGAAAAAAAAAATACTCTTAAGTTCTGTCTTCTGTTGCCTTAAATAAATGTTTTATGCTCAAAGAAACAAGACAATGAAAGCACTGCTAATATGTGTACACATCAGTGGTTTCTACAGAAAAATCACAAGGCATGGGCAGCCAAATGGGTGCCCTGGAAATTAAAGCGCTTTTATGAGAATATCTGACCCACTCTCTGACCGTCTCTTCTGTCTTGCTTTACTACAGATCTGACTTATAGCATACTGGACCCCTTTGCTATAAGTTAAAGCAGGAATAGAGGAGCAAAACTGAATAAAGTGATGCTACCTTGAGCTAGTTTTTCTGTTCATACTGTAGCAAAGGATTGAAGGGGCAGCCTTCACCAAATCACTTCTGCTTTTCACCAAATCACTCCAAAATATCACTGTGATTTTATTCCCTTTCAGATGAAGAGATACTAAAAAAAAAAAAAAATCCTTTAAATTCAAATCTCTGTAATTTTCATTACACAAAAACTATGAAGTGCTGAGAATGCGGGGTGATTTTGTCCATGAAGGTAAATATTAACAGCACAAAACTGAACAACAGCTATCAGTCAAGTCTGTCATCTTTATCTGCATCATTAAAGAAAATGTTTTTTGTCAGAAAGAGAGCTTTGGCTGAGTGGTCATGATTAAAGCTTTTGACATGTCTTCTGATGAATAGCTACCCTGAATTTTCAAGAGACAGCTCTTTTCTCCTGTCAGACATAATTCTTCCAGAAACAACAAATATGCTTTGAGTATATATTGTGGAGGGAGGTCAGCTGTGATGTGAAATAGCAAACTCTGCTAATGCTGGACTTGCCTTCCCTCTGTCCTGCCAAAAATAGAGGTTTATCATCTGCAACCTTTAGAAAAGACTCTTAGAAAGAGGCTTTCAGGTTGTTTTCATAAGGAGGCCTTCTTCCATTCCCCAGTAAGATCTCCCCACCCCATTTAAAGTACCTGTCCAAGTGTAGATTAAACATCTTTTAAGAAAGAAGGGCAAAAGCTGCCATGGGTGTTGAAGCATTCAGTGCTTCCTAAGCCAGAAAGCTTTCCACAAGGCAATTGGTGTTGGCAAGAAGTGCGGCCTCCACCCCAAAGCTATTCCTTGCACAGTTAAACAAGCTGTTGGACTCTTTTCCAGGCAGCATATAAGGTTTCACTTGGAAAGAGAAAATCAAAGTCAATCCATCAAGATCATGAGCAATCAATAATGGATTTTGTGGCAGGGAGATGGGCTGGGTGGTTACAGTGCAGTACCCCAACCCACAAACCTTGCACAGCTGAGGTCAACAGAGTTGTTTTATTTTGCTTCTTTAAAATGAAGAAGGAAGATAAAGGTCATGCAGAAATCCCAGCTCTTCCTTCTTGTTTATGAATGCAATCAATAGATCTGCTTTAAATTATGGAACCAGTCCTTCCTTTCTGTGTCAAGGATTAATGTCAGCATTAATGAGGCCAAGCTTCTCTTTGGAAGAGAAAGTCTCTCCCAGCTCAACAACTGAGATGTGAATCAAACCCATGAGTACTTTGAACTCCAGTGACATTCTTTACCTTTCTTTCTTTGAACACTGGAAAAAACAATGTGATTATGTGCTACACATCAAGGAACACATATTCAGATGCAAATAGAGATGTTGTGTGGCCAGTATGGGGCTGGTTTTCAAAAGGGTAGAGCATCCGTAGCACAGATTCAAGTCAATGTGAAACCGTAATGCTCAACACCTCTGAAGAAACCAAGGCCAAGTTATTTTAAACTAAGCTTCTCTCTACGTGAATGAAGTTAATGAAAACTAGTGGTTAGTTTGAAAATTTGTATGCCAGTGATTTCCCCATGTACACATTTAACCTAATAAAGTATTTGAAATGCCAGAAGCAATTTAGTCAGTCTACAGTTTTAGTGGTTCTTTCTCCCCTGTCTTCTGTATTTTCTCTCTGTCTTGCATGGTCACAATTTCTAATCGTTCTCCATGAGAAAAATATAAGCATGAGGGCAGTGCCGTGAAGGTATTTTTGCTTTCAAGGTATCTTTGTACATACTAACGGGGGACATACTGAGTAGTTGTTTAAGTATACATGTCAGTATAATGCGTGCACACACACGCGTGACAACTGCCAGCCCTGCACAGGATTTTTCTGGTAAACACTAGAGCTTAAATGAAGACAACCACCTTCTGTTTTCTCAGATTGCAAGCAGCACAGCAAGAGGATGGAAGTAGGTGTTCCCCTGTCCTGCAAAAAGTGGGAACATGTAAACAAGTCTGTGCTGCTATATGACAGGGCCCGCTGTTGTCTGTGGGTAGACAGTAAGAGCAAAACCATACCTGTTTGTTTGAGTAGCTGCAGCAGTGCTTAAATACAGCCATGAAAACATCCTTTATCTTTTTGGACCGCAAAGACTATTGCAAAAACCTTCCTATTATGTGACACCAGATCTTGCTCTCAGTCTGTGCTCTTCACTGTGATCGTGAGGAATTAGTGGGACCACTGCAGGAGCCACAGCTGCAGGCCAGTACTGTGGACTGATTTTTCATACTCTGGGAACTCGTCTGCACCTGAAGTTCAGCCACCGGGATGGCTGTCCTGATGCAAAGTCTTCAGCAGACACAGCTTTCAGTACAGCTACACAAGTTATTCAGTGCTGGTGTGGACCACGGTCACCTGAGAGAGTTGCACTGGCACAGTTACACCAGTGGCAGATGCACCTCCAGGCAAGAGGTGGGTTACAGGCACGAGTGACCTCCATTCGTGGAGCTGCCAGCTTTCAAAAACCAGGTTTTGTGCTGGCTGGGACATCTGCAGCATGTGCTCCCTGCACATTGCACATTAATGCCCCATCAGACAGCATTAGCCTCTTTTATCTTAACAAATGTAGATGTCTATGGTTATGGTGAAGCAATCATGTGGCAAAGCCTGTGTTGTGTCCCCCCTCCCGCTCCCCGCCGATTCTGCGATCCCCGAAGAACCGTACCCCCGTCTCAGCCTTCCAGGCGCTGGGTGCCCTGCTTTCTGGGGCCGCGGCTGCTCTCACATAACTCTGCGTAGGCATCTTTATCTGGCACAGTGTGCTTTGAAGCTCGTTTTACATTAACTTGCACCACGCACCCTCAATCAGCAGCGCGCAAGACAAAGAAACATATGGGCCTTTATTGTTGCCATTACTGTAATGATGATTAGCCAGGGAAAAAGGGAAGATAGTTAAGAGTGAAATCTAAATGACAAGATTCTTATATTAACATGACATTCTAATCAAGTAATCTGGTTTAACTAATTACATTATGATTACTCAGAAGGTATTCATTTTAAGATCCAGAAATCTAAATTTATGTAAGGCCAAAGCCCTGTAGCATCTGTGTTATTACTGCAATGCATATAGAATCACAGAATCATACGTCATTGTCTGAGCCAGATATGGGAAGGCTTTTTCTAGAACATTTGCTTTGCAGTGAAAGTAGATTTCTTTACCTTATATAAATAAATTAATCCCTTCTTCTAAATTAAGAATTTTCCATTCTTCTTTTGAGATTTTAAAGACAGGTGCTTTCAAATCTCTATGGTAAATTTCTCTAATTTCTTCTGTGTTAAAAAGAAGGCAGGAAAAACTTCTATATAAATGTGCAACAATTAATGACAATCAATATTTTGCCTAATGTACCCATATCTATGTAAATCACAAAGATTAGCTGAGGAATTTTCCTTTGATGCTTAAATGATATGTAACATTGCACAACAGCTGAGTAAATCTAATTTAGTGTTGCTCTACTGGTTTTGAAATACCTATTTACTAGCAGTTTGTCATGCATTGCTAATGACAGTCATAGTAAATTTAGACTGTTTTGTTCCGTTACTATCTCATCTAATTAGTTTAAGCATGCGGCAAAGAACAGAACCCGCAGTTAGTAGTAGACTCAAAATGCAGTTCTGGGTTCACAGCCGCATAATTAATTTCATTTATTGCTGCAAAAATGCATGTATGGTTCATCTGCCTTTACCAGTTGATGTTAGAGGGATTGTCTGAAAAGTGGTTTCCCTTTAATTTTGCTCTGCTTCATCGAAACCTTGTTATCAAGCGTGTCCAGCCAGCTTGATCTGCTGAGAGCTTCAGGGCAGCCCTCAAGAAGTGTTTGGTATGATGTAAGGTCAGACCATAGGTTTAGGGGTCCTGAGAAGCTCACATGAACCTTTTCCCTCGCTTACATGCAGAGACTCTTCCCCAGCCACTGTCCTTCGGACTGCGATCCTCTGTAGTGGCTGCCTCCAGGAATACCTGCGTCTATTTGACTCTTTAGTCTCCAGTTCTTTGCTGGCCTTTTTCACTTCTCTCAGGCTCTGCCGTTTTTCCCTGTAGCTGTCTATTTACTTTTGTATTGCCCATTGGACACAATTTACATATAAAATGTTAGACAAAATAAGACCATATTGCATGGAGTTTGGGCTTACTCTGCATCCACAGCTGGTAGTAATAGAAAAACTGAAACATTATCAAGTTGATTGTGATACTGCTTGAATAAAGAGCTGTGATTTCATATAGAGTCTCAATTTTTTTTTTTTTTTTAATAGAAAGCTCTAACATGTCTTTCTGTGCAATTTCATTAAAAAAGCACATGCTTCAGTTTTGTTTGGCAGGAAACAATGGGCACTAACAGCCCAGTGACCAGCATTTGGCGAGTACCCTGTCCAGAACACATATTTGCTGGGTAAACAAGCTATATGGAGTTAGGAAACTGCTGATTTGATGGTGCAAAGACTGTGAATATCTTCTCATGTAGAAAGCATGTGGTGCCTTTCTCATAAACCCTACAGGTAGAGTATGTGTCATTCTTTAATGCTGCTATGGGGAAAATTGCAAAATGGAAAAAATACTAATAAGCTTTTCCAGACGGCAGTATAAAAACATTATTGCTTCTGCTACTATGTCTGCTATTTATTATATCTCCTGTTACCCAAGCATGGCTTGACTCTATCATAAGTTTCCCTCAGTTAAGTTCTCTTGGAAATGCCTAGGACAGAAATATGGAGAAGGTCTTCTGCTGAAGGCAGCTTAAGAGTATACTTAATTTTCATAATGTTATATTAAAATGCTAGGGTTTTTTGAGGCAGTTTATCTGGTTCTGAGATTCACAGCTGATTTTTTTTAGCTTGATTCTAATTCCTGTATTTGCTGTTCCTCCAGTTTTGACATCAACTCTATAGAAGGGAAGGGAAGGCCACAAAACATCGAGACATGGAGACACTTTTAAAGTCGTGGTTTAGCTGAACTGTTAGGCTCATGTCTTTTGTTGGTGTGACAACAGGTGATGCCGTTACGCATGCTGTAAGCCAGCAGTGCTTAAATACTCTGGAGGACAGTTTCTCAGTACTCAGCTGGGGGCAAGTCAGGGACTGTAAGGGAAAAGGCACTTTCCCTGGGAATTCACATTGAAAACCATTGTAGAAGAAGGACTGATGCCCAGGCAGTGCCCAGTGAGAGGTTCAGGAGGAAGCTGGATCCAGACTGCAGGAGGAATCACCCCCATCTCCAGAAGCCTGCAGCCTCCTGCCAGCTTTCCCGGTAGCCCCTCAGCCACACCTTCGCTAGTTCCTGGAAGTATATTCGCTACGTGATGTGCCCTGCTGCATGGTAGGTCCACATGCACGTCCATGTTAAGGGCTGTGGACATACTACAACTGTAAATAGTGGCCTAACCGTGCTAATGATTGCTCCCATAACAAGACACTGACCAAGACCAGTACTATCCAGAAAAGGGGCGTCAGTATTCTGGAAACTATATGAATCAAATTAATTGTTGCGGAAAGTCAGTGAGACCCTATAGAGACATTTTGGATTCACATCATGGAATTAAGCTTGAATTGTTGTTTTTTTCTAGACCCTTTTTATCACTGGGAGAAGGATTTGCTTGACAGGTATTGGAATGGGAACAGCTAAAAAAGCGCTAAAATATACGGTAACTGGGTACCGTTTCAGAAGTCAAGGTTAAAATCAGAGTTACCATTTTGCCATGCAAGAGACTTATAAGGTGAATTGTCTCAGAGATTCTGTTGTAGGTACAATTTTCTGTTGTGGACTCTTCTGCTAAGTGGACTCTTCCTCCAGAAGAAAGTGTTGTGAAGGCTCTGAGGAGTCAAAGCCTAGTGCCGTGTAGCTCCTTAGGAGGGATGAAGTTCTTGCTCACCCTGCATGGAATGAACCAAAGCATGCTGGCTGAAATGAATCGGATCTCTAAGGAAGGATTTCTGACCAGCAAAAAGGCATTTGCCTGTAGGTGTTAAAGTCCTGTAATCTGCGAGATCAATGGTTGAAGACTGCAAAGAGAGTCCACCTGTTTTGGTGTATCTCTGTTACACATGAGTAGAAATGATATCCTGAGCAAGGTTTGTATATTTTTCTCCCCTCTGGTATGAGTGAACACATGTCATTACAAAAACTGCCTGGAATTCTTTTCCCCAGATTTATGGGAATGTGCTTTTCCCAAGGATGTGCTGATGTTATATGTGTTTTGGCATTAACAATTTTGAATTGAGTCATTACTGACGCTGAGAGCTGGCTCATTCTGCATGTTGCTGGCTTGCTTGCTCTTAAAATTAATGGATTGCTGTGTTGGATTTTGAGAGAGCTTCTGGGAGAACAGCTTCTGGGAAATCTAGTCCAGAGTAGATGAATGTCTATCATTGCTAACAACCCCCTTCCCTTAGTGGCTTGAAATCTGTGGGCTCCCAGGCCAGTCAGTTGCCTCCTATTGTCTCCTGCTTGCAGCAGTCCCATAATCCCCCGAGATAGCAATCAGATGGTGTAGTAATGATGTGTCTAATACAGAAGAGGTAGATATTGCTATCTAGCATTCTATTAATTAAAGAGTTAACGGTGAAAGGGGGAGAAGGAAACTAAACTGCAAACGATGTGTGGCATTTGTGTCCATTCACATGAAGGAAGCTGGAAGCAAGTGATGACCCAACACTGGGCAGTCTGAATTAGTCCTACTTCAGCTGAAACAGTAAAAAGCTCTAAAAAGACATTGTTAAAGTTGAAGACAAAAATGCCCGCCTTCATCTTAATTCTCAGCAGAAATGGCTGAGTTAGAGAGGGAGCTAAGTGAGGCTGGCTATGTCTGTGAAGTCCAGGCAATTTTTCTTCTCACCCCCCAGAGATGCAGGTTACAAACTGCTTTGGGCGGGGACCCTGGTAATGTTGGGTGGACTCTTTGCTATTTTCTTGGTTTGTTTGCTTAGAAAAATTAAGCCTGTTTAAATAACTTTTCTTTCCCACATTATGCAGCCTGTCTGACTAAAATGCCAAAGGACTTTCTCTTAACCTGCAGGTGAACTGTCATAAAAACCTAGCACTTTAGAGAAGCAAAAAAAAAAGCGACCTTGAGAGTCTGTTAGCTCATCTTTCCTCCTTCAGCCAGGATTGATTTTTGTCTATATAATTCATGATTCCTAATAAGCCAACATTTTCTTAAAAGCTCTGATTGTAGAGACCCCACAGTCGTCTCAGCTGTCCTCTTCCAGTGCCTCACTGTGCCCATCAGTATGAAGTTTCTTCCAGCCTGTTCTTTTCTGGATTCCCAGTGAACTGTTTCTTCACGTACAGGGCCCAAACCTGTACATGGTGCTCCAACCAAAATCACCAAAACTCTTGATAGATTGCAATTTACAGTTCTTGTGACTTGCAAGATACACCCTTACTTAGACTTGCTAGTAGGATTTTTATCTTTTCTATAGTAACGTGATTTTTTTCACTCAACTGCTCCTTGACCTCAGATGATGGTGCCATCCACCTCCCTGTTTCTCTTCCTGTATTTATGCTGTTGTTTATTCTCGGTAGAGTATAGCACACTGAACTTGAGCTGCAGCCTCATTTTTTCCAGCTTTTCACTGACATTTTGAATCCTAATCCTGTTGTCTGACCCATCTGCAGTCCCTCCTAGTTCTGCATGATCCTGCAGATTTAACAGGCACATTCTCTCCTGGATATCCCAATTGTTACCAAAATGCCAAACAGAACCAAGTAACTGAAACAGCCATGCAGAAAATCACTTCAAATGTTCTCAGTGTCAAGAAAGAAACGTTCATAGCTGCACCCTGGGAATCTTTATGCAACAACATTCATAGAGATCACGTTCTCTCGGTTACTTATGGGAATGTCATGAGAGACTGCAAAAGGCTTTCTGGAAGTCAAGATAGAAGGATACCAGTTATTTCTTCCTTATCCACAATGCCCGTTACACTGTTGCAGGAGGAAGTTAAAAGAATATAATTATAATGCTCCTCAAATTGTTTTTGACTTGTTCTGGTGTGTGAAGCTTAATATAATATTTGAAGCAGCTCAGTAAGAAGGTGAAAGTGTTTTTGCAGAAATCAGCAACAACAGGTTTCAAGAAAAAAAGAAAAAAATGGACAATTTGTTGTTGATTATTCTCTCTTAAAATCTTTTCTTAAAATCCTGCATGATATGCAGTGAAAACTGTGGCATTACCAATTGCTTGAGTTAATTTTTCTGTGGCCTTGAATGGTTGAGTTGAGGACAACCTTCACTTTGACTGTGGACACCAGGCACGGCAAGCTGACTCACTGGCAGAAGTGGTATGATGATGCTTGCAGAACTGGTGGTTGCCTCTAATGGAGGAAGGCAGACTGTCTTCCTCCAAAATACAGCATCAGAGGCCTTTCCTCTTCAGCTCAGGTATGTACCTCCCCTCAGCCTGTCTTTACATGGATAGGTCCAGCAGTGTTTTTTTTTTCCCAGAAGATCTGGGGGTTTTTTTGAGGATGTGGTCCTGCTTTTAGAAATCCTCCTGCCTTTCTGATGAATGTCTTCTGCGCTCTTGTATAGCATAGCACTGTCCTTGGATTCAGGCAGCTACCACGGCAGAAGAGTGGAGGAGAGGACAATGCATTGATATTTTTCTGGGCCAGATCAAGGTATTTAAATAAGGTTTCAGCTTTTGCTTTACCATGTACATGTGAGAAGTTCCTTCAGTGGGCATTGCTTGGGGGTCAGTTGCTCATGTGCTCTCTTTGAGCGTGGTAGGCCTTCCAGGAGTGCTTTGCTCTGCCAGTTTTCCATGAAACTAGAGCCCCCATCTTGTTCTCTCCGTTAGTAAAAAGTTTCCGCTAGTAAGAAAGGGAGACACCCTTGTTCTTATTTTCCCTGCCCTTTCCATGCAGTGGCAGTCAAACCTATGCATCTGTTAAGAGGCAGTCCTAGCACATGCATCGCGTTCTCAAGATGGCAAAGCCACCACCAGGAAGAACTTGCCCACAGCTGTGTTCCCAGATAGCCTGGAGTGCTGGTGAAAAAGACATCCAGGCTGGTACCACAGGGAGTCTCATGAACTTGCTGGAGGAGAAGCCAAGCTTCCTTCATGGTACAAAACTACTGTTCCCTTGTGTGACTCAGATAACTCTCTCTTGGAAAAGGCTGGCGTACTTAGACAATGCGGGTGACAGTCCTGCCCTCTGTGCAAGAATTTGTTATTTGGGAAAAGGGAATTGGGGATTTTTTCTAGCCATTTGAAAATGCCAGTTCTTCAAACTCTTTGAGCTCCTGTGTCTCACTTTCTTGGAAATGACTTTGTATTTCTTAATAAATAGGATACTGAATTTTAAGATGTTGGTTATGAGGTCTCACATGGGATTAAGAGTGTCTTATGTTTTTACAGAAACCCTTAAATCAAAATTTATGGTTGAACAGCCGAAACCTGTGGCAGCCTAATGTGTTTTGTTTCCCTTTTTTCTAGTCTCAGTCTAGATTCAGTGTGATCCCATACATTCATCATATTTCTAGGTTTTCATAAAAGATATAGTTAATTTCCATGTTTTTTTGGGAATGTAATGTCCAGTGTTTGAAAAGACTGCACATTTATATGCTTTCTTTGCATTTTAGATTGAAAAGAACATTTCATCCCTCTGTGGGTTAGTGATTTGCTAATACTCAGTTACATTTAGCTGAGTCTATGAAGTGTTCAGCACATGATGGCTCCAACTGGCTAACCCCAGGGGTATTTTCAAAGCTGGGAAGTCTTGAAAGTGGCATCGCAGGTTGAAAATCTTTCTTGAGTTGAAGATTATGAAATCCTTGTGAGGGGAAGGATTTGAATCCAAATAACTCTCTAAGTTTGGCCTGGGATCTAAAAGCCAGCTCTTCCTCTGTGGAAGCAATCTGAGAACATAACAGAAATTAGATCCCCCTTCAACTGATCACAGAAACACTAAAGAGAATATGGAAGAAACACACTGAGCTGCCTGTCCAAACTCTTCTGTGTGTATTTTCATGGAATGCTTCTGTAAATGTCAGTGTAAGTGATGATCCTAAATTTCTACTGCTATAAAAGTTTCCTCCGTCTCTATGAGAATCAGAACTCAGGTGGTCCCTAAGCAGATTAATGACACTGCAATAACATATATACCAAGAGCCTTGTTTGGGTTCCCAATAGCCTTGCAGAGCACTGGGACCTGGAACAGGATTTCCAAAGAAGATGTGAAGGATGTGTGCTTTAGGACCTTTTCTGAGTTATAGATACAAGTTACACAGGCCTTTATAAGAAATTTACTGATCTGGACTCTTCGGAAAATGTTATGGGTAGGGAGAAAGCTTCATATGGGGACAGAGTATAGAGGCAGATGATCAGGTTCTGCATCATGTTGCTATGCGTAATTTCATTTAGCATCAAAGAAGAGGCATTACCTGAAAGATATAATGCATTTTGGCCCCATATTTGTAGCGTTAGGAAAATATTAAGAGGAAATACAAGAATGAGAAACTTGTAAACTAAAGGGCAGCAATGGTTGAACACCTATGCACTAAAAGACTGCTGGCTGATGGAAGAGACTGAGCTGTGGTCCACCCTGCCATGTGGTGTACAGATGTATGAGGCTGTCCCACCACACTTCCCCCAGGGCTGGGGTGGGACGCAAAAACGTCCATGCTTACCCCACTGCACCTTGTCCCACTCTGAGAGCATGGGGGGCCCTATGGAGGATTTCATGGTCCCTGGCCTTATCATCCCCTTGGCAGGCAGGGGCTGGTGATGGTCTTCATGAGGATGGGCTGTTCTAGCTCCTGCACTTCTAAAACTGGAGGCCATGTCTTGCCCAGCGTGTTGGTTTTCTCACTCATCTGCTTCGCACCTTTGTGGCGTAAGTGAAGCTGCAGAATACCCATCACGTTGCGTAATGTGGCCCAAGTTATGGAAACAGAAATCATAGCACAAGGGAAAACGGCAGATGGGTGTGCTTTGGGTAAATGAAGACACATCTATGCTTAAAATGGATTAAATACATTTTCTGTTATCACAGCTATCTTGGCTACTGGAGTAATACAGAATATTGGTTCTGTCTAGTTAGAACAACTTATCTGACTGCTTTTTTGTATTATAAAGTTATCTCATCAGGTGTTAGGTGAAACCAAATGTTAGAGCCCATGCCGTGGTTAAGGATCAGTGCCAGCAAATGGAGAACTAGGGCAAGGAGACAGGTTGGGCATCCCTACAGAAACATGCAAGACCAGCACCTTCTGTGCAGCTTTCTGTGCTTCTGCCTCCCTCCCCAGCTGTGCCACAGGGTCAGTCTGTGCAATGTGGAGCTGCTGGTGGAGAAAGACGGTGTCATGATGCACCAGTGTGATATTAATAGCAGGAAAAGGGAGGTGAGGTCAGGGATGAGGAGGAACACATACAATCATCCTCTTCCGTACCAGTCTGTCTGTTGCCTCGCAGTGGGTGTAAACTGGCACACCGCTGTGAACCTGCCGTTAAACTGGCTGCGTTTGCCCTCTGTGCCTTCGCAAGGCATCAGGAAGTTGCTTATGCTGTTTCTGCCAGTGAGGTGGCATATTTGTTCTGGTAAAAGCTTCTTTAAAAAAAATATGATTAGAATACATAAAACACTTGTACATTTTAATCCCAAAGGAATGAATTTAAAAACAATGTTATTGTGTTAGACCAAGTACTTTGATTAAACTGGTATACTCAGTCCTTCAAAGAGAGTCACTCTGAGTACGGCTTTGTTTGCAGGAAGGCTGGTGTTCTGCCATGGTCTTGGGTACAGGGAGGCTCTGTCACAAGCATAAAGTGATTTATCTGTTTCTATAATCCTTCTTCCTCATCCAGCTGTTGAGGTCATTGCAGGTGGATGACTGCGCTATGGCCCTCAACAGAAAGAAATACTTCTGAGACAGGGTAACCAAAAATAGACAAAAGGAGAGAATAGTAGAAAATATAAGTAATTATAGGGAATAACACATGATGCAACTTTTTATCCAGGTTTAATTTCCCATTGACATTAAATCAGCTATTTCTTTTGCTTCCTGCCATATCTATTTTTTTTTGAAGCAGGCAAAATGTTCAGAAGTAGTTGAAATGAAGAAGTTTGGAAAGCTCAAAAACTGGAAAACAAGCTTGCTTTCCCATGTCCACGTGACTGCTTAGAAAGTAGAGGCAGCTGGACAGAGTTTGTGAAACACAGAAACAAAGAAAGTAAGGCTCGCTTTTGGAGGAGTAGAAAACAGTTTCCCCCGTGGACTTCAGAGTTGCGAACACCAAGCGTGTTTCTTTTTGATGTGGTTCACTGCACCTTCTTTCAGTGTGCTCCATGAACTGGTCAAGAATTGGCAAGTGATAAAATGTTACTCAGCGGCTTATCAGAGCCACTGCCAAAATGTGTGACTGTTAGTGCAAGGCAACCCCTGAGATAATTAACTAAGTGGCTGTCTGTGCTGCTTGGGGAGGGCTTGAGCATTTCTTCCTCATCAACTTTGACTTTTCACAATAAGCTGCCGGCGTCGTCCTTGCTGAGGCCTCGCTCGAGCTGCGACATCCGCAGGATGATCTCTGCCTTTTTCCAGACGCTTTATTAGAATTATCTGGGACAAGGAAACCGCCTGAGCACTGGCTGTCACTGCTGCTGCCCTGCCAGCCTCACTAGATGCTGATCTGTACCATGGCAACAGTAATGCTCTCTCTATTGCTTTCAACCCTTTCATATTCTTGCTGTGCTTTCTTTTGATTTTCTGACACATGCTGTCACTTAGTAATAATAAAGCTGTCAATGGTATCAACAACTGATCTTTTAATATGGGATCAAGAAGTCTGGCAATAGCAAAGGGGATGCCAGATTTCTAGTGGCAGGTTAATTTATTCGAAGTACTCTGAAAATTATTTCCGTTTCTATTATATGCAGATGACGCCCAGCAAAGCCAGTGCCGGCTAGATGGGATACAGGCTGCAGAAGGATTCAGCATGCAGGAATTCTGTGAAGTAAATGATTTAGCTACAAGCCAAGCTAATAGCTAAAAGCTGCTTGCTAAATATCCTGAGGCAGAGCCTGTAGGAATAAGTTGGAATTACTATTTATTTGAATAGGCTATGAATCAAATTTTCAGTTCCCGATTTGTATTCCTAGGTGGTCTCGGCAAATAGATAAGCTGTTTCAGAAGAGCTCGGCTCAGCAGCAGGCTTTCCTGGGAAGACTCATTTCCAGAGGATCCGGGGTGACGCTTTGTGCTGAAGCATACAACGCTGCGTGTTTTAAAGAATATTTTTCAGATCTGGGTTGGATGGCAATTGGAACTCCAAGGTAATTTATTGAGGTGCAGAGTGAGAAACCAGTTTTTACATGGACTCTCCAAGGACTTAAAAAATGGTCCTATGCTCTAGTACAAGCAGATCTGTTGGTAAACATTCCACAGGAAACAGTTCACTGGAGAGAATTACTTTGCTTCAGTACGTTAGAATTGTAGCTCTACACTTTTTTTTTTTAAGTTAACAGTGACTTTAGGTCTATCTTTTGTGCTCAGCAGACACACACGGTACCTAGTTTACAGAGCGGAGGGTAGATCCTCACTTTTCAAATGGAAGGCATCTTTAAGAGGCCTTAAAATTAGATATCTCCAAAATGAGGCATTCAAATCCACTAGTCACTTAAACTATATAGAAAAGCACGCTTATAAGATGCCACACAATTTGAAAACATTTTATATATCATTGGAAGATTAACAGGGGATTTTTCCTGAGACTGGATTGCAATCACTAGAAATAAAAAGTAGTTATCTGTAATTTGATATTTTAACATCCATTTGGTGAGTTTTCTTTGTCACCAAGGAGGGCAGATGCAGTGGACTGCAGCGGCTTTCCGCAGAAGTGAAAGGTGAAACTCAGATTACATTTTTAAATATAGTAAATTTTGTTTATTTCTGTAAAATTTTTTGGAGCCAAGCGGGTACAAGGACAAGAATAATATGGAAAATCAGGCCATCTACAATCAAATTAATTGGATGAATTAAAAAAATATGCTTAGAATCTTTATGCTTCAATGCATAGGCCAGTCACAGGCCGTAGGAAGACTATTTCATCATTCCATTTCCTCTGAAGCATCAGGTAATTAATTAAATTGGACTGATTTGTTCCACTGCGTTGATCTCTATGTTCCTGTGACAGATAAAGATTGTACATAGCAAATCACACATTTAAAAATCAGCTTGACCATTTAAAAATTTTAGTCTCTTCTACCCTCTTGTGACTCTCTGAACATAATTTTAAACAATGCCAGGCACTTCCCAGGATTTTCTCTGTGACCCAGCCCTTCCAAGGTACATTTCAGTGTCTTGACTAAGGTCAGCCACAGGATGTGCCGTGTCTCAGGAGCGCGGCTGGAAATCAGGGATTGCAGCGGCACTGGTGAATCTGGCTTCTGCTGTGCTCATCCTGACCTTCCTGTGTGCTGTACCCTAACAAGGCAGAACGGCTGCTTGTTTCTGATTCCTCTCGGTGCCTTTTGACATTCAGAGGACCGTGGGTAGGGTAAGCAGTGTCAGGGCTCAGGCTGTGCTGTCTGACCCGGTACGTTTTTCAGCACGCTTTTCCCATCTACCCACCATACTGCTACGCATGTCCTAACTCTTATCCTACCAAATCCCGGCTGACGTCTTTTTGCATGCCTGCTGGCAGGGACATGGTTATTTTTGTTCTGTTTACAACAGTGAACAATTCTGCCTTTGATTATGTTGTTTTTTGAGGTTATTCACAATTAGTTTCTCTTTTAACTTCAGGTATTCCTTGGACTGAAAGCTGAGTTAAATCATTAGTATGAGGAGAAGATGAAGATCCACCTATCCTTGTACCCTCCTCTACCAGAGGAAATGCTCCAGCTGGTAATGCACCTTCTCCTGGAGGCCTGACATCAGTTTACTTCTCTGAGCATAGAAGTTCAGTTTGAGAGTACTGAATTGCTCCTGGTCTGACAAACCATTTATTTCACAGATCCTTTAACTTCTGACGGGTGGTATTGCAAGCTGACAGCTTCTTCTCTGCACCCTTTCTGATTCTCTTGTCAAAAACTCACTATGTGCAATCAATGGGACCATATCAATGTTTTTTTCCATGAAGAAGATAGTTACAGAGGAATTAAAAAAAAAACAAACCACCAAAAGGTCAGCTTTTCAAAGGTGATTGACAAGTATATAATCTAAGTCTTCCTAAAAGGTGCATGAAGGTCTAGGACCTCTAAAGGTCTAGAACTTTGGCATTTGACTGATCCTTCTGAAAACAGTGTGTATCACAACCATAAGGGAACATGACCTGACAGGTCTTTTGCAACTAGCAATATTTTTTGCTTTGTGGTTAGCCATATTTTTGTTTTAAGAACTGATGGATGGCAGTGCCTGAGGAAGAACAAGTCCTCTGAACAAACGTGAAAATCTCTGAAGTCCCACAGTCAAATAGTCATGGAAGGCAATAATATTGGCCAGTTAAATGAAGTGTGAAATGCTTTTAATTGTTAGATATTGCAAACTTAACACCAGTACTGTGCTGTTCAAAGCACACGTGTTAAAATCTACTAAATTCAGCAGTAACTCCCAAAGCCATAGTATGACAGACAGGAATTGATCATGAAGTTGTGGTGACATGTTTGGGTTCTCCTGATGATATCCAGAGACTAGGACAAGACAAGCCTTTCAGAGGAGATGGAGAGGAGCAGACAGAGGTGGGGCTTCTGGGAATTCATATTTAATTTGTTTCTTCAAGATCAGGCTTCCATGCCACATATGAGCAAAGTGCTATTAAAAAAAAGTAAACTCTAATTACAGCAACTTATTAAACTTTAATGAAAAATTATGCTTCATTTAACTGCTCCTGTGAAGTTTGTACTGCATTCATTCAAGGTAATTTTCCTATCGTCTCCTTGATCTGCGAAAAGATCGCTCCCAAATTGCAAGATAGTTAATCTGAAAGAGAAGCGATCAAAGCATTCCTTTTAATTGCTTTAAATGAACATAAGAAAACAATGAAGTCTGTTCCACCTCTTCCTTCTTCTTTTAATTTCTCATTTTAAGGATTTTTGTACACTGTTTTCCAGCTGATACGTGCCTGCAAATCCAGTTTATAATTGTATTAATTGCTGGCAATCGTTATGAGGAGAATACACCTCTGTATTGCACACGCATTGTTGGATTCATCTCAGCTATTATCTAGCCATCTGAACAGTATGATCTGGTTTAAGCTAGTCATCAAAGCTTTCTCATTCTCTTCTGGAGAGAGGGGAGCACCTCCAAGGAGCAAATCATCCCGTTGTAAGACAGATCTTTGATTTTACCTATTCTCATTTTTTTCTTTAGTTTTCCACAAAAGGTAATGGCACCTCAGCAGATGTGCCAGGTGGGTTGAGTCAGGAGAGCTCCCACTTTAAAATGCAGGAGGCTGTGGACCTCAGAGTCTGCCTTTGGAAGAGGACAGATGAACTGTTGGGAACATAAACAGATTTCTATCTGGTTTCCATTGGAACAGAACTGAAATCCAGCCATCTTTGGGGATGTTTTTGTTTCAACAGACTGACAAAATCTGAAGAAAATTGTTCCACCAGGGCTTTTTTTATGTGTAGCTTTAAAGACATGAATGGACTGGAATTTGGGAGATTTAGATTCAGTTTCCAGCTTTGTGGCTGTAAGACTGGATGAGTAACGTCGCCTCTGTGTTTTGTTAATCCTTCTTTATCTATGTTGTCCTCTCTTGGTGATCTCCTCCACTGTGCTTACATGACGTACCATCACAGTAAAACCCGTAAAAATATGCATTTATTAATCCAGTCTGCTGCTACATTGTATCACTTGTTGTGCAGGCTGATAAATACTTCTCCATTTCACACTTAATCAAGTATTCATTTAAAATGAACTTCAGTGTAATTCAATGCATTATTTCTTCATTAAAGAAAAACTATCCTTTTTATCCTATCACCATTGCTGTTGTCTGAATTGTTAGACTAAACTGGCTTTTCCTACAGTAACATGTGCATTTGCGTGAGCAACATTACAATACCTAGTGGTCATTATGCATCCTCTATAGATTGAAAATGTAGCCAAACCCTAAAGCACAGTAGGTGCCAGTGAGGTAAGCGCAACTGTATCTATCTGTTAGCAGTAGTCAAAGAATTAACCTGGTGGCCAGCGGGCTGGAAAGCAGGTTGACAGAGAACCTGACTGGACATGGACCTGAGCAACCTGCTGTAGGTGACCCTGCTTTGAGCAGGGGCTTGGACTAGGTGATCTACAGAGGCACCTTCCAACCTCAGCTATTCTGTGATGATTATCAGGATCTCATTCGCTATAAATAAAGTAGAAAAATGGTATATAAGCATTATTATATGGTTATTGTGATCACCTCTGGGTGTTTTACCTAAACCTAGGCGTAAGAATCCTAAAGTATCGCCCACCTTGGTTTTAGTTCAGCAATGGCCATAACAGAATACTTTTCAGAAATGGAATACAGTTTTTGTCTGGAGGTTTTTCTCCAGGGTAAGGCTCAATAACAACCTCAAATGGACAGGCAGAAGAAATGAAACCTAATTATTTATTTGTAGTTAATATTGTCTGCTCCCATCGAGCCTGTGAAGCAAATAAAAGCCCAATTAGAGATGTAATTCCCCTACTGCAGGAGAAGCCATTAAACATAACATCTAACTGTAAGAAACAATTCTAGTGCCTTGGAGATAATAATTATTATGAATTCTTTTTCTTGTATTTCACTTGCCTTGTACATGATCACTTCACTAAAATTGGCCAATTCTCTCTTCTTACATATGGGCTTCACTGCTTTCTACTTCTACTCCACACTGGAATAATTCCACTACTAATGTGGATTCACTTTTAATACCTCATATACAAGAGGAAAGATTGGCCCCCTTTCTGAACATCAAGCAATACTCATGAAACTGTTATTTCCTTAAACTTCAACAGAGATTTAATTTCTCTCCAGGAGTCAAAAAGCTGTGCTTTGTTCCATATGTGCAGCTCTCACTGCAAGGATGGGGCTTTCAGTCACATAAAATTTAGGCCAAGGTGTATTCTGCCACCAGGAGATGACACGTCTTTTCATTTTCACAGCAACATGTCGCCTGTTGCAAGATGAAATATTTCTGACAGCTTCTTCTCTGCACCCTTCTTTCTCTGCACTTTTTTTGAATGAAGCAAGGATATATCTTGAATTCTGTTCAGCACTGGACTTAGCATTTCTTGTATCCCATTTAGACTTTCAAATAAACTTAAAGAATGAGCAGGGTTTGCACAGCTTTGGGCACAAGGGTAAATTTCATGCAGTCTGACCGTCCTCCAACTTGGCTTTGTGCCTGGATCATTCCTGTGCTCAAGCAGAAGTGATTTCTCTTCATGCCTTTATAAGAATCCTCCCCGTTAATATCATCATCATCGCCTGCCTCGTAGGCGAGGATATGTCCTTTTGATACTGACTTTGTTCACACTCCTTTAATGCTCTGTTTATGTAAACATGCACATATGTATCTGCACTTGTATTTTACAACTTCAAAATTGCAAGACAGACCCATAGTTCTGTTGCAAAGTAAAGGAAGGTAAAACTAATATTGCTAGTAATTGCTGTGGTCTGATCCAACCCATTTCCCCGTGGAAGTGTCTCTGTCCTCTCGGAGAGCCCTGTGGGCAGCAGGGACTCCATGCAGATGCATGAAGCTGTCTGATGCGTCTGCTGCACCTTTGCTTGCTGGAACTAATGGCAATGCAGCAAACCTGGAGGTCAGTGTGGACAGACTATCAGTTACTTAAGCTTGCCTTATTGAAGACAGAACCAAAATTAATTTTGATATCAATGGTTCCTCCCTTATCTCTGTGTTTCTGCCTTTGGACCCACGTGGGCGGTTTGGATTTACCCAGGCCAATGCTCCGACATCCACAATATATAAATTAAAACCAGATGGGGCCATCCTCTAGTCTGACCTTCTCATACCACAAGTCACAGGATTTTGCTGACTTCATGTATGTCTGATCCAGAGCACCATTTTTGGAAAAGTGATCAATCCCAATTTTCAAATATGTGTAAAGGAGGACTCCACTATAACCCCCAGGGAGCCATTCCTATGGTTAATTGCTCGTGCATTTAACTTCACCTTCCACCTATTGGTTCCTCATTACACGTGTTTTTTCAGCATAATGAAAAAAGTAGAAGGAACTGTCAAAGAACTCCATTATGACATTTCTGGAAGTATTGAAAATGATGATGAAATCTATCTAAAATGTCCTTCTTGGTAAATTGGGAGATTATGCTTTTATCAGTTTGGCAGCTTTTAGTCCACATAATACATGCCATGTTGATATTGTGTGGTTATATTTTGTTTAAAATGTCATGCAGTCTTAAGTCAACTTGCTTACCTAAGACGGCTGTTATTACATCAACAACAGTCTTTTTATCATTCAAACACATAATCCCGTGAAAAAAATTTCATTCAGCTGTTTCACCGAATCTGCTTTCTATAAATCCACGTTGATATTAAAAGATTGCATTAACTGCTGTCGTTCTATATTAACGAAGTATATGTCACACGCATTCTTTTTGTTCTGGGGATCAATGTCAAGCTAACAAGCTTGTAAGTGCACAGGTCATGCTAGCACAACACTGTTTCTCTGAATGTCAAGATCTTTTAAAACACCCTAGGCCTTTTAATGTCCACATTTCTTAAGGATTGAATCAAAAACCTCAGCATGAATGATCCAGAAAACTCCTGGGATGGCTCCTTCAAACTCTCGTGCATAGAGTTTATTTAGGCAGGTATGCTTAAATAAATGCTCAACTTTAATAGCTGCTGATTGTCATTGTCTCTTGTTGCTCTTGAAATAAAAGTATTTTGTCAGCATTTGAGATCAATGCATTTTTTTTCCCCAGTGAAGAATGGAAACATTTATTGAATACTTTTGCCTACTTTTTGTAATTGCCCAAGACTAACATTTATATATGATACGGGAATTTAATTATTTTTAAAGTTTGTGTTATACCTGAGATACTTAAAACTCAGCATATTATTCATAAGCTCACATAATTGTCTTTGTGGCTTTGTTTTTGTGATGGGTTGGCCCTGGGTGGACGCCAGGTGCCCACCAAAGCCGCTCTAGCGCTGCCCGCCTCAGCTGGACAGGGGAGAGAAAATGTAACGAAAGGCTCGTGGGTGGACATAAGGACAGGGAGATCACTCAGCAATTACCGTCACGGGCAAAACAGACTCAACTAGGGGAAATTAATTGAATTTATTACTAATCTAATCAGAGTAGGGTAATGAGAAATAAACCCAAATCTTAAAAACACCTTCCTCCCCCCCCCCCCCCCTTCTTCCCAGGCTCAACTTTGATCCTGATTTTCTCTACCTCCTCCCCCCGAGTGGCGCAGGGGGACGGGGAATGGGGGTTGTGGTCAGTTCATCACACATTGTCTCTGCCGCACCTTCCTTCTCAGGGGGAGGACTCCTCACGCTCTTCCCCTGCTCCAGCGTGGGGTCCCTCCCACAGGAGAGAGTTCTCCGTGATCTTCTCCAACATGGGTCCTTCCCACAGGCTGCAGTTCTTCATGAACCGCTCCAGCATGGGTCCCTTCCACAGGGTCACAAGTCCTGCCAGCAAACCTGCTCTCTCCACAGGGCTACTGGTCCTGCTAGGACCCTGCTCCAGTGCGAGCTCTACACAGGGTCACAGCCTCCTTTGGGCATCCATCTGCTCCAGTGTGGGGTCCTCCACAGGCTGCAGGTGGATCTCTGCTCCAACATGGACCTCCATGGGCTGCAGGGGGACAGCCTGCCTCACCCTGATCTTTACCATGGGCTTCAGGGGAATCTCTGCTCCAGCACCTGGAGCACCTCCTCCCTCCTGCTTCATTTGCCTTGGTGTCTACGGAGTTGTGTCTCTCACATATTCTCAGTCCTCTCTCTGGCTGCTGTTTTGCAGCAGGTTTCCTTTCCCTCTTCTTAACTACGTTATCCCAGAGGCGCCACCACCGTCGCTCATGGGCTCGGCATTGGCCAACAATGGGTCTGACTTGGAGCTGGTTGGCATTGGCTCTATCGGGCATGGGGGAAGCTTCTAGCAGCTTCTCACAGAAGCCACCCTTGTAGGCCCCCCCACTACCAAAAGCTTGCCACGCAAACTCAATACAGCTTTCCTGTTTAATTTTCTTAATTTTCTGTTTTTTAATAAGTTATTATTAAAGAACATACAGTGTTATTTGCATTGCTGCCATTATCCCGGCTTTACTTTCTCTTTAAGCCAGGCTGTTTTGCTAATCAGGCAAGCCTTATTCTTCATTAGGGCATTCATGTCTTTCTACTTAAATTCATTCTCATAACCAGTTTAGCACATAACAATCCTTGTGAAACCAGCCCTTTCAAGCTGCTGAGTTTAGTTGTCAAGACATTTGCTGTAAGAACTGTAATCAATGCGCAAGCACTTTTTCTGGAGCAGCCACTCCTATTGGAGCAACCTTTCCTATATTCAGCTTTATTTTCTGTGTCAAGATGAAGCCTCATATAGATTTTTTTTCCACATTTTCCATGAGTTAGGAAAGTGAGATACATATTTTTAGAAACTTTAGGCATCACTTAGTACTGGCAGCATAAAAAATTGAGCATGTCACTCAAATCAAAGGGACTATCAGAACACTTTTATTCCCACTGTATGAATTATAATATTTTTTTAAGGAGGTGCTATGTAGCAGATATCAGCTATTGTCCTCATATATATGCTTTATAGATTACGAATTTCTAATTGAAAAATACTTGCTTCTAAGCCATCACAGCAACAAGAATAGGTAGTGCCATTTTTTGACACAAAGGGTGTAATTTCCTAGAATCATAGAATTGGTTTGGGTTGGAAGGGACCTTAAAGATCATCTAGTTCCAACTCCCTGCCATGGGCAGGGACACCTCCCACCAGACCAGGCTGCTCAAAGCCCCATCCAGCCTGGCCTTGAACACTTCCAGGGATGGGGCATCCACAGCTTCACTGGGCAACCTGTTCCAGTATCTCATCACTCTCACAGTAAAGAATTTCTTCCTGATATCCAATCTAAATCTCCCCTCTTTCAGTTTGAAGCCATTACCCCTCATCCTATCGCCACACTCCCTCATAAAGAGTCCCCCCCATCTCTCCTGTAGGCCCCCTTTGAGTACTGGAAGGCTGCTATAAGGCTCATGAATTGGCTATCCAAAGGTACAGGGCTGTGATTTTACTTCCTGTGTAAAGTTCCCCAGCCTTTCCTTTGCTCAAAGGGCATTTTCTTTTCCTAATTTTTTGTGTGTGGTGCTTTTCAATGTACTGTGTCATTATCTGTAGTGTTCACTCCTCAAAGCACAGAAGGCTAGTGAAAAAGTCCTGCTGTTAATTCTAAAACACAAAGTTACACTTAGTCTTAATATTCCAGCTTCCCATATTGGCTGTTACCAGACAATAAAATCCCGCTTGTTCCTTTCACCTTATTCTGACAAAACGAGCTTTCATCTAACGCCTGGAGTGGTAAATGGGTTATACTTGCCTTCCAAAATCCGCAGGTGGATTCTTTCTAAAGACTTTGATGTCTGTGGAGCAGCACTATGAGATGGCACAGTCTGTTCCTTACAGACTATTTGAGATAATAAATAATTCAGGGAGAGCTCAGGGCTTATAACTGTACCCTCTTTCCAAATCCCATTGAAATCAGTGGGGCTGTTGACTGGAGGTAAGTTTGCTTCCTTTGGCAGGCCGTGGTTGGCACTGAATTGATGAAGTGTCGCCTCTTCTGGAGAAAATTTCTCCATGCTCCCTTACCATGCCTCTAGTCTCCATTTCCAAGCTGGCTTCTCCTGATCTGTACTAGGTTCCTCATGCCCTGCGCTGGAATTGCTGGCTTATTTCCTTTTCCTTCTCTCTGTCTCCTTCTTGCCCTATAATTCGAATTTTCCTGCTGGAGACCTTGCCGCAATGGTCAGTCAGATGCCTGCAGCGTCTCCTGCCTCTCCTTGCCTTCTGCGAGGAGCCTGACCCACAACGGAGCCGGGAGAGTCACGTTGTGTGATGGCGATGCAGAGATGGGGTCGAGGGGGGACAAGAAGGGACTGAAGCGAGTGACACATCCACGCTGTGAGCATGTAACTTATAAAATTGGACCCAGCAGGTAAATGTTGTGCTCAGCAGCTCAGCATACACCCTGAAGAAAAGCGTGGCACTGCGGAGTGCAGGAGGAGCCGAGGAGGGCAAAGCCTTCATCTCTCCGCTTGCTTGTATCTATGAAGTTGTACTGGTGGGGAACGATGGAGCTTGATGTACAGAAATCAGTAATTGGGGTGTTCCTGGGGACAGGCTTTTGTTGGTAAAGAAGTTATCTTTACCTGCTTTCACGGTCATTTTGGCAGCAACCGCTAGTATTGTCTCAAGAAACCCGTGAAGACTGCATGACAAATTTGCTGCCGATGAGTAGTAACTTACTAATGTCTAGTTCTTACAGAATTTTGTTTCTTCTTAGGTTGAACTTGCTTTCCAGAAATGGTCACTTAAATCCATTGACAAAGAAGAGGTCCAAGACATGGGGGAGTGAAGTGGCTTTTGTTGACCCCCCCCCACGCTGTCCCAGAGGAAACCGACATCTCCAACTCAGCCCAGGGTCCCGCTCACGTCAGTCTCCATTACTGCTCATCTTTATTTATCTGGCAATCTTAGCAGACTTTTTTACATTTTCTTGTACATCACCATAAATCCTGGGCTTTTTATTACCTTTCCTTTACTGTTGCCTGTGCGGCTTTGGAGTCCAATTAAAACAGAGTTGAAAGCGACTTCTTGTGGCTTTCTAGATCATTGTCATCACCTCCCTGCCTTCCCAAACAGGGAACCAAAGGAAGTGGCTTTAGATGTCCTATTCTTAGCAGCTATTGAAAAATGTCAGGAACACCACTGAGCTGTCTATAACAGGCTTCTTACGCCAGCCCACACACGTGGAAATGTTCAGCACTGTGATTTCTGTAAGAGTATAGCTGTTTAAGCAAATATCTCAGCTGGTATGAAACTAACCTGGCCTGTGCAAAATGACATTTAGCAAAGGTAATAGCTGCACTGTAACTGTGGTAATGCAGCTGAAAGCCTTCATTTTCCTAGAATTAAGGCCGATGTAGCTGGACAGATAAATTAATAACCTTTCCTCACATAAACAAGGAGCCTATTCTTAATGCAGGTGTATTCGTATTTTACCAGTATTTGGATTTAAAAAAATTGACAATATTTCATAAAAATAACATTAAAGCTCATGCCATTGCCACTGACATAGGCGAGGCATAGTAAGAAAAGCAATTATTTATTTCCTTAATGAATTCACTTTCGGGATAGAGCTCTGCTCTTTTAACTAGTGAATCACAGTTTAAGATAGGAAGCGAAAATAAGGACATTGTAGTTATGTGTAGGGAGGATGTGAGCTGATTTGAGCTTGAAATCAGCCAAACATTGCCTTGCCTTGCCTTGCCGCCTTTGCTATGCTGTGCTGTGCAGGGCTGTGCCATGCTGTGCTGTGCCGTGTTATGCTGTGCCATGCCGTGCTGTGCCATGCCGTGCTGTGCCGTGCTGTGCCGTGTTATGCTGTGCCATGCCGTGCTGTGCCATGCTGTGCTGTGCAGTGCTGTGCCATGCCGTGCTGAGCTGTGCAGGGCTGTGCAGGGCTGTGCCGTGCTATGCTGTGCCGTGCTGTGCTGTGTTATGCTGTGCCATGCCGTGCTGTGCCATGCTGTGCTGTGCAGGGCTGTGCCATGCTGTGCTGTGCCGTGCTGTGCCGTGTTATGCTGTGCCATGCCGTGCTGTGCCATGCTGTGCTGTGCCGTGCTGTGCCGTGTTATGCTGTGCCATGCCGTGCTGTGCCGTGTTATGCTGTGCCATGCCGTGCTGTGCCATGCTGTGCTGTGCCGTGCTGTGCCGTGTTATGCTGTGCCATGCCGTGCTGTGCCGTGTTATGCTGTGCCATGCCGTGCTGTGCCATGCTGTGCTGTGCTGTGCTGTGCTGCGCTGTGCCGTGCTGTGCCGTGCTGTGCCGTGCTAATTTCTCAACAGCACAGCACCTCCTAGGAGTGAATTCTTTGACACGACTAACACGTAATATGCTTTTTCTGTTCCTTCCAGTTGAGGAACGTTTTCAAGGTGGTGGTTTAATTTTGAATGTGTAAGAAGATACATCAATGTGCATGTCTGTGGCTCTTTTTTGGAGGAGACAAGGTCAAAGAAATGTGCTCTGCCCTGGGAAATGAAGAAAAAGAAAATGAACAATCATCCTTCTGAACCAACCTTCTAGTGTGGTGAACGGGACTAGGGAAGTGATCATCCCCCTGTACTCGGCACTGGTGAGGCCCCACCTCGAGTCCTGCGTTCAGTTTTGGGCCCCTCACTACAAGAAGGACATTGAGGTGTTGGAGCGTGTCCAGAGAAGGGCTACAAAGCTGGTGAGGGGTCTGGAGGACAAACCTTATGAGGAACGACTGAGGGAACTGGGGTTTTTTAGCCTGGAGAAGAGGAGGCTGAGGGGAGACCTTCTCACCCTCTACAACTACCTGAAAGGAGGTTGTAGAGAGATGGGGGCTGACCTCTTCTCCCTGGTGACAAGTGATAGGACAAGAGGAAATGGGTTCAAGTTATGTCAGGGGAGGTTTAGATTGGATATTAGGAAACATTTTTTTCACTGAAAGGGTTATTAAACATTGGAATAGGCTGCCCAGGGAGGTGGTGGATTCACCATCCCTGGAGGTGTTTAAAAAAAGGGTAGATGTGGTGCTTAGGGACATGGTTTAGAAGTGGTTTTTGTCAGGGTAGGTTAATGGTTGGACTTGATGATCTTGAAGGTCCCTTCCAACCTCAGCAATTCTATGATTCTATGATTCTATTTCATCATGAAAATACTTTATGTGTACTAAATAACTTTGCTACTTCGGTGGAGGTAAAAAACTGCTGAAAAGAAGTGTTAGTAGAAACCACAAGCACAGAGCAGCAGCTGTGCCATTATTCTCAGTAGAAGTGCTATATTTGCAGTGGATGGTAGGACTGGAGAATTTGGCAGAGGCGTTGTGTCTCTGGAAGAGCATATGTGGGAACATGCTGCAGAGAGCAAAGGGTCAAGCAGCACACTTCAGCTCACTTTAGAGACTTCCCATCTCCAATTACTGCAGCAAGCTCAAACCTTGGAGCTGAAAATGCTGCTCGTGGAGTGCTAGGAATCATTTCCTCTGGAAGGTGAAAGGCAACGTTCAGGTTTGGGAGATTTCTTGAATTAGCTTAAGTAGTTTTGAAGGCTGAAATTTTGAAACTCCGAAAGGCTCGGCAGCAGTTAGATCAAATTTAATCTTCTTGATAGAACTCAGCATCTAATTTTCACTGAGAGGGACAGATAGTAGAAATGGAAATGTTTTGCTGTGATGAATTAATCTGTCAGATTGTCCTCTTGCCTGTACCAGCGTTTTCTAAGTGCTTTTGTCCAACTGTATATTCAGTGCTGCAAGAGAAAGATCTTCCATAAGTTTCTCTGACTTGCTATTCCAGTGTAATGAGCTTTCCAATTAGTTAATACTTGCTAATATTCAGGCTCCATTTTTCTTTCCAAATCCATCTGGTGACAATCGTAGCTTTATGACCTACGGCCCAAGCTTACTGAGGACTTCAGGGCTATTAATAGAGCTGGTCAAAATGCAGAATTCCCGCCTGTGGGGCTTTTTCTCACTGTGGTATTTGTCTTTGGTCTGAGCTTGGAACTGCAGAAATTCTGAATGTACCTTATTCTATGTAACATAAAATAAAATATTAAATTAGTTTTATATTGTTTTGAAACATCTTCTTTTTTGTCTGTAAATCACACGGTTTCCCCTTCATGTTTTAATGAAATGGTGCCATAACCTGAATAAAAAAAAAAAAGGATAAGCACTGTGTAATACCAAGAGGTGCAACTGTTTTCAGTATTGATATCTTGGAGCATTTTCCTCTATGTTGAAAACATCCTAGCACAGGATATGGTGATAAATGAACAAATCTGGTTTCTTCAAAACATTTTTTTTCTGGGAGAAGGCTGTCCCACAAAGTTTTGACCAAAACTTGTCACAACCAGAATTAGGATTCAGATCTCTCCACTAAGCAAAGTTGAACCTGACAGGCCAGAAAAAAAGGTATCCAGGTTTCTTCACCAAAAATTGCAAATTTGAAGATATTTCAGAAGCGCTGTTTCTGCACGTACTTTTCCATCTGTAGCTCTGAATCTGTAGGTAATCATAGCAGAGAATTGAAGCCAGCTCTGGTTCCTCTCTGAGTTACACTGCTGTTAATCAGTAATAGCTTCACCGAAATCAATGCACTTATAAACAGAAGTGATTGGCGAAGGGAAGTCTGGGCCCTTAATGCCAGAAGCTAAGCTGACTTACAAGGGTGCAATTTATCCTGAGCAATGAATTAGCAAAGACGGTAGGCCATGGCTTGGGGTGACAAAGGACGCACAGGTCTGGTATCTCCCTCTAAGAAAGGCTGCTGGGGATGGTGGGGCTGTAGGAGTCGGTCTCAGCTGAAATGAAAATTCTGTTACATTGAATTTCTATAATTTATATATTCTAGAGTATGTATTATATATAAATATATAATTTCCTCTTCTCAGATATCTTGTGTTATATTGAAAGCACGCAGTCCATCCCTTTTTAGTAAATTCCAGTAGGTTAAACAATCTGCTAACATTGTCTCTAGAATGTCTGATTACAATAAAAACCTGTTTGGTCCAGATGGGTGACCACAGGGAGAATCATTTCCAGTTCACCAGCTAACATGTTAGTCAGCGTTTTAAAATCTGTGATGAAATATGGAATGGGCAGAATGAATACCACCTGTGTCACATCTTTGCGTTCTGCTGTCTGAGAGATGCCCCCTGATGACCAGTGTACCAGCTCAGGAGCTACGTAATCTGTCTATGAAGTGAGGGAAACAGCATCAGTGTTCAAGTAGTGATACAGGATCTTTAAAGATTTAAAAATTGCAAAGAAAATTATTAGTATCCGGAGACTTCCTCACTGACCTAATAGTATTCCTGTAGTTATGTTCATATTAAAGGGAGAAGGGAATATTCACAGTCATTCCTGTGAGAAGACAACCAAATCTGCCTCCCACTGCATTCAGTGACATTTTCACCACGGATGTTAGTAAGACCAGGATTGACGCCCATAGTCATTTGTATGGAAAACATCTACCTGTGAGGCCAGATTGACATAGTGTGCAATAAATTCCCTAAGTCCCCTTTTAATTAATGAGGAGTACAACATTCATATGGAGTTAATTGTACGTAACACATTATTTGTATTCCATTAAATTAGACTGAGCCATTTTCATCTGAGAACAGATTCCAAACATCTGCTTCTAGAAAGCATCATTATTGTTTGTTTGTACAGGACTAACCATGTGCCAGCTGCTTTACCAGCAGATAGGAGCCAGGACCTGGCTCCAAAAACTTTGCAAACTAAATAGCCTGCTTGAGGACTAAGGGGGATTAAGGTGAATGAAAGACAGCAGTGCCATTGAGATGAAGAGTTTCCCTTGATCCCATCAGATCTCTGATTTTTGCAGTGTTAGTAAAAAACCTCATTCATTGAATATATACTGCCCCCACACAGGCTGAAGAATGCCAGGAGTATCCTCATTCAAATTTAGCCACTTGAAGGAGGATCCAAGCATGCTTGGTCCTCTAATCACTGGAGAGAGATGGGCACTTCCAGGGGATGATCCATCCTATCCTGAAATAGGGGAGGAAGGATAAGTTCAGGCTCCTTCTCTTGTCTTCTCTCTCCATTAGCATAACGGGATCCTAATGGCCAGCTTAGACTAGAGACCTAGTCTTCATAGAGCTGAAGCTGGAGGAAACAAGTCCTACCTGAAACCTCCCCCTGTGAGTAGCCCTCTTGCTCAGTCCAGCTGCTGCTGTGTGTGCTTGAAATGACTCCACTACTCTGAATCAGAAGCTGGAAGAGATCCCATTGAGGACGACCAGCAGATCCCATGTCTCAGCACAAACCACTGGTACCGTTGAGACTCTGGTTAATGGCTCCGTGCATGCTCCATGTGATGCTACCATGCTCACCCCAACAGCAGAGGGAAGGCCTGGAGAGGGGCTCAATTTGCATCACACTTCCAGCAGTACGGATCTCTGGAGCCTCCTATGTCCCCGTGGGCAGCTGCCTCTGACACATCTAGTGTGTGAGCTTCTCCTCGAGCACGAACGTGCAGTGGAAGTGTGCCTCTGGCACCCACTGGCACCCACGAGGAGGAAGGACAGCTCTCACTTCACTGCGACATATGGCAGAAATTATCACGCGGTGAGAACATTAGAATAAACACACTGGGGACAAAACAGATAGCAAAGAAACATGTGGGAGTACAGCCATACTCCAGTGCGAAAGAGGATTTTGGATGTAACACAAAACAGGCACCCAAATCAAAAACATATGGGATGCATAGCCTGAAATCACAGGTAGCCACCCCTGCAGCAGCTGAGCCTGGAGAAGGCTCTCACCAGAGCCAGGTGGACCTTATTGTTGTGTTATAAACAGGCAATGCGATGTATGGTCCATCTATTTGGACTCAGTTGCTGATGGTGTGCATTTTTGTCAAGTTTGCAGATGACAACAAATTGGGGGACCTGTTGGTTCACTGGCGGGTAGGTGTGTAATTCAGAGGGACCCAGCCAGGCTGCAAGAGTGGGCCAACAGAAACTTAATGAAATTCAGCAAGAGCTAGTGCCAAGTTCTGCCCCATGGATGGAAGAGCCCTGTACAACAACACAGGCTGGCACCAACTGCTTGGGGAGCAGTTCTGTGGGAAAGGCCCTAGGTGTCCTGGTGGGCAGCGAGGAGGACGTGGGCCAGCAGCAAGTCCTGGCAGCGCTGATGGTCGATGGCAGCCTGGGCTGTATGAACAGGGGCAGAAGCAGACATTGAAGGGAGGCATTATTCCCTCCACTCAGTACTGATTAGACCACATCTGCTCACCCAGTACAGGACAGACACCAATAAATCAGCTGGAGTTCAGGGAAGGCTCCTGGGATGGTGGGGCTGGAGCACCTGCCCTGTGAGGAGAGACTGGGAGAGCTGGGCTTGTTCAGCCTGGAGCAGGGATGGTTTGGGGGGAGTGTCTGACCTTACAGAAGCCCCTAGTGCCCATGAGGAGATCATTGAGGAGATGGTGCTGCGTGGAAGGTTGAGTTGCTCTTGGGCACTTGATTAACTGCATCATGAGTTAACCTTTCCATCAGGGCACCTCTCTGCTGAGAGGGCAATTTCCCTCCTATATCCTCACCTTCTATAACCATGCCTGTAGGAAGCCTGAGGAAGGAGATTTGACCTTCAAGTGTTATTGCTGTGCAAGGAACATGCACACTTTTTTTTGTAAAGCATAAAAAGCCAGAGAAGCTTGAAGTTCCTTTTCAGGAACAGCTCGGTAGTATTTTGCTACGTTTGATTCAAATACAAAAGACCATTTTTCTCACGTCTTGGCTGACATATACCTTGGCAGTTTTCTTGGAGTCTGTTGCTAGTACACATGGCAAATATCAAACAAATAATTGTGGGACGGGAGCAGTGGGGGACCAGCATGTCATTTTTTGAAGTACCTTTTTCTGCCAAGGACCAGCGATGCTCCTGTCTGAAGTCAGTGTGATGATGGGGCTAATGGCTGAACTACCTGTATGTTAGTAGCAGAAAGCATTTTTGAGTAGGAGTTCAAAACCAGGCTACAGTTCAGCGTAACATCCAGAGAGAGCCTACAGATCTGGCTGAGAAAAACCTTTAATTCATGGGTCCATTTAACCTTTACTTTCTAACATGAATTCCAGACGTTGTGTTTTTTCTGTAGGTAACACCTGGAAGTGGGCACAGTCCTGGCTCGTGTGAAGAGGGGTCAGCAGTTGTACGTTGCCATTGTCTCATGCAGCAGGACACGTAAGCCAGGCCAGGCATTTCTAATGGAGGAGAGAAAAGCTGCATAGTTTACAGAGAAGAAATTTAGTTCTTTCTGAATTCTTTATCCTGAAAACTTAACATGTAATGGAAATCAATACCGTTACTTTGGCACAAAAAGATGCAAACGAGTAGCTATGACAACTGTTAGGGTGGTAGTGAGTGAAGGCAGTTCTCCCATCATGCTGGATGAGACTGTCTGATTATTTTTGTGTACCCTGTCTCCATCAATTGTATTTTTTTTCTACTAATAGGTTCTAGTATCTTTGGCTTTCTGTTTTGTTTCGTTTTGTTTTCTACAGAGCTCAGCTCAGCTCATAACTAGTGCTCCAAGGCCCTAGGATGAACTGATGGTTACTATTTTTGCTGCTGTAACTTGGAATATTGTCTCATATCTGTACTCATGTTCCGTGCAGATTTGCACAACAAAATCTACTGTTCCTGACTTGTTTTTGTTTTTGTTTTTGTTTTTGTTTTCAAGGAAAAGGGCTTCATTATTTCCCCTGAAATGAAAATTTGCCAAAACTTTCTTTCAGGGACTATTAAGATATTTTATTTCAATAATATCACTTTGATTCATTTTGGTTTGCCTTTAATATTGCCATTCAATGTTAAACACAGTGTAGATTATTTAACATTTTAATGCTTTATACTGTATAACCAATTATTAACTCACTGTTTTATTACAGTAAACAATCAAACTGAGATGCATCAGAACAACTCACTTGGACATAAAAAGTCACAGTGGACACAGTGGAGCATTTGCCTTTGTCTAAACAAAACCTGCAGCCATTTTTCAGTTGAAAGACTTCATGGGAATGGACATACTTCATTGAAATGCCTCACTGTCAGATGCAGCTTTCAACAGAAAACAATCTATGAACAATCAAAAATGTTTTCTGCAACTCCTTATGAAATATTAGAGGACCTGGCTGATATGTACAGTAGCAACCTGGGTTAAAAAGACAGGGGCTGCCCACCATTGAAAGGTGCAGCCTTATGCAAAAGTGAAATAGGCGACCACGTAACTCTCCTAACAGTGATGGGTTTGTCTAATACCATGATGGGAGATGGTCTTCTGAGTTCAGCAGTGAAATGCCGACAAAGCGCTGTGCACAGTGACAAACAATGGGTTCACAATCCTGATCAGTAGTTTCTGGTTTAAATTCCATCTTCTTTGTCCTGCTCTGTCCCAGAGGCAAACTCAAACCCACCCTGGACCGGCACAGGAATTAAATGAGAAGAGATATTTTAAAAGATTCCAGTCTAGACTTAAATAAAATGTAAGGCATCAAGTGGAATAAAGAGTGCTGGAGAAATTGAATTGGACTTCTGCTTGAAGGCAAAATGCATTTGCCAGCTCAGGCTGGGGCTAAGATTTTCTCCCTGTGGTACAGCTTTGCACAGCGGTCCAGCTGCATTATGTGGCATGTTTTTACTTGTCCTGATGCCAGAAGCAAATGGCTGAACCAGATGAACCCCTGGCCTTTTTTGGTAGTGCAATTTCCGTGTTAGCATGTAATTTGAAAAACAATGCATCATGTCTTTATGGCTCCCTAGTAAATAAAATAAGCTGCTCTTCATGATGTACTCCTATATTTTGCCAAAAGGGTTTTTTTTCTCCAAAAGTATAAATTTATAAGTGCTAATAATTCTCTTTGTGAGCATCCCCACTATAACAGATCTATGATTAAGAGGTTGTTAAATTATTTTAATGTTTATTTATGCTTTCTGTCAATCACCTCTGGTCTGCATCTTCAGCCCATTCTTTTTTATGTTCAAGCTAATCCTAGATGACCTAATTTGCACACAGAACTTCAGTTATTATCTCCATTTTGATGACTCACAATAGCGTTTCTGTGGTCACTGAAATTGAATTCTGTACTTTTGTAAATAGTTGTACCCAGTGGGAGTTGTTTGGTGAAATTCTGAATCAGACTGGACTGTAAATTTTATTTCTGGCCTTAAAACCAATGAAGCACCTCATATGTAGCTGGTATTTCATCAGTTATTGCTGAGCTTCCGTCCTCTGTTCAGGTTCTGTATCTGTTACTCTGCTGAATTATTCTGGATTTCCTCTGCCACTCAAATGTAGGCTTAAAATTGAATTACTGTGTTTCTCTCTCAAACCTCTTCACTTCTTATACCCTGTAATGGGGCAACGAGTCAGCCAAAACTTTGAAGTAAATTTGCATAGACATTTTCCATACAGTAAGCACTGCATAGAAAACAACTAGGACTTACCGACTCAAATTTCCCTGTGGAAAGAGACCTGGGAGTCCTGGTGGACAACAGGATGACCATGAGCCAGCAATGTGCCCTTGTGGCCAAGAAGGCCAATGGCATCCTGGGGTGCGTGCATCAAGAAGAGTGTGGCCAGCAGGTCAAAGGAGGTCATCCTGCCCCTCTACTCTGCCTTGGTGAGGCCACACCTGGAGTACTGTGTCCAGTTCTGGGCTCCCTGGTTCACAGAGGACAGGGAACTGCTGGAGAGGGTGCAGCAAAGGGCTACCAAGATGATCAGGGGGCTGGAACACCTCTCTTCTGAAGAAAGGCTGAGGGATTTGTGTCTCTTCAGTCTGGAAAAAAGACCTTATCAACGCTTATAAATACTTAAAGGGTGGGTGTCAGGAGGATGGGGCCAGGCTCTTTTCAGTGGTGCCCAGTGACAGGACAAGAGGTAATGGGCACAAACTTGAGCACAAGAAGTTCCACCTAAACATGAGGAGGAACTTCTTTACTTTGAGGGTGGCAGAGCACTGGAACAGGCTGCCCAGAGAGGTGGTGGAGTCTCCTTCACTGGGGACATTCAAAACCTGCCTGGACGTGTTTCTGTGCAACGTGCTCTGGGTGACCCTGCTGTGGCAGGGGGGTTGGACTAGATGATCTCCAGAGGTCCCTTCCAACCCCTGCCATTCTGTGATTCTGCGATTCTTGTCATTCTGTGAAATGACTGGCTGATCTCCCCTGTGCAGGTTCCCTTTCATTTTCTTCCACTTATGCATTTCTTTCTTTTTTTCAGCGTTTCTCCCTTAACTCTACAAGTTTACCAGACGCTAAAACCCTCACCCTCTCCTCCTCTGTCCACCGACAGCCAGGCTACAGCCAGGCTGTCCACAGCTGCTCTGTTACCTATGGAAAATGGACAGGACTCTGCTTACCTGCTGACTGACAGGAAGATTTCAGAGTAGGATCCGTTGTGTGTCAAGTGCAATAAAATATTATAATGTTGCAATAAAAATTTACAATGATTTAATCATGCTGGATTTAAATTCAGCAGCCTATTCCACCTATTAGTTTTGGCACATTTATGTTCTTGGGACCAGTTCCAGAGCTCTTTGAAAATAACTGAAGATTTTTGATAGGGTATAGGTTATGGTTTAAGTGTTGGCTTTCCAAATGACATTAAGAAGGTGCTAATTGTCAATCTTTTTCTCGTCAGAGTGGAACAGAAGAAGCGTGTCACTATCTTTGTTGGATCAGCCACTTAAAAGTGTGCTCCCTGAAAATGTTTCTACACCACCACTATGAATCCTAGCGGCATTTACTGCGAACTTGCATGATGAACGGTAGGGGTAGTATTTGGATTTTTCTGCTTTCCTTGGTAATTTTGGAACAAAATTCTTCAGCTTTGCATCTACACAACTTTTAGATGCCATAAAATTTTTACAAAACCAACTGATGCTGACACCTTTTTCATTCACCTCTTACAAGTAGAAAGGTTACATTTGCATGGAAGCACATTTGCATTTTCCTATTTACAGAACAAATATAACTATATACAAAGCAGAAATAAAAATGCCTTGTTGATTATTAACCTCTTCCATATGTGATATGTGAGGCTTTAATATATATGGAGTTGCTTTTAATGGGACTTTTACAATTAAAGCTCTGTGGAATGCTTGAAAGACATGAAGGTATATATGTAGTAACATGGGCTGGAGTGTACTTAACAGCAGAGTGCGAGTAAGAAGACACTTGTTTTTCACATTTTTTAAAACATCATTTACCTTTCTGTCTGCAGGATCCTGGATCTGACCCTTATATCACAGCAGTGGAGCTCTAGCAGTTAATTAAACTTGGGTGTCTATTGCTGATTTAGGTGCCATAGGGTATCCAAGAGAGTTGCATGGGGATGGCAGATATTACAGAGAACCTGTGAAAGACTCTTGTCTTCTGGGATAGCCGCTGGAGGTGGGATACTTAAGAGCAGCTCAAGATGCTTTTCTGTAGGCAAGAGTCAAGCCCCTGCTCAATAGTCAGTGGAGTCCAGACAACCATGTAGGTCCCTATCTATTTTATGGTGAGCTGAATCTCTCTCTGGGCTCCTTGACTGACTTGATTATATCTCCCCTGACAACAAAGGGAGCAGAGATACCTAGTGCGCTTGTAGACTTCCAAATTTAGCCATATTAGTCTGTGAGTTGAATCCTACCTGGAAAGTTCAAAACATAGCTGTGCCAGGACTAGCTTATGGAAATGTCCATTTTCAAGTATCATCAGCCAGCACTGGAATGTCTTTCTTCGATGTATGATTTTATCCAGAGCAACAGGTGAAAAATGTACCATGGGTCTCTACTAACTGCTGTCAGTTCCTCATTTGCTCTCAGCTGCGATGTGGCTGCAGCTCTTTGCTCTTTATTCTGGTAATCCACAGGTAATGGATAATGGTTTTTCTTCTCTCTCTCTTCCCCCTGCCCCTCTCTCCAAACATAGAATCATAGAATAATAAAATTTTTGAGGTTGGAGAAGACCTTTAAGATCACTGAGTCCAACCATAAGCCTAACACTGCCAAATCCACCACTAAACCATGGCTCTAAGTGCCACGTCTACATGTCTTTTAAATACCTCCAGTGATGGTGACTCAACCACTTCCCTGGGCAGCCTGGCCCAATGCTTGATAACCCTTTCGGTGAAGAAATTGTTCCTAATATTGAATCTAAACCTCCCCTGGAGCAACTTGTGGCCATATCCTCTTGTCCTATCAATCACCTGTTACTTGGGAGAGGAGATCGACCCCCACGTCTCTACAGCCTCCTTGCAGGTAGTTGTAGAGAGCAATAAGGTCTCCTCTCAGCCTCCTTTTCTCCAGGCTAAACAGCTCCAGTTCCCTCAGCTGATCCTCACAGGACTTGTTCTCCAGACCTCTCACCAGCTATGTTGCTCTTCTCTGGACACACTCTGGCACCTCAATGTCTTTCTAAACACAATACTCGAGGTGGGGCCTCACCAATGCTGAGTTCAGGGGGATGATCACTTCCGTAGTCCTGCTGGCCACACTGTACCTGATACAGGCCAGGATGCTGTTGGCCTTCTTGGCCGCCTGGGCACACTGCTGGCTCATATTCAGCCAGCTGTTGAGCAACATGCCCAGGTCCTTTTCTGCCAGACAGCTCTCCAGCCACTCTTCCCCAAGCCTGTAGCGCTGCATGGGGTTGTTGTGACCCAAGTGCAGGACCTGGCACTTGGTCTTGTTGAACCTCATACCATTGGCCTTGGCCCATCGATCCAGCCTGTCCAGGTCCCTCTGTAGAGCCTTTCTACCCTCAAGTAGATCAAAACTCCCACCCAACTTGGTGTTGACTGCAAACTTATTGAGGGTGCACTCAATCCCCTCATCCAGATCATTGATAAAGATATTAAAGAGAACTGGCCCCAATGCTGAGCCCTGGGGAACACCACTTGTGATAGATCCTTCTCTTCTTTGTCTCTATTATTCTATGATTCTATTCCCTCTCTCTATTACACACATAAATGGATGGTATCTGTTTTAATTTGACACTCTATGTTGATAATTACCAGGTGCTCATATTGATTGGGGCTATTGTTTACCCCCCCTAGTAGAGTGGCATCCAATGTTTTAAAATACCATTGGTCTGGCAGGAGGACATACTGGCTGACAAAGAGCAGGTTTGCTAAAGAAAAGTGCATTGCAACATGTGACAGAGATCTGCGGAGACAATTAATCCACATCCATTTTACTATAAGCTTCTTATTTCAAAATACGCAGTGTTCGGAGGAACATTAGGACAGATGGAGAAGAAAGGCTAGAAAAGCCTGGGGTATTTACTGTAGTGCTGTAGACACAGCCTCCTACCTGGTGATATTGCTGTCGCCCTAAATGTATTTTTCAGCTTAGTGTTTATTAAACAAAAACAGAGGCTCTTTTATTTAGCAGCTCATTCCATGGAGCTTTTTGTTTGCAAGGTCTAAGGATGCTGTTGATGTCCTGGGCAGCGTTTTCTCTGCCTTGCAGGAAATTGCTCTAATGTAAAAGGCTGGGTACAAGCTATTCCAGAGATCGTAATAGCTGTTGTGCTTGCTCACGCAGGCGCAGCACTATCACTGTAATAGTCTTGAAAGCTTCTTAATAGGTAATGCTGACCGAACTCAAGTGTGTTAGATCTCCCTGCATTACCATTACAGAACACTCTGCCATCAAAGAGTTGGCTGCAACAAGTGAGAATGGGATCAAAATACTACGTTCTGTGCATTTATGCTCTGTCAGATATTTTTTTTTGCCTTTATACAAAATAATCCCCCTTGAATGTCATCTAGGCACGTGAATATTGCGGATTTCATGCAGATTTACGAATGCTCGATTCATTTCTATATAACTCAATTTCTTCTCAGCCGCTAATGTGAGGAGGGAATTGTATTTGTGTACATAGACTCTGCTCAGCATATGGTCCACAGCCAGCAGCAGATAACACCTCCCAGCTGTTGTATCCTCCAGGACTGCTCCCACAGATTATTCAGTCTCTTCAGAGTCTGAGCGTATTTCCCATAGAACTCACCCATAAGGGGGTGAAAAAAATGCTGTTTGCAACAGACACAGCAGAGGAGAGCAAGATTAAAAAAAGTCCTCTAATGTAACACACAAGTAGCTGCGTGTCAGTACCCTCTGTTACGCTGGTGTGAATCTGAAGAAACTCTGTTGACCTCAGTAGCATCTATTTTAACCCTACACCTGATTAGGGGTGGCAGGAAGAATTGTGTGTTTGGTGGGGCTGGATTCATCATGGTCCTTAGTCCACTGTGAGCGGCAGGAGCGGGTTACTTTATTCCTCCCCTCCTTGTCCGGTGTAACCCAATTTGGACCTCTGTGAAAGGTGAGAGCATGGGTCAGTTTCCCAGTTTCTACCTCTTTTCCCAGTTCACGATAACAGCTACCAGTAACCAGGATGGTGGTTTCTCTGCTACATGCCTGTAGCAGCTGAAAAACAAAGTGAAGCCACGACACAATTTCTTACGTGTTACTGTGAGTTACTACAGATAAGATTCAGTGGTGACTTGAAATCGTGTTTTCTTCCCCAGTATCTTCTTTCCAAGACCTAGTACATGATACTATGTGTCATTTATAGGCTCAGCAAAACAAGTTTGCCCTTCTTATTTATAATGCTTTTAACGATCACCAGTGGTTGGGTAAATCTGCAGGCGTCCCACGTTCTGCAGCTGCCTATTATGACTAACTCAAGTTTGGTATGGCTCTCACTGGCTTCCTTTGTGCAGTACTTTGTTTAAATTGGAGAGTAATATTACTTCTTATTGGCATAAGTTTACATCTTCAGAACGCCATACGTTGGCTGAGACTAATCTAATTTATTCCTTGCTGACAGGAATATGGGAGGGACTGTCACTTGCTAGTCTCAGTATGAAATGTGATTTCATGCTGACTCTCCCCAAAAATGCAAAGCCAAGCAAGAGTGTTACAGAATGAAGATATTTTAAAGTTGGGAACGTTTTGCAATTTGCTTTTTCAGACTTTGTTTTGTTGTCTTTACAGTCTTAGCACAGCCTTGATGATTTATCATTCTTGTTGGATTTAATCCTCTAGGACCTAACATTTGCAAGCTTGGAGAGCCTGTATGCTTTGGTAATTGTTTTAATAGAAGGAGATTCAGCATGTTGTGACACTGGAGTAGACTTTTTGCGGCTCAATAATTAGGTCAGGCTGGGCTGGAAGTGAAAATTTTAGTTTGAAATCTCCACCCTTACCACCAGAATACATTTGTGTACCTCCTAGACACAGTGACACCCTTCCTAAGAAGGAGGCTTTCTACTTGAGCCCCTCTTGCATGCTCCAGGGCATATTTGATTCTCTTAGATGCCAGTTACTGCATGATTTAAATGGGAAAAGAGGGTTTGAGGAGGTTCTTCAGACCAGAAATAAAATGTAGACACCAGATTACAGAACTGCTGTGTTCTGGAAGCAGGCAATACCGTCTTGTCTGCTACTAGGAAAATCACACTTAGTAAAAAGATTAGTTGCCTGACTGATCTAATGGCCTTCTATGATGGAGTGGCTGCATCAGTGGACAAGAGAAGAGCTATGTATGTCATCTACCTGGACTTCCGTAAGGCCTTTGCTATGGTCCCCCACAGTATTCTTGCTGCTAAATTGGAGAGATATGGGTTTTACAGATGATAGACTGTTAGATGGATAAGGAATTGGCTAGATGGCCGCATCCAAAGAGCTGCAGTCAATGGCTCAATGTCCAAGTGGAAACTAGTAATGAGTGATGTCCCTCAAGGGTCTGTACTGGGACCAGTACTATTTAATATCTTCACCAACTACGTAGACAATGGGACCGAGTGCACCCTCAGCAAGTTGGCAGATGACACCAAGCTGAGTGGTGTAGTTGACAAGCTAGAGGGAAGGGATGCCATGCAGGGGACCTTGACAGGCTTGAGGAGTAGGCCCATGTGAACTTCATGAAGTTGAACAAGGATAAGTGCTCTTTTTCAGTACTTTCTTATCTTTCAGATACCCCAGAGATGCTTTTCTGCCATCTGAAAATCCCATTTAACAGCTGAGAAGAGAATTTCTGTCTACTGAGAAATAAAAGGAGGATGTTTAACACTTATTAACTGGATAGTAAGTAGTCACCTCAAATGTGATGGGGAAAAAGGAAGAGTGCAGCTGGTTTTCCCTTAGTTTTTTGTCAAAAGTTTGATGTTTTAATATATAGGACAAAATAATATGCAGATTCTGTAGAAGACTGAAATAAATATTGATTCAAATGAATTTTTCCCCTCACTTCAACTCGTATAACTAATTTTAGACACTGATTAAAGGCACTGTTCTTACTAGAAAGAATGGAATTCAACAAAAGGTGCTCTGTTGCTGTCAAAATATTGAGTACAGCAATGTAGGCAGGCCAAGTTCAATTCTTTGCCCTGTGGTGATTTCCTCGGAGAGCAGGAGCAGGCTGAAGCAGTTAAGGTTTAGGGTCCTCTCTGGGTCCTTTCTGTCTTGTGGATTTTGAAGCTCATCTGTGGGTCCAAACCTGCAGAGCCTGAACACTGTGCTGGAAGCTGCCTAAGCAGCTACTTATGTGAGGAGTGTGGTCTCAGATTATAGTCAGTAGTGGTGAGGTTCACCTATGTGGATACCTCCAGTGTAGGCATCTCTTATTAGAGCTGGTTGTTCCCTGCTCTCTGTATAGTCACAGTAGACACGCAGACATGCCTGAGCACTTCATAAGTAAGTGAACTGCTCTGGAGATCTCATGGAAATAAGGTGTCTCTGCCTTGCACCTGGTTTGCAGAGGAGCTTTCATGGGAGCTAAATGCTCTCCTTCTACGTGCACAGAAAGGTATGCTTGAGCATAGAGGGGACTCTGCTATTCAAATAGAAAATCAAATGCCTTTAGAAGCCCTATCTACTTATTTATTCTTCATTTCTTTGCAGTCTATGGTGCAGAAGTCACTGTGTTGGGCTTTGTTGGACTATCTCCTGTCTATGTTTTATATGGATTGAAATTATGGTGCATCTACGCTGTCATAGAATCATAGAATCATGGAATTGCCTAGGTTAGAATCGACCTTTCAGATCATTGAGTCCAACCATCAACCTAACACTGACAAAAACAATCACTAAACCATGTCGCTAAGCACCATGTCTACCCATCTTTCAATAGGTTTGCTCTGTGTTTCCCTCCATACCTACATGCTAACTCAGGCCTGAGAATACTGCCTGAAGTAACAGGATGTGCAGGGATGAAACAAGGAAAGCCAAGGCTGCCTTGGAATTAAACCTGGCTAGGGATGTCAAGCTCAACAGGAAGGGCTTCTACAAGTATATTGGAAGCAAAAGGAAGACCAGAGAAGTTGCGGGCCCACTGTTGAATGAGACAGGAGCCATGGTGATGGAGGACGCGGAGAAGATGGAGTTACTGAATGCCTTCTTTGCTTCGGTCTTTACTGCTTGGCCCAGCCCTCAGGAGTCCCAGGCTTTGGGCAAAGTAACGGGGAAAGAAGAAGACTTCCCCTGGGTTGAGGAGGATTGAGTGAGGGATCAATTAGATCAATTAGATATTCACAAGTCCATGGGCCCCGATGGGATGCACCCGAGAGTGCTGAGGGAGCACTCTCAGCTGGGCTGCATGTTTAAAAATCCTGTCTCTGGCTGCCCAGAGAGGTGGTGGAGTCTCCGTCTCTGGAGACATTAAACCCCGCCTGGACGCGTTCCTGTGCAACCTGCTCTGGGTGACCCTGCTGTGGCAGGGGGTTGGACTAGATGATCTCCAGAGGTCCTTTCCAACCCTATGATTCTATGATTCTCTCTGGCATGAAATAAACACATGGGTGAATCACTGGATAGCTGAACCTGGAATGCACCTCTGGAGATCACACAGTCCAATCCCGTGCTCAAAGCAGGTTCCCCAGGACCATGTCCAGTTGGATTTTGAGCATCTCCAAGGTGGAGACTCCACAACCTCTCTGAGCAACCTGTGCTAGTGTTTGACAATCTTCACAGTAAAAAAGCGTTTTCTTATATTTAAACTGAATGTCCCATCTTTCATTTTATGCCTATCCCCTCCTGTCCTCTCACTGACTACCATGGAGAGGACTCTGGCTCTGTCTTCTTTACACCCTCCTCTTTACACCCTCCTGTTGGATAGTTATACACACTGGCAACATCCCCCTGAGCATTCTCTTGCCCAGGCTGAACAGTCCGTCGTTGTTCACAACAACATGGACAACTTGTCCACCAGGACCCCGAGCTCTTTCCTGAGTTGCTTTCCAGTCAGCAGACCCCCAGTCAGTACTGGTGCCCAGAGTTACGGGTTTAGGTACAGGACTTTGCATCTCCCTTTGTTGAACTTAATGAGATTCCTGCTTGCCCATTTCTTTAGCCTGTCAAGGTGCCTCTGAACGGCAGCACAACCGTCTGGTGCATCAGTTACTCCTCACAATTTCTTAGCACCTGCAAACTTGCTTAGGGTCATTAATGAAGCTGTTAAACAATGTTGGTCCCAGTATCAGTCCCTGGTGTACATAGTTACTGGCCTCCAGCTGGACTTCAGGCTTCTGATGACAACCCTTAGAGTCCAATAGGCCAGCCAGTTTTCAATCCACTTCACAGTTCACTTGAGTTGTCCATAATTCACCAGTTTGTTTACAAGGATATTATGGGAGACAGCATTGAATGCCTTGCTGAAGTCAAAATAAACACCACTCACTGCTCTCCCCTCTTCCACTGAGCCAGTTGTCTCCTTGTAGAAGGCGTAGACGTACGCACTGTTCCCTGTGTTGTGCAGGTGCAGGCCCCCCTGGTTTTTTAAAATGTACATCCTCTAGATATTACATAAGAGAAATAAGTAGTTACAGATTCAAATTATCTTAAAAAACCCAGAGGGCAACTGAGTTCTCTGTGCAAAAAGTAGGGGGAGGTGTTAATTTCTACATTTAATTTCCTGGGTGTTGTTGAAATAGCCCAAATGTTTTTTGTTTTGGTTTTTTTTTTTTTTTTTTTTTTTTTTTTTTCTGTAGCATATTACAAAGACAGAGCTGAAGTTCAGTTTTGTATAAGGAGTTTTGGTAGAGAATTAGGAGAACAGATTTTTTTTTCCTCCTGTATTTTCAGTCCAAGAGCAGAAATTACAAGAAAGCTCATGAAAAAAAGCTGTTTGGTGGGGTTTCTGGGACAGCATTGAGAATGAATAAAACCAAAAAAATAAAACCAAAATAAAAGATTTGCAGCTTTAGAAGATTTTTTTCATATTTGAACTCAGCCTAAATTATTTTCCTATATTTTTCTAATATCAAAGTATAGGCAAGAGAGATTATTTTCTACTGGGAGTTCCATGTTATGATAGAAAAGGATGTAGTGGTTCCTTTTATTTTCTAGCATCTTACAGGACTGTAAAATCACATCTAAATTGAGAAAATAGCTCAGTTTCTGAAAGAGGAAACTGGTGCAATGGCCAAGTTTTAATCCACCAGTGCGACAAGCCAACAAAAGCTTTGCATAAAAATTCTTTTCATATTTACATTTATTGAATTGAGTATATCCAACCACGGACATACCAGCTCCTTCCCTACAAGTCTGTATGAAAGGAAATCAATTTAATTGTGTTAGAACAAGGCTGGATTTGCAATCTGAAGAGTTTATGTAGCTGGAGACTAATTTTTCTTGAAACAGTTAATTTCACAATAATTTCAGAGATTCCATTTTGCATGTGGTTTGAGAGAATGTGTTAGAGTGCTTTGGAGCTTAGAGAGCAATTACTTTTGACACACTACAGAATGAATAGTGTACCCATTGGAACATAAAATCATTCTCTGTTTGGAAGCATACTTGGCCCATGATTCATAAAAATACCAATATGTTACTATGTGTTATGTGAAGTTTGAGAATTATTGTTATATTGCCCCTACAATTTAAGGAATGTTTCTTGGTTTTAAAGTACAAATAAGAATTACAGACCTTTGCAACAACGATTGCAGTAGTCTTGACAGTAGCCTAAGGAAGGCACAGAGACGAAAGTCAGAGTCTTTTGACCTTTATGAACATTTCTGATTGTGGTAGAGCCAGCGTGGTTAGTTTTGATTCAGAAGACCATAGGATACTTTCAGTTCACAAATTCCCTCTGACGGCTGGATACATCATGTGTACGACGAAACCGTGGCCTTCCAGTGTTTTCAGGATAAAACTAAACCTGCATAATGTTGCATAATGATCAAAACTCTGTTTTGTACATTGAAAGTCTCAAAACTACATTTCTGTGAAACACAGAATCTGCTGCGATGTGTTGATAATTGTTTCCTGAAGTATTGCCAAAGATCTCTCAAAAATGGACCAAATCCTGCATTTTCCCCTCCATCTGAAGTCATCTCATTAGCAGGACCTACTTCAATTAATTTGAGAATTTATTTTTTGTAACAGGGTTTGGAAATTAGGTGTCAATTTGGCCCCCATGATGAAATATAGTGCGTCTCTTCATGCAAAGGGCTAATGGATGAAATCAGACCAATATTTCGAAGAAATAATGAAGTTAGGATTTAAGTTGTTTGATCCACCAAACCCAAAAGATTTTGTAATAAAATACTTGTAAAAAACAATGGAAGAGGACTAAGGCGAAGGTACCATTTTTATAAGCCCTGATCTTTTTCTGCCATGTGCTTGGAACTGATGGAGTACAAGACTTAAGCAAACAAATCTAAGTAGCTCAGGATCTGACATGTGGATTAGGAAAAACATGAGGCCAGATATACACACATTATTGAGAAATTTACAGTGCTGGGTACAGATAGGAACAATCTCAGAGAAAGTAATGTAGTGTCCAAAACTTCTGAAGTTCTGGAGTCAAGTTTGCCTGGGAATTGCCCCAGTTTGTGCTGCCAGAGGAACTTTTCCCTGTGGTAGGCATTGCTCAAGTCAGCAGGATTTTTAAACAATGTTTTTAGTAAGGAGACACCAAATATTATTCAGCAGAAACTTACAGATTGTACGTAGGAGACTGTCAGGGTTTAATCTGCTGCAGATAACTGCTTGCATTGCCGTAATGCTGTAAACAGTCTCTGGTTATCTGACTTCACTCTTGGCATACTAATACACATCCCAGTCACCAGGAATGTCAAAACGGATCCTCTTTCTGCTACGAGCCTCTGACCAAGGAGGTGAAGGGGACCTGCCGTTGCTTGTGAGATAGAGAACGCCTATGACACAAATCTGAGCAGCTCTGGCCTCATCCTGTGGACAGTGATGGCACGGATCAGGTGACTGCAAGACACACCAGATCATTGCAAGGTGGTTTACCTTTCCTCCTTTCCTGGGAGGACCTCAAAGAGGTTTGGTGAAGGTGGCTGTTGCTGCTCTTGTGCCACTCAGGCTGCAGAGCTGCGCTGTGAAGTGGAACGAAATAGTGAGGAGGTGGCCTGAAAGCATTTCCCTCAGCTATCCCACCTTCTCTGGAGACTTCAGGGTTTGGATTTGAAAAAACATGGCTTAATTAGCTCATCAGACTCCCTGAACCTGGAAGTAATTGTGTTTCAATTCACTTTTCATAATATGCTTTGTTTTTATGAACCTTGTATGGAGCTTTCACTATGTAAATAAATTATATTTTCGCTTTTTCCTCTTCTCCCCACACTGGGCTCATTTAATACTCACTTGGCTTGTATCTTAGAAGGAAACAATCACAAACCGGAAAGACCAGAGCTCTTTAGTTTAAACAAATACCTTATTCTGGAGCTGAAAATTTAGTTCGGTCTCAGCAAAATAACAAGCATATGCAGTTTTTGGAGGCATTTTTATTAATATATTAAAAAGCTTATTAAATCATTACTGCCTGGCTGCCTCAGTGTCTAAAGACTGCCTAAAGATGTAAGGTTAACTCAATAATATAGCAGTCAGGTATCTACAGTTGGACTTCAGTGGAATTTGAGGTAGATCTCCAGGGAGCAGCAAAATACTTTGCAGAGCCGCCTCAGCTAATTATGATTGAGATGGTTTGGTTATTGAAAGCAAGGCAGCAACACAAGCATGGCCATATTATTATACGATAGAGCTCTCTAGCAAGCAGTCCCCTTGACAGGTTAGACTCAGTCCTGGTGAAGGACTGTGCCCGACAGGGAACCTTGTGATGCTAAAACACATTGACCAAAACATCTGTTACTGTCAGCGTAACTCTCTCGCATCTCTAACTCATTGCCCCAGCTGGATTTAGCTTTGCATCTGAAGTTAACTGCTTCATACTCTCTACCCTTTTGCTGGCGTTTCCAGCCCCTGTTGTGGAAATGGCACCTACTCCCCATGTCCACCCCTCTGGCCCGGCAGCTCACTTGCTAGCCTACCCCCTCCACGTCAGCACGCTGAGCTGAGGACGGCAGTAGCCCGGCTACAAACATAAGCCGTGTCCTCCCTTCTTACTGTGAGCAGTAACGTCCCGGTGACTATGGAGGGTGTCGTACATCCAGCCAGCTGGGACCCATGGCCAGAGGTCAAAAAGCTTCACTGCCATACACAGACTCTTTGGGGACCTGAGAGTCGCCCTCGAGGGCCTGCCTCTTGGGACAGGTATCCCATACTCTGTTTATTTTGACTTTACAGGGAACCTTTGTATCTGATTCACTCTGGGTTTATTTTAGTTTATGGGATGTAAGTCCATCCAGCCCTTTGCTGTCAGTAAGAGGGATTTAGGGCCATCAGACTGCCTTACCCTGGTCTGTAGGGGATGCCTAGGGAAGGGATGTTAAATTCTCTCTAGGAGTAGGTTCAAGTGATGCTTACAGTAGACGTGCTCTCCATTTTTACATGCTCCAGTGCATGCAAAAAAAGAGAGCCCAGGATTAAAATGCTCCCATAACTATGGACACTTATTTTGTTATCATGATCGTGTTCCTTAAAGAGGAGTGATGTTAAAAAAGAAGTAAGATTGCAAGGTTAAACACTGGGAATTTAGGAAACATCAGCAGAAAAGTTATTTGAGCAATCTGCATCGATCTTCTCTGCCTGTACAGTATTACAGTATTGAGCTACATTAAATTGAAAGAAGCTAAATAAAAGAGAATCTGTGATTCTGTGATTCTAACTCCTGCTTAATTTTGTATATTTTCACAAAGCCACAAGGAGCAGACATTCCCTCCTGTGGCGCGGTGTCTTGCAGAGCTAACCAGCCAAGTGAAGCCCTGTGTGGTGGAGGGAGGAGGTAGGAACCTGCTGCTGACCTCCGCGCAGGAGGAGCCCAGGTGATGGAAGGAGAGGAGACCCAGGCTTCACCCTGGGTTTTACACTGGGACGGCAGTGTGGGGAGCCGGGCAGCGGGGTTGTACTCCAGCTGTGCTAGAAATGGTCTCTTTCGCCCCTCCTTATTTGAGCGGTGCCCATGGTAGAGTGGCCGGTGGTGGGCCCTGAGGTGATCACAGAGGAAGTCCTGCTCAACCTCAGCAGCCCCACTTAGGCTTACGGCAAATCTGGACCTTCGGAGGAATTTGGCTGCTAAATTCTGCCAGAGTGAACAGTGGTTTTCAGAGGCCCCTGACTCCATCAACTGCAGGAGCTTTTTTTAGTCTCAGCACAGGGCAACCCCCTTTGCAAACATCAAGGGTCTGCTCCAGGATGGGAGAGTGCTAAAGCTCTGATGGGAAACATTTTAATATGAGGGGGGGAAAAAGTTCCTTAGCCTCTTTTTAAACATCATGTTTTGGCTGGAAGTTTCCAAAGGAGATCAACCTGAGAGAGATAACAAGGGTAGAAAGATTCAAACTGGGTGAAAAAAGTTGGACAAAGTCATCAGCAACTGAAAATAAGGCCTTGAAACAGCAGATCTGAGGATATTTTTAACTGCACCTGTTGCTATCTGTGCTGCCTGTCAAAACAAGAGCCTGTTTCATCCCTCCTGTGTTCTGACAAGTTGTGTTTGAGGTGTTCATGGACCAGTTTTGTAGTCAGAGGGAAATACAGCTGCTTGTGAGATGGTCACAGCACTGGGCACCGCAACACCTCAGATCAGGGAAGGAAGACAGATACATTTTTTGAGTCTGTCTTTAGAGTGAAATTGAATGAAGCAGAAGTTAAATGTTTGACTGGAATGTAGTCAGGATTCTAACCCTCCGTGTAAAAACAGGCACAATCAACTTAAAAGGCCGAAAGAGACTTTTTATTTCTCTTTTCGTATTTTGTTCAAAACTATTAAAATGTACCAGAGAAAATAATTCAAACTTGTAAAAATCTTTACTGTAAGAAAGGAAAATCTCATAACAGCTGTGGCTGAGACAATACTTTTGATTTATCACATTTCTGAGATAATTAAGCTAAATGTTCAGACTGTATATGTGCCTCCAGGCAAATGCTTAATCATCCACTTTTTTGTTGTTGCTGTAAGGGTAGTTATTTATGGTAATTTGCCTGTGATGAGTGGAAAGCAATGCTTCTACTCTTCATCTTCCTTCACTGTTCTGCTGGGCATGCTGAACTGCAGATAGCACACTGTGGTATATTAACCGTGCAAAGGAATTTGTGGTCACTGTTCTCACTGATGCTAATGGAGTTAATGCACATTCATAAATCCTGCAAGCTTCCAGATGACCACATGCTTACTAACTAGCAGATCTGTGTACAAAATATTGAGAAATATACAATGATTGTCCTACTTTGCTTCAGGCTTGAGGTTCCCTGGAGAACCCGTGTGAGCTGAAGATGCCTTGGTAAGTATAATCAAATTATGGAGTACATACAGCAAGTGGTTTCTGTGCACAGTTCAAATTCCACAATAGCAAGCCCTCTCCAATGAAAGGCTAGAATCCCAACCTGACATCTCATCCCAAAGGTATTCTTTGTGAGATAGGCAATGGAAGAGCAATGGGGACGGTCAGATCTCCCTGGCCACTGGGCCAGTAACTGCCAGGAGACTACAGCAGATCCTTACCATGAGCTCACCTGTGTGTAAACTCATACACACCTTTCCTATGCTGCCAAAGATGCTCACAGGAGGTGAGGATTGAATGCTAATCTCAGTAGTGATTTGCGTGATTGCCCTTGCAACCCAAAGAAGGTTGAAGAAGGGATGAAGACAGGCTAGACAGCCCCAGGTGCAGCAGAGTGTCTGCAGCCTTGACCCTGAGCCCTCAGGGCTGAAAGGAGATCTAGTAGTATTAGATCTATTGCTCACAGGTTGTGTAGTTAATTTCACAAGTTCATAGACATACTGGTCAGAAGGGATCCCAGGAAGTCTTCACTCCAGCCTCCCACTCAAAGTGGTGCTACCAACACTAGATCAAGTTGTCTGTGGCTTTGTCTAGCAAGGTCTGATAAACCTCTAAAGATGGGGATTCCCAGTCTCCCAGTATCTTGTTCCAGTTTTGCACTACCTTCTAGGTGGATGAATTTTTCCTAATGCTCAACCTGAACTTACCAAGCTACAGTCTGTGGCCTTATCCCTTGTTACACATCTGCCACTACCAAGAAGAGTTTGTCCATCCTCTTTGCAATTGCCCCTTCAAGTAATTGTTGCCCCTTCAAGGCTGCTGTTAGATCCCCCTCTTAGCCTCCCCTCTACCAGGCAAAGCAAGCCCGAAGTCCTCAACATTTCTTTGCAGGCATGAGCTCCAGCTCCCTTGACCACCCTGGCAGCACTCAAATGGACCCTCTGCAGTTTTGCAATATCCTTCTTTAGCTGGGGACCTCAAATTTGTCAAAACATGCAACAAGTCTAACCCAGTGGTTTTACTGCAGGGGATGTACTGGCACACTGGAGTCCGGTATGAGTGCTCGTCCAACACAGAATCTGATTTTGTTGTATTTGTGATGTAGAAACACTCTGTGCATGCCTGTATGGATTGTGCATGGAGGCAGGTACCGCTTAGGTTAGGATGGTCCTGAAGCACAGGCTCAGCAGCTCTTTGAGCCTCTGAAGCATCCTGGAGAACAGGAATGGAGCTTGATTAAACAAAAGTGCATTGAGTGCAGATTACAACTGACATACATGAGCTGGCTGCATTTCTGTGAAACCCACTGATTAGCCAAAGTTTTAAGTTTGCCTTTTCTTCAAGAAGATAAGCAGATCAACAAATATCTTGCATTGAAGCACTGAACAATATCTTTATAGCAATACTTTTAAAGTCTGTAAGGTTTGTACAACTAAGCCTGATTAACTTCCTAAATATATAGGGCTTTTTATGCTATATGTTATAACAAAAAAATGTGATCCAGAGTTGTCTTTGGAAAGAAATAATTCTGTTGCAATCACAAAGAGAGCTGAAAGAATTGCTTTAAATTTATGTATTAATTAGCATTTCTATATCACTCATCCTTGAACATCCAAACCTTTGGAGCCCTAAATGATTTGCTAGAACTTTGACAGATGTGATAAGAAGAAGGTATTTTCATCATTTGTTCCCAAGGCCAAGTTCTTCAGTGCTGCTGAAAATGCAGTTTTCTTGGCACAAATAACGACATTTTCTTTGAACAAAATTAGGGTTTTTTGGCATACTCCATCTGGCAGCTTTAAGAAACTTTAGAACATCTGAGGAGAAAAAACTGGAATGGGAAAGGAAAACTGAGGCATCTGATGCCATGCATGGCCTTTGCTTACGGGCTTTATTTGGAGGATGCTGGACTTCTCCAGCTCTGTTGCACAGTCCATGTGTTATTCATACCGAACCTACCTGCTAAGGCCGGATGCGACTAGGGGCAGCTCTGTACTTTTCCAGTGGCCCACCTGCGTATATCCATCTCTCCACCCTGCCAAGGCTACTGTGGGATACAAAAAAGCAGGCATACGCTACACTGTGTGATTCATGTTTTTTGGGTAGTTGTGCCACCCCCTGTGGCATGCGATTCTTTCCTCATGATGCAAACTGTGGCCAGCATGTACGTGTGCGCTGCAGATAATTTTTGGGTGGAATTCATTTCAAGTCAAGCTAGAACTTCACGAGTTGGCTGGATCTAAAGTTTGATATATGAGCTCCCTTCGCAGTCATGGGACAAGAATAGGCACCTTTGGAGGGTGACTAACACTGACAGCCAAGTGACGTGGCTCAAGTTAGGTCCACTGGAGATTAAAGTTAGGTCCTTCTGGGGATTAAAGTGAAATAGCAGTCTCTTACAATTCACTACGCTGCCAGGGGTAAAATGTCGCGTCTGTTTGTACATCTTTTCACAAAGCAGTCTGGCTTTTTCCCTTGTTCCTCCCACATCCAGGCTCAGGTTCAGTTTTGACAGGTTAGAGACTGGAGCCAAACAATTGTGGGTGACAATCAGTAGGGATTATTGTCGAGGTACAGTCATAAAACTGTATCACTAGAAGAAAAAATACAGGCTGTAGACATTAAAATTAATGTTTATGAATTGTTTGCCAAAAAATAATTTATTAGACAAGTAACACTGGTCCAATTTTCCTGATAATTCTTTGTTTATATCATCCAGCATTCCTTCACTTACGGTTGTGATATATCACTTATTCTTTAGGACTATTCCAGCAAATAAGAAGACCATATTAAGCCCTAACAGGACCTCTGGGATACAAACACTGACTAAATACTTTGAATTCATTCGCCTTTAAAAACATAAAATAATCACAAACTAATCAGATTCTTCATTGAAACTCGCCTGTAAACCATACGTATTTTTGAATCCAGTTTCTCAAAATGTCTTCCTAATTACACCAACCTTCTCAAGTGATTCTTTTCTAATCTTAGAGGCACAGCAACAAATCAAGCACAGTAATTGTGTTTCTAAAATGCACTAAAAAAAAAATTCCTTAGAATGTTAAAACTATAAGCATACATCATCACGCGTGTTTATTACCTGTGCATATTTGCAATAGGTAAAGTCATACAGCTAAAGAATATTAATAAGAGAAGAAAAAAACCCTCGATATCATTCATTCACACATCTGGAGAACCAATTCTTATTTCGACCGATGATGTCACCTTCCTAGCACAAACTGCTGCGGAGGGCCAAGGGATAATGCAATAACTCATCTTGTGGTCTTTATAATTTTTCAGTGGTCTGGTTTGTAATTGTTTTTACTTGCACATGTGCCTGAAACAGATGCAAAAGCCGTTTTAGGAAAGAAAACCATCAAAACCTCTCGGAATTTCACAGGTTTCAGGTGGAAGTATTCGAGCAACTGCGCCTGTCTCGGTTTGCCTGGGCAGCAGCAGTCCCAGCCGCTGTGGCGGGCTTCAGTGTGAGTGTGCCACCGTGCACATGTCCCAGTGAGTCAGGGAGGGGACTGAGTATCTGGAGGTGTAACACACCATTCAGTGAAGATATAACATGAGATATAGAAGGTATGAGGTCTCTAGAAGGTAACATGATTATTAAAAGAGATATCCTGTCCATCCAGCTGCTATCTGCACTCCTAAACCCACCAGCATACATCTTCATGCAAAAAAGATAATGAAGCCATCCAACAAACACTGTGTGCGTTCAACAGAAACAGTAAGAAGGCTATGAAACAGGAAAGAGTAGAATTTACAGCATGGAAAGATTACCCAAATGAGGGAACAGAGGACCCATAAAACACAGCAGGTCAAGCGGTAAACAGAAAATAAGAGAGCTGCAGAAAATTGAAGTGTGCCTTGCAAAGGGGGATAACAAAAAGCTCTTCGAGTAGCTCAAAGCAGGAAACACAGTAAGGAAACTGGTAGGACCAGTTGATGATCAACATGTAAGAGGGACACTCACAGATGATGAAGCCAGAGTAGCAAAGATCAGTGAATTCTTCGCATCAGTCTTCAGGATAGAAGACCTTGGGCAGATTCTTTGGCAAATAGGTCAAAAGAGCTAGATAAGGTTGAGATGAAGATACAGGGTGTAGCAGTCTAAACAAGTAAGCCACACGCTAACAAGTCGTGAGAACTGGATGGCATTGATTTGGGACGCTTCATCCCAGGCACCCCTCGGGGCAGAGCGCTAACCAGGCAGCCCGTGGGAGTACCTGTGGAGATCAGGCTTATGACTGGAAAATGTCATGTCCAAGTCTAAGCCAGAGAAATGGTTCTCACCACCTGGACCTCTGCTGTGGTCTGTGAGCTGGCAGCTCCTGCCTGGCCCCCTCTCCTCATCCTGTCCACCTCAATGGACATTCTTCAAGGCATGATCTGTCTTCATCTGCACAGGTCCCAAAGCCAAGCCGGCACCTACCTCCCACAAACTTACCTGCTTGGTGTTTGAAATTTCGTGGTTGGTACTTGCTTCTGCCATTAGGTACATTTGAAAATCTTGCCTTGAAACACATTTTGAAGTTAAAGTTTTTTTTCATTTCGTGTTACCACACGATTTCTCCCATCCCAGCTATTCTCTGATTTCTACTGGAAGAGGGATTAACCCTTGGACTAATCACTGGATGGTGTCACTTGATGTAATGGTGTTGCAAACCAGATGCACACACTTACACGCTTGCAATGCTGTGTGTATAGCATTAATGTATGAAAGTTGTTCATATAGACATTTCCCAGTCTTCCCGACTCAGCACGGACTGTGTCATTCAGCTCCGCTGGAAACCTCTAACTATTGGTATTAAGTGATTTTCATACAGAGAAAAATGCAGGCACTAGTGGCTCGATCTGAGCTCTTCTACAGTGTCTCTGTGTGTTTCTGTATGTGAGGCTGTTCATTGCTACATATATACATTTGCTGAGCAAAACGGGGTCACATAGATTTACAGTAGATAAACATGTGCCTTGAACATGCTGATTTTATTTATATGTTATAGTTTACTTTTTTTTCATATCTTGATCTGAGAGTTATTAAATTGCTATTAGAAAACACTACATGGCAAACATTATCTTTATGGCACCATGTCCAAGATGCTTTAATGATGAAGAAGGAGAAGGAAAATGAAATGACGGCATTCTGTTAAAATGAGGTGCTTATTTGCTATAGGCCTCCATACACTGTTGGGAGATCTGTTAATAATACCTAGAAAACCACTAGGAACTCAGAAAATGATGGAATGTCCTCATAGGAGACACCCCTCTTGTCTAGAAGACTCCTAAAATCTTGACAGAACAGAAAACTGTGGTTGATAGTCCCTATTTTGGAGGTTGGGAGAGCTGGAGATGGTTTGCTGGGCTAGAAGGCGCAGCAAGAAGAAGGTGCAGAAGATGTTATTGCAGAGCCTGGCTTATCTTCACAGCAACAGAGGCTGTTTGTAAAATCACACTATCACCATCAGCATACAGACAACTTAGAGGAGTCTCAAATATTCTGGTGAAAAAAAACCACCTTTAATTCATGTTCAGAAGGAGTTGCTCCACTGCTGATGTAAAGGATGGAATTTGCTGTCTTTGGGATGGCAATTGTCATGAAGGGCCTAGGGGACTATGTCTTCATCTTCACAAGGATTTTATGAGAGCCTGCTGATTCTTGCAGATGCTCCAGGAACGCTGACTGAAGAAGATCTCTGCACCCTGCTTGGCTCTGTATCATTTCTGAGCAACTCATGGGAACTATGGCTCAGAGGACCATGCTGGATGACTGATGGTTCAGACTCTCTTCTTAAATGTCCGGAGGCAGACTCTGTCTTTGGGTTGCTGAGATGCTTGTGACAAATATGTAGAGTTGACCCTGCCAGGCACTGAACGCTCTGGATGGAGTCAGTAATGAATGTAAGTACAGAACTGGTTCCTTTGATAAAATTATTCAAGTGCGTAACCCCACAATCAGACCACTTTCTGGACTAAGCCAATGTACCCTGCTTTGCGTATCCCCCACCCAAAGATCTTACATGAAATATCAGTGCCCCTAACAAGCATGGTGTTTTTTCTGGTCCAGCATATATGGGGGGAGATTTTGTAAGAGATGGGGGGGATGTGGGGATTCAGGGCAAGGAGATCAGAGGGATGAGAATTCTGGGTCCTCCTAAGCTTGAGGGGAAAAATTAATTGAGAGCTCATCTCAAGAGATATCAAGTTGCTGTGCTGCAATCACCTTAGCAGGACATCCTCCACAGCCAGGAGCCCATGAAAAATCAGATTGTCATTAGGGAACTCAGCAGAGGGGCAGGTCCCAGGGGCATAGGCCAGGTTTTTCTGATCACTTGTTACAGCCTATGCACCTTTCTTGAGGAGAAGGTACTAAAGTGCTATCCTGGATCTCATCCTTCATCCTTCCACATGTCCAGGATGAGCTACGCAAGTCATCTTAGGAATAGCTTTCATCTAGTCCTTTTCTGAGACCAGCAGTAGTAACAATTCTCATGGTACACTGAAGTCCTCCGCGTATTAGTCAGGACATTTTCCCTTTATCATGAAAGTGCTAATTAATGCTAGCTGGGAGAATTGTCTTTCTGAGAGCAGCATGTCCTCAGTGTCAGGTACGTGCCAAGCTGGGGCAGGATCAGCATTCGTCATCTTCCCTGACATCTTCTAGTGGTAGGAGCTGGGTGCTGCCCAAGCCCTCTGCATAGGAGGGGAATCATAGAGTGGTTTGGGTTAGACGGGATATTAAAGATCATCCAGTTCCAACCCCCCTGCCATGGGCAGGGACACCTCCCACTAGACCAGGCTGCTCAAAGCCCTTGAACACCACCAGGGATGGGGCATCCACAACTTCTCTGGGCAACCTGTTCCAGTGCCTCAGCACCCTCACAGTAAAGAATTTCTTCCTAATATCTAATCTAAATGACACAACCCCTTCCAGGGCTGTGTCACCCCCTCCCCCCCCCCCCCAAAATTCCATACATCTCACTTGAACTCCTTTCAATCTGCTGTCCTAAAAGTTTAATAAAGGTAATGACAGTTGTCTGCCCCAGGCCATCCCTGTAAGCCAGCAAAGAGTGCTCTGATCTTGTAAATCGAGTTGTAAATTGCCTACATATCTCTCAGATTTTGTTAGTTTATTTGTTTCTGTTAGTTTATTTGTTTCAGTTTTCCTCTGCAGCTCTCAGCTGGTGCCGGACTAGGGAGACCAGATCAGACCAGGCCAAACATGGATTTGAGCCAGCATGGCAAATCTGGAACAATTTCTCTTTTTTTTTCCCCCAGTTTTGCAGTACAGCAGCAGCAGCAAGTTAGCTTTTGAGCCAGCACCTCACAGTCCCTTGTGACTATCACAGATACAAAAAATCATGTGATGTTGCTTGGTAACACTCAAATGTGAGTACTGTACATGTCACAAGGACTGCACTGTATTTAATCAAAAGTAACAAATACTATATAACACACCAGGTTCAGGGGCATCTGCTATTAATTCAACAGAGCAAGGGTAATAGTGCTACTCATAAATTTGAAATTCTCTACATATTAAATAGGAACTGCTGACAAGATAGCACTTACCATACAATCTGTAAAAGCGAGGAAAAATACGATTCGCTGGCCATTGATAAATCAAAGAAATTAAACCTATGGAGTGAAACCAAGACACAGTGAAGGCAGTCTGTCAGAATCAAACAAAACAGCATCCAAATTAACCCGGGCAGGATCCAGACTCAGGCTATAGCCACAGATCAAAACATTCCTCTGCATATAAACATCCTGCCGTGGGGGCTGATCAACATCTCACATTAGTAATACTATATTCCCCGAGAAGGGCTTTCAAGGCACACATCAGCACAAAAGATGTGAAGTTCAAAGCCAACAATAAGAAAACAATTAGAAACAGACATCTACTCAAGGACTCCACCAAGAAGGGCAAGCTTTTTTATTAGCACAATAATCCCTGCAGTGGCAGAGGAGAGCGCTCAGAGAACTCAGAGAAGAGACAAAACAGTCTGCAAAAATTAGAATAACATATACTAGTGGACAGTATTTTATACTTGCAGAGGGGGGAAACAAAAACCAGAGAAAGGGTAACACAGCAATAAATAAATAAAAAGATTCAGACTTTAACACCCCACCCCCCCCCCCCCAGTGGGCTTCAATTTATCTCACATATTTTTATATTGCTCCTGCCCCAAAATTGGAACACTTCGCAGGTTTTAATGTATTTATGAACATGAAACCTTTCTGATAAAGGGATTATCCCTATTTTACATACAGGGAAATGAGATCGTACACAGGTATCCTGTGAGGAAGCAGTGAGTTGAGTCTGTCCTTTTCAGCGTGAGGCCAATCTGGGATGTCTCTTCTTTTTTTAACTGTAGCTTTTCTCTAACTTATGTTGTCACACAGTATATATGTGTTTTAGCAGATAAAATGGATGTATAATGCTGTCTTATTCCATCAGGAAAACCTATTTCTTTCCGCTACAGATGAACCCATCTGCATCTGCACTTACACTTCAGGAGTTCCTTTTCTCTACCCAGGCTTGCTTCAGCTCCCAGGCTTTTGCTGCAGCTGTTAAGAGAAAACACCTCATAGTTACTGCGACGGCGCTAATCACAAAGTGTTAAAATAAACATTACTTCTTACATTAAAAGAAAACTATGTGCTGTGCTGCTGGATCATGTTCTTCAGTCTTCCCTCTCTCTGTTTTCTGACAACTGCTCCATCAAGGGCTTTACCTGCACCATCCCAGCATTACCCCCGTTACTGCTCTGGCTGCAGATACTTCAGACCGCTCTGGAATTAGCTTGTCTTTTCCAGTATTTACTGTTCTTGGGATTTTTTTGTTTGCTTCGCAAATGTAATCTTGGTGAATTGACACTGAGGAAGCACCAAGGACAGATGTTTGCTTAGAGGTTTCCTGTGCAGTAGTACAATCCAGGAAGAGACATGGGGATGGCTCAGCCACAGGTGAGACCTTCCTGGCTCGGAGAACCCCAGAGAGTGGTTGCAGGAGGACATTTGCCCCATCTGAGCAGCAGCCCTGGAATCCCCCTACTAGTGCTTTTGATGAAATGCAGCATCCACAGCACTTCTTTTTAGGGAAGGCAGTATGATCGTCATCCCCAAATGCTCACTGTCTTTCATATCAGCACTTTGATGTGCTGTGCCATAGAAGTGTTGAGGAACTTTGGCTATGATCTAGTAGAAGATTTTTACTGTTCAAAACTATTTGAACTATTGAGCCGGCAATGTGCGCTTGCAGCCCAGAAAGTCAATTGTATCCTGGGCTGCATCAAAAGAAGCGTGGCCAGCAGGTCAAGGGAGGTGATTCTACCACTCTGCTCCACTCTGGTGAGACCCCACCTGGAGTACTGCATGCAGCTCTGGAGTCCTCAGCACAAGAAGGACATGGACCTGTTGGAATGGATCCAGCACAGGGCCACAAAGATGATGAGAGGGCTGGAGCACCTATGCTATGCGGACAGGCTGAGAGAGCTGGAGTTGTTCAGCTTGGAGAAGAGAAGGCTCCAGGGATCTTAGAGAGGCCTGAAGGGGGCCTACAGGAAAGATGGGGAGGGACCCCTACAGGAAAGAGGGTACGGTTTTAAACTGAAAGAGGGGAGATTTAGGAAGAAATTCTTTACTGTGAGGGTGGTGAGGCACTGGAACAGGTTGCCCAGGGAAGTTGTGGATGCCCCATCCCTGGAAGTGTTCAAGGCCAGGCTGGATGGGCTTTGAGCAGCCTGGTCTAGTGGGAGGTGTCCCTGTCCCATGGCAGGGGGTTGGAACTAGGTGATCTTTAATGTCCCTTCCAACCTGAACCATTCTATGATTCTATGATTCTATGATTCTATTTCTTCAGAAATATTAAACAAGAGGAAACCAAGTTAGAGGAGGAGGAGGTATTTATACCAGAGGAATGAATCCTTGCAGCATTTTTCCTGGGTGAGCACTATCTGTTGCTGATGGCCAGCGTTACCTGCCGCTCTCTCCTGTGCTCAACAGCCTGAGAGGAAAGGAAAGAATGGGTGGGGGAGGACCACGCTGCCCTTCATTTCACACCATAAGCTTTTTCTTAATTTCATTTGAGAAGATATAAATCTCTCTGGAGTGGGCTGTCAGCATGGGCTGGTTTGGGGAGGGGGGTTACAGAGAGATTGCCCTGGGGTAAAATCAACCTCCCCCTCCTGATTTGCTCAAATCTTTGGCAGCCCCTAGGAACATAAACCAAGTAATTTTGAAACTGTGCCTTATTAAAAACAAGTTATAGAGAAAAAAAAAGAAAAAGTTTTAAAAGTGAATAGGAGTGGTGATGAGTTCCAGACCTGGTCCTGAGCGGCAGGTGGTTAACGGGAACCTTCCGAGGAGCTGCGCTTGGGAAGGTGCCCCAGGGACAGGCTCTGCAGTTGTATCTGTTAGCAATAATTTCTCCAGCAATTCTCTGAGGTTGTGAAATAAATATAGGCTCCAATAAAGATGGTGCTTGTATTTAATGATGACTGTGCTCAGAAAGAGCTTGCACTGTGTCAAGAGGGCCATAAGGTGAACAAAGAAAGTGGAATGTAACCTGAAGAATATTATGCAGCTATGAAGCTACATTTGGATCGATTAGATGGATAAGGAGAGGAAAAAATCAATGCAGGTCCTCCACTCTGGGATATGACTGTGAATGCATTACTCTTAAATCCTCCAAAGACACTTGCCAAGCAAATTTCTATATGGGCATTTCCATCTTTCACTAACTGCCCTCAAAATGAAGTCCATTCAATGAACTCAATCACAAGGCAAGATTTTTCCAGGGACCCTAGATCCAAGAAAATCAGCCTGCTTAACTTCCAAGTACAAAGCACAGACGTCAGCTCCGGCTGCAGGTCCTGGGTTCATTCCCAGGGTTACTTGAGATGCTGGTTTCTGCACAGAGGTTGGGCGCTTCACCCGATCTCCTGCGAAAGAGTGGCCTATGAAAGGAACAGTGAATTTGGGACATGGTGAATGAAGCACGTTTCGATAATAGTGCTAACCAGCACCATCCCCTTATGACACAAATGTTTAGACAATGTCTGGTCTGCTAAAGGTTATTTTTGTTAAGAAAGAAAATGATCCTACCATGAGGTTTTAATGTTGAACCATTCTGTTCACTTATTAAGACTAATGAAACTCTGTTTCTCCAAAAGTAGAAATTATAGCAATCAGCATTTCTTTGCCCTGAGTTTCAAGCCTCTGCCAGTTAACCCTCAGGCCTAGACGTCTCTCTTTTAGCTTGTTCTGGGACCTATAACCTTCCATATTTTTTTCACATTGACGTAAACCTTTGGGAAAAATAGCCAGTGACATTTCTTCATTAACATGCCATTTTGTTTTAGTGAGTTGTACTACAGAAGCCACTGTTATTTCAGCTATTTGAGTTCATAATGAGCATAACTGTTCCTTGAAGGTATCATGAGAGGATGTCAGCAGTTTGTACCCCATCCATAATGCTGATTCAATAAAAATGGCCAAAATACCTGTAATGAATAGCCATAAACTTTGTCATTAAACAAGGTGGATGGCCAGGAACACTAACCCAGAAGAAGCACCTTAACAGTCACAGAAGTCAATCACTCCATCACAATTGACAGCAATACCTGATTAAGTGAAACCGGTGAAATATTTTGGAAGTCTCCTCAAGACAAGCCCAGTTCCAAGCCCTGCTACCCACAGGCTTCTGAACAGTAGATTTCAACTGAGATGAAGAGTCAAGTGTTACAGATGGTCTTCTTTTCTTTTTTTTCATACCAGTATATAAACCAATTTTTAAAAATTGGGGCGGTGCTAATTTTGTTGGTTTCTATCTTAGAACGTTGTCCAAATGCAGTACCTTTCATTTTCAAGTTATTTTCATTGTTCTGTAATTATTTTGCCAGTCATGCTTGCTTCTCTTCTAATTTATAGACCTACTTCTGAGTGTTGGGATCATGGTAGACAATAAAATGGAAGTGTTAGCCTTCTTTTTCACTGTGCCCTCTCTTTTTCATCAAAGAGAAATTAAACTCTGTAAGGAAACCCGTAATTTTTTTCGCAGCCATTTTCAAATGCTGCATCCATTCAATGTTTTCAGGTGGAATAATGATTCTTTAAGAGAATGCCCATCTGTTTATGTGTTGTGAGGTTTCAATTGGACACCTTGAAGCAACTGCGATGAATCGCAGTGCACCGGCCGTTGCATGGGGGCAGCAGATCTTGCAGCCAGGAGAATGCCCGTATGAGACCCACCGCCCGGGATGACAACATGCTGTGTGGCTCCTGGAGAGCCACAGCAGACTGCCTGGGGCTGTAACACTTCATTTCATCTGTAACAGATGAAATGTAAAATCCCCTTTTGCAAGGAAGCCCTTATAACTCAGGTCTGGTTTATTCATTTGATGCTAAACTCCTCTGAAGGGTCAGTGCCTTATTGCTATGTGGAGCAGAGGAGGTCGGTGTGAAGGTCATGCCTGGTTCACAAGGCTGTGTGATGGGGTTCATCAGGACCCACCAGCGACAGAGGCTCACACGTGTGTCACTGCAGCACTGGCATGACACATGTCTACCAAGGGCATTGCCATCTCTGTGGGAGTGCTGACTGTTGGGCCACCTGTGTTGACATATTGTTGGAAATTTAAAAGCAGATCATGCCCAAGGCAAGGTTCACCCCTGCAACGGACCATCAGAAAGAGCCTTGAATTTGCAATAAACAAAGTCAGAGCTGCTGACCGGAAAAGCTTGTAGCGTGCAGGCCTTCTCCAAACCTTTGGAGCTTGCGCCTTTTCCAGGTTCCCATGAAGCTGCTCGCAATTGCACCTGTGCCCACATGTATGCCTGTGCTGCAGGTAAGAGCATGTGCTGGAGGCTACCCTTAGAGCAGCGCCATAAGTATACTTGAAGAAGTGGTAAATAAGGGGATAGAAGAGTCCTGGAAAATGAATACAGGAGAATAGTACCTGGGAGAGGATGCAGAAAGGAAAACAGGGTCGTTCATATGAAGAAAAAATGGTTTGGAGACAAAAGCATGAAGATGAGATGGAGTTGGAAGAGAGAGTGCAAATCTGCTGTGGGAAGCAATGGGGAGCTGGGGAAGGGCATGGACAGGCTGGGTATCTTTGTAACGTGCAGTAGTAAAGAAAGTCTGGCTGCACGTCTCCTAGGAAATTAAACAGGCCTGGGAACATCCCCGGGCACTGCAACTTGACTGTCGTCTGTACTAGCCCTAGCTGTTTATCGGGGATAGTTTGCAAATGGCTGCAGTTTTGGAGGCTAAGAGATCTACCTGTAGGCCACTCTGGGCCAGCTGGCCTTTCCTTCAGAGGACAGTCCTAGGCACATTTCACTGACCTGTACAGATACAGCCGTTTTGTTTATGATTTTTACTTCATGTGCCATCTCAAGAGGTCCTGGGCATGACTGAAGGTCCTGCAGAGGAGTGAAGTGTTGTCCTGCTTCATTAGGCTGACAATGTAGAGCCTGGTCTCACAGCTCGTGTGAGGTGGGTTGTGTTGTGTTGTGTTTGTAACACGAGGCCAGGTCTCACGGAGCAGGCAACAAAGCCCCAGTCAGAGCGTGCACAGCAGTTCTGGTCCTTGCTGCCCCTGCAGAGTGCTGGCTGGTGTGTGTGCGCAGTAGATGCAGCATCAAAGTGATGCTAGGTTGGCTGAGGGATTTTTCCAAAGAACAAGTCCTGCTCCAAAGGACTTAGATCTTACTGTTTAGAATAGGCTGAAGAAGTCAAGTTGGGAAACAGAGGGACAAAGACTGCAAGATGATGGATGGGATAATCAAAGCCCAACATAAAGGTGTGTTCTGAGAGATGAGAGGAGCCTCAGAGAGTCCAGAGCCACTGACGCATACACAGAAGAACCATCAAATACGCCAAAAGATCAGTGAGGTCAGAACAAGAATGTGAAGCTCACCAAAGACTCTGGAGGTTGCCAGCCTCAATGGTGCAGCGCTGACAAACAGTAACGTAGGGGATCAGGAAAGAGCTGGTAGAGGCATAGGGGGACAGGTCTGGAAGAGCTTACAGATACTGGAAGAGAGATGGCAGCGTGTTCACTGCAGATGCTTTGTGAGAGGTCATCAGAGGCATTTTGAGAAGCAATGAGAAGATGCAAGAAAACATTTGTCTGATGATGTTGAAGAGGGAAGGCTTTCTCTGTAACAGCAGTTACCTGAAATAGCAGTGTGATACTGCAGAAAGTGTTCTGTCCCTCCCGTAACACATAGCTATCTGTTTATCCCTTCCTTCCTTCCTTTCCTTCCTTCCTTCCTTCCTTTCCTTCCTTCCTTCCTTCCTTCCTTCTCCTTCCTTCCTTCCTTCCTTCCTTCCTTCCTTCCTTCCTTCCTTCCTTCCTTCCTTCCTTCCCTCCTTCCTCCTTCCTCCTTCCTTCCTTCCTTCCTTCCTTTCCTTTCCTTCCTTCCTCCTTCCTTCCTTCCTTCCCCTTCCTTCCTTCCTTTTCCTTCCTTCTTCCTTCCTTCCTTCCTTCCTTCCTTCCTTCTTCCTTCCTTCCTTCCTCCTTCCTTCCTTCCTTCCTTCCTTCCTTCCTTCCTTCCTTCCTTCCCTTCCCTCCTTCCTTCCTCCTCCCTCCCTCCTCCCTCCCTGCAAACACGTACAAACCGCAACACTGCAGGTCTAAGGCAAGCAGATGGTTTGCAGGCAGAAAGAGATGTTCAAGCTGCCTGGCCCAGAGGCATCACTACGCATCTATTCAGACCAGGGTCTATTTTGGGCCTGGTCCCCTCCTTGGCACAGTCCCGAGCTCCTCCTGTGACTCTGCCAAACTGTGAGCTGAGTCTCCTTTTTTTGACAGAACTGGCACATGTTGTTCTTCATTCACAATCTGGTTTTTAGAGACATTTTTACAGCAAATAGCCAAAGGAAACATTTTATTACATATCAAGACAGCCCAGAAATAGTGAAATGAAGGTGAGAAACGCGTTATCAGGAATTAAATTAATCATGAAAAAAGATGTTTGAGAGCAGGTTAACTCATGCCTTTGTGCTACTTTCTATGACTCCTACTATTGCATTGTCAGGTCCTAGCATAGCACCGTGTCTGGGCTCCAGCCTGTGCTGCTGACTGCAAAATAAGCACTCACTTTGGAATGCTTTTCTCATTTTGTAAATCATATTTCCCTAAAGAAATCAATGAATAAGTGACCCAGACAGTTGGGTTTGCTCACTCCAATGGTGCTGCAAAGCCTGGGATGCCAAGGTCTGGCTGTGCCTGATGCCTGATGCTTCCACCATGCATTTGGACAACTGGTTAAATGGAGCAGGAACAACCCACCTCCCCTCAGCCTCCCAGCAAGGTGTACAGGTGAGGGCTCCTCTCTAAGAAAGGCACCTGCCCTGCTGCCAGGTTTGAATGAGCCACAGCCACTCAACTGCTGATCACAGAATCACAGAATGGTAGGGATTGGAAGGGACCTCTGGAGATCACCTAGTCCAAGCCCCTGCCAGAGCAGGTTCACCTAGAGCAGGCTGGACAGAAATGCATCCAGGCGGGTTTTGAATGTCTCCAGAGAAGGAGACTCCAGAACCTCTCTGGGCAGCCTGTTCCAGTGCTCTGCCACTCTCAAAGTAAAGAAGTTTTTCCTCATGTTGAGATGGAACTTCCTACGTTCCAGTTTGTGCCCATTACCTCTTGTCCTCGTGTCCTTCAGGCACCACTGAAAAGAGTCTGGCCCCATCCTCTTGACACCCGCCCTTTAGATATTTATAATCACTGATGAGATCCCCTCTCAGTCTTCTTCAGGTTAAACAGTCCCAGGTCTCTCAGCCTTTCCTCATAAGAGAGGTGCTCCATTCCCTTGACCACCTTCGTAGCCCTCGGCTGGACTCTTTCCCTCTCTTTCCTGAACTGGGGATCCCAGAAGTGTACCCAGTACTCCAGATGTGGCCTCACCAGGGCAGAGTAGAAGGGAGGATGACCCGTATTTCCAGCACTGATCTCTCCAGCAGCCCTGCAATAAACACAAACATCGCTTCCACATTCTTCTTGAACATGTACCACCAGTGGTTCCTGAAGTGGTTGCAGATCTCCTGTCAGTCTGCGCTGCTCCCACACCTCACAGATGCTCCTCTAAGTGCCTCTTGGCAATGGCAGCTTTTCCTACAAGGGTAGCCATGGAGCAGAAAGGTTGTCCTGTGAGCCCAGGGCTGTGTCTGTGCTGGCACATGGGACATGCCCAGTGCTGGTGCTGAGGCCATCACTGAAGCAAGGGGATGCTTGCACTGAAATGGCTTATCGGGAATGCCTCCTGAACTGTGTCCAGCGACTGGGTGTGGTGGGTTAGCTCTTCTGCTCCAAAACAATGCTGGGACTGTGCTATCAACAGGGCAGACAGCCTGGGGGTGTTCCCAGGCACTCAGGTACAAACCAGGCTATCTAGCCGAGTGAAAGGGACGGCCGTGCAATGTATTCCCTGAGTAATGGAGTAACCGGCCCCTCTGAATTTGTGTAGGGCTAAGGCTCTGGGTCTCTCAGAGCAGACCAGCTGCAGGATTCCTAGTCTTGGCCATCCTGAAATTTTGCCCATCAGGAAACCAAAGGTCTACAATGAAGATAAGAACGGGAAGGAGAGAGAAAAGTTTCCCTCCCCAGCTCATTCCTACCTACAGACCTTGTTCTGCAAAAGAGAGCAGTGCTGGCATGGTGAAAGGAATCCTCCTCTTGGGAGGTTGTGTGGATAGATGGATGGATCGATGGAGGGATGGAGGACAAAGACCAAGTGAGAAAGAATATTTACAAAATATTTAAAGGGCTGTAAATACAAACATAAAAGAAAGATAAAGATAACTAAAAGACTGTCTTTCTAGGACTATCTTTTTATTTACCCACCACAAGACATACAGCAACACCTTCTAACTTAGGGACCCCTGCCCGAGTCTCAGCAGCTGTGGCCAGGCTCCTCTGAGGTCTCACAGAGAAATGCCCACTTCCAGCAGCCACAACTACACATGGCATCCAGAGCAAGCACCGCACATTTTAATTTACTTGGGTTGGCTACCACAGACCAAACCTGCTTTTCTGGAGTTTCTCCAACCAGGTTTCATGCCTACCTCTGTTAGGAGCTCATTTGGTCTCAGTGCCTGCGTAAAGCACATCCTGCAAGCATCCAGCAGATGACCTTTGGGGCCAGGAGTGTAATGGTCCTGGGCTTTGTCGGCTGGCTAAAGCTTGTCATACACAGCCAGGAGTTTCCTCTCACCGCTCTGTAGCAGCCACCAACACGCTCAGTTTGCCCAGTCTGGCTTATGGGAGGAGGCATCTTCCTAACTGAGAACCCTCTTCTAACCACAGACCCCAGGCAACTTTCAGCTATGAACATGTAAACCAGTACCAAATAGGAGCGACTACTCTTAAAGTCATGGGAGCCATTTTGCATGTAACAGCAATTATTTTTAGCCTAAAACTTATCTTCCCTACCCTTATATGCCCATAAATGTTGTTCTTCATAAATGCAGACACAGGCAAGTACTGGTTTTATACAGGCCTCTTTAACACATACATCAAGAGAACTAAAATTAAGGGCATGCTTTCACCTTCACATGTTTTGTGGGAAAGACTAACATAAAGTGAAGTGAGTACTTTGCAATGAGCACTGCATAGATCAAATACAACGTGTTTTGTTACAGACTGACCTTGGCTAGACTGGAGTTTTTAAGAAGGTTTCAAGTCTCAATGAACTGAAGAATTGCAAAGACAGCTGGAGAAATTTTAGCCTCTAATTTTCCCTGGAAGTCTCCCTACTAGGAATTCAAAGTTCACAGTTTTGCCCATGGACAGGGTGATGTATGTGGAAATTCATGTGGCATACACTCTAGTTCATTAAAAGAGTAATAAAACCTAAATCTTTCTGCAGTCGTAAAAAACTACTTCTCACCTGAATCACCACTATAGAAGGTTGTGAATGTTTTCAGCTGAATTATAATTAAAATATAAAATGTTATTAAATCAAAATAATTTGCAACCATGTTTGATGCATACACCAATACACCAGTGTTACTGTGTATGTCTTGAATTTCATCCATGTATTGCCTTTGCCTCTCTTTCTTCTCTTTTTATTTCTATTATTAATTATTAAAGACCAAATAAAATCTAAGAAAGCAGAAAGAAGTGTTTTGATTTCTTGGGACTTTGCCTGCTTACCTGCAGTTCTCCCACAGCAGAAGGAATACACACTCCTTTTTCTCTCTGTCTCACGGCTCTCAGCTTTGAATGAGCAGGCTGGGTTTACTTGTGGTTGCAAGGAACCATGTCCCATCCTCCTCTCTTTTATAGCAGTTATGTGAATAATTTAATTGGTGGTAGCAGGACTATTCCAACAGATATGTGCTAGCCAGCACAACCTTTACATGACAATCTACAGAAAAATATCCTGTGCTCAGTAGCTGGATTAAACTGAACTCTCCTCATATAAGAAGTTATTAAATCATAAAATCAATTAATGACCTTATTTTCTAACTTTGGATATTACAATTATTGCTTCTGTGAAACTACTCCAAACTGATAAAATAAATTTTAAAACATCTTTACTTGCATAATTCAAACCTGAAGTGATTTTTCCTTAACTTCAAAATCTGCATACATTTCTTGCTGGAAATCTTGCCAGACAAATTTCTTCTTTGAGTGTTTTTCTTTATTACTAACTTATAAATTTCAGAAAGTACGACAGTGTTTCTAAACGTTCACATAACCTTAACTCTAGGCTCCAACATGACATTAGAATATTTATTCCTGTGGACAAAAGTAATATAGAAACATTAGAAAGAACCAACATAATGGCTAACTCCATGCTTGTGCAATTAAAAAAAAAAACAAACCAAGAGAAGGTAAAGCATAAAATGCTTCTTTGTTTGCAACACAAGCTGTCCCATATCTCAGCGAGCTTGCCTGTGGTGACACAGAGCCTTGCAGTCTTCCACAGAAGAAGTGCCATGCTGGTGGGCTACCATAATGGTCCGAAGCATCCCATGTTGCCACCGAGTAGACCATGGTCAGAAGTAGACCAAGGTCAGAAGTAGACCAAGGTCAGAAGTAGACCAAGGTCAGAAATAGACCAAGGTCAGAAGTAGACCAAGGTTTCTGTAGTTGACATGAACTACTACTGGGTGTAAGTAACCCAGAGCTGAGCTTTCCCTCAAACCCAAGAACCTGCCAATGCTTCAGATGGATGGTCAGACATGGGAGGACCTGAACCTGCTCGGTCCTTTGCAGCAGGCTGCGTCCGGGCTCCCGTGGCCTCCGGACTGGGGAAATCTTGTGAGCAGGGATGACACATCATGACCCATCTTTGGGACCCAGCCAATTTTACCTAAAATTGACATTTTACTGGGGGGCTGGGCAGAGATTGCCCCACTGCTGAGCTCTTCCACGGCCTTCCTTGGTGGCACTTGAAGTGACTTGTACAATCTAGATCACAAGCAAGACAAGGTGAAGCCGAACACCAGCTAGACAGGTAGCCAGGAAGGGCCTGGCCGTGGTTCAGAATCTGGGGAGAAGGTGGGGATGGTGGCAGCAGCAAAGGCAGACTAAGATTACAATAAGGCTTTGGTCAGTGTTGCTTTGAGGCAGGGCTTTTCCCTGGGGGAGCAAGGAGAGAGCTTTTCCTCCCTCAGAGCTTTTGGGCAGAAAACTCCCCCAGTTGATAGAGAAGATGGCAGCTTCCATGCTGGCACTGGGGCTGGATGTGGTGGTGGGGAATCAGGTGCCACTCCTGTACCAGATATACTTCTTTGCACAGCAGGAACACATCAGGACAGAAATACATCTGGATGCCTGCAAGTCAAGCCCAGAGCATCTGCTTGTTTATCTCAAACTCTGGATGTTTTAGTTCCTTCCTCGAACATACATGACCGCATCCACATCTTCCAATGCATGCAAGCATGTTGCACTCCCACTTTGTACATTGCTCTACAGAAAAATCAGGACTGGCATTGCTGATTGGATGTTTAGGGCAGAGCTGCCGTGCTTTAGTGTTGTGCACTGAGGCGCTGTGCTTGGAAAACACTGGGATGTGAGAAAAAAAAAGGCACTGGCTGAATCCTGCAAACATCCCACTAATCATTCACAAGGCTGCCTGGCAGAAACCCATTAACAGCCTATAGTCTAATAAAAAAGGCAATTACTCTACATCTGTCTATACGCACAAGAGACAGAAAGAAGCTCCAAGACGCATTTTGTCCTACAGAAGATGAAGATCTTACATTTTGTCTTTAGTCCTGGGAGATGCTGCTCCTGTCTCTGCTGTGGTCCTGAAATTGTAAAGGCTGAGCTGATGCTTTCAGGATCAGGCAGGTCCTCTTTCACCCCAGGACTGGGTTGCTGTTCTCACGCCTCTGCGTTCTCTAATGAATTTCTTTGTTTTTATGAACATGTTTCTCAAGCGCCATCGTGCTGGGTCGTAGCATGTGTCTGGGCATGCAGTGTAGCAACCACAGCGAAGCTGAACAAGCAACTTGGCAGCGGAACAGGATCCCTAGGACTGCGTGCAGCAGGCATCCCTGAAAGAATGGGAATGAACCTCACACTGGGTGAGTGGGAAAGTATTCAATGGCTGGGAAACAAGCTGAATTTAACGAATGAAAATTGCTCCTTCATTTGGATAGCACAGGCTGCCAGCTTCTCTCAGTATCCACCTGACAATCAAACCCTGCACCCAACATCTGGCATGCCACATGTTTTCCAATTTCTTGACTTTCACCCCAGCCTTTGACTGTGCTTCTTGGAGGCATCACTGGTTTCTCTAGTTCCTGCTTGGTGTTCCCCTCTGACTTGAAAGGTGGATGCCATTTCCAAACCTACTGCCACAGGCAGTTGACAAAAGCTGACCCTCTCTCAGACAAGCATTACCTAACAGCTTCCATTTCTTATAGCTGCTATTGTAGGAGGTGAGGGTCTGGCATCAATGGCAGAGTCTTCTCTTGAGTTGTCTGAAATGTCTCAGCCCTCCTGAACTGTGCTGAATTTAAAACCTTTCACTTAAGACATTCATGCAGAACGATGCTCTTGGAAAAATATGTCAAAGACATAACCCCGTGATTTTTCCTACATCTTTTCCATGCATTTTCCTTCATTGTAGTGCTTCACCTATCTCCTCATACAATCTGCTGTAGATTAACGTTGTGTATATCATCCAGAGAAAATGTCAATAATTGGGACCAGCAATTTCATCATAGGGAACGAAATTAAAGTGAGTAAATGTAATTGTAGCTAATTTCCATTCTCTGGAAGAACATGCTATTGAAGGTTGTCGTAGGTGAAAAAATAGCTTAAATTGTGCATGCTAACAGGCAGCAGATCATTGGGTATGTGTGTGGGCGCGTGACTGTCCCATACTGAACTTTTGAATGCTGAAGCAGAAACTTGCTACTTGCTAGCCGTGAGTGGGATGGTCGGCTTGCAAATTTTGATAACACGTGAGCTAAAGAAAAGCAGCATGACCTGAATACTCCAGTTAATAAAGAGCCGTGAGACAGAGCCACCAAGTAGGAGGTTGAGGATGTGCCAGGCTTCTGCACATGGACCATTTGGGTTGGTAAAACCAGGGGCTTGGGGTTCTGGAGAGAAGAGCTGGTCCCAAACAACAAGGGTCTCTGGCGATAAGTGATCTCAGAAAGAAAAACACCAGAGGGGAGATCCTAGAAGTGGGAGAAGATCCCAGAGATTAGGGAGATGGGTGGAACAGAGGGCTGAGGGTGTCTGGGGACCTTGGACAGGAGGACACACAGCAGGACCTGACACAGCTTTCTGCCTTAGCATCCTGGGGCAGCCACGACCTGCCTGCGAGAGGGACGTGGGTGTGGGAGCTGATGACAGAGGGAAAGAGCTCGAATCATGTCAGATCTTAGATAAAAACGCCAGGGCCCGGATCCACTGTGTGTTGTTATTTACTATGTCTCAGTCCTGGTAAAGCTGTAATTAAACCTTGAGCAGAGCAGAGAGGACTCCATAGATGAGTAATGTAAGGATGTTTCATTTAAACAGGCATCTATGGAACAGAAAGGGGAGAATGTCTGACTGGACACTTTCTTTTATAAATACATTTTGAGTTTTTTGGAAATGGGAAACAGTTGGGCCAACAGCTGCCAGTTATTTGACTGTGTAAGATTTGCAAAGTGGGATGAGCATATTTGGAATACATTTTTGCTACACTATTAAAAATATGTTGGCAGGGGAAGAGATGCTTGAAACTACTTTTTAAAAGTGTACAGATTTTGTTTTCTACATCTGAAAACGTTCTTATCCTGAAAGAGTCCTGTCTGAATCTGAAGCAAGTTGTATGGCAAGCAAATAAAGGCAAAGCAAAGAATGATAATCCTGTGTCATAGAAAATGTAGGTGTGTGAAGTACAGTTTCATTCTGACAGGTCAGAGAAAGCGAGCTGCTCCCACAAAATGAGGCACCCCTCTTTTCTTCTGGGCAGCTTTACAGTCAAAGAGTGCCTAGTTTGTATAAGATTATTACTCATCACTTTTGCATTGAGAAGACTTGGGAAGACCATGTAAGAAGATTGGTAAGCCAGGTAATAAGATATTCTATGCCTCAGAAAACTCATAAATGTGGAAAAGGAGGCAACCAGGGTAGCTAGCCACAGCAAGTGGGAAGGATGCTGGCAACAACACAGTCACGGCTGGCATGATGAATGCCACTTGCATCTCCCAGGTAAGCACATTTCTTAAGTGCTCCAGAACATCATTCCCAAGGTGGATTGATAGTGCCTAAAGCTGTACATAGAATCATAGAATTGTCAAGGTTGGAAGCGACCTTAAAGATCATCTAGTTCCAACCCCCCTGCCATGGGCAGGGACACCTCCCACTAGACCAGGCTGCTCAGAGCCCCATCCAGCCTGGCCTTAAAAACTTCCAGGGATGGGGCTTCCACCACCTCTCTGGGCAACCTGTTCCAGTGTCTCACCACCCTCATGGTGAAGAACTTCTTCCTAACGTCCAGTCTGAATCGACTCATCCCTAGTTTTAATCCATTCCCTCTAGTCCTACCATTACCCAACATCCTAAAAAGTCCCTCACCAGCTTTCTGGTAGGCCCCCTTAAGATACTGGTAGGCCACTATAAGATCTCCTCGAAGCTTTCTTTTCTCCAGACTGAACAACGCCAGCTCTCTCAGTCTGTCCTCATAGGAGAGGTGCTCCAGCCCTCTGATCATCCTTGTGGCCCTTCTCTGGACACATTCCAGCACATCCATATCTCTCTTGTAGTAGGGGCTCCAGAATTGGACACAGTGCTCCACGTGGGGTCTCACAAGAGTACAGCAGAGGGGGAGAATCACCTCCCTCGACCTGCTGGCCACGCTTCTCCTGATGCAGCCCAGGATACGATTGGCTTTCTGGGCCGCTAGTGCACACTGACAGCTCACGTTGAGCCTCTCGTCCACCAGCACCCCCAAGCCCTTTTCTTCAGGGCTGCTCTCAAGCCAGTCACTGCCCAGCCTATATTGGTGCTTGGGATTGCTCCGACCCAGATGAAGGACCTTGCACTTGGTCTTGTTGAATTTAATGAGGTTGCATGGGCCCACCTCTCAGCCTGTCAAGGTGCCCCTGGACGGCATCTCTTCGCTCCAGCGTGTCAGCCGCCCCACACAGCTTGGTGTTGCTGCCAACTTGCTGAGGGTGCACTCTCTGCCACTGTCCATGTCGCTGACGAAGATGTTAACAAGACCGTCCCAGTACTGATCCTTGAGGGACTCCACTTTTCACTGGCCTCCACTTGGACATGGACCCATTGACAGCCACTCTTTGGGTGCAGCCGTCAAGCCAGTTCTTTATCCACCATCAAACCCATATTTTATCAGCTTGGAGACCAGGATGTTATGCGGGACAGTGTCAAAGGCTTTGCTCACATCCAGGTAAATGATGTCAGTTGCTCTACGAAACATACACTACGAAAAGAAAGAGGCAGGGGAAAAGGGCTGAACACCAGCCCATACTTAGCACACACCCCGGCATGGTACTAAGCTGTGACACTAAAGCTGCCCCCAACAATGTTTGGTGGCTCCTGGTGAGCACCTGGGACATGCTCACCCTGTGCTCCCTGAGGAGCAGCTCAGCTAGAAGCTGTGAGACCGAGGAGATGGGGAGTTGTGCAAGTGCAAACCTCTGGCAACACAAAGTCCAGCAACCCACCCAGCGCACACCAGCTCTGCCGCCCGCAGCTGGAAGGAGCAACTGGGAGAGGTTTCACTATGGTTTGCAATAAATAAACATGAAGAAGTTCTCCGAGCTTATGCCAATATTTGCCTTGTGCTGGATTACAGCATCTGTTTGCATGAACTCCCAGTGCCTCAGTAGCAGTCAGCACGGCATCACTGAATTTTGGAAGGTGTCTGCAGAGCGACATGCTCATGCGCTGCTGTGCCATACCACCCGTGCTTTTTGCCTCTTGGGCACACTGAAGGGTCTCAGGAGTTGCTGGGACAAGTGTAAAGGGAGGTTTATACAGCCTGGGTCGAAGCCTGAGTAATGCACAACTCCTATTTATGGTGTCTGGTCCAAGCCCTCCTTTTGCTGCAGTTAAGACAGTAAAATTGTTGCTTTAAAGTTATTATCACTGTGTTTTACTATCTGCCCAATGTTTTTTCTGTTCTCCTCTTTAAGCCAGAGGGTCTGTGTTTGTAAGTGAGGAAAACCAGATCTGAGCACCAGAAAGCTCAGTTAAACTTCCCCAGGTTTTGAGGTGGCTCGGACTGCTGTTGCGTTAGTGGCCCCAGAAATCTGCACTTTTCCCCTTTTGCTGTTGATCAGAGGGGTTGGAAAGAAGGGTTACTCAAAATAAGGATCTTGTTGCTGGCTTTATGTGCCATTTAGTCTTGTCATTCCTGATTTTCAGATGGTAAAGTTCATCTACTCTCCACGTGCTGGAAGCCCCCAGACACCCCCAGGAAGCTCCAGCTCAGCAGTGATGAGCTTAGGAATTTTTTCTGTTTTGGTCAATAATTTCTCCTCTCTCCTCCTCCATCATTTCCCACGGCAAGGCTTGTGCCAGACACAAACAGCACCGCTTCTCAAATAACTCAACCTCATAGAAGGAGGCGAGCTGTCATTTATTTTTTGTCTTGCTCAAATAACTCATAATCTGAATGACTAATTTACCCCGTGCTTGGAAAAGAACAGGAAATATCAGGTTAATGCAAATAAGCAGACAGATTTTGCAAAGCCAACTTTCGGGGTGGGGGGCAGCGTTCTCCAGTTGCATTAATGTCCTGTCCCCCCCTTCTCTCACTCCCTACATCCAGTGTACCCAGAGTTTCTCTCCAGCCTCAAAATGTTTTTGCACAGCTATGTGCCAGAATGTGTCCTGTGCATTGTGCTTCTCCTTAAGATGCTGTTTAAGTGTTACCAAAGTGGTGCTCAGGGTCTGTGCTGGCCCTTTGCTTCCCCTGCCCCACTGCAGGCGAGACCTGGCGAGTTTGCTAAGCGTGTGCTCGCAGGAGCTTGGGAAACTCACATTGCTCACACAGAGAGATCCTGCAAATCTGCTGCTACTCAGAGACGCTTTAATGAGCTGGATGAATGGCTGATTAAAGCCTTTGGTTTGTTATGCTGCTCTGGTGGTGCCTTGGCTTGAAGAAAAGTGCCTCCCACAGCTCCACTGGGAGCCCCGGCACGAAGGTGTCATGTCCCGAAATGTCAGCAGGGAAATGTGCAACAATTTTTCTGGTGCTACAAAGATGGTTCTGCGTGTACTGCCTCGTATCACAGCAGGAATGGGCAGACAATAGACAGGGCTGGTGGGAAAAGCTATTTTCTCCTGAAGCTCACAAGGCCAGAGAAAGCTCATGTCACTCCAGCCATCTAGCGTCCTGCCAGCTCCTCAGATAAAAATGAGCTCCTTGATTGTGGGCTTTGAATAGCCCTTAAAAGGCATCACAAGATGTAAGAAGATTAAGGTGCTTCATAGCTTTCACTCGCTTGGAAAGCTCTTGGAGCAGGGAATTTTCTCTCTCCCAAAAGCTGTCCAGCATCCACGGTGGTATAACATCTTCCCAGCAAGAAAATACATGGAGTATCTTGGAATCGTTCCTTCTAACAAACACTGCTGTACATCTTCACAGCCAGATTTGACACCAGTATCTGCCCTGAAGGCAAGATCTTATTCCCCTTCACACTTAGAGCTCAAAAATTAACTGTCTTCTTGATGTTGGCTCCAGAGTGTATCATTCTGGTAAGCGATACTGGCTTTCTCTTTGTGTAGTTTTATAGTAGAACAATTCTGTTGGATTCAGTATTGAACCTGAATTTACTTCCACTTTAGTGAAAGAAAAGTTGCCCCTTCATTTTTGAAAATGCAGCATTTGTTTCTTGATTTGGCACTGCATATAGTAATTAATGTTATCAGTCATTTTACCTATCCATCAGCTGCACCTAGTTGTGCAGACACACACGTCCATACTCAAGCGCGATGCATTTAATGCAGTGCTTTTACCCACATACCCCTGTGTGAGTAAAGCCCTGGTAGCATCCTTCCCTCCTCGCTGCCCCTCCCTCAGTGCGTGGGAAGGCTGTGCCACAGGGCAATCATAGAATAGTTTGGGCTGGAAGGGACCTTTAAAGTCCAGCCCCCTGCAATGAGCAGGGACATCTTCAAGTAGATCAGGTTGCTCAGAGATCCGTCCAACCTGGCCTTGAATATTTACTGGGATGGGGCATCTACCACCTCTCTGGATAATCTGTGCCAGGGTTTCACCAGCCTCATTTTAAAAACTTTTTCCTTATATCTAGTCTGAGTCCTACCGCCTTTTAGTTTATCCACAACTCTCTCAGCCTTTCTTCATAGGAGAGGTGCTCCATTCCTCTGATCATCTTTGTGGCCCTCCTCTAGACCCATTCCAACAGGTCCATGTCTTTCCTGTGCTGAGGGCTTCAGAGCTGTATGCAGTACTCCAGGTGAGGTTCCATGAAAGTGGAGTAGAGGGGCAGAATCACCTCCCTTGACCTGCTGACCACACTTCTCTTGATGCAGCCTAGGACACAGCTGGCTTTCTGGGCTGCGAGCGCACATTGCTGGCTCATGTCCAGCTTTTCATTCACCAGTTCCCCCAAGTCCTCTTCGGCAGAGCTGCTCTCAATCTCTTCATCCCTCAGCCTGTACTGATATCAGCCCTGACCCAGGTGCAGGACCCTGCACTTGGCCTTGTTGAATTTCATGAGGTTCACACGGGCCCACTTCTTGAGCTTGTTCAGGTCCCTCTGGATGGCATTGCATCCCTCAGGCATGTCAACTGCATCACTCAGCTTGCTGTCATCTGTAAATTTGCTGAGGGTGCACTTGATCCCACTGTCTGTGTCATTGATGAAGATATTGAACAGTACTGGTCCCAAAACGGACCCATGATGGACACCACTTGTCACTGATCTCCATCTGGACATTCACCTGTTGACCACTACCCTCTGGATGCGGCCATCCAACCAATTCATAATGTGGTAACGAAGTGAGAATTTTTCTCTTAATGAAGACCCGTTTTCTGGATGCTGTCCCCACCCCCCACAGTGACTTGGGGCCAACCCAGAGGTGGACACGCTCTCCACTGCCTCTGAGGATGCCATGGGTAAAAGGCAATGGGACACGATACCTACGACAGGCACAGAGGTTCATCCTTCACAGGGAGACCCTGACTGTGGAAGATGCTTGCACATATATGTTTTAATTACAGCTGGTAATGTCTCCTGCTGATAAGTCACAGTGTTCGTGGCCAGCGCAATGGGGGCAATCTCAGTGCTTCAAAGCAGTTTCTACCAGGATCTAGTTCTGTTTTAACACCCAAAAGGGTAAATTTGGGTTTTTTTAATATCGAAACAAAATACGGTTCATATTTAAACAGGCAGCCTGTTTAAAGCCTGTTTTAAGCCTCCCAAGGCTTAAACCCATGCTAAAATGTGAAAGATGGTGACTGAAGTGACAGCTATGTCAATGTGAAAACTGTGATTACAAAGATTGCTGGAGGTGGACTCAGACTCTGAGCATGGTCTACGTGCTCCTTCAGGGTAACAAGGGACACTCCTTCCCAGAAAGATAGCAACTTAATTCACAACAGCTGTTTTTTTCCCTACGACAGTTCTTCCCTTGGCAAAGCAAATGAATAAGAACTAAAATCCCACCACAGTGGCCACCCTGCCCCTGTGCTGTGCCGTTGAATGTATTGTAGCAGATGTCTCTGATGCCCTCTTAGAACATAAGGACATGATTGTTTTCAGCAGAGCTGAATCCTTAATCAGAAGAGAGCACAGCGCAGCGGCTGTGGGCTTCATGAGATGGACAGAGTCAGAAACAGACTGAAAAAAGGCAAATGCCACTCCCGTCTTCACGAAGGGCAAGGAGGAGGCTTCAGGGGATTGCAGGCTGGTCGGCCTCGCTGCAGCTCCTGGGAAGGTTATGGAACAAAGCCTGGAAGCCACATCCAGTATGTGAAGGAGAAGGTGGTGATGCGGATCCACCCCTACTGGGCTTACCAAGAGCAAATTGTGCCTGATGAAACTGATTGCTTCCTACAGTGAGATCTCTGTGGTCAAGAGGGAGTTGTCAGAGATTTCAGAGAGAGGGCAGAGCCCTCACAAAATTCAATAAAGAAATGCAAAGTCTGTAGCTCGGAGGGAATAACCCTCTATCACAGTGCAGCCTGGGGGTCCACTGGCTGGAAAGTAGCTTTGCAGAGGAGGACCTTGGGATCCTGTGGACAAGAAGCTGAACATGAGCTCGTGTGCCCTTGCACCAAAGAAGTCCAATGGCATCCTGGGCTGCATTAGGCAGAGCCTTGCCAGCAGGTCGAGGGAGGTGATCCTTCCTGTCTGTTCAGTCCTGATGAGATACATCTGGAGTGCTGGGTCCAGTTCTGGGCTCCCCAGTACAAGAGAGACATCGACACATATGAGTGAGTCCAGAAGGGGCTACCAAGCTAGTGGGGACTGGAACTCAAGGCTATGAGGAGATGCTGGGGGAATTGGGCTTGTTCAGCCATCAGAAGAGAAGCCTGAGAGGGCCTAACTGCATCATTAGCTACCTAATGGGGATTACAGAGAAGACAGAGTTGGACTTTCTTGAAGGTGAACAGAGACAGACAAAAGGCAATGGAGACAAGTTGCAACACAGGTAATTTCTCCTGCATAAGGAGAAAATCCTCTGAGTGAGGATGAAGATGAGAACATGGGCCTAGAGAGGCTGTGACATCTCCATCCTTGGGGGGTTTCAAAACTCATCTAAGCAACCTGCTGTAACTTTCAAGTGGACCTTTCTTTGAGCAGGTGGTGGTGAACAAAGGTAAGAGATCTTCCCACAAAGGGGAAAAGAAAGTTTCAAGATTTTACCAGGAAGATACTACAGCAAATGGATCCTATAGTTCATCAACTAGAGTGCTAATAATTTCACTGGTAATATTGTTTGTCTCCATATTCTCAGCAATGAAGAAATTCTTAGGGGTTCGTTGTGATTCACTTGGCTAATGTTGCCAACAGAAAGCAGAGTATAATGGTGTGACTATGTGACATGGAGCTTCCTGGTTAGCTGTCAATTCTGTTTTGTTTTTAAGGCAAATCCCATTTCTTTAAAAGCATGTTCCTTTATTTACTTTTCTTTCCCCACCCGAGTGGGGTGACACAGGCTCCTATGGAGTTCCATATAGTGTCTGTTGTCACTAACAGACAAAATCAAATAACACAAAAACGAAGGGCCATTTCTGCTTTGTATTTGGCTTGACCTCTGGTTTCCTCAGCCATTAGGATAACTAATGTATGAAGGAAGGACACATGCACCCAGTGCACTGACTTCACACACGTCTGACACAACCAGGTTACCAGATTTGCCCTTGCATTCAGGGAGCGACTTGGCAATGTTGGCTTTGAAAACAGATGTGGAAAACACGGATCTAGCTCTAGTACAGCTTGAAAAATCCCGTATCGCAGGACATTTTGTACTGATGTCAAGTCTGCTCAACATCAGTGCGGGGGTGTGAAGGCGACCGTGAAGCCTGTGGTTGCGAGCCGGGGCTGCGTACCCAGAGCGCGACGGGGAGCCAGGGAGGGAACCTCCTCCTCGGCTGCTGCAGCAGCATTTCTGCACTCCTGGGGCTTGCCGCCAGCCTGCTCTCAGCTGTCTCCTGGCGGCCTCCTGCCCGTACCTCCAAAATTAAATTGACAAATCACCAAAACTGAACATGTGCAGCCTGACTTGCCTGTATGGAAATAATTGAGCATCTGGATGAAGGAGTGCATTAACCCTCTGATGTCCAGGGGTGTCTGGAATTCTGTCTCCTGCAGATGAGAATTTCCTGGGGATTCTTGGGCTGATCACGGTGCTGCTGGGCTCTAACCTATAGAGCTGAACAGGAGCTTCACTCTGGGCCATCAGGTAGCCCAGTGTATCCTTTTATTCCAGTAGCAGTTGAGCACAGTCTGTTTCCTATTGCACCCTGGCCAAAGCAGGAGGGACACTTAACTTTCAAGGGCCAATTTAGCAAAGCTGAAAATATTTATCAGAAACATTGACTGTAAGGAAAACTGACCCAGACAAACGTGAGCAATGTGTGGAAGTTAAGACCATGTTATAATGTGGCATAAAACAGTGATCCAACAAACACATTAGACACCTATAGAGGTAGGTTAAAAAAGCAATGTGGTGTAGAAGGAAGAGAAAGAGAGAATAAATAAGGAATGATGGAAGTCAATCTACCTAATTTAGACACCTGACTGTAGGCAAATACCAGACAAAGCTTCCCTTGGCAAATCCTTGAATCAACCTGTTTCCCACTGCTGACTCAGGGACCCTTAGGCACCTGGTCCAGGAGCATTTGTTCATTCACTGCAAACTAGGGGCCTCATCCGGGCACCCCACTGGCTCTCACTGCCAGAAAACCAGTAAATGCTTAAGAGGAAGGTTATAGCGGTGAAGATATAAGCAGCAAAGAGAACAACAAGAGAAGCAAAAAGAAGCAGTGAAGAATTGGTGTCCAGTAAGGACAAGAAGGAGGATGCCCTCCTGAGGCCCCTTCCCGCCTCAGTGGTCCTGTCATCCTGTGACCTTAAACTTGAAAACGCTTTGGGGAGGACCTCAGTGCAGCGCTAGACCACTGGGACACATGATCAATAACAACACAGACAGGATGCACGTGCTTAACAAACACTTCTCTGTTTCATTTAGATGATGTTTAGCACTATGTAGTGTTAAGGAATTACTTTCTATCCACTGAAAGGGATAACTGAAAGAGATGTTAAACAGTACTGCTAGCCAATTAAAAATCACTGATCAGTATATCCAAAAGATTGTCTGAGGTGTACTGGCACTGAGAGAGCAGATGTTACCCTTTAATAAATCTTGGACACTAGAGGAGGTTCCGGCACATGGCCAGAAGGATGAGGGTGAAGCAGTGTTTAAGAGGGGGAAATAAACACCCGAAGTAAGACGGTTTGCTAACACCACATACCCCTTGCACAAAATGACGAAATACCTGCCGCCTGCTTGCACTCTCCAAGCACACAGCAAGGAATACAGAAATACCGGGGAAAATCACATAGACAAAATAACTTCTGTCCAACATGGTTAGTCACAGCAGTCACCATTCCACAGAGCCAAGGCTCAGAAAACAAAGGCCTGTGGGGCTGCCTGTATCGCACAGCGGTGCTCCTGGGGCAGCTTCGGCAGCCCCTGTGTCACCAGGAGCCATCCCCTTCCTTAGCAAACAAGGGTGTAAGAAATGACTGCAGTTTTCTTTTAGGGATATGACATGGATCCAAGGGGATTCCTAAGTGTCAATCCTTTTCTTCTAGGACACCACTTTAAGCAAAGGCCATGGCACAATATGACCTTAAAATAATGTTGATTTCACTTGTGTTTGTTAACATGTATTACTCCGTATTGGTAGTGCAACATTAGTTAAAATGGCCAAAGCTCAGTATTTTGGGTAATGTTCTTTCCCGGATGCCCCTTGTACTAACTTCTTTACAAACAAATATTACATTGGTTGTTTCTTGACTGCTTTTGTGTATATATGAGTTTTCTGGGTGTTTGTATATTTGGATCCTATTTTGTTCTTTGTGTCCATTTTTAGAAAGCAAATATACTGTTTAATCCAAATATGTCCATATTCTCAACAGAGACATTTTAATAGTGATTTGAACAATTTTCTCAAGAGAAAGGACAGTGCTGAGGCTGTTTTATGTTAGAACTTTCAAACACAGTTGTTTAGCTTCTTTAAGTGTCAGAAATTATTCTTTAAATAAAGGAGAGTTACAAAACCCTAATGGGGATAGACAAGTACTTAAGTGTACTGTTTAAATTTCACCTGTTTCCATTACGCGCATTGCAAGGAATCCGTTGCAGGCTTTCCAGTAGCTGTGGTTTTTGTCTTGCGGTGCCACGCACTGGTATGACATGGGCGTGGAGGCTCCAGATTGCAGACGAGTTACCGTGATGTTTTCTAGAAGGATGACGTGTCTCGTAAATCACGCATGTACTTAAAGACCGCAACTGTGCATTTCAGATGTCCTCAGTGGGTCTCCTGATAGCAGCCAGCCAACAAAATAGAAAGCAGAAAGTGCCTTCAAAGAAAATGTATTGGGTTCTGGCTGACCTCTGTGCAGAAGCAGTTGTCCTTCCCTGCTATGTGCTCTCTCTCACAGGGCTGCAACCTTTTCATGGGTTGGTGTAACTCAATGTCCTCCAGTTTGTAATGGGCCCTTGGATGCATCTCATGAGGCTGGAGCAGGTAAGATCACAGCATATGATGGGGGACAGACTTTTTTGGACCTCGTCAACACACAGTGCTTTCTCTCGCGGCTGGGAGCAGTTCACAACATTCACTCTGTGCACCGTTCAGTCCTAAAAGCTGTGAGATGTGGGACTGCTCTGGAGAGGCAAATACAAGATGGACCTTCCTCAAAAAGCAGCTGCTCAGGGACCTGCTGGGCCACCACTGCGAATGGTTCCCACCCTGGCTGCCCCACCAACAGCAAAGAGGAGTAGGGAGGACATCTACCAAGGAAGTCTAAAGTGATGAAACACCTAATTTCAGGTGTCCAAATAAGTGCTTAAACGTAGGTGAGATGACTCTGGTCCACGGTTATCCTTATTGCAAAATGCAGGGGTTTAAAGATGTAAAGGACTTTTTTGGCAATAAACCCCATAGGAAGTAACACTTCCCATACCACAGCTGAGGGCCAGAGCAGTGAGCTGGGCTGTCTGTAGGTCTTTGCTGGTCAGGGCTCCCATCTCCAGGCTGAAAGGCTTTTTCAGGTGTCTTGATGACTTCCAGCTCATTTTGCACAGCACGTTAATTTAAGAGCAGGTTCTCATGCTTTTGTTCTTGTTGAGAAATGTCACCCTTCACATGCAGCCCTATAGAGTTACCTTAAATCATTTTTGTTGTCATCAGTCTCAGTAGGTTTATTAGAGACAGAGCTAATTCTCCTGCTTGTATGCTACTTCCGGTTTTAATCTAGCTGATCTGCTGACATGATCTGATGTAGGACATGATTCTGTCCTTTGTGTATGTATATCTCCTGACTCCGCAGGTGCATCAGTCTTGGAAGCTCCACATACCATTTGATTTTGCATTTTTCCATGTTATCAGTGAGTTTTCTCTGGCTTTGGAAAAAAGGTACCAATCCTGATTCCTGCTTCCACCCCACGGCTGCTGGGGCCCGCAGGCAGGAGGCATGCAGGTCCTGGAGAAGGGGCCAATGGCTACATGCTGCTGTACACTGTCTGCTTGATACAGACCAAAACCTCTGACTTCTGTAGCACATCACAAACTCCTTTCTGCCCTTCCTGCCCCTTGAGAAGTCAAGAATGGGAAGCAACGAGAGACCCTGATGTTTTTTTTCCTTTTTTTTCTTTCAATCCAGCCAGTCTTGTCTGTGCTTGATAGGTTATTTTGAAAACACAGTTCTGGCAAACAGTAGATTTGCCGGTAAGCATGCCCTCACGTCATCCGGTAATTAAGCATAAAGTTAAACTGAATTCACTAGAGGGTTTCACTTTAAAAAATATTTCTCTGTTTAGGGCTTCTGTAATCAGAGGGCAAGGCGCCATGCCTCCTTCATCCTAGGGCTCATTGCATTCCTCTGAAATACCTGAAGTCTATATTTAGTGCTCCTTGCAGCTTGAGAGATTTGAACCCTGCCCAAAGGCAGCTGTCTGCAAAGCGTAAGGTAGGAGGCATTCAGGGACATCCCGAGATGACGTGGTCGTTCTTGGCGTGGACCATATTGACCAGCGCCGGGAGTAGAAGACCAAAAGCCCATCTCTCCTCTGAGCAGCCTGCTCCAGCATGGAGCTGTTCTGGAGCTCTGAGGTGGGTTGGTGGGACGCGGCGCTCCCCCAACTGGGGTATCCTGTGGCCATGGCTCCTTGTGAGGGGTGGGAGCCCTTCACTTCAAGCCATAGCCTCGACTCCGGAGAGAGGGGCTGCCACACTCTGCGATGTCATCTCTCTGAACATATTTGCAGAGCCGTACCTTGCCTCTGCTGGCCAGCTGCCACGGTTAGAGGGGTTTCAGAGTTACCTCGTGCAACCAGAGCGTTGCTCTTGAGCATTCACTCCTCAGTCAAGCAGGAGAGGCAGAGGCAGGGGAAGATGCATCCCTAGCTGGGATGGGAAGGGCTGTACAAACACAAGCAGCGAGGAGTGGAGGAACAGCACTGGTGGCCCTCAACCCCTCAGTGATGGACAGGTGGGACCTCACTACTGTCTTGGCTTTGAAGAAGTTTCTCCTACTTACACGTGTGTCAGGGCTGCTTTATTTAATTCCTGAGGGCAGCTCAGGGGCAGGGCAGCAGCTCTGGCTCAGGGTGGGCTCCTGACAACCTCTTTGGTATCTCCTGCACCTTGTTTCTCCACCCCACGCGTCTAAGCTGCCTGCAGAAACTGCACCAGGGGCGCAGAGCAGCCCCCGCACGATGCCCTGCTCACCTGGGATGCATGGGGAAAGCCGGCAGAGCTGCGTTTCATTAGCACCCTTCTCAGAGAAAAATTGCTCTCCATTCACCCGGCAAGGTTAGTGGGCAAAGCAGTGACACCTGCGTGAAAAATAGCCGCTGGGATTACAGCAAGGTAAGCGCGGCTGGCTTGCAGCGAGTCACTCCCCACACCTCTGCGACACTGCTGACTTTAATGGAGACCCCTCTGATTTATAGCCGTGCCGGTGAACAAGAATCAGAGCTAACATGTCTTTATTTCTTCCCTTTGGTTGCTCGGGGTGCAATCAGCGCTCGCTGCTGCGGTCGGTGCAGCTGAACCTCAGTCTGAGACGAACCTCAGCTCGGCGCTGGTGGTGACCAGCAGGCATCAGTTGATGTAACTCTTTCTATGGAAGCTGATTTTACCACCTCAAGTCCCTAACCTGTTTCAAAATATTCAAGAAATATAAAGCCTAAGGTGCTGCAATGGCAGAAAAAAGCTAGAAGCCAAAAAAAAAAAGAAGAAATGCCAGCTCTTTCCAAGAGCTTTGGCTCACCACAGCTGCCACCACCAAAAGAGAGGGCATTAAACCAAACATCTTCAGCAAAACCGTCACGCAGAACTGACCTAAGCAAGTGGCGTAAACTCTGAGGAACCGCCCGAAAGAAATTAAGCCCCAGCTCCAATAACCACATAAACTTTTCATAAGCAACTTAAAAAATGTTCCTTTTCCTTGTTTTGTGAAGATGACGAGCTATAACGCTGTCTGCTACAGTAATTACTGAAAGATGGCAGGTTATATTTTGTCTGATATAAAACGACACACAGAAATGGGGTGGAGGTAATGAAGTCACCCCACAGTTGGCCCACAAACACATCCCCCTTGTTGAACGAAGGAAGACTGGGGATCCAGCCGCATCCCTTGCCTAGAGTCCATGGGGACGGGTGGTTGCCAAAATGCCTAACAGTAAAAGAGCTCATTTCTCCCATGCTGTAACATAAACAGGAGTGCACAGGGCTGTAGGAGCTGAGAAATTGTCCCAGACCACACATTTTTCCGTGTGCTGGAGGCCCATAAGCCGCTTTGAGTGAAAACAAACATCAAGGTAGATGTGTTCTCACCAGAAACAGCCAAGGAAGGAAGCACAGAACGCCAAGGAACAGCCCCATTTTGGTTATGATTTTTAGGTTATTAAATCAAACAGGTCCTACCACAGGCTCACTTTGTTCCTGCAGCACCCTCGTCATGTGCATGTCATTAAAACTTACCAAGCAAAGATAAACCTGATGCTGAGGAGCCCTTTTAGCATGTGTTTCATGTAACCATATCCCTGGGAATGCCTTTCCCTTTAGATCAAAGTCCGCCTTGACCTGTCGAGGTGAATAATGAGGGCAGGGAAGTATTTTTAACTCTGCACTGGGAGCTGTAGGCGCATCCCAGAAGGGAGATGTGGGGTAGCAGCGGCACTGGTCTATAAAAGGGATGGTCGAAACAGCCTGGCCTTGAGCTCGTGGGGCTGGGGGCAGTGACCTGGCTCTGCAGGCCCCCCCTCAGCCCACTCCCCAGACAGGGACACCGCTGCGGGGGATGAAGGGGATGTTAATTTTCAGATGGGGAGAGCTGATGCAAGGCTGAAGTCAGAGGGCACTGGGGAGGTGATGTACATTGGACACGGTGTGTGGGCACGCTTCCCCTGGCAGAGGTGGTGGCGTGGGGTCCTGGCTCTACCAGAGCCTGGGAATCAACCGCCTATGCAGCTGGTAGCCAGCAGTGACCCCCTCCTGGCACGGCAAAAACAGGGACCTAAGGCCAAACTTCCAATTTCATATTTAAACATCTGAATACGTGACCCGGAAAAGCTCCTCTGGAGCTGCCTATTACTCAGCATCACAGAAAACCAGATTTAAGTGCTGTTAGTATGAATTAGGAAATTACTGTGAATTTAAGGGTCTAATTCTTGGCACCCAAGTTATGAAAATCTAAGTTTTCTGATCTAATCCATCATGGAGAATTCTCCTTTTCAGCCTTTGCCAGCTTTATTTCCCAGTGTGGCTACATCTGAACAATGTCATATATTTCATTTTAATTTGTGAGACACTTTGGGGGGCTAAATGTTACTTGCTATTAATATGGAACTGAAATGCAAGGAGCATTTTTAAACCAAATATTATGAATAGGAAAAGGGAAAATGGGGAGTGAGGGAGAGAAAGTGGAGACATGGCATTTTTAGCAAAGTAAAAATGGAAACAGTGGAGTATATATAGTTTGTGCTGTACTTATTATTAATTGGACAAATGAAATGAACTGCAGACGTGCTTCCAAGGAGCCCACTGTGTGAGTCTAAGAGCGCTTTACAAGTACATGCGTTTCTCATCCCCAACATCCTGGAGATTTGGGGATCAGTTGATTTACAGCCTCTGACTCAAGATAATTCTCTTTCATGGGCTTTATTTCAGTAATATGGGTAGCACTAAATTCAGTCTAGTCATAAATCCTGTGCTGGTAATTCAGTTATAAGTGACGATGCTTTGTCAGCGCTGTCTGCACGCCCTCCCCGGGGCCCCCACGCCATCCCGCACCTCCAGCCCCCGCTGCCATCGCCACCCTCCCTCCTACGCAAAAACAAAGGTCCGGGAGGGACCCCGGCCTGCCGGAACAGGGAGGACACTGCTGCACTCACGACTCAGCTATGTTTTAGTGGAGAGATGTTTAATACAGTATCGTTCTCACTTAGCACGAGAAACAAAGTCCCTTAGGTGGGAGCGATGTCCTGAGCACGGCCCTGCAGCTGCCCCTGCCGGAGTGGGAGACAGCAATTTTTTTCCAAGGGACCTGGCTGTGGGACATGTTGTAGAAGGAGATTAAGCGAATTAAAAGTTGTTCCGCCTTTAGGAAAAGCTGCAACACCTTCCTTACCATTGAAACACCACCCATCTACCCCCAGGCGCAATTCTTCCAGCACCTTGTCAGAACAATCACCGTGTAAAATAATGACAAAGCAAATGACTACGGCCAAAAGAGGGATCCCAGGCAGAGAGCATATCCTGAAGATATGTCAAGGACTCCATGAGGTCTGTCCACCTTTCATGCTTAATTTCACATGAAAGACGCTCAGCTGCAGCAGTGGTGGAGGGCAGTGGGAGGCACGGATGTATTCAAGCAGTTTTGAAGGAAACAGCGATGTAAAATGGGACAAAGTTGACAGCGGCTCCTTCAGGTGCCCAGTCACTGACGAAGGTGTCTCATCTAACGTGGGCCACCCAAAATGTACACCTTGCACCTCCTGCTCCGCTGTGGTCGGTGTGGTGCTGCAGGGTCCCCTGAGGCAGAGAGGGGTTGCTCTTGGAGATGCCGCGCTCCCTCCGGCACCAGATGGTTAGCTTGGAAATGTATCTTTAAATTTATTACCTTGCCGTTAATTAATTAATTAAAGTTGCGTTTACTAAAGAGGCAGCTAACTTTTTGACATTAGATAGCAGTTCACATTAGATGAGATGAATCTCTCCCTTGCTGTGTTTAGCTCAGATAAGGATACTGCAAGTCCTAAAGAGTTAATATTACAGTAAGCAGAGAATGAGGGCTTCCAAGACAACAATCACTGCAAAAGTTTTAAGCACAGTCATACAAAGGAACTGAGCCATAAATAGAGCAGCAGACTTCCCATTTGTGGCTGGGGATAACCTTTTTTTTTAAGGCTAAAAAAAAAGGAAAGACCAACACGCAACAAATTTCTTCTCTTTGATGAGATGTGAGATTACATTCCTTTTAACTTCGAATTTTATGATATGCTGCCACGGCAAAGGGGTGATGAATCTTCTGTGTACAAACTGTTCCCAGCTGTTGATAAAGCCGTGATCACCAGCAGCTTCCCCCGGCCAAGTGCTGTACGCAGTCTCTGCAGCCAGATTTAGAGGAAAGGAGCTGCTGCTCTTGTCCAGCTGGGGAGGCCTGTTTTACTGGTGGGCTTTGCTGGGGCACACGGAGAACTAACCCAATTTAACCCAATCTACCAGTTTTCTGGAGCTTAGTTGGGTTTCACCTAATTTTTAAGTCTTAATAGTTCACACTTAAGAGTTCACATATTTCTTTGAACATTCTTCCTTCACATTTCCTTTGAAGTTACATGAGTACAACCGAAGTTATCTCTGCAGCCCTCGCTCCTGGTGGCTGCTCTTTCCTGGAGTCACACAGAAGATGGTTTTGTAGCCCTTGTTTGATGCAGACAATGGAGAAGGAAGAGTGGATGACCTTTCCATCGCACTCCTCTGTTGTAGGGGCTTGGTGAAGGAGCTGTGATGGGTGAGACAGAGCAGTGACACCACTGGGGACAACGGGCAGTGCTGGCTGGTCGATCTTCCAGGGTCTGGCGTGGAGAGAAACAGTATAATTGCTGACACCCTATTGCTGACACCCTACCAAAACTTGCACCTCTGTCTGCTCTCATGCAGGGCAGTGCCAAGAAACGTCATGATTGCTTTGCATGGAAGAAGTTTCTCAGGCTGAAAGGGCACCCATGTCCACAGGGGACAGGACAAGAAGTCCTGATGCCTTGAAAGGCATCAGGGGCAGTTTGGGCTAGACGTGCAGGGACAGTTTCTAATGGCACAGGCAGGGAGCAGTGGAGATGCTGCCTAGGGATGCACTCGCTTGTCCATTGCTGGAAATTTTTAATTAAACAGGTCAGAGGAATATATTGGGAGCAGCGGTTTCTCTCCTAGGGCAGTGGGACAGACTAGGAGGCAGCAGAGACCACAGATGCCCAGAAAATATATCTCCATAAAATACATCACATGGTCCAGAAAACAGTGTTTTTAGGGTCACTAATGCATCTTTCTTCTCCACTGAGGCCATTGCTGCTGTGAGTAATAACTGTGTCTACCTAAGTAAATGAGTATGTTTGATTTTATTAAGAATTGCAGAACTGGGAGGACAATGTGAGATGTAAGGGGCTGTAGCACCTTCAATTTAACTCTTCCCTTAAATGCACCAGAACGCATTTATGCTGTTAACATCAACAGAAAAAGCCAAATTATTTATTGCTCTTTGAGTCTTTCTGCCAACAGTGAGACCACATTTCTTTTCCACCCTTTTGGAGTGATACTCTCTTCACTTTTAGCTCTCAAGTTCTACCGGTTGTAGCTATTTTTCCAGACTGTCCAGGTTTTTCACAGATGTCTATATGTAGGTCACACACATTTCAATGACTTGAGGCTTGCCTCCCAAGGAATAACTGCTGGAGATATTTATTTTAAAGTAATAGAAGGCTGAAATTCTGCAAAACATATTAGGAGTTCAAAAAAGAGTAACGCATAGTACTGCCATAAACTGGTTCCTCCCACCAGTGGGAAACCAAAGCAGGCTGTATGTTGAAATTTCTACACTACTTTTAAAATATTTTTGAACAGCAATCATATTTGCAAAACACCTTTTGCTTGCAGTTCACTAACAGCAACAAAGGTGCATGTGTTGTGGGTTAATTGTGTATTCCCACCACCCTGTAGTGGACCTGACATCTCCATTGTTGGGTGCTGGAGATCTTTGACTTCTCCGTTTTGATAAATGCTTTCTGACAGGGGAAATCTGAAGTCGGTGTGTCAGAAATTCATCCCCTGGGTCTCTTCTGAGGAACAGTGGCAGAGCGGGGAGTCCAAAGTGCGTCTAAGTGATTGCTGCCTGATGAAATTTATTCAGAGCTCTCCAGTCTGGAAAAGAGGTTAGACATGTCATGAGAACAAGCTGTTCAGTTCTTACCCAGCTTTTGGCCCGGTCAGTAATAATATAAAGACTCTGTCATGCTGTATATAACCTTATCTAGTCAACCTGCCAAGGCATGTGTGCTGTGCTTATCACCATGGTATTAGAGTGCTTCAGCTCAGAAAAGAGTTGTGGTGGTGTCACAAGGAAAGCCTCAGTGTGCAGGGCAGGATACATAGGAAGAGATAATAATATCTTTTATTAGATCAACAGACAGAGCTGGCAAAGTGTGCCCCCAGCCACCCCTGGCTCAGAGCTGAAAGGGGGCTGGGTCTTCCATCTCTTCTCTGATTACATCCTCTGCTCTACCTGGATACCTTTTTCTGACTGTCCGACAGATCACTACAGTCAGACCTAAACCCAAAATAGTCATTCTGGACCTGCATCAGCTCCTTTTGCTGGGGCAGTCCTAAGAAAGCTCTGGTTTCCTCAAAGCTTGTTTCTCAACTATGTCCATCCATCTAAAGAAGGTATTAGCTCTCCCTTCATTTGCCTCAGAGGGGAAAGCCACTCCAGGCCAGAGAGCAGACCAGGGCAGAGAGTGGAATGGGAAATTAAAGTCATAATATACAGCAATATTCTATTCAGTGTCTAGACCTGCTACACTCGGATTTTGTCCCCTGCCTCTACTTGCAGAGCTCTTGACCTTGCAGAGAGCAGCAGGCAGCTCTTCACAACCCGACGGAGGTTTAACCTTGCCGGTGGGTAAATTCGGGGTTTGCTGGAGCACTCAATGCAGCCCAGAGTCCTGCCAGCTTCATCAGCCCACACTGCAGAAGTGGCTCCGGAGCACGTGTGGGTCTGGGGCAAACCCTACCACGCACCCGCACGCTCCCGGGTGGGCAGCAGCCCCACGCGGGCTCTGGGATGTACCAGAGGGATGGGAAAGGCACAGATATCCCATCCCACCTGACCCCGGGGGAGCTGGCTCCTGCCTGCAGGCAGCAGTGACAGCTGAGTGTCTCCGTGAGTCATCCCACCAGGCACCCAGATCCCTGGGAGCTTGCACTGGCAGTAATAGAGGGGTTTATTTCTGTAACCGGGTTGTGCAAGTAATTCCTCTAAGAATTCCTCTTTTCTCCTTGTCAGTTTATTTTTTCCCGCTCAGCTGTTCCTTAGACTTTATCCGCACAGTTTTTCTTACTGATTCAGACATGGATGCTCGGACGAGCTATTAGGAGATCAGCGGGAGCTTTCATTTTGATACAGCTCTATTCACGCAAATGTAGTGACAAACCACAGGGTTGTGGTGTATTGCAGTTAAGCTGCTCTGCCAGCACAGCCCTATCAGAGAGTCTTACCCCAGACCGTCGAAGCTGAGGTACTAATGACAACTCATATACAGCCTGCACAGGCAGGATGGTGCTTTCACAAGGATAGATTATTTCGTCTGGGCAGAACAGGTAGCAAAGACAGGAGAGAGTATAGATCCACCTGCTGCAGGTCTGGAGTGTGGACTGCTAGCAGCGCACTAGTGCTTTTTACCCTGGCCTGGCGAGAAAGTGATCCCCTTTTGAATGAATTTGCTTACAGCACTATGAAATTACAGTTCTTCCAGAAATACTGCCCTGAGCTCATGCTCCCCAGGTGACATGATGGAGAAATGCCTGTGGGACCATGCTAACACCCATCACTTGGGGAGCAGAATCCAGCCCAAAGCGTTTGGGAAGTTCCAGCATGGCACAGACACCTCTGCCAGCAGCAGAAGTTACTGGAAGGACTCTGATTCCTGTGTAAATGCACAAGAAATTTCATACATGTGTATGTCCGATGGCAATACCTTTATTTACTGCAGTGGGTATTGCATGCCTTGCTGGTTCCTCCATCAGAGGTCTGAGTTCTGTTTATCAGCATTTTAGGCCAGAAAAAAATGTTTTTCTGTTTCTTTATCCAGTCTATTTCTTTAAGCATCTGTTTCCCAAATGTACCCCTCTCGTTCTGCACTGGGAACTGGCTCAAAACTAGGTAGGAGGTTTGATTGATAGATACATTACATCCAGATCTCTCATTGCAGAAAAAAAAAAAATTAATAGGGGCTTGAAGGTGTGAGCTGCCTCTAATCAAAACAGTGTTTAGAGGAGATATGGCCAAATTCTGGCAGTGCCCGTATCTGGGAGAGGAAGGATAGCTCTGGTGCAGCTGTGGGAGCTGTGCAAGATGGGTTCACTTCCCTCTTACACATGGGTTTTGTAGCCTTAGCAGGATGCTTTGCCTCAGTGTCCCCATCCCCATCAAACGCTCGTTGCCGAGATACTGCAAGACTTCATTCAGCATCGCTGGCAAAGTACTTGGAGTAGAAAGTGCTCCAGGCACGCATAGACATATCTTGAGGTCGGCCGACATTTTAGGCAGAGAAGGTAAACTGCATCGCTCTTGGTACAGCCCCTGGTGTGCACTAAGTCCTCCTGCTTCCCCTTCCACGTCGCTGCAGCCAGGCATGCCCCGATTCAGCGCAATTCTTTATGGACTGCCAGAGAAACAAATTATTATGCACTGCAAAACGAAACTGGCATTTTAAATCTAAAACACATGACATCAGCATTACATGTGGAACCAGATACCGTCAAATCACATGCCACCTCATAAATATTCAGGCTGGTGGGGCAAAAGAAATGAGAGGTAGATTGCCGGCCAACAATGCTCCCCGGGGTCTACTGCTTCGTAAAAGGCTTTTGAGCAATACGGGGAGCGTACAGACAGCCCGCTTTGAATAACCCACGAGGAGCTGACCCTACAGCGCTTGCAGGTTTGCTTGGGAGGCTGCAAGAGGGGGTCTTTTTGCATCAGAGCACTGGGGTGGGGGGATAAAGGCCAAGAAGCCAGTGGCAGGAACAGAAGTAATATGAAGAGCAAAGTCATTTGAAATCCCGGAGTGTGTTGCTGTTCAGCAACCTGCCGGTGTGTGTGGAACTGTGCGAAAGCCCCTCTTTGCTACCCCTTCCCCAGAGCATCCTTCAGGGCACAGAGGGGCTGCTCAGCTTGTCCCAAAAAGCAACACCTGTGGAACGTGCTGGAGGAGGACGGGGCTTCACGTTCGCCTCGCCAACGGCCCAGGAAACTCATGCAGTAGTTGGAAGTTATGGTTTGGTTTCCCGGAATCAGCCCCCAGTGCAACCCCTCCCTCCAAAGCAACTTCTTGGTATTTGAAAGCTAACCTGAATAAACTTAGCATCTGATTCAAATAAAGCTCACCAATTTTTCTTTCTTTTTGGTGGCGTTGGAAAAATTTTCATTTTCAGAGAAAGAACTCATCCAGACTTCAAAATAGCTTGGTACATGAGAAATGTGATTCTCTCATTATGCCTCTGCACAACCTCCGTGAGAAACTCTATTTAAATCACATTTACATAATTCTAAGAATAGACTACTCTGCTCTTAGTATTCGTCCATCCTTAATTTATTATGGGTTCACCAAATATTTGCCCTTTCTTTCTGAATGTAAAAAGGATATGAATTCAGACAAGTCTTAGAGCATAACTCGATGCTAAGCTTATGGAAGATTTGGAGAGCATACTTATTATAAGGCACTTAAAAACTGCTCCTAAGGGTGGTGTGGGAGGGTCTTCCAGCACTTCTGTAATAACCTGTACACTGGAAGCAATGTGCTGTGGTTATAATAACCATTTCCTGATTTTTATGCTTTACTTGTAAAGGACTGTTCCCCAAACTCAGAGAAGACAAAGAGAGAGGGGATGAATTAAGGTTTTCTTTAGTCCTGCAAGATCTCTATCAATTGCTGCCACGAGCTGTGGAAGGGAACGATCCCCCTCTGGTGCTCCTGGTCACCAAAGAGAGGTATGGACAATGTGTGTTCCCACTGGAAGGGGACGAGAGGGGCAGGGTGCTGCAGCTGGGGGACCTGACTGCAGAGACCTGGCAGAGTTGTCACATCCATGGCACTCCCACGCCGGTTTTGGCTCCAAAGGGGAAGGCAGGGAAGCTTTGGGGGAGCTTTTCGAACAACGGAGCTGTGTAGCCTCTGCAGCCCAACATCTTCACACTGGGTAGACAGCGTGTTTCCAACAGCTTGGACATTGGATGGAGAGCAGAGCTGGGCAAAAATGTGGTTTGAGCTAAAATTTAATGGCAGAAAAAATGTTTGATTTCACCTTGAATGACCTTGCGGACACTTCTGCTGTATGTGTGGGTGGCTAGAGGACAAGGAGTGGTGGTACCTGATTCTGTAGCGGTGGGCAGGAGACCCCTGTATGAAGCCAGGCTCTGCTTGGATAGGACCTTTATGTGGGTTTGAGGGACATGCTTACCTGTAGAGTTGAATAAATAGCGTACGCCGCTGTATTGTGGGCTGCAGGGGAAGCCAGGGTGGAGACAATCCTCCTGGCATTGCCCACGAACCAAGGTCCCCAGGGGTATTTCACCAGAAAGGGGTGTTTCACCAGAAAGGGGTGTTGCACACAGCAGAAGATGCCTCAGCTGGAAACACTGGAAGAATGGAGGGTGGCTGTGGTGGCCCAGAGGGGACTGCTGCTCGCCCTGGGCTGGGGCGTGCCGCGCGTTTGCCGTGTCCTGCACAGCCGCAGCCAGGAGAAGGGTGGATTTCATTTCACTTCTTATAAACAGCAAATCCCCAACTGTAAGGATTATCTGGAAAACGCGGCCCCGTGAAGGGTCAAACACCAGGAGGCGGGAACAAGAACCCGTTATTCATAACTTTTATGATATTAGGGCCAGCCGGTGGCTGGGCGGCAGACCGGCCGTGTTTGGACAGCTGGGGCTGGGAGCACCCCCGGCCCCGGGGGGATTCTGCCCCGCCGCAACAGCCGCCTCTCCCTTTCTAAAAGCGCACTCTCATTCATCATTAATAAAAACAAGGTGATTAAGGTGCACAGCAACAAACGGGAGAAAAGCAAGCAACGAACTCACTACTAGAAATCATAGCAAGGCAGAAAATTAAGCTCTCTTCATTTACATTTTACCTTTCGGTTCACATTTAGTTGGCTTACAAGTGCGGGAGGGGTCTCTGTCTTCTTCCTGCCTCCCGGTATCATTTTTTAAAAGAAAACGTTTTTCCCTCTGCTGCAGCCCTACAACAAACCTCTGAAGAGGGAGAGTGATTGTAAATACAAAGAGGTAATTAGATGGCTGCCAAGAGATAGAGGCCTGTGTGAATGCACAAACTCGGGGGGGGGGGGGGGGGGATGGGGGGAGAAGTAGCAAAGAATAACAGAGACTTTTACTTCTGCCTTGTTTTCTTTTATACCGAGCTACAGTTTTATTTGTAGCAAGGGAGAGTAAGCGATTTCCAGACAGAGACACGGTAATTTTTAAACTGACAGTGCCCTTGCGAGTACTCAGTTGTATTTCTAATAAATACATTTGGCACAAATCAAGAGAATGGAGGTGAATCTTTTACAAATACGGGTTTTTGCTGTTCCCACAGACCTCTGGCTTTTATCCTTTTCCCGCAGATTGAAGGACAGAGAGTTAGTGTCCTATTTTTCCCTCTCTGCTGGTAGGACAGAAACTAAAACTGAAATTTTATTTGAAGAAAAATACTAAATGGAATGGAATAATATATAGTAAATTGCCATCACCTTTAACAAGCACAGAGAGGATTACAGAGGTTAATAAGGACATGTTTCAGAGTGCCTGCTTATCCTGAGCTCCTCTCGCAGTCAGTTGATTAATTCAAGCGGGAAGAGAATCTGTTACGATTACAGACGATTAGAAGAAGCAACAGGAGAAATGCAAGAAACAACAAGATCTATGCCGTGCCACAATGGTTCTGTTTACCCTACTGCTTTATTGCTCGCTCTTGCCAGCACTTTCCAGCGCTTATTTCTTAGGCCACATCTATAAACTTGCTTAACCATGGTTTAGACCCAGGCTGTCTCCTTTTCCGTGCCCGTGGGCACTCAGAGGCTGCTCAGTTCGGTTCGGCGAGGCTGTGAGCCTATGATTTATGGCGGCTTCCCAGGTTATCGCCTACTTGCTCGGGCACCGAAGCAAATGAGCTGCAGCTCATCAGGGGCAAGGAGGACATCTGGTGACAGGACCCGTGCCCCAGAAGTGTCGTTCCTACAGGAGCAGCTTTGGGTGAAGCCATTTGCAGTGTTCATACCACGGCATGTAGCTCGTTGGGGAAGGGAACCACCCGTCTGAGCGTGGGTGATCCCCACCGGCGCCACGGTGCTCACCAGGCTGTCGGCAGCTCAAGCCAGGACCTGGCTAACCCTGCCCTTGGCTGGCCCAAGGGTTGGATAAGGTGCGGGGATGATGGCCTGGAAAATATTCCCACTTGGAACAAGGGCGGAGAAGCTTTCGTGGCACTCAGGAAACATGTCTACATTACCGATGGTGCTAAGGGAGCATACAGCTGAAGGCCGGTGCCTGCACACTGTCAGTGGGGAAGCTGGTAATTCATTATCCTGAGTATAGGCACCATTATCATGCAAAGGGACATCATCAGTCTACCCCTCTGCACACACACACACACATGCACACCGTCTCTCTTTATTTCCAGTGACTTCTGAAACGGAGAGTGTCTCTGAAAATTCCGGCACAGGGTGAGGCGGTGGCTTCATGCTATGGCTGAACCAGTGGAACCTGACGATGAAAGGGATGGCCCGGCCCCCTGTCCGCATCCCAGCCTGCTCCTTGCTGTGGGAGAGGGGCATGAGGAGGAGCAGAGGAGGGAGCACTGTTGGGCTATTGACAGCTGCCAGGTTTTCCATTTAAGCACATCCACAGCTTGGTAACATGGCATGGTGGATGCTACTAGAAATAAAGTCCACATCCGTCTCTGGCAAAATTTACTGCAATACTTGTAATATTTCCATGACATCACACGTAGGTAGTATGGAAAATGTGCTTTTTTTCCTAAATTATTCCATTGCACATTGCTCCGTGGAGTGCCTGACTGTTTAATACTGGTGGCAGAAGACTGCAAGTTTCACTCAGAATCTCCTTACTTTTCAAGCTACTACTAGGTTCTTAATTAAAAAAACCACACAAGTCTCTAGAAGCACATCTGATGTTCAGTTGTCACTGGTCCAAGTGACCTACCCACCTACCTTTATTGAAGACCTAAATTGCTCAGATCTCCTTCAAGATTTGTTTTTATTTATAGAATCATAGAATAGTTTCAGTTGGAAAGGCCCTTTAAAGGTCATCTAGTCCAGCCCCCCCTGCAATGAGCAGAGACCTCTTCAGCTAGATCAGGCTGCTCAGAGCCCCATCCAGCCTGACCTTGAATGTGTCTACAATCTCCCCATTCTGTTTGTCACACAAGTTTCTCTTGCAGAGGATGACGCAAGCACAGGGTGAGCCCTTCTCTGGACGTCTCTGCCTGAAGTACAGGGGACTTTTTCTCTGTTTGTTGCCAGATAGAACAATTTAAATGGATCTTAGTTTGAGGTAAGGGATCCTAATTAGATCTTTATTTTCAGGATGGGTCATTAGCCAGCTCCAGGAACTTGCCTTTCCTGTTCTGACTAGCAGGAGATATCACATATAAAATAAATATATATAATATATATAATATATATTTATATATTTTATAAATATATAGACATTTAAAATATATATTATATATAGATATATACATTTTCTATATATCCCTATATATCTATATTAATATATATATTTTTATATGTATATCTATATATATAATATGTATTATAAATTTTTATATATCTATATATATATGAGATATATATATATGTATATATCTCTATATATATACCCTAACAGGCACAATTCTTCTAAATTAAAGAATGTTTATTGTTATTTTTGCCTGATTTCTTTTAATAAAAAGGATTTTTAAAGTATAAGGTATTGATCTAGTAGTGCTTTGCCGTTGACTTCAGTGAGGGAAACAGAGTATCTGGGGTTTGGCAGCTTCAACAGGTGTTTTCCAGGTGTAAAAGCTTCTCAGATGTGACAACGGCAATTGCCTGTCTTACAAGATTTTTATCTTTCTTCATCAAGTGATGAGGTTGCTCGTCACCTCCGTGTCTCAGTGCACCAGATGCTTTCTGGATGGAAGTTTCACATTGGGATAGGTACAAGACAAATCTCAAAATCAACTCTAGCAATGCAAGATTCATCGCAAAGCATCTCATCAGTGAAATGAATGATGAGGCACAACCGGTACAAAAGAGCTCTCTGCGTGGCGGCACGTTGCCTAGAAAGAGCACAATTTCCAAAACAGTCGTGGACCTTAAAACTCCGGAGTGCTGGTGTTTCTCAGACATGCTAAAGTAATTACAAATATGATAGCCCTTGCTTCTTCCCTTGATTTAGCTTCAACACTGACCTTCCCTTAAGAATAGGATACCATGCGTAGTAAGGGCGAACATTTTAATTCAGGGTGCACTACTGAGGGAAGAGCCATGATTTTGAAATCTTGTCATTTGGTTAACATTGCAGCAAATTATGAGCTAATATCCTTTGGTAATGACCAATTAATCACCAAGAAAAATCAATCAAAAGGAATTTAAACTTTTATGCTTATTTTCAAACCCCAGTTGGGTTGTGCTATTCAAAAATCAGCATGTTGCTCAGCTCCAGAGCTGGACGAAGACACCTGGGAAATGGCATGAGCTTTTTGGAGTTGGCTGCTGTGAGTGTTTTAAAACTTTCAGATTCAACTCTCTGTAATTTTGGTAGCCAAGAAGTAGTCACACTTCAAATTGTGACCATTTGTCTGAATCTGAATGCACAGCAAGCATCCTAGATATAACAACCAATTCCCCAAAACTGTCACATTTTTTCTCAGAAAAGCCTTATCAGTGAGCATACCTGTTATTGAGCCACAATCCTCAGCTCCAGAAATGAGTTCAAAGCATCATTATTTAGGCCTGTTTTGATACCAATTATTCACATTTTGGCAGTGGAACATTGCACCTCGTCAGCCCAATCATCCAGAGGCCGATGGTGGCTGAACAAGTGGCAGTCCCAGACAGACAGGTTTCCGTCCCTGCAGCTTCCAAACTTGTGTCTAATAGTTGTTTCTGCAAATTGCATCCCTTCAAATTGCCATCCATCCCATGTCTCATCCTAGCCTACCAGAGGGTTCCTCAGTTTCTGTGGCTTCTATTTTCTTCAATAGCTTCCCAACACCCACATCAAGGTTCATGATGTAACTCTTCAAGTTTGCCAAAGAGACCTCCAAAAATATTCTCTGACTGATGGAATAATCCTAATTAACCATGAAAAAACAGGTCTTGGGCCTGAGATCCTGTGGGGACAAGTTAGACTGTTTGTTTCTAGGATTATTTCAACAAATCAATCAATCCATCCACAATCTTTAAATTAGGAGTCCTGAAGTGTCAAAGTATCTACTTTGTACATTTGCTGATATGCAAAGCCGTGATTTCCTTAGAGAACCAGACCACCTCCACAACTCCCAATGGACGTGAACCTGTCAAACAGACTTTGCACCTAAACTATTTTGAGGGAGACTGGTATACTTGGTCATCCACCAGAGATATGGTGAAGCAAAAAGATCCCAAGGATCATTTCAGCCAAAATCAGCTATCATCTACTCAGTAAATGCACAGCCCTTTCCCCTGCTGGTTGCGTTTGGTGACTGCTTTTGGGTAAGTGGAATGCCCCCATGCCTGGCTGCCCAGCACGTTGGGTGGTGTGGGAAAGAGGGAGGCCCGCCAGGACAGGATGGGGCCATTGGAAGAGAGATCAGTGTCCCTTTCTTTCCCCATTTCTTCTTTCCAAAGCAGGTGTCCAGAGGCTGCCTTCACCTTGGGCCAGTACAGTACTGTAGGGGCCACACAGTTACAGTCCTACCAATGTAGGTGTGGGCTTGTTATCTTGCTCTTATTACTCTGGTTTTGGCCACTGGGTATTTGGGACTGCTGCGGAAGATAAGTGTTATGATCCATTTTTATCTGAAGTGGCTCACAATCTCTTTGCTTTTGGCTGGCACACTGCAAATCAATCGAATCAATTGAATATTCAGAGCTGAGTGGTCTCTGCTCAGGCCGATGGTTGCTTTACCCATCCATGGGCAGAGGTCAAGTAGGTAGGATCATTTTTCTTATGTCCTATGACATTTATGACATTCTTATGTCCTATGGCATTTCAGACATTTTCTTATGTCCTGTGACTTGTATTCTTTTTGCTACTGGACAAGGCTGCTTTAGCTCTCTTGGTCTGCGTTTCCCTCTGAATTACCGGAGTACATGCAAGCAGCCTGACTATCAGAAAAGACAGATCACTGCAAAGTCAATGAATACGAGATGTGAGTCAGACCAACTGATTTGATTTAGCCTGCTTATCGCAGTGACTTCTACTTTGGGGCTTACTTTAGATGTGACTCATGCTGTACCTGTACTTGCAAAAAGCCTGCCTTGAAAATATTTTTATTGGGTATATCTCAAGTAATTGGCAGATTTCTGTTAATGTTGTATCCTGTGAGTGCCAGCTGACCTTTGCAAACACAGTTCAGAGCAGGCAGAGAGGAAAAAGAGAATTCTGATTAATTTTGCCAGAGATGAAATACACGACACCAGCTGACGCAAAACTACCACTGTGCCTGACCAGCTCCATGTTGTGCTTCTCCTTGTGAGGACACCTTGTGCTGTAGAAACACAGCCTTTCACGAGGTGGGCATTTTGGCAGTTAACAAATGCTTGATTAAGATGAGCTACTACATAATTAATTATAAGCCTCAAATTAAATGACCGGGGAATTGATTCGGGTCAGGAGCTGTGAAGCTAAATGAAAGTTACTGGGGTTACGAGCACTGGTCTGCAGTGGAAACTGTTCAGCGCAGGGGGCTGGAAATCAGCTTGGTGTGTGAGATCCGAACATAGCACTTCTCAAATCAAAACGGCTTCCAGGTGAACATAACTGAAATTTCAAGATGTGATGATGAAGGTGATCCGCAAGCGGTAATCATTGGTGTCCAGTGAACTGAGCTTCTGCACTGATGTCCCTGGAGCAACACTGATTGCTGTTGCATCAAGACCTGATGCCCTGCCCTGCTGTAATCTTCATCATCCTATTTTGCACTCTCAGTTGGCGTTTCGCAGCTCCTTCAGCCTAATGAAACGACGGTAAGCTGTGAATGCCTGGTTGCAGGCAGCACACCCGAGGGGCACTGGGCCGCTCGCTGCACGGCACCGTGCAGAGCACGGCCACTGGCCATCCGCTTGCACTCTTTCCGGGCAGGTTTTTCTTTTGCAAGGGTCTGAATTTAATAAGGGAAAGCGGGAGAATAGAATATCTGGTCTAATAGTTGGTAATCCATTGGCCATCCAGAAAACGATGAGGAGTTGAAAGCAGTTCAATAAGCAGATCTTACCACATAGTGTGTCTGCATGGCTGGAAGACTAGTTTTATTTTCCATAACCGTTTCCCTCAAGTGTCCCCATCCTTCCAACATCTCAGTTGTTTAGGAATCATAACATGCGCGTTGCTAGAGTAACCAAAATCTGCCTGACCCCCTATATCCAGCTGCCTGGGAGACTCCATGTTCCAGGATGTGGATCAGTCCTGGAAAGAAACTTTGGCGAGATGTGCCATGGTTTCCCTGTCACAGGCTCCAGCAAGGTGCTCGCAGTGAGCTGAGAGCCGTACACGCAGAACGCTTGTGTCACTACGTTAGGAGGAGCACAACATTGTGGTTTCTGGCCAGGGTGAGTCTATGGGACAGCAGCATTTAACATTTGCACTCCTCCACGCCACAAAAAGGCATGCTGGCTCTTTCCAAACGGTCATGAGCCCACAGCATGAAGGTCTCGCTCTCCTGGGTAGCACCTTGTCACCTTGTATTTTGTTTAGGGTGATGGCTGGCAAGCACATCCCCTACAGAGAAGAATTAGCAGGACCTGCCCAGCTTTCTGAAAAGCCCCTGGGGGAGCAGCTGATACGCGCATCCCATCAGCTCAATCCACTGTAATTTCTGCAGAGTGCTGGCTTTGGTCACTGTTTCTTTTTATTCATGTTTTTGAATCCATTTAAGCTTTAGAACCCATAAACGTGATTTTCGGTCTGGACTCTGGCTGCTGTGCTAAGGACACATGCTCAAGGTTGTATGGAACTATTACAGCACTCACTGATTGGAGGGGTTGATACTCCTGACAATATTTGGTATTGTTTCACTGTTTAAAATTGCACAAGTCTCTGCTGGAGGCCTTAGGAGATGCGTCCTTGAAGACGCTGAAGACTAAACCAGGTACACCAACAAGCTGTGTACTACATAAGTCATCAGACTGTGGAAGAGGACAGGAAACAGCCTAGCATATTTCCTCCCACGAGGTCACTGTGCCATCCCTCTGGAAGTTTAATTGCAGCTCAAACAAACCTGCAGGAAAGGACCCTCACTGCACTGCTGCCCGGCACCTCTCTGGTGGTGGTGGTGGAACCACCTTGTGGTGATTTCAACAGATATGGGTTTTGGCCCATCCTCTTTGAGAGCTCTTCTGGACTCAGTGTGGACCTCCAGCTCTTTGCCCTGCCTCCATCATGGGTCCTGACCTCCATGCTGTGCTCCACATACTTTCCTGTTTCAGCAAGGAAGTGTTAGCCTCATTTGAGAGATGGGAACACAAATCCCGTATCATTTGCACACAGCACTGAAAAATCTCTCACAGGTAGGGAACTGAGTGCAGGGAAATCCTCAAGGACAACCAGAATCACTGGATGCTTCTTCTCTCAACTTCCGATCAGTGCTCAGAAATGAGACTTCTGCAAACTCAGTAGGAAAAGGCATTAACCATTGGCTTCTCCAAAGTCTCTCAGAGCTTAATTTAGGATTTCATTGGAACCATGGGCTTATCCATCAAGATTAGTAATAACCAGTACTTCTGCATATAATGGATCCCGAAGCATAGTTAGGTGTATCATCTGCAGTCATTGCATAATTTTCTTAATTTATGTTGGGTTTCTAAAGCACAGCTGGATTTGTGAAAAGAGAATCCTAGACAGTCCTTACCTAGGAGGTACAATGCCAGGTGGCACTGCTGACCCTGCAACACACCCATGTAACCTACTTAACCTTATAACGTACATCCCCAGACACATCACACGCCGTGTCAGACCCCTGTCTTATTATTCTGCCCCAAAACCATTGCTGTTTCATTACTGGTAGGCTGAATGCTCAAATAAACTTGGGAGATAGCGGCTAGCCTTTTTTCCTGACAGATGCAAAACTAGTTGCACGTGTCCTCTCACCACAAAGCATGGGCCGTCTTACAAATATAAAAGCAAGTAGATGAATTTTATCCCAGGAACATATATTTTTTTAATCTCTGTAATTCTTCCTACCATGAGCTGCTAAACTATATGGTACAATGAATAGAAAGCTTAATTTTGGGGAGCAGAGGGCATGAGATGCTCCCCTGGTGCCGGAGTGGACCCCGGTGGTTTTTGGGATCCCTTTCCTGGTTGTTCTTTCATGCATGTTTTGAGCTGTAAATTCTGATTTGGTGATTTCATGCTGGAAAGTTTCAGCCTGTCCCCTGAAGATACTGTGCCCAAAATCTTCTTCGCTCTCTGATTTTCAGAATTGATGTCATCCTGGTCCCTCTTAATTAATCTGATTGCTTGTGCTGTGCTACTGCTTTCACAGTTATGTCTATAGCCGCTATTAGAAGTGTGATGAATCATTTGTATTTTCCTGGAAATGTACTTGAATCTTCTGCAGAACTGTCTCCAGTCCATCTTCTCCCTTCCTGTCCAAAACACAGCATATGTCTCTGCTGTGCTCCGTGGCTGGAAAGTGTTTCTGAGTTCAGGACTGAGCTGCTCTGAGCAGAAATTCTCAGAGTTGTTATAACAAGATGTTCTTTTGAACAATAGTCATTTCCCCCACTTCCTCCAAAAAGACGCAGTGGTAACAGGAAGCTCCTTGCTCTGGATGTTTGTTCTGCAGGAGCATTTCAGCAGGCTGAGGGCCCACTGCAGCAGGTATTGTATAAGCACGGTGCAGATGGTCCTAATCCAAAGCGCTTACAAGCTAATTGCCATGTCTCTGTACTCATTAGCGTGTGGGCACTTTTCCCAGTCCGTGGTCAGGGCTGTGTGTACGTCTGGCCAGCTGATCCAGCTAGCCACACCGGTACTTCTCTGCTCTGCTCTCTCACCGCAGCCGCTTGCCATGCTGGGCTGGAGCTGCCAACCCCCAGAGCTGTCTTCACAGCTCCTCCATTGCCCCCGCGCCTCCTCCCGCATGGGGACCTGCGAAGCTGATGCATGGATGCTCACCATCCCCGACTTCTGCTGTGATGCTCATCAAACGAGTCTTCCTGGGACTGGGCAGGCAAGGTGGCCATGGGGACGGTCCCTGCTGTGCTTGTCTGACCCTGTTGTCAACAGCAAGAGACACTTGAGAACTTACCTAATGGCGTGTAGACTGGCCAGGGCAATGCTCTCTCCTGTTATTGCCCCTAAAAACATGCACGTTACTGTAAGCAGTGGTAGCAGTAGATGATAAATGAGCCTGTGTTTACCTAAAAGGCCAGTTCTATGCCCATTAGAGATGGAGAATAGGTTCTCAAGATTCACTTTCCCTCCTTCTGTGGCTTCCCCCTGCTACGAGGGCTGCCCTGTTTATCTCTTGCTTTTTCATATTTCTAATTTACTTTCTCAGAAAAAATATCTGCAAGTAATTAAACGGTGCTAATATATATCCACCAAGGGATGCTGTAAAGTTTTTAAATGGTGATTGGGTGTTTGGCAGGCAGAAGGCAAATTGCTCTGTCTTTCCATGATCTCACACATCACATAAGGGTGAACAAGGGATTTTCTAAAGTGCAAAGTCCCAGTGCTGCTGTCATTCCGCAAATGCTGGAGCCGTACATCGAACAGCTCCTATTTTTATTGGAAATATTTCACTACAGTAAAAGAGGGTTGAAAACCAGAATACCATCCAGTTTCTCAGCCCCAGAGGTGGTGTTCGCCAGGTCAGGGTTGAGTGGCTCTGGAGGATGCTACGGTTGGGGAAGTTTGCACTGCTGCGCTGGGTGGATGAAATTCACCCCTAAATACAGGATTTGGTTAGGATATGATTAGCACCAAGGTCTTATATTTTCCCTTTTTAGTGAGATGTGTTCCACCCTGCAGGTATGGAAGCAATCATTCTTCAGTGCCTTCATTCCCGTACTTTAAGAAAAAAATATCACACTAATAATATATAGGAATAAATAACCTCTCTGTGTTGCATAGACCAGAAAGACCACAGAATGATAGAACGGTTTGGGTTGGAAGGGACCTTAAAGATCACTGAGTTCCAACCCCCCTGCCATGGGCAGGGACACCTCCCACTAGACCAGGCTGCTCAGACCCCCATCCAGCCTGGTCTTGAACACTTCCAGGGATGGGGCATCCACAGCTTCTGATACTGCCACACAGACTGTCATGTCCTTGTGTCACCTGTGCTACCAAGTATCACATGCACTCAAGCATCCCCAGGGGCAATTAACAGGATAATGCGGTACATGGCGATCTTTCACATGCTTTCTGGTCTTAGCTGCTTCCATGCAGAGGGATTTCTCTTCCTTTTTAACCTGCACTGAAATAAACTAGCAGGGAGTCGGGGTAGAGTGGCTGTATTTCAGCGGTAGTGGCTGTATTTCAGCGGTTGTGGCTGGAACAGCTTTATGTTTACACTGAGCGTATGTTTACATTAATCATAATGACACATAAGGCTCATACCTACAAGGAATCACATCCAAATTAGTCCCATGCATACAAAGCCAAGGGAATTACTCATCGTGGTAGGGTTAAACGTGCATGTCTCCAGCAGGACCGCGGCTGGCAGGCTGCAGGGTGCGTTGCAGTTGCAGGCTGCGTGGTGATGCTGACCCAGGGCATCCTGTCCCTCCTGGAGCTCCTCCAATGTGGTTTTGCTGCTCAGAGAACAACCTGCTCCGAGAGCCTCAGCGCGGGCTTTGCATCCAGCATCGCTGAGTGACAGCCCAGCCCGGCTGATCGCCCCCCCGCAAGGGCTCCCCCACTGCCAAGGCCAAAGAAGAGCTTTCTCCTGCTTCCAGAAAACTCTGTCTTGGGTGCACACCCAGTAGCCCATTTGCTCCAGCTTTATTATCGGCATGGAGTTACACCTGCTTCACCAATTGCTGAGCTGGAGCTGTACAGAGCAGCACCACGAGCCGGGAAGCTTCCTGAGAAACCTTTGCTTGCTGCAGAGGGGAGAGGGTGAGAAGGGGGAACGTCACATCAGATGTTATTTCCTGAAGGTTTACCTAAAAGTGATTTCTCAGAAGGAGGGGGAAAAAAAAGAACTTGTTTTGCCCCCTTTTTTTTTTTGAAATGTAGTCTGGTACATAATGTTCCAAGTTATGAGTGCCTCATATTGTGTGTTGCTTCATCCACTCTAAATATCATCTCTTTCTGCAATCTGGCTTGACATATTCCTCTTAGATTATCTCATTTTGCTCTGTACAGATGCATCTGTGGCTTTACCCAAAATTACAACGGAAATATCATGAAAATGGGTTATTCAAGCAAGAGCAACCAGAAACTAAAGTTTTTCTTTAGTGTCTAAGCACAGATTTCCCCATAAGTACCTCTGGTACTACAAAGCCGGTTTGTTCAAATTAAATATTAAATGTGGGTCACGAATCATCAAAAGACATTCTCAACTTTTGGTGCATGGCTGTTCCTATAGTTGTCTAGTGAAATACATCAGGATGTCCTGAAAACCTATTGAAAACATCCAGAACTTGGGGCTAAGGGCCTTTTGTGCCCTTGCTACTTGAGTCTGAAATAAAGGAAATATAGATCACAGCTTTTAGCTTTGAAAAGGGGTTGCTGCCTGCTACCTTTAGCAGGCAGGATGTGGAAAGCCGTGAAGGCCTGGATGCGCAGCTGCAGAGGACAGCAGCTATAGTAGTCCCACACTATACAATCTGTAGTATCACCGACACATCCTGCCAAACCCCACGCTGCAGCGTTTCCAAGGAGATATTACATCACGTTAGCGTCTCGTGGGAGTTTGAAACCTGCTCCATCTGACTTGTTATTTAATATTTCAATTAATAGAGGCTTTGTGAAACTACCTATTTCTGGGCAAATTTCTCCCAGGTCAGAGACCAATAACTGCCCTAGCACATGGATGGGAGTTTTGGTGTTTACACATTAAAGGATGCAAAAAAAAACTGGGAGAAAGTGGAGAAGAGAACTTCAAAATGCTTTGAGGTCGGAGAGGCAACTTGTAGCGAGAGTCCTGAGCCAACTCCTTGGTTTGCGAGGGACAGGAATGAGAGCAGAGACAGTCAGAAAAATCAGGGAAACGAATTTTTCTCCAAGTACTTTCCATCAAAAATGGAAATGTTTTGTGGAGGCAGCACTTTGCTCATCATCTGTTTTGGAGGGAAAATGGATAAAACGTTGACTTTTGCTGTATGAAGTTCATTTTTTATTTTCTCAACAGTGGCATCACATTGAAGGGTGATGAGCACAGAATATACAAGGGACATGCCCAGGCAGGCTAGAGAAGCAAATTCCTCTCCTGAGCCCACGGGAGAGAGACGAGTGGAGCAGCAGAGCTCACCTTCATGCTCTGAGATGCTAATTCATTTTCCCACCTGTCCTTATCCTCCAGAAAACGTGACTGTGTCAATAACAGTTTCACTAGTGGGGCAGTAACAAAATCCTTACTTTGGCCTGGATTTTGACCTCGAACCTCTATAAAATAGCAATGAGCGCTCAGAGCTCCTCTTATCCGTTGTTACATTACTCCCCCCTGGGGAACAGTCTGGCACACAAGAGGTAATCAGCTAAATTTGCAGCCAGAGATGTTTAATTTTAAAGCTTTCTAATTATAAGGATAGTTAATGATTTTTTAAGACAAGGTCAGAGAAACACCCATCAGGGGTGGGCTGGATGTCTTACAGCCTGTTTCCATGCCTCCTGGTTGGGTCGGACGGATGCAGCCGGCTCAGCTCTGGACGCAGCGTCCTGCCCCACCAGCTGTGCTGCGTGAGGCTTTTTCTGACGAGGAAGATGGGGAGGGTCTCCAGGTATGAGAATGTTAAAAGCAAATATAATCTCGCATTGTGAACGACAGAGCTGAATCTCTTCCCATCTGTGCCAGAACAACCCGCGTGTCACTCCATTGACTTTAATTGTACTCTTACTTCACGCTGGAGAGCAGGACTGGGTCACAGACGGTGACTGCACCTGAAGTACTGTGTCCAGTTCTGGGCTCCCAGGTTCAATAAGGACAGGGAACTGCTGGAGAGGGTGCAACAAAGGGCTACGAAGATGATTAGGGGGCTGGAACACCTCTCTTATGAAGAAAGGCTGAGGGATTTGGGTCTTTTCAGTCTGGAAAAAAGACGACTGAGGGGGGACCTTATCAACACTTATAAATACTTGAAGGGTGGGTGTCAGGAGGATGGGACCAGGCTCTTTTCAGTGGTGCCCAGCAACAGGACAAGAGGTAACAGACACAAACTTGAGCATAGGAAGTTCCATCTCAACATGAGGAGGAATGTCTTTACTTTGAGGGTGGCAGAGCACTGGAACAGGCTGCCCAGAGAGGTGGTGGAGTCTCTGTCTCTGGAGACATTCAAAACCCAGCTGGACACGTTTCTGTGCAACCTGCTCTGGGTGACCCTGCTCTGGCAGGGGCGTTGGACTAGATGATCTCCAGAGGTCTCTTCCAACCCCTGCCATTCTCTGATTCTGTGATTCTGTGACTGCAGAATTTGCCTGCCTTTAGTAAAGCCTTTGGGCTGCATGCTTGTGTCTTCCAGCCTTGCGAGAGGCTCTCGTGTGAACTACCATCGCTCTCCAACAAGCAATCTAGGTCATACCTGATAAATTGTTTACTGGATTAGTGGGCGAGGGGGGAAACAGTAGGCATGGTTCATCCAGCTGTCAGGGGGGCATTTAATACCGCACTGCACGACAGATTGATTTGCAAGGTCAGAAAGAATGGCATAGAATAGGCAGAAAAATACTGAAAGGGATTAAAAAATGGCTTAAGGGCAGAAAAAAGGCAATGTCATTAATGGGGAAAATTTTAAGTGAGTTATCTTTGTTATTGGACCCCTTTTTTTTGCTGCCAGTCCCCTTGAGGAAAGTGCTGGGAAAATAAAGAAGGGGGAGAATGGTCTAGCCTGGGAGGACAGCAAAGGACGCAAACACAGAGCTGAGATGCCTTCACGCAGCTCCTCTGTGCTAAGGAACTGAGCACCAGCTTAATTTAGATGCTGATTTGACCCAGAAAGCAGAAGCTGATGAGGAGTCAGTTTGCTTCTGTGGGATACCAAGTTCCTGCTTGCACCCGGGGAGCCACAGAAGAACTGAGGTTTTTCCTCTTCACATCTTCTCCCCAGGGCTTTCCTCCTGTTTGAAAAAGACACTTAAGGCCTTGGTTTCAATTCATGCAATAAACAATCCTTCCAACAATGCCTAAAGGCTTGTCTTTGCCACCTGTGTGGCCAGGCCGGCCAGCGCTGAAGTGCAGAAGAGTTTGGGAAGACCCTACAGAATGACCTTACACAGCTCCAGCTCCTCTGCTTTGTCAGAGCCTTTGAAAAATTGGTTGTCATCTGCCACTTTGAACATACCCGGGCTGTAGCCCTCTTTGAGGAGTTCTGAGACCTTCTTGGCTTGAGAAAAACACAGGCAAAAAGGTGAAAATGTAGGTTCCCTGCAGTGCCATTTTGCCTCGTTATTACCTTTCCTGACACCACTTTCAGACCAACTTCTGCACGAAATGGTTAGGAGGCCTAATGTGGCTTTTGGAAATTTAGGGCTTTTTTCTTTCTTCTTCTTCCTACTTTTTAGGTTTAATACATTTTCTTTTTTCAGCTATACGCTAAGTAACATTAAACTGTAATGAGAGAGAATAATTTAAAAAATAACTTAAAACAGCCAAGAGTTATAAAAATAACAAATCCTGTGGGTAGCATCCAAAAGACTTTCTATCATGCTGACTGATTAGAAGGCTCATTTAATTGTCTGTATGCAAATTGCGTGTCACCGATTCCTGACATTCAGAAATCTTGAGATTTTAAAATGTAAAGTTTCATATATCTTTTATTTCACTTTTGGCTGATTTTGGGACCTGCAGGCTCCATTGTTTCAATGTAAGGACTTTTTTGATGAAAAACTGAGGAAAAGATGCATTTTTAATTCTTAAAAGCAAGCTGAGATTTGCTCACGTTCACTAGGTTTCAAAGAACTGTGGTCCTAAAATATTGCAAGTGTTTGGCATGCCACAAAGGCTACAAGGAGCTATAGGAGTCATTTGTTTTCAAAATAAAGAAAATACACAGATTTCAGTTTCAAAAACTCCCTTTTTCAGTATTAACGCATTTCCAGAAGGAATTGGACTGACTGGCTCCCACTTGGCCAGCGGTGTGAAGTGGACAGAGCCTGGTAGGAACAACAGGACACACAATATGATTTTTTAAGGGCTGCATCCTGAAGGATTTAAAATCTTGATTTCACAGTCTCCTGAAATGACTGGAAAGGGTCTCATTGCCCTCCCCTGATTCAGGTGCACCCATCACTGCTTGTCATACACTCCAGGAAGGTGCCCCATTTCTTTACAGTAGACTTTTAGGTACTGAGAGGGTGTTGCCACCTCCATCCCTGTCCATGTCTCCTGTGAGTATTTCCTGCAAACCTGGGCTGGACTCTGTCGGCTGCTACTCAGATGGGGCCAGGAGATGGACCCTGGGGAGAGCTGGGTTTCCTGGGGAAGATGACCTGAGATGCACGGTGCTGGCAGAGCTGCAGCATGGGAGCTGGACCCGTACCGCAGCGCTGGTTCCTGGGGCAGAGGCCTGAAGCTCTGTGTGGCCGTTGCCTTCAGGGAAAGGGATTTCAGGAGCACTGGTGCTGCAGTGTGCATTTCTGGAGACCAGATCTGCCCAGGGTCAATATCTCGAGTATTATGCATAATTGGGAGCCAACCAGTTTATCTCCCATTTTTTCCCCTGCAGCTGAAGACATGTGCGTTAGCGCGGGGTGAAGAGTGGTTGACAGAAGCAGTCCCAGTAGCAGTTAACTGGGACTTTCTTTAAGCCCATAGCCAAACTTTCTTTAAAAGTTTATTATCTCCTTTTCGGAGGGTTTACTTAAGGCAGGGTCCTCCTTGACCAGACAGGCAGTGTCTGAAAGCTTGAGAGCCATGTAAAAGTGACTCAAGAGGGACAGAGCTGGTACCAACCATGGCTGGCACCAACCCTGGAACCAAACACGGCTGTGGCCGTAACTGAGTTTTGTGTATACCAGCATTGATTAAAAACTGCGCTCAGGCCAGGCTCCCCTTGATAAAGAGCGGCCAGATGGATGCTATAAATCAGTTGGAAAACCCTGGGCCAAACTCCATGCTCGGACTGATTCAAACAGCTCCTTTTAATGTCACAAATGCGATTTGTCCAAATGGAATCCAGAACAGAATTTGGCCTTTCATGTTTGTTTAGATTAAGAAATTTGGACAGTAAAAGCCCGCTTATATTCTGGCTAGCAGGCTGGGTATTACAGTGCTCGAATAGTGGGAAGCCCAGACAGATGGCTACATGAATCACAGTGAGGCAGGTCTGATTATCTTGATATTTTCCATGCGATAAAGTGAAGGGACGTGGTGCCATATGGTGGAATATGGCGGAGGAACCCTCGGCAGCTGGGCGGGATGTAAGCACTTTCCAAGGCAAGTGGCAGAGTGAAACACCCGCTCTGGCGATGAGGGGGAGGGATGAGGATGGGGTGGCTTTCCGGGACAGCCAGCCATGCTGAGCCACTGGAGCAGCAGCATCCTGATGGGAGGATGGGAGAATAAAACGGGACAGGTTGGTCAGGTCTGCCAGGGCAAAAGCATCTCAGGATGTAGGGAAACAGGGAGGGGAAAGGTAAATATGTGAGGGTGAAGAAGGGAAGCCAAAGGCTTCTGTGGGGCTGAGTGTCTACAGAAAGTGCAGAGGGAACAGGAGAGTGGCACTGCCAATGGGGAACACGTCTGCTCTCTGTTTCGAAAAGGCTGCTGTTGTTCTGCTGGACCTCACAGTTATTTCTCACAGGCTTCCCTGGAATAGAAACGGCCTATGGTTTGCTGCTCTGTCTTAGCCTGAGAACTGCAAAAAAAAAAAAAGGAAATTGCATAAAAGAAGTGGATTTCCACAGACGTCTAAGAGATGTTTTTCAAAGTGAACTCATGCACAGAGATCATTTAGAGCCACTTCACTTTCATAATCTGTTGGCTGGGGTGACTCGTCCAAGGCTTTCCATTTTGTGCATGGGAAATCTATTTGCAGAATATCACATTTTAGAAAAATATGCTATCTAAAAGCAAGGAAATTTATTCTTCTAAGGTAATCAAAGGATAAAATGGGTTTATCCTTTTGAAGCCGAATGACAAGAGCTTTCCAGCAGACAGTGCCCAGGGCTGGCGGAGCACCAGGGCAGTGGGTGCCGATGGTGTGGAGAGCATCGAAAAGATGCCATAGTGCTGCAGGAGCCACCAGAAATAGCTCTGCCCTCACATCGGCACTGAATCCAGAGCACAGCCCTAAAAAACACATTCAGCAGTTAAAAAAGATTTTAGCAGCAGCTCCTTGGTTAACCAAGGGAGCAAGGGGCTGGTCTCCAGGGCCTGGGCAACCAAGAGGAGTGGTGGGGGCATGTGGTGCAGAGACATGTGCAATGCGCATCGCAGTGTTTGCCAGAGACCAGCGTTTGCCAGAGAGGACGGTTTGGGGTTTTTTTGCAGGGTCTGGCAGGAAAATCTCACATGTTTGAATTGGGGAAGTGTTGTAGATGTTGTTTGGGTCTGGTCAGGGAAATGAGGAATGAGTTTTCTTTTGTTTGGGTTCTGCGGTTTGCTTGCCGAAGCCTATGGCTGGCTGTATATTTAGCAGACCTCAAAAATACGGTTAGATACATCAGCAAGCAAGTGGAAAAGTACCGGGGAGAAAGCATGCGAGGGCTGTCTGGGAGATGCCACGCGGGCAGGCTAGACCACAGAGCAGGGACACTGAAGCTCATGCCCCACAGCGCTGGAGCCGGATGGGGACATGAACCCCATGGGACAGACCATGTGAGCCCCGGTGACGTTGTGTCGGTGGCCGTCCACCCCCAGGCCCTCCACCGTCAGGAGCCAGCCCAGCCTGGCAGGACAAACTGGAAAGGCAGCACTGGAAACTAGTTTAAGGGGCAGAGTATCTATAACTTGAGCTGTAAGAAAACAACAGAGTAGATGACTCTAGCTAGAGGTAACTGGGACAAACAGTTTCAAACCAGGTGCCTAACTTTACACACTCATGTGTAATCCGGCATGCAGGTAGCTGCTCTGATTTATTGTCATTAACTGATGTTCAGCAGCACAATTCCAGAGTGAAGCCATAATTTCCACCTTTTTTACAACTGTAGACCTCTCTGTAAAGGCTGCTGGGAGTACATGCGCAGGCAGTGTGGTGACAACTTCTAATATTTTCAGAGTGGAGTTACACGTTTCTGTTTCATTCTAAGAATAGGAGAGGACTGTAACTTACTGCTGTAAAGTCATTACCCCATAAAAGGGCTGATTGCCTCCTGTGTGCTGAGGAAATAGCAAATGTCTCCTTTTTTGCTGTTAGAAGATCAGATGGACAAATTGCACAACAGAGGAACTGGGCCCTCTGCATGGAGAAGTAGCTGCGTGCAGTAAGTGACGGCCTTTCGAGTCAGCAGACGTCTTCGTCAAGAAATATGGGGAACATTTTCAGGGATGTACAAGTGCCAGCGCTTGGCTAGCCTCTCACCAGAGGCAGTTAATAAGAGAGGCCCAAGGGAATGGAAGTGGTGAGGAGCAACCTTGTTATGCTCCCCAGGTGCTGCTTGTGTCACGGCACACGGCGTGAAAGGTAGGTATGATTAACCTTGGTTGTCAAAAAAGCAGGATTTAGGGTGAGGAAAGGGAATTGATATCAGATTTAGTGTCTGAGGCATTTCACAGAATGACTCTGGCAATTTTTCAGCCAAATCAACATATGATTTCTTACTTGGAGAGGAAATGTTCATCTCTGCTCGACATGCCAGTGCGAGGATGGATCTTAGTGAAGAAAAGAAAAAGGACCTGTTTGCCACATCTGGCCTCTTTTTCCAAATGTCTTCACTCTCAATAGTTTATAGCTTCCGTCTCCTCTGTATAATTCAGAAATATCTCCAGATAAGCCCCAAATTCAGAGGCCAAGCCATGAAATCATGTGCCAGCAGTGACCCAGCACGCGGCAGAGTCGGGAACTGGTTGGTGGCTGGTCCTCTGCTGCTGCCATGGCCAGCAAAGGCACAGCGAGAGGTGGAGGTCTCCTACCCACCCTCCTCTGAGCTCAGGGACAGGCGTTCGAGGGATTTCGGCACACTCCCAGCTGACAGGGTCTTCATGCAAACCAGCTGCCTGGACGGGCTGTGCAAAGCCGAACTCTGGGCAGCCAGAAAAGAAAAGCGATGTGGACTTGCAGCTTCGCTGGAGTTGCTGCGACTGCACTACAATGCCACATGTGCTGCAAGCAAGTGGCAATTACCTGGATGCAAAGCAGAGGTCACTGTCTTTACTGCCAGGGATCCTCCCTGGCCATGAATGGTGCAGTAAATAATAACATCCATCCATCCTGCGAGTCCAGCGAGCAAAGCACAGCTTCTGAGGTTGGATTTTTAAGACACTTGCCTTTACCCGGGGACTGTAGTAGCCATTTCCTGGTGGGACTGCTCTCCTGCTCATGCTGACTGGTGTGCTGGACTCATCTCAAACCTGCGGAGAGAAAGTTGTGTGGGTTTACGAAGATCACACCGTTTGGATGGTGTGATGGCTGGTGGATAGTTTGGATGGACATCTCCTATCTCTGCGGGCTGCCAGAGGGCTCAATGCGTGCTTTCTTCATGGCTGGAAGTTGAGACCATCCGTTTGGCTCCTGTTGCAGCTGCCTGTGGTGCAGTTGAGCAGGAGGAACATGAGAGGGCTTGCTGGGAGAGGGGGCCATGCTGCCTCGTGGGCAGCCAGAGCCCTCAGCTGAAAACTGCGGGATGAAACCAGAGCAGGCAGAGGGCAGGAAAGTAATGAAACCATGTAGGCAGGTGTCTGTGCACATGAACGTATGTACGTACATGCGAGGGGCTGAGGAAGGTGCAGAGCCAGAACAGCATGCGAGCAACCCCCCCAGCACATGCAGAAGGGATTACAGTGCCTTTGATTTACCCAAAAGGAGATTTTCCTGTTGTATCATGGAGAAAAGAAACATGTTGTTACTGTTTTATGGTGATCAAGGTAAAAAATTGTCCATCTGCCACTGTAATGATCCGGAAAGCTTGAGCTGATCTGTGTTTTGACAGATGAAGAGAAGCGAGATGAGAAACGCCTGAACACACCGTGCTGAGGAGCAGTCACACCTAGAAAGGACAAGGGAAGTGGTCCTGTCTTTTCTCATGGTGGGAAGCGGGAAGCTCACTATGGACAAGAGCACGCAGAGAGGTCTTTTGCGATCAGCTTGCCTGTGGCTGGCAACAACCACAAAAAACTGGAAAAGATATGTTTCTTTAGCCTTCCACACAAAGATCACCTATTTTCTTTTCTGCATTTGCATATTCATCCCATGTTCTTTCACTCACCATTTCAATATGTAGGAAAGCCACCACCACCACCACCACGTATTAGACCCCACTGCCAAAATTCTTGGGTTTTATGTAAGAAGCTAGACGGTTAATAATAATCACCTTCTGCAAAGCAAATTTAAGCAGCAGAAAGCTTGTGGAAGGGGGTTGAGTTAACTTTTGTGTTTGACACACAATCTTGGATAATAAAAGCAAGTTTCTAGAGTACCATTTTTATAGAAATAGGTTTTTGTTTGTTACCTTGTGAGATTATTTACCTCAACAGCCGTCACTGAGATGAGAAGGGGCTGACTGACAGCATCCCTTGTCTGGGCTGTTCCTGCAGGTCTCCAGGGATGGGGACTGCAGCGTCGCTGGGAGTGGTGCAAAATGACAACCGGGACTCATGACTATTGAAATGCTTGTGCGATACCTTAGCAGAATACTTGATATTTTGGTTCTTTCTGAAGATTAGCCAAGACAAGCCATCAGAAGGTCCACGGATTTTTGCACACAGCTGAATTTTATGAATTAAACTGTATTTTATTAAGTTCCTTAACTAAAGTGATCTTCAGAATCCAAAACATTTTAAACCTTGACCTGCTTGGGCTGTTTTTTTTTTTGTTTTAAATAATGAGTTTAGTGAGTTAGATTTCCTTCAGACTTGAGCCTGATTCTCCTCAGTTACTTCCCCTCCCTGGACATCACCCCTTTATTTCATAGAATCATAGAATGGTTTGGGTTGGAAGGGACCTTAAAAAACATCCATTTCCAACATCCCTGCCATGGGCAGGGACACCTCCCACTAGACCAGGCTGCTCAAAGCCCCATCCAGCCTGGCCTTGAACACTTCCAGGGATGGGGCACCCACAACTACTCTGAGCAACCTGTGCCAGTGCCTCACCACCCTCACAGTAAAGAATTTCTTTCTAATAGCCAATCTAAATCTCCCCTCTTTCAGTTTGAAACCGTTACCCCTTGTCCTATCGCCCCACTCCCTGATAAAGAGTCCCTCCCCATCCTTCCTGTAGGCCCCACTGTAAGCCCCAGCTTGGTACCGCAGGTTTCCCATTCTCCTGGTTCTGACTGCAGCCCTGTGAGCTGAACTCGCTTATCGGAGTGTTACCGTTTCAGAACAGAAAACAGTTTTGAGGTAATTTACAGGCTGACTCAGCAGTTTTCCACAGGATAACTTTATTTAGAGGTGGGATTCGAATTACCCATCCCCGAGGTACTGAAAAGTCTCTCACAGGTGACTTGCTCCACGTCCCAGCGAAGCCCAAAGCCTGCCTGTCCGGGCACGCGGGATGGTGATCAGTGTGAAATTCAGTCTCTCTGCAAGTGCAACAAACTCAGTTGAAAATATTTCTGACTAAACTTGCAGAAGTGCTGAATTGCAGACAGCTGCTGTCCTTGCCCACAGGATGACTGACGTACAATATTGGTTTAGCACGGGCTTGTCTGTAGTGAAAATCCCACAATGCTGAAAAGAAACAAACTGTTTCTGTCCTGATGTTTGGTGTGATTATTGCTGCGGTGCTGTACAGCGCGGCTCTCGCCTCGCCTTGTCAAGTGGATGCCACAAACTCTAAATCAAGTAACATTATCTCTGACATCTTGGCTGTTATAGTACCAGATCAAAAGATTTATATCTTGCTCAACGTAAAGTTGTTACAGCTTGCCTCTGCTGAGGAAAAAGTCACAAATGGAATTTGACGTCATTAAAAAAAATTCAAACCCTGTTGATTATGGTGATTTAATTCAACCTATCTCCTGTCCTTACCACCAGCTGCTCAGAGATGCCTACTCAGCTTTCAGCTAGCAAAATAAATCTCTCTAGCAAGTCCCACCAGTGTTTTCATGTTATCAAGGCAAAAATAGAGACTCTATTTGAAGAAATTCAACTTCAGACATATCAGAAATACGAGCCACCCCCTTCCAAATAACCAGTTCATTCTTGTTACATACTGAACACACATCTTTCATCTCCTCAGTGTCAAGCACATTTGTGAGATTTCCAAAGATAAAACGTGTATACATACATTAACCCCCCCCACTTTCATAGATATATGAAAATATAATTCATTTACTTACCCCTGTCAGTTCTCTATTATGTATATATGAGTTTATTTCCAAGCCTGCTCTCCTTGCAGTCAGTAGTAAATTATGCAGAAGTAGCCGAGTATACCCAAAGTGATCAAAAGCTCTGCAGAGGGAAAATTTTGGGGTTGAGATAATACGTTTAAACCTCAGAAACTTCCATGCATATGCACTTTGCATTTTCAGAAATGTACATATACCTAAAAGAGGATCAGAGGTGTATAAAGGTTAAAGTTGAAAATATATTTGACAAACTTGGACTAGTCTTTGTCAACGTCCAAATGTTTCCCGACTGTCACCTTTTTTCTCCTTGCTGGGAATCTGGGAGAAAAACTTAAAAAAATGGAAATAAATAGAAAAGGTGAAAGAAACCGGGGCAGCAAATCTCTCCCACATCTCCCCCTCCCCGCCCTAAGCACGCTGTTTTCAAATTGGCCAAGATTTGGTTTACTGATTAAACCAATTTAGCTCTCTGCTAAATTGTGGTAAACTGTGGCGTGGTGGTAAACCACAGCTCTGCGGATAGAAAGCTCTTGAAACCATTACTGCGTTGGCATCGCTTGTGCATTTTACAAGTATTAGATCTGCGACGCAAGTTATGAGAGCGATCTTCTTTGGTTTGGGAAAGTAATAAACATCTGGGGGAAAGGATGACCTTCTCACTGAGAATTAATGATAAAATAAACAAACAGCCTAAACCACACGGAAAATAGCATAGCTCCCTTGAAAATGTGCTCTGCGTTATAGGAAATGTGTATATGCATAAAAAATGATTGGTCAGGTATGAAACAAATGTGTCTCTCCCCCTCCCCTCCACGTTACTGTAATATTAAGATTGAAAATATAATCATGAAAAATCAAGAGGGCAGCGGAATTGTGTGCAATAAACCACGTGTTTCTAAATAAAGGATCTTGCCAGACAGTCTTGATTACATTTTATGATGGTGTTTTACCATTATTGGACAAAGGCAATGACGTAAAGGAAATATTTTGGGATTTTAGTAAAGCAAATGATAGGGTATCTCACACCAAAGAATAATAATCAAAACTGGCCTGGAAATGAACATTGTCACATGGATCGAAAACTGGCTGGAGAGCTACAAACAAAGTGCTATGAAGGATAACAAAACATCTAGTGGAGAAGCTTCATGAGGGACTAGAGAGACCGGCCTTTGATTCATTCTTACAGGAAAACGGGGTCCAACAGCTAAGACCGGGGGTTGCCAACCTGCAGACTGGGGCAATATCCTGCCCAGAACAAATTATCTGGCCTACAGCCTGCTTTCTGCTGCCAGCTGTCCTCAGAGTCCTCCAGGCACAGGCAGGACATGAGCACCTCTGAGAACAAATGACTAATGTTAGCAGCTACTCAGAAAGATGAACGAACAATAAATTGGGATGAAACAAGGGAAAACATATTTTTTTTTTACGCCTGGGAAAATATTCCTTGCTGTAGGTAGCCGCAGAAAACAAAGAGGAAGAGGTGATTATGCCGAAAGGAAACTTTAACTTTGAAATCAAGTGAAACCAAAGTTCTCAGAGGTTTTTGGATACCACCATCCCTGTCATCCCTCACGTGGGGCAGCTAAGACACCAGTGACTTTATACCAGCCACAATTATTCTACCGAGCTGCACTTCATTTTTTGTTTTATAATTATCACCGTCCTGTGAGATTTTGTAGAGTATGGTGAGAATATGAGCTTTTACTCCAATAACTCTTTGGTACCACTCAGAAATGAACGTTGCAACTTTACCAGTGAATATGAAGATGTGCACCGCGGCTGATATAATGCTACAGTCCGGGACCTGTAAATTTGCAATGCTTTATGCAGGGAGCTGAGTGGGATTTGAGCCAAGAAAGCTCCTGGTTGGGATGATGTCCACTTGACATCAGTAACAACTAGTAGACAAAATGATACCCACTCCACATCGACCAATATATAGGCCAGAAAGAAAATCAGTTTTAAAATGGAAATCCTTCCACGATGTCATTTAAGTATTAATTTAGCAGCAGGATACTATTATTCCCTAACATGGCATTTATTTTACCACCATAGTTTATAGTATTCAAAGCCCTGAGTAAAAGAAAGAGCTTTCAGTAATCAGCCTGCTCTGATTGCTAGCCTTTCAGTGGAACTCTCTGGAAGGGTAAATCATTGTTATCCCCATTGTTATGCACATTATTCATTAGCTAATGCTCATATGCCAATTACACATCAATCCATATACGCCAATTAAGCAATAAAGCAACCAAAGGAGCGGGCCAGTAAGTCAAGCTCACCTTTGTTCCTGCAGTCTCTCAGACACGGAGCTCAAATAAATACCTTTTTGGCTTGGGTTAGGCAGCAGACGGAGGCATAGCTGAGACACTTGTCATAGAATCATAGAATCATAGAATGTGTTGGGTTGGAAGGGACCTTTAGGTCATCTAGTCCAACCCCCCTGCAGTAAGTAGGGACATCTTCAACTAGATCGGGTTGCTCAGAGCCTCATCAAGCCTGGCCTTGAATGTCTCCAGGGATGGGGCCTCCACCACCTCTCTGGGCAACCTGTTCCAGTGTTTCACCATCCTCATTGTAAAGAACTTCTTCCTAATGTCTAATCTAAACCTTCCCTGCTCTAGTTTAAAACCATTGCCCCTTGTTCTATCGCTACATGCCCTTGCAAACAGCCCCTCCCCAGCTTTCTTGTAGGCCCCCTTCAGGTACTGGAAGGCCACTATAATGTCTCCCTGGAGTCTTCTCTTCTGCAGGCTGAACAACCCCAACTCTCTCAGCCTGTCTTCATAGCAGAGGTGCTCCAGCCCTTTGATCATCTTCATGGCCCTCCTCTGGACCCGCTCCAACAGGTTCATGTCCTTCCTGTGCTGAGGACTCCAGAGCTGGACACAGTACTCCAGGTGGGGTCTCATGAGAGCAGGGTGGAGGGGGAGAATCACCTCTCTGGATCTGCTGGCCACGGTTCTCTTGATGCAGCCCAGGATGCAATTGGCCTTTTGGGCTGCAAGCGCACATTGTTGGCTCATGTCCAGCTTTTCATCCACCAGTACCCCCAAGTCCTTTTCTGCAGGGCTGCTCTCTATCACGTCATCTCCCAGCCTGTATTGATAATGAGGATTGTCCCGACCCAAGCGTAGGACCTTGCACTTGGCCTTGTTGAACTTCATGAGGTTGGCTTGGGCCCACCTCTCTAGCTTGTCCAGGTCCCTCTTGTTCCCCTCACCGAGTGCGGTTTGGTCTATAGTGAGCAGCGACTGCTCCAAAACCCAGCCTGGGCCACCCCAAATTATAGGGGATGGAGGCAAGGGGAGTTGGGGATGGGGTCTGCTGGTACTGTGGGGTGGCCATGGGAGGCTGGGGGGTGAGACACCACCAGCAGCTCTCTGTTTTCAGAGGGTTTGAAAGAGGGGAGAGGCAGGCAGGGGCTGCAATAGTCTGGCATATCTTTGTTCTTCAGCAGATTATTGAGTCTGCAGGTGACCTTGATCTGCTGGATGGTGTGAGGAGATGGGGTTTAAGTGGTGGGCTTTTATGTTACAACTTACAGAGTGGACATTAAGAGGTCAAGACTGAGGAAGCACAGGAGCGGCTCCTGCGCCCTGCAAACCACCACATCACCTACCCACCAAATTTCCCCGCAGAGACCTGCAAGGCTGTAGCACAGCTTTGCATCCGTGCTCCAGCCTCCTCCCGCTCACCCAGAGCTGGAAAAGGAGTCTTCAATGAAAGGTATCTTTCATGTGATGTGAGGAGCCTTTCATGCTGCTGGAGCAGTGGAAGGGGCTGGCAGCAGATGGGAAGCAGCACGGCCGCTGTGTTTTGGGACCCGGGCGGTGGAGCAGCCAGGATTCTGGAATTTGCAGTGTAAACTCTTCACAAGATGTGATGGGGGATTTTTTATTATCCTGCCAATAGAAACTTTTGAACTGAAGAGAACGGGAAAGCGCTTGCACTGATGTAATTCCGAGGGTTTCCACTGATAACACTGGAGGTATGTGAACACACATCAGCCGCAGCCCTGGCGCCGGCTCCTTCTCAAACACGGTGCTACCCTCGAGTCTTCATTAACGTCAGATTATAAACCCCTGTTACAGAAATGCGATTTATGAGCATCTCGCGTGTGAAGGCAGAGGTGGAGGTTTCCTGGCCCATTTTTAATGGGTTTGCATTCAGGTGGAGGAGAAGGAACGGTAAGCGAGGAAAGGCCTGGGCTGCTGACGATGTCGTGTGTGAAATAACCTTCATCTGGCAGCTTTTTACTTTTCCTCATCGATCCAGTGAGGTAATTGTAAAATTATGGCATCCAAATAACATTGCAAAGCATTAAATAAAGCACAAGGCCAGAATATATCGTAGAATAAGTGGATAATATGACATCAGTGTCAGTTCAACCTTTTGAAACTAGCAGAAAAGTTCTGAGGACATAAAAATATGTGCCATTATGTCATACTGCAAAGCATTAAAAATCCTGCAAAACCTAAACTGTACATTTATACACATTTTAATTTCAGTTCATTGAAATGGGTTTTTTGCTGCCTTGGTTACCGAAATTGGCCTGCTAAGCACATGACTTGGCCAAAACCCATAATTCACTCATTTTTCTTGACAGGCCTCTCAGGATCAACAGTTTCCACTGACCTGAAAGTCTTCAAGCCAACAGCAAACCTCTTTAGTGCAGAATTAAGCCGTGAACCTTGAACGGCAGCATGATAGTCCCGTGATTACTGTTTCAGCTTTCTTTTTAATAAATGCACAGTGCTCTTCCTGACACTAATTTTTGCCTGTTTTTTTTTTTTATTTTTGTGGCCAAGTACACATCCTCACAGCCAACTATGTTTTGATAACTGCAAATACATAAGATATGAAGCTGGTAGGCTTGCATGTCGGACTGAGAAGGTGGTCCCCAGGCATCTAATTCTAATTATCTACGCTATGGGTTTTATTTTCTCTCGTGGTAGCTTACATCACAATTATTTTAAAATAATTGTAAGGTGTTCTTGTAGCTATATTGCTGATGCTATACTTTATGGTGACCAGCTATCCAACCCCACGCCTGGGGGGCTTCCAGAAGGAAAGCCCCCCTGACAACGAGATCGTCTCAGTGCAATATTTAAAGGCATCTGGTAAAAAAAAATAAATCATGTTCCTTTAAGAAAAAAGCATAGCTTTCACTGAAGTCATTTGAACATGCCTCACATTAATTAGTTTTTTTCCACACTGCACCCTTTTTACAGTTATAATGAATGCGTACACAATATTTATGTTGCTATTTTTAGATTGAGGGAAGATCCAGTTGTTCCTTTGCCAAGCTGACACTGCTCCCTGCTCGCTGAGGCCGGGGGGGGGCAGGCAAAGTGGTCGGGATCCATCCCATCCTCCCCGTCCAGGTCACTGACCCTCCATGCACCCACAACGATCTCTGTGACAGCAACCCAGCCAAGGCCCCACGGCTGCTGGGCAGACACGCAGGGCTGTGCCCGCGATGTCCCTGCCGCCCCCTTGTCCGCTCTTGCTGCACATGGAGTTTCTTGACCCGGCAGCACTGCGGCTGCCAGCTCTGTGTCCCTTCTGCCCTCGCATCTCCTTCCCACCCCTTCAGGTCCTCTCCGTCCTGCTCCTCTGCCCAAATTCCTCAGCACTCATGGCAAGGAACTTTTTCCAGCATCCCAAAGAAATTTTTTGTCCAAAATAGGTTAACTGTTTTTTTTTTCAGATTATTTTTTCCCTACTTTGCGACCGAAAAAGTTTAATTCTAAACAAAGTTTACGAAAACAATTTTTTGTTTTGAAGGGTCTAGGAGTTATTACAGTAACAACCCTTTTTTTTCTTTCTCAAGCTTTAATCCTAAAATAATTCAAACCCACAATTATCCTACAGCTTAAGTTTCCATCCAAATGTACACACTTCAGTAGTGATTACCTTTCTGTTAATTTAAAAGCAATAACCATTTAGCTTTGCTTGATAAGCAGGGCCCGTATCCTGCTGATTCAGGAGAAATGCTGGGTCACAGCTTTCATATTGAGAAATAATTGTGATAGGTATATCTGCTGGAATCTTATCTAAGCTTACACTATCCAAATATTTTAATAGCTCTACGTATATTTTCTGGCTTCAACAGTTAGAATGTCACTTCTTAGGAAATGTGAGACTAATACATTTTTCCTTGCTAAATCACTTTCTGCGTCATGGGGAATAACAAATGTTTTTGTAAAATATTAAGGATGGACAGCCAACCTCCCCATACCCTCTCCCCGCAGCTACACCTTTCTTCAGTTAATAAAAAAGCCGAGAAACGTTTGTTTTGAAGGTGGGGTGTGAAAGGAAGAGAAACATGTGCACATCATCCTTACAAACAAAACATACCCCCCTTTGGAAATTATGATTTAGAAAGGAAGTGTACCAAATGGAAAGAATTCAGAGAACAAGACTGATCGGAGGACCAGGAATCATCAACTGCAAGGAAAAGCTGAAGGATTTGGTATTGTTTAGTCTAGAAAAGAGGATTGTGGGGACATAGTGTCCAAATACGTAGAAGGTAGCTCTAAGGAGGAAAGAATAAACTCTTTTCATATCTCCTGGGCTTAGGACAAGTTGTCACAGGCTTAACTGAGGAGGAGGCAGTTTCAGTCAGGCATCAGGGAAAATAGTTCCTGAGTGTGGGGACGATGCAGAGACAGGATCACAAGGGAGGTCATGCATCCCCATCACTGCTCATTTCTAAGAACAGGTAATCCAGGAGGCCTTTAGGAAAGACATAAGTAACGCTGCTTGATGACGAGGTGAGGTGATCTTCTGAGGCCCTTCCTAGATCTGTTTCTTACAATTACTCCGTGTTGGAGTCAGTAACAGCTTGGATACACCGCAAAACCATCACCTTTTCTCTTAAATTGTTGGGATGCTGGAAGTAGCGCTTGAGAGGTGGAGTGGTGGTGGTGGAGCCTGGCAGGGACTGTGGACACTCCTTGACCCAGCTCTCAGTGGCCGCCGCTTCCCAGCGATTAAACCCTCTTGCAAAAAGCCAGACTCCATTTGGAGGTCGACAGTCCTCATTGTCCACATCACGCAGAAGATCCAGGAATTTCAGCCCTCGTATAACAGACCATTTAACCTGTAAAGCGCTAGCCATGTGCTTAGAGGCTGAGACAGGCAGGAGAGCCAAGTCCTTGCTCGATTGAGTGCAGTGAAGTCTGGGCTCCCACCTTGGCTTACAGAAGCTGAAGATAAGTGCACCAGGTTATACTGAGTAATTCAACACTGTGTACAAGAAAAACAGAGCTGTTTTCTCTCGGAGACCCAGTCAGCGGGAGGATGTCTAGCTCATTTTTTATTCATCTGAGTCAGTTTTGAAAGCGTCCCACTCTTGCAGTGAAAAATTTTGCAGTGTGTTATGAAAGGACAACGAAAAATATTGCCCATAATTTTTTTAATGTCTGTCATTCACAGCTTGACAGTCCCACAAGTTGTTAGGAAAAGAGAGTTCTCTATGGCGAATGGAAAATAGTAAATCCAGGGAGGGATCAGAAGTGCAATACAATCCATCAGTGTGTTAAAAACACAAACTGACAAAAAATATGGCCCTCTGGGTTCTTAAACACACTCGTAGTAAAAACTGTCTAGGTTGTGAATTAGAGACAGCAAAAGCGATGCCTGAAATGAATCCAGAGCGAGGATGATAATGTGATAACTTTTATGGATGATCGCATGTTACACTCGAAAGGGTTCCCTGTTCATGGGAGCTTCCTTCATGTTTCCTAAAGAGCCAATGTCAACAGTCCACTTTCTGCTTGCAATAAATTTAAGTTCCATCAGCCATAAAACAAAGATGCTCTATTCTTAACGTAGCCCCAATAACTTCCCATTCTAGTTACTATAAACGTTCCTGTTATGAATGTATAATTCTCACTGGGCACATATATGCCAACCTGGCTCATGTTACCTCATTTATCACTCTGTGCCTCAACCCACTGAAACGGGAATTTGGCTGTCTACGTGGCCAATGCTTTGTGGAGCTCCAGGGAGTCTGTCAGCAACACCTGGCTATAACATAAAAAACAGTACAGGTTATTTATGATCTGTATGCTGATAACCATGCTTCTCAACTGCAATTTTGGGACAAGCATCTGAAAACACCCTCTCATCAAATTTTAGGTGATAGGGTGTCTTTTCTCAAGAATATGTTGATGAATAGAAACCAACTCCAGTGTGGAGCATCACTGTGAGTGCTGTGGACTGTGGGTTTTCCAGGAGTCAAGCAGTGTGATGGGCACAGCGAGATCCAAGGAAGCTCAAGCTTGCACAGAAGAGATGTGTGTCCTGCACATTCCTGAACACTTGGTAGATGATTCCTAAAGTCTACCTCCCTTCTCTTAATGGCACCTCCACCTTATACTCAGGATTATGCTGCAGATTCAGTTCTGTGTATTTCCATCACTACCCACCTACCTGAGAGCAAAGTTAAATGTCTCCAGGCACAAGTGCTTGGATTTAGTTCAGAAATCTTGCTCACAAAGGGAAGAGATTAGGCCTTATCTTAAATTAAATGCTATCCTTTCATGTCTAATACTTAGCTCCTATGTGAGGTCCCTTGTGGATGAATATCCAGTTACTGACTTTAAACTTTGCCTTGCAATTTGCAATTGAAAGGTTGAACTCTGGACAATGACCGTAAGAAAATCTTCAGCGAAGAGACACCAAAAATAAACAATCTTGTGAGCGCATTAATGTGAATAAAAGAAATAATGCATAAAAATCAGAAGTAAGATATAGGAAAAACAGGGAAAATGTGAATGGTAGGAAAATGTGAATGTCGCTTGTTATGGGCAGTGTTGATATCAGGCCATATGCATGTTGAGGTGCTTACACCAGCCGTATTTGCTCACAAGCATCGTACTGGTTTAACTACACTGATTATAAAATCAAGCTTAATTAAATCAGAGCAATGTTTACATGCAGGAAGCATGCAGCCCTTCAAAGGCAAAACTTCCCTTTGATGCGCTGGACTGAATCTCACACAGCATATGTAATAAGGCTGAAAGGGATAATAAGAATTAGTAGGATCCTTGGTAGGTTCCTCTGTAAGGCTGGGTCGTGAAAATCTTCCCTCATATCTGGGTGGCAGGTGGGGCCATGGGCAGACGGCTCGAGCTGGCCATAGTGGTGATACCATGTGGAGCACCCAATGCTCAGATGCTCCCAGCACTTGCACTGTCCCAGTTTCTACAGCAGTGTTGTCAGCTGGGGTCCCCGTTCCATGTGGACACTCGTTCCCACTGCTGGAAACACGCCACATGCTGCAAACCTGGACTCCACATTCACCTGGGGCCACCCTGTATTTCTGGGATAGAGAGAGCGCATCGATCTTTGTTTATTTGACAAGCTTTGGGAAAACTACCCAAATGAGGTGTTTCTCAGCGCTTACGCAGTCTCTGAGGCAGAGCATCTGGCACAAAAGGCCCCGCAAACTTTAGAGCCCGGGAAGGGCCAGAATGGGGTATTTCCTGTTAATGTGAACCTATCTGCGCAAAGCATTAATAACTGCTGTGGCCTGAATCCCAGGACATTTGTAAATTCTGCTTAGCAACTACTCACACAGCATTTAACAATTTTATTAGCAAGCTGCTATCAAAACAGAAGGGCAGGGGTTGGTACCTGGGCTTTCTTCTGCCATGGAGTGTGGAGGATGCTCTCAGCTTACCACGACCTTTTTGGCAAGGAGCAGCAGCAAATACTGTGAAGATGAGCAATGAAGGATTCACACGGTACAGTAAATACCTGCCACTAGAGCTCCTGTGCTGAGTTCCAGCATCCCTTCCATCCATCCTGTTCTTCTCCAACCTTCCCTTTCAACTCAGCTTTTCTCCATCTGAGTAGCTCCAATCTGTCCAGGATATGGCCCTATTTTTAGCTGCTCGCAGTGGCATGAGCAGCATGAGATTCTAGGTATGGGGATATTAAACCAGAAAGTCGTTGCATCAGATCTCATTGAAATACAACTGCCTCTGGAGTTTCCAATTTGTATCATCTACTGCGTGGCTCTAATTGCATGAGGCACTAGCGAGGTTCATAAAATTAGTGTTCGGGCAACTGTACCCTTTTGGGGCAGATTTGGTAGAATCGCATTTATTCAGTGCAAGTTCAGCACAGCTCACTCATTTCTAGCCTCGCAGAGTTCCTCGGATATCATGATTTTCTTGGAAGGGAATGTCTGCTAGTGCTAACGTGTTTGGAAAGCTCATAAAAACTGGAGGTAGCTGCAGCCTGTGCATTGAGCGTTTGCTAACAGTTCACTGTGGGCTTCCCTAATGCGGCAGATTTACAGGGGTCATATTTCCATCTGGATGGGTTCATCCATGAATAATTCTCCTCTGTCTTGTGCACAAATGTGATTTTCCTACAACACCCATATATTTCTCTGTCCCAGTCCCCCCTCCGTCTCCCCAGTATTTTTCTTCACACAACACTGTGGTCAAGGCAACAGAAAGAAAATCTTTCTACAAACGCGCATGTTATTTTCTGAGCCTTGTGCATCTTTTCTTCGGGCAGGGCTCAAGCAGGATTTTAGCGGGTGGTGCTGATAGCTGGGGCAGTTTAAGGATGGTTTGGTGTGATTATATACCTGGGCTTTTCGTTGTTCAGACCGACACCGGTCAGAAATACCCAGGCTGACGTCAAAACCCAGGTGGCGTTGGTGTTGTGACAAGAGTGTCCCTGCTCTGCGCTGCAGGGTGGCAGGGACTGGCGTGGTTTGGGCAGCAGCAGCAGTCCCGTCCCCAGGGCTGGCTCTGCAAAAGCTCATGTGGGAACTTCTGCATCCCTGGACAAGCAGCGAGGGAGAGCTAGTGGTTTTCCCTTTGGGAATCTCTGCACAGAGGCAGGCAGCAGTCGGGCAGAGGCAGCACTGGGGATGCTGCAGTCGCATCCTGTCCCCAGCCTCCATCACGCTACCCATTTTCAAGGGTCTCTCAAAATCCAAACTAAGATCAATAAACAAAGTCCTGATCTGCCAGAAAGAAACTGCTGGTTAAGCTCCAAACAGTCCTTCGGGAAAACCTATTTTTCCTGTTTCACATTTTTTGGCAGTTCCTAGCAAGTTCGCTTATTTATTTTTACCCTTCTGAGATTAATCACCGTAAGGCGTGGGACCTGCTCGCTGCCAGCTCCAGCCCAGAGGTCTTTTTACAGGCAGGGTGCTCCAGGCTGCCTGTACACTGCTGCTGCACCCGCGTTCCTCCCTCCCTGCCGCCATCCTTCTGCTGCCTCCCAGTCACTTCTGCCAGCTCACATCTCCGGCGCTAACCTCCCCGTCCGCTTTTCTGGCAGAGCAGGTTAAGGAAAGGTACGGGAAAGTTAGCACCAGGGAAGCACTGCCACTAACAAAAACTTGACGGCTGTAATTTTGCATATGCAAACGTATTTGTGCCACGCAGAGAAGAAACCTTCTCCCATCTTGCTCACCAAAATGCAAGCTTTAAATGTCAGTGAGTAGGTAAAAGAGTCAGTATTCAATGAAGAGTGTAGGAAATGTGCTCATGGTAGTAGATAAAAGAACACCTCTAAGCATGTGCGAGCATTTTGGAAAGTTTATGTAACGTTTCCTTTGCAAAATAAACATATACTTACAGCCCCATTTCCAAAATGTCACCAAGAATATCACCACTTGCAAATGTTTCTGGGGAGGAGGTTTGCCAAATTGCTAAATATATTCCGGGCTTCAAATAGACATTTGGTAGCGCTTCCTTTATACCTGGATAAATCCTTTTCTTAAACCCTCTCATAAGAGCTTGGACACCTGCCTGCGGATGGCATCCCACCGGGTCGGGTGCCATACAGGAGTCACTGGAGACTCGCCCCCCCATTTTATAGAGGTGGTCGCCGTGCCAGGGGAAGCCAATGACTCTGCTTTTTCTCCACTTGCCGCAGGACCGGTACCATGGTGGAAGGAGGGGAAACAGGGACACGACCAAGGGGATGGGAGCGGTGGGATGGGAGGCCCTGCGAGGGCAGAGGGGGAAGGTCCGCACGGCACACAGGGACGGTGGCTCGTCACCAGGCCTGACACGTCGCCTGTGCCAAGGATCTCAGGTGCAAAAATTAGCTGACATCATGGCTTTTGGAGACTTGTGCTTTAAAAATTCAGGTTTTTTTATACGCTGGTTTGCTTTAGTGACGTATGTCCATCTGTCTGTAAATTACTGCAGATACCAAGAATGCCTCATTTCAAGGTTTCTACACGTCAGCTGAAAGACCGCACAAATTCAATGAAGAGGAAATGGTGCAACTCACGACACATTAACATACATAATGCATACAAACCTCTGCCCTAACCTTTCATTTCTCTTTCTCAAGGATATCAGGGGCAGCCTGGTGGGCTTTCTGAGATGGGACACGCAGGCATGGTGTTATCCAAGACCCATCTCCTGGTGGCCTAACGGTCATAGATGAAAAGGTAGCAGGAAAAGTGGAAAAGTTAACAGTTGGACCCAGGAAACCCCGGTGCTTCTGCATGAGGAGGCAGAAACACATACTGCATCCCAGGCTTTAATATTTCATCTTTCCTTTACTTACACTTACATGATTCCACTGACTTGCAGAAATGAGGGTGCAAGGAGAGGGCAGGTGCCCACATCAGTCTCAACAAAGAGATCACTGAAGCACTATCACATGGACGTGCTGGGCCTAAATCATCTACCAAGGTGGCCAGATAGCACGGAACAAAATGAAAAGTAACCTTATAAAAGCTGGATCAATTCCCAATACAGTTCATCACAGGCACGTTGAAACTCTTCTTCTGGCAGAAGAAAAGTGGCAGGTACGAGAGGACGCATACGAGATGGCAGGATCTCTCTTCTGCTTTTTTTGGTGATCAACACGGGAGAAATTGCATATAGAGCCTGTGACAGCTGGAAAGGCTGGAGATAAAAATATCCCTCACAAAGTGTAGAAAGACAGGATTAGAAAGAACCTCCTGGGCGATCAGGAGTAGCCTTGCTGTTGAAGACACTGTATTTAATGAGGGTATACGATAATGTATGAACACGAGAGACATATCAAACCACTGCCAGGGCTCTGCCTTTTGCTCCTGGCTGGCGGGGCCCCTCCACAGCCTCCTCTTCCTACGATCAGTGCGATGATTAGCGCGCTTTCTTCCCATCCCCAGCCGACATGTATTTATAGGCAATTCACACCCGTTTGTTCTTGAGTCAACGCCATCCCTTAGCTTAACTAGTGCTGCCTCCTCCTCCTCCTTCTTACTGCTCACGGTTTTCTGGAGCGCGATGGCATCCCCTCGGCCACCCCTGGGCTGCCCCGGTGGGCTGGCAGCCTGTGTGGCCACGGTCACCTCCTGGTGGGACCCTGGCACCGGCACCCACACCCACTCCTCCTCAGATGGGGACTCCCTCGGGAGGGCTCTGGAGGGGACGGTGTCTTGCATTGGCGTGCCTTCTGAGGGGAGGTCGGGTGGGGGCGGGGGGGGGGGCGGGGCGCAGGATAATTCTGAGACTCCGCAGCACCCCCCCATTCCTGGGACACCCCAACACCCCTCACCGCTGAGTCGCCGCAGCACCCCGCTCCCGGGACCACCCAAAACCCCCCCACCGCTGAGACCCCGCAGCACCCCCCCACTCCCGGGACCCCCCAACGCCCCCACCCCCGGGACCTAGGGGCTCCCCGCTGCCGCCCTGTGTCCCCCTCCCTTGTCCCCCCCAGCCACCCCGGGTGCCGCCGAGCGCTGGCCCCCTCCGGCCCCGCAGCGCGCGCAGGCGCAGGCCGAGGGCGCGCGCCCCCTCCCCGGCACGAGCCCACTCCCCGCCCCGGCTCCGCAACTCCCCCGTTGGCGCATGCGCATCGCCTTCCCCCCCCCCCCCGTCCTTTCCCCCCGCGCACACAGCCGGGGCGCGAATCTGGCTGTGGGGGCGTGGCGCGGTCTGCTGCGGGGGCGTGGCCGGCGGGCGGGGGCGTGGCCTCGGGAGGCGTGGCGCGGCGCGGCGCGCCCTGTCCATGGTGCGGGCGGCGGCGGCGGCGGCGGCGGGGTGGGTGTCCCCGCGGCGGGAGGGCGACGGCGCGGGGCTGCATGGACGTGATGTCCCCGCAACAGGAGCACCTCGGGGCGGGCCGCTCGTCCTCGGTGAGCGGCGAAAGCAGGGTCTTCGCCGCCGCCGATAACAAGAAGGTGAGGCCGCCCCCACAGAAGACCCCCACGGGAAAGCGCCCCACGGCACACCCGACCCCCGGTCCCGGAGCCACCCCCGCGGGTCAGCGTGTCCCAACCGGGGCTCGTCGCCCCGGGTCCTGCGCCGCAGCGGGCAGGGCGACACGCCGCCACCGGGACCGTGGGGAGCCGTCGGGGGAGCTGGGGGGGGTCGTCGGGAAGGGCTTGATCCACGGGTGCCCGGTGCCCGGTGGAGCTCAGGGGGCTCTGCCGGGTGGATAACCCCGGGGACCTAAGGGGGGTTGCTGCACGGATGTCCCAGGAGCAAAGGGAGCCTGGATGTCCATGGGTAGGTAAGGAGCGGGTGTCCTGGGGAGGCAGGGAAGGGTTTGGCGGGGGGTGTTTGGTGGAGCCAAGGGGCTTTGCTACGTGGATTTCCCGGTGAGCTGGGGAAGAGGGGGGGGATTGCTGCATGGAGGTGCTGGGGAGACCGAAGGGGAGGCTTTGCTGGATGGATGTCTGGAGGTTTTGTATCGGAGAGAGCTGAGGGGAGGTTTGCAGAATGATCATCCAGGGGAGCTCAGGGGGATCTGCTGCCCGTGTGTCCGGGGGGAGCCAGGGGAGGGTTTGCTGGAGCTGGGGGGGTTTTCTGGCTACCCTCGCACGTGCTTTGTACAAGAGAAATGTAAGAGCAGCTTCCCAAGGAAGCGCCTTGCGCTTGCTAAGTGTATCACAATTGATAGCCGAAGAGCGTCATTCCGGCTTCAAAACTGGTTGTAAAATCTGTTTGATGTCTCAAATTGCTTTTCAGCATCTGACACGATCAAGTGCAAAATGCTCACTTCTGCATGCAGACAAGCACTTGTTTCTGCCTTCTATTTTGCTGTAGCAAGCAGGCTGTAATAACCACATTTTTCCCACTGTGTAAAACAGGAACTCTTTTTTTCTTCTTGGTTCAGCAAGCGCTGTAGTGTTTTTCTGCCCGAAGTAGAGCCGGTACCTTCCTGCCTTACCAATTTTGCCTGACAATGACATGTAAATGTATGCGCTGCCTTGTCTTAGAGGTGCACAGTACTAGTGACTGCCAAACAGGCTGGCAGGATTAGAACGACTGGCCAGGTTACAGTGTCCTTTACTAAATCTGTCCACCTGGCGACACGAATTGAGGATGCGTGGTAGTGGAGGCTGAGCTTGTGTCCAGTCCTGTGGCTGAGCGGTGGCTGGGGCTTTGCTGGCCACGGTACAGCGGTGCAGAGAAGAATCCCAGTCCCTCTCCTCCTGCCAAAGCGTCTCTTCAGGCTGGGGAGCAACACTTTTCATTTCCATGGGATGTGTCCCTGTGTGCCGTGTCCCACCAAGGCACATAGTGCTCCAGCCTGACCTCGGCCCTGGGGACCTCTTCTCATGGCAACCGCTGCCAATGGTGAAATGGTTGTATGGAGAGTGTTTGGCCAAGATTTCCACCACGCTTTGCTGCAGTTAATACCTGATCGGTTTCTGAAGAGGGAGTGTGATACACCTACGCAAAGTGGTGGAGTACCTTCTGCTGCCTAGCTGGACAAAGTGATGGAGTAGATACCTTCTCCAAGTATTGCCACCTAAACTGAGGTGGCTAAATGTGCAGCTTTGCTTTTTCTTCTATCATTTCTTTCATTTTTGCTGAAGACAGAGTACCATGTACCTTCCAGCCTGGCAGAGCCCTGATGCCAAGCACCCGCATGAAATGAGAAGGAATGCTCAAGTACTGTGAAGATGAACATTTTTTTCTTACAAGTCCTACTTCATGATTCAGCATTCTGAGGACAAATATTAATGGTAGCACTTGTGTTTCCCATTCCTGCTCCAAAGAGCCCACAGCTGAAGGAACACAGACCTTGTTTTTGCCAGCACTGACAAGGGAGCGGGGATATTTCTTTTCAAGGATCTTGGCAGCCCTTTTGGAGTTCCTCAGCATGGAGGCACATGCAACGGGGGTACAGATGGACATGCTCCTGTGGAGGAGCAGCTTGAGACTTGAGACCCTGGCTGGGCCACGCAGCACATGGCAGCTCCGCACACCTTGCGCAGCCAGCACAGGCAGCCACCAACATCCATCCAACCGCTCAGCTGCTTGTCCACCGTCCTGGTGCTCGCTTGAGACTACTAGCACCCCATCTCTTTGTGTCTGTCTGGGGAAGAAGATGCCTTCCTTTATGCTTGTGCAGCAGTGGGCTAGTCCTAATTGTGTCTGAACCCGGATCTCAGTGACAGTTCGACTGTTTTTTTTTTTTGCTACTTGGGTCCTATGGACTCTCTATATACCTCTGTTTTGTCTTCCACTCAGTGCCAAAACATTTTTTTACAATACAGAAAGTCTTTCTTACTACCGGGGAGATTCCACTGCTTGTATTGGTTGCATACAGTTAAATGGAAGAATGTGTTGGCAAGAAACCAATTTTGATACTGGTGACACAGCATGTCAAGTTGAACAATTTTGTTGCAAATACGAATTTAACATCAACTATTTTACTTTCTGACACAAATACCCCTAAATAGGGATGCTAAGTGACCACTGAACATTTCTTCCTTTTTATTACCATGACTATACCTCTCTCAGATTAAATTTATTTAGCTGAGGTTTGCTACATTGTTCTGTGGTTGTCTGAACTCCTACTTCATCTTCCACTTGGCTGAAGGATCACATGCATGATCACATCATAGGACCACGAGACAGAAATTGTCTAGGACTTCTTTTCATGTATTCTGTGTGACCGTTTAAACTATTTTCCTGGAAACATTTCCTTTTCTTTTCTTGACGTGGAAAGTGGTTTGAACTGCTAACCTGCCTGCCAGCCACTGGGAGGGTCTCTCTGTTAAATGCTTACAAGGCATTCATGACACCCTGCTAAAAGGTGACTTTGCAGTGCAGTGTTTTAGTTAATGCTTTGGGGAAATTCTGGACCAGATTCCCTCCTTACTGGATTTACCGGAGTCACTGGACTACGTGTGGTTGACCTACAGAGAAGTTTTGTACTGACTGTTTAGTTTAGTAACCAATAGCAGTAAATTGATGCAACTCTGAAGTGGATTGAAGTAACATGAGTAAGAGTGATTATACTGATAGAGCTTATTTCTACAAATTTATCAAAATAAACTATGCAGCAGAGACGTCTTTTATGCCCATGTAACTGTGTCAGCAGTAGCAGCTGCGGTCATTTAACCATATTTATAGGTTCCTGGTGTTTCACTTTTCTCTTTTCTTAGAGGGGCTAGATTCCAACCAACCCTGAATATTTTACACAAGACAATATTTGGTAACATAAGAATTCACTCTTAGGATTTTCTGCTGCCTCCTTGAAGATTTCAAGTGACTACTTATAATTTTTTTGAGGCTCAGCAATTTTGTATGTTTACTCATACAATGTGCAAAAAGTTAACCATTTTGCATGCTAAGCAAAATAGTATTTATGATTTGAGACTTAAAATATGGTGTTCTATCACCATAAAATGTGTTTCTTTGTAATTCTGATCACATATACAGCAACAGTTTACTGGTGGGCAAAGGAAAGTTGTAGCCTTCCCCAAAAGTGTACTAAATGGATAAAATTCAAGTGAATTAATGGCATTGGAAGAGTAAAGGTAGTCATACATGTTCTTCAGCCCTTCATCTGTCTTTCTCTGCAAAGATGAATCAAGTATGTATTTGTCATTGTACCTGATGATACCTTGATCTCATGTCCTTATATATATATGTTGTTTTTTAACATAAAGCTCCTTAAGGAAGAGATTTCTTCTTCCTGCAAGTCTCTGTGCTCTCTACTGTGATCCTGGCTGAGGATCTGGGGGGTTGCTGTCAAAATCATAGCTGGTAGTGCTGGACATCTCGGCTGCCCAGGAACACTTCTGACACTGTTTAGTGAAGTGATGGACAACTCCTCTCATCCCGCAGACATATCCTGTAGCAAATTTATCTTTCATGAGAACTGAAAAAGCCCCTATTTTAATGAGTCATCCACGTAGTTGGTCCTTAGGTTGAAATCACCTTGGCAGGCTGTGCTGGCGTATGGTAACTTAGTGTAGTGATGTGCCTCCTGATGCTGCTTTAATTACAAACTAGCTTTAGCAATCCTTTCTCTGTCTGTCTATGAGATAAATTGAAAATTATACATAAAACAATGTGTTCTAGTTCTTGAGTTTCATAGTCTTGGGGTTTTTTTTTGTCGCTCATGGTGGCAGTAGGAAAGAGAGGGACTTGGCACATCCTGTGGGATCTAATACCCCAGGACTGCATGTATCAAATCATTGCCTGTTTACTTAATGCTGCTTGAAGCATCCATGTGGAATGGGGGGTAATCTCCTCCCTCTGTCGTCTGCAAACTGCTCCTAAGAAAGCCTTGCTGTACAGACACTGAGGCAGAATCATGGCCACGTGTTAACCTTCCTGCTTTGTGTTGGGCTTGAAGGGAAACTCTGGGCTTCATCAAAACCACCACAACCAGAGTCGCTGGTCTGAGCACTGTGGGCGCAGTGCAGCTGACAGTAGGACCCATAGGCTAAATATGTTATCTTCCCCTCCTCCACATTTTTAGTAGTCTGCCACATCTCCGTATTTTGATGTAAATGGGTGAGATCGTTTGAACACATCCATATCAGTGCTTCCAAAGATTAGTATCCTTTGGGAGGCAGTTGGTAGAACATCTTTTGCTTGTAGTTGCTTTCATCAGTTTTTCTTTCTACTCTTAGATGGCCTTTATGTCCGTTTTTGCTGTGCTCTCTGGCAGCTGCTGTTCCGTGGTGACGTGCTTTTGCTTCCACTGTGTTGATAGCTCTTTCTTCTTGTGTCCCTGCGATTGTTTTCTCCCCGGTTATCTGTCCAAAAATGGCTTACTTTTTAGGAAGGTCCTTGTAAGTAAAAGTATTCTGCCAGCATAAACAAAAGCACATGCTCGTGTCACCTGCTCTGCCTTTATGGTAAATAGGCTCTCCGTGGGACCTAGACATCTCTGCTGCCTGAGCCAGCAGCTCAAATGCACTCATCTCCTCACCCTGTTTGTAAGGGCTCAGGATTGCTATAGGTCAGCATCGGGCCATTTCTTGCTTTACTAACATGTAAAAGATTCTTGTAACTTTTGGTATTTTTAGACAACCCTATGCTGTAAGTCTAACAAATACTGGATTATGGCATGTAGGAAACAATGATTTACTGCCTCTCGTAAGTTGCCCAGTGATGGAGGGGGTAGAGCCATGCCCAATTGTCCTGGAAAATTAACTGCTAGGTGCTGAGGATTGTTTTGATTTTTTGATTGTCGGGCAGTTAGTTGAACTTTACCTTACAGTTTTTGGTAAAGGTTTGTGTTCTGTGCTTTGGTTCGTATCTCTGGTTCAAACCAGCAATGTATGCCACAGATAGGGTTTGTTACTCAGACAACTAGAACAGAGTTTGCAGGAGTGAAATCTCTCATGATTATTAACTTAGATACTTTTAAAGAGTTGGCTTTGTTAAAATCAGACTTCTTTTTATGAGAAAAATAAAGCAGGGAGAGGGAGAGCTTAGCCACTTGAGTGCAATCCTCAGCTCAAGGTATTGGCGTATCTGAGCGTTGTCCCTGTCACCCAGTTAAATGACCCAGGCACATGTCCCAGCCTTGACCCACTTCTGGAGCCAGCCTGTAAATCAGGAGCCTGAAATCCTTTCATCTCTGGGGAGGCTTTTACAAGGGTATCTGCACATTGCTGAGGAGGCATTTCTGCCACGCTCACCTGTCAGTCAGGAACTGAATACATTTTTCAACTATTTCATATACGAATCTCTTAAATAGGCATCAGGTAATATAATATTCTCATCCTAAGCTCAGACCACGCTCTGAGAAGTCAATTGTTCCCTGTGTTACTGAGCTCACAAATTTGTCTGTTCCCTGTCCTTTGCTCAGATAGCAGGCAGAGAATTGAGCTGATTAACTCAGTTTTCTTGGTCACCTTAGTTTTCTTTTACCATCAGTGAAGGAAATCAGCACTTCTAGCAGAAGATGAACTGTGTGCTAAACGTGTCCTTTTCTCTCCGTTGCCTACAAAAGGAGCAGAGGGCAAACAGCTCAGGTGTGCAAGTCTGAGGTTGGGTGAGAGGAATCCTCCCACACGTGTCTGACCATCATCTTGGGTCAGGCACCAAAACCCGGCGGCGTGGGCAGTGTGCTTCCAGGGACTCACAGCACAGCCCCTGCCTTAGCCCACCTGCTGCCTGCTCCCACCTCCTACACCTTTGTGGCAGCTGTAGCTGGGTATCGGCTTATTGCACAGGTTTTCACTTCTCTAGGTACTTGTAAAATATTATAAACACTGTATATCTGTTACTTAAGTTATTTGTCATCACAAAATAAATGGATTTAAAAAAGAAACAGATTTAAAAGATTTAGATTAGATATTAGGAAGAAATTCTTTACTGTGAGGGTGGTGAGGCACTGGCACAGGTTGCCCGGTGGAGCTGTGGATGCCCCATCCCTGGAAGTGTTCAAGGCCAGGCTGGATGGGGCTTTGAGCAGCCTGGTCTAGTGGGAGGTGTCCCTGCCCATGGCAGGGGGTTGGAACTAGATGATCTTTAAGGTCCCTTCCAACCCAGACCATTCTGTGATTCTATGAAATAGTATTTCAGTGAAAATGAATTTTTTCACACATTCTTTATTTAATCTATTCTCTGCCATTCTCTTTCTAAGCTCGATATAGTTAAGTGATACAAAGTACAAGAGAGTGCTTCATCTTCAATTCCATTTTTTTGAGGACATCATGCAAATGCTGCTGTATTTTACCTTTTTTACAGAACAGGAATTAATCTCTTAGCTTGGCAATATTAATTTACATAAATTCCATTATCCACCTAAACTGCGAGTCAAAAGTAGTTGAATACTGGCAGTCAGGAATAAATTTTTCCTCCAACCAATGACTTGTGAGATACTGCTGAAAGTTTTACTGTAATCCTGCAATCCATGGCGGTTATGATTCCTGAGGAGAGACAGCATATTTTCGGTGGTGGTTTGCAAGGTTACTGTCCTCGGCATGGTGGGCTGATCTGCTCATAAACCACCTACCATCACAGTTTACAAAATAGTTTTTCAGAGTGTATGTCTGATCGTTATCTGGTGTAAATGAATTCTTTTGAAATCTGTAGCCCTATGTCTGTTTATACCAGATGAGAAACTAGCCAAATACTAACACGTACCACCAGTCCAACAACTGAAAAAGCAAAACTTTTTGTTTCTGTTAAAAAAGCAGTCAAGACAACCACCACCAGAAATGCAGAAAGTATGAAGTTAAACCTGAATCGGAGGTGAGGGGGGTGGGAATTCAAGCTTTTGAATGTGAGGAAGGCAAAAATAACTCTAGTTTGTCCTGACTGATACAAAGATTATCATCTTTGCATCTGGCACACTGTAAACATTCATTATGGGTACTGATTTTATGATACATTTCACATGGGTGTGACTCAGCCAGCAAATACGAGGATTTCTCTCTGTGTTGACCTTTCTAATATTTACATGAAAAAAACGGAGGCTATGATGTGGGACATATGTTGAGAAATGCTTCTCCGTGTCCCATGCTTAAATAATTGGTCATTGCATCTCCTTTTACTCCCAAACATCTGCTCTGACTACAGCTGCCCAGGATGTATCTCCGCATTGCCAGGGTGACATCTTTGCACGTGTAAACACAGTGAAACCGAGGAGAGCCGGCATCTGTGCCCAACTTAGCCAAAAATGAACTTGTCCTCTTCCTTCTCAAAATAAATCAATTCTAGTTATCATGATGGTCACTTATTTTATTTTCTCAAATTCTGTACATAGCAAAATAAAAACAAACCCTCCCTTTCTGTCCGTAGTCAATGTCTCTGTGTAATGTTTTTATTTGCATACAGCTGACCTGACTCACTTCACTGTTGCTGTGAAAGTTTTCCTTTTCCAAATCTCATCAGTGGTCTTTTTATGTTTTAAGGCTCTTTTATTTTTGTTAAGCTTTGCTTAGTAGCTGTGTTAAAAGGTTGCCTGGAGAGGCTGTGGAATCTTATCCTCGGGAGATAACACAGACCTGGACCGGAGGGGGTCTGGAGCAGCCTGGTCCAACAGGTCCTGCTCTCAGCGGGTCCAGAGAGGCTGGACCAGAGACCTTCTGGGATCCCCTCCAACCTGAGTTATTCTCTGACTCTCTGCCAGTCATTCGAGCTCTTATTAAACTTGCTGTAGTCCTAATCTTTACTTTGGTCCTCAGATATTTAAGTCAAGACGGGAATCCCACTGCCACAGGCGCTATTCAGTGCTGCTAACCCAAGCATGAACAAAATTGCCATAATTGAGGGAGATTTTGAAATGCTGCATTTTTTTCAGTGGCTTCCTTTTCAGGCCTGAAAAGCCAAGGGATCTAAGATAACCAAACCTCCGCTGCATTCACAGGAGCTGAGATGCTCTAGTTTTAACCACCCCCTGAAAGCCACCTGCCCAATAATCAGACTTGCAGTAAATTTCCAATTGGGAGTTGATGTTTTATATGAACTCCTACAAAAAATGCTGGCTGGGGGAAATCTGGGGCTTTTCTTCTGTATTATGTTAGACTGCATTATTGTACAGGTCTCTTTTCACCTTCATATTTGTAGATACGCTACTGTTTAAAATGCTAACAGCTTCTCAGATTTGCTAGCAGTAAGACAAACTGATTCCATTTGCTAGAAAAATTTTGCAAAGTATTTTCTTTCTTTTTTGCTCAAACCTAGTGAAAATGGGCATCTATGTTGTTAGTAATCTATTAAATTATTATCCGGTTATTTTCTGATGAGATAGAAGACATCTAAATGTTCCCAGGCTTAATTTATCAGTCTTGAGAAGGTTATTTTTTGATGAAAGAAAGAGGGAGGAGGGGATATTTTTTAAAGGTGAATTGAAATTACACATTTGAATTTATAACAACTGCTGCACAATAGCTGTAACTGAGTATCTGACAAAACAAACAAGCATGCTCTACATAAATAAAGGGGGACCCAAAAAAAATGACACAACAACAAATGCACTGCAATGAGTAGAAGAAATAACACTTGTCAAAAGCAAGTAAAGCACGTAGTACTGTAGATTTTAATTTCTCTGAGGGGAGCACGCTGTGCACCTGCCCAAACAAAATGTGTGCCACATACAGCACTTGCATTGGCAGAAGAATCAGTTGTTCCCTAACATATCTGTTCCTGGTACTCAGTGGTTATTTTTAGTATAAGGAAAGAAAGTCTTGTTTTGCGATTAAGTGAGAACAGAGACTTCATGGCTGTCAAAGGTTCACCTGTTTGTGGGCTCTCAGTGGTGTGAGGGACCGTGCCAGCATTAGAAACTGTCCTGTCAGGGTCTCAGGAGGAGTTCAACCCTGGCCCTTGTGTTCATCAGTTTATTCTGAAAAATATTTGAGCTAAATAAGGTAACAACCACCCTTCTGGTGGAGGGTGAGTGAGAGGAGAGGTCATGCACCTTGGCAGCAGGCTGCACAACCGGTTCTAGAGAGCAGCTCCAAAGTTAGGGCCAGGACTCCTTAGTCCTGCTTCTGGCTGCAGGAGGGAGAGGGTACAGTGGGTAATACATTTCTGTTCAGGGAAATGTGCAGTTTTGTCTCCTGTGGCTGCTTTTGAAAATTTCTGCCTCTGGGGAAAGCGGTGTTGTTTATTTGCTCAGTATTTTTATTGTAGTATTCAACTTCACTCCATGGGAATCCATGCTCTCTTGGTAGCTACTGACATTTTCATCTCTTCCCTATGCTTTGTTCTATTTTTTTCCTGCTGTATTCTCTGTCTTTGAGTGTCTCCTTTTTCCCATTCCCTTCCTAGTTCTCTGCTAAGAACTGCCCTGCCTCTCACTTTCCTATTTTGTCCCATACATAATCAAGAATGACAAAAAATGTCATTATTGACTGCTGAGAGACAAGACGTAATGCTCCAGCTAAATTAGTAGGAAAGGAAAATGCCCTCATCCCTAAAGATTTGGAAAAAAAAGGGTGGCCCAATGCAGTGTGCAGGGTTAGGTGGGTAGAATCCAAACCTTAATTTACGGTAAATGTCCAATCTGACACAGAAATGTATCAAGCATTTGAAATCTGAACCACGATGTGAATATTTGATAAATTTAAAGTGCAATAGATTATTAAGGCACACAAAGTGGTTGAGGACAGGCCCTAGGTGTTTACTTCATGGGTGCAGTGTACTTCAGGTATCTGTGTATAGACACTAATTATCAGCTTTTGCTTATCACTGTCCTTCTGGTCGTGCTCCTGGTTTTCTCAATACGTGATATTTTACATCCATTTTTCCCCTTCCAGGGTGGCTGATGGCAGTAACTCAGCCTTTTTCCCATGTGGAGCCTGGCTGTGACAACTCTGTATGCATGCAGATATTGTTCTCAGTCTCACCTATGATTTCATTTTGTTTCTCTTTCCAAACAGAAAATGAAGAGTTTGGCCCAAAGACGCCAGTCTGCACCATCTTTGATCTTTGTCAAAGCACTTAACAGATCTCGATCGGTCTCGAGGTGAGTCAGTGAGTTTTTCCTGCTTTCTGCGTTGTACACTTAAGCAGCACTGGGCATAACTCAGGAGTGGGTACTGTGGGATTGTACAGTTTAATTTGAGCTAAGTTTCTGTCATGGACTGCTGCATGGTAGAGGTGCTCTGGGGCTCTGGAAGCACCTGCAGGTTTAGGACAATGCTGTGGGCCAGGATCTGGTGGTCACACTCTTCTCCCGTCCAGCATTAGCAGCTTGCGGGGCTGTGTATGTGGGTGTGCGTGGGTGTGAAGCATTCAACGTTTTTTGTCTTCATCTTCTGCCAGGATCAGCCGTTCCTCCTCCCTCCCTACACCAATGTAAAGCTACCATAGAAATGGGCGTTTCTATGGAGCTGGTCCCCTGTCCAGCCCCAGCCCTGACCTGCCATTTGAACCACTCTGCATACATAACTTTTGTCTTCCTGCACTACAGTTCATTGGACTTTAAACTTACAAAACATAAGTGTTTATCGAGAAGTGAACCATCTGGTGGGCTGTTAATGCTTCCAGCTGTGTAGAGCTCTTTACGAAGAAACATTATTGAGGGAAATTAAAGTATGGCTTTGTTAGGAATATTTTTTCCTACTCTGTGGTGTGTTAAGTAATCAGTGTGTGAGCTTTGGAAAGTTCTGTGTGTTTGATCTAACTAATACCTGGTTCATATTTGTCATCATGCAGAATTCCACGGTATTTCAGAAACCTGTGAAAGTATTCTGTGAAAACATCAGAGTTGCAAAATAGGAAAGGAAAATGAGTTGAAACGACTTGCAGGTCTTTTTGCTGGCTATGAGATAAAAGAGGAAACTTAGAAATGAATTCCTAGAGGCGTTTGCACCTTTTTGTGTAGTCTAGTGGCATGAGCCTAGGACTGAGAGCCAGCAACATGTGTTCTGGTTCTGTCTGTAAAATTTCTTCTGTGGCCTCTCTCTGACTTTGTTTCCAGGTCTTTAAAGTAAGATGAATGGGTATTTTGTAACCCCTTCATGAGAATACTGGAATTGTTTAGATTGTCTGTACTACCATATTTATTCTTCATTTACTATTATTTCTTCATTGTATTTGTCACTATGTTCATAATTGTGATACCACCTTTTGGGCATAGCTGGGCTCATTCATAACTGAGGTTGTGGAATTAGAGACGGACTATTACTATGGAGAGTAGCAATAACTGGAGAGTACAGGGGACAAAAGATGGGCTCTCTCTGCCCTTGGACTGTAGGGTTTCTTGCAGTTCATACACCTGTGTCTCCATAATGTCTTCCCTTCGAGCTGTCTTAAGATTTGCTCCTTGATATTAGGAGAATAAACTATATTTGATACTTATATTTCAATCTTCTGTTATTTGCCTGCTGGAGTTCAGATATGAACATTTTTCTTCAGTTCTACTTTTTTTTGGTTTGTTTCATTGCCTGCTCCATAAGTATCAGAAATTGGACACAGCTGGAGAGCCACTGAGTGGGATACACACTTAGTATGTACATTGTCACCTGTAAATATGTACGTTTTTACATGTAAATATGTCTTGCTTGTATAGCCCAGATCAGAATTATTTCCAGACTGGGTGTGTGGAAAGACGTTTTTTGTAAGGCCAGTTGGCAGAAACTTTGTGGTGGAGAGGACCGAAGAAAGGGAAACGTTGCCATGTTCTGCAGTAAGGGCAATGCTTTGCCTACCCAACGGACCCTGACGCTTTCGCAGTTGATGGATGCATGCTGCCTCAGTCATGTCTGTCCCCTGCCTGTGGCACGCAACAGTTTATCTGCTCCTGTTGTTTTGAACTGAAGTCTGTGGCCGTAGTGAGAGGTACCGTGTGAAGTCTGAGGACCCCGGAGCCAGAGCAGGTGATTTTGTAGCTTCAAAGTCTAGCAGTTAGAGGGTAACACTTTGGATGGTGTTTATTATTGTTCACGGGAGCAGTAATTCTCACGTGTGCCCGACTTCCTTGTTTAGCTGTGCAAGACACATTCCTCTTCATCACCAAACTGATGGATGAGTTTGAACTTTCCACTCAGTTTGCTGTGTAAATGCTTAACTCTTGTGAAGTGCTTTCTCTTCAGGTGAGCTGAAGAGCAGCAAAATGACTTCTCATGTTTTCTAATCTCCTCCAAATGTTTTATCTCAGACCTGTCTCAGCTCTTAGTTCCCCTTCTTGTAGACACAGCCAGCCTGCAAAATCCATTATTCTCCTCTGGCAGTGAACCTTAATACTGGGACTCCATAACACTTACTTGTTAATGGTTGATTAATGACTTGTAGATAATAAAGCTCCTATCTGAAGTTAGCAAACATCTGTGAGGGATTTTTATGAATCCTCTCACCTCAGCAGCTGGCTCACCTCAACATTTGTTGAAATTAATGAGCAAGTGCAAAGTTTAAAAGGGCAGGAAATACTTAAAAGCACAAGTCAGTTTGTATTTTTATACCACTTTATATGTCAGGTGTCCTTGGCTTATATACAGGGCACTTTCATAAAATGTGGTGGCACCCATTTTGGAGAGACTTACTTTGGGGCATTTTAAAGTTTATTGATGGTATTTATTCAAAGAAACCATTGTGACATCTGGAGATGGCTATTTAGCATTCAGAGGATTAAGGGTTTTTAATGGTAGTGGTGGTGTGGCTCTGATGGCATGAGGATGCAAGTGAGGCAAGATGATCTAGCTGGAAAAAGCTTGTTTGTGCCATTGTCCTCTTCTTCAGTTCTGAAAGAGAAGCAAATCTGAAATTCTTGTGTGCTTAAAAGCTTGTCTTCTTTTTCCCCAGCTATATCATTTGGTTTAATGAAAGTTAATCCTTCCTTACAAATCTTGCCTTGCCATGTCAGTCATATAAAAGGAGTTACAAGATACTTGGCCTACAGAAGACTTGGGATGGCTGTATGGCACGGTGTTGTACAGATGTGCAACCACGCTGTAATCCCTGTCTCACTCAACCGTAACTGCAGGCAGCAGAGGAACATAGTAAATAGTACAGGTATTATAGCGGAATTTGGGCCCTTCCTTCCAAGAGATGAAAATATGCAGACTATTCATTGCCTCCTGTTCTTGTTTCTCTTCCTTTTTTCCGTGCGGTTTCTCTTTCCTCACAAAATAGTGATGAGTAGGCATGTAAGGACTGCTTCACATCGTTAGATGTCCTCTTTGGAAGCACTTTGAGCAAAGTTATTCTAGAAATACATTGGAAAAGTAAGCTTTTGATGTTTTTCTTGGCTGATACTCAGATGCAGGAAAAATAGGTTTGATTGTTAACTCCATTAATGTGTATGAAAACAGTAAAGGATTCAGGTTAGTTATATTTGGCCCTGGACCTGTTCTGCAGTTGTAATTTTCCTCTTACTTTTTCTTGGTGTCCTTTAATGAAAACTGCACAACTTACTTAATGATATACCTCCATGCAACACAAATTATGGGTTTGAAACAGAAATGTCTGAAGCCTGGATTTAAGCATCGGGTCTTGTCATCTCAAAATAATTGATATAGAATAATAAAGACTTGTTTCAAGCCAAATTTTCAACCTTTGTTCTGCTGCCCCTCAAAACAATTTTTGCATGTGACAAAGCCCAAACTCCCAAGTTTCTGTTCTGCGTTGGTGGACTTCTGCTCACATCTCGGCTACTTCACAGGGACAGCCAAATCTTGTGTTGCCATCGCTGGCAGCTTCTCCTTTCCTAATGCACGCCTCACCAGATCTTTGAAAATGATATTTTTACATGCTTAAACTTATTAATATAATTTCACAGTTTCTGAGTCTTCACGACCATTTATAGATATATGTATCTACATGCTAAAGGTGCTAAAATATTGGTAATAAAATGACTCCTTCTTACAGTGTGAAGCATGTTTATGATGTTATTTTGGTGTAAGCTAGAAGCAGGGGCTGTTTTAAAAAAAAAAATTAAGCATAAATTTAAAAAGGTTTTATGAACAAATCTTTAAAGAACCTGAAAAGGAAGGACCTAAAAAGTCACCCCCACCCAATTTTATTATGTGGCTTTTATAGTTGAAGTTAAAGGTAAAATATGAGGATTTCACAAGTTTCCAAGGTGGTTTTTCCCCTTGTGTACATTGAAGCAGTGTTGTGCCATTCACCGAGAGGCTGCTCTTCCTTCTCCCAACACACAGTAAGTGATTCTGGCATGTTATCTTCCAGGGCTCCCGTGCCAAATGCTAAATATCCCAGATAACGAAGATCATATGTGTAATCTAGTAATACATTCCACTTGGCACTAGTCAAATACAGAGTGTTCCCACAGTCTTGGACATCGTGTTTTCAGGGTTTTAGTCAGAAGATATGTGGATGATCCAAGCTATGTGACTGGACGAAGACAAAAATAGAGACTTCTAATAAATGTAAATTGCCAGAAGGCCTTAACTGTCTCTTTTTCACAGGGAAGATGAGTATTTGGTGTTTCAGGCGAATCCAATTGCAGGGAGGAAAGGAATAAAAGTTCATTGCAAGTAACTAACTTGTTAAGTAGGTATTTCGGTTGTAATCGTTTTGCTCATTCTTCACTCGTTTCCATGGTAGCGAATAATTTCACCTAGCAAAATAATATCTGCGAGGCGCGTTTGGTTGGTGAAGCTCAGCACTTCAGCACATCGAAGAGGGGGAGCCTGCCACCCTGTCTCACCCCACAGCCATTTTATTTGTCGGCTGTCACAGGACGAGGGCCATCATGTGCCACCCCAGGCACCATGACAGCATTTGTTGGAGTGTGGAGGGGGGGATGGCACCCACCCGGTTGAGGCCACCTCGCTACCGGGGTGCCTGTCCCCATCGGTCACCACAGAAATCTGCTGGGCAGAGGAGTGGGACCCTTGGCCGGGGCCACCACAGCCTGGCCCATCGATGGTGCCATTGCTGGTGGCATGTGGGGCGTGGTTTAGGGTCACCCCGCCGCAGGGCACAGCCCTGGGATGGTGTGAGACAGATGACGCCTCGTGGCTAAACCTGAGGGGCCACCATATTGTGTGTGTGTGTGTGGCCATTTCTGTGTGTGCCTTACACCTATGGTCAGGGTGGGGTTTTGCCTCCGAAGCAGTTACACACCACCAATGGTGGTGGTGTGAGGAGAGATGGGCTCCAGACCAGGACGGGAGGTAGCACGGCCAGATACTGTCCCAGGCTCCTTCCATTCTGTATGCAGGTATCGCAGTTTGTGTGGGAGGGGGTTCCCTTGAAGGCCGCGAAAGGGAGGTGAGGGGGGAAGGATGATGGAGTAACAAGGTAACTTTAAGATTTCCGGTGTTTGAGGCAGAAATGGCTGTCGGGCGAGCCAAGGCACTGCTGTGGCCCTCACCCGCTGCCTCATGGCTTGTGAGAGGCCGACTCGGGTGGCGGGGGGCCGGGTAGCTAAAACTCTAGGCATGCACGGGCACAACTGAAACATCTCTAAAGCCTCCCCCAGTGCCCTCGCCTACCCAAATGCTGCGGTCACAAGAGATGAGGGCTCTTAAATGCCTTCATTTACCCGTAAGAAGGGGCATGCTGTGGAAGGGAGCCCTTGCAAGGCAGTCTCTCTGAAGCCGCAGGGCTCGTGGTTTTTTTGGGAAGGGCGAGGGCTGTCACTATTGTCTGAGTGGTTCCCCCAGGTGAAAATGAAAGTGGCAGCACCCAGGGGGCAGCCCTGTGTCCTCCACTCCTCATCTTACAGGCCTTCGTCTGAGAGACCCCAATACACTCAAGAATACAGAAAAGCCATTTTATGAAAGAAAGGAAGAAAAATGGCAAAATCCCACAAAATAGAGTTTCCCAATGTGAGGGATTAAGTACGGGCACCGCTCACTTTATCTTCACTTGTGGTATTTCATAGCTTTTTTCATATAGCTCCAGCTCCAGGAGTCATGTGATTACAAAAATCACAGTTTCATTAGAAATGAAGTTTCTGGTCATCAAGATGGAGGGAAAATGCTGGTCCTAAAGACCCAGTCAACAAAGCAACTGAAAAGTTCTTTGCTTCTGGGTTTAATTTCTAGATTTAATTTAGCCTCGACACATCTGGTCAGGATTTTTTCTGAGATTTTCCATTTCATAAGAAGTTCTGATGTTTTAACATTTTATGCTTAATCTGAAGGGACAGAAATTTGGGAGAATTTCCCCAAATTTCTCCACTCACTATGTCACGTTTCCATGTGTACGGTAAGGAAATATGAATTTATTTTTTTTTAACCATTATTTTGTATCAAATCGTTCTTCCTTTTTAATGGGATTGCACATAATTAAAATAACTTGTGATGATATCGTACAAGTTGTCATTTTAATAGTATTTTTAATTCATGCTTGATTTAAGCTAATTATGACACTGGAGTATTGTTTCCTTAAACCATGTGCTTGAACGCAAAAGTTATTTTTACATAGTAATAGCTGGGGATAAAATTTTATTAACTGTTAACAAGGAACAAAGTGAACTTTCTGAGGCCTCAAATGGCCTTTTAACTCAGAGACTGGCATTCCTGGCACCCCGCTGTGCTTATTCTGTTTTGTTTTGTGTGTGAGCATGTGTGTGTATATGTGCATATGTTTGTTTTTGATAAAACCCATCAGTTCTTCATTTATGACATACAAACTGGCTTACAGCGATGTTTGTACATCTGGAGATGGAAATGAGCTGTGGCTCTCAGAGATATGCTGCCTTTTTTATTAAAAGAAAAGGACTAGAGGTAAAAAAGAGGAGGGCTTGGAAGCAAGGTTTTGGAGGGATTGGAGTTTAAATGAGGGATTAGTTTTACAATAAATGACTAATAGTTTAACACTAGCGCTTTAAGCCGATTCCCTTTGGATAGAGTTGTGACAGTTTTAAGGCAAGACAGCGAGGGGCACTGCTCATCGGGATGAGCACAGGGCTCTGCTTGTCCAGATGTCTCACTGTCCACACGCGCTTTTGGCTGCGGCCCATTTTGGGGGCTTTTTGGATTAGGCCTTGAGGTCTGGTAGAATGCAGCTGTTGTCCAGCCATTGTGTATCCCTGATTTTAGACAATAAAATCTCTGCCAAATGACAGTCTGGCCAAGCAGTTTGGGCAGCGGCATACCTGAGGAAATCACAGACCGACTCGCTCAGACAGCTTTGCGGTCGTTTATCTTGTGTAAACAAGCAGAAAGCCTCTAATGATGTGCAGGCTGATGTGCAGCCTCTGGTGCTCTCACCTCTTACATGGGCCAGCATTAAATACGCATTGAACTCTCCTCCTGAGTGATACAGCATGGCTTCTCCTGGTCTGGTTCCTTCCTCATGGTGCACAACACTGCTAGGGAGGAGTTTTTAATCACATCACAGGAGTAACAGTCTGTCTTTAGAGTCCTTCTGTGCCCATGTCTTAAGTGTTTCAGTACCGGGGGCTAGAATCAATAAAGGATAATTAACCTCAAGGCCAAGACATGGGAATAATTTAGGTACCTGAATCTAAAATCGTGACTTCAAAAACATCATCTCAATGGCTGCCTGACCTCCCAAGTGCCTCTGCTCTTTAGGCACTCTCCTACTGACCAAAGAGCTTCCCAAACACCTTGAGTTGTGCTTTTCCACATCCCAGTATGGCATGACTGTTGGCAGTTGTGGTTTTCCACATCCCAGTACGGCATGACTGTTGGCAGCACTGCGCAGGTCTGTGTCAAAGAACTAAACGCTGCTTTGTGAGAGGCTCACGGGAAGCTCCATCCACTAGTCCACAGACCCTATTTAACCTGCCCGGGCAAAAGCAAGTCCCTCACAAAAGCAGTTACAAATATTGATGTCTTTTAAACCTCTGGCCAAGTCCCCTTTTCTGGAGTCTTTTTTAATAATTGTTTAGGGCAGTGGTTGCCGAACATGCAATATCAGGGCTGAGGTGGGAAGAAGCCTGGCTCATTGGATATTTGGCAGGAAGAGACTATGCAACCAAGGTTTGTGCCATCTAGCAAGCTCAGTGTAAGCTATGCTAGGTGTTTCTAGCATGCTCCTTAAGCAAGTCCCCACAGACCACCACTGCTCTTTGTGAAACTGCTGGCCTCGAAGTTGGTGTGCTTTCGATGGATCACCCAGGTTCAGCTCTTTGCCTCCTTTGGCAATTCATATTCTGCTTCCCAGAAGAGGGATGTAACTACTAAAGCAGAGGGTAGTTGGAGTGAGTGGTGGCTTTCCATCTCCCTCCCACAGTTGAAGGTGGGCCACTATGGAGAAGGACACACAGTGTTCCTCGGACCAAAAATCTTGTGTTCGCAGGAGCAAGCCTGGCTCTGTAGGTGAATGGTAAAAGCACTTACCTGGGAGCCGAAAGGCCTACGTCTGTTCCCAGGATTATTTTTGCATATCACCCACGGACACATCCGTGTTCAGCCTGTCCTGTCCCCTAGCTGAAAGTGGTTGTAAGTACTGAGATGAGTGTGCTGGTTTGGATCTTCATGCACTGCACAGACTGCATTCAATGGGAGTAGGTATCTCAGTACATCTAGGTGCATCCTTGGTCTTCATGGCAGCATTATTCAGAAAATGCAGAAAAGAATGGTAAAGACCTGAATGAATAAGCAGAGCTGAGGTGTTTTCATCCACCTTCCTTCCCTCTGCATTTTGTTCTGGTAGTGAAACTGTATGCAGTATTTTGCAGGGCATCTCATTTTTTAGAGCTCCTCTGGAAAGACATTGGGTTGCTCAGCCCCTCCGACTAAGCTCATTCCTCTCAGTTCTGCTGTCCAAGAGCAGGACAGGTTTCCTGGTGGGTGGTGTGTCAAGTGTGACATGCATTTCTACAAGGAGGTTGCTAACCAGACATGGGCAAGCTCTTCTGGTATATCAAAGGCTCAAATAAACATGGGGAAAATTGTCATCATGGGAAAGGCTCTTGTGTTTCCCGCTTCTCCAGGGTGCCGTTCCTTGCAGGTAGCTGGCCTGTGCCCGCTTCTCCCTTATGTAAAGTAATTACCATCAGGTGCAGGGATATGGGGAATCCTCTAGCGGCTTTTACCCCACACTCAGATCGCTGGTGGAACAGAAACCTCTGACTAACCTGCTGGAGTAGCTATGTGAAAAACTCATTGACTGGGTAGGCAGTTAGTTACAGGACAGCAAACAGGTGCATGTGACTGTGTCCAATTTGTCTGCTGGCTGTTCAGAAGGAATCTGGGTCATTACACTTGCAATAGCTGGCAGCGGCGGGCATATCAAGTAATCTCTTCACTGTAATAGGGTAATTCCTTTGCTGTAGTACTAGTATCAAAATGTGGTTTAAAGCCCTTGAGGCAAACCAAAGCCAGATTTGTTCCTGTTACATCTGGGACAGGTGCAGTGAAGCGACAATCCCGTCTTCCATGCGGCATCCATATTGGTTGTCCCTCACAGGGAAGTGGTCCTTAAAACCTTAAGCCAGTATGAGGGCTGAGCAGATCTTCCCTTCACATCTGCGGTAGAGCTTTATGGAGTTCACCCCACATTGTCCCACAGTTGTGGGCATACAGGCAAGGCCGGGCAGCAGCAGCTTCAATGAGAGCTGCAGCTTGCAGAGGATAAAATGTGGTGAAGGGGCTTATCTTTTAAAGGTAGTACTTGCAGCTATTTATAGGTCACTTTGTATGTGATTACTTTGCTTACAATCAGCAAGTTTTCTCCTGAAAAAGGGCCATCAGGGAACAGCAGCTGGTGGATTCCAGGTTTGCTTTACCTGGCCACGTATTTAAAGTCTTGCACTGTTTTGGATGCATTTGTTTTTCTTACAACTCATTGTTACCTAACTGCAGGCTCTATCCAGGTGGCATGAACTGAGGGGGCGAAGAGCCTGGCTGAATTACTTCTTGAAGAATGGGAAAAACAGAGTCTAAAGAGGATGGCTGTTGAGCAATGAGACTTTGAGAGACTGTGAGAAGCCTCCTTGGTATTGTGTGAGGTGACTGACAGGCAATAAACCAAGGCAGTCACCTAGAAAATGCGATGTTTCCCTGTTAAAAGGACACGGTCACACAAGTGCCTTGTTCTTGCCCATCTACAGCCTGTGTAACTTGCAGGTTCGGACAATGGGGTGGGCAGATACTCACACATGGGCTCACTAACAGCCATACATGTTGGTCCAGAAAAGATTTCTAAAGATGCCCACACCAATCTTTTCTCATGTGCACATCGGCTTGAAATAAATGACCTGTTTCTACAGAGATCTGCAGCATGTCCTGGCTATTTTTGGTAGCCCGGAATTCCTGGGTGTTACATGACCTGTGCTGAACTCTTGTAATACAGTTTGCAAGAGGATATTTGAAACACCCTTTTGAAAGAAAGGTTAGTTTCATCCATGAGGTACCTCAAAATCAGTGGAGTTGAGCAAGGCTTTTAAATGTCCCAGTTGTGATTAAGTGGGATTAAATGTCCCAATTGTGATTGCTGCTTCCCCAAAAAGTTAAGGCAGGACAGAAACCTTACTCCTTCAGGCTACTAAAATAACACTGGATCCTCCTAGGGGGACATGGGTGAAACTGAGATCTCGGAGTGCTCCCCTGTGTATGCCTCCTTGGAATGGGTAGGAAGGAGCTGGGGTGGAAGTGGCAAAAGAGGCCTCTGTGCCTCCAGACTTCTTGTAGGCCACAAGAAGCTCCAAAAAGCCCAGACGATCATGGTGCAGAACTGCAGTACTGGGGTGTTAAGTTCTGGCCTTTCCTTGCCCTCTGTTCATCCTATTTTTTTCCTTCTCTGCCCCCCTCCAGCTCACTTTTTTTCTGACTTTTTTTCATCTGAACAACAAAATCTTTGTCTGGGTAGACAATACCTGGAACGCCATTTCCCTGGTGCAACTGGAAGGGGAGAGTAACTCAAAGTGGTGGTGCTACGTCACTCAGTAAAAATGAGTGGGAACTGCAGTGGGGAACAGAAGATTGATTCTTCCCAAAGGCCAAAAAAGGTTTTACTGGCTTCTGCACGTGAATATGTCCTCCCCCAAACTTCTCCCCTGCTCAGGGAGACTTGGACCAAAACCCCTTGGACTTGTTGGTTGCTAGCAGATCTGTATAGCAGGACTGGAGGACACCCACACTGCAAGAGCTTTTCAAAAGGATTTAAATAACTTGCACTAAATTCTTTTCTGGTGGAAATAGGCAAAATATGACCAAAACCTGTGGTGCTAATTTATACCAATAGTGAATTTTGCCCTTGTGCTAAATTTTCAGAGTAAACACCTTGCAGCTGTTTGTTAAAATAAAACAAAAAACTTTGGAAGTAAACCAAACCACAAGCATGTTTCCTGTCTCCAGCCACCATGCTGTAGTACATATTTGCTTTGCAGAGAATATTGTCCTTTTGGCTTCGTGGAAATTATTTTAGTGCAGCTTGTTTTGAGTTAAGCTGCCAAGCTTCAATCCTGAAAGGTGTGAAGATTTTTTTTAATGATGCATTTTGCCCTACAGCTATGTGATATTTTACTGCAAGTCTTAATCGTTAGTACTGATTTTTGGAAGACTACAGAAAAATAATAGTTACAGGCCTTGACACTTTGTACATTTAATGTAAATCATGTAGATTCATCATAATAATTTCTATTACTGATTATTATCTGAATGTTCCTTATAAGTAATAAGTATTACTGTTATATATACTTACAAGTATTATTATATTACTGATTATTGCTTAGATTATCTGAATATTACTTCTTATTATCTGAAATCATCTGTGTGATGTCAAAATCTTATTGAATGATGTCAAAATGATGTCAAAATGATGCATGATGTTAAAATCTTATTTTAATAAGATTTTGACATCATGCAAAGATCATTTCAGATACTTACAAAACAGCTTTTAGAATTCTAGAATAATTTAAGTTGGAACATTTTCTCAGTATCTTTTGAATTAAAATGTGTACATTGAGTTTTAGAAGCCGAGAAGTGGTACTTGATTTTCTAAATGTGAGGTAGCCCTGATTTCTGCCCTAAAATGTAAATTTATCTATTTAGCTGAGCAAAGCTTGCTGCCAACCTCTATTAATATTCATCTTCATTCCGTTGTCCAGGCTTGTGCTTGCCCTGCCTGTGCTGGAAGGGAGGCTGCCAGTGCATTTGGATCTAAAGGCTCTGGGACCCTTCTGGGACTCACTGGTTTATCCTGCGTGCAGTGTTTTCTTCTGCGGCTTGCTGAGGTCCAGCCGCTTGCACGGGTAGAGTGAGGACAGCCCTGTGCTAGAGGCTGTGAACTGGGGCTGACGCGTACTCCAGGGCACAGTGCTTTCCATGGGTTCCACAGGCGCAGTCCATGAGAGAAAATGCAGGGGTGTGAGAGTTGACTACCTCGGATTTGTTCAAATACATTAGTTGTAAAAAAAGAAGTGGCAACCAGTAAAGTACACTTATGAAGTAGGAGCAAGCATTTTAATACTTAGAAAGTAATTAATGCTCCTTGAAAAACTGAGCAGATCTCACTTGTTTCATTGTGCAAAAGCTACTGTATGTGATGGTGATGGCCTGGGGGACTTTAATGGATTGCTGCAGAAAATAGACTTGCTATTTCTGGAATGCTGCACTGTTTTCACAAAGTGCTGCTTCAACTGTATAAGATTTACCATAGATAACAGCAAGCAAACATGCCCAGCATCCTCAGAAAGAAGCTCCCTTAGCATAGCAGGGATCAAGTTGACAGCAGTTTTTCGGAAATGGGTTGGCAGCCCATGTGATTAAGAGAGTTTTATGCTTGTCTCTCCAAGTCCCTTCTATAAATAGTCAGTGTAAGATTACAACAGCACACTAACTTGGTGTCGGCCCATATCTTACCTACCGCCTTCCTAGAAAACACTCCTACCCTCCAGGCTGATACATTTTGTGCTTCCTTTCACCCTTCAGGTATAATTATTAGAATAAAGTGCTGCATAAATTTAGATGAAAAGCATGTTCTGAATCATGAGGAGTCAAAGTGTGAAGAAGCACCAAAGATCCTGAGCACACAGGTGACTCCCTGAGAGCGCCTGTCATGGCTGGAAGGCAGTGACAGTAGTGAGTGGTTACCACCATTAAAAATGCAGAGGATTTTTTTATATAACCTGCCTGTCTAGATAGAGCTCTGAGCCTGCAGATTGCTCCGTGTGAGTGAGCCTCGTCTGCGTGGAGCCTCGTTCATGGTGAGAGGAGCTGCAAGTGCTTGGCCCTGAAGCCAGCAGGTCTGTGGGTGGCTGCACCAAACAGGTAGTGGGGATGGGGCAGGCTGGACAAGCAGCTCTTTTCAAACCATGCGCTTTAATGAGCTGTCTTTATTATAGAGGCTAAATTCATCAGGAGCATAAGCAAGACCGTATCTGTGGTCTTGCCTTCAGCCCCAAGCATAGGCATGTGGTTTCAGTGTACAAAAAATGGTCTTCTTTCACTTAGTTTTTCACTCTTCTCTTTTCTCATATGATCCATTATCATGATATTGTCAGGTTGGCCAAGATGAGGTACAAGTCACATCCAAACTATCATTTATGATGAAATTAGATATGTGTTGAAGTCCTGAAATGTTAATATTGCACTTGACGGCACTATAAGCAGCCCTGCAAAGGCAGATCAGTACTCACTGCTGTGTTACAGGTTTGGGATTTTTTTCTACTTTATCTCAGGGGAGATGGGGCTGCACATCAAATTGGAGCTCTTTTCTTTTAGTTGGTTAAAGAATTGTTCTTAATACCTTATTAAGTTAATTACCTTGAATGCAAAATACCCTCTAGCCACACAATATGGGTAATATGTTTTATGTGATAAAGGATTTCCGGCAGTAAACCATCTTGGCTTCCAAGCTCCAGTTAGCAGAGCCTGCCTCGTTAGCAAAAATATGAAGCAAGCATCTATTAAGCTGCTATTGAAGTTCCTTCTCACAGGGAGTTTTAGGAGCTTAAGGCTCTGAGTAGGAGGCACAGAAAAAAAGTGCAATTATTGTTACCTGATTTCCAATATAATCTCTATTACGAAAATGAAGGAGCTTGACATCTAGATCAGGCCTGCTTTTGGGGGTATCTCTGCTGGTCACAAATCACATGTTGTCCCTGGCTGATAAATCCATTTTGGCAAAAATCCGTAATGTGGGCTGGGCTGTAGACGTTTCTTACTGTGCAGATAGCTGCTGTTTTCACTGGCCTTGAAAGGGTGTGAATAGCTCCAGCTTTTCTCAGTGGGTTGCTTTAGCCCAGTGCTGTGACTCAGTGATGATAAAGTAAATGCTTTGCTGAGAGAAGAGACTGAAGTTGAAAATTCATTGGCTTTATTTTTCCTAAAAGATAAATTGCTGGTTCCTTACAGCCATCCAAAACTGGCCTTTGAGATGCACAAAATAAGTCTCTGAGCACTATGAGGAGGGTTGGCTGGTGCTCTGCTTGGTGGCCTCCCTGGCCTGTAGCCAAGACAAGGTTAGGTTTATGTGGCAACCTGCAAGGTCTGCGTGTGCAGGCACAAAACTGGAAAGAGCTACTAGTTCTCACTGGGGCTTCAGCACCAGCACAAGCATGCAGTATCTTTGCTTATCACACCTATGTGTGAAATGACTATAGGCTAAGTCGGTCACTGTGAGAGGAATTTGGAAAGGTATTGTGTATGTGTAAGTAATGGACGGACCATGTGCAGCCTCTCATGTGTCTGGGCTGACTCAGATTTCAGCCTTTTGAATAGCTGCCATTTTACTGCTCTGCTAATGAAAAGGTACATTTCTCACCTGCCTCTTGTGAAGGACTTCAGAGGTTAAAGAGCAAAGTGATATTTTATTTCGATAGGTATCAGTCGTGCAGAGAGCATTGGTGCTGTATCATTAGAGGAAATCAAGTTCTACAGCTGCAGAGATATCATCAGTGGAGAGAAGTTCTGGCAGAGAACCATAACTGAAACAACAGAGTGAGATTTAGGGTGGAGCATGGGCAGTCTGTGAGAGGGATGTCATATAGCTGAGATACCTGCAATAGCTCATTCCAGCTTAGGTACCTTGGAACAGATTGTTCCTCTGAGGCATCTTATAGCTTAACCTAAATCATAGATAGGCTGAAGTCATCATCGACTGAAATCAAGGGAAAGCTTTCCATTGGCATAAACGACATTTGGATCATGGATTTAGTAACCGTGTAACATGGGCTGTTAAACTCTCCTTTGGAAAATATAATTTTTTTCATTGTTTTCACTACAAATAGAGAATAAAGCTGAGCTCTCCATTACGCCAAGAATAAACATTTTGTGGGTCATGCCATTCAGGTATCAGATTTACTGAGAAACTCCAAGGAAGGTCTGCAGGGGGAAGAAGTAGTATCTTTTGTGCTTTTGTGGTTTCTTTTTTGGTTGACAAAGTGAGCAGCGATGTGTTTGCTTTCACGGTGAATACAACAGGGATATATTTTTCAGTGTTTGGCTGACTACTTTGGATTTCAGCTTCATATGTTACACCTACAAAATTGAAGAGTTCTTTTAAATCATTGTGTCTTTTAAATAGGCATAAAATGCCTATTCTGATTAAATTGAAAAAATAATAGGTGTAAAAATTTAGACTCTGGAAATGCCAGAAGAAATATCTTCAATTATCTTTCTAGTAGTTTCAGCCAGTACAGCGATTGTAGTCTTTTCCTGAATAACTCAAGAATACCTCTGTAGATATTCTCAAATTACAGAATTTACTCCTTGGTTAAAACCACACATAGAAATTTCAGACCCCCAGAACAGCACATTTGGGAAAAAATGTCCACTTGAGACTGGAGAGTTAGAATGGCAACACTATCTAAGCATCAGTATCAATCAGCCTTGCTTCTACATGAAGTGGAACATGGCTGACTGCTGACTCTGCAGGATATCCCCATCTTTTGGAAATCAGTTCACAGTTCCTTCTTAACAAACTTGGATGCTGACTTCTTTTTTTTCTGACAAATTGGAAAGATGTTACTTTGTGGGGTTTTTACATGTGCTAATCATAGAATGACTTCTAGGGGAACACAGAGAAGACCCTATATTACTTACTTTTACTTTTTAAATTGTATCAGAAATCACACTGACTTAAGTACTGATTTTTACGTAATTCTATTAAAAGGAATTTTGAGAGTCACTATTTGAGCGCTTAGCACTTTTTCAAAATTAGACCCATTTAATGGTCAGAAAAATCAGTGAGCCGTTAAAAACTGAACTCCAAAAATACCTCTCCTATATAAATGCCTATGCCTGAGGGTATAGCTGATCTGCATTTTCTTCAGTGTAATAAAATGGGTTTCATTCATGTCTTGTAACAAGGGAACATTAATTGAGAGGATCAAAAGCATGCTTTCCAAAAGATGTTTTTGTCACTGCTGGTGAATTTCCTCCATGTTCCTTCGTCCTGGGGCTTTAGAAGGTTCTGGTTGAATTAATGGCTTTGATTTTTTCCACTTTGTTTCAAAGGAAGAAAATATTTTCACTTTTTTTTTTTATGAGGCTTATCAGATAAACTATTAAAGTATGTAAGTGTGCTTGTCAGAGTTCAGATGACAGAGAAGCTTGAAAGGCATTGGGTCGAAAGGCATTGGGTCAAAATGCAGATTTCGTTAAAATAATTGATTTATATTATTGCATTTTCCTGTTCTAAACCCAAGTTCAATTTGCTTGACCTCTGCTGGCATTAATAAACCTACTGCACCTTCCTTTGCTTGCCTGCATGACAAAGATTTTGTTTAGTTTAACTTGGGAGGTTCTGGGGCTTACAAATCAGGATGTAGAAAATGTACAAACAGGAATAATCAGAGTTGCCTGTATGGAGACATACATATGGAATGTTCCATACATATGGAACGTACAGGAAAGACAGTAGGGGCAGGCATTTCAGTATGATTTTATGAATGTTTCTGCTGATTTGGTTACAGCAGTGTGACATGAAAGGGCTTTTTCTAACTATTGTTGTTACTGGGTTCAAATGTGAGTATTTCCCTGACTTAACCTTTGAGGTAAAGGCCATGCATGGCTTTCGCACAGATGGAATGGTCATCATTGCTGATTTGTGCTTAAGTTTCTATGCCAAGTGCTGTTAGGGAGTTTATGAAATCGAGTCCCAGTAACCTATCAGGGACTGATGAACTGGTGAACTGGTGAATTCCCAGTCCCACAGAAGTGGCAAGGTAGGAGAGATGCTTGCTGTTCCCCTGACTCCTGTTACTGGCCACACCGCATGAGTCACTGTTGTATTGGACCAAAACTCCTCTCTCTGCTTTAACCTCCACACTCCTGGACAACCCTTCTGCTGAGGAATGATCAAATAACTTTAGGTTTGCATTATTCATTCTGAAAGTCATTCCTCTTCTTTCTCTCTTCCCTGAAGAGGCAGGTAATGAAACGCAAGGTTAGGACACAGTTTAAGATGAATTAAGTTGAGGAATTCTGTCAAAAACTCAGGCTCCCAGACAGAAAGGGGAAACCAAGGCAAAACAGGGTTCTGCCCAGCAGGCAGAGATCCTCAGCAGCTCCTTACAGATCAGTGAAAGTGTGTCCTGCTAATGTAGGCCAGTCTCAGAGCTTATCCTTTCTCTCCCAGCTGTCAGGATTTCCTAAATAATTTCCTGAGTAATCCAGCCACAGGCATCAAGGAGAGGAGGGCCGGGAATCATCCAGGCTCTAAGAGAGGTACAAGAAGGTTTATGACCTTTGTTGAAGGTTTTCTCTGCTCACTCTTGTTTTCTTTCATATCTTTCCCATTTATTTTGTGACTTTCACTATATAGAGTCCATTTCTTCTCCCAGAAAAGTCGTTAGGTGTTTGTCATCCATTCCAGTGGGACCAGGAATAAACTATAATTGCAAAGCTGCTCACTTCAGCCTTTCCTTGCCAAGCTGGTGCTGCCAAGTTTTAGCTTAATTTTTCTTCTTTAACAAGAAAAAATAAGTAAATACATTTGAATAAAAATTTAACTGATTCATTCAACTAAAGGGAAATGGTTCTTTTGGAGGCACCTCTAGGGAAAGCAAATAATTGAAAAATTGCATTTAAAAATCATGAGTAAAGATGCTGATGGGTCTTGGTTTTAATCCAGAAATTCATTATTTGAGGTACGCCAGGGTGTAGGAGACACAGGTTCAGTTCTCTCACCTGTCTGGGAGAATTTGAAGCCATGTCTCTGGCTTTCTAAGGGAGAGCCTGACCTGCAACCAGCTTCTAGAGAGCCCTAGAGGGGGAGTGTCCTCCCCTCAGACCCTCACATTCATTCAGTTCAGCAATATATAAATAGACATTTCTACTTCAGTAACTATTCAACTACTTTATGTCATGCAGAATAGTTATATCAGGAGGGCTGAGGGAATCAGGTCTCCACCATCAGTAACCTTGGATTTCAACCTACTCAGTATCTCCTTAGAAAATATCAGTGTCTTCCAGGAAGGGAGCCTGATCAGCCCAATAGACCTGGGTTTGGATTATCCAGCAGCCTCTACACACCACAGCCACAGACCAGCATAGCTGTGCTCCAGTCACATAGGTAAACCCTGCAGCGGGAGCTTACTTCAGTGTGGGTTGTGTGCTGGGAGAGGGACTGAGCTACCTCTTCTCATGTTGTGTCTAGTACATGGTCTGTCTTTAGCAAGGTTCAGTTGCACCTTATGTTTGTCTTTGATTCTGAATTATTTCTATAAATTGCTCTTGACCCCAGGTATGAGTCTCCTTCTGACCAAGGTGGGTGTGCTCTCATCCCTTTGTCATGTATATGTCTCCACTTTCTTTATGGAGAGGCTACAGAAGGTGCAGTATTTTCTCTAAGACTTCAGTACAAAGGGAGATAGACAAATAGACAAAATAGAGAGGGCTGTATTTAAATTTTGAGAGATGCTATCCATGTGCTTGGACTGTAATTCAGTGAAGAGAGTCCCTAACAGATTTTGTCTTAGAATCAGACTGCTGGATTATCTTTATTGTCCCTCTCACCTTTCACTAAAATGTGGTCAAATAAATTGCTTTTTGGCAGTAGGTGTGGGAAGTCACTGCCTGGTTCTCACTCACCAGCAATCATCTGATTCGCTTTCCTTTATTTCCTTTTGCAGGGAAGGCTGCTTCTCCCCCATCAGCCCGGAGGCATGTCCCCTTGTGCAGTCATTCATGTGCCACAACCGAACGTTCATCCTGGACGGCCATGTGCAGCTCAAGACAGGTCTGCAAACCCAGGAGCGACACCTTTTCCTCTTCACAGACCTTCTGGTTGTTGCCAAGTCCAAGTGAGTATTGCACCTCAGGCACTGCTCCTATAGAGCAGCCCTTTTTCTCAGCAGAGCATAACATGGATTTCCATAATGCTTTTTTAGTATCAAATCTTCCCTAAATCATAAGGAAGCTTTTTATTTGGTCAGTGGAAGTTAGTTGCCTGACCTCTTCAGGCACCTTTGAAAACCCCCTAGCCATCAAGGAGCTCCAGGACACAAAATTTTAGAGAAGTATTAGATGTTCTTTAATATATTGCTTGTGTTGTATCATCTTCCCTGCTTTGGAAGTTCAGTGTCATAGAAAAGACTTATTGGTGCTCAGCTGTGTCTGTTGAGCTGCCTTCAACTAACTGTTGTGTTTTACATAGGTCATCTTCAGTCCTATCCTATGGGGTGTGCGTAACGCTGGTGGCCGCATTGCAGACGGGTTAGAGGTCTTCACACTTAACCTGGAAGCTGCTTTGATACACACCAGTGACGAGCAGCTGTATAAAACCAGAGATTGCAGGCAGCATCGCGGTGTTCGTCTCCAGGTTGTGCTGTGCCAGGAGGAGTGTGGGGAAGGGGAAGGACAAAGAACACGATGCTGAGCAGTCTGGGTAGTGTTCATGTGTAATCAGGCTTGCTGCTGAGCTCTGATTATTCACTCTACCATTCACAATTAAATCAGATTTACAAGCTGTGTCTACCATGCCAGCTTCATGCAGCATTTGTGGTTTAAGGCAATTTTAGAGGGTGCTTTCACTTGTTGTTATGGGTTGTGGGGAAATAATAATAAAAAATCATGATGCAGCTTCATTCTCTGTTAGGCACTGTGTTTGTGGTTTCACAGGGTGGGTGATCTCGATGTGAATCCTGGGCTTTTGCAACGTGTCTTTTCGCTTAAGCAATTGTTTCAGAGGCTGCTGGGGAAAAGCCAGAATAAATCTGTGTTTTCTGTAGAAATCTGAGCTGTGTCCGTTTGAATCACACATAGTAAATGTAACCCCCCCAGCTGTACTCCTTCACTTGATGTAGCGTGACAACACAGAGGATACTTTACCCAAAACATGTTCCACTACGGGTGGGTGGTGAACATAAGGATATTTAGGGGAAATCTTGCTATTCTACCGGCAGTAGCAGTAATAGCATTGTTACTGTATTTATGTATGTTTGTGTCACCTAACTTAAGCTTTCAAACATTAAATATTTGCAACTTACCGAGGCTTCTAGGCTCCTTTTATAGTCACTGAAGGAAGACCACCTTCCTGCAGCAAACTCACCTGACCCTGAAAGAATGCTGATGGTAGGTGAGGGGGGTCATGCTCTTGAGGGTATCTCACTCTGTTCACTGGTTATTCAGTGAGCATAATCTCACTAGCTTAGGTCTAAGCTCCTAAATTGTAGAAGACTGAAGTCAGGTGAGATGAATCCCTCCCTCCTTGGTCAGTTTGCTGAGCAGAAGCAACGTTACAACCCCAGGCTGAGCTGCATATTACTGCAGGTTTGGCTGGGTCCCAGTGGGACTATTTGCATAGTAAAGTAAAGCACTACTCTGTGTAACCACTCCAAAATCTGGTCCCCAGGGAGTATTGATGGCTCTTACAGCATTTGATTTAGTGTGGTGAAGAGTCCGCAGGAACAGAACAAATTGTGGTTCTGCATGTGAAAAAGGGGGAGGGGGATCAAGTCTTTGCTAAAAATGGTAAAACAGTATTTTGAGTGATATTACTTCATGTATTTTAAAGAACTAATTGGGATGTACTCTCTACAGCTGCCCTGACAGCAATTAAAGCATCAGAGCTGTCACTGATGAATACTACTTAAAAATCAGCATTTGTAAAGATGTCTCAGACTAAAATACCGTTGCTGATTCCTAGAGGGAAAACCTGAGTGGTGTGTATTGCTATGCAGCCCTGACTATTGATTGTTATTGACTTTTTAATAGCTGATGCAGAGTCCACACAGCAGGTCACCAGGACAGAATTAGTGATACAGTTGAATCTGATTTAACTTCAGAATTATTCCTTGTGAAGGTGCTAAAAATTTGTAGTAGTCTTTTGTGTTAAGTAGTTTTTCAGCTTGGGGCATATGAACACCTAAGATATTTTAGGTACAGCTCCGCGCTGCACTGGTGTCAGCTCAGCTGCAGGTAGCCAGTCACTGTACAAAGGGAGCTCGTGTATAATTAGACTCCGTATGATCAGCAAATGGGTACAAGTTTTTCCTAAAGAGAACAACAAGTATCTTGTGTCCTCTGAGCTTGCTGAGTAAACTCCTGTACAGCACTGAGATCCTGGTTAAAGGCAGCAAATTGGCATTGCTCCCATGGAAATGTGTAGGCGGTAAGTCCTCTCTACAATCCGCCTGTGTATGACTTTGGACGAAGTGCCTGTAGGTTTATTTTCTGCTACTTTATAATCGTTTTTTGAAATGTAGACTATCTTTTCAGATCATGCATTATCCCAGCTTATAAAAAATAAGAATAATACTCACTCTCTCCTGCCCCACCTTTTGCTGCTTTCATGTGAGCAGTAAGTCAGAAATTGATTGAAAGAGTTTTTCTCTCTAAACCAACATTAAGTATGTAAAATGTTACACTGTTTTCTATATATTGATTAACTTTCTTACAGGAAGCATGTGTTTTAATTTGGCAGAGTAAATATTTCAAGGATCTGTCAGTTCAATGATCAAGGTTTCTTACAAAAGTTTTATGTGGGAGGCACAGAGAAATGGCTTTATCTTTCTCCTTTGTAATACATATATGCATGTATGCACATACGTTTTAAGGTTATTTTCCCAACGTGGTTGGCCATAGAAATTGATGGTTGAGTACATACATGGAATTACGGTAGCAATCTCACAGTAGATCCATTAATGCTTTTGTCAGAGGGTCCTATTAAGGAGATTAGCAAATCTAGTGAGAAGTTAATCTTCCATCTGTTAACAGCTGCAAGGTATCCAATTGCCACTTACGAAAAGCAAAAGGAACTGAGTTTGCTCTGCAGAGGTGGCACAATTTGGGGTGCGTCAATACCTACACCACTGATGTTCATGATTTTTCTGTGGACTCTGGATCTGGCTGATATTTACAGTGTAATACTTGCAAGGGGACTTACTTCCTTAAAATATAAATAAAATCTTCGTTAGATTGTTACTCTTTCCATTTTTCACATGTTCAGTCATGAGGCTTCCTTAGTCAGTGATGATATATTCATTTCTAGAGGTAATGCTTTGGCACTTAAATAGAAGACCCACATTTCACAAATGCTGAGAACCCAAAGGACATGGCAGATAGAGGTAAAATTATACTTCAGGTTCTTTAGATGTTAACGGAGGCTACTGTTTCAGTGCCTCTGGAAACCAGGCCACTTGAATACTGATAATAGCTGAGAGCTGTGACTAGGCATGGCAAACAGGGTAAGAATATACATCAAGCATGATTGGAGAACATCTTTGTCCTTGTGCCAACACCCTGCCGACACCCGCTACTGGCACTGTAGGGGTCTGGCTTTATCAACAGCATGTAGAGAGTTCACTGTACTGGGTAATGGGAAAAAGAAATCGAGGAGAAAGGGAGGGTCAACAGATTGATTCGGTGGAGTCACATCAGGCATCCATTTATTAACAACTACATAAGAATTCACAGCTGCATTTTTTGGTAAATCTGCATTTTCACAGTTCATTCTGTGGTCAGTCAGTTACAGTTATTTCTCTATCCTCAACAGATTTTACTTATTGCATCACAGACTAATTTGTTGATGAGTGTGTTGAAATGCTCTCCTATACTTTAAGTTTCTCTTTGATGGGGTAACAAAATGTAGTAAAGAGAGGTGAAATGTATAGATGACCAGGAAACACCATGGTATAGTTGAAGTCACAAGTGATGTCCCCCAGGGCTCGGTGCTGGGGCCAGTTCTCTTTAATATCTTATCAATGATCTGGATGAGGGGATCGAATGCACCCTCAGTAAGTTTGCAGATGACACTAAACTAGGCGGGCGAGTTGATCTGCTTGAGGGTAGGTTGGCTCTGCAGAGGGATCTGGACAGGCTGGACCAATGGGCTGAGGCCAATGGTGTGAGGTTCAACAAGGCCAAGTGCCGGGTCCCGCACTTGGGTCACAACAACCCCATGCAGCACTACAGGATTGGGGTGGAGTGGCTTGAAAGCTGCCCAGCAGAAAAGGACCTGGGGGTGTTGGTGGACAGCCGGCTGAACATGAGCCAGCAGTGTGCCCAGGTGGCCAAGAAGGCCAACAGCATCCTAGCCTGTATCAGGAATAGAGTGGTGAGCCGGACTAGGGAAGTGATCATCCCCCTGTACTCGGCACTGGTGAGGCCCCACCTCGAGTACCGCGTTTAGTTTTGGGCCCCTCACTACAAGAAGGACATTGAGGTGTTGGAGCGTGTCCAGAGAAGGGCTACAAAGCTGGTGAGGGGCCTGGAGGACAAACCTTATGAGGAACCACTGAGGGAACTGGGGTTGTTTAGCCTGGAGAAGAGGAGGCTGAGGGGAGACCTTCTTGCCCTCTACAACTACCTGAAAGAAGGTTGTAGAGAGATGGGGGCTGACCTCTTCTCCCTGGTGACAAGTGGTAGGACAAGAGGAAACGGGTTCAAGTTATGTCAGAGGAGGTTTAGTTTGGATATTAGGAAACATTTTTTCACTGAAAGGGTTATTAAACATTGGAATAGGCTGCCCAGGGAGGTGGTGGATTCACCATCCCTGGAGGTGTTTAAAAAAAGGGTAGATGTGGTGCTTAGGGACATAGTTTAGAAGTGGTTTTTGTCAGGGTAGGTTAATGGTTGGACTTGATGATCTTGAAGGTCCCTTCCAACCTCAGCAATTCTATGATTCTATGATTCTAAAAAAATGCATGAACTTGAGATGGTATTTTACAGTATTTTATGGAAATCTAATTGAAGTGCACCTTTCTGCCAGGTGTGATATGCACTGATGGTCCTTTCTTGCCCACCACTGTAAACGCTGCTGGGTTATGAGTGTTGCTCTTCCCCACTACACCTGTTGGCATAACATCAGCTGGAAACCTCAGACCAGTCAGCATAGTGCAAGTTCATCTGTGTCCACTTTAAAGCCGCAAGGTTCAAGTACTTTTATGTTTCAGACTGTATTAGTTCAGTCTGTCCTAAATCAAATACGTTGTAAATGAGACTAATCTCAGAGAAGGCAGTCCGTGTGTATCAAAGCTCTAAGAAACTGCTTACCTGGCATATTTATTTATAGAGCACTAATCGCCATGGTGCCTGGCGCTGTCCCCATCCACATTTGCAACACAGTCTTGAGCTGACATGCTCTTGCTTGCAGTCCTTTGATTAGAAGAGCAAAATATTTTCAGGGAGGGGATGCTTTTCCTCCAGCCTTTCCCTGCTGGCCCAGGAGAACCGTAGCTCGGGGAATTCAGTCTGCAAGGTCTCTAGTGCAAACCTGCCTTGAAGTGAGTAGGTTTTGCATTGCTACAGAGCTGGACTGACTTTGTGAGATTTTACTTGTTTCTCATGTAGCACTGGTGCCCACCAATCCTACAAAATAAGGAGATGTAGGAGAAATTAGGTAGAAGAAAATAAAAAAAAGTGAAAGTCTGTAAATTTGACCTTTACTGTATTCTAACGTTTAGTAGGATAAAATACAGGAAGGGACAAATTTTAAAAAACTGGGGAAATGATGTGTCTTCCTTGTAGGTGACTAGACATTTTGAGAATGCACAAAGTCCTTGCTCATTCTCCAAGGGGTGTGGGCTTAAAGCTACTATGAAGCTAGTTCATGGAGGCTGTATGTGACTTCTGCTGTAGTTAACACAAATGGCAGTTTTCTGCTTGTTCTTCAGGATTCCCTAGTTGTCACTACTTAAACTCACCATAGTTGTTGACCCAGGGGCTAAGCAATACAACTATACTGTAAATTCCTCAATGGCATTGAGTCACTGAAAGAAATCCAACACAAATGGCAATCTTTGCCTCATGGTGAAATTTGGAGGGGAGCTCTAGACATGGGCAGAAGCTTTCCCAAGAAGGGGGATGTCCAGGGATGCCACAAGCAACCTATTTATCCTGCATATAAGATATCTGTTGATCCCATTTAGATGAGAAATGTGTATATTTTTATATGAAACCCAAATAAAACATTGTTTTCTTTAACTAAAGCATAAGTGCTCCTTCCATCAGCTCCAATGCAAGCTTTGCTGTTTAACCTGCCTTGCTATGTTTTCATGTTTGTGACATACCTGTGAATTTATGCTGGCAGGTCGCACTCTCATTTCAAACTAAAGTGCCAAGCACGTCTCTGTGAGATGTGGACAGCATTTTGTACAGAAGAAGTCTGTGAAGGCAGCACAGACCCAGAGAGGTCCTTTGTTTTGGGCTGGCCCACCACGAACTGTGTGGCAAATTTCAGGTAAGAACTGAGATATGTTTTATTTACTAAGTTACTTAAATGTTTTCAGGCTGACAGGTAGCAAGACTATTACAGATTCATTTCAGCACCGGTGAGGGTGGGAAGCAGGAACTTACTGATCCTTAAACCAATTCCTTCTACTGCTGTGAGCAATTCACTTACCTTCCATGCCTCATCTTCTGTCTCTCTGCAAATGTGGCAGTGATACTTGCTTATCACTTAAAAATTTGAGAAAATAACGTGATTTGACAAAGCACTGTCGGTGCTGCAGACTTGCTCAGTGGAAATTCTCTTTTTTTTTTGGATGTAACTTGACAAACACCTTGGCTAATTAATAAGATGAACTACAAATAGTAAACAGCCAAGCTAATGAAAGGATCAAAGAGACCCTCGTAGGACACTTTTAAACAGAAGAGCTTGTATTGGAAGTAGCAGGAAACATACAATGAAATATGCACCTTGTCTTATTTCTCTTTTTAATTTAATTTTGCCAGAGAAAATGTCAAAATTCCTCTTAAAGCGGAATCTCTGAATTGTAAGAGAGTGAAAGATTTTTTGGTCTGTCTTTGAAGCATTGACTGTAGGACACATAAGGGCTGTAGATGTAATTTCAGTGATTAGGCTAATTTTAGTCTCAGCGGGAGGGCTCTGTCGTCACTTTGGATAAGGGAGGGCACCACCCCCCTGAAATCCCAGCTGCTTAGCCACAGTAATTTGGCTACGTCTTGGAAAATGCGTTTTCCTCTTTACCAACAGAGAGCAAAAGCTGACGCATGCAGCTTAATTTGTATGTTACATTGTCCATATCTAAAGAGAATGCTGTGCACAAACTGCTCTCTATTGAGCTGGTTGTGCTGTTTATGTTTTTTTCACTTAATAGTGCTGAAACAAAGCTGAAATTTTCTATTGATTTTCAATTGAACTCTTGCCAATAAACACGAGCTTTGATCTGGAGACAGTACCTGATCCTTTATAGCGATCAGAAAGTAGTTGGATAGGAAAGCAATAGCTTCAATCAAAACAGAGTCAGAGATTTTAGAGAACTGAAATTATTTTATGTCTGGAGGTAGACAGAAAAATCTAAAATGCCATGCATGAGTCCATAGGTGCACATCCAACAGAATTGAAGCAGACAAAGGAGAATCACATTTTTAATGTTCATAAGGTGCATTCCCCTCACAGCACCATTCAGTAGGGTTGTAGTTCTCTAAATGCCTGCTCTGAAAATTTGAAGAACTTGATTTGCAGAAGCAACAGTGGGAATAGCAATTACTCCATCTGGGGCAGGATTTAAATCAAGAAAGTTGAAGGAAAATTAGGTTAGATTCCATGCACTATCCTATTATTAGCTACATTTAACTGGACAGTTTGTATCCTTGAAAGTGTATAAATGAGGCAGAGATAAATGAGATAAGCCTTAAAATGTCCAAAGTTAAACCTTACTAAGTACAATGGGACCTTTTTTCATTGTGGCTTATGTGTACTTTGTAATGTGGTAATAAACCAGTAACAAATAAGAAGAGAATTAGAATAATGAAAGTGGAAAGAAGTCTAAGTACCTGAGGAAATACCTTTAAACATTTGAATTAAGCTCTTATTTTAAAGTGCCCTCCTCTTCTATTTGGACATTAGTTTAGGAACTCAACCTATTTCCTACTGAATTCACTGGTAAAGCCTCAAGTTCTGTGATAAAAACTGGTTACTGGGGCTGTTGATCTCTGTGGCAGGCTCTTCAGTTGATCTTGCAGGGAAACAGATTTTTCGTTAGAATCTGGAAAAACCTTTCAGGTTTTGTAAGTATTTATGGCAGTTGCAACCAAGAAGCAGTCCATTCCACCGTGGTTTGTACAAGGGCAATTATGCTATTAGAATGATGGCTGATTTGTCCCTGTTTTTCTATAATCCTTGCAGGTCTGCAGAACAAAAGGAAACATGGCTGTCTTTTTTGCAAAGGTACTTTATTATACAGTCTTTGTATAATAGTCCCAGTCATCTAAATCAGTGATTCCCAGGCTGTGATACCTATGCCATCATGATAGATAAGCCTTTTCAAAGTGATATTAAGAAAAAAAACATCTCATGTCTTCTCCCTGCAGAAGATGGTATGTGCCGTTCATGCAGTGATCACTATGCAAAGAGGGAAACGCTTCCCTGTGCCCAAACATGGCTCAGCACAAAACTGGAACAATTCCTATCCCACGTGGTCCCTTCCCTACACAGCTGTAGGAGCCTCTGCCACCATTGCTCTAACTGAGCCTGGGGTTCTTTCCATGGTGATGGCATCTAAGCAAGCCCAGCTCAGGAATCTCTGCTCTAACCTATCTGCTGCTCATGGCTGGCAGTATTTTGGCCTTACAAAATGGACCCGAAGTCGGAGGGTATGGTGGGAGGGTTTGCGTAAATAGAGCTGACTTATTTCAGTCAGTGTTTGAAAACTACTCGTAGTGGTTTTGTTTTCTGGTCACCTAGTTCTGCTGGTTGGGGTTTGTGTCTTTATCTGGTTCTTCAGAGTTCCTGGGGTTGTTTAAGTCATCCTTGCTGGGGATGATTTCTAATTCACTCTTCTCCTGTTCAGTCCTTTGAACTGGTCTGTACAATGGGATGTAACTGATTCCAGTAGGAGCCCATACAGTACAGGCTGAGGCACCACAATGATGGGTAGTTTTAGCTTGATTTTTTAAATCTGGTTTCTCTGCTGCTTACACTGATTTCTTTAATACAACAGGGCTTACTGGGGGACACAGTCAGCGTCCCTTACAGATATTGCTGGGTCCTCAGAGATCTTTTTACTGCAGTGTATCTTCAGACAATCTGCTTCTTATCCAGTTATTGCTTGACTGCTATTTAAATCTCCATCTTGCTATTTATGTTTACAATATTAAAAATCTACGTGTTTTGTACTTGTTTTGTCAGTCGAATAAGAGAAGAGAAGGAAAAAGACTATCCTAAAAGCATTCCTCTGAAGATAATTGCAAAGGACGTGGGAACTTGTGCATATGTAAGTGCTCTTGAGCTAAAGGTGGGGTCTAAATCCACATCACCTATGAGTGCTAGTCACCTGTAAATCCTTCGGATATTGGGAGGGTTCCTTTGGATTGCAACCTTCTTTAAGGATCCAGCCCCTTTAAAGATTCGGCTTACACAGCCCTGAAATGTTTCTTTCCTGCATTTAATGCATGAGTTCCTTTTTAAAGACAATGTGCTTGGTAAGAAATACTGGTTCTGGCACACAAACTAAAGACTGTACAGTATGAAGTCCCAAAAGACACCTCTAGCGGAACTTATGCATAAGTCTCTTCAGAAATGCCAGTACAATGTACCCTTTTTTGGCTTGTAAAACTGATCTAAAGTCACAGCTGCCTTCATTCAATTCTGCAAAGTTGCAGGGTGTTTTATTGTTTATAATGATCATAAATCAGTAAAGCTATGTATACGAACACCCAGAAATTGCCTTAAGCATGTTTTTCATCAACTAACTGATGTTGGTAAATGTATAGGCACAAGGTAAATCGGTAAAGAAAGGTCATCCACAGGGTGATTTGCACCTTTTTTACTAAGAAGTCATTTTTAACCAATTTAAACTAAACTATTGTCTATAGCCAGTTCTCTAGGGATACCCTAGCATTCAGTGATAATCCATCTGTTCTTCCTCTGCTTCTTATACATTTGTCCTTTCTTTCTGACCATGCTTTTAAGATCTGTATTTCATGCTCAGAAGCCTAAAGAGCATTTGCAAGGACACAAGAAATTTTTACAGAAGATAGACTTCATTGGAGGTCTTTGCCCAACAGTGAATCTCCACTTAGAATTCTGTATTTGCATAGAGATAAGCATAAAGGAGTCTGCCTTTTTTCAGAAAAACATTATTAAGGCAAATGATAATAGTTAGAATTGCCAGGTTGCTAAGACCTGTTAATAAACAGTAACAATAATTGTGATAGTTCAAAAGCAGGGCTGCAGATCAAGGTGTGCTCAGGTGTAAATGTCTATAAATAATACATGCACTCAGGTGTTGCTCTCTTGTACCAGGGTTTGTTTGTTTTTTTTTTTTAAATATCTTTTCTCCTTACTTATGATTAGCTTATGTGCCAAATATTGTGTGGTTCCTGTGCTACAACAGCTGGAGATGCCCAAGAACCCAAGAATTATTTCAGTTTTGGAAGGTAACGAAGGCTGAACACAAGGCACAAACCATTTTATTATATTCTAGCCAAGAGCAAAACTTATGCAAATGTGCTGACCTACTCCTGAGAGCCAGATGTCATTGCTTCAGGCAAATGTTAAATTTTTTATGGTATGAGCTTTCAGATGTGTCCCGAAGCGAGATATACAGTATTCTCACTACTTTCCTTTGATTGCCACGGCAGCTTGTTACCATCAGGGACTTATACAAATGTACAGCTCAGATATTTTCTAAATGCAAAATGTCAGGGTGTTGTTTCACCTGATCATCCTATGGCCAGTATAAAACTGATATGCTACACAGGGTAGCAGGGTATAGCAAACTGTCTTGGGACTGGCAGTGAACATTTACATCCCGGCTCTGCCACCTTCCCTTCTTCAGGCCGTTGGATGTGCCTGGGCGGTTTGTTGCAGCGGGCATGTGTTTATTCTGCCAGGGCTTTAGGTTGGCCATAGACCAGCTGCAGTCCAAAAGCTGTGTAGTAGTTTTGTTATCAGAGCCAAAATAGCATGCCTCTAAAAGGGCTTAGTGACTTGTGCTTGATGTGTGGGAGCTGCCTGTCGGCTTGGAAGCGAGGCCAGAGTAGGTGTGATGGTGCAAGCGAAAACCACTCTGGACATGCTGTCCCCATTTGGTTTTGCCTCTGCAAGGTGATGGCAGTGGTGCTTCCACATCCCAGCGGGGCTGAGGATGGAGTCATTAATCCTGGTGTGTTTGCAATGTGCTGCCCTGCATAAGAGCAGCCCACGGTCTGGAGGTACAGAGCACTGCCCGGCTGTACGGGAGTAATACTGGTGCCAGGCAGCAGGTGCTGAAATCTCACACTGGAAAGGCTGCCTTGTGGAAAGAGGCACTTCCTCCAACACAAAGCTTGGCACTTCATGCTGGTCGCCATAGGTATGTAGAAAGCAGTGTTTCTGCTGATCCATGCTTTTCCGTACTGCCAATCAGCAGATTCTGGAGGATGCTGGAGAGGTAGCACTTTAACTGGATGAAAGATTACCAAGGGGAAGTGCTTCTGGTACAAAGCCAAATCTAGCTTTGGGAAATCTATATAGAATGTGGCAAAGGATATAGAGATGAAGCCTGTGTACCGGATTTTCTTGCCAGGGAGATCTTCAGTAGGAAAGGACAGAAATTAACAACAATTGATATGAGACCCTCATAGTTCACTGAAAAAAAATTACTGAAATTTTTCATTTTTTCAAAGGAAACTTGCTTGCTTTTAAATTAATCAAACCATTACATCTCCCTCATGCAGTGTCTAAAGTACGGTTAGTGGCTGTGCCTTTTTGCATATTTTAATGTGGAGGTCTCGTCCCCAGTAATCATGGCACTCTCCCTTCTGATGAAGCTGTTGGGGAAGCAGGGAGCAAATACAGAAAGTGTGCGACGAAGCAGAGGAATCAAACCCTGGTCTCAGACACCTGGATTTTATCTATGCAGGATAACTTATTTATCAAGTAAAATTTTGACAGGATACTCTCATTTTTTCCAACAATGAATTATGCAGAGCTATTGCATTTCAGGTACTCTTTGCAAATCCAAATTTTTAATGCCACTTTCCCCTTCTCCTTTTTTCTATTCACAGTCAAAAACCCTAAGTATAACCAATGTTGATACAGCAAATGATGTAATTCTCATGGCCCTGCAGCAGCTGGGAATTAACGTAAGTCCTTGCACCAGTTTTAATGAGTCTTTTTGTAGTGGCTTTTAGTAATCAAATCTTCGCTTGCACTTTTTCCAAGTTTTAGGATATGAACATTAATTAAATCCTTTATCATAGTAATTCAGTGTTGTTGAAATGAAGCAAAAGTGCCTTGTTAATATATAGACCTCCAGAGATCATCAAGTTCCTTAAAAGTTTTGAATAAGTCTGTCATCCCTGTAAGGGATCCGTCATGTTTGAAGTCGCTTTTGAATCTCTTTTGCTGATGCCTAACAAGATATCTTGACACAAGAAGTGAGAGTTTGATACAGCTCCTTTTGCATACTTCAGTGTGAACAGGAAACCTACTGACCTGCTTGTTAGTTGGTTTCAAAATGTGGTAACGTGCATGATCAGCTGTGTCCCCAGATAGTACAAGCACTGCTCTCAAGTGTCCAAATCAGACACTCTAAATATCCACGGACCTTTAGTGTTATGTGAGATATGAATGTAACTGAGTGATTGCACAGAATCTGAATGCACCCAATTTAAGCAATGTCCTGAAACCGTTTTGGAAAAGGGCTTTTGCAAGACTTACAATAATGCAGGGTAGTGCACCAAGCAGATGCAGCGATTCCTAGTAGATCAAGTGCTGCCCCTTTGCTCTAAACCAGGCAATGTAATGCCTCAGGTGTAGTAATGAATCAGTGCCAGGGACAAGAATTCTGGCTCCCTTATTCTGTTTCTCTCATTGTTTTACACTGTGGCTCCAACCAACACCAATGGTCATAGAAGCTCCTGGGTGATAGCTTTTTAACTGGCCTGTCAGTCTGCTGTTTGGGTAACAAGATTTTTTTTAAATGTCTTACTCTTGATGCACGTGTTGAGCTCATTGCATGGAATCCGACAAGTCTTTCCTTACCACAGCCCTGCGTGTGAAGAGTCAATGTAACCAAAACGCCACTTTTGTGCTTCCCTGGGGCTTCTGGAGAGCCCTAGCAAAAACTGGAGTAACCTGAGAATTTGCCTCCCCTAGCATTCATTATGTGTCCAGAGGCCTATTCTGCTAGCTTGTTATTTCCCAGGCACAGCAATTTCTTTCTGTCCATCTTGTTATGGCTCAGACATCCCATTTACACCAGGGCTGGGGCTCTGCTCTGAGCTCACGATCCACCAGTCTGTCCATTTAAGTAGCTCTGGAGTTGATGGAGGGACTGCAAGGTGAAAAGGATAAGATGTGAGTTAAAATTACGGTTTTAATTGCAGATTGTCTCCCCCACTCTGCATCAAAAATCAAGACTCTCTATATATGCTATATTACAACTGCAAGTCTTTATTATTATATGCTTCATTTTTATCCGGTTTTTGGGTGTCATTTGCGCTTCCTCATTTTGTGTACAGAAAAAACAAGAAAATGGTAGTGTTGGAAGAGAGTATTTTGTTTGAGACGAGCAGGAGGAGGAGCTGGTTAGGTTTCAGCTTTGTGTTCTTTTGTATGTATCACAATCAAGCCTTTCCTCCTCTTTACATTTTTATTTCGAGCGGAAAAATAACGAAAGCCATCCGAAAGATGTAAAATCTTGCCTGCAGAATTATTTGCCCTAGTAATATACTACATTTTTTCACTGCATCTTAGTAGCATAAAGCCTTTTTCATTAGAGGCATAAGATTAGCAATAAAATCAAACAAGTTAAATAAATTAAGCTGTAGCCTGTGTATCAATCAAACAGCCAACCCCCTCGTAGGATTGTTCTGACTGCGAGGATGCTTCTCCTCCTGCGCTGTCATGAGGTTTTTTATTTATGTCCAGAGAGAACCACTTGAAAGGAGCTCTACGACTTTTCAATGGCAATTAGAAAAACTACATTGCACATGTTGCGTGATTAATGGGGCTATTACTTTGGCTGAGTTCACTCTGGTTTAACGCATCAGGGTTTTTCCCTCTGTGGCTTCTCTGGTAAAATGACAACTAGTTCATGCAAAATGGCATTGATCATCTGTTCCAAATTACCAAGTGGGGCAGAAAGAAGGGCCTTGCGTTTCCCAGCTCTGTAAGCACACTTGCTGACTTTTCTGGGACAGTCACATTTATACTGACAAATGGCCTCATAAAGCTCATAAAGGACATTTGCAATCGAGAGATGAGGAGTCTGCCTCCTGAAACTGCGCCTACCAGCTCTTCCCCTTCCCCTGCTTCCCCTTCACACCAATGAACCCTTTCATATATATATCTAAAAGGAAAAGTAAATACCCTTTCTTGTGCTCCTCAGCTGTATTTATTTGCTCCTGGCTGCTTGCCCTGAGGCATCAGAGATGTCTCCAAAGTCTATTTATTTTCCTTCTGCCCCCTGCTAGCTAACTTAACAGCAGTGCTAATATGGGCCAGAAAGCTCTGTCAGTCAGAGAGCAAACTGAAGGCTTTTATGGAGTGTATCATCAGCATTACACCAGGTGCGTGCGGCAAGTAGAAAGAGTCTCAAGAGCTTTGGGGACACTGAGTGAAGGTCCAGACAATGCAGGATAGTAGGCAATTCTCTTTGAAAGGAGGTAGGATTTAATTTTAGAGCTAAATAAATACTGTCATGAGGTATTTATCACCTTTTGTAGCCAGAAAACTTTTAGACTTCAATTATCCTTATTTAGCAGTGTCACTGAAAAGGGATTTTAGGTATAATAGATCACTTTTCATGCAGTGTATTTATCCACTTGCTATTACCTTTTGTCCCGAGAGTGGTTTATATTAAATGTCATTCTTTTTATCTCTATTGTCTCACCATTATATCTGAAATAATGTACTATTCTTCAGTTAAACTGCAACATTGACTTGTATATTTATGCTAAAGGCAATATTTAGATTTGCTTTCAAATCAGGGATTTTACACAGCTTTTCCCAAAGATGTTCACATTTTCCAATCCTCTGGAAATTGTCATCTTTGATGTAAATTTATCCTCTCCACTGTAAATTTCAAGAGAGCTCAGCAGTCTTAAAGCACCATCCAGTGCTCCCAAGCCCTTCCACACAAAAGGGCTGCACAAAAGGGCTGATGGCAGCCCTATGAGGAGATTTTGGGGTGGCCCTGAGTGCCAGGAGCCCCTTGGGTGCCATCCTCACCTTGGCATCATCAGTGCGGGCTCAGGTCTCCGGTGAAGGTGCCCCTGCACTGCTTCCAGCGCAGGGCATGGGATTCTGTTGGTTGGCAAGCCTGAGCTCCTTCTACTTAGAGGGAACGTAGAGGGGAGCTGGGAGATAGTGGAGCAGAGGTCTCCTGTGTGAGGCTGGAGGTGCCTGTGTGCCAGAGCACGTCCTGGAGGATGCAGTTACCCTGGTTCTCAGGACAGAGCTGAAGGGTCACCTTAGCCTCACATGAACTGCCCGCTGTCTGCCACATGCTCTGCAGCCAGGCCTCCGCTTCATGCTGCTTATCTGTAATCTCTCCAGGGGATCAGACCTGTCTCTTCTTGGGGCTGGGTGCTGCTCAGCTCCGGTGGGGAGAAGTGGGGCACAGAAGTGCTGGGGGCCAGGAGCAGCACCTGGGGCAGGAGGTCCCCTCCATGCTGGGGACTGCCTCATTTCCAGCCTCCTGGCAGCGGGGAGGCGTGCGGGCCAGGGACTGACTCAGCCACATGGTATGGGGGGCTGGCGTCGCTAATGCGTTGGTCTGGCCTCAAAAGCAATCCTGACTCCTGGCAGTTTGTGACCTCCATCCCCCTGCTTCCAGGAGCACTGAAAGAACTGGGGCAAATCTCACCCTTTTCCTTCAGAAAGGAGAGGTTCCTGCCCCTCTCACTGCTCAGAGCTAGACCCTGGTCACCTAAATCACATTGCACATAACAGACACAATTCGGAAGCTTTGCTGGTGGCAAGTTTGGGCACTACAGGAGTAAAAGGGGTTCTTTTGACCCCACCGGCAAGATGCAGAATACCCTTATATTTTGAGGAACCTAACACAAACCTGTTCTTAATGGCTGGCAAACTTATTCTTAATTTTGGTTTTAAAGGGCTCCGAAAAAGACTACAAGCTGTGGGTGATTTCAGGAAGAGAAGATGCTCCTTACCCTCTTATTGGTAAGTTCTTGATATGATTTTGTTTTTCAACATTCACTCAGTTTTTAGTGCTGAAGGAAGCTAGAAATACAGAGAAGACCGAAATGCAGTTCCTCTTTTGTTTTGTTTTGTTTTTCCCGTTTTTTCTCTTACTTCCCTGTCACGCAAGTTTGTCTATCTGGGGAGCTAGTCAGATGCTTATCCTTTGTTTTGAAGAGCAATTGTCTGCTTGTGTCACTCAGAGGTTGAAAAAGTTCATTTATTTCTGCCCCAATTTTGCTGCATGAGCCTCGGTCTTTCTACAAAGTCAGCTGCTCCACTCACTCACCTCTTCTCCTGGAGCTGGTCCAGCTTTACCATGTTTCTTCCTACACTTCCATAACATTGTTTACTCCCCTCCTCAGCAAAACTCAGCAGAGTTTTGAGAAATGTTCTGTTCTTCCACAATTCAAGTTAACCGATTCAAGAGGTCCTTTCCAATCCTGTGTTTCTGTTACTGGCTGACAGCTCCCCTCTGATTAGGAGCAAATTATTGCTTATTCACTTTCTAAAATGCTTTTCGAAACATTTTCTCCCCAGGAATCGACCCAAAGCTCAGAAGTGATTGGATGGAGTGATTTGATTTTGGCCCCTGATTCACTGAGAACAAACCCCTTCCTGTTATTAAGAACCTTTCCCTGTAGAAGCCCGGCATTACTTGTGCTATATGAGTTCACAGATGATTAGAACAAGAAAAATTTGTGGATTTTCTGTTTTTCTCCTGCAAATCTAACCCCAGTAAATCTTAGCATTCCTTCTTAAAGCAGCCTTAGCTACAAATGTTTTGCTGGAGTCAGACAACATTAATATTTATACAATGTCTACGTTGTGCGCCCTATAGACAGTACAAACTATTTTGTCTGTGAAACATACCAGACTTTGTCTTTCTGACTATTAAGTGTAGCTTCTTCAGAGAAAATCACAGCTATGGTTTTAAACATAGAACCAGCGAATTCAGAAATGGGAAAGGCCTTTCTAATTGATTGACTCTCTCGCTGCAAGTTCAAGTTACAATCCTTGGAAAAGAAGAATCTGATATAAAACTGGTGCTGTTCTTGATATTTATGCAAAGGTTTATTAGATAAGGACAGCTTTTATCATAGGTAGACACCAGAAGTTTGACTGTGCTTCAGCTTCACGCTACCTATAATCTCAAATAACATCTCTTCCCCTATCAGTGTTCAAGTCTAAGTGCAAGTTAATTAAAACATCTTAACATTGTGCCCATATTTAATGTATTTCAACTGCCAGGTCTCTAGAAAAGTCCAAAAAATATCTTCCTGGTGGCATTTTTGAAAGCTCCTCCAGAAATGAATTGCCTCTGTGTAGTCCCCAAAGATGCTGGTTAATGCCGAGTGTAGCTCATTTGCATTAGCCCTATGATTAACGTTTCCTTCCTGTTTCAGCCTCAGACGGGAACCATAATTGTGTCTCATTTGACTGAGTTGATGGCTGTGCAGGGAGAGGGAGGGAAGATCACTTTCACACTGGATTTTTTGGTTTTGCGTGCTCAGCAAAAATTTGGCAGATGACTGCTCCCAAAATCTCATTTCTTGCCAGAACCATGTGAGCAACCAGTACCTAAACTTCAGTGTCACAAGTAAAGCAGTAGAAAGAATAAACACTGAATTCAGAAATAATCACTTGTATTTTTTCTGATGGTCTTTTGTGTGATGCAGCTGTAATAGGTCTGATTTTACTTTTATGCCTGTTTAACTACAGTGAACACAGTAACTCCGTATCTGCCAGTGTATGATTTATGCCAGTGTAAATATGCAGAAAAGCGTCAATTCTGAGAGCACTGAGAGAGAAAGTCCTGCAGGCCAGCATGCAAAATCTGCTTTTCCTCCAAGGCAGATGGAGTTTTGCAAGTCTCCAGTCAATCCAACACAGATTATTATGATTTATCTTTGAACAGGACATGAGTATCCCTTTGGAATTAAAATGAGCCACATTCGCGATGCTATGCCCCATGGATCAAAGCACTGTGCCTGCCCCCGGCAGCTTCAGGGGTCCTTCTTGACGGAGCAGCTGCCCCAGGAGCTGCAGTGCCAGTTTGTGCTGAAGCCAAGCCGCCTGGCTGTGTGCCAGCAGCTGAACGGTACGTGCCCCGCTTGCCCCAGCATCGTTCGCCCACAGCCCTGCTGCCTCCCAGGCTCTGCTATTGAAAGCAAAGAGGCTGCGATGGAGGGGGTTGGTGGAAAGCAAAGAGGAACACGCAGATGTAGCTTTCCAGCTGCACGGGGGGGTTCGCAATGTAGCGCTCCCTGATTTGAGTGTGCTGTTGTATGTGTGTCATCTTTGTGAGTTACGTTTTGACAAGCTGTCTGTCAAATGGTTGTTCTAAAACCAGCATGAGAAAGACAAGATCTCTCCCCTGCAATTTTTGTAAGTCTATTAGCTGAGCTTCTCTCTGCAGCCCTTGCCGTGCTCTGTAACAAGGCAGAGGGGTTTTATGGTTCAGGAGTCAAGGCTTGACTTCAGCACAGAATTCCCGTGCAGCATTTGTCAGCATCCTTTATCTCAACAAGGTACTTAGGACTGTACACCTGCCTCACTGGGACCCTCACGTGGCAAAGCTTAGGCATGTACTTGAGTACCTAGATGAAGTGAGCAAATACAACTTCTTCCTTTCAATTCTCTTTGAGTAAAATGAATACAGTAATATTTTCTTCAGCTTTTGGCCTTGGTGCTGCAAATATATCAGCGCCTGCTCTCTGTTTTGTACTCTGCTGTCAGTGATGCAATGACTGCTTTACTGCTCATGAGTAAAACAAACAAGGAGATCTTTACAGGATTGGGGCATTAGACTAAAAGCTCTGTAGGGCAAGGATGCATCACAGGGTGTGTTTTTATTGTGCTTAACACACTGGCATACTCGGCTCAATTAGAAATTCTGCCTTACTTCACCACTAATGACCATCTAATAATAAAAATAACATATACACACTGTTATCCTCTGCACTCCCCAATAGCTAAGATCTCCCACAACATATGAATAGAATCCATTTGTAATGTTTTTAGAAATTAAATATAGTGAGGTTATACCAGTGTCTATTGGAAATTATTCCAGAAATTGATTGCATTTTATATAAATCAATTTCCTTTCCACAATCCTTTATCCCCCCCTTCCCCAGTAATTTGTATCATATATTACTTCATGGCATATTTTAAGAATGAGGCAATCTAGCAAAGGGGTGTAATTAGGTTTACAGGCCCCGCTTGGCAGCTGACGTTGACTGGCAAGAGAAAATAGAAATGCAAATCAGGCCTGTAAAGTTCTAATGCAGATGTGTTGTCAGCGGTGCCGTGCAAGCCGCAGGAGGGGAGGCGAGGCTGGCTTTGGGGCAGCAGAAGCCTGGGGCAGCCTTCAAGTCATGATCAGGGACCGCGCTAAGTGGGAAAAAGGGGCTTTTAGTCCATTTGCCTTTCCTGCTTTCATCAGACAAAACCTTTTAAAGCGATGTATAGGTCTGGCTGCTTACAAAACAGATCATCTTGCATACAGTGCTGTTTGCTGTACTCTTCCTAACTCTTCCTCACCTATTTCTGTTTTGGAAAATGGCAGAGTGTACCTGTGTGCAAGCCAAGGCTATGTTGTGGCTTTGGGCTCATCTACAGATCAGCAGGCCAAAATCTGTGTTGTTGTTAGGAAACCACTACGCACACCACCGCATACAGGGCAAATTTACAGGGAGCGGAGTCTGCAACCCCACGTTTCACTGCCACGCATGCTGTGCTGTCCTCCCTCCCATCACTTCCCTGCAGCGATACCGCTGTGCTGGACACACTGTCCCTTCTGGAGGCAGCAAGGGGTAGCTGCCCAGTTGTACCAGCACGCACCATGGTTAGGCAGCTTTGTAGGTGTTGACAGGCAGACATGACTGACAACTGGCCATCATGTCAAATAAGTAGCTGCGTGGACACCAGTTGCGGTGGTGTAGTTGCATCAGCTGTCCTGGCAGGATGGTTAAAAAAAGTACAGAAGAATTTACTGTGTGGAAGAACTGGAGTGTTTCTGTGCCTGTCCTGCAGCCTTTCAGCACGTAGCAGGAATGGTCACCTACCAGTTAAACATAGCCATTAAGTAATGCTCATGAGCACTTGTCTAAAAAGTATTGTAAATACTGATTTGCTTAAAGTTTAACTTGAAAGAACCAATTGTTGTCAGTGGCTAGGCTGTAATCCAAATTATTATTTAATAGTCTGTTAAAAGAGAAAGCGAAATTTCAACAAGTTGGTCTCAATACAGAAAGGAGGTCTTTGGAAATTGTTTGACAGTTAGGGGGTTGATCAGAAAGGATGCTACATTGTTAAATAGATCTGAGGTTTTATTTAGAAGTTTCTGATTAGTTTGCAAGAAGACGAAATGCCACTTGTATGTCTGGGATACTGCCCATGAATAGAAATTCCCTGCACGTAAATTACAAGCAGAATAGACAGGGAGCAGAATGAGCTCTGAGCAAGATCTGCAACCAAAGAAGTATTGCTGTTTTTCTGATTCTGGCCTAGAATAATCCACCAGAACAAGGCCCTGGTGTTTTTGTATGGAAGTACTTCTGCAGAGCAATAATTGGCATCTGTCTTGGCTGAGAGGAGGCTGGGCTTCTCCTAATGTTGTAATTTTGCACAGGTTCAAGAAAAGAAAGTGTACCTCCTGCTCTTCTCATCTGCTCTTTACCTCAAGACTTCTCAACCCCCTTAGAAAGGGGTGTATGACAAGGATGAGTTTTCTTGTTGTTCAGTGAACGTTAGTTTTTTAAGTGACGTGGCATTTTGTTGCCGTACATCATTTGTCGGTTTCTGCCTTGGTATGTTGAAGGACACTTACTAAGATTTCCTTCCTGTCCCAGGAGAGAGCTGCAGTTAATCACAATTACCCCTTGCTCACATCGTCAGTTTGGGCCATGGCTTTTAAGAGTGGAGCAAACAGTGAGAGACTAAGAAAAGTTCCTAATTTTAAGACCATTTTTTTCCACTTCTGCTATTCCTTGTTCTCCAAAAGAGCATTTCTTCTTAATTTTTACTTCCACTGAGATCTACAGGGTTGCCAGAAAAAAACACCAATTTGTATTTGCCATTGTGTGAAAAGAACTCCAAGTGATGCAAACCATATTCATGTGCTAATATCCAGCTCATCTGAAAGAAAAATTGCCATTTTGAAAGTTATAGGTTACTTTCGTTCTCCCAAAACATGATGTGTCAAGTAAAACCTTAGACACTGCCAAGCTTATATTTCATGAAGCTTTGGACTGCTTAAAACGTATACCCTCCTTATTATTTTTTATTAAAAGAATTTTTCATCAGGCTTTCACATTCATATGTTCACATTTTGAGTTAATCTGGAACTTTTCATCCTGTAAGCCTCTAATGAAAAGACTTCCACCCATTCCCAAAGGGAGCATGATCTAGAATGGAATGATGTATAATGAAAATCACTATTTGGGCTAAAAAACAAGTGTATTAAAGTATAGAAGAGAAAAATCTGGTATTATACCACAACCCTTAGTTCTGCGAGCCTTGCTTCTACCCTTTGCACTCCACAACAGCAGAAAGCAAAATGTTTGACCAGGTGGAAGAACCAGCTAATAGAAAGGTGCGCAGTGTAGACAAGCTACTAAGTCAAAGCTGACTGGCTTTGAAAACATCTAGAAAAGGAAACATATATCAGAATAAGTTTTTTCTGGTTAGCACTTTCATCATAAACAGTCTTAACCCACCCTTAACAGTAGCCTGTGCTGTTAAGAAGCATTTACATTGTCTTATGTTGAGAAAGGTCATGTGATTTGTATCCTAGTATCAGTATTTCCTTCTCTGTGCACTGCAAATAAGAGCTTCAATTAGATATCTCATTAAATACATTAAAATAAATGAAGACAAACCAATCCCATAAGTGTGTTAGCAGCATGCTGAGATGCCATCTGGAAGGCATTGATTAAAGGGCAGGCCGTGGTCCGTCCCTGGGCCGTGGTCAGCAAATGCTTGGAGCAAGGGCACTAAAGATACGCTTGCTTTGCGGGAAAGAGAGCAAAGGTGGTGACTTTTCCTGGTCTGAAAACATCTCACCCCATTAGTTGATTCTCTGGCGTTACTTGTGGGGAGAGCAGGTGCTCCCCCGCATTGCCAGGGGAACCAGGATGCCTCTGGACAGCAAGCCAAGGTGAGGCCAGTGGTGTTTATAGTTTATATAACGTATAGTTTATGTATTTTTTTCCAAAGGAGGTCTGTGGTTTTGCACCTGTGGATGGGCAATGAGTTATTTAGCACAGTCCAGCTCTGTGTGAAGCCAGCGGGCTGAGGTTTGCCATCCCACACTTAGCAGTAAGTGCTGACACTGTGGTCCAGCAGTGCAGTGCAGATCCTGGTGATCCTCTTAAGAGCGTGGGTAAGGCAGCACATTCTACACACACACACACACACACGCACACACACGCATGCACACACACACACACACAGAGGTATGCACATGGTGGATTAGGCTGAGCCAGATGCCAAGGAGTTGGTTGAGTTCATGGCATTTTTTCCTTTGAAACCATAGCAACCACCGCAAAACAAATACTGGAATTAGAACTGAAATGCATTTCTTCTAATAAACACCTTTCTCTTTTCCCAGACTTAAGCCAAAAGTCATTTAAAAGGAAAAGATCTATCATAAATTGGGCTTTTTGGCGTGGCCCAGGCACTCACTTGGACAATGCACCCCTCTCCTCAACATCTGCTGCTCCTGGGAAGCTCTTTGGCCTCTTGCTAACAGCCATCTGTGAAGATGACAACCTGCCCAAACCCCTCTTGGTGAGTCCTAGGCTCAGGGCTGGCTCTTAGAGTGGTGGAATTTCTTTGCGTAGTGAATGAGAACATGGGGACACTTTGTAAACAGGACACTGGAATTACCGAAGCAGAGAAACCAAAAGGAAACCTCATTTGTGGTTCTCAGCAAGAACTTTGGTTTTTAACATATGCTGTGGTCAGGCCTGGTTAATAACAAGCAGCTTGAGAAATGTATGTGATCGGTCTGCTGCTGTGGGCTATTTCTTCTTTCTAGCCCACGCTGTAATGCTGGTTCCCTAATCCTCACTTACGCAGTGTAAATAAATGCCACGTTCACACATACTTTTTAAACCACTCCCAAGATCTCTGTAAAATCCCCAACTCCATAAATGCGGCATCTGCTGTCCCATATAGACAGCCCACACGTGTGTACAAACGCTATTTGGCCCTAAGTAGACAGTTTCAGTGCCTTTCTTGAAGGCATCCCAGGACAGGCAAGCACTTCGGGTCCCCATTTTTGATCTGACAGCACCACTGCAAAAAGGGGTGGGCAGGCAAAGGCTGCAGGAGCATCTTTTCATCCTGTCTCGAGGCAGTGCTAGTGCTGTGGGTGCTCTCCAAACCGGTCCAGGAGTATGAAAAAGGTAGTCTTAGAGCGCATTCCTAGTCATAATTAAGGCAGAACGTGTAGCATTTTTGGTCAGGACTGAGGGCTGCCCTGTTGTCGATGCAGCAATTAAAATCTTTACAGATTGGGGGTGAGCTCCGCAGGACTGGGCCGCTTGTCCTAACAGCCTGACTTTCGGCTGGAACAACTGGCCAGAACCGCACTGAAATCAGCGGGGTTACACCAGTTTACAGGAAGAGATGGTTTGTCTCCTGAGCTTGTGCTCGATGTGCAGTTTTAACGCTGCCTGAATAGTGAATCATACCAGGACTTTTCAGGTCTTTTAATAGTGTGGGTTTGTTATTTTCTTTTCAGGGGAAAGTGTACATTTTTATCATTTAGGTTATTTAGATAAGCCCTTCAGAGATGAGCTCTGTAAGAACCTGGTCTCTCATTCTCTTTGTCTGAGACATAAGCCAATTCATAAGCTGCATTTCAGAAATTTCTCCAAAACATAAATATTAGTAAATTTTTATCTGAAAAAAAAACCAAAATTACTAAGCATAGAATCACAGCTTGGTAGACTTTGTGCTTTGAATCTTGAACACTATGTTTATGCCACAAAATATAACTTACTTTTGATTTCATGCAGCATCTCTAGAGAATGGAATCCTGCCTCTCAGGGACTGTGTGGGATTTACCTTCAAGAGAAGGAAAATATCAGGGATGAATGCTGCAGGCATGTTTGATATCTCTGCTCCAGAGCTTCAAACTTGCTTTTACAGCTGAAGGGCTCTCTTTTAGCCATTGCCACGCCGGATTGTCTTACACCATTAGCTTCATTCATATAATTTCGTCCGGGTTTACTACTTCAAGATGGGCTTTTCAGTTTTATCTTGTGGATATTTTGCTCAAAATATATTTTGAAGCGTTTGTTCATGCACTAAGATCCTGTGCTGTGGGACTCAGCCTGTTTTGACAGCAGAGCTCTGAATCCCTGCAAAGAAAATGGAATTGCTGACACGATCCTGTTGTCATGAAAGGTGCTCCTCCAAAGTGTCTGCACTTACATGAATGCTTGGCTTTCAACTTCTGCAAGAGCGAGAAAGAAATGTTAAAGAAGAAAAGTAAAAATAATAGTTTCCATTATACTCATTTGCATTGCTGTGTGTCAGGAAGGACCTACCTTACAGCCCAGACTAGGAAAGTCACCAAAACCCAGTGCTCAGCCATTACTGTTACGGTAACTTGGTTTAATGATGACAGACTCTCCCCCAGTGTCCATTTTCTTGCCATTTCTTGTGATAACTCGGTCCTCAGACCACTGTGTGCATGCACGTAATTCCAGAGAATGTCTGTCTGTGTTTCCCCCTCAGAAGAGACAAACATGACAAATTCCACATCGCTTGGAGGAGGCCGGGGGAGAGGTGACCAGCATGTCTGAGACATGAGGAAGGGATCAGCTGGTTTTCTCTTTCCTTTTAAATATCTCATGTAGTGAGCTGCCTGCCTGTTTACTCTTTTGCAGCCTCATTGGCTTCAGACGGGCTGTAAGCCAAGCTTTAGCCCCCTCTGGGTGACCTGCCAGGTGGGAACACCACGCCCCAGAGGTGATCCCACTAACAGCCCTGAGCTGCTTGCGGAGTGTGATACTTCTCACAAGAAGTAAAAAAAGGGTAAAAATCTGATTCTGATATGCTGTAGAAGTGCAGATAGATATCGACAAACAAAGCACTTCCCAGATTAGATAAAATCTCATTTTTTTCAGACATCAGGCATGGAACAGAAGTCTTCGTCTCTGGTCGATGATAATAATAACCACACTGACGAGTAGTGAGGGTTTCATATCTTCCTGCAAAGTGGTGTCTGGCTGAGGCCACTGTCAGATGCAGAGCTTTGCATTGGGTAGACCACTCTCTTTTTCCCATACCGCATCGCTTATATATTTAGATGACTGGGCTAAAACTTGCACAGATCCTGGAAGATCATGCAGGAGGTTGGTGCTGAGCAGTGGCAGCACAGTGTTTCTGAGGCGATGTTTTCTAAGACCAGAGCCCCAGACCACAGCTTTGCTGCACAGTTTGGCATGGCTTGGGGGTGAGCCTTGACTTGTGTTTGATTTGTGAGT